>OX366528.1:12934728-14417228 GCA_947256265.1 Acronicta leporina
CAACCTTTTCCGTCAAGAAAAATAAAATGATAGGTGGTTAGGTTGCCTGGACTACGATTGACGTAAAATAATAACTCATGTTTTTTCTTCAAATTTTGGTGTAAGATAATATTGCTTTAATACTTACTATTGTTTATACAATATTTCTTTTATTTCAATTAGACTGCCTACCTACCGTCTCCCACAGCAGTTATTCGAATGCGACGTATAATACTTTGTCTATAATTGAATTACGACCATTCTTCTGAGGTTTTAATATTAAAATTAACTACTGAAAAACTTCTAGACAACTTCAGACGCGCACAGAAACTTCAACTGTATTGTATTGATATTAAGTAGGTACTGTAAAATAGTAGCGTGTAATAATTAAATAAATAGCCAGACACAGCATGTAGGTAAGTATGTTGCTTTGTTATAGCTATATATGGCTAAATCTTGTTTTTAGCCTTCTCATCAGTAATCCTATCGCGCGTTATAAAATATAATTGTTTGTGTGAATTCGCACATTCCGCTTTTATTGGTAAGCGGACGTGATCAGATTACAGTTGGAAGCAAGCAAACAATTTTACGATAGTATTTATGGTATTATACACGGGTAAGTGTCCCTGATACCGAACCCAACTCTCATTCGGGGCTATAAATTATAATCGAAAAGAGCCCACAACTCGAGTCGCCAAAACGTGGAAATTATTGCGTTTCCCGCGCTCACCCGCTGTCAATGTTGCCAGCGGCTATATTTTATTTATACCTTTTACGAGTGTTGCCAGCCATAAAAAAGTTTTAGTGGGTGTTGTAAAAGTGAAGGTGCCGGTTTTTCTCTCTCGTTAGAATACAGCGTTGATAGGTTACGCGAATAGTGTTTTATTAAACAGAATTTTTATAGATCAGTTTATTTGGATATGCCTTTCTGTGATGTTTGTGGAAAAAAATTACGTTTTGTTTTTTTATTGAAGAATTATTTTTCTACTTGATTTAGCAAATTTAACTAGGGAAGCGTTGTGGGTTCCCCAATTAATAGTAGGATTAAGAAGTAATCCGTACAAAATCACCTTTATATAATCATACATTGAGCGAAAAAAATCTTTGTAATATAAGTGTTTACCACGAACCGTGTATGTTCGGCAAACAACATTTATAACCAAATGCGGGTAGTTTACACTGTTACCGAATGTACCTGCGAGTGTCTGTGCAATATCCGCTCCTACCTCATATCCGCTGTTCGTTCCCCGTCCTTAGGCCGCGGTTTAGCGCAGGAACGGGAGCGATATAAACATAATATATGAAGTGTGTAAAGGCCCTTCTTTTCCCTTGGCGGACCCCAAATTCCCATTCCTTTTGTTTTTTTTGACATTTGCTTATAAAATATTCTTAAAGTGTCATTAATCTACACTAATATTATAAAGAGGAAAGATTTGATTGAATAGGCTCCGAAAGTACTGGACCGATTTGAAAAATTCTTTACCATTAGAACCCGGCATTATCCCTGATGAACATAGGCTACTTTTTACCGCGGGAAAATGCTTCATTCCTACGGGAAAACGGGCGAAGCCGGGCCGGGCAGCTAGTAGGTTATAAACGACTCTGGGTATGTAACAATAATGTGTATAATTGGTAACCGACCGATGTGCCGTATATTTTGCATAGCGTTTAAGTTAGTCGTCTGCATTGTGCCGAGTTTGTGCGATTCCCAACTAGATAACTAATGGTGTGTTCCACACTTCATTTGTTTCGGTTCTTTGTGGTCGTTAATTGTGTTAGTGAAATCTTCAGAAACACACGGAGCTGTCAATAAAAACTAATTTCCTCAATAAATGGGCTATCTAACACTGAAAGAATTTTGCAAATCGGGCCAGTAGTTCCTGAGATTAGCGCGTTCAAGCAAACAAACAAACACACAAACTCTTCAGCTCTATATATTAGTATAGAAGTATAGATTAATTATCACTCGCTTACAACGGTGAAGGAAAAACATCGTGAGGAAACCTGCATGCCTGAGAGATTTTCTCGACGGCGTGTGATCTGCCAACCCGCATTAGAAAAAAAGAAGTAACTATATCTAGCAAACAAGAGATCATGGTTTGTTTTTAAGTCCAGACATTATGACGTCATCATGAACATGATCTTGTAAAAATGTCAGGGAATTATTTAAAAGTCGTTTAAATAAGTATTGGTCGCTACCTCTTATGTTGTGGGTAGCCCTTCAGCCGAGGCAGTTGCAAAGGCAAGCAAGGTAGCGATATTGAGACGGTAGGCGTAGCGACCGATTTCACAGCCCGACCAAAGGATATAAGATTTGCGTGAGGATAATGTGGCTCACAGACCCTCGTGTTTATTGTCTTATATTTTACTAGTCATTGCTTGCGTTTACACTTGTGTTCCAAAGAGTTTTTGACATAAAAGGTAACCCATGTCCTTCTATAAGGTTAAATCTATCTTTGTACCAAAATTCATCAAAATTGGTTCAGCGGTTTAGGCGTGAAACGTAATAAACAAACTGAGTTACTTTTGCAAAGAAAGACATAACATACATACCATCACGCCTGTATTCCCCGAAGGGTTAGGCAGAGGCGTACTAATGTACACCCACAGTTCGCCGGTATGTTTAGGTTCCATGTAATAGGGGGCGAGCCTATTGCCATTAACCGGGCACAAATTCCTAACTCCGAGCTGCTACTGGGAATTTCATAGAAAAACCCAATAACACTTGCAAAGAAAGAAAATAAATTAATATAAAAAAAAAATATTCCTTTAAAAAGTTTTGATCAAATAGTAATTACTAATAAGAAACGGACACATAGATACAGAAATTTTACAATACATGCTCCATTTCAGCATTCAGGAAACTAAAGAGACAATCCCCAAAAACATTGATTTCACCGCGAATGGGGTCTTATACCCTAATCTCATCTAACCAGTTACCCAGTGTATTGGCCATGACAAATGGTCACAGAACACTTTGCAGGGTTTAACAAAAGCGCGTGTCTGATTAAGGGACCAAAAATCCAATAATTTGATATAAACTTTCCATGTCTATTGAGAAACCCGCAATGTATTAAGTATGGTGCACACTCGCTGTCCAAAGCTAAGCGATGAATTGGAAAGATAAAGGCTTGGCACGCGACCATGGGAAGAGATCAGACGGTACGTTACTATTGCCAAGGAAATTGGGTAGACCTTTGGTGTGTGATGCAACTTGCGTCGATACCCTTTCTCCATCCCATCTTCCAAGAGACTTGTTGACTCTTCGCCGGATAAGAGAACTGGTTTATTCTTGGGTCAAAAAATTTGCATTGCTATTCAACTTGGCAATGCAGCCAGTCTTCTGGGTAAGTTACCCGATGACAGTTTTTTTATGGGATAGGGGAGCAAACGAGCAGACGGATCACCTGATGGTAAGCGATAACCGCCGCCCATGGACACCCGCAACATCACTCGGCGAAACACAACGCAAGCGTTGTTTCACGCCGGTTTTCTGTGAGGTCATGGTATCACTCCGTTCGAGCCGGCCCATTCCTGCCGAAGCATGGCTCTCCCACGGTAAAATGACACGCCTAGGCATGTAATATTTTCTTCGTCTCTATATGTAATATTTTTATAGATCTTATTCTGGTCAATTTTGCTGTAAATGATAATGTTAATTTTCATCATTATTTTATTGTTTTAGCGGTTAAGGTGATTTTATGGCAAACGAGTAGACGGATTGCTCATCACTCACTCGGCGAAACACAACGTAAGCGTTGTTTCACACCGGTTTTCAGTGAGGCCGTAGTATCACTCAAATCGAGCCGGCCCCGGTGTTGAAGCATGGCTCTCCCACGGTAAAATTAAACGATACGATAGAGTTACGCATTTATAACGTTAGTATGGATATCATAATTAGAAAGATTCGTTGTCTTGAAGGGACGACTGAATTCTATCAAGAATAACACGTGGTAGTGTGTCATGACAAGTGTTGATTATTTGAAATAACAGGCAAGTGAGAGTCTTACTGGTCGGCTATGCAATGATTTATGAAGCGTGCGCATTTTTATTTTATTTTAAAGAAAGCTTACTAGCAATGGGATCGCACATTACTAGTATTCTTGTTAACTCCTCGTGCTAAGTTAAAATGCTTGTGTTACGAGTGGGTTCACATCGGTAGTGTAATCGGTGGGTTTCAAACCGACAACCACATGATCACAAGTCCGATCCCCTAGCCATTAGGCTATCGCCGCTTACGCATTAACACAACGACAAGGCTAGAGATATAATTACTCGCATAGCATTGTGTAGGCTACTAACTTTATATTCGCAAGGAATTGAGCAATCTGTATGGTCGGCAGTAAATTTCACTTCAAGTGGAACTGAGACTTTTGTCCGTGGTCGGAAATTTGTAGGAAGTGTAAGAGCATATAATTCGCCAGTGCGACTGATCTATTAATTTAAGTACCGTAAAAATATACTAAGTACCTCTGTAGAGTACTTAAACGTCATTAAAAAAGTTGGGCGGAATGTTATTCCGATTCGGATACTCTTAATCTTAAAGCTTCCTACCCAAACATTTTCTCTACTACTGCTTAAACTCTCTTAGAATTCCGAATTACGAAAAACGTCTATATGTTTAAATTATATTTAAACCCAATTTTTCATAGAAATTTCGTGTTTAAATACAATTTAAATACCTTTAAGAAGTTGGTGCAAGTGGGCCTAAGTTTCTACGGTAAATTCGGTTTTACAATATACATTTAAAAATTTATTTGACAAGTAGGTACCTACGCCTGATATTTTCTTTCAGTGAACAATGAGATGTTACAGAAATTGTCAATAAATATTAATAAAGTCCGTAACACCATAAAACCGGTAACAAAACATAATCTTTTAAATGACTTCGCAAGTAATTCGCGTAAACAATTTTCCGTCGAAGTGTACCAAAGATTGATTAAAAAACTTTTTTTACTATCGATGATAATATGATCCGATTTATTGCCTAAGTTTTTTTATATATTTTTTCTTAATACAAAGTTACATTTGGTAGGAAATTAACCGTTTAAGGTTCACTATTGACATTTGTAGAGCGGAAAATTATGTATCGTCGCCCGCAAAAGTGCTGTAGTATAATTATAGGTTAAGAATAAAACATTTTTAGAATAATCGCACTGACCAGTAAGACGACTGCATGAAAAAAAAAACTTTCAACTTTCTTCTCCCTAATCAATTCACTTACCATCATTAATTTTAGATTGTTTTTTGATAAAATCGTAAGACATCTTATAATCTGAGTGAGTTCAGTAGCAACGAATATATAAATTTAACACCTGCTGAGTTAGTGCAAGCGGTACATAATGCCGAATTGAGTTTTCTGCCAGATAAAATCCTTGCTGTAGTGAGGTGAAAAGTTGTGTGTTTCGCTCGGCAGCAAAGTTATTCTGCGTCTCGTATAGATGGCGCAAAATAACTTGAACCAAAATGGTGGATGCGCAGTAGTCGATTCTTAGTACATTTTGCACGCAAATGCACTGCGCAAACTTTCCCCCTCTCCGTTCGTTTTGGATCAAGTTATTTTGCGTGAACTATACCTTTGAAACCCTCGCAACGCCCATGAAACCTTCGCTTGCTCAGGTTTCAATACAGCCTCATACATAACAAATAACTATTTCTAAAAAACCAATATAATCGATTCAGTACTTTCAGGTCTTGCGCTTATTCTGTTACAGGTTGTTTATCTGAATTTCGAATGTTTACAAAAGTTCTTGATACAAATATGTGTAGCACTTTTGTGTTTGATTGTACGAACCTATTTTATTATTTGCGGTAGTGGTGACTGTACGCTACATTACCCCGCTATCGGCTAGGGCCCGCCGTCATACTTTTTATATGTGGACCATTCTCCTATTGTTATTTTACGATTGGCCTGGCCAAACGACGAATGATTAAAGAAACCTATGATTATGTTGGCAACCCTCGTTTATGTTGATAAACTTTTATGTTATGATAATCGCCTAATTTATAGAGTTTATTGCAGTTGGCTAATAAATTGTTATAACTATTAGTAATGGGAATGATTGCTACTTTCATTAATTTTCATTTGATGAAGTTTTGATTGTTTTTTGCAGTGATATCACAGGCGAAATTTCGGAGCCGAGCTACTTTTAATCCGCAATGAATTTTCATTCAACATCATTACGACATGATGAAATCGTGAACAAAATGCGATTTCATTAATTCATAATTAAACTATTCTAATTTACTGTCCTCCATAAATGATTTCGATGAGATAAAAGATAGATAAAATATAATAATAATTAGGTATATCAATGGATTCCATACATAATCCGTGTTGTTTTTCCATAACAATTTCGTGTTGGCTACGACGTTGCTACGTGCTACGGTGCTACGCGGTGGCGTAGCGCGTAATATTAACACTACGAGTGACTTGCCCAGTCAAGAATCAAGAAGCTCTAGTGGTTGCAAGAGCAGCCGAGCATGGGTCGTGCTGGGTTCAATGTCGCGTCCTTTCTTACGTTGAGGAATAAAAAAATATTTCCATCATGACATCCAATAGAGTGTTATTGGATGTCATTATGAAAATTTCAGCAGTTCGGAGTTTTGATTGGAGTCTATACGTTTGCTAATAAATCAATCAAAAACAGATGTGGGTCGGATCTAAGTCATAGGTAGAATAATCTACGTCAATAGACTACTACTACTAGTATGACAGGAAAAAAACGTGTTAACTATATTTCTTACTGTAAATCGAGACCTGCTGTTGACAAACTGCATAGCAGTTTGGCAGACTTCAGATTTAATATCATTTTTGTAAATATTGGATAAATTAATTAAAAAAAAATCTAAAGAGATTGGATTAGACTACAATTACTGCTTACTATGTATTAAGCTTTCAAGTACTATTTTACTATGTACTGCGTATGCTTATTTGCCATCTTATTACAACAAAAATCGTTATTCGTGATATTTTTTAAATATAAAGTTATGAGAGGCAGTAACTTGCTTTTCAATAGATTTTACTGACGTCACCTTTAAAACGTAAGTTCAGAATGTGAAGGCAAATTTCGGCAGGTGGGACTCGCGATGGCTTAAACGCAGGTCCGTATCCTGCCTGCGAGTCGAATTTTTCTTTATGACGTGTATATTTGTTTTGTTAAAGTTGTGCACAGATGCGTATTATAGTACGTATGTATTAGTAAGCTCAATGGAGTTGCGGTATGTTAGCTAACGGAACAATCTTAATATGAAACGTGCTCTCTAGCCGACCGTTGAGAGAACTTTGACAGGACGCTGTACTAGGAGTCGGGGGCAATGGATGTGGCTATTAGGATAGTTGGATGCGGTATTTAACTTATTAAAAACTAGCGTTTGCACGCAGCTTCGCTTGTGGAAAACTTCCCGGTATATCAAGTGTATTTAAAAAATAGTCTTACATACAAACCTGGTCCTGATTATAACAAACACAAAAAAAAGAATTATCTAATTTGGTGCAGTCGTTCAGCAGTTATGCGCGTACATACATTTCGGCGCATCATTGCTATTTATATAGAAAATAGGTAATAGGCTAAGTAAAAATATAATTTAGTATTTATAAGATTATTAAGTGATTAAGATTGTTTGTGAGGATTGAGAGGGATGCTCTGTCCCTTTCCCACAAATAGAGTAGGTAACTATTAGTATAGAATTTGTATGGCGCATTGGTTTGTAATATTTACATAGAAAAACACCAATGATACTTTGCTCGACCTGGCAACGGTTGCCAGGTCGAGCAAAGTATCATTGGTGTTTTTACCCTGGACCTCTAGCATAACAGTAGCGCTCACGCTCATTACGTTAACGAGGAAGTTTGAGAAGAACAAACTATATCTCTAGATACTATTATAAAATTGTAAAAAAGCTGTGTCTGTACATAGACAAGTAGCTACTTTTTACGGATTTTATCGCGGTATATTGATATTATTTTGTTCCCGACGTTTCGGATCCTTTACAGCATCCATGGTCACGGGCAGACTGAGGTGTTGGACGTCTTGATGTTAAAATTACTAACAGCTACCTTACATTTTTGTTAATTATTAGCGATCCGATTCACGCAGAACGAGCTCACCGTATCCTTTGGTCTTGCAGTTTTGGGCTTGGATTTAGATTTTATAGATTCTATAATGGGATTCCAAGCAGCTGGTAAGACCCAACCATCTTCTCTATTGAAATTTGGATGTTTTTTGATTTCAATAGCCTCACGAATCATCCTGGGTAGGAATCGGTTTTCTTTTGCGAGGACTTGTGGTTTATCAAATCTGATGTAGTGCTGGGTCTTGTCTAGGGTATGTTCACAAACTGCTGACTTTCTGGAACGGCGGTGTTTGACATCTGCAATGTGTTCTTTTACGCGGGTCCCTATGCTTCTTTTAGTTTGGCCTATGTATGAGAGTCCGCAATCACAATCAAGCTACTCCTGCATCTTGAAGAGGTATGTGGCACTTGACAGGTGGTAAGAACTGACTAATCTTCTTCAGCGGCTTGAAGTATGTTTTGATTGAAGCTCGCTTCAAGATATAGCCAATCTTGTCTGTGACTCCTCTAACATATGGCAATACAGCAGGTAGACGCTCAACTGTGGCACGTTTCACGCGGTTTCTGTGACGAGGGCGCGGTATTCTTGTTGTCATGTAGCACTTGTTTGACATGTTGAAGCTCTGCAGCCAGGTGTTGCTCATCACAGATCCCACGCGCTCTCTGAAACAAAGATTTACCGACGGTAGATAACTGTGTTGGGTGGTGGTGTGATTCACCATTTAAGTATTTGTCCGTATGGGTTTTCTTTCGATACACAGTGTGACTCAAGGTATTATTGGGGGAACGAATTACCAAAACATCTAAGAATGCTAAAGAGTTGTTTGCCTCTGCCTCCATAGTAAATTGAATTTTAGAATTTAAGGAGTTAAGGTGGTTCAAAAATGCTGTGACTTTATTAGATGGTAATATGGTGAAAGTATCATCTACGTACCGCTTGTAGAATTTTGGTGTTACAGGTGCAGATTGCAGGGCAGTCTCCTCAGAATCTTCCATGAAGATATCAGCGACAATGGGAGATACTGGAGAGCCCATTGCTACACCATCCACTTGCGTGTAGAATTGATTATTCCACAACATATAGCCGGATGTTAGGCAATGTTTTAGTAGTTCAGCATATTCAATAGGCATGTTATTCTCTAATAGTTTCTTAGATACAATTCTGATGCAATCTTCAACTGGTAAGCATGTAAATAATGACTGAACATCAAAATTGACCATAGTTTCATTGTCGGTGAGATGTAGATCTTTTATTTCACTGACAAAATGGTATGAGTCCTTCACATATGCTGCAGTGTTTCCTCTTAATGATGAAAGTACTGCAGCAAGGTGTTGAGCCAATCTGTAGGTTGGTGAGTCGATTTGGCTGACTATTGGTCTTAGCGGAGCATTGGGTTTGTGTATCTTGGGTAGCCCATACAGCTTTGGTGGTTTTGCACAACTAGGAATTATGTATTTTACGTCTAACTTCAATGTATCGGAGTGCTTTTTTATTAGATCACTAGTTAATTTTAATGTTTTAGTCGTAGGATCTGTTTTCACTTGTTTGTAGGTGTTTACATCCGATAAAAGGTCTTGTATTTTATTATTGTAGTCCGACGTATCCATTACCACCGTGGCATTGCCTTTATCTGCACGTAGAATAGTTAATTCGGGCCTTTCGCGAAGGTTTTTAAGCGCTATAAATTCGTTTTTTGCAAGATTCAGTTTGGGCGGTTTGCTTCGACGTAACACTGACGAAATGTCTTGACGTATCGCCTCCAAATCTTGTTTATTTACATTGTTTTTATAAAGGCACTCTTCTACATTGCATATTATGTTTTCTACCGGTATTTTGCGAGGTGTTATAGCATAATTTAGGCCATCAATATACCGCGATAAAATCCGTAAAAAGTAGTTTCATTTCAATGTCTAATATTCGCGTAAGTGTCAGAAATCAGTATAGACAAGTAGGTTAGAGAGTATATAAATGTCTCCGAACCCAAAAAAATTGATTTTAATAATTCCTGTTATTGTTATAAAATTGTGAGTAAATATATTTTGTACCACATCCAGTATTAGATGCTCGTGTCCTGGTTGGCGATGTGTGTGAATATTTTCACTCAGCTTACTTTGACGGGCATCGGGCAGTGGCTAGTGACGTCGACGTAAATGTAAACTGGAAGAGACATCTTTCAAAACTTTTTATGTATCCAGGGGCCTATATGATATTTCAATTGTATCAGAATGGTCTTTCAATAATAAATAAACTAGCTTCTGCCCGCGACTTCGTCCGCGTAGCGTAATGATATATAGCCTATAGCCTTCCTCAATAAATGGGCTATCTAACACTGAAAGAATTTTTCAAATCGGACCAGTAGTTCCTGAGTTTAGCGCGTTCAAGCAAACAAATAAACAAACAAACACTTCAGCTTTATATATTAGTATAGATAGATAGATAAATATTCTGCGACATTTAACACAGCACCATCTAGTCCCAAACTAAGCAGAGCTTGTACTATGGGTACTAGACAATGGATATAATACTTATACTTTTTTTGTAAATACTTATAATACATAAGAAACACCCAGAGGAACATAAACACTTATATTCATCACATAAATATTTGTATCCTGTGGGAATCGAACCTACGACCTCATGATCAGCAGTCCGATACTCGAACCACTAAATGACATAGGGACTGACAGATGTCGTAGACAAAACTGTCAAAAATAAACAATTACTGAACTGAAGTCATTTTATGACGCATTTGACACAGTAAAATAGCAGAAGTGGGGGGCCCCCGTTGTTTGATTTGATTCTCAGGTTAAGCATTGTTAAGTTGTTCGACTTCGGACATTCTCCAACGTTCACACATCTTGTTATCGCAATATTGTACCAGTGAACTGAAGACTGTAACTTATTTTATTATAAAAGAGTGTCCATGGAGTTTCTTGCCGGATTCTTCTCCATAGGATCAACCTTTTGGAACCGTGCAACTAGAATCATAACCAACGTTTCATAAACGCTTGTAAAAGCTTATTTGAAATAAAAAACATTTGATTTGATTTGATTTTATTGTTTTTTGGAATGCACAGTAGCAGTTCGGAGTTTGGATTTGAGCCCAGTTTATGTTAATCAGCTCGCTTAGGCAAACTGTAGGTGTACAGGGATAGGCAGTACATTTCTGCCTATCCCGGTGGGGAGCATAGGCAAGGTATGGTGTGTACCTTCAAAGTTATGAGCAGTTGTTAAAAAAACGGATGTGAATCGGAACGGGACTGCGGGCAGGATTCAAACCTGCGCCTTCTGGTTAGATACACCAGACGCCATTGCATCAAGTCAGTCGCATCAATTAAATAATCGGATTATGTAACATATAGGTACATTACATACATAACGAAATAAGCAGTTTTGACTGACAATATTTTTTTCCTACCACGAATGTGTTTAAATCACAAGGATGTAAATGATATTTATTTCTGCATATTGATCTATTAAAGATACTTTTACTTGTTGTTTTGAAGCGTCGGTAGCCTAATGGCTAGGGCGTCGGACTTGCGATCATATGGTTGCCGGTGCGAAACCCACCCATTGCACTACCGACGTGAACCCACTCGTAACACAAGCATTTAGCTTAGCACGAGGGGTTAACAAGAATACTAGTAATGTGCGACCCACATTGCAAGTAAGCTTTTTTTTAAAAAAAAATAAGTCATTATACAGGGACGGCATTTCCTATATGTCAACTTCTGAGAAGAAACATCGAAACAGAAAATCATGGTCTCTTTTTATTTTTTATGTAAGTGTTACAATTTAGCGATAGATTCTATTTACATGTTTGCCAAAAAAGCCTAGTAGTGATATGACCACTGGACTGCCAAGTCAAAGGTCTCAAGTTCGAATCCAAGGCAGGCACCTCTGACATTTTGAAGTTATGTGCCCATTAATAGTTAATTGACGACACGTTTGGCGTAGCGGCTGAGCGATCGGCTTCTGCGACACGTGTTGTGGGTTCGATCCCCACACGGAGCAAATATTTGTATGATCTACAGGTAGTTGTTCCGGGTCTGGGCGTTTGTGTATGTGAGAATTTGTGTTTGTAAACGCACCCACGATACAGGAGAAAACACTAGTGTGAGGCAACGTAATAAAAAAAAAAATATCACGCGATTGAACGTCGAAGGAAAATATCGTCAGGAAACCCGCGCCTAAGAAATTTTCATGATTATTTAACACGCTCACTGCGGCAAAAATCCTTAAAACTTTCATCTGGTGCGGTGGCGGTCCAAATATGCATCCATCGACCGTTTCTACAGTGCGTATCAATCCTTTTTGACCTGACACCGCGAGGAAAGATTAAAGAGCTATAACTTTGCGAATATGTGGTGTATAATATTTTTTTTTATACTGCTAAAATGATCATTAACCCCATTTGTTTACATTCGCTTCGCCCCTGAATCTGAATACCAGGAAATGAGAAATCAACCCAGGAAAATGTCAGGTCGGAAACGACCGATATCGCACTAGAAAGTATTTTTCATAGTGATGGGACAGACAAAAATATTTGGGTTATCGAAAATAAAACAGAATTATTGTAAAAGAAATAAAAAGTATGTATTAAGCGAATCACATGAGCCAGACAAGAACAGTGAACTTATATGTGTCTTACTTTATAGCACTGCACGCAAAGAGATTTATTGCATTTGTTGCAATATGTTTTAATTTTAATAACTTTCTTTTTCGCTTCCTTGCAATCTAAAGTTAGACGCAGCTTTTCATAACAAATTTACATTTGCGTTGCGCCATACTTAAATACCTGTCGATAAAATAACGATACGCACGCGTACGGTCATGTAGAGAGCACAACACTGACTGGTGACTCGACGCTTGCGCGCGCGCTCCTTGCGGCAACAGGTCGGCACCGGTCATATACCACAATAGGCCCGCCGCCGCAAGGAGCGATGTTTTTTACCGTCAGTGCGATGGTGGTCGAAAAGAGCCCGCCACGATGTTTTAATGCCAAATATCTACATTTGACACCACGAGCCGAAATCTATATTTGTCTCTGTCTAACTCCTACAAATACCTAAGATAATCGTTCCGCACCAGCGAGCAAGATGTAGTTTTTACCGTACGCACAGGCGGTAAGCACCGTGGCGGGCCGATTCTGTGTGATACGCAGTGAACGTGTTAATAACCTGCATGCCTGAGAGATTTTCTCGACAGCGTGCGAAGTCTGCCAACCCGCATTAGGCCAGCGTGGGGGTCTATAGCCTATCCATAATAATAATCAACCCATTATACCGTCCCATTCTGGAGACCCATTCCCAGAATGGGACGGTATAATGGGTTGATTATTATTATCAATTAATACCAATTAAAAGTCTCTTCCAGGCGCCGTACGTGCGTGAACTATGTAAGTTATCGTAAGTAAGCAAGTCAAATTTAACTTCGGCTCGGCTTAAAGGCATTGTTGTTTATTGGCTGCGAGGCACTCGTCAGCCGCCGCCGGTATTATGGGTAGGCAATGTGTGTGAACGGGATCCTACTGCACCGAACTAGCCCGAGCCCGATTAAATGTTTGAAGATTTACTTCATGTTTACTCTATACTTTAATATATAAAGCTGAAGAGTTTGTTTGTTGGATCGCGCTTATCTCAGGAACTACCCACTGGTCCGATTTGAAAAATTCTTTTAGTGTTAGATAGCCCATTTATTGAGGAAGGCTATAAGCTATATATCATCACGCTACGCGGACGAACTCGCGGGCAGTAGCTAGTCTTATATATAAAACTAGCTTCCGCCCGCGACTTCGTCCGCGTGGAATAGTTACTTAGTCTTAGCGTGATGATGAGCGTTGATGATATATAGCCTTCCTCAATAAATAGGCTATCTAAAACTGAAAGAATTTTTCAAATCGGACCTTCCTGAATCGGTTCCTGAGATTAGCGCGTTCAAGCAAACAAACAAACAAACTCTGAAGAGTTTGTTTGTTTGTTTACTTTGCTTTATATATTAGTATATATTCTCTTGTCACAATGTTAGTTACCATATTCCTCCGAAACGGCTTGAACGATTTTTATGAAATTTTGCATATTCAGTAGGTCTAAGTATCGGCTACCATCTATTTTTTTTTAAGTGATAAGGATTGTCCACCCCTAACATCTGGGTTCACGGGAGACTCGACGGGGAAAGTAAAGGTAGGGATTCTCCACCCGTGCGAAGCCGGGGCGGGCCACTAGTCTATACTAATATTCTAAAGAGGAAAGGTTTGTATGTATGTCTGTAACGAATAAACTCAAAAACTACTGGGCCAATTTCAAAAATTCTTCCACCATTTGAATGCTACGTTATTCGAGATTAACATAGGCTATAGAATATTTTGAAAAAAGTTAGGGATTTATCCACACGTGCGAAGCCGGGGCGGGCCGCTAGTTTTATATAAAAAAAAACAATTAAAAAATAAAATATACTAAGTTGTTCTACTGCTTTGCCTGCCACTGTGACAAGCTACAGGGGGCTCCATAAAATATTTTATGATACTAATAAACTCGAAGGCTGTTTACACAAGAGCGACTTTAGTAACGGTCCAAACTTGTCGGCGTTAAATGACCGAGAAATTAGATATGCCTTTATGTAGTGGTCGGTTTGGTTAATGAAGACTAGCAAATTACACGAATAAAAAACTTTGTGTTGTCCCTTATTGTGCCTTGCTAATGGTATGTTTGGGCAATAGCTATATGTCAAATGTTTTTGTATGCTACTCTTTAAGGAATATTTACTAATACCGCCGAAATGTGGAATGCGCTTTCCTAGTGAGTCTTCCCCGATATATTAATCTGGGTGTCTTTAAATCACGAGTGAATCGGTTTCTTCTGGGGGAGCGCGATCCATCGTAGGTCGTCATCGTAGTGTAACCCGTAAGCCTATTAAGAATAGAAAAAAGGTCCAGAAAATGTACTTACGCATAAATGGCGCAGTGGCTGAGTGAACAGTGTCTGTGCTACGGGTCACGAGTTCGATACCTGTAAGGAACAAATGTTTGTATTAACTATAGGTAGTTGCGGGTCTGTGTATTTGAGCAGGACTCAACATGATCAAGCGTGTTTGACAATCTTCAACAAGTATTATCTCATATAGTTTGCTAAACCTAGATGTTTGATCTACTGGAGTGAAAATATAATTACAGTACCTGAAACTATGGCCCGATCAAGTTCAAGTTCAAATGTTTACACTAGTATAGTCTGTGGTTTAATTTAAAATGGTAACATTGTCTCCACCTGTACATGCATTAAAAAATCGATAACCGCCAGAAATGTTTTGTTATGGATGGCCTGTCGAGGGTTTATGATTTTAAACGTTTTTCTATATACTTATATTACAAAAGCTACATGCTATTTAGTGCATTTTTTCAACCTTAAAAGCCGCTAACAACATGTCTTTCTTCAAAAACACATGTCATTTATGCTTACGTCACTCGGTGTTATCTCGCATGGATGTGAACGTAGGGACGTGTAGGGATTTTGTATAAAAGCAAACACGCTGTATGTATTGTGTATTTGATTCGTAGTCGCTCAACCGAACCAATCTTGAAGAATAAGTACCTAATCTTTATTTTGTTTATGAATAGGTGGGCAAATAAGCAGACGAATCGCCTGGTGGTAAGCGATACCGCCGCCCATGAACACCCGCAACACCAAAGGAGCCGCAAGCGCGTTGCCTGCCTTTTAAAAGGGCTTGAGCCTTCGGTATCCTCACTCACTCGGCGAAACACAATGTAACCGTTGTTTCACGCCGGTTTTCTGTGAGGCCGTGGTATCACTCCGATCGAGCCGGTCCATTCATGCCGAAGTATGGCTCTACCACGGTAAAAAAATTAAAGAATCAATATTTCCATTGAATTTTTTTAACAAAATATGTTAGAATTCTTAATATCGATGCCTGCCTCATTAGTCTAGTATAATGCGACTAGAGGTCCTGAGTTCGATTCTGAAGTCGAGCTAAATTTTTTTGGGTTTTTCCATTATATTCTCAGTAGTAAGTAGTTTGGATTACTTACGAGTTAATGGGAATAGGCTCGCCCCCTATTAGATAGGACCTAGCTATACCGGCGAATTGTGGGCGTACATTAGTACACCTCAGCTTAACTCTACAAGGAACAGATCGCGAGCACAAATCGAGCATCCACTAAGATTTACCTTGAAAAACCCAATATCACTTTACTCAATCTGCGTATCAAACTTCAGACTTTCATCTCAGGAGCGGCACTTATAATCACTGAACCAATAAGTCAGATTTTTAATACAAATAAGTATGTATTCTGTCAAAAGAATAAAGGGTGAACGATCCCTCATCCGACTGCCACACCCAATAACGCGTTCGATCTCGAAACAAATCATGCTGAACATTTTAAGTATACCTTTTATTTCCTATATCAGATATTGGTTCAACAGAATTTTATTGTTGCAAGACAGATTTCATATAAAACGAGTCGCGCCGACTGTATATTATGATGTGATATTTTTATTTCTTATTACCTGTATCAGAATAACCGCAGGACCTGAAATTAGTTTGTTCAGAATCAAATACAGTGGTTTTTGATGTCCTAATGGCCCGATCAAGTTCAAGTTCAAATGTTTTTATTTCAAGAAAGCTTTTACAAGTTAGCGTTTATGAAACGTTATGATTCTAGTTGCACGGTTCCAAAAGGTTGATCCTATGGAAAAGAATCCGGCATGAAACTCCATGGACACTCTTTTAAAATAAACTAGCCTTTGCCCGCGGCCTCACTCACCTGAAGCTATAGTAGGATTAGAAATGGATTCCAAAAAGAATTTAATAAAAACCAACAGTAATCTCTTCCTTGTATGGGCCTCTATACATCAGAGAGGTCAAGCTGTATCTCAGGATCCTATTAACTAATAATTGTGATAAGAAGTTCACCAGTTGGAGTATGTAGTTTCTAACAGTGATAACAAAATTAAAATCTATTCAGTAGTTTTTGCTCCAACCCAAAACAACCGTAACAAACATGGCTTTTTTACAATTTTATAATAGTAGAGATTATGTTACAATCCATCCGTCAGTAGGTCTAGCTATGGAAAACTGAAACCTACTTACAAATATTGTTATTGTGTGTGTGTGTGCCGATAACGTTGTAATTTTGGGTATGAGTGTCGTACCTACAGCAACGAGTTTTACGTTTAGCTGGTATAACTAATTTCTTGGAAAAAATATCCTTACGTGTCTCAAAATGGCTTTAGGCTTTCGTCAGTATAATTATGGCTCGATATTCTAATTGAAGTGTTTGGGGTCTTGCTTGCTTATTTAGTTACACGTTGTATATGTTACAGTCAAAACACATAACCAGTCAAAACCAATTTTGACTGTTTTTTGCAGTTGAAAGTACTTTTGAACAACGTCCTTAGTTAAAAACTCTTTTGACTGCGAAAATCAGTCAAAAGTGGTTTTGATGATAACATGAAATATGTTTATATTGGTTAGGTTAGGTTAGAACTGTGACCAAACGATGCCAGAACCGAAATGTAGAATATTTTGCAGTTAATAGTACTTTTGACCAACGTCCTTAGTTAAAAACACTTTTGACTGATTTTCGCAGTTAAAAGTGGTTTTGACTGGTTATGAGTTTTGACTGTAACATATCTATATATATAAAAGAAAGTCGTGTTAGTTACTCCATTTATAACTCAAGAACGGCTGAACCGATTTGGCTGAAAATTGGTGGAGAGGTAGCTTAGAACCAGGAAACGGACATAGGATACTTTTTATCCCGTTCCCGTGGGATGTGATGGCAGACCGAATTCCACGGGGGCGAAGCCGCGGGCAGAAGCTAGTATATGTATAAGTCAGGGACCCATGGATACGAAGATGTAGTAAGAAGAATACGTAATTCTTTCATGGATTAAGTCGGCAAAAGAGCTGACGAGCCACCTGGTGGTAAGTAGTTATCGTCGCCCATAGACACCAGCAACACCAGTGGAGTTGCTGATGCGGGACCGACCCTTAAGAGCCTCTACGGACTGCAGACTGCCAGAGCTACAGCAACCGAGGGGGAACTGGCTCTTACCGAAAAAGTCGAAACACGACACGACGGACAGATAAAATTTTCTTGCTCGGTGGTAGGACAGACCTCAAAGGCTCCTAATTTTATCTTCCGCATTAATATATTTCTGCTCAAGTGGCTATAACTGCCTCATTAGCCAAGTGGTCCTGAGCGCGACTGCTATGTAAGAGGTCCTGGGTTCGATTCCCAGGTCGAGCAATGTGTTATTGGGTTTTTCTATAAAATTCCCCGTAGCAGCTCGGAGTTTGGAATTTGTGCCCGGTTAATGGCAACAAGCTCGCCCCCTATTACATGGGACCTAAACATGCCGGCGAACTGTGGGTGTACATTAGTACACCTCTGCCTAACCCTTCGGGGAATACAGGCTCCGAGCTGCTACTGGGAGTTTGATAGAAATACCCAACAACACTTTGCTCGACCTGGGAATCGAACCCAGGACCTCTACGTCGCGCTCAGGACCACTTGACTAATGAGGCATTTAGAAGCTCGAAAAGACAAAGAACCGATTGACGTCACGTTATTATGGGTGATGTCAGTTGCTACACGAAGCAACTTCTTCTGCTGCTTTTGGTTAGACTAGAATGACTAATAGGTCGATTATATTAGTTTAAAAAAACGTAAATTAGAAATCTCTTTGTGATTTTTCTATACTAAAATTATAAAGTTAACTTATTGTAGGAAAAATTCGACTACGGGAAAGGTTTGGATAGTTTGTGAAATGATAAAATTTTAAATAAAAAACTGAATTTTAAGCGTAGAATTTTAAAGTCCAGTAAAAGCAGACATTGTCAGTAAAGTACAGGGTCACATCACATTTCAAACGATGCGTGATTGGTCGAGAGGTCTCTCGTTAAAAAGAGACAGCGAATAGGACAGACAGTACACACAGTGGTAACAAAGAGCATCCCCTTCCGAAATTGACATAATTTTCCAAGTGAAAAATTCCTGTGATCCCCTTTGAAATTCCGCAAATTTTATTGTTGCGACGCATGGTGAGCCAACCCTCCAGTTATAGCAGTATATCGCTGAAGTGTATGTTAGTATGTAAGCTCCATAAGAGTATATTACTATATGTAAACACTCCTTTTTGTTGACATATGATTCCATATTGCATATTGCATAGTATTTGTAAAGCTTACTAACTGCCTCGTTAGTGTAGTGGTTCCAAGAGCGACTGCTAAGCTAGAGGTCCTGCGATCGATTCACCTCACAGAAAACCGGCGTGAAACAATGCTTATGTTGTGTTTAGCCGAGTGAGTGAGGATACCGGAGGCCCAAAACCTTCTGGTATCGTGGGTGGCCATGGGCAGCGGTAATCTCTAAATTAAACTTCTGGGCAAAAGGATATCCTGAAAATAAACTGGTTGGCCCGGTTTTTGGGGCTTCTTACCAACCATTTATAATTGTTATTGTTTTTTTAAAAGCTTTGTAGCAATGCGGGTCGTACATTACTAGTATTCTTGTTAACCCCTCGTGCTAAGCTAAATGCTTGTGTTACGAGTGGGTTCAACGGTAGTGCAATGGGTGGGTTTCGACCCGGCAGCCACATGATCGCAACTCCGATATCCTAGCCATTGGACTACCGCCACATGTTCGATTGTTGTTGTTGTGTGTATGTTTTATGACCACCAGGGCCGACGTTTGTAGATTTAAGCTTAAATGTGTCTTCTCATTATCGCTTTCAGTGGTGTGTGTTCTTTAGTCTGTAGGAGATAGTCGACAAAATGTACAATATTGTAAGAGTTCAGATGCACGGATGTCCCACATATTTTTGTTAAGGCAGTTGATATAATATTTTAAATAATATGTAATACTGATTAGTTATCATAGTGCTCGTAAGAGCGAATGTTGAGTTTGAGGTCCTGGGTTCAATTCCCTTGTGTCCTCGAGTCCCTCGAGCAGAGTGATTAGGTTTTCTAGGAAATTCTTAGTAGCAGATCGCTCTTTAGGCGCTAGCCATACCGGCGAATTTAGGTACACACAACACGAGTACACCTCTACCCAACTCATCGAGGTATACAGGCGCGATAGTAGGTAAGTATGTTATGCGACCGTTGGGAGCTACACGTCCTCTGCCTAAACATCCAGAAAACAATTAGGTATGTTGTGTGTTAAACATAACATAACATACCATCACGCTTGTATACCCCGAAGGGTTAGGCAGAGGTGTACTAAGGTAAATCCACAGTTCGCCGGTATGTTTAGGTCCCATGTAATAGGGGGCGAGCCTATTGCCATTAACCGGGCACAAATTCCAAACTCAGAGCTGCTACTGAGAATTTCATAAAAAACCTAATAACACTTTGCTCGACCTGGGAATCGAACCCAAGACCTCTAGCGTAGCGGTCGCGTCTAGCGTAGCGGTTGCGATTAGGTATGTTAAATTAGTTTTTATGTTTAGTTTCAGAAGTTTCTGTAGAGGCTTAGTTTAAAATTATTGTTCTACATACTGCATGATTCACTCGCGAAAGTCTACAAAGAAAAAAAATTGCCTTTAGAATAAATTAAATTTTAAATTAGTTGGTTATGGCCTTTTAATGTCATTTTTTAATGGCATTTTGATTTGTATTTCCCATTCTAATCGCTTCTCCCTGACATAATAAACAATGGAGAGTAATGATTAGCTCACAATTGAACAGCTATACAATTGACGCAATTAAGTGCAGATTTATAGGCTGACAAAGATATAAACACACAAATGAACGCTCACCGGGAATAGCCTCGGATTGTCGCCTCTGACAGATTTATACATTGCTCTGTGTACGGAACGCACCGGACAGGGCTGCCAACACAAAAAATACGTGCATACGCAAGGGGAAAATCGATTTCATCAACACCAGGACAATTTGATTAAACGTTCTATATAATTGCTTTTATTAATTTAAGAAACAGTTATAGAGTTACATAGTTCCTAGTTTTTGACAGTCTTGGGCTAGCTAATTCTGAATTTTGATCAATTCAGAAGCGGCGGTAGCCTAATGTCTAAGGCGTCGGACTTGTCATCATGTGGTTGCTGGTTAGAAACCCACATTCATGGCACTACCGACGTGAACCCACTCGTAACACGTACAAACATGCACGAGAGGTTAACAAGAATAAACATATTGCGAGAAAGCTTTAAAAAAATCGTAATAGTGTTAAACCAAATGTTCAAGGCAAATATTCAAATACTCTCATAGATGTTTCTAGAATGTTTTTGAAGGAAGTGTGAAGGAAATCGCATGAATCAGTCATTGTGTAACTCAACTATAATGTATTACGAAGCGTAGAATGAAACCATTGATTACTGGTGCACCATAGATGGCACAACTGATATTTCTCTGCGTACCATTTGCGCCATTCGGTGTTCAAGGGTACTGCTATCTAAATGAACGCTCGGGAATACCGCCGGATTGTCCCGTCTGACAGATTTATATGTTGCTCTGTGTACAGAACGCATAGGGTTGGGTTGCATAGGGTTGCCAACACGAAAATGGAAAGTAGTAAGAAAAAAATTTGGAGTGATGTTGATGTTGCTGACATCACCTTAAGTGTCCGGCAGAGGTTGAATTGCCTACGAAATCGTAATACCAAAAATATTCTACTCCAAAAAAAAAATTGTATCATACTGCATTATTATAAGGATTGATATACCGTTTTGAGAGAACTGCCTCATTAGTCTAGTGGTCCTGAGCGCGACTGCTACGCTTGAGGTCCTGGGTTCGATTCCCAGGTCGAGCAAAGTGTTATTGGGTTTTTCTATGAAATTCCCAGTAATAGCTCGGAGTTTGAAATTTGTGCCCGGTTAATGGCAATAGGCTCGCCCCCTATTAAAACATAAACAGACCATCACGCCTGTATTCCCCGAAAGGTTAGGCAGAGGCGTACTAATGTACACCCACAGTTCGCCGGTATGTTTAGGTCCCATGTAATAGGGGGCGAGCCTATTGCTCTATATGGGACATAATTATACCGGCGAACTGTGGGTGTACTACGCCTCTGTCTAACCCTTCGGGGAAAACAAGCGTGATGGTTTGTTGAGATACCGTTACTCTAGGTACCTTCCGCCCTTTAAGAAATGAAAAACGTGGGTCAAACCTATGTTTCACCAACCCTGACGAATTAAAAATTATAATAGTATTAAATACAACAGAACATAGAGTTAGGCAGAATTGACAGTCAAACTGGCAAATTTCCCAATAGATAATATGCTCTATTATGTAGAGATTAAATTGAAAATCCATTGAAGATATTTGACAGTTTTGGATAGCATGATGTGCTGTTTGTACCGTCATATGTGTACACTTCGCCAGTATGTTTAGGCAACATATTATCAGGGGCGAGCTTATTGAATAAAATTTCTAAGTTAATGCCAGCCCTAATTGCAACCGTTACCGTACTTATGTTATACACACACATATCAAAGATAGAGCATTTATGAATGTGTGAGTACAGTGTGCGATTACCTTTACGTTAAGGCCTATGTAATCGCTCAAGATAATTATAATACTAGTGACTGAGATATTTACTGCTTCGCTTTCTAAATACCGGGATCCGGGTTCGGAATTAGGCGGATTACTATAATATCACTTAAACATATAACATACCATCACGCCTGTATTCCCCGAAGGGTTAGGCAGAGGCGTACTAAGGTACACCCACAGTTAGCCCGGTTAATGGCAATAGGGGCGAGCCTATTGCCATTAACCGGGCACAAATTCCAAACTCCGAGCTGCTAGTGGGAATTTCATAGAAAAACCCAATAACACTTTGCTCGACCTGGGTATCGAACCCAGGACTTCTAGCGTAGCGGTCGCACTTGAAACCACTAGACTAACGAGGCAGTTATCATAATATCACTTTATCATTAAATTATGCTTACCACGGTCAATCTATGGATGACTGGCCACTCATAACACATCCAGACTCCTACTTGATGATTTGTTCAATATTATTGAGGCTAGTCCAGTCACAATACTTCCTACCTATTCCACATGTCCTTTTATCTACATACTGTAGATAAATACTGAGTTTTTCAAAATATAAACTCAAAATACCATCACGGCTGTATTAGTAGGCAGAGGTGTACTAATGTACACCAACGGTATGTTTAGGTCCCATATACCTAATATATATTTTTTTATATGGGGCACGCTTCACTAAACCTACACTACGAAAAATCCAATAACACTGCTCAATCTGGAAATCGAACCCAGACCTCTAGCTTAGTCGCGCTTAGGACCACTATATTAATGAGGTACTGTTACTAACTTATTCAAGATATGCAGAAGAAATAAATAAATAATATGCGACATTTTACACAGCACCATCTAGTCCCAAATTAAGCAGAGCTTGAACAATGGGAACTGGACAATGTATAAATTATAATACTTATACATATCGTTTTTTTGTAAATACATACCTACTTATAATACATAAGAAACACCAGACGAACACAAATACATAAATTCATCACATAAATCGAACCCATTGACATCGTGATCAGCAGTACGCTACTCGAACCACTAGACCACAGAGATCGTCAGGACATAATGATCGTCTTAAAAACGTGTGATCAAAATCATGGGTTCTAAATGTTGGTACCTACCTCCTTCGCTACCGGCCAGCACTTGCAGCCCGATATTTGAAGTCGCCCCAAAATAAGAAATACACAGGCAAACATTGACACATCGTATCAAAGGCGTTTCAATCGTTGTCGACAAACACGCCCGAACCAGACACGGTAAATAGTGAAGATTTCATCGACATTAAGGGCTGGTTCTATTAAAAAGACATAGTTTCATTATAGGTATAAAAAGTCTGGGGCAGAAAGTTTCTGGAATGGATGGAGACCACCACCGGAAAGCTCAGAGGATCTCCAACGAAATTGACGGACGCTGGACCGTGAAGGTCGCTGGGAGTATTTGGATGCAGGCGGCATATAATCGGTTCTTGTGGAAGTCTTTGGGGGACACCATTGTTCAGCAGTGGACATTCTAAAAACCCGAACGAAACGCTCTAAATCCACTTTTATCATTAATACTGCTGAAATGTGGAATGCGCTTCCCAAACATGTCGTCCCCGATGGATATAATCTGGTTGTCTTTAAATCACGAGTGAATCGGTTTCTTCTAAGCAAGCGCGACCCATCGTAGATTTCAGTGTTGCTTAACATCAGGAACTTGCGGTCAAGCGTGAGCGTAAGGTATAAAAAGAAAATAATTTTTAGAATTTGATTATTCGTTTCGGAAATTACTGATGGTCTTACGAAAACGTCGTACCTAGTTTTCTTCCTTCACCGTTTAAACGAGCGACAATCACTTTATTAATACGTACATCATTTCGAAGTTAGAGTGCCTTGAATTCCAACTTCAGTCCTAAGATTTGGCAGTCCAATGGCCACATCACTAGATATTGTAGGTCGAGAAAACAATATTTTTTAAATTATTAAAAAAAAAAATTATTACGTTCTTGTTCGGAATTATGTAATATCAATGCAAAACGATAAGATCCGTAAAAAATGTTTTATTTTAATATAAATTCTGGGCAGGTAATGTCGACAAAATAATAAGGCAAAACATAGATGTCGTTAGCTTCGTGTATAGGTATACACGAAGCTAACGACATCTATGTTTTGACTAGGAATGTATAATAATATGTGTCAAAAGTTTTGACACACATTATTTTTGACTCAAAACTCAAGTGTTTTCAGCTACCTTCTCGTCGTACGTATTGAGATCACACCTTTAGAAAGGGCTTTGCTTGATGCAAAGTGTTTGCTCTGGTTTTGACGATACATTTTGGGGTGTTTTTTTAGTATCTTTCACGCTTTTTTAATTCAAAGGGTGGACTTAGGTGAAAAGATTGCTTAGTGGAGATTTTGTATAAAGAAATTTTTTTTAGTTATGTTTTTTAAGAGAGTCCTTCTTTAATTGCAAACTAGTCGGACTAGTACCGACTAAAATCGTACTTGCTTTTTCTGGCCTTATAGCTGGTGCTGAATTGATATAAATAAGCAAATCCCTCATTTTAAACCTCTAAAAGTAATTAGTGACGTCATCTATTGCGTCGTATATCACCACCAAAACAAAACATGGCCTACTTAAGTCAAATCGTAAATACAATCAAAACAATCTTTAATACACAGTGGTAAAGTTTACAATCACTTGATGGGGCTGCCTGACAAGTTTGCAATAAAAATGTGTGTGATTATAGTTCTTATTGCAAGGGTATAAGGTTGCGGGTTTATGATTAAGTGGGGTGAATAAACTGGGATCCACGTGGTGCTTGCAATTGCGCAGTTTTGAACCCCCTGCAGTAGTTACGACGCACATTGGTGTGTGGTGAAGGGTGAGTGTACCAGTTATCGGCAGGTATGGAAAAAAGCCGATAAAACAATAAAATGATTAAACGAGTAAACCGATATAATTACGTTTTCATACTTTTACTATTTGCTCCCACACCACACGAAAATACAACAATATACACTCTTTTCACAGTTCGGCTATGATTAATGTCCCATGGGACCTATACGTCTCATGTAATAGGGGGCGAGCCTATTGCTCTTTACCAGTATCAAATCAAAACTACATAAGCTGCTACTGAAAATTTCTTAGCAGTATATTTAATACCTAATACTGCTCAATAGGTAATCGAACCTGTAGTTCACGATCCGCAGCCACTTGCAGCAACTAGACCAATAAATCATAATCAACATCATTTATTCAATATAGACTACTAAATAGTACTTTTTGAACGTCATTTTTACATTATAGACAGCCCCAAAACGCCCGTCCTTCTCCGCTTCCTAGTGTTTTCGCTGGGAAGAAGAAGCGGCGCAACTATACAATAAGGCAATAAGGCTGTTTAACATTATCTAATTACTAAAAGTGTTATTGAGCTTTTCTATGAAATTCCCAGTAGTATTTCAGTGTTTGGAATTTGTTCCCGGTTAATGGTAATAGGGTTGCCCTTATTACATGGGACCTAAACATACCGGCTAACTGAGAGTGTACGATAACTAGCTAGGGTATTTATTTATATATGTATATGTATATATTTATAATATTTATGTATGTCACTTATCAGAACCACTCTTTCAACTACTATAATTATGTCTATAGAAACATTCTCTTTTAATTATATTGTTGCACCTACCTTTTCCTGTCTCTGCATCACCCTAAGGTCGACTGGTAGAAAATTACTTAGGCATTAAGTCCGCCTCTGTACACTGATTGTGCATAAAGAATTCAAATAAATAAATAAAATAAATAAATAAACTAGCTGTTAATCTTTTATCCACCGTTTTAATATCTATATTCTATATAAAATTATATTATTATATAATAGCTTCTGCCCGCGACTTCGTCGGCGTTAGCGTGATATATAGGCTATAGCCTAGGCTATATAGCCTTTCTCAATAAATGGGCTATCTAACACTGAAAGAATTTTTCAAATCGGACCAGTACTTCCTGAGATTAGCGCGTTCAAGCAAACAAACAAACTCTTTAGCTTTATATATTAAGTAATAGAAGTATAGATATTATATTCCCTATAATCCTTATGAAAATTATTAACGAAATCTAATCCAAAGTTAAGGCGTGAAAAGGTAACATACACATAATAGAGTAGTATAGTATAGTAATGATAGAGTTACTTTTGCATTATAATATTAGCATGGATTACGTAGTCAGTAACAGGTGCATTCACCCTACGTTAGGGCGCATGTATTTAGGTGACCCACTTTCATCCCTTCAGGGAGCTGTGAGGTGCACGACTCTGCAATCAAATCATCGTTTTTGCCTATTTTGAGGGCCCTATGGCGTACTATATCGAAAATATATTTAGGATGATTACTCTGCCTAGCCCGTCCAATACATTGCATTAATCAAACAAAAATATATTACAACTAGCCTCTGCCCACGGCTTCGCTCACTTGAAGCTCAAAAACCAACAGTGATGATCTCTTCTTTGTATGGGTCTCTCTACATTAGAGAGGTCAAGCATGTATCTCAGGTTCCGTTTAATTACTTGAGATAAAAAGTAAAACAGTGTAGGGACACTGCTGACGCATTCGATTTGCATACAGGCGCATTACTGTGGTAGCGCGGCGCAACAGTCGTCTCCCCGCACTCAGGCAGTTAGGTCGTATATAGTTATAAGTCCAATATGTATCTGGTACCAGTAAAAGTATATATATAAAGTGACGACCTTCATTAACAACCACCTCAACAAATAACACCCCACATTGGTGACCTTCCGACATTGAACACGCAACTTTCGGTGATGATACCGGACATCGGAGCACGAGCACGCGGACTACGAGGCGTCGAAACACGTGCGCATGGTCAGCGTGGCAAGAATGTGCATGGGCAACGTGGCGACAGAGGACGCTCAATGAGGTAACCGGAGCACGCAACATGGGAGGCGACTCGCTCTTTTCGCACGGGGGCCAAAAGAGCCGAAGACTTAACTGCTGCATCAAACATCCAAGGTGAACAGGCACGGGTACAGTGATCATCATAGTCTCAGAAGCACGCTCTATAGGATTTGGCACACGTCGAGGAGAAGTGTACGCGGTTATGCGCGGCACATTCCGACGGTGGTGGAGGACACGGGACACGGCGGCGACACTCTATGGGACAGTGTGCGCGTCGTATGCAACGCATCACGCTTGGGGGCGTCGATGGAACTCCGCTCCAAGTGGTGGATGGCGCAGCCTGTCATTCCACGTGCACGACCAAGGGAGAGCATATCTATAGATGATGTTGGATACTACTAATTTGCTTCTCCGTACGAGCAGCATCAAATTAGCATCATACGGAGAGCACTTGAGCTACATAGTGAATTGTGAATTTGTGATAGTGAACTGTGACCCACAACAGTTTTTAATTTGGAGCACATACTTTCTAACAGTGATAACAAAATTAAAATCTATTTTTTATAATCTAGTTTTTGCTCCAACCCGTAACAAACAGACAAACAGACAAGAATTTTAAAAATCACATTTTTGAGTTCGGAGCGTTTATATACCCTAAACCACTTGTTTTTTTTAAATTTCTTCAATGTACAGACACAGCTTTTTTACAATTTTATAATAGTAGAGAAAAAGAGAAAATAGAGAAAAGAAAAGAGAAAGAGATAATCAAATATATTAACATATTTTTTTGTAGGTTATACAAGCTTAGTCTTAGTTTATGTGAAACCCGAGACACGTGTCTAGTATTTTTATGTAAAGAATCTATGTACAAATTTTCAAAAATCTATCACAAAAAATCACAAAGTTGTAAGCTTGTTATGTTGTGATAGTCCGTACGAGAACATGCTCACCATGTCTTACCCAATAACACTTTGCTCGACCTGAGAATCGAACCCAAGACCTCTATCGTAGCAGTCGCACTTGGGACAGGCACACGTCTCTAATTACACAAAATAAACCGCGAAATTAAAATGTGATTTTTCGCAAATTGTATACTCATGAACTGCCTCATTAGCCAAGTGGTCCTGAACGCAACTGCTACGCTAGAGGTCCTGGGTTCGATTCCCAGGTCGAGCAAAGTGTTATTGGGTTTTTCTATTAAATTCCCAGTACCAGCTCGGAGTTAGGAATTTGTGCCCGGTTAATGGCAATAGGCTCGCCCCCTATTGCCATTAACCGGGCCCTATCGCCTCTGCCTTCCTTCGGGGAATACAGGCGTGATGGTTTGTTATATTTTATGTTATGTTATGAACTGCCTCATTATCCTAGTTGTCGTAAGCGCGACTGCAACCCGGTTGGCGTTCGGTTCCCAAGTCGAGCACTCTTTTCTATGAAATTCTCAGTAGCAGTTCGAAGTTTTAGATTTGTGCCTGGCCAATGGTAATAGTCTCGCCTGCTATAACATGGGGTCAAAACATACCGGCAGTCTGTGCGTGTAAGTACATTGAGTCACGGTAGTACGCCTCTACCTAGCCCTTCGAGGAATACAGGCGTGAAGGTGTGTGTAACAACCAGAATTCGACAATTAGCGCCAACACCCGCCTGCAGTGGTGTAGTGGAGACAGATTTTATTCCAATCTGAAACGCATCAAGTAATTACAAATAAACAGCGCAGACTAGAGGCGGGGCAACGGGAACATTCCACGGTGACCATACCAGAACATTTTTGAGGATAGATTTTATGTTAATAATTTTGTAAGCCAATAAAATTGCTTTAAATGCCCACGGCGATTTTGGTTGTAAAAAAAAATTAATAATATATTCGAATCCCCCGACTAAATGAGTACCGACACATATTTTTGAGCTTTAAGAAAATGTGAATCAAAAAACGGAATTGTCTTATACCGAAAACTGAATCTAACCTTAACTAAGTTGAAATTTATCATAACTATTAAACAAACTTAATTCTATGTCTAATCTATACATATGTATCATATAATTGTAACAGATAAATGTCCGTAGGTATATAATTGATATTGAAGAAAATTAATATGGAGGGTCTTTATTAGAGCAACAGAAGCCAAAACAACAATATTTTGAATTTTTGTCTGCGTATCATGCAAAAACTACTGCATGAAATTAGATGCGGTAGTTTATCGCGCGTAAATCTGGCGAATATTTCACCTTGAAATGCCGTCTAAAATCTATCAAAAATAAATCCTCTTGGAAAGTGAGTGAAACCACGGGCATTAGGCAACCACGGTTAATTCGTTGCACCCAGTAGAAGTGGTGACCTGGCTAGTAGCCATATAAATGACATATAGATTTATTTGTTTTTACATCAAAACTAAACCACGTGGGGATCAAAGCCTAACTATTCGAATTTTGGGATTATTGGCCTCATTATCTTATTGAGAATTAAAAGATATAGAGTTATGTTTAATTGGTTTAATTAGACAAATATAGATATAATTAAGCCTGAATAAAAAAACTGGTAAAACTGGAGCAGGTAAGCATAAAGAGTGTCCTATTTATTCTATCATGGCAACCCTACAAGTTAACATGCGGGCAACATTAATTAGTAAACAGTAGACCGTCTGAGTGTAGTAACAAAGCAAGTTTTTTCTTGTGTCCCTCACTGCTGTGGAAACAAAATTATTTTTTTCAAGTCTGCGTTTTTTCAAAACGTAAAATTCAGGAATTTAAAGCGGGCGTACATTTTAAATGTTAATTAGGCCCCGCGTTAATTCTTGCTCTCGCAAACTGAAAATCTGTCAGCGTAAATACACTTTATTAACGTTTTCATTGCGTTAAAACGGTAAAGAAAGAAGATTTTTAAGTAAGTATGTAAACCTGCAACCGCCCATTGGCTTGTCTACTCAACTCTTGTCCATCCAATGGTTGTCTGTAAGAAATTGCATTTAGCGATAAGACCGCCAATTATACTTACTCTTTTAACATTTGTTTTGTATCTCCGCTCAGTCGTATGGTGTACAATACAGAATACTTTATCTATCTATTTATCTATTTATTAAAATAAAAACCGAAGGAGAAAATTACATAGTTACAACGACTTGTATATTATATTTCGTTCCCCAAGTGTTTCATGTGGGAGAGCCATGCTTTGGCACGAACGGGTCAGCTCTACCGAAGTGATAATATGTGATATAATGGCTGATACCTAAATATACCGGGAACCTGTAACAATTAATGTACACCATATTAGGACACCTTTGCGTAACCCTTTTTTATGGGATATGGGGTTTGCTACCCAAACGAGCAGACAGTAAGCGATTAACGTCGCCCATGGCACCCGCAACATCAGAGGAGTTGCAAGTGGTGCATTGTCCACCATTTAAAAGGGTTTGTGCCTTCGGTATCCTGACTCACTCGGCGAAACACAACGTAAGTGTTGTTTTCTGTGAGCTAGTTCATAATAAATATATTTTAACCGATATTCGCGATTTGTGCCTTCCCGCTAAGTCGTTCTTGAATAACAGACACAAAGGTAATAATGTCTAAAGGTGGGACGTCTAATATCGCAACAATGTGTCATAGCTGTAACTTGCATTTGTGTGCCCGTCTTGGGACGTTGCAGCCGACGGCCTGTCCAAAGTTAGCACCCTTTCATACTTAGCGCGTATCCCGAATTTAGCTACAATACCATAGTCACCCCATATTACCACCCTGTATACAGTCCAATGCCGATTTTGTTAGCAATGTAAGATTTTGCTTTCGAATAAATGCGGCGATGTATGCGATGTGACAATAGGCTGTGTTTATTTTGAGGGTGTTGTAGTAAGGGTGAGTTTGCAGCTTTTGTAATAAATTTCCTCAAGTTCAGTTTCGGTTAATATAATGTGCCACCTTTGTTAACATGCACGAAGCGGTAACCAAATATTGGTGTTTGTAACTTTTCAGAGACGGCGGTATTCATTAAGCTTTGACGCTTCTTACTTTGACAGCGTCAGATCATAATGTAACGGAGATTTTAAGTTTACTCTTTGAATTGTTACTTCTGGATTTTATAGAGTTAAGCGAGTTAACTTTTTAAAGTAGGTGTAATTAATGTCCTTTATGTAAAGTTCCTTGGTCGATGGGTTCTTTTTTTAAGAAAATAATAATAAAGTCTTTATTTTTTATCTGCACTCTACATTCTTTAAATAATACAAGCTCGTAGCTTATTTTCTAAAGGTAATCAGCTTAATTAGCTGATTAACTTTTCGAATTTATGTGCGTATTACTAGTTAATTATCACGCGCTATATATTCATACTATAGAACGCTTATAGAAGTTTATAGGTGCCTACATACAATAAAAATGTCTGTACGTTCATAAGTAAGTTTTAACAACAAAATATGGGTCTTCTTGTTGTTCGAAATAAAAATCTGAGTACGACAATTATTATACATTTTAAACTTCATAAAATAATATTTTCATGATTATTTAATAACCTGCAATCCTGCATGCCTGAGAAATTTTCTCGATGGCGTGTGAAGTCTGCCAACGCGCGTTAGGCTAGCGTGGTGGACTATAGCCTAATCCCTCTCATTGTGAGAGGAGACCCGTGCCCAGCAGTGGGACATATAATGGGTTGATTATGTTATGTCATGATTATTTAACGTTTATTTTATTTGGTGATGTGACTGGGATACCTATATTCTCCTTTCAGATCGGACAAGGTTCTTTTTAACATAGTGTATCTAGATTATGATAATTTATATAGCTTTGTAGATCTGTGCACTGTAGTTTGTTAGGTAGTTAGTGGTTAGGGTTATATACATACTTATATTAGATACTAGCTTTTGCCAGCGGCTTCGCTCATCTGAAACTATATTAGGTTATTTTTTAATTTTTTTAAATTGTTTTTTTATATGGTGATTTGGTTCGCTCTTATAAATTAGGATTCCAAAAATAATTTAATCAGAAATCAACAGTGATGATCTCTTCTTTGTATGGGTGTTTCTATACATCAGAGAGGTCAAGCTGTATCTCAGGATCCATTTAATTAATTGAGATTAGAAGGTGACCAGTTTATAATTTGGAGCAAATACTTTCTAACAGTGATCTAATGAATAAGAGTGCCTTCTGCATGGCCCAAAAAATATTTATCAAAATACTTGAGAAAATAAAAACGTTAAATCTTGACGATTTCAAAAAATAACTATTAAGATTTTTTATAAATAAATGCTATTACTCATTAAAGGACTATTTGGACGACAATTCTATAATTACTGCCTCAGAAAATTGCATATCACCTGACATATTTTGACGATCTTGAATTTTGTTTGACATTAGCATTAATATGACTTGTAACCCGGAGTTCGGTAGCTTCTGGTGATTCAAGGCAGAAATGCTGCCGTGATGTTGTATACTGGTGAGATCGAACCATTTTACCTTTCTTTAAATTTGTTTGATGATAATGATGATACCAGTGTGAAAGTTGATCGTACCCTTAAACATTTGACATTTCCGGCTAAAGGATGTCATAAAATTGATTCTGGATTTCATTGGATAGTTTCCAATTTAAGAGAATTCCTTTCTGTTACGAAATTATGCTAGGTCAGGTATGACCGAACGTGAGTGATACTGCGTTGACATTTATTATTCCAGATGAAGACACGAGCACGTGTATCGGATGATGGTTCTGTTGTCTACTGGTGCTTAGCGAAGGCATGGTGCAAGGTGGTGTAATGATACCAAGTTGGTTACCGCCATAACGTGACGCGGTGCAGAATGAGCAGCCAGCATGACCCACAGTAGCCCACAATCTAAAGTCACTAACTATCACTTCTGATGGCGAGACGGGTATAAACCCCACCCCCACACGAGAGAGTACTCTCCGTCATATATTTATTTTAAATCTATTGAAATCGATATTATTTTTATTTTCTGTAATTATATGCATGTGCTTATTAAGTATATAAGTATATTTGTACGCCTCTGGGCAAAACATAGAGGATCTACCTATTTTTAACACCTCACAATCTTTTGTAATTTGACCTATGTTTACAAATAAAACCAGTCTGATTCTGATAACAAAATGAAAATCTATTCAGTAGTTTTTGCTCCAACCCGTAACAAACAGACAAGAATTTAAAAACCTAACAACTAACCCACTTGTTTTTTTAAATACCTTCAATGTACAGACACAGCTTTGACGACCTCTGTGGTTTAGTGGTTCGAGTACTGGACTGCTGACCATGAGGTCGTGGTTTCGATTCCCACAGGATACAAAAATTTATGTGATGAATATAAGTGTCTGTGTTCGTCTGGGTGTTTCTTATGTATTTACAAAAAAAAGTATATACGTATTATATCCATTGTCTAGTACCCATAGTACAAGCTCTGCTTAGTTTGGGACTAGATGGTGCTGTGTAAAAAATGTCCCAGAATATTTATTTATTTAGCGTTTTTACAATTTTATAATAGTAGAGATATATTAACAGGCTATCTTTAAAATACTAATATTCAACTGCATCTGGTTATACATATATAGAAACACCATCTTGGTTGAGAAATGTCTAGAATGATAATGAGTCAAGATAACACACTTACACTTTAACCCATTCGTAAAATAAGACGATATTATTCAAATCCAGTAGACTTAGAGTCTCGCAGAGTGCTCCGAGGAATAAATAACTTTCGCTTTTGTGAGAAGTTTATAACGGTCGGGGACGCCATAAAAACATGTGGTTTGGTTACGATAAAGGAGTCATTGTGGTTTTTCCGTTTATTCCCCATCGTGAAACACGGCTTGCGAATTGCGGAGACGTGGTACCTTTTTAACTGATTTCAAAAAAGGATGATACAACATCCTCACCTGCCTGCGATAATGGCAGTCGACGGTTTAAAACAGTGTGGTCTGAAGAACTAGGAGTACTAATGTACACCCATAGTTCGTCGTTATGTTTAGATCCCATCTAATAGGGGCAAGTTTATTGCCATTATCCGGCCAGAAATCCAAACTCCAAGCTATTACTGTTAAACTTGATAGAATTACACTGCTCGAGCTGGAAATAGAACCCAGACTCAGGATCAGCAGCCACGTTTGTGAACAATCCATATTAACACTTTCAATGCAAAAAATACATTTCTACGCCTAAATTGCTGAACAAATATTGATGGTTTTTGGTATAAAGGTAGGTTAAGACCTTAGTTAACGACATAGGCTATTTTACTGGTTTCTGATACTTACGCGAATCCTACTTCCTACTATAATATTATAAATGCGAAAGTTTGTGAGAATGGATGGATGGATGGATGGATGTTTGTTACTCTTTCACGTCAGAACGACTGAACGGAACTGGATGAAATTTGGCACAGAGATGGAATAACACATGGGCTCCTTTTTATCGGAAGTCCACGCAGACGAAGTCGCGGGCAGAAGCTAGTATTAGATATTGAAATATAGGTAACTATTTCTTACCGATTTTATTGAGTTGTATTGATATTATTTAAATCCCAACGCTTCGGATCTTTTACATCTAAGGTAACGGGTTGACTGAAGTGTTGGATGACATCATCTTGAATGTTATTTAAGTGAAGGAAAATTTCAACCTGGCAGTGGGACTGGCAGTGGTTTAATTAGTCATGTTGTGTGGTTTATTGAACCAGAAGACGCAGGTACAAATCCTGGCCGCAGTCAAATTTTTCTTCCACAAAAATAACTTCAATAACGTAGACTAACTTGGTCCTAAAACTAATTTGAGATGTGAGTGAAACCGCGGTTAACCATAATTTAAGTATAACGGGCTAGCATATGTAAGTACAAGGCAGAAAAGTATTAAATAGTAGTGGACTCTGACAGGGCTCCACAATTTGTGTACCCCACAACTGTTCCCATAGAAAGATTGAAAGCTATGACGCGTTTAAGGATATTGCGCTTTTTCCTTGATTTGTGAATTGAATTATTGTGTGTTGGATTTATTCGAGGTATTCTCCCGTTTTTTCCTTTATTGTTGTTATTTTTATGAGAATAGCATGTATTGTGTGAAAGGAAGAACGATGGCAGAAACTTTTTATTCAACCGAAAACGCGAAACATGAACGCATTGTAAACAGAATAGCTCGCTTAAAAAGTAGGTTCGATGAAATACTCAGAACATAATAAATATATCTAATACATAATAGTTACATTATATATTTTACTAGCTTCTGCCAGCGACTTCGTCCGCGCGGAATAGTTACTTGGTCTTAGCGTGATAATATATAGACTATAGCCTTCCTCAATAAATGGGCTATCTAACACTGAAAGAGTTTTTCAAATCGGAGCAGTAGTTCGTGAGATTTGCGCGTTCAAGCAAACAAACAAACTTTTCAGCTTTATTATTAGTATAGACTAGCTTCTGCCCGCGACTTCGTCCGCGTAGCGTGATGATATATAGCCTATAGCCTTCCTCAATAAATGGGCTATCTAACACTGAAAGAATTTTTCAAATCGGACCAGTAATTTCTGAGATTAGCGCGTTCAAGTAAACAAACAAACAAACAAAATCTTCAGCTTTATATATTAGTATAGATATAGATATATAGCTATAGATACCGGTGAACTGTGGGTCAACATTAATACCCCTTTGCCAAAACCTTCAGCGTGCTAGTATGATATGTTATAGATACATACATACATACCATCACGCCTGTTTTCCCCGAAGGGTTAGGCAGAGGCATACTTATGTACACCCACAGTTCGCCGGTATGTTTAGGTCCCATGTAATAGGGGGCGAGCCTATTGCCATTAACCGGGCATTAAATTTTATAAATACGATTTTATTTATTTTCTGATGAAAACGAGAGACAATATGTCTGACGTCATAATACTATTTTGGGTTTCTTTCAGCGTGTCCAACCCAGCAGAGCATGGTGTTCCCCATTCATAAGTTATGTAGACCCAAGTTATAACATCATGATAACATTATAAAAAAGTGTCGGGGCCTTAAATAGACGTATAGGAGCGAGAGAACTAGTGATGTGCAACAATGTTTTCATTTGTCGATAATTTCGTATTTCATCAAAGAACTTCATAACATAACATACCATCACGCCTGTATTCTCTGAAGGGTTAGGCAGAGGCGTACTAATGTACACCCACAGTTCGCCGGTATGTTTAGGTCCCATGTAATAGGGGGCGAGCCTATTGCCATTAACCGGGCACAAATTTCTAACTACGAGCTGCTACTGGGAATTTTATAGAAAAACCCAATAACACTTTGCTCGACCTGGGAATCGAACCCAGGACCCCTAGCGTAGCAATCGCGCTCAGGACCACTTAGCTAATGAGGCAGTTATCAAAGATAAGGCAATTATAGTTTCATCAAAGAACTACTCAAAAAATACAAAAACATGAAAGTAAATAAAAGCTGTAGAGCAGCTAGCATGAAAAATCAAATCAAAATAACGAAAAGATTTATTTACTGAAAGATAAATGAATAGAATGAAAGTATGTGACAAAAAAAGTGGATAGAGGGAGACTAAAGAAAAGATGGATGGATTGTTTTAAAGCCAATATTATGGCAAAGGGAGTGAATGATGAAGCGACGGCTGACAGGTATGAATGGAAGAAAAGAACATGTTGCGCCAACCTCAAATGAATTGGAAGTTTATTTTTGGGGAAAATTTATTTAATTTAAAATATTATAACATAACATACCATCACGTCTGTATTCTCCGAAGGGTTAGGCAGAGGCGTACTAATGTACACAGTTCGCCGGTATGTTTAGGTCCCATGTAATAGGGGGCGAGCCTATTGCCATTAACCGGGCACAAAACCCAAACTCCGAGCTGCTACTGGGAATTTCATAGAAAAACCCAATAACACTTTGCTCGACCTGGGAATCGAACCCAGGACCTCTACATAGCAGTCGCGCACAAGACCACTTGACTAATGAGGCAGTTAAATATTAATTAAAAAAAATACAAACCACAAACAAAATGTTGACTAAATATTAACTAAATGTGTTTGTTTGTATGTTTTGCAACGAATATAAGCAATATAAGTAAAATAATTCCGGATTCGACAGATAAAATCGATAAAAAATTCAGAGCTACAGGCACATCACTAGTGACGATCACATTTTTCGCACCCTCGTAAGTGATTCGAGATAAAAAGCCCGCGTGTTATGTGTATGGTGGATATAAGTTGTGTATATGTGACGGGTATAATTCAAACTAGGGTAGATGGCGCTGTATTGACATTATTAGTTTTTGCTTTTTATTTTTACTTATGAACTGCTGCATTCAGTCCTGAGTTCAATTCTCAGGTAGAATAAAGTGTTATTATAGAATAAATTAAAGATAAAATAATGTTATATTTATTTTATTCTATTTATTTATGTTATATGTTAAACATTGTGCTTTTTTGTATGATTGCATGCCTTATGGTAAAATATGGCTGAGCCTGTATTAATCCAAATAAATATCTTTTATCTTCATTTTTTATTCTATTTTTTTATGAAATTCTCAGAAGCAGCTTGGAGTTAGGTTATTTGTACCCAGCTAATGGCCATATTTTCTCCCTGCATATTACATGGGACTTACACAAAACGATGAACTGTAGGTGTATATTAGTGTAACTCTGCCTATCCTTCAAGGAATACAGCTGTGATAGTTATTAAGTAATACTTCTCGACCTAGGAGCCAAATATTCAGCAACTATGTATTTACATACATACACTCACGCCTTTCTCCCGCAGGGGTAGGCAGAAACTATAGACCGCGACTTGCTACGACTCTTGCGTACTTCTTTTGCTTCTGCCACATCAATACATCTTCTCATACATACTCGCCGGTTGAGAGTACTACGCACCTGACTTTTTTTAAGGACCTCGCCAATAAGATGAGCATATGTTCTTCTAGTAAGACCTCTTCCAACGCTGCTGCTGACCTTCGCTTTATAAATCCTCGTTAATCGTCTTTCATTAATTCTCTCAACATGTCCAAACCATTATACAAGCTATGTCTTTCAACCGATAAAACACATAAACACAATTAGTGTTGTGTTTATAGCGTTATTATAGCGGTACTTATACACGACCACCACAAATGGGATGTATATAGAAAAGCTGAAATTTTAATGAGAGCCCTGCGGCGCTATGGGCTAGCGTTAAGTGGAGTGCACACGAGAACTGATTTTAATATAAATGAATAGTACTGTGTTTTAATATTAAGTTCCTGTGTTCTGAACCCTACGAAATAACGATTTGTTTTTATAGCATAGGGGCACAAACGAGCAGATCACTTGATGGTAAGTGATTAGTGTCGCCCATGAGTCTCAAGTGCGTTGTCTGCCTTTTAAAAGTGTTTGAGCTTCCGGTATCCTCACTTACTCGGCAAAACACGACTTAAGTGTTGTTTCACGCCGGTTTTTTGTGAGACCGTGGTATCACTCCGGTCGAGCTGGCCCATTCGCTTCGAGGCATTTAATGCCAATGGCATGCCATAATGGCAATTAATGGAACATATCCTTAGAATTTAGTCAAAGAACGGTCGAAAAACAATTATAAAACCTGTTCCCCACCCAAATAAGAAGGTTGTGAAGAAAATATTAGAGGGTCGGCGACGCGCGAGTGATACTCCTGGTGTTGCAAGCGTCCATAGGCTATGGTAACCGCTTACCATCAGGCGGGCCGTGCTTGTTTGCCTCCTATAATAGTATAAAAAAATAGGCCTCGGTTTCATGCAAGTATGGACGTGGTCCTTCATGTTTGAAAACGGTCCCACGATACGGAATAAAATCGCATAGAAAATATGGGAGCAAAGTAGTGTGTAAGCTTCCTAATGTTCATCTGGGTACTCAAATTTCAGTCCCCATTCGATCGGGCTGTTTCTCTCGCATGACTCGCTCGCAGATTATCTTTTAATTATTCCCTTCGCGTGTATTTTTTCATATTAAATACTTCATCATTATCAATTTCCTTCGCTTGGCTGAATGGCTTTCATAATTACGGAAATTTCAATAAAGTTGTTGATTTTATTTAAATTTCCTTTGCTTGATTGTGCAAATTGAAGGCTGATTATACTATATTTTTTTTATCCACCATATAGCTTGATGCCAATTATATAAGATTGCCAATAAGATGGACTTTTAATAAATATGACGAAATGAAATTTAGGTTCAATTCGGGGTCAAGAAATGAAATTCTTAGTTGTAGGTTGGAGTTGAGATTTACGCACGGTTTAGGCTCACCCCTATTACAAACATATAAGCGAACTATATGTATATTAGTACACATCTGTCTGTTATATAGGTATCGTATGTATCGGTATGTTATATAGGTTACTTTGAAAGATAAACTGAGAAACAGTGTGATAAGGGAGCGGTGTGGTGTGAAAGAAGGTGTAGTAACAAAGATAGAGAAAGGTATGTTAAGGTGGTTTGGACTTTTAGAGAGGATGTATGAACGCAGATTGACGAAACGAGTATACATGATGAGTATGGATGGAAGAGTTGGAAGGAACCGACCTCGACGAACGTACCACAACCAAGTTGCGGCCGTTGTCAAGAATGTTCAGGTTAAGAGCACTATAAGCCGACAATCATGCATGAGGAGGTTAATGAACGTAGATGAAGCGAAAGTAATGGCCAGGATCGTAGCAAGTGGAAATCTATAGTAGTAGGGTAGGCAGAGCTACCCCAATGGGAGACAGGCGTGAAAATATGTATGTATGTTTACATAACAGCTACGGTTACATCTCACCAGCAGACGGAAAATATTTTCAAAGATATTTATTGCTTAAAACTGTGTACAGTGTATAACTATATGCATATAGATAGATTTAGGTGATTATAAATGCGAAAGTTTGTGAGGATGGATGGATGAATGTTTGTTACTCTTTCACGCCAGAACGGCTGAACGGATCTGGATAAAATTTGGCACAGAGATAGATTATGGTCTGGAATAACACATGGGCTTTTTATCTAGGTTGGACCCAATTTTGAAGTATACGCAGAAGCCAGTAAATTATAAATATAATGTTTGTGTAAACAAGTCCTCTCGCGACGTTTCAACTGAGAAGGTTGTAACTACAACTTAAAAACTAAAGCTGTTTCAGTCTATGGAAATGAACAGACTCCTTGCACGGTCTGGCCGGTCGCAAGTGTGTACCAAGCCTAATGAATATGCATGAGGCATGGTATACCGACTCGTGTGGCCCAGCCGGATCCTTATAGACGATATTAGTAAACAGATATTACACGTGTGATGGAAGCAGGGTGATAATTTTCATTATAAAACAACACATTATTTTACACATATTTTTGTGCTTTTTCACATTGTCCATGCTAAGATTATAAAGTAATTTCAATGAAGGAAAAAATAGACAGAACTAGGTACAGGGTTCCAAATAGTGGGTCTTATTGTTGAATTTTTCCTTCACTAATATAACTTTATAACTCTAGCATGGAAAATACAAAAAAATACTAAAAGAAGAACGTGTTATTAATATTATCTTATGAATTAACTTTTTAGATATGGAATAATTTGAAGAATTTGTCCTTAAATAGTGTGCTAATGAGAGCTATGTATATCCAGCATTCGATGTCATTCGTTTGATGAAGAAAGATACATCCTTTAATTTCTTTTAAATGTACAGTTCTCATAAATTTATTTGTAGCTCTTATGTTACAACGTTCAATACAAATAAAACGTATGTTTACTTTCATTTCAATTCATTTTTGTCGTGGGACAAAAAGTAAAATTGTCCCGCGGGACAATAGTTTGGTGTCGGCGTCGGTGGGCGAAGCTCGTCAAACTTACGGACTAGGGATGTGCTGTGGTAATCGAATTATCGATAGGTTATAACGTAGAAGCAGAAACATCTTAATTATTACATTTCGTTAGAAAACAGAATAAAGTATAGGAAATGAATAAAATATAGATACACATCATAGATAACTCAGTAATTTATTTGCATTTTTCGTGCCAAGATTATAAATTAATTTTAGTGTAGGAAAAATTCGACTCGCAGGCAGGATTCGAACCTGCGTATTTTGGTTAGATACACCAGACGCTATGACACCGCGAAGTATATTAGTGGATAGATTTGCTTACTAGAGGTAGAATTTTGACATAACTTATATGGACTTTCTGTCAAACATCTATCCGTACTAAGTAAAGCCACTGACTGAGTTTAATTGACGATTTTATTGATTTGGCGGCACCTGGCGGAAGCAAAATGCAACAAACCGAGTACAAGCTGAAATGGCGCACATTAGGGGAAGCCCACATCTAGCAGTGGACGATGATGATGAAGTTTAATTTGTTTTATTTCAAAGTTCGTAACGGAACTCTGTTATTTTTACGCGTCTAGTCCCATCACTACGCGACTTGTTGTGTCGCCAACGTAGACGCTCGTATGAATTGCCTGTCGCCTCTTTCCGCCCGTGTTTCTTTGCCATTTGAGTTCAACATCAGGATAATACAGTGCTGGATAAGATAGGGAGCTTGATAATATAAAAGCTAATTAAAGTATTTTTGATGTAAGTAATTTATTACGTGGGAGAGCCATGCTTCGGCACGAATGGGCCGGCTCGACCGGAGTGATACCACGGCCTCACAGAAAACCGGCGTGAAACAACGCTTGCGTTGTGTTTCGCCGAGTGAGTTGAGGTTACCGGAGGCCCAAACCCTTTTTCTGTTTTTCATAAATCGAGCCACTGATGGATCCATAGTTTCATTAACACATTTTAAGAACCACTGTAATCAATTCAGTATTCGATTGTGAATAAACTACTTTCAGTTCTTGCGCTTACGCAAGCGTTGTTTTACGCTGGTTTTCGGTGAGGCCGTGGTATCACTCCGGTCGAGCCGGCCCATTCGTGCCGAAGCACGGCTCTCCCACGTTAATTTTTCTATTACAGTAAATTCTTATCCACATTTTGTTCATTCCACGATTTCGTCGTACTTTTGTCCGGCGTTTGAAAGAAGTTACCTACTATAAATGAAGACTGCTTTTATTTTTGTTTAGTACTCACTAACTACGGGTGCACGCCATTGTAAAGTTGCCCGTAGCAGCTCTGTCGTGGAATATGTTTGTAAAATTATGAGCGACCAAATTAATCATTACTTACTATTAAAGTTCCACGATAGGATTTTCTCACGTATCGTATATTTACTAACACAAATATTTTATACTAGCCTCTGCCCACGACTTCGTCCGCGTAGCGTGTTGATATATAGCCTATAGCCTTCCTCAATAAATGGGCTATCTAACACTGAAAGAATTTTTCAAATCGGACCAGTAGTTCCTGAGATTGGCGCGTTCAAGCAAACAAACAAACACACTCTTCAGCTTTATACATTACTAGCTTCTGCCCGCGACTTCGTCCGCGTAGCGTGATGATATATAGCCTATAGCCTTCCTCAATAAATGGCCTATCTAACACTGAAAGAATTCTGTTGGTTGTTTTGGAGGAAACGGTTCTGTTGTTTTGGAGTTTATCTACATAATACTAATCGATCTATACTAATATATAAAGAGTTTGTTTGTTTGTTTGATTGAAAGCGCTAATCTCAGGTCCGATTTGAAAAATTCTTTAAGCAGTGGTGTTCTAATGTACACCAAAGATGGTATGTCTAGATCTAATGTAATAGGCGAGTCTATTTCCAATTACCGGGTACAAGTCGAAACTCTGAGCTCCTACTGAGAATTTCATTAACTCACGCAAATTTTACTTTGCTCGACCTGGGAATTGAACCCGGGACCTCATGTGTAACAGTCGCACTTAGGACTACAAGAATTCCATTCCAAGGGTTTCCATGAATTCGAGGAGTTCGAAGACTTCAACGTTTGGATTTTTGCCCGGTTATTGGCTATAAGTTCTACATGGGACCTGAAAAACAACCGACGAACTGAGGCTGTACTGCCTAACCCTTTGGGAATATAGGCGTGATGGTGATGTATATTGACACTACAATAGATCTTGCAATTTACCTGTAACTCCGGCCTTCAATTGAACCCAACAAATATCGTTTATCTCCTGAAATAGCTGCCAAATATAGTCTCAATATCCATTTTCATAATTTCCCTGGCGAACCAATCCGCAAACAAAGTTGTTAAAGCAGTCACAATCTCCTTAATACTAACAACATTAAGTTCATTTTTCTCCAGCTACGTACTTTATGGCAGTTGTAAGATCGTTCAGAGTTATAAGAGCTATGCGAAGTGGAATATTAGTCGTTATTTGTAACGCGATACCGAGTCAATAATATCGATATTCGTGTATCGAGGCAGTTTATCGATTGTTACGAATGATGGGCTGTATTTCAGCTGTTTCTGGAGTTTTGGGTTAAGGCTGAAGTTATTATTGCTCCGTTTTATCAGGTTAGTTAGATTGATATTACTTGTCCATGAAACATTTGCTTTTTACCCCACTGCTACAAAAGGAGAGTAATGTTTATAATAATGTTTTGATGACACGTTTAGCGTAGTACAGTCGAGTTCATTAATATATTGGCACTGTCAAGGATTCAAAATATTGTAAGCGTATTGTATTGTATTCATGTGTGCATACATAATTGTGAATCTTACAGTTGTTCATATATTAATGTGCTTTTGGCTGGTATACATGTTATTGAAAAATAGCAGTCACATAATAATGAATCTTTATTTTTTTTTTAAACTTAATCTTGACCACAATTAAATGATGCTTATAGTTGTCACAATATTATTAACTTTTGATCCATGTGGTCGTTTGCCACCCTATCCCATAAAAAATCTGAATGTCAGATTAAAAAACCTGCGATATTATGGTAATTATCTGTAGCGATCGTAGCGATACTTGAAAGAAGTATATAAGCTACGACGTAGCAGCCGTAGCACAGCAGACTGACTACGGCGTAGCAACTACGTAGGCATTGCTTAGTGGTATCGGGATCTCGTGGATAACTAATGTCAACCAGATCGGTTGACACGGTTGACATTAGTAGCAAAGAAGGTACGCTTATCGCGGCTAGTTTATGGATGGGTGATCACTCTTAGCTCGAGACTCCTTCGTGTTTCGGAGACTATGTTAAGTTGTGGTTAACACCTATGATCGTAATTAGTGGTTTTCTAAAACCCAAAAGTCTTTACAACCTTTGCTCAGGATATCAGGTTGTTAAATATTAGAAAGTGTTTGCAGGCTAATTTGAGTTACTGATTAAAAAAAATACTTATTGCCTCATTAATTTATTAGCCTAGTAGTCTCAAGCGCAACTGCTACGCTACGATGTCTTGGATCTTGGATCTTGATTCCTAGGTTGAGCAAAGTGTTATTGAGTTTTTCAGCTCGGACCTTTGTGCTCTGTAAATGGCAATAGGCTCGTCCCTTATTACATTGGACCCTGACATACCGGCGAACTGTGGATGTTCGTCAGTACACCTCTGCCTAACCTTTCGTGGAATACAAGTGTGATGATATGATATGTAATTTTTCAGAATATTTGGTGAAGCAACATAGCATTAACTGCGATGGACAAAACATTCTGGAAGTTTCCACGTTAATCTCTTAGCACAAAAAGGTAGCATCCGATGTTGGACAAAAAGTATAAAACCTTTGGCTGCAGTGAATCAATCTTCGCGAACTTTGTTGCACCGACAAGACTTAGGTCATGCAATACACAGAAAAACTTTCGCGTTTATTTCAGATTTTACTAAAGGAGAAAATAAAAATTAGGTTTTACAAGATAGTAGAACTGTCTCATTGGCCAAGTTGTCGTGCTGGGTACGACTGCCAGATTTATTCTGATTTTCGATTTAATTGATTGTTTTTGTTGGTTGTGCAACTAAAATCATGTTTCATAAAGGCATGTAAAAGCTTATTTGAAATAAAATTATGTGATGCCTGGAAGATATCGCTTGCCGTCCATTGTAAATTTTTTGTTCAATAGATAAAAATTTAATTTGTATTTTGGTATACAATAAAGTGTTAAATAAATAAATATTATAGACAAGACCCCTACATTCTATTTATTTATTGCGATGAGCAAAGAAAAATTGAGAAATCCACTGAGTAATTGATGGAAAAGAAAAATAACCACACAAACAACTCCGCGAAGGAACTTTAAAACGAACCCATGAATCAATCTCTAGGTAACTTAGGTGGCGACATCTATGCCGTGGAACTGAAACGGTAAAAAGTCGACTGGAGCAAAAAAGTCGGGGAAAGAGTAAAAGTCGTGAATAGAGCCGTAACGTATGGGGGCACAACACAACAGTATTGCTATTTGTCAGCTGTTATTTATTTGCGTCCTTTTAGCTAAAAGTTTTACTTAAAAACGTTTTTCGTCGTAAACTGATGCACATACGTATGTATTAGTTGTATCTCGCCTGTAGTCGCTCGGCTGTGAGGGCTAAGCAGAGGTGTACTAATGTATACTCATAGTTCGCCACTATATAATTAAATCCCATGCAATACGGGGTAAGACCATTGCCATTAAGCGGTTACAAATTAAATCTTCGAGCCGCTACATAGATTTATACAAAAATCCAATACTGCTGCTGCTGAGTAGTGGGACAGTAAATAATAATTTGATGATGCTGAAAACCTCTAATGAAAACATACAAATAATAGTTCCATGTACACTGCAGAAGATTTTGTAAAACACTGTATTTTATATTTTCAATAAACTTCTTTCAGTTCAAAGTGAATAGAAATTTTAATCCGGCCAAATTGGCGCCTTGTCACACGGGGTGAGAGCGCGACGCGTCGCTGTCGTGTGTGGCAACTAGACGAGCGGAACACACGGGCGAAAAGTAAACATGTTACGAAGAAAGACATGACTGATTATGTAGTGGTAGAACTAAGCTGTTCCCAATCAACGAGAATATCGGCGAAGTTTGTCCTATATAAACTTATATAAACTAAACCTATATAAACTTGTCCTATATAACTATAGGACAAGTAACAAACTTCGCCGATATTCCATGACAATGCTAACGCGTTTATTACCTAAAAGTAGTTACGCCTCACAGAAAACCGGCGTGAAACAACGCTTGCGTTGTGTTTCGCCGAGTGAGTTGAGGTTACCGGAGGCCCAAACCCTTTTAAAGGCGGGCAGCGCACTTGCGACTCCTCTGGTGTTGCGGGTGTCCATGGGCGGCGGTTATCACTTACCATCAGGTGATCCGTTTGCTCGTTTGCCCCGCTATCCCATAAAAAAAAAAAGTTAATACTTACCTCCTTACCAGGAACAGTGTTTTAGTTCTTTATTAACGTTACTAATACCTTATGAAAATCTTTTAATATGAGATTGTTTTTGTAACAAAATAATTCTCCTTCTAATTGCAACAACAAAACGTTCTTATTTGTAGGCAGTCTCTTCTGCATATTTATACTTGCTTCTCGCGAGGCAAGAGAGTTCTGCTGCCTCACAATCTGATCCATTTGTCGGATGTTTCTCATCCATGAAATTTTTCTACGACTCGCTTCCTTTTCCCATCATGAAGTAGCAAGAACTCGTATCATGGAATGTCTTAATACATGTCTCAAAAAAGCAGTAAGCAATTTTCTTTGCTTGAAGGTTTGCAAAAGTTTGCGGTTCTACCCAACCCGTCGAAAGACTTCCTCCTTCGCCATTTTTGCGATGGTTCAATCCAATGCGTCATGAGATCCATGGTCTATTGGATCGATAGTGGTAACTCTGGCTACCGGGTGTTAAAAAAACAGTATTTATAATATCTCTATTATTATAAAATTATAAAAAAAGCTTTGTCTGTACATTGAAGATATTTAAAAGAAACAAGTGCGCTAGGGTATATAAACATCTCCGAACCCAAAAATGTGATTTTTAGAATTCTTGTATATTATAACATAACATACCATCACGCCTGTATTCCCCGAAGGGATAGGCAGACGCGTACTAATGTACACCCACAGTTCGCCGGTATGTTTAGGTCCCATGTAATAGGGGGCGAGCCTATTGCCATTAACCGGGCACAAATTCCTAACTCTGAGCTGGTACTGGGAATTTCATAGAAAAACCCAATAACACTTTGCTCGACCTGGGAATCGAACCCAGGACCTCTAGCGTAGCAGTCGCGGTCAGGACCACTTTGCTATTGAGGCAGTTATTGTATAATATATAACTTACTAATTCAAGAAACCAGCCTCAAACTGGATTATAACATTTTTAATCTAGTAAAAAACTTTTTACATCGAAGGGATATCGTCTGCTGTTTTCAGCGCCCCAAATTTACCAAGGCTTGCGCTTTCAAGTCGTGTGAATCGACTTTAATTGCACACAAATTGTGTTTTGTGTCGTATAATCTGGTCTTAATAAATCTGAATCATTAGTGAAAAGTATTATTGAGAATTCAAGCTGGTAGCTAGATTGGAGATAAAGAAAAAAAAGCTTTTAATTTAAGATTGATCCGACATTTCGACAAAGAGCAAAATTAAGGCGAAACGAGGTTCCATTAAGTAAATATCGGCAGTCAGCTCACTATTCAATTACATAAGCACATAGGCATCTTTTTTATACAGTTTGGAGCTAATTCTGAACTCTACACAGACGAAGTCGTGAGCAGAAGCTAGAAGATATAAATAATGTAATTTAAAATTTAAAAGCGGCGGTAGCGTAATGGCTAGGGCGTCGGACTTGCGATGATGTGGTTGTGGTTGTTCCGGTTCGAAACCCACCCATTGCACTACCATCGTGAACACACTCGTAACACAAACATTTAGCTTAGCCCGAGGGGATAACAAGAAAATGAGCGACCCTCATTGCTAGAAAGCTTTTTTTTATAAAAAATATCACAATCACAAAAAGTTAAAAATTACTTCGTTTAAAACAATCGAGCCTGCGGGCAAAAGCTAGCTTGAACGCTCAACTCATTCAAAATAATACAACTCCAAAGAAAAATGTAACAAAAATTTTCTGTCATTTATTTCCTTTTAACTCTATAGGGAAAGGATTAATGTATTTTGTTTTTTCTCTCTTGTTTAAGTTCCTCCGCCCCGGGAAAGAGTAATGCTGTGCAATCCCGCGTTTGTTAATGCATTCTTTATGACATCTCTAGTCCGTAGTGTTGTGCCTTTACGGGACTGGACAGATTTATTGGTTAAATATTTATTGTGATGCATTAGTGAGATTAAAATGTTATGTAAGTGTATAAAATGTTAATATAATCGGTTGTGAAGGTGGATGGAGTAGTTTGTTGCTGTATTATGCTCTCGACCTCAATGTATCTTAGAGACTAACAGCCTATAGTGAGGCTCTCTGGGGAGGCTCTTTACTACCTCAGAGAGCACGTTAGTCGGCTGTCTTATTGACGGTCTATAGATATCTAAAACTCAGACTCCATCTAATCTTATCCATATTAACCAGGGGGCCGACTATTTAAATAAAAGGTCGAAATTAAACATCGATTCACGATGATAATACGATTTCATTATAATTATCTTATCCGCCATGCTTCGTCACGAATAGGCCGGTTCGACCGGAATGATCTTATCTTGTGTGGGGCCGAGGCAGCAAGGCCTCAGAGCACTTCGACCCAATGGGATCTTTTGTGCTTAACCGGAATGATACCACAGCCTCACAAAAAACCGGCGTGAAACAACGCTTACGTTGTGTTTTGCCGAGTGAGTGAAGATATCTGAGACCCAAACCCTGTCAAAAGGCCGTCAACGCACTTGCAACTGCTCTGGTGTTTCGGGCACCATGCGCGGCGGTAATTGCTTACCATCAGACGAACCGTCTGCTCGTTTGCCCCCCTATACCATAAAAAAATCTGATTGTCAGGTTAAAAAACCTGCGTAATTATGATAATTATCTGTAAAGATACTTGAACGAAGTACATATATGTATGTGCTACGACGTAGCAGCCGTAGCACAACAGATTGACTACGGCGTAGCAACTACGTAGGCATTGATTAGTGGTATCGGGATCTCGTGGATAAATAATGTCAACCGATCTGTAAAGAAGCTACGCTTACCGCGGCTATTCTATGGATGGGTGATCACTCTTAGCTCGAGACTCCTTCGTGTCTCGGAGAGTAAGTTGAGGTGTAGTTGTTATATATGAACACCTATTATGACATTAATGGTTTTCTGAAACTCAACCTTTCCTCAGGATATCAGGCTGTAAAGTACTGATAGTAGTCAAATTTGGTCAGACTGGTACTAAAGTCAAATAATGGAACTAGTGCAGACTCAATTATAGGGGCCCGAAAAACTTTCGGTGTTAGAACTATGATTCGCATGCTTAATGAGTCGTTTAATTATTTTATTTCCTAACGTCCGTAGAGTTCAGTCCAGTCGTGAGCTATATCAGCTTATTAAATAGTATGAATTACCCAACTAACAAATATATTTCTTCTTCTTAAAAGCTTTAACGAATCAACATTAATTGCGAATTCTAACCAGTATTTCTGCTTACACCAGTGTTTTTGTCCGTATGTAAACACGCGGTTGGGTTCCGCAGGTAATTAATTAACGCTCGAGTTTACGCCCACCGGCTATTTTATACTTTAGGGTTCCTCAGACTAGAGGTTTTTATAATCTACTTATGTGAACCGCGGAGGACCGCTCCTTATCTTTTAAGGAAATTATGCAAGTATTTGGTTCTGTTTTTGGGAATTTGTTCTGTAATTTTTCTTTTACCGTGAGAGAGCCATGGTTGCAGCATGCATGCGTTGCATGCTGCAACCGGCGGACCGCTTACGATCAGGTGATCCGTCTGCTCGTTTGCTCCCCTATCCTATAAAATAAATAAAATAAAAAATAATATATGGGATGAATATGGATGGGTAAGTTTGAAAATATTAGAAACTAGCTTCTGCCCGCGGCTTCGCCCCCGTGAAATTCGGTCTGTCATCACATCCCACGGGAATGGGATAAAAAGTATCCTATGTCCGTCTCCTGGTTCTAAGCTACCTCTCCATCAATTTTCAGCTAAATCGGTTCAGCCGTTCTTGAGTTATAAATGGAGTAACTAACACGACTTTCTTTTATATATATCGATATAAGTATGTTTTAAGGAGGGGTTCGATAGCTGTACAGTGATAGCCCATTGTTATAACCATTGGACTGCCAAATCTTAGGCTAAAATTCACCTCTGACTTTTCACAACCCTGTGTGTATTAAAAATTATCACTTGCTTAAGACGTTGAAAGAAAACATCGTAAGGAAACCTGCATGCCTAAGAGATTTTCTCGTCTACGTATGAAGTCATTATTAGTTATTAGTGTACGGACCCATTAATGTTATTTACAATCTCACTGCCCACCTCTATTGTTACTACGAGTAGCTTCTATTCAAAAACTATATTGTTCCGCGGAGCACTAATGCGGTAGCAAGCAATTATTTAGCTCAACAAAAGTACCTGACTAGAGTAGCTAGGAGTACGCCAAGAAGTCTCTAGTAGCTATTTATGAGTGTTGCCAAAATCTTACCACGAGGGGTTACCTTAGCACGAGGGGTTAACGAGAATACTAGTATTGTGCGACCCACATTGCTAGTAAGCTTTTTTTAAAAAAAACCTTGATAATGTTATATAGGGGGGGGGGGGGGTTTCGAAAATGGAGGCACTAGTGAAAAGTCTCGTGCTAAGCTACATGATTGTGTTGCGGGTGGGCTCACGTCAGTAGTGCAATGGATGGGTTTCAAACCGGTGACCACATGATCACCGTCCGACGCCCTAACCATTAGTCTACCGCCACTTTCAATCGTGTTATATATAGCCCAATAAATATAGTTATTGATGTGAAGCATTAGCCATGTCAGTCGAATCATAATCTTGTTCGACATATCGCCATACGCACCGCTATTCCGTTCAGGCAATATTTTTAATCGCCGTTTTTATAACACTCGTTAATGTCGAGACATACGGACGTATTTCTTGGCAAACACAGACATTTTTGAATTAAAGAAAAGTGATGAATTTTGAATTGAAAACTTTAGCATGCACTGAGCCTTAGCACGAATATGTTTTTTTTTTTTAAACTTATGCTAAGTCGTAAGTATGATCTAATATAACTTACGCAGGTTTTTTTAAAAAGCACTCCAACGTTAATATTATTTATAGCTTCTGCCCGCGTAGTGTGAACCTCAATAAATAGGCTATCTAACACTGAAAGAATTTTGAGATTACTGCGTTCAAGCAAACAAACAAACTCTTCAGCTTTATATATTAGTATAGATTGGTTATTTTTTGGATTTGAACTGCTAAAACACTAGTAGTGGTAGAGACTAATGAAACCACGTTCGGCACAGCGGCAGAGCGATTGGGTTCTGCACCAAGCATTGTGTCTTCGTTCCCCAGACGGAGCAAATACTTGTAAAACTTACAGGTAGTGTTCCGGGTCTGGGAATTTCTGTTTATAAACGCATGATACAGGAGAAAATCTTAGTATGGTGACGTTAGAGGTCCTGGGTTCAATTCTTAGATGCAGCAAAATGTTATTTAGATTTTCTACGAAATTATCAGTAGTAGCAGAGAGGTCTTTACAATTGTACTCGGTTAGTGGCAATAAGATGGGACATAAATGTACCGGCAAAATGTGTACGTTAGTACACCTCTGTAGGTGATCTCACCTTAATATGAAAAAGCTCAAAGTTGGGGAAGGTTTATACCGGATAAAGTCTTAGCTTTTCTACAGGGTGAAAACTACTTTATGTCATTAAACCAGCTTATAGTTTAAAGAAGTTAATTTAAATAAAGAAATGATAAAGTTTAACTAAAAAAGAAAAAAAACCTCCCATACAAATTAAATTGATGATTCTAACAAACTTGTCCTTATAGCAAGTTGAATTTTTCTTCGCCTTTACAAGTATACATAGCATGATTCTTATTAAAAAGTCTCACGTGCTAGCAATTTCAACGGCGCCCTTGAAATTGGAACGGCAATACGGTTTGGCGGCAAAATAATCCGCTGCTACTAAAAATCCGTTCAGAAAAGAGCGCGTTGACAGTGGCCCGTGAAATTACATCAAAATGGGAAAACACAAAGTTCCCAGTAGGTACATATTTTGTAGAACAAAATTGGATTTGTTGTGTATAAAATCAATTCGAGTTACATTGTTTTTCATTCGTGTTAAATGACATTGACAATGACGTTTTTATTTACACAATATAGCTGTGTTAATAGTACCTATATTAGTATCTAGTACCTATATTTTTTATGATTATACATAGCAAAACTATAAAACATAACATAGGTATATTCCTCGAAGGTTAGGTTGCGGTGTACTAATGTACACCTATAGTTGCCGGTAGGTTTTGGAGTACTTTAGTATATCTTTGCCTAATCATTTTGGGAACAGGTGTGATGGCATGTTATGTTATATTAATCCAAATTTTAATGAAATGTAATGATAAGTAGCCCATAACTACTATGACTATTTATATTATGATTATTTTTATTTTTATTTGGATTGTTTTATTTTATTGTGATTGTGACTTATATTTATTTTATTTTAATTGTAAATTGTAAAACTATGGGGAAACCTGAAATAAATGGATTTTGATAACATTATTCAAAATGGGCTGGGCTATCGAATGCAAAAAAAAATCTAATCAGACTAGTAGTTCCAGAGATTGATATGTTCAAACAAACAACCGCTGCAGCTCTATTATATATTGGTCTGCAAAACTAAGTAGGTAATAAACTCTGAATAATTTCAATTTTTTCTTCGCTATAGAAGTTAGAGATTTAAAATAAAAAAACTTTTTATAGCAAATTTTATCAGCTTTCTTCGAAACTATACAACTCTTTTTCAAGTCCTTTTTATTTCATCTTTCTTTTTCTATTCTTGCTAAGAAAGAATAGAAATAGAAAGAAGTATTTTAAGAAAGTCTATCTTCTTTACTTAAAAAGTTATTGCAATTTTAAAGTTTCGCAGGCCAGTGTATTACTATAGAATCCATAAATTACTTTAACACTATCAGCTCGCCATTTGTATGAACCATGTGTCACATACAAGTGACATCCTACCACGAGAAGATTAATAGAAATAGTATCTGACGCGAAGTATAACACGCGAAACCGCCATCAGTTGGCAGACCGCTGCGACCGTGTGTTCATTACTTAGCACAGCGATTAAAATAACATGCGATGTCAAATTTTATTTTTTTTAAGGCTGAAAAGTATCTGATTTTTTTAATGATATTAATGCAGCTCAGGAAAAATTCGTTGCTAGTAGAAACAAGTACTATCTGTAAAATAATAGTATCTACTACTTTTATTTTTACGCGTATTTACTATCTTGGTCATCATGAGCATATATTGGTCCTGTAACTACTTCATTAGCTTAGTGGTCCTGAGCGCTAGAGGTCCTGGGTTCGATCCTGGGTGGATGAGTTCTTCAGGCGGCCTCATGCATGTTTGCCACCTTAGTGGTATAGAAAAAGTAACCTATTTGCCAGAGACTTGAAGGCATTCCAGTGTTTTTTTGTCTAGTTCTAGGTGGTGAGAGGTTATAAATCGCTAATATAGCTTGGTCGGCTAACCGCGAGCCCATAAATCCAAGTGTCAATTATCATTTGTAGCGACCACGCTCCAGGCGTCGACATCTTAGTCTAGAGGACATGATTAATAATTCTAAAAGAAAATATAATTTATTAAGGTTATTTTCTTTAAGGAATGAAGATGAATACATATATAAAAGTAGGTATTAAATGTATAGTTTATTTAAAATCTAAAATTTTACTCAACTGCCTCATTAGCCTAGTGGTCCTAAGCGCGACTGCTACGCTAGAGGTCCTGGGTTCTATTCCCAGGTCGAGCAAAGTGTTATTGGGTTTTTCTATGAAATTGAGTTTGAAATTTGTGCCCGGCAATAGGCTCCCCCTATTACATGGGACGTAAACATACTGACGAACTGTGGGTGCACATTAGTACGCCTCTGCCTTACCCTTCGGGGAATACAGGCGTGATGGTATGTTATTATGTAAATTTTACTCAATCAAATGTGATATTTAGCTTAATTATTATTTTGAATTAAAGTGGAAAATGAGAATGAACCTCATTGAATGAATTCTGAACAAACTATCCCCATAGGTTTTACACCATGGTTTAGTTTGTCCCAAAAATATTTAAAAAACTTACCGATAGGTCAGAGCTGCACTCGGCGCGGGAACATAACGGGGCGAGGGTAATAAGACGTGGTGAGCATGTTTTTGTACGGACAACCAAGAAATATAACAAGCTTATAATTTGTGATTTTTGATAAAGTTTTGAAATTTTGTACATAGAAAAAAAAATGTACATCAAAATAAAATGTAACTTAAATCAATCAAAAGCACCATAAGAATCACGTCTTCCATCAATTCTGATAAATAATGTTTATGCAAAATTTGAAGTAGATTGGACCAAGGAATCACCTTGTCCCATACAAACTTTGCCCCCGTGTTTCACCCCCTTAGGGGTAGAATTTAGAAAATTAAAATCCTTTCTTATTGGATGCCTACGTCATACAAAGAACACACCTTCGAAGTTTCAGGTCTCTACCATCCGCGGTTTAGGCTGCGCTTTGATCCGTCAGTCAGTCATTCAGGACAAAGCATTTTATTTGTATAGATTATTTATATAAAAATACTAGACACGTCATGTCTCGGGTTTCGCATATACTAAATTAAGTATATACCGCGATAAAATCCGTAAAAAGTAGTTTCATTTCAATACTAAATTAAGGTTGTATATAGGCGTCAAATGGAAATAGATAAACAAATTGAGTTATTTCGCATTCATCATGATCCGAGCCATTTCTCAACTATATTAGACCCGGCTTCCAGTCTAACCAGATGCGGATAAATATCAGTATTTTACATGAAGCCAATGTTATATGATTAGTTCCTCCTGAGACCGGTAGAGGCGCTCTAAGGATTGTGTTAACTAGGTGGGATGCATGTCGCAATATAATTTTGCACTCAAATAGCATATATAGTAACCGAGTTTTTAATGTAAGTTTAAAATAACTAGCTGTTACTAACGTTTAACATTTTAAAATCTTTTTAAAATATGTAAACTACATAAATAAAAAAATAATATAGTTTCTGAAATACCACATTTAGTGAGCGAGTGGTATTTCTTTTTTTTTAAGAGGTAGGGGGGCAAACGAGCAAACGGATCACCTGATGGTAAGCGATAACCGCCGCCCATGGACACCCGCAACACCAGAGGAGTCGCAAGTGCGTTGCCCGCCTTTTAAAAGGGTTTGGGCCTCCGGTAACCTCCTTCACTCGGCGAAACACAACGCAAGCGTTGTTTCACGCCGGTTTTCTGTGAGGCCGTGGTATCACTCCGGTCGAGCCGGCCCATTCGTGCCGAAGCAGGGCTCTCCCACGTGGTAAATAGAGTGTGTGTAGATTGTGACAAAAATGATATATACGGCAACACAATAAAATATAACTTCTATAATTTTTTATCTGTATCACTTACAAAGCTAGCAACCGATAAATAGTTGAGTCATAAAAACAAAATTCGAACGCTGCAAAGGGAAATACGTTATATTTTTTTTTAATATGCAAAGCTCAAAGGAAATAAATTCAAAGGGAATGTAAAATAATCTTTTTTTAAATACGACATGAAACAGCGTTGCTTTTATAGAATTTAAACGTTGAAAGTTTGATATTTTTCAATTGGGAATCTGTAATTAAGTATATTTTTATGTTTTATTTATTGCAGAATTGAGTTATGATTTTCTTTTTATTTACCTTTACGAGTTTGGTGATTTTGACGGCCTTTGACTGATTATTACGACTGCTTTAACATTCCCTAAGTATATAAAGACATTAAGGATTCGGTGGACGCTGAATTTCCCATAAAAACGTAAATAAATATTCTGGGACATTTTTACACAGCACCATCTAGTCCCAAACTAAGCAAAGCTTGTACTATGGGTACTAGACAATGGATATAATACTTATATACTTTTTTTTTTTGTAAATACATACTTATAATACATAAGAAACACCCAGACGAACACAAACACTTATATTCATCACATAAATTTTTGTGTCCTGTGGGAATCGAACCCACGACCTCATGGTCAGCAGTCCGGTACTCGAACCGCTAAACCACAGAGGCCGTCAATTTTTTTGGCCGTAATTCGAACACAATTTAATCAAATTTGGTTATTATTCGTATTCGGATAACATTAATCTAGTTTCTAACCCTATAATTTCGTCTATTACATATTCGAAAAAACTACCGGAAAATCGGTCACAACTTCGTAAAGTATAATAAATTACATTTAGTTAACATTATTTCCCGAGTATTTTTGGATAGGAACCTAGTTTAATAGTATGTCCCTGTACCGCCAGACACGTTTTAATTAAATTAAAACTATTAGAACAAGAAGAATATTTGTTTCATATACGTTTAAGTATATTATGAATAATACTCACGCTTAAGTACTAAAAAAAAGTTTATGGGAATAAGCGTATCAATAAACTAAAGTAAATCATGAAGTAAGAAAAAAAATGCTATTTTGACATGACTGTCCTTATACGTAGGGGCCGTCTTGAAGTCTAGTGGGCTACTGCTGAGTAAGAGGTGCTAGGTTCGATTGTGGGTTGGATCCCCGCACCAAATAAATATTAGAGTGGCCAACAGGTAGTTGTTCCGGGTCTGGGTTTTTGTGTATGTGATAATTTGTATAAGTAAACGCACCCACGATACAGGGGAAAATTCTAGTGAGGGCGAAGTTTTTTATAAGAAATTATTACAAAAAGAATCCTCTATAGATACAAACAACAACACCTTAACATATCTTTCTTTCTTCTTTCTTTCTTTTCTTTTCTAAAAATAAACACGTTTCATTCTTTCTTCTTTCTTTCTTAATCTTTGTTACGTTCCTTAAGTTTTCTTTTTAATTAAAGCCCAAACAACAACAAAACGTTAAAACGAAAAGCAGTTAACGTTTAATTAAGTTATTATAACTGTTCTGTTTACCGAGTAAGATGCGATAACGTAATGTCTCCCTTACTTAGCTGGAAATCTCAAGTTAAAATTTATTTAAGCAATCTTGGCAAAAGCTGTGATCTTGTTGAAGTATTGCCTTAATTACAGAGCGGTAATTGACCTATAAATAGTGGTAACACCGACGCACTCAGGCTGCAAGCGGCTCTATGTTACCATGTATAGTGTATAGCTTCTGCCCGCGACTTCGTCCGCGTGGAATAGTTACTTGGTCTTAGAGTGATGATATATAGCCAATAGCCTGCCTCAATAAATGGGCTATCTAACACTGAAAGAATTTTTCAAATCGGACCGGTAGTTCCTGAGATTAGCGCGTTCAAACAAGCAAACAAACAAACTCTTCAGCTTTATATATTAAGTATAGACTTTTACATTTTTGATAGTGAAATCCATACTAAGTGCCACTTGCACCAACTTCATACATGTGTTTAAATTGTATTTAAACAGTATGATAGATTGAGGAATAGTGTGATAAGACAACGTTGTGGACTGAAAGATGATGTAGTGACACCTATTGAAAGGAATATGCTGAGATGGTTTGGGCATGTTGAGAGAATGAATGAAAGACGATTAACGAAAGAAATTTATAAGGCGAATATCAGCGGCAACGTCAGAAGAGGTAAGGAAACCGGCGCGTATGTATGAGAAGATTTATGAATGTCGCAGACGCAAAAGAGGCATGCAAGAATCGTAGCAAGTGGCAGTCTATAGTTTCTGCCTACCCCTGTGGGAGAAGGGCGTGAGTGTATGTATGTTGTATTTAAACACAAAATTTCTATGAAAAATCGTGTTTAAATACAATTTAAATATAATTTTGGAGTTGGTGCTAGTGGCCCTAAGATTAGATATAAAACATTACCTACTTTTGGTGAATGCATAACCCGAGAGACTTGTCTAGTGTTTTTACGTAAAGAATCATCTATGTACAAAGTTTCAAAACTGTATCACGAATACCCATAAAGTTCTAAGCTTGTAATGTTACTTGGTTGTCCGTACAAAAACATGCTCACCACGTCTTATTACCCCCGCCCCGCTGTGCGCCCGCGCCTAGTGCCGCTACGACCAACCGTGACTTGTGTTGTACGTGTATGATTTCGGAAAGATACTTAGGGCAACTTGCACCAACTTCTTAAATGTGTTTAATTTTTTTTTTAAAAAAAAAAGCTTACTAGCAATGCGGGTCGCACATTACTAGTATTCTTGTAAACCCCTCGTGCTAAGCTAGATTGCTTGTGTTACGAGTGGGTTCACGTCGGTAGTGCAATGGGTGGGGTTCGAACCGGCAACCACATGATCGCAAGTCCGACGCCCTAGCCATTAGGCTACCACCGCTTAAAACTACTTTAAACACCAACTTCTTAAATTAAATTTAATCATATTTAAGACATTGGTGCAAGTGGCCCTTAGCGTCGCTCAGTGTCGCACTTGTAACCTGTATCTCAGGAAACAGATTGTGGGTCTACACCTAAGGAATAGGTATATTACCTACTAATATACCTACGTATATTAGTAATATACCTGCAACCACAATTCATCGGTATGTTTAGGTCCCATGTACCTATAGGGATGAGCCTATTACCATTAACCAAATTCCAAACTCCGAGCTGCTCCTGAGAATTTCACAGAAAAAAAATCAATAACACTATAAAGTAGTTTAATTTCAATAAACACAACAATGTCAGCACATTATTGCTTAGCGGCAGAATATTTGTCAATCCCACCAAATTCTACGAAGAATTCGGTAGTACAGTGTTACCACGTCAAAAATTCGGGTAATAATTATGGGCGTGACGAAAGCCTGTTGCAATTTTCAGACCAATTAATATCACCAATAATAAAATGAAACAAGGTATTAATGTATGCAAACACTCGTACGTTGGTCACACTGCGTTTCCATCACTGTTTACCTTCGAAAATTTATTAACGGCATATCGCGTCTGCTTAAATTTTAAAATTTATGATATGCGCGCCGGCATCCACCAATAATATGCGTAAATATTGTTTAAAGATTCGTATTTTAAAGTATGTATTGCAGCGATTCCTGATACGCATTCTGCAAAAATAAGAGTCCGTAGACAATTAAATTAAAGATCCTGGATTTTTTTTATGGGTTAGGGCGGCAAACGAGCAGACCAATCGCCTGATGGTAAGCGATTACCGCCACCCATGGACACCCGCAACACTAGAGGGGTCGCAAGGGCGTTGTAGGCCTTTTAAAAACGTTCTCACTCACTCATCTCCTGTGAGGCCATGGTAGCACTCAGGTCGAGCCAGCCCATTCGTGCCGAAGCATGCCTCTCTCACGGTAGAAATGTGTAAATTTTGTCCGTGCTTAAATTCGAAAGTGTTATATACATTTTTTTCTAAAAGGTCCCTAATCTCTGTAAGGTCCAAGGGCCCATGGATGGCTTAAGATGGCGCTACTAATAATGCTTTTAACCTTTCCAGGAAAATATACTTACTAATATATTTTATGATGGAACCCGTAACCTATACAAACCTACTATAGATAATATTAAACTATTCATATTTGTCTTAATACGCAACACTCTCAAAGTTGGTCGGTAGTAGCTGTGGGTTATTTGCCCGAAATTTTCGTAATTTAAAGTTTTCTTTGATTAAAATTTTCGTGCGCCTCGAGGGACGGAGCGGTTGAGGGTTAACCATTCGGTGATCGAAGTGTTCTTTGGACAATAGCAGGTTTAACGTGTTTGTAAAACTCCGCTCGATATTTAATGAGGTGTGTATTATAATCTAATGTATTATAACTATGTGTTCATTTGTTATTATGAAGAAAATACTGGCTGATATTAAGAGGCAGAAGAAAAGAGATGTTATTACAGTCGTTTTTAATGACAGATGAACAGCTCTTTAAATAAATATCATGTATTCACTGAATTCAACCATGCAATTTCACTGCTAGTGATGCGCTATAAAATTATTTACTAAGTTGCTACTTATAATATCGGCAGTGATAATTAGCGGTAGAATACAAATGATTTGGATTTGGAACGTCATTGCAATGATTTCGCAGTCGCTGTGTAAGTTACAGTTTAGTAGTGTTAGTTGTATTTAGCGTAGCTGATAAGTATATTTATTAAGGTCTTACAATAAGCACTACAGACGCTAATTAATCGATCTGCAAGCTATAACCGGGTATGCATGCTCAGCCTATGGATTATTAAGCATAATTAACATGGATACATACATAGACTCCATGGATAAGTGACTATTTTCTCTCAATCAAACTCAGAGAGCATGTCCAACTTGCCATCGAACACTTGTTACAATCGTGTGCCTTGTACAAGCTAAGATGACGAAGGATAAATATGTTTTACATGTAGATGTTATTATCATGTAGCACATCATATCTATTACTAATATATAAAGCTGAAGAGTTTGTTTGTTTGCTTGTTTGTTTGCTTTAACGCGCTAATCTCAGGAACTACTGGTCCGATTTGAAAAAATCTTTCAGTGTTAGATAGCCCATTTATTGAGGAAGGCTATAGGCTATATATCATCACGCTACGCGGACGAAGTCGCAGGCAGAAGCTAGTGATTTATAACCTGATACCTGTGATTCAAACCTCTAAGCTAAGAGTACTTACTCACCGCTATTTCACTCTGTTATGTTCCCATATAAATTATGGTATGTCTCACTTAATTACCCATTAGGCCTTTAAGTAAAGGTTGACAAATTAACGCGCATATACGGCTGGCCGCTATATCTCAACAGTGATTAAGAAACCATGGATTAAGGCAGCTATAATTTGTATTAGGTTCCGTTATTCGGAGCAAAGTATGATACGTCTACTAAATTGTTTTTTTATGGGATAGGGGAGCAAACGAGGGTACGTATCACCTGATGGTAAGCGATAAACGCCGCCCATGGACACCCGCAACACCAGAGGAGTCACAAGTGCGTTGCCCGACTTTTAAAAGGGTTTGGGCCTCTGGTAACCTCACTCACTCGGCGAAACACAACGCAAGCGTTGTTTCACGCCAGTTTTCTGTGAGGCCGTGGTGTCACTCCGGTCAAGCCAGCCCATTTGTGCCAAAGCATGGCTCTCCCACGTTTAAAATAAAACCTATTTTAGGCTCACTGACTGATTTGTTGTTTGGACCGGCGCCGCGGCGGCGGCCGTTCGTTGATTCACTACAATATTTTCAATTTGAAGCCAGAATGTAGAATGTACCCAGTGGTTTTATTAACCACTAGCTTTGGCCAGCGTCTTCACTCACTTGAAGCTCGAAACCGACAGTGATGATCCCTTCTTTGTATGGGTCTCTATACATTAGAGACCCATACAAAGAAGCCTCACGGGACTTGCTCACTCCAAGAAATTCATAGGTTCCTCATCAAGATGGCAAAATGCCATTTGGAACTCAAGCAGTCGACAGGCCCGTCACTTGATGGGGGCGCTGACCGGACATTTCGGGACTAATGCTCTGCTTCAAAAGATGGGTCTGACGGAGACATCAGCCTGCAGGGCCTGTAAAAGGGAAATTGAGAGCATGGAACACCTTCTGTGTACATGCGATGCACTGGCTAGAAAGCGAATGTGCCTCTTGGGGCAGGGTTATCCAAGACCAGAGGACTACAGACTCATACCCCCAGGCCTCATTGTAAAGCTTATGGAAGAGCTGTATGAAGAACTGGGGAAGGATGAGGATTAGGTATTTAGGGGAAGCACAAAAGATCCCATTGGGTCGAAGTGCTCTGAGGCCTTGCTGCCTCGGCCCCACACAAGATAAGATAAGATAAGATAATGCCATTAGTTTATTATTATTTGGACTTTTTCCCATTTGCAATGTCTTCTGTAAGGCCTTCTCCCCCGGAATCACTCTAGCTAGTATGCTAGTACACACTGTACCTTTTACAAGAAAGGCAACCATCGTGAACTCACCGCCTAATATTTATCATTTTAATTAAAACATTAAGCTGATGATTTATGGCAGTTCCCAGGTATATTTTACTTTTTAATTCCCTGTCTGCTGGGAAGTACGAAAGGATTTAAAGTTCGTGTAAGGAGATTTAAGTTGCTTTGTTTCTTGAGAGGGGTCGGTAGAGTTTTAAGCGATGTGCTAGCTTTTGGATGTGCGTTGAGAATATTTTTAACGAGAGATTTTTCTTTAAGGAAAAATTTAGCGCAATAGAAAATTATTTGAGTATTTCTGACGCTAATATGGAGTAGTAATAAAACTGCTTCACTAATCTAGTGGTTCCAAGCCCGACTGCTACGCTAGAGATCCTGGGTTTGATTCCTAGGACGAGCAAAATGTTATTTGACTGTTTTAGTCAACTGTGGGCAGGACTGGATGGTGTCTTCTGATTGACCACTAAGCTACCGTGAGTCCCAGTCGAAATTTGCTTTAACATTCTGAATTTACGTGTTTGAGGTTCCTATCGTCAGTACGGAAATACAAAGTGTTATTGGGTTTTTCTATGACTTGACGTTTAACTATGCACAATTTCAACCTACGAGGTGGTACTGAGAACCCGAGAATCGAACTTAGGATATCGCAGCAGTCGTGTTTTCGACCGCTAAATTAATGAGGCAGTTCAATAGTTAATTCTTCTTTATACTGCCTCATTAGTCAAGTGGTCCTGAGCGCTACGCTATAGGTCCTGGGTTTGATTCCCAGGTCGAGCAAAGTGTTATTGGGTATTTCTATGAAATTCCCAGTAGCAGCTCGGATTTAGCAATTTGTGCCCGGTTAATGGCAATAGGCTCGACCTAAACACACCGGCGAACTTTGGGTGTACATTAGTACGCCTCTGCCTAACCCTTCGGGGAATACAGGCGTGATGGTATGTTCTTCTTTATAATATTTTCTATACGGTCCATAAATCTAGTACCTAATGCATACATATAATTTATCAATGCATAGTAGTTTTTTTGCTATCTCATATAACACGGTAACATGCACAAAGCGTAATCCATCATACACGACTTTTTAAAATATTGAATGTTAGATACCGCGTTCTATTTTATGTTTATGGTACACGATCGTGAGCATAGATAATGTTTTTAGGGTTCCGCTTTGTGGGCTATATGGTTTACTAGTTTTCCGGGTTCTATTCCCTTTATACCAGGATAGCCAGCTTGTTGAAATGCTAAACTTTAAGGTTCCATCGCGATCTGTGCGCACGCCACAAATATTTAGTTTAACCCATATTAATAATAATGTTTCATACAACAACCCAATTTCACGAATGTGTAGACAATACAATTATATTTGTTCTGAATCTGATATCTGCGATGATAGTTATAATGTGTTTAAACACGCCCTTTTAAAGAAAATTGATCGAAACAATGAGGACTAATTAAGTTTTTTTTTTGCTTTTAAAAAAAAATATGTTTCCCATTTGCTTTCCTTAGCTCACTAAAGTTTAAATTATCGTGTGAATGATGTGTATAGTTTTAATTGGACTTCAGGTTGAATACTATGATGTTTGATTGAATATTGTGTAAAACTTAATCTGTTGTCTGTTACTGTAACTATGCCACTAACCGGGTTCAAATTTTATCGAAAATCTATACTGTATCTATACTAATACATAAAGCTGAAGAGTATGTTTGTTTGCTTGAACGCGCTAATCTCAGGAACTACTGGTCTGATTTGAAAAATTATTTCAGTGTTAGATACCCCATTTATTGAGGAAGGCTATAGGCTATATATCATCATGCTAAGACTAAGTAACTATTCCACGCGGACGGAGTTACGGGCGGAAGCTAGTCATACTATATTGAGCAATGCACAACTTGGAAATCGAACCCACGATATCCACTTGACCGAGGCATCTTCAATATTTTAAAGCCGACATTATGAAGATTATGATAGGTCTTTCACGAATGGGCCGTCTCGACAGGAGTGTTAACACGGTCTCAATGAAAACAGACGTGAAACAACGCTTACGTTGTGTTTCGCCGAGTGAGTGAGGATACCGGATGCCTCAATCCTTTCAAAAGGCCTGCAAAACGCGACCTCCCTGTGTCCATGGGCAGCGGTATTGCCATCAGGCGATCCGTCTGCACGTTTGCTCCCTATTAATGCCATAAAAAATCGGAGACTGTTCAAAACAGATCATTCAGTTCAAAATACATGCGCCAACTGCCTTGCTAATTGCATTTCATTAAAGACAAGGTAATCTATACTAATATATAAAGCTGAAGAGTTTGTTTGTTTGCTTGAACGCGCTAATCTCAGGAACTACTGGTCCGATTTGAAAAAATATTTCAGTGTTAGATAGCCCATTTATTGAGGAAGACTATAGGCTATATATCATCACGCTACGCGGACGAAGTCGCGGGCAGAAGCTAGTGAAGTATAAAACCCCTAGCGTACAAGTATGTTCCTCAGAGCTATTGTAAGCTAGTTCAGTGACAAACAAGCATGTATAATAAACAAGTGGACTACGCTCGCGCCGTGATCCATCATTGTGAGGACACAACGAAACACCCCGTAGATACGCCGTCTGCTCGATTAATCACCCCGTATAAGTACGTATGCATTTAAAGCCAACTGTTCAATGCACGATTTTAAGATGTTGTGATTTCCAATTTAATTTAACAGCGCTAATAAATAAGTATCTATACCTATACTTCTATCTATACTAATTATTAAGGTGGTTTGGGCATGTAGAGAGGATGGATGAACGGAGATTGACGAAACGAGTATACATGATGAGTATGGATGGAAGAGTTGGAAGGGGCCGACCTCGACGAACGTACCACAACCAAGTTGCGGCCGTTCTTAAAAAAGGTCAGGCTAAGAGCACCCTAAACCGACGTTCATGCATGAGGAGGTTAATGAACATAGATGAAGCGAAAGTAGTATGCCAGGATCGTGGCAGGTGGAAATCTAGTCTCTGCCTACCCCAATGGGAGACAGGCGTGAAAATATATATGTATGTATGTATCTATACTAATATATAAAGCTGAAGAGTTTGTTTGTTTGCTTGAACGCGCTTATCTCAGGAACTACTAGTCCGATTTGAAAAAATCTTTCAGTGTTAGATAGCCCATTTATTGAGGAAGGCTATAGCTATATATGATCATGCTACGAGGGCGAAGTCGTGGGCAGACGCTAGTATTAAAATAATACAAATAAGTAAAATTGGAGTGTCTGTTTGTAATAATAAAATACATACATACATACATAAAGTCACGCCTCTTTCCCGTAGGGGTAGGCAGAGACTACAGACTTCCACTTGCTACGATTCTGACATACCTCTTTAGCTTCATCCACACTCATCAATCTTTTCATACATGCACGTCGGTTTAGGGTACTCTTGACCAAGCCATTTTTCAAAACGTCTAATAATAAAAAAAAAATGGCTAATAATGGCTAAAAAAATGGCTAATAATAAAATAACCACTTTTACTAAGTGCATTTGGATGTACACACGGTACATATACCAAAACAATTTTTTTTTCAATTTTTGTCTATCTGAAATGGTTGGACTGATTTTGACGGGACTTTCACTGGCAGATAGCTGATATAACAAGGAGTAACATAGGCTACTTTTTTAAATTACTATGCGGACGAAGTCGCGTGTAACAGCTAGTGTTAGATAAATCTTTTATATTCTCTAATTCAAATGTGAAAATGAAGTAAAATGGCGCACATTAGGGGAGCCGTACTTCCAGTAGTGGACTGATCTTGGCTGGTGATGATGATATCACTAATTATATTCTGAAAGATATTTTTATGAGGTTGAATGAGGTCTGGTAACTAAAATATTGTTTTTAAATGGTTATGTAGATTTTATTCGCTTGGGGAATTAGTGTACTCCAAGATTCCAGACCATATTTAGAAAATCATCATTCCATCTTTTAAAAGGCCTCACAATCAGTCTGTCCTATGGCTATCAGTTTTCCCGGACATGTATCTGTGGATTGATTTGATTATACCGCAAACCGTGTGACGGCTAGATCGATGATGTGTGCATGTATAATGAAAATATATGTCCAGAATCAATCGCATAATGAATGGGCATCTTTAATTCGTGTATACCAAATTCGATTAAGGTCGTGTTTCGAGAGTTTTTGTTAACTTATGAACAGGAAGCGATGTTTTGCTGCAATTTATTCTCTGTTCCCCGATGTACTTTCAAATAATGAAGTCCCTGTTGTTACAGAACTTTGTATTTAACTGAAGTTCTGAAAAGAAAGCACTAAAAATACTTTATAACCGGTTTAAGCAGCGGTAGTAATGGCTAGGGCGTCGGACTTGCGATCAAGTGGTTGCCGGTTCGGAACCCACCCAACGTAAAACCAATCGCAACACAAGCATGTAGCAGGAGGGGTCAACAAGAATACTTATAGTAATGTGCAACAAGTAAGCTAAAAAAAATGTCAAATTTATAATACAGTTCAAGCGCATGCTCAACATGGGAATCGAAATCAGAGCTTCCCACTCAGATGCTACACTTGTCGAATGTATTCAGTGTTACTTAAATACTAGTGACGACAAATGACTTTTTTTGGGTACAATTCCGAGCGGATATTATGGCAATAGGCTCGCCCCCTATTACATGGGACCTAAATATACCGGCGAACTATGGTTGCACCTTAGTACACCTCTGCCTAACCCTTCGGGGAATACAGGCGTGATGGTATGTTATGTTATTCCGAGTGCCGATCTGATACTGACAGTGAATGCTTACAACCTATTGTACCAAATAAGAAATCCGAATGTAGGTACCCCTTTACAACTATACTAATAAGTCAAAAAATCCGGAACCATTTCACATTAAACAGCAATTACAACAACAAAACGCGGGTCCGAGATGTCTTTTTACGGAGCCAGGCCCTCGAGGCTCGAGCCTTTGAGGCCTCAAGCCTCTTGCCTCCGGCCAGGCCACTCGACGCCGTGCACAACTCCACTAACTGTTGCATGCGACTCTCCGACTACTTGTGCCAGAGTTTTATTTGAAGCTCCCGGACTACTTGTGAGCGAGTTTTTATTTGAAGTCCTGTTGAAGTATGTACGGGCTTGCTTCAAGTAGGCATGTTAGTTGTTTATGTGCTTATGTGCGGGTAGTTTTTCGGACACGTTGGATGTTGCAGTCACAACGTGAAATATACGTGTATACTGAAAGCGTACCCTAGAAAAGAAAAACATAATTATGGTGTTTTCCTGAATTGTCGGGCACAAGACTGGTCTCGTTGCAGAATCAAGAAAATCTTCAGTTTTTCTAGTCTTCATAATCGTTACGTTATCACTAAACGAATAAGGTCTATAATTAAATGTAAGTTAAACAATCAACGCAATAAAATCCGTAAAACAGTATATATACCTACATATAATTATGTAAATAAATAAACTGCCTCATTAGCCAAGTGGTCCTGAGCGCGACTGCTATGCTAGAGGTCCTGGGTTCCATTCCCAGGTCGAGCAAAGTGTAGGTAATAACACTTTGCTCGACCTACTCTCGCTACTCGGCTACTGGGAATTTCATAGAAAATCCCAATAGGGATTTTCTATGAAATTCCCAGTAGCAGCTCGGAGTTAGGAATTTGTGCCCGGTTAATGGCAATAGGCTCGCCCCCTATTACATGGGACCTAAATATACTGGCGAACTGTGGGTGCACATTAGTACGCCTCTGCCTAACCCTTCGGGGAATACAGGCGTGATGGTATGTTATGTAAATCATTGGGTTATTATTTGTTATTCGCAAAACCTAAATTATACAACGAGTAACATTTTTATTATGAAATTTATTTAAAGCCACATCCAATTACAGTGTAAACGTATTTAAAACATCCAAACCAAACCTGCCAAGCAAAATTGAGGGTATCGTCGAAGAACACATATTTCAGCGTAGAACCGCACAGTACGGCGAGCTCATTACTTCACCGGGCGAGATCAAAAGGGGTGTCTACACGGTTTATTTGTACACCCCCGGGATGCCAAGTTTTATTCCAGTCTCACGTTAACAAGACATGCATAATGGCTAAAAAAATGCGACCAAAGAGTACGATATTCATATAAATAGAAGAAGGTTAAACAAGGTTTTTGAAAGACTTTTAGGCAGAACCACAGAGGAGCAAAGCGAAGAGGAGAGGCGTTAAGAACATTACTTAACTAATATCTATATATTCAAGTTCAAGTTCAAGTTAAAATGTTTTTATTTCAAATACGCTTTTACAAGCGTTTTTGAAACGTTATGATTCTAGTTGCACGGTTCCAAAAGGTCGATCCTATGGAGAAGAATCCGGCAAGAAACTCTATATATAAAAGAAAGTCGTGTTTTTTTTTTTTTTTCTCAGCCGTTATCGTCCCACTGCAGGTCAAAGGCCTCCCTACCCTTCTTCCACTCCTCACGGTTTAGAGCCTTGTTTAAAGTCGTGTTAGTTACTCCATTTATAACTTGAGAACGGTTGAACTGATTTGGGTGAAAATTGGTGGAGAGATAGCTTAGAACCAGGAGACGGACATAGGATACTTTTTATCCCGTTCCCGTGGGATGTGATGACAGACCGGATTCCACGGGGGCGAAGCCGCGGGCAGAAGCTAGTAGTTTATAATTATCATTGCTCTGAACTTTAATAGATTAGAGGGTTCTGACACACAATGCTAACTTCTCAAAAAGTCAACACGACGCAAAACGCCAACAATAACTTCGCTTAAGGACAAATTCTCAAAACGGAAACCTCGCAAAATGACAACTGGGCAGATATTAGGGGTAGATATGAGTTTTATGAGAGATGCAAGTGATGGAGTAAAGAATCTTTAACCGAGTTGAGAAAATGTAAATTCATAGAATTTTACAATATACATAGTTTGTGGAGGGAGGAAGTTTGGTTGTCTAAATGCGAAAAGGTATTATGCATTTCGATAAATTAATATATCCCAGAAATTTACTCGCTCCGCTCCTCTTCGCTTCGCTTTGGTGGTGAGTCAGCCTAAAACCCAAACATCTTTTGGAAGTGTTCCGTTATCGTTTCTTGAAATCTCTTTCCTTTTGAAGGTAATGATGAGGGAATATAAGTCGCTTTTCTTGTAGCGACGAGCATGAATTTACTATAAGGCTGGTTTATATTAAAGTCGCGTGAACATCATTTTTTTTTCTATACGGACCTCAAAATATTTATAAATCCTTATGTTTAAGTCAACAATAATACATATATTTTTGTTTTTGTTAGTTAGATGGTTTGCTGAATCCAGTTTCTTTTGTCCTTTCTTTGTACCCAAAACCTTATTTTCGTCTTGCAGTAGGTACTTAGGTTCAAGTGGGCTTTTAAAATGGGTGGGCTTCGTAAATCTTTAAGTCTATCAATAGTACCTATATAGTGGATATTGCTATAAAAACTGTTTGGATCCAGTTGGTGAATCCAGCCTTTATTGTCATCTCTTTGTACCCAAAACTTTATTTTCTTTTTGGAGTAATTAGGTACAAGTGGCTTATGTTAAGCGTCAGTGGGGCTAGTAAAATTATATGAAAGTATTATTGACAAGTTCTTTGCCAAAAACAATATAGCACCATTTCATTTTACTGTCAACAATTCTAAAAGCCAAAAGCATACTTCCTTATATGGCGACCTCTTTTCTTAATATCTTTGCCTCTCAAAGAATCTATTTAAACCAATTTCCGTGCCAACCCTGATCGCTTACGATATTACACAAATAAACAATAATAGTGGCGCCTAAAAAATGCATTAGGGTCACCAAAAGGCAAGTTTTCGAATGGCTGATGATGTAAAATGCATGTAGGGATAGGGCTGTGCGTTGACGAATGAAACGGGAGTTAATCCCGACTTCACCCCTGTTGGCGTCGAAAAGATTTCCCTCGGGAATGTCACACGTACTGAACCCTTTGGTGTGGTGGAAGATACAAGAGATTAATCATATTGTAATGATTACCAATTTAGCCTTCTATATTCATGCTGAATTGACTGCCTCAAAGTAAGAAGAACAAACACATCCACGACGTGAGAAATACCAGACTTCACATTTTAATGTTTTCCCTGATATCATTTTTTTTTCAAATTTATTATAATTTATATTACTTAAGTGGGCTACGCTGACTTGGTGGGTAATCGCTTTAAGCGTTTTGTTCGAGTTTTCGGAGAATCCAAAATGAATCGATGTCGTTTTTTTCTGCTTCTGGCCGTGCGATAGTAGAAAGAGCAAGGAGATCTGTAATTAATTACTTTTGAACTATATGGTTACGAGTTAGCACGTGAGCTAGCAAGGATCTAAACCCTGAGTAACGTTGGGTAACGCTGGATGGATCTTGCTGGATAACATTTTGAAAATTACTCGTGAAGACTAAAAGATTTTATACTATTAAGGAATAAATCATCATCATCATCATCAGTCTAGACTCACTGCTGGACGTAGGCCGCCCCCAATGTGCGCTATTTCGCCCTGTCTTCGGCTTGTCGTATCCAGCTTCCGTCAGCAACCTTTCAAAAATCATCACTCCATCTTGCCGGAGGTTGGAATAAAAAATAAAAATAAATAAATAAAGGAACAAACAATGAATCGCTGTCACTTATGCTTTAGTCCAAAACTCCATACAGACTGAAATAATATTTTAAGCGGCTTTGAATCATCGCTACAACTCTTTTTTCCGATATCCGCCATATTGGTTTGTGACGTTACGTATTTAGGTACCTAATACCTCCATAATTTGATAGCAGTTACTTTTACATTGAAAAGATTATCCTCTATTTGATTTAGTCAATTGCTTTTAAATAAAGTATCTATTTTTGCAATTACTATTACGATTTTTTTTTGTATTTTTATGTATACAGTTTACTGCCTCATTGGCCTAGTGGTCCTGAGCGTGACTGCTACTAGAGGTCCTGGGTTCGATTCCTAGGTCGAGCAGTGTTATTGGGTTTTTCTATGAAATTCCCAGTAGCAGCTCGGAGTTTGGAATTTGTGCCCGGTTAATGGCAATAGGCTCGCCCCCTATTACATGGGGCCGGTGAACTGTGGGTGTGCATTAGTACGCCCCTGCCTAACCCTACGGGGAATACAGGCGTGATGGTATGTTAAGTTGTTTTATGGCTACGTCGATTCTTATTCTCGAGTGTTCTTCTATTTCTGAATTTTAAAAGAGTCCGTGACTCTCTTAGATTGTTTCGGTGTTTCTTCTCAGAGGTTGTTAGAAATGTAAGAAATAGATACCGAAGCCATCTAGCTTAAAAAAAATTGGCTTGTAAGAGTGTCTAAAGATCGACTTACAGAAATAAATGACATTGAATTTTATTATGTTGAAGTGATTGTTTTCTCCTTAATAACTTTCTTTCCCCTTAATACAATACTATATACATACATCCCATTCTTTATACACACATAACAATATTGAATATGTATTGTCTGAAAAAAGGTTTTATTATTATAACGCTAGATCCAGATTTTCATTCATGTATCTATTTCCAAAACTATAACGAAAATTCGGAAACATTTAAGAGAGTAAAATCGTAAAAATAGATTGCAATAATATTAAGGGGAGGTATTATATTTTTACTAGATACTACTAATCCAAAATGCTGTTATATTATTAAGCAAATCTTATTGTTGGCAATCATGGGAGATAGCGCGACGTGTCCCCACGGAACCCCAAAATGTCTACATGGGAAAGCGTTAATTACGTTAAAGTAAATCACGCGAAGACATATTGCTAAGTATTGTGGTGGGCCACGAAAACTGTGAATAAAATAATGAGGTTATGGGATTTATTTTGCGAAGTTGTTAACAAAAAGGGTGTGAATTCAGCAAACGTTGTGCCAATGTAGGTATATTGCTAACTAGCTTCTGCCCGCAACTTCGTCCGCGTAGCGTGATGATATATAGCCTATAGCCTTCCTCAATAAATGGGCTATCTAACACTGAAAGAATTTATCAAATCGGACCAGTAGTTCCTGAGATTAGCGCGTTCAAGCAAACAAACAAACAAACAAACTCTTCAGCTTTATATATTAGTTTAGATATAGATGGGTAACACATACACAGATCAAAAAAAGTTTGCGATCACTTTGGAAAATCGAAATAATTTTTCGTTATTTTTTCATAAAAAATAAAAAGTAGTTTATTCTTGATAAAGTTCAATTTAAAAAATATATCAGCTTAAGCAAACTTTTTTTGATGTGTGTACCATAAGGTTCATCACGCCTGTTTTCCTTGAAATGTTAAGCAAAGGTGTAGGTACTTATGTACACCGACAGTTTTCCGGGGTTTTTTTTTTTTTTTAAATAATGCTTAATGTTTTAAAAAAACATTACCATGTGTGGGTACACGTTCACACACTGATACAAACCTTTTTTTTATGATAACGTATGAAGGTTTAAAGTATGGAGTACCAATATTATGGTCGAATTTCGAGCACCGGGCGATCACTAGTTAAGATCAAAATGAGAATAACATAACATACCGTCACGCCCATATTCCCTGAAGGGTTAGACAGAGGCGTACTAATGTACACCCACAGTTCGCCGGTATGTTTAGGTTCCATGTAATAGGGGGCGAGCCTATTGCCATTAACCGGGCACAAATTCCAAACTCCGAGCTGCTACTGGGAATTTCATAGAAAAACCCAATAACACTGCTCGACCTCGGAATCGAACCCAGGACCTCTAGCGTAGCAGTCGCACTCAGGACCATTAGGCTAATGAGGCAGTTATGTGAATAAATTTACTTTATTTTTCATGTAGATAAGATACTCGTATTATTGATAGGATAGGATTGACCAAAAAATAGATTTAAGTATGGTTTGCGCAAAAACTAAACGCTGCAGCGGTGCAGCAAAGATTAAAGACCAGTAATTCTGTGTAAATAAGCCGACTCTAATACGATTATGAACGGGCTAGGCAAGGCTATTCGCGAGACAGTAATTACGATTAATCGGAATTATGAAGAAGTAAACGACTTAATCGCTGTATTTAAGGCTGTACCCTCGGGGAATTCGCAGGCGGGCGCGGTACGTACCGGATCCCTGATTTATGTGGAACCCATATAAATGCAATCTGCTTAATTGCCGTCTGCTGTGTCCGATAAGCCGGCCATATTGCTAGCGATAGTTTTAATTCTTTTTGAATAGCTGCGCGTCTTATATCATCAACATAGGTACATATTTACTTCGATTTTTTTATGGGACTAGATTCCGCCCGCGACTTTATCCACGTGGAATCGTTACTTAGTCTTAGCGTGATGATATATAGCAAGCCTTCCTCAATAAATGGGCTATCCAACACTGAAAGAATGTGAAAGAAACAAATCGGACCAGTAGTTCCTAAGATTAGCGCGTTCAAACAAACAAAAAAACTCTTCAGCTTTATATATTAGTATAGATATGGATAAAAAAAAACGACCTGACGACACAAAGGGGCCGGCTGGACCGGAATAATACCGCAGCCTCACAGAAATCCGGCGTGAAAGAACGCTTACCTTGTGTTTCGCGCAGTGAGTGAAGAATACCGGAGTCCCAAACCCTTTTAAAAGGCCGGCAACGCACTTGCGATTCCTCTGGTGTTACGGGTGTCTATGGGTGGCGAAAATCGCTTACCATCAGGCTATCAGTCGCCTTGTTTGCCTCCTATCCCATAAAAAACACGCAGAATTAATGTTGTAATGATGATGATGACGAAGAAACAAAGCTTCGACTTGCAAAACTAGTTCCAATAACACAGATTCATTATTTTCCTATAATTTTGAATATACGTTTACGTACAACCGTACACGTCAATTTGTGGACAGTGTATCCAACATATTTTTGTAGCATTTCAATCAGCCATCCTCGCTTGTGTCAAAACAAAACGTCTTTTTTTCTGCTCGCTCGCGAAACCATCTCGTGTGCCCTCAGGTTTTTACTTCAAGTACAAATTAAAAATGCTTTGTAGGGGACTATTCTGGTGTCAATATTTTTAAAAGCATGTTAAACACATCTTAGTCAAGTGAAGAGACGTAAAAATGCGTCTATTTGTTTATTTTATTAATTTTAATAAAGTTCAGATATCGTAACTTTTTGAATAAGATCAGAAAACAGTATTTGTAAGAGATTTTTCACAGTAATATTATTGACATAATAAGACCTCATCAATTATCTTCGTGAAAAATCTTTAGGTAATTATAAGAATTTTTGATGGTAGAAAATTACATTTTTGACGACTTTTTCGTTGATTTAGCCCTTGAAATATTTGTAGTTATTAAGTTTCTAGAACAAATTCCTTCACCTTAGACGTAAGACTACTTTGTATTATTTTATTGTATTCAATTAAGAATTAAGAATTAAAAATGATTCCAAGTCTAACCTTGAACTAATTACAATTATAAGTAATAGCTTCTGCCCGCAATACCGTCCACGTAGCGTGATGATATATAGCCTTCCTCAATAAATGGGCTATCTAACGCTGAAAGAATTTTTCAAATCAGAACAGTAGTTCCCGAGATTAGCGCGTTCAAGCAAACAAACAAACTCTTCAGCTTTATATATTAGTATAGATAAATTAACGTTACACTACTATTTTCGCCACGACGACAAAATAATAACGTTTCATTACACATTAAAAAAAAAAACAAACTGCAATCGCACACAAATTAAAACGTCCAGGAATGTAAATATATCGTGCGTTATATTAATAGAGGCCTCGACGCATCCCCCGCGTAACTTACACCCTTCGTTAATGAACGCGAGATTCTTTTTCGATTTTCATCTAAAACAAAAGAGGAATATTTTTGGCAGACGGCAGGTATTCGCGCGGCGAAATATGTTTGTTGTATGTCGAGTGCGTTCATGATATTTTATTGTCTTTTGCAAAGGAGATCTAATGTAATGGAATTTCACTTTATTTTTGTATGATTGACATGAGTTCAAGCTTGTGTGAGTTCTTAGGCATTTTATCCCGTACGATAAAAGGAGAAAGAAGAACCCATAAGCTTTACACAACTTGACATACGTCTGTTGAAAGCTGTCGGTGTCTTGGCGGATCGCAAGTTCCATAAATTCTACAAGTACCTACCCAAAAATCATATTAAAACTTTTTCAAGGGTATCTTCAATTATCTGTCATATTTTCACAATTTCAACTTCAAATTCATGGTAAAGCAAAAATATCTTGACTTGCATAACGGTTATGCAAGTCAAGATATTTTTAAAGGTTTAAAACTAGCCCAAAATTTACTATCAAGTGAACTACCATTTCTACCATAAAGACATCTCGTAGGAACTGCGCTATGGTAGTAAAACCACAACACTAGAGAGGTATTACAGAAATACCATTCTTAAAACATGTATGCCTTCATGCCTGTACTATCTGTACTGTTACCTGTATCAGTGAGACAAGCGCAGTCACTAGCTTCTTTTAAAAGCTAGTCACAGATCATTTTTCCTCTGAATTCAATACACGTAGCACATCTTGAAATATTTTCTTTTATCCACATAAATCTAGATTCCTTTACTCAACTATTATAATAATCATAATCAAAATCAATATAGGGTATATATATGTATATAGGGTATATATATATAAATATATATATATATATTTATTTATTATGTTTATATATAAATATTCTATCTATCTTACTCTCTATCATCCCATACAGTACGGTTCCAGAGGAAGTTCATCCCACACACAATCAGGTTGTGGCATTCCACAGCCTGATTGTGTGTGGGTTGAAGTTCCAGATGTTTCTGAAAGGATAACTCCGAATCTTATCCCAAAAGACTAGATCATGGGGTTCTTCAAAAAATTTGCGTGATACCTCTAGTATCTTTTTGTGATTTACTTGCATTTTTCATGCTAACATTATAATTTTTTCCTCCACTAAAATAACTATACCTCTGGTGTTGCAGACGACCATTGGCTACAGTAACTGCGGGACGTCCGTAGGCTTGTTTGCCACCGCAGTGGTTTAAAAAAAAGAAAAGAAAGAAAGAATTACTATCTGCTGATCCCTTCTCTTAATTTTTTGAATTTTAGCCAGAGAAGCGGCGAAGGTTTGGCGTATTTGGGGGTTGTTCGAAGTAGATAAGTGGTCCGAAGAAGGTCTATAATTTATATTTCATATTGGCTCATTACCGATTACTACGACTACTATGATTCGAATTTGTCAAATCGAGTACGTATTTAAAGAGTTATGTAAGAGAGCAGTCATAGCTGAGTGATATGGGCATTGGACTGCCAAACCAAAGGTCTGCGAGTTCGTATCCAAGGCACGCACCTCTGACTTTTCTGAAGTCATTTGCATATTATTTATTATTTATCTACACTAATAATATAACGAGGAAAGATTTGTTTGTGTTGAATAAGCTCCGAAACTACTGAACCGATTTGAAGAACTCTTTCACCATTAGAAGCCGACATTATCCCTGATGAACATAGGCTACTTTTACCGCGGGAAAATGCTTTTTTCTTACGGGAAAACGGGCGAAGCCGGGCCGGGCATTACATATATAGGAAAACATCGTGAGGAATCTTGCAGGCATGTGAAGTCTGCCAACACACATTAGGCTAGCGTGGTGGACTATACCCTAATCCTTCTCATTCTGACACGAGTGAGGCAGTATAATGGGTAGATTATGTAATCTAAAAGATTTTTTTCTCATACACTCATAGTTTAAAGTAATTTCTTTTTAAATATATATTTAAAACACTATCTACTTTTCATTTACCGCATTACCTCAAAGCCAGCAGCATGAGCATGTTGTTTACTTTTAAACAAACAACCTAATTATGAATATTTTTTGGGGACATCTTTTTTTGGATAAAAAGTTTAACAATATCTCGAGCAACGTACATTTTGGCGTAACACGCGCACTTTTAGTTTTTTAACTATATATACCGTATTTTTTTAATTAACAGGTATAAGTTAGTGGTATGTTTAGTCAAAGTTATAAATATGGGAAAACTACCTTTTATCTTCTTGTAGGTATTACTCCAGTAAATGGAATAAGTACAGTATGTTTCCGAGAATTCACCCGCAACACCAAAAGAGTCGCAAGTACGTTGCCTGCCTTGTAAAAAGGGTTTGGGCTTCCGGTATTCCACTCACTCGTTGAAACACAGCGTTAGCGTAGTTTCACGCTGGTTTTCTGTGAGGCCATGGTATCACTTCGGTCGAGCCAGCCCATTCGTGCCGAAGTAGATAACAATTCCAACCTAGATAAAAATCAGCCCATGTATTATTCCAGACTATAATCTATCTCTGTGCCAAATTTTATTCGAGATCCGTTCAGCCGTTGTGGCGTGAAAGAGTAACAAACATCCATCCATCCATCCTCACAAACTTCGGTATTTATAATATTAGTAGGATTTTTTTTATATAAACCTTCTGATACTCATCTCCGTGATGGTAGATCTCTATAAACGTGATAATAACAAATGAAAAGTCACAGGATGTAATGACATAGAAGAAGATAGTTTCATTGTACGAGGTCGGTCTATCGATTTCACATTTTTTTCTATCTTTATAACGTGTAAGTAGTTGAAACTGTGTAGTTTGGGAAATGGGAAAAATCCTCCTAGCCATTTCCCAATTATATCGGCTTCCAGTCAGATACGCGCGCATCAGACCTCCGCAAACAAATGGGCATTACCGATAATTTAAGAACTAAAAATTAAAAGTAAAAAACGTCTTAAAATTTTTACACAGCAAGCTTTTATCTAAATGCCTTAAAAAAAATAACACGTCATTACACAATTTATATGATACTAAAAGCTTGTCGCGAGATTTTGGTAGGTACCTACTTGTATTTACTTAGTTTGAAAATTTTAATAGTTAAAATCAATCACACCAAGTTATTTTTAATTTACTTGTTTATCTCCACTAGTATTATTATTATTATTTATTTATTTATTTATTAACTTTTTGTGTTTTTTTTTGCATTTTTCATGCTAATTTTATAAAGTTATTTAGTGAAGGAAAAATTCGACTCGCAGGCAGGATTCGAACCTGCATCTTCTGCAGGTGGGACTCGCGGTGGCTTAGTGGTCATAGCGTCTGGCGTACCTAGCCAGAAGACGCAGGTTCGAATCCTGCCTGCGAGTCGAATTTTTCCTTCACTAAATAACTTTATTTATTTATTTTTACAAAAGTGCTTAAAATTAAACATTGCCCCACAAAACTGTGTTATCAGTTTGACTGCGGGATCGTGAGTCTCCCCACAATATATTATACGTAATACATACATAGTGAGGTATGTAGTTAGTTACTGTATCTTCTTAAGTTTATACATGCATAATTATACATTATTGTCAAGGAAATATTTTCTCAATTTACACTTAAATACATGTTTGTCACCTTCATGTCTCATGACCTCCGGCAGGGTATTTAATAGATAAGGCAAGCGTTTTTTTAATGTTCTGTCACCATAGTAGTTATTTATTCTAGGCACTAGTAAGTCTCGTAGTCTCTCTAATACATAATTATTATCAAGATTTCTGCTGTCGAGTATAAAATCCTTTCTATCTACGCAGCAATCCACGTGGCATTTTTTGCATCAATACTGCTCAATCTGTTATGAAAAAAAAAATTAAAAAGTATTTATTCACAATTAAACAACACATTACACTAATTTTACACTTCTGCTAAACTGCACAGCAGTTTGTTGGCAGACGTAGCTCCCATATTATAATTTTACACTGTATTACACACTTTCTCATTCGAAAAGACTGAATAAAGAAAACAATTAAATTAAAAAGTTACACTAATGAGAGTTTACTCACAGGTTACATACATTCTCAAGTATAAATTAAGTACCGCTCATGTTTTCCCTGATTACATTATTTTAATAGAAATTTAGTTATTTTATATTGAAACGACCCTTTTGAAAAAGATGTACTTCCAATGTCTTTAGGCGGACCATTGTATATAGTTGGAAGTAATCAGCGTAATTATATACAAATTTTACTATTATAATATAGATTGAACGTTAATGCACCTAAAACAGGAAATCTATTTTAAGTTTACACGTGGTGTAAAGGTTTCAACACACTGCACCGTAACAACACTTTAATGAGAGGATTCAAAGAAAATTTACATACAATCGTTTAAGTATGCGAAACCCGAGACAAGTGTCTAGTATTTTTATGTAAAGAATCCATGAACAAAATTTCAAAACTGTATCGAAAAATCACAAAGCTTAAGCTTGTATCATATCATACCTGGTTGTCCGTAGAAAAACGTGCTCACCAAGTCATTTTATCCCCGCTCTGCTTTGCACCCGCGACTTCTACCGCTATGACCTGCCATAACGTAAGGGTAATTTTTTTTGCAATTTGTGACTTTTTGAGTACAACCATATACATAGTATAGTCGTATAACCAAAACTTCTATTGGACCAACTATCCAACGATGGTTGGATAGTTGGTCCAATAGAAGTTTTTGATCAGTATTAGAAACAGGATCGATTGGCATCAAAAAATGTTTTTGTGTAAAATGGCTATTTTCTTGCTAACTGTATTTTTTTTTAAATCTGTGAATGGGGATCAAAATTCCATAAAAAATATGGATAGTCTACTAAGACTATTTTCGTGTAGCTGAAACGGATAAGGTACTTCCCCTTACTGCCCCGCTGAAAGTTTTCATCCAGTATAGTCTCAATATATATGTAATATCGGAGTTTTAATCTGTAACCGGTAAATGGCAAAAGGATATCCCTATTCCATGGGCTTTATGGTATATTGTGGGGTGAACATTACTGCAGTATTTATTTACAAGCATACACATACACAACATTACAGTTACAACAAAACGTTGCAATGCTCGAAATTACAATAATAAATTAGATTCACACAAAACAAAAGACTATCTATATCTATACTAATATATAAAGCTGAAGAGTTTGTTTGTTTGTTTGTTTGCTTGAACGCGCTAATCTCAGGAACTACTGGTTCCATTTGAAAAATTCTTTCAGTGTTAGATAGCTCATTTATCGAGGAAGGCTATAGGCTATTTATCATCACGCTAAGACCAATAGGAGCGGAGCATCAATGAAGAATGTTTCAAAATCGGGGTTTTTTCCTTTTGAGTGCTTCCGATGCGTGCGCTGTGTAAACGGTTAAAGTTTCGCAAAAATCATATATGACAGAATTGTTCCTCTTTAAAAGTTCTAAAAAAAAGTCCGCGACGGCATATGTCTATCTTTTAAGGTTGGCTCACTATAACTTTTTTTATGCTAACTTTGTTCTAAAATTCCAAATGCATTATTTGCGTAGGTGTTTTTATCTTTGACTATCTATCTATATAGTCAAAGGTTTTTATAAACATGATATTAATCCTTATCCAAATAAATACGTTATTCATCAGCCTTTAGAGCTTTTGTTTTGTATCCGTGCGGACCGAGCTTGGGTCCGCTCGGACCCAACAAACACTCTAAAAGACATATCCTCATTTAGCGTTCTTTTATTATTCCTGTTCCCGTGACATATTTTACTAAAGTTCCGCTCGGATACTCAATACTCAATTATCAACTAACAATAATATAAAAGCTATATTTTGAAGTGAGCTTCAATCAAAACATACTACAAGCCGCTGAAGGGGATCATCATCTTCTTACCACCTGTCAAGTGCCACCTTCCAAGTTTGCTTGAACGCGATAATCCCAGGAACTATTGGTCCGATTAGAAAAAATCTTTCGGTGTTAGATAGTCCATTTATTGAGGAAGGCTATAGGCTATATATCATCACGCTAAGACCAATAGGAGCGGAGCATCAATGAAGAATGTTTCAAAATCGGGGTTTTTTCCTTTTGAGATCTTCCGATGCGTGCGCTACGTAAACGGTTAAAGTTTCGCAAAAATCATATATGACAGATTTGTTCCTCTTTAAAAGTTCTAAAAAAAAGTCCGCGACAGCATATGTCTATCTTTTAAGGTTGGCTCACTATAACCTTTTTTATGCTAACTTTGTTCTAAAATTCCAAATGCATTATTTTCGTAGGTGTTTTTATAAACATGATATTAATCCTTATCCAAATAAATACGTTATTCATCAGCCTTGAGCGTTTGTTTTGTATAAGTACACAAGCTCGGTCCGCTCGGACCCAACAAACGCTATAAAGGACATAATCCTCATTTAGCGTTATTTTATTATTCCTGTTCCCGTGACATATTTTACTAAAGTTCCGCTCGGATACTCAATACTCAATTATCAACTAACAATATTGGCTATATCTTGAAGTGAGCTTCAATCAAAACATACTACAAGCCGCTGAAGGGGATCATCATCTTCTTACCACCTGTCAAGTGCCACCTTCCAAGTTTGCTTGAACGCGATAATCCCAGGAACTATTGGTCCGATTAGAAAAAATCTTTCGGTGTTAGATAGTCCATTTACTGAGGAAGGCTATAGGCTATCATCCCGCTAAGACTAAGTAACTATTCCACGCGGACGAAGTCGCGGGCGGAAGCTAGTTACTATAATAAATCAAATCTATACTACTAATATATAAAGATGAAGAGTTTGTTTGTTTGTTTGTTTACTTGAACGCGCTAATCTCAAGAACTACTGGTCCGATTTGAAAAATTATTTCAGTGTTAGATAGCCCATTTATTGAGGAAGGCTATAGGCTATAGATCATCACGCTACGCGGACGAAATCGCGGGCAGAAGCTAGTATTATATAATCATATATCTATTGCCGTTAACCGGGATTAAATTCAAATTGAGCTGCTATTGAGAATTCCAATATGCTTCTTCCAAATGTGTCTAGAATAGTATAATAACCTGTTACAAAAAATTTCGGAATAGCGGAATCTCCAAACACAAGCAATATATAATAACATAACATAATCAACCCATTATACGTCCCACTGCTGGGCACGGGTCTCCTCTCACAATGAGAGGGATTAGGCTATAGTCCACCACGCTAGCCTAATGCGGGTTGGCAGACTTCACACACCGTCGAGAAAATCTATGAAAAAAAAAAATGTTTTCCTTCACCGTTTTAAGCGCGTGATAATTAACTATTAATACGCACATAACTTTGAAAAGTCAGAGGTCCGTGCCTTGGATTTGAACTCGAGGACCTTTGACTTGGCAGTCCAATGGTCATATCACTAGGCTATCACTGCTAACACAAGCAATGATATGCTTAAAAGGAGATTCCTATTATTAGAAATGTTATACTTTTGAGTTAAGTAAATAATTTATTTATTTTAATTATTACTACCTAATATTAGCTTTGAAATGAAATCAAAGGAAAATATTTCATTATGTTCACTCAACACGATACAGTGTATTCATACCTTAATCCTGTTGTATACCAGGATCCCATAAAGCGTAACAGTTTACAATACACCTATCAGTATTGTACCCTGACATGCCAACCACCCATAATCGTAACCGCGATCTATGACACCGATATCTCATAATTATATCGGTTACTCGATTATTATATCGATAACGGTGCGGCTTGCTTTTTCAAATAAATAAATCGGTATTTGGGGTAATCTATTTTTAGGGTGAGGACTACAAAGATATTTTTTTGGGTGTGATAATTAAAAATCCAGAATAGAATAGAAAGAACTGTCTTATTAGAGTATTGAATTAGAAGTACTGGGATTGATTCCCATGTCAAGCAATATGTTAGAGGTTTTTTGATGAATTTCTCAGCAACAGCTTAGAATTTATGCCCGGTAAATGGAAATATGATCGCCCCCTATTACAAGGAACCTAAGCATATCAGCGAACAGTGAGCTTACAACAGTACCTCCACTTCTGCCTAACCCTTTGGGGGTATACAGGCGTGATAGTATGTTAGATTGAAACTCCGAGCTGAGTCTGAAAAGGTTGTATATGTGCATTTTTAATAAATAGAACAACAATATTTTTGTTACATATTAGTGGCCAACAGAACTGCCACTATCTACAAAGCTGGGAATATTATCCTTGTTGCCAGTCCTTGGCCTAACCACAAAGGGCTCAAGGCTGCGGTATTACACAGTTTCGTAATCCAACTCGATGCATTCGGTCGCTCATTTCATAGAGTTGGAAGGCCACAGATTAGCGGGTAGAAGCGACAGTTCGTTTTCAATTGGGAATCTTATTATGCCTAGGGGCAGTAGGTTTATTTATGACGGAACGGAGAAATTGCGTGCGTTTAGTTTGATAGGGTCACTTGATGGGCGTCCACCTGATTTGTTGAAAGTTTCATATGAGCCTATTGTCGTGCACGAAGCCGATCGCTGAGCCAATGGCACCGTCTATTTGAATATAATCCATGTAAATTTAATCGCGAGATTGTAGTCGAAAGATTGTAATTTAACGCATTATTTTTCAGTAGATTATAATATAGAGAAGTATTATATTGTGGGTAGATTAGGGTAGAAATGTAACCACACGACATTAATGCGTTCAATAGTTAGTAGGTATGTTACGGTTCACAATATTTAGACAGTTTACTATGTCGCAACATAGCATATAATCAAACGGTATTTACATATAGATACATACATATCTTGTCTACAGAATCTGTTATTTCTTTATAAGAATTATCATATCTGCATCAAATTCCTTCGTCTTAATCTCTGTTAGGTGGCGTGAGTTGTGTCTAATACGAAGCGGGTGTAACCTTGTACTTTCTAATGCAAGGCCCTCACATTGCCATATTAATTCCAAGCTGCATGACGCTCGTGTGACGTCACACCAATTGTTGGAAAGTATATATAGAGCATTACTATTAAGGTTACCGCGCAGTGGGTGTTTAAGGACTATGTCGCCATTGAAACTGAAGCAAACTCTTGCGTGACAACCCTGATTTTAAATCACTAGCTCCTGACCGCGACTTTGTCTGCGTGGACTTTAGAATTGGTTCCGACTTGAATAAAAAGAAGTCTATATGTTGTTACAGACTATAATCTTTTCCTGTGCCATATTTTATCCAGATCCGTTCAGCCGTTCTGGCGTGAAATACTAACAAATATCAAACTTTCACATTTATATTATTAGTAGAATAGTAGGATTAGCTGTTGCCCGTGTTTGCACTCGATTTCTTAAGGACTTTTTGATATAATAGTCTAGCTCCTCTCCTTCCCCAACGTTCAACCTATCTCTGTACCAAAATTCAACAAATTTGGATGGAAAATGTAAATAACAGACAGACAGAAATGGGATGCATGATTACTGAGAAAATGACCAAGGCAAAACTTTTTAACTGCTCTTCAGAGCACCAGAAATGCAGGAAGTAAAACGTTTTGCTCAAATACAATGAGGCCAAATAAAAAAATCTCGACTACATTGTCCCCCAGGAGTCCTTCGCATCAGTCACTTAATTTTCGGCCAAAAAACCATTCTATCACTGTCACGAATATTCAAAAACAACGAAATAAGTGAGCGATTGGGTTTCCGCGAGTCCTAAGGGACTTTTTTACAACGATCTCTCTTAAAATCTAGTTTCACGGACTTGTAATGGAATTCTCTGAGGCTTGATATGATGACGGCCTTTTTAGTGATTTTTATTTATTTGTTGGTAGTTGAAGTTTCTAGTCAATCGTTTGCACGTTTGGTAAAGCGGTGAAATTGCCAACCTTGGCTAATGTGTGCGTTCGACGGATGTTTTGAGTCTGGGTGTATTTTGAGCCCGCTAATTACGAGCGAAGTCCTTCCCGATAATCCACTTTACCTCCAAGGCAGTGTGAATTGCCCTGGAGGTAAAGTGAACCCTAGACAACATTGCATACAAAAGTGCAATGCTCACTTTTTGATTTGACCCAATTTTTTTTGACTTGGGAGTAGAATCATGGACCTAAGCATAGCAGTCGCACTTAAGTCCATAAAAAGAATGAAGCAGTATGAAAATTTGTAATGAATCTGCAGGCCCAGCAGACGTTGTCCTGCTCTGAAAATAAATAAAGTTTTAGAATCCGGCAGCAGCGCGACCTACCACGTCCAATTGTGTTTTCAGACCATCCAGATACCCACTAAAAAATAGACAAAATTTCATCATTTAATTTTGTGTTTTTTTTGCGGTTGTCGGAAGTAGTAAGAAGAATAATTAAGTCGGAAAGTACCTAAGAGAAGTGGTTTAGTGAGATGACAAATACACGTACAGAAGAATTATACATATAAAGATAAAAATTTTAATTAAAATAAAATGAAAATGGTTTTCTTGAAGTCGGTTTAAAGTTGCACGTGGCGTTTCAAAGTATTTCTAGGTTACTTGTCGGTTCAAGGATCGCAGTTCAACCTTGTAACTACATTACTAACTAATGCTATTCCCGCTGGTGAAATGCGATGGGTATTGCAAATAAATTCCACTTTATCGATTCTTGGAACGAATTATGGTTGTTGTCCTATGCAGACATAGAAATTTGAAGACTTAAATATTAGAACTCAGCATGGATTGCTTGCAGGTGAGGGTCGTTGCTTCAATTCCCATTCGTTGTTTCTAAAAATGCTAGTAAAAATTACTAAATGAGTATACATTTTATGAATCAGAGTGCGGAGCCGATAGGAAATTGGATGAAAGGAGACTACATGCAGCTTACATGTGAATGTTAAGGTGGATGTATGATGTGAATGACTAGAATAGATCAAATAAGGAACGAGTATCAAAGTTAAAGTCAAATGTTTTATTTCAATTAGACCAATAATACAGGTACTTTTTAATTCTCAAAAACTAGCAGAGCGGTTCCAAATAGTGTGTCTTATGGAGAAGAACCGGCAAGACACTCCTATAAACAAAGATTATAACATTGTCGTTTTTTAAATTTAGTTCTTCGACTTCTTCTTCGACGGAATAAAAATAAATTAGTATTCAAAAGCATTCCCAGGTGCCCTAAAAATGGCAAAAAATTCTTATGACATCTCTGGTGAAATAAGAAAAATATGCAAATATTTGTATCGCACCAACTCGTAATCATAACGACGGGAAATGAGCATTGAAATGGCAACATTCTTAATCTGCGCAAACAGATAATATTCAAAGCTTAACAAACTTAATAACGACATTAACCAAGCAATTACCACCTTTAATGCTACTTAGATAAGCTACAAGTCAACAGCATAATTTGAAAATGTTATGACCAATAACAATGACCTCTGGTGCTCCGCCAATTTTCATTTCTTTCGTCATCTAAGTATTAATGAGTGGGGGGAGGGGTAGGTCAGCTAATTTTGGGCGTTCCGCTTCAAATAGACTTGAAAACAAAGCGCGGATTGTAAGAAAATCCCGCTCGGGACCCGTACCTAGCATTCGCTTTACCAAATTACTGAAATTTCATTCAGCTAGCGGACTCTGGGGGAGGTGGTGGAAGATGTAGGAAGAAAATGAATGATATTTTAAGATACGGTAGTTTTTGTTCTACTTACATAACTGATTTTGTACCAAGATAATGATTGCCGATGCTAGTTTCCAGGTTTCTATGGGTAACTATTTTTGACCGAAAAAGAGTTGGTCTACACCATATAGTCTAGCCTTCCGCAGCCGCCTAACACTGTGTGACGCACTACTAGCGCTGTACCCTGACTGCTTCTACGTTTTAGCTGAACACGAAGCGCGGGAGGCGTGAATTCGAAGTCCTCTATGAGAAACCAGTATAGCTGTTTGACGTCGGAAATACGTATAAACTAATGTTCTTCGACTCATAACTCTATCATACTAGTTTAATACATGGTCTAAATTAGTCATTTTGCCACTACCGTTGCGCCGAGAGTCGTGTGTTCCATTCCTACCCGAGATAAATATTTGGCAAGGCCCCTCTGTAGTGTATTTATATAATTATGATTGAACGAATGGCGTAGTGGTTGAGTAACCAGCTCCTGTGCTACATGACAAAGAACATAATCAACCCATTACATGTCCCACTGCTGGGCACGGGTCTCGTCTCACAATGAGAGGGATTAGGCTATTATGGTCCACCACGCTGGCCTAATGCGGGTTGGTAGACTTCACACGCCGTTGAGAAAATCTCTCAGATGTGCAGGTTTCCTCACGATGTTTTCCTTCACCGTTTAAGCGCGTGATAATTAACTATTAATACGCACATAACTTGGAAAAGTCAGAGGTGCGTGCCTTGGATTTGAACTCGAGACCTTTAACTTGGTAGTCCAATGGTCATATCACTAGGCTATCACGGCTTATTCTGACAAAGAACGCCAGTTGATCATTTAAGTTTGTAACACCAAAGACACCGGTGAAAACCTAGAGAACATTGTAAGAAATATTGCACAACAAATTCCACATAATTAATGCAAATTAAATATTTTTAGCAACCAGAGTTGGGAAATCAAAAAAGTAATGCCATATGCTGATCTTATTGGCTAGGACCTTCGAAATGTCAACTGCGTAGTACTCGCAACCGGCGTGCGTTTATGAGAAGATGTATAAATGTGGAAGAAACAAGTATGCAAGAATTTTAATTTTATGCCTACCTCTGTGGGAGTGGATGTACTTGTATGTTAGTATAAGCAGGTTCTTACGTTTAAGAAGCTGACGTCATTCTGCTTTTCAATCGCTGATAAGACAAGTTTTTAATTTAGCAAATCCGTATGGGTCCGTATATCTTCTACTAGTTTCTGCCCGCGACTTCGTCTGCGTAGCGTAATGATATAAAGCCTAGCCTTCCTCAATAAATGGGCTATCTAACACTCAAAGAATTTTCAAATCGGACCAGTAGTTCCTGAGATTAGCGCGTTCAAGCAAACGAACAAACAAAAAACTCTTCAGCTTTATATATTAGTATATAGATAATATAAAAATGAATCGCCAAATGTGTTGCTAAGCGTCAATCTCTAGAGCAGCTGAACCGATTTCGCTTATTCTTTTTTTATAATATTCCTTGAAGTACGAGGATAGTTTTTACGGAGAGAAAAAAATAAAAAAGTGCCTGAAGAAGTCTAAAAACAACACTTTTCTATATTCCCATACAAGAGATTCGTAATAATATTTAAAAGTCAATTTGAACTTTAATAACATACCATAAAGTTTAACTGTTAGTGGGGTACCGGGAAGGCAAAACGTTTGAGTGACGTTAGTTTCAGAATCGACTGTTAGGCGGTACGAAGTTCGCCGGGTCAGCTAGTTACATATAGATTTACAATACACATAGATTCTGCACTGTATACGTTAAAAAAAGTTTTGTGTCATTTAATTCAGAGCTACAATATGCCACCTCCATGTACGCACCAAGCATCTAACATGAATGTATTTTGTGTTGGAATTTACCCAGTTTTATAAAACCAAAGCGGGCGAAATGAGCTTAGCGGTGGATCGCGTTGCGAACGCTGAGTGCCTGGCTACTTAGCGGCTCCCAGCCGGACTGTGTACTGCACAAGTACACTGTGTGTGTACTCTGTGTACCGTGTACTTAGGTACAGATGAGAAAAAAATTGGTAAATTAGATTGGGAGCTTGGGATTAGTGGGTTACGTGTGGCGGAAAATGTGTGATCCCAAAAAAGTTTCCAAGGCGTTGTGTACTCTGAAAATCTGACTCGATATAAAATAAAATCACGCTTGTAATCCTCGAAGGGTTAGGCAGAGGTTTACTAATGTACATTAGGTCCCATGTAAGGGAGCGAGCCTATTGTCATTACTAGACCACAAATTTCAAACTCCCGAGCTGATACTGGGAATTTCATAGAAAATCCCTATAAAATTTTGTTCGATCTGGACCTAGGACCTCTAGCGTAGCAGACGCGCTCATGACCACTACATTCATTGAGTCAGTTGCGAGCTGCAGTCAGAAGAGAGAGCAGAAATCTAATTGTAAGAATTAAAATCATCCTCAGAGCCTTTTTTCCATCGTATGTCAGGGTCGGCTTCGAGTCTAACCAGAATGCGGAAAGCCGGAAGCGGCTAAATTTGAGTATTTTACACAAAGCGCCTGCCATCAGACTTCATAACCCAATTTCTGGGCAATACCGATATACCGATATCAGAGGATATACTAGCTGTCTGCTTTTTTAGGCTTGTGACTACTACTTACTAACAATTGTCAAAGATGTTGGTATCAAAAAACAAAAAAAAACTAGCGATAAGCTTTTAGATTTGCAAAGAATTTTCTAAATAAAGAAAAATACTTTTATTATAATACTAGCTTCTGCCCGCGACTTCGTCTGCGTAGATTTCAGATAAAAAGTAGCCCATGTGTTATTCCATACTATAATCTATCTCTGTGCCAAATTTCATCTAGATCCGTTCAGCCATTCTGGCGTGAAAGAGTAACAAACATACATCCATCCATCCTCACAAACTTTCGCATTTATAATATTAGTAGGGTAGGAAGTAGGATAGGGAGTTTTTTATCCAACGCAATATTGCAATTTTTTTCCCTAACATATCCCGGTCTATATTAAAACACTGTCCATAAAAAAGCTAAGTCCATTGAAAATTCGAAACAGTACAAAGGGAATCAATGATTGAAGAATAAATAAAATACGATCGGACAGTGGATGCATCCGTTACCATGGGCGGAAAAAATTGGATAACATTTTTATTCGCTTTTTTAAAAACTTAAAATAATAGGATTTTGCCGGTATATTTTTATGGTTACATATCGAAGTTTATTTTAGTATTTTACCGGTTTTGTACTTTTCCCCGAAATTGGATAGTTTCCAGTATAAAATATTGTTATTCTTTTTGGATAAAATCAAGCGTATTTTTTTCGATTTTCGAATACGAAAAAAATACAATATAACTATTATTCTATATCGTTTAATATTATATAACTGACGACACGTTTGGCGTAGCGGCTGAGCAATTGGCTTCTGCGACACGTGTTGTGGGTTCGATCCCCACACGGAGCAAATATTTGTATGATCTACAGGTAGTTGTTCCGGGTCTGGGTGTTTGTGTTTGTAAACGCACACACGATACAGGAGAAAATCCTAGTGTGGGGCAAGGTTTTTAAAAAAAAAAACAAAAAACTAAAAAAACTGTAAATATATTTTTTCTCGCATTTCTTTTTTCTTTATTTCATACGTAGGTAACATGACAAAATACCCTTGATTGCTCTTTTTTTTTAAATAGGTCCTTCCATAGAATGGTATTTTTTTTTTTTACCTTGATCAAGTATTAAAGAAAGTTTTGATTATTTAAAAACTTTTGATAAACACGACATGATACCATGAGTTTAGTAACTGGTGATTATTTTATCTTTGCCCAATTTGACCTCTAATCCGTAATTCAATGGTGGAGATTATGCACATTGAGTCGCAGTCCAAATTCATATAACTAATCCCAAGTTAATCCCGATCTAATCTCGATAATTGACTTAGCAAGCTAGTCGATTAGTCAACTATAGTTAATTCCAATATGTGGATAGGTATATTATCTGTCGTGTAACTAGAGACATGCCTATTGTAAATCTTGTCTTAGTGGTATATGCGGGAGGTCACTGATCTGTGGAACGTGCCTATTATGATTGTGTGAATACATTGGGATTATTTCATTCATTTAAGAGCCTTAAGACCCTCTAAAGGGTCATAAGTGTTTTTCAATTTTTTTTTGTCATAGAGGGGCAAATAATCAGACGCATCGCCTGATGAGTACACCCAATACAATAATATACTACAATACCGCCGCCCATGGACACCCGCGACACCAGAGGACTCGCAAGTCCGTTGCCGGCCTTTTAAAAGGGTTTAGGCCTCCGGTATCCTCACTCACTCGACAAAACACAACGTAAGCGTTGTTTCACGCCGGTTTTCTGTGAGGCGGTGGTATCACCTGAGTCGGTCTATTCGTGCAATTGTTCTTTGATAGGTTAAGATTTACATTTACACAGTTATGTCAGTTAACATGAGAAATAATATCTTACACCAATACGGAAAGCGCACTTTTAAGCTAGTGTATAGAAACCGCCCCCTGACGATCCGAGTAATTGTCTTCTATCCTACAGTCGAGGGTTTGATTCCCGCACATGTACTGGAATTAGGTGTTTGCGTTTATGAGCTTGAGTTTCTAAAACGTTTTATAACAAAGAAATATTTTCACGTGGCGATAATTAAAAATTACTATAGACCTATAACCTGGCTACCGATAGACGTAAATGATATCAATTGTAAGAACGATTTCAACGCGAGTGAGTTGCATCGCACCCATAGTAACGCCCCACACACTGCTCCAAATCTAGCGTAAGTGTGGAAAAAAGATTAAAAAATACACTATCACTGGCCCGCATAGATGCTCTTTTTGAATCTGAATAGAAAATACGGGAGCATTTTGGTGCAGGACAAAAAAGTACCTCCCCTTTATGGAGTGCAGTAAAGTAAATTATTTAGTGAGTTTCTACGACTAGTTGTGCTTTCGTTTGACTTATTTTTAGTGTTATTATTTTTTATTAGATGCACGCGGGCATGCCTCGCTGTACGAGTAGCTCTGAAAGTCATAAATAACACATGCGCGTATTTGAATGTAAAGTTGTGACAATTTCAATGCAAAAATTTCAAACAATTTCTCAGGAGATCAGGATGGTCGCTACACGTTGAAGAAGAAACTTCGCAAGCCTTTAGAGATCACTAATTAGCCGGAATTGTCTTGTCGGATAATATTTTTATATATATGTAGTATATGTATGTATATATGTATATTATCGTATTTATGTAATTATTTAATTATAATATTTAAGTTAGTGAAAGTAGTTTAGTAGTTTAATTCAATTTATTTATTACCTATCTAAGTACATATCCTAAATATTTCTAGTGCACCTGCCACGCTTTTTTCTGCATCACCCCAAGGTAGACTGGAAGAGATTGCCTTAGGCATTATGTCCGCCTGTACACGTTGTGCGAAGAATAAATAAATAAATGCAATTAGTGAAGAACTTTCAGACATTTAATGTGAGGTTATGTAAGGTTCCATGTAATGGCGAGCCTATTGCTATTAGGTACGGGCTCAATTCTGTATGTGCATCGTGCTTAAATTATGAAGGTGACTTACCATAAGGTGATCCATCTGCTCGTTTAAAAAAAATATAACATATCATACCATCAGGCCTGTATTCCCCGAAGGGTTAGGCAGAGGCGTACTTTAGTACACCCACAGTTCTCCGGTATGTTTATGTCCCATGTAATAGGGGGCGAGCCTATTGCCATTAACATAAACGGTTGGGCACAAATTCCAAACTCCGAGCTGCTACTGAGAATTTCATAGAAAAACCCAATAACACTTTGCTCAACCTGGGAATCGAACCCAGGACTTCTAGCGTAGCAGTCGCACTTGGGACCACTAGACTAACGAGGCAGCTGTATTAAGGATCCGTTTAATTTAGAATAGAAGTTTACCCGATTTTAGGTGGGAGCATATATTTCTAACATATAGGTATAACAAAATTAAAATCTATTCAGTAGTTTTCGCACCAACCCTTAACAAACAGACTGACTTAAAAAAAAAAATTTGGGTTCGGTGACGTTTCTGTACCCTAACCCACTTGTTTTTATTTAATATCGTCGATGTACAGACACAGCTTTTTTACGATTTTTATAATAGTAGAGATATGAATTTTGTAAAACAATAATAAACAAACAAACGTTTTGTGTCCACAAATAGAAAAAAGGTTACTACACCTCTGTTAAAGAAATAATTTACCCAGATAAACACAGGGTATTGAAGACGAATTTATATTAGTTTGAAAACAATTTACTTCGGGCTTGCACCTCGGAAAAAGTCTAAACAAATCGCAAGACTGAACTATCGTGCAGACGTCTTTAGGTACTGCGCGGCACACGAATTGAGGAATTCTTAGGTAGAGTTATTGTCGACTGGTGCTCAAAATTCGACCATAATATACTCCATACTTTCAACCTTCATACGTTAACCATAAAGATGTGTGTTTTTCTTCTGCCTTTGAGTACCTCTTAACTTATAGCTCGTCTTCTTCTTCCTCACTCTTTCCCACTTTGTTGGGGTCGGCTCTCCTTATTTTTCTTTTCTCATCATAGAACTAGAATTTGAATTCAATTATTTTTCCAGTATAAAAATTATGATTAAAATGCCTAAAAAAATATGACAATTGGGCTGCTAAGTCAAAGGTCTCGAGATCAAATCCAAGGCAGGCACCTCTGACTTTTCGAAGTTATCTGCGTATTAATAGATAATTATCACGTGCTTAAACGGTGAACGAAAACATCGTGAGGAAACCTGCACTCTCACTCTCTCGACGGCGTGTGAAGTCTGCCAACCCGCACTAGGCTAACGTGGTGGACTAATCTACTGCCTAATCCCTCGCATTATGAGAGGAGTCCCGTGCCCAGCAGTGTGACATAATAGGTTGACTATTTAATTGATACCTAAAATTACCTAATTGGACTTTAAAATTCCCACCGCCGCCGCCGCGTGTCTTTCTGAATGCGATGCAGTCAAAAACTACTAAACGGATTTTCATGCCGTTTGCACTAATGGACGGAGCGATTAATGTTTATAGGCTATTTAACATCATGTTTACCTTGATAGATGGCTGAAACCACAGGAAAGGTTTCATGGAGTTTTCAATAAATAAACACCAGACGTATGGTGCCTTATTTTTCTTTTCTATTTTCACAAGTATCCCCAACTCGTGTGCCGTGAGCACCAAACTCCTCCGATACCTGTAGTTGACAGTTTCGTTTCGCTACAAACTTTTCTTTGTTAACCCGCGTTGCGGCGAAGTTGCGTCGCCGTCGTTAGTTGGTCCCAGAGATACCGTCCCGATATTGGCCTCTGTTCCCGCCTTATGTACTCAAACTTATGTAAATTTGCTGTTAGCCTTTTAGGTGTGCTATGTACTCTCATAGTCGTGGCGAAACAGTCAGAGCAAAAAAGAATTCAAAGAAGTCAAAGATGTTCGTATGACAACCGGGAACGACGGCTTTACGTGGTCCCCGAGGCACGGAGACACACACACACACACACACACGCACACACACTGACCGCGGTGGCTTAACCTTGCAGATATGTTACTTAGCCACTAGCCCCTCAAAATCAAAGTCAAAATCCTACCTCTAGAAAGCAAATCTATCGGAGAATTTGTTATAGGTACTGACCATAAACCACCGTGAGTCCCACCCACCAGATTAAAATTTGCCTTTTTACCATGGAAATGCAAAAAAAAAATACAAATACCTAGATACATTTCTTTTAGGTTGATATTCCACAAACCGTTATTAACTGGAGACATTAGCTAATATTATTATAGATGCATTAAATACAGTAATGTGCTTGAAATGGATATTCAGTAAGCCGGAAAGCGATCTCACGTTGAATTCAGATTCCCTATTAACATTAACAAGCATTGCAAATGCCTAAAGTTGGGGTCACACTCCCAGCGGGCAGCATGGAGCCAGTTTAGTAATATTATTATGGGCGAGGCGAATTGGGACGAATGAGCTTTCTTGCTTAGAATTACATGTATAGGTTTTGTTTTAGTAAAAATGTTTACTATTCCAGTCAGTGTTGGTTAAGGATGTGAAATTGTTTTAATCTTCGAGATTCATGTAGATGACTTCTTTTATGCAATATAAAACTATATAAAGCGTGGTATACTACCTCAAAGTTACTGCAATAAACACCTGGAGAAGAGAGTCACAGCAATACGATTATTGTGATTTATTATTATGATTTTATTTCAATTGTTAAGAAAAAAGAATCGAAGACAAATCTTGGAAACTTACTTTTCATATGACGTTGACCATCAGTTTATGGTCTCATGTAATATGGGGCAACAGAGCTACTACTTTGTTTTTTTTTAGAAAAGACCAATAACATGCATTGACTCACTAAATTTTAATATTGAAATTGTATTCGACTACATAACATACCATCACGCCTGTATTCCCCGAAGAGTTAGGCAGAGGCGTACTAATGTGCACCCACAGTTCGCCGGTATGTTTAAGTCCCATGTAATAAATAGGGGGCGAGCCTATTGACATTAACGGGGCACAAATTCCTAACTCAGAGCTGCTATTGGGAATTTCATAGAAAAACACAATAACACTTTGCTCGACCTGGGAATCGAACCCAGGACCTCTAGCGTAGCAGTCGCGCTCAGGACCACTTAGCTAATGAGGCAGTATTCGACTACATGCCATGCTAAATTATAGTGCAGCTATCAGTGTGACCCAACCCTGTAACTGGTCATAGTTGAGACTGGCGTAGCGTGCAACGTATAACTTAATTATATAAATGTCCCTATGTCCAGCTTCCACGTTCACCAACTATCTCTTAAACAATCTTGTTATCATGCATATAGCCTAACTTAACTATTTATTTGCGTTTGTTTAATCTAAAAAGTTTTGGGGCTTGGAGGCAGAGTAATTGTTAAAAAAGGATTTTGGAGCAACCGATAACCATATTAAAACTTTATGGTGATTACAGTCAATCATATATGAGCCTATATTCATTAATTTTACGCTAATTACCTATGATGGTATAAAAAAAAAACTGAAAATGCCATGATTTGGTTAATTTTTTTCATGAAGATGATCCACAAACTTGTTTAGAAGGCGTTTGGTGACTTTTTGGGATTTTTTATTAACCCTTTGTCAGTCCTCAATATTTTGATAGCGGTTGTAACAACCAAATTATTTATGAACAACAGCTACTAAGGCCCCACCTTTACCTAGCAATTTGTGTCCGCACATGTCATAATTATCCGCTTTAATACGATTAAAATAAAATTACACCTGTTACCGTTGCGCATAGAGGCCATTGCAGTCCTATTATATTTGGCTGGTTTATCTTATTATGCCGGTGACATATTCAAAAAGTAAATTAACCAATTTGTACTTATAATTGTTTCATTTGGTAATTTATGAAAAATATTTTCTGTATGTTTTTCGTGAAGAACCATATTCCCGAAAGGGATAAACCGAGATCTAAGGGAGTATCACACTCCAGTAACCATATTTTTTAAGGAGGTGAAGGCGGTCTTCAATATTTGAAATTCATCAGAGGTTATGAACGTAGGTCTTCCTTAGGAAGATTGCCAAATTTCATCGAAAAGTACCCACATATAAATCAATTAAACAATATGTTAATACATATTCCACTACTTTCAAATACACCTGTAAAACATTTGGAAGGCTGTTTTAAAATAACCACGGAAGATACATGCCAACATACATTATCCACATTGACCGGCTTATACCCGAACCCTCCGGTAGAAGTGCGAAGTAACGTGCTTACATAAATTGTGTCTGCGCATGATTTAACTAGTGTTAGCACCTAGCGTTCCCTACATTTTTATTTCTTCGCCCATTATCCTAGAGTCAGGTACAGTCGTAAAGAAACGGTTTGGAATTTAAATTTTAAAATTTTTGTATGCGTTCTTTTAAATGTAATTTGAGTTTAATCTAAAATGGTTTTACCAATATTACTGGAATAACTTGCCCTAAAAAAAGAATTATGAACTAGAGAGTGCTTTAATTAAAGAAGAGATGAGTTGGCTATTAGCCCAGGCAAGTACAGATACTTTAAGAAAGTAACCAAAAATACATGCTAGTATAATAAAGAAAAAAATAAAAGATACACTATTGAATGGCACTTAAATGATTGGTCATATCTTTTGCTATCATTGCAATACCTAGTTGTTAATGTGATGTTGCTTTTGTAATGTAGGTACTTAGGGTAAGTTATATGTTTATTAAAATCCGCGTCCTGCCGTTAAATGATTGCGTTTGGCGAGTATAAAATCCTACTAATATTATAACGGCGAATGTTTGTGAGTATGGATGGATGTTTGTTACTCTTTCACGCTAGAACGACTGAACGGATCTGGATAAAATTTGGTACATAGATAGATTATAGTTTGGAATAATACATGGGCTACTTTTTATCTAGGCTGGACCCAATTCCGAAGACTACGCAGACAAAGTCGCGGGCAGAAGCTAGTGTATAATGAATCTGTAAAATTGTAAAGGAAAAAAAGAACTCCCATCGCATAATTTCAGTCTTCAAAGGACCGCATAGGCTTACGTCAAACAAATTTAATTTCAATAGACCAGAGCTTTATGCGTGCTGCTGTAACATCTAGGCTGAATCACTCTCACACTGAGAGGAGATCTAAACCTCGAAAGTAATATAGTAATGGTCTGAAATGATAATACTTATAAATTTTTTTTTTCTTTTATACTTTATGGGCTTCACATTTGGTTGAGCGAATCGCTTCTGTACCACGGGTTGAGTTCGACGCTCGCATGGTTTTGTGTCTGGATGTTGAGAAATTGAAAATGTAATACACATACTTACGGTTCTGGATAAAATCCTAGCAAGGGCTATCAAACATGGATTTTCACTAGAAAAAAATGTGGTCAAAACAAGAAACTCCTTTTTGAGTGGCCTTTAAGTAAAGTATGTGTTTGTAGAAATTAAGTAGCAGCGTCAAACCTAGTTCCAGTAAATATAGGTACATCCATTTTGTATCACAGGCCTACCCATTGCTAAATATCTTTACTCTCAATTTCGCCCAACTGTCCAAATTCGCCCATATCTCGAACACCGCTGGCCTCGCCTGTACATTTACATACAGTTGCCATATATCGCGTCGCTCGGACATACATTACGGGCTATCGCGTATAATTTGACGATAAGTAATGCTGTCCCGAACATAATCTACCGTCGAATCTGAATAACTACCCAAGAGTTTCGGTAACCACCGATTTATGTTATAATGTTTGTTTTCGTTCGGATATTATGGAGAATATCTAAGATGTGCATTCGACTGTACCAGCACCAGAGTTGATTGCAAGTGGCGACACCTTTATTATAACATGATACGTTTGGTGCATATGAGGATGGAAGGGCTCGTATCTGCAAGGTTAAGCTGCGCTCGCCGCGGTCAGTGCAAGGATGGGTGACCGTTCTGAACACATCGAGAGCCCTCCGTGCCTCGGAGAGCACGTAAAGCCTTTGGTCCCGGTTGTCATAAGAACATCTCTGACAATTGTTAACTTAGTGGTAGTCAGCAGCCCAAAAAGCCTGACGATCAGTCTATCCTCCGGTAATATCGGTATTGCCCAGAAATTGGGTTGCGGAGGTCTGATGGCAGTCGCTTCGTGTAAAATACTGATATTCAGCTGCATCTGGGTAGACTGGAAAAGGCTCGGAGGACGGTGAATTTTGGTGCATTTGAAACTGGATCAAATGAATTTGAGACTCTTTTCAAATTACTTACCTTTTTCTTTGGCGTTCGGAAAAGTGGAGTGTGCCATGTGTCACCTGGTATGTAGGATTTGTACCGACACACCAAGCCATTCGCGGTATACAATCACCGTTACATTCCTCAGAAGTTTCGCTAGGGCTCTATTCCTGTAAACGCATAATCCGTCAGTATGTTTAGGTCCTATGTTAGTACCTACTTATTGGCCAAACGGGCACAAATCTCAACTGCGGGTAGCTACAGAAAATCCCTAACAAAAATTATGTAATTCTGTCTTTAAGGCTGATCGTTCACCTGAGCCCGCCAAATTCAAATTTCAATTGGTTTTTCGCAATTTGTAGGTCTATAACACATTCTAGATTCCTAGCTGTAGTAATTGCGGCATTAGCTATACAATATTCACAACTGAGCATTAAAAACTTTGCTTAATAAACGTTAAAGAAGCTAAAAGTAGATACAATCGTCACTTTTGGCCAAAAATGACGATTGTACCTAATTTTAGCTACAATATCGATTTGCAAGCAATGTTTTTAATGCTCAGTTGTGAATATTGTAATTAGTAAACAGTTGTAAACAGTTGTGTAATTTGGCGGGCTCAGGTGAACGATCCGCCTTAAATCACAAGTGAATCGGTTTCTTCTCAAGCGCGCTCCATCGTAGATCGCAGTGTCGGTTAACATCAGGCGAAGTAGTGGTCAAGCGTGAGCCTATGAAGAATAAAAAAAACAGTATTTTTACCACTTGAGTGAGAGTGGCAATAGTTGAAGCGGTGGAAGCCTAATGGCTAGGGCGTCGGACTTGCGATCATGTGGTTGCCGGTTTGAAACCCACCCATTGTAAGAATACTAGTAATGTGCGTCCCACATTACTAGTAAGTTTAAAAAAAAAAAATCGCCAGCGAATCTGTCAAATAAAATTTTTGTACCCTGTGTGAGAATAGCATTACTGTGTAAGATAAGATATCTGTAATGTATATACATTACATCTTGTAAGAAGTGAGAAAATATCTGACTTGCTCAGTGGTGTGACCTCTGGTCGATCAACGTTAACATACCATCACGCCTGTATTCCCCGAAGGGTTAGGCAGAGGCGTACTAATGTACACACACAGTTCGCCGGTATGTTTAGGTCCCATGTAATAGGGGGCGAGCCTATGGCCATTAACCGGGCACAAATTCCTAACTCCGAGCTGCTACTGGGAATTTCATAGAAAAACCCAATATCACTTTGCTCGACCTGGGAATCGAACCCAGGACCTCTAGCGTAGCAGTCGCGCTCAGGACCACTTGGCTAATGAGGCAGTTATATATTACGTTTTAATTTTGTTTGATCGAAATTATTATTATTATTTTAAATACAATGATTTTGACATTTGATTATTCAATTTAAAAAAATCGTATTATAATGTGTCTAAAAATGGCCCATACTTATAAACAAACAAAATGCCCCATTTTTCTATTTAATTCCCAAATCTGTATGGAAACAGAAAGTACACGTCTTCATTAACCAAAAACAAATCTTTTGGAGCAATAAAGTTGATTCATTAAACAATTTTAATTTGCAGTAATTCATCGCTGCCCGTCGAGGTCGCGGGCGCAGTTGATAAACGGTAGCGGTAAGGTAATGTAAAGAAAGTTTATCATTTTTTATTCCCAAAGTATAAAATACTAATTACTGTTGATTTCTGAAGCTTACGCGAATATCACACATGTTGAAATAAAACAACCTTACAGATTATATCGCGTTATATTAGTATATACATATATACAATACATCCCTACTTCCCTATCCCTACTTTAATATTATAAATGCGAAAGTAACTCTCTGTCTGTCTGTTACGCTTTCCCGCTTAAACCTCTCAACCGATTTTGATGAAATTTGGCACAGACAATCTTTAGACCCTGAGAAAGGACATAGGCTATATATAATCACGCTACGCGGACGAACTCGCGGGCAGAAGCTAGTACAATATAATCCCGACGTTTCAGACCCTTTACAGCGTCCATGGTCACGGGCAGACTGAGGTGTCATGCGTCTTATCGTTGTATTTTTTGAACAGCTCCCCTCCATTAACCTTTTGAAACGTCGGGATTTGTATTGTATTGTATACTAATATAACGCGATATAATCCGTAAGGTTGTTTTATTTCAATACTAAATACTGACCAAAAAAATGGCTATACGAAACAAATTAATATAATGGGCACAACTAGCATCCGCTAGTGATAAGAATATTTAACTGTTGTCAGTACCAACTGTACCTAGTCAATACCAGAATTCACTGGTGAATTCTGGTATATTTAGTACTACTGACTAAATGCTGCAGTGACCTTATAAATCCATACTGCATATTATAAATGCGAACGTAATTTATTTCTGTCTGTTTCTGGCAAAAGCTAGTAAATGATAAATGATGATAAATGATATTTATTTATGTAAATAGATCTTATAAAGACACTTTTACAAGTCAAAGACACTTTTACAAGTCAATATTAGATATCAGTAAATATTAGAATCTCAGAATTAAGTCGAAATTGAGAACGAGAAGTTGAAAATAAAAGTGTTAGTATGTCCACATTTTGTACCACAACAAACACTGCACATCATTGGAATATTAATTTTTGCCCTGGAAGCTTTCCATGATGAATTTTATTATCGGCACGGTCCCCCCTGAATCCAAATTGGACCATTAGTTTCAAATTGATAACACACTTGGACGCCAAACGATCATTTTTGTACGTCACCAAGATTTGCTTATGATTTACTTTTAAAACGTTTTTCATTTAAAACAGGAAATGTGACACGAATTAAAACGTTTAGGAATGAATTTATAGTTATTTATGGTGATCCTTAAAGTTTTTACTTGGAAAATAAGGGGCTAGGACTTTTCTGCCTGAATCGGAGATTGGGCCGAAAAAGCCGTGAGGCATCCAACGACTGGAACCACGATTAACTCGGACCATGGTCCCAGTTGATGGTTTCATTTAATTTTAATATTTGTCTTCCGGTGACTGTGAAAGATAAAAACAGTACCTACAGTCGAAAGAAAAAAAAATCTACAACTTGAATTATTTTTCTTTCAACTTATAATTAGGGAAGAAATAAATGAAAAATATTAATAAATAATAAAACTCATTTATTCAAAAATAAAAAAATATATTTTTGAGATACAGTTCTTTCTTGAATTATAATAATATCATTATTTTTGAATCAATGAGTTTTATTATATACGAGAATTTATATTTCATATTCTTTTATTTGACTGTACTTTTTAGGCTTTCACAATAGATTTTGTATTCACTTATGGGTGGAACCTGTCACTGGAAGACGATTAATAAAATTAAAACAGAATCGGCAACTGGGACCATGGTCCGAGTTTATGGTGGTCACAGTCGCCGGAATCCTCGAAACCGTGACGAGTGGAAGAAGCGTAGAGGAGTGAGGAGCGGAGGCCTTTGCCCTGCAGTGTGGCTGAACAGGTTGATAATAATAATAATACTACCACGACGACACGTGTCCTAATCACTCGTTACATAGTTAAGGCTGCATTAGCAACAGTATCAATTATCACGCCCGCGCGTTTAGCTAAATTATGAGCCATTACTGAACGTAATTGGGAGCCGCCGGCATTGGATTATGTTACAAGCATATAATATACCTATCGTGCATAGGGGAAGTATACATTTAAGGCCGATATTAGGACCGGAGTTATTATTTCTTAGATTTATTGGAATTTAAAATTAAATTTAAGAAACAATTAAGGAATGGACACAAAGTATATCAGATTTTCTACCGTGGGAGAGCCATGCTTGTGTGGATGTCTGTTACTCTTTCACGTCAGAACGGCTGGACATAGCTGGATAAAATTTGGCACAGAGATAGTCTGGAATAACACATAGACTACCGTTATCCAGGGCAGACATAATCCAAGCAGACAAAGCTAGTATTCACATTTAACACCTTTATTATACTCTCGACACATACGGTTTGATTAGATTTAACAGAAATACGATTATTAAAACGAGAGAATTTAAACGAGATTATAAGAATTATGATTCATTCATATAGAGTCCCGAGAGAGTTGGGTACAGTCAATAAGCAAGTACAAGTTCAAAATCGTTAAAAATCATTTAGTAAACCCTAAGAGTCTAGTTGCATGGTTCCAAAAAGAATCCGGCAATAAGCTCCATGGACACTCCATGGTTACAATCCTCCCGGTACAATATTTTCACGTATTAATATAATAATTCTATCTACAAACATATAAATGTAATACCTAAGTAGGTACTCAAAATTGTAATTTTTAGATTTTAATTTTAATTTTACGTTCTTATATCCATTTATTTCATTAAAATCATATCATTTACATTTTTAAATATTTTTATAAAAAACAAAAGAAATAAAAACATTTAAAAATATAAAAATAGTTGTCCACCGGCATGGGGAGCAGGGTCCAAGCTACCGGTGGTTAGGGCCCCAGAGACAGGAACCTCCTCACAATACGCGCCGTATCAAGGAGTACTGCCTTCTGAATCAGGCCCTTAACCCAGCCATCCAACTCGAGCCTCCTGAGGTGTTGGTCGAGGCTCTTGGCGATAAGTCCATTGACCGTGACGACTATCGGTACAATGATGGCCGAGTCCACATCCCACATGGCGACCACCTCGTGGGCTAAGTCGAGATATTTTAATTGTTTCTCTCTCTCAGCCTTCACGAGGTTCTCGTCATGCGGGACGGTGACATCGATAATCATTGTGCGGCGCGCTGATCGATCTATTACCACTATATCAGGCTTATTGGCAACAATAGTCCTGTCAGTGATAACAGACACGTTACAATTACAATTACGTTCTTTATTATTACTTACTTCATTATTTCAAAACTAAATTCTTTTATTTTCTTGTTAATTTCTTATAATATAAATGTCTTATAATAAGTTTTAAACTCTCAGGGCCACTTGCACCAACTTCTTAAATGTGTTTGAATTGTATTTGGACACAATTTTTCATAAAAATTTCGCGTTTGAATGCAATTTGGACACATTTGGGAGGTTGGTGCAAGTGGGCCTAAGTATTCAATATTATTGTGTGTACTGTTCGTTCAATATTACTGCATGATGTGGTCTCCTGTAATTGAGGAAACACAAGGAATATCTATTAATGTAAACACTTTTATACCATGTAAGGTGTATTCTTTGTTGTAGATCCTAATAAAATAAAAAATATAGTTTATGTTTACGTAAAATTTTGATATACAATATTTATAGAGTTCAGCAATAGATACGTATCAACGTTATTGCCTCTATGTTTGTATATTGTCAGTCATTACGTCACGAAATGGACGAGCCATCAGGAATACGGGATAATCGAAATGATTTGTAGGATATCGACGAAATAATAGACGAAGTAATTAAGTATTTATAAAATGAATAACGGAATTTTTGAATAAAATTAGTTGTTTTTTATATTGATGTATGTACAATTTATATTAATAATTGTAAACTGTTTCCCATCCCTTACAGCATCCATGGTCACGATTTTTTATATATCCATGCATACGAAAATGGTAGTTTTATTTCAATGTCAATATTCGCGAAGTCAGAGAAATTGAAAAGTAATAATGGTCTAATTGAAGCAAAGTTTTGTCTTTTAGTGTCTTCCAAAGCAGACAAAGCTGCGGGGAGAAGCAAGTGAATAAGCAATAAATAAATAAACTGTGTCTCCTTTAACCAGTTTGTGGAGGCACCTGTTCCCTGTCGACTTGCGTGCGATGTAAATTAAATGTCCCTCCGAATACCGCGGCTCGGCCGACAACACCGCGGTCAATTGATTTACTTGCTACCCTGGGCTCTGTCGTATTGTTTGGTGAATTGGCACACAACAGTACAAGGATACTATTTGAAGCCTACAGAACTACTTACAATACAGCCTGTAACAGAATTAGCGCAAGATCTGAAAGTAGTTGGAATCAACTCGATTCAAATCGATTAGGTACAGTGTGTTAATTTTTCCTGAAACATAACATAACATAACATACCATCACACCTGTATTCCCCGAAGGGTTAGGCAGAGGTGTACTTAGGTACACCCAAAGTTCACCGGTATGTTTAGGTCCCATGTAATAGGGGGCGAGCCTATTGCCATTAACCGGGCACAAATTCCAAACTCCGAGCTGCTACTGAGAATTTCATAGAAAAACCCAATAACACTTTGCTTGACCTGGGAATCGAACCCAGGACCTCTAGCGTAGAAGTCGCACTTGTGACCACTAGACTAACGAGGCAGTTTTTCCTGAAATGATTACATTACCTGTGTAATCATAAATCATCAGGAAAAATTAACACTCGAGCCACTGATCAGGGAGCCATCCCCCTGACGCATCAGTGGCTCGGGTTATGAAAAACTGAAACCTATTTGCATGAATTGTTATTGTTAACGTGTGCGTGTCGATATGCTGTAGTACAGCCACCACTATAGCGTTTAGGTGGTTTCTCTAATTTCTTAAAAAATATGCCTACCTACGTGTCTCAAACTAATTTTAGGGTTTCGTTATTATAATTATGACTCGATATTCTTATTTACGTGTTTGAGGTGTTGCCTATATTCAGTTATTGATATTTATCATCTTCTGAAAAAATATCATACAATTCTGAAGTCGAATGATTATTTTCTGAAAATGAAGTCGCGGGCAGAAGCAACATAGCATACCTACCATCACGCCTGTATTCCCCAAAGGGTTAGGCAGAGGAAAACATATGTACACTCACAGTTCGCCGCTATGTAATAGGGGGCGAGGCTATTGCCAGTATCCGGCCACAAATCCCAAACTCCAAGCTGCTACTGAGAATTTCATAGAAAACCTCAATAGCACTTTAGTCGATCCGGAAATTGAACCCAGAAGCTGTAGTATAGAATAATTTGCATGTGAGATTGCCGGGACATTTTTAAATTATCTCCCTCAGATTTCAAAATGGCGATTACCGACATTCACACAGAGCCGCGGGCATTAAGCTCTGACTAAGTAACATGTGCATTAGCAATGTACATTTATAAAGAAATCCCTTTATTGTGTTAACACTCTACTTAAGATTTCAAAGAGAAAATCTCTCGCACAAGCTCTGTACTCTACATTATTAACATAACAGCGCCTTAAATAATTAAATCACATACAAACACCTCGTCTATCTCTAGGTATTTTCTTATATGTTTCAGTAAGTCATAAAAGGACAAATTAAAAAACCAGTGCAAAAACCAATAAAAATAATTCTTTCATAATCAAAACCAGATTTGACTGATTACTGCAGTTAAAATTAGTTTTTTAACTAACTTTTAACTTTTACTAACTTGTAACTTTTTTTTAATTATTCTTATGGCGCCACACTTTATGTATTTGCCAATGTCAAGTATTAGAGTAATCAAATAATATTTCCCATTATGGGATTGCTTGGGATTGTAATATGGCACCACACTTTTTGTGTTCGCCAGTGTCAAGTATAAGTTGTTGAGTTGCTCCAATAAAACGGTAGAAACTTTATTGAGGCTTCGATGGAGTTTAGGAGTGAACCCAAAAAGTCACGATTTTCAATTTTATATCATTTGCCTACACTCTCACACGTTCACGAGCACTTAATGGTTAATTATCCACCATAATTACACGGAGAAATTCAAGTTTTGAAAAATAATATAAAATCGACAATGTGCACTTTTCATTTTCCCGCCTAAACTCTCATGGAAGCCGTTGTGTCGTAGTTCTAACTTAACCTTTTTTTTCTTGCAACCGGTAATAAGGGGCTCCCCCCTAGTGTGACGTGAAACATTTTGAAATCCACAGTCTGGCGCCGAAGTTAACATTCGCCATGACTCTTCTTTGAAGCGGCGCACCTAGCAAATTCCCGAATAGACAGCTGCAATAGAGAGACAAGATAAATACTGCTATGTTATAAACCCGTAAAGTTATTAAGTCCAAAAAGTCTGGATGTTGGAGTCAGGACACGTAGGGTGTGTTTGGGAAACAGAGAGACTGTCCCAACGAAGTATCAGAGCAGATGCGATTAAATTGAAAAACATTCACTCAATTTCCTGAGCGAGGGATCGGCTACCGGGAGTACCGTCAGCAGCGATCAACAGATAACACTAAAAAGGTATTAAAATTTTCTGTTGTGACATTATTTTGTGTGATGTTTTTTGGGGGATCCAACGGAAATACATAATAATGTTTTGTGGGATCCAACGCCAAAAAATATTAAACTGGGGGATTCAAAACTGGGATTCAATGAAAATAAATGCATGAAATGGATAGAGGAACATATTGGAATTTATATTTTTGTTACACGAATTTTTTTCTAGAAGTATTTGATGGAACAACCAAACATATAAACCATTTCCAGTACCTATAAACTGACGTCAAGTCGCATTGAATAGGGTTTCGGTACGAAATGAATGCCTTGATGCGTAGCCGTGCGTACGCTTATAATCGTTATAATAGCCTATTTTAACTGTGATTGGTTCGACTTTAAATTTACAGCTTATAGAAGACTTAAACTTATTAAATAGCGCTTATGTGTATTGTGTATGGTTTTAAGGGATAACAGCTATGAATTGACTTCTATGCATGAACCGGGTTTTGACACAATCACCTCGCATGGAGTGTAATATATATCCACTTTCTCAATTATGTGGGTATCCCTAAACGTATTGATGAATGCCGTTATTATGCCATATTATAACTTTGTCTTTCCTTCTTTCTTTCTTATGTTAACTAACTAGGCTGAAGGCAGGCAACACTGGGGAAGTTGGGTAGCTTACGTATTTCAATAATTTAATCAATTTCAACACAATATAACAGAGCAACCATTTCACACGAAATACGAAGTAAGAAAAAGGGCGAGCCGTCAGTGTCCAGCCCTTTTATCTTCTCGAACTGACAGTAGCTAGGTAAATCATCACTGTCATCCGGTAGGAGGCGCTGGGGTGGCTGCTACCGGTTGTTGGGTTGCCAACACTTATGTTATTTGTATGTCATGCCGGGTATTATTTCCGAATAAATCCTAACGCCAAACGGTTGTTTCACTCTGCTTCTTGGAAACTTCTAGAACATTACAAGATCACTAAAACCAACCAAATCAATGTCACAGCTTAAAACATTATCTAATTTTCTTGCGCCATTTTTGCTAACGGTACATTACCGAGCACGTCGCAACGCTCGCCGGCTGCAGTCTGACAAATCCACGGCGGCGGTGAGTAGCCGATAGTAAGTCGTATATATTTGCTGACGGTACCAGCCCGCAATCTAAAGGACGCTACGTTTTTAAATTACTAAGCGTTGCTGTGCAAGCAATCTGCTTAATATGTTTTTATCAGTTATGCTCCGAATTGATTTCGATGATTGATTTATTGGGATACAAACTTTTGTTTGTAAAGCTTCTGTCCGTGATTTGTTTGGGATGATCAAGAATAAGAAAATACCATCGAATAATATTTCTTGCAGAGACTATGGTACATAATATGTTCGCAAGTGGCGGGAGGGGCTTTCACCGGGGACTACTAAGTACTGTTTTTTGATTGCACTTAGCAATCGGCCTCTGCAATGCGTGTTGTGAGTTCGATCCCTACACGGAGCAAATATTTGTATTATTTACAGGGAGCTGTTCCGTGTCTGGGCATTTGTTTATGTGAGAATTTGAGTTTGTGGAAAACATAAATATTTGCCTCGGAATATTTGCCTGTGAAACGAACTACGAAACGCTGTGCAACATTAGTGGCGAACATTCAGACTGTACGAATTAATTATTATTTAGCTATTTCTGTTTATTTATTTTTAATTTTTGGGTAGGTTAATTTATCGATATCTTGTGTAGACCTTTGTATGAAGTTAGCGCAGCACCGCAGTAAACGCCTATATTTTATTATAGCAATTAAATGCATGATTGTCGTGCTCTAAGCTTTTAGTCAGGCGCATAGAGTATATATAGTTTATTGTTTTGGCCTGTGCCCGGATAATGGCAATAAGTTCACCTCCTATGACATAGTACCTTTGAATATACCGGTTAACTGTGGGATGTCCATCAGTACACCGCTGTCTAACCTTTAGGTGATAAAGGTTTGTTGTGGAATGATGTGTTAAAGTTTAAAAGACACTATTTTATCATGCAAAGTAAAAAATAAATTAGATTTACCTATTCAAAACGGACTTCTTTTTACAAGTCAACAACTATGAACTATTTTTAGGGTTCCGTACCGAAAGAAAAACGGTACCCTTATAGGATCACTTTGTTGTCTGTCAAGACCCAAGGGAATCAAAACCTACAGGGTACATAATTCCCGTGAATTCAGAATCTTAAAATTTGGTACGAAGCAACGTCTTATAGCACAGATAAAGGACAAATTGCGAAAAGCACAAATTTTTAGTTAAATCATATCATAAAAATATTATTAAGTACGGGACCGTCGGTGCGCGAGACCGACTCGCACTACGCCGTTTTTTTTTATCGACGCTATTTTTTTGTTTACAAAGTTATGGGAAAACACGGGCCGTAAACATAGTTCGTAATCAGGGCTATTAGCTGCGGCAAATTGTAGCATAATGACCAAGTATTACTGCGCTAATGTGACCAGTATCAGCTTAAAAATAGCCCCAATATAGGTTACGACTCTTTAACAAAATTAGATTTAAAACGTTATAAATCTGACGAATAAAAACAAATTTTCAACAAACATTTTACATTTGAATTTTTTTTTATATAGCTTTGCCTCGTGTTCCCACACAAGAGGCAGACTGCTCTGACTGCTACTCTAGAGGTCCTTGGTTTGATTCCCAGGGCGAGCATTGTGTTATTGCGATTCTCTAAGAAATTCGGCAAACGACGAAGACTACGACTAACTTAATGTAGTTTTAAGATTTTAGTATTGTTCTCAAGGAAATGATATATTGTTTTATTGAGAATAAAGTTCTTTAAACCTAAACCTAATTCTTAGTAGCAGGTGGGGGTTTGGGATTTGTGCCCGGAAAGCAATAGGTTCGCCCCTAATTACTTGTGATCTAAAAATACCGGTGAAATATTGGCGTATATTAGTACAGCTTCTAGCCTTCGGGGAATACAGGCGTGATGGTATCTATAAAGATACTTTTTCAAAACACAAAAGGATATAGGGTCATAAGGCATAATGTTACCAATTAAACCGAATGAGCCTATGCATGACAAAAGGATTTCCAACTAAAACAAACCTCTTTTCATAATAATCAGATAAAATGTACAACGAACAGGATATTTATCTAGCCAGCGTAAAGTCGGCACCTGTATTTTTTACCCAATTTATAAGTTTACATTGTACATGTTGCTATGGTGGGTGTACTTGTGAAGTTAAATTTATTATTTATAGTTCGGCGGTGTCACGCAAACTTTTTACTTAGTTACCTATTTGTTGAGTATAAACATAATTATTTAGCTGACTGTACAATTATACCTAATACAATTTGCACACACGATAACATGTCAAGCTGAAAGTTGCAGTACAAATATCACCGCTATTAGGTACTACGGAATACGGGCGACCCAAAGGGCAAAGAACGGTATAGTTTGATGTGTCTTCGAATGTACCTAATTGGTCCGTGCAAACAATATAATATAAATAAATATTCTGGGACACTTTTACACAGCACCATCTAGTCCCAAACTAAGCAGAGCTTGTACTAAAAGTACTAGACAATGGATATAATACTTATTTATGTACTTTTTTTTATAAATACATACTTATAATACATAAGAAACAACCAGACGAACACAAACACCTACCTACATTCATCACATATTTTTTTGTGTCCTGTGGGAATCGAACCCACGACCTCATGGTGAGCAGTCCGGTACTCGAACCAGTGGTAGGACCTCTTGGGGTCTGACTGGCTGGCGACCACCCTTACGTCGGAGTATGTCGTAAAGCATCTTGGTATGTGTTATTACTTTTGCGCGTAAGAACCAGTTCCCCCTCGGTTGCTGCAGCTCTGGTAGTCTGCAGTCCGTAGGGGCTCTTAAGGGTCGGTACCGCATAAGCAACTCCTCTGGTGTTGCAGGTGTCTATGGGCGACGATGACTACTTACTACCAGATGGCTCGTGAGCTCGATTGCCGACTTTATCTATAAAAAAATATTCAACTCATATTCATGCGTTTTTCATGACGTGTGGATCAACGTACCATCACGCCTGTATTCCCCGAAGGGCTTCGCGACCGAGGCGTACTAATGTACACCCACAGTTCGCCGGTATGTTTAGGTCCCATGTAATAGGGGGCGAGCCTATTGCCAATTACCGGGCACAAATTCTAAACTCCGAGCTGCTACTGGGAATTTCATAGAAAAACCCAATAACACTGCTCGACCTGGGAATCGAACCCAAGACCTCTAGCGTAGCAGTCACACTCAGGACTACTAGGCTAATGAGGCAGTTGATTACGTGTGGAAAACGCCCTATTTATAACTAGGACGAAGCAATATTAGTTAGGGGCAGAGATACTCATTAACATCGCCATTAATTCATTTAGTTTAAGTCCCATGCTGTGACCTAACGAAACTACCAAATTGTAGATTTAAAGGAGCGACCCTATAACTAATAGCCGGGGTGAAATCCAAACTCCGGTGCTACTGAGAATTTTATAGAAAAAGGCGATATTATTAGCTTCTGACACTTACCGTGAATATATTATATTATATAATTTTGTATGCTATAAAGGATCCAAAATGTAGGGAATTGATTTTTATTAATAACGTTAAAATTTTCTCCTGTATCGTGCGTGCATTTACAAACACAAATTTCCCACATACAGAAACACCCAGACCCGGAAAATCTACCTGTAGATCATACAAATATTTGCTCAGTGTGGGGATCGAACCCACAACACGTGTCGCAGATGGTGATAGCTCAGCTACGCCAATCGTGTTGTCAAAAAAAACAATAATATTGATATTATTTAATTAAATTTTTTGCAGATTTCAATATCCAAATATCACAATTTGCATAGCAATCGCTCCACTAGACTATTGAAGCATTTCATCATATTTCATCTTTAATAAAAAAATACCACACTGCTATTAAAATAGTCAAGTTTTCCACCGAGTGGTAATAAAAGCTAGCTAGCAAATGCTTTCATATGCCGCCCGCTAACATCCAAGCTATATACGTATGAGTTTTAATTTAAACGTATATAAAACGCGTTGAATTTACAGCGACATGTCGCCGTAAATGTACAAACGACGGAAAAAATAAAAATGTTACCGCAAACCGCTAGGCTGTGTTGCCAGTTCACAAGTTCCCGGAAAATAGGGAAGTAATTTTTTGTGAGTTATAATAAATTTTCGTGATACCTATAATTTATTGCCAAATAAGTCACGCCTGTTTAGTCATAGCTGCTCATCGCTGAACAATGAGTACAGTAATAATTATCACCAACTTTAAATCTTAGAGGATAACATCACGAGGAATCCTGCAGACTTAGAGTTTATCTCGACGACGGCGGCGTTTGAAGTGTGAAGAAGAAAATCAAGTCGTGCTAAGCCAGCGTGATTGAATATAGTCAAATTCTAGTCAGCAGACTCCTAGATAAGTAACGTTACATTTTTATTTATTTACTTAAGGATCTCTGACAAAGGATATACACAAATAATATTGGTAATAAATAAGTCGCGTACATTATATAGCCAGTGTACTCCTTCAATTATGAGAGACACAGCATGCTAGAAATTATACAAAACAATTAAAAACTAATATTGTGATACTGGCATTTATTAAAAGTAAGGCAAAAATACGAGATAAACGTACTCGTTATAAGGACTGACATTATCTAAAATGTAAATATGAAATAAATAAATAGTACCTATTTAAAAAAATATAAATACATGGCAGTTATAATCCCAAATCTGGCAACCCAGTCGTTTCAACCACGATCGTTCAATGAGTAATGCGGCGCGTTGTCTGGGTTTGAATTGATTCCCAGTGTAACCACAGCTATTGCCTGACGCGTATATGCACGCTAATTTTATAGCTATAGGCTAGCAGAGAGCAAAGTTTGCTTATTGACATAATTACTTAATATTCCAAGCTAATTTAAATAGCTTTTGTAACTTTAATGGTCATGGTAAACCATTCTGAGCTTCAAATATAAGATACCTACCCACGCTATTTAAATGATTTTTGTTTATAGTTTTTGGCACTTCTGGGCCTCTATTTAGGAATGAACTGCGATGGGCTGATTAATTAATCACTACATAGTATAAAACAAAGTCCTTTTCCGCTGTCTGTCTGTCCCTATGTATGCTTAGATCATTAAAAATACGCAACGGATTTTGATGCTTTTTTTTTTAATAGATAGAGTGGTTCAAGAGGAAGGTTTTAAGCTATTTAACATCACGCTACGACTCTTAAGGACCCTACATGGGTGAAACCGCAGGTGGGTCGCTTGAATATAAAATCAGGAAAGTATAATTTACGGACCAGTCTTTTAGGATCGTTTGTTTTTTAAGGATTTTCGAAGCTTCTTCTATCTACAGGAGAATAAGTCAAATTTCAATCGAACAATAATTCTCTTTTGATCCTATTTATATTCGTACAAAAATACCCACCTTTATATAAAACGACGAACACTTAACGGTACTCGAAAATCCCATCAATACTCTATTGGCAGATTATCTGATTCCCTCTTTAAATTCTCTCTTGGAAATTTCCCTTTTGCTCAGTAAATGTTTATTAAATAATTTTGCGTTAGCCCGACTTAGTTCGCGGTAGAGTACCGTAATCCTCTTACGTCTACGGTGTGCTTACACAGATCAAGTGAAATATTATGCAGATATGCCAAGCTAATTTTGGGAGAAAAATATTTATTAAATACCTACAACCTACGCACTGATTCTGTATGATGCATTAAGAGTAAGCCCGAGTGCAAAAAACGTACTATTAAGAGAGAATGAGCGAGATATGCTTGTATTTGGTATTTCTCTACGCGACCGAATCAGAAATGCAAAGCAATCTTAAGCGGCGGTCGGCAGGACACATAGGTCGTACATCTATTGGCCACTGAGGCAAAAAGGTTCTCAAGTAGAGACCACGTAGCGAACGTAGAAGTTAGGGGCCTTAAATAAACAACAATCCTTTGACCGATATAATGATAATAATTAGTTTTTTTATAGGATAGGCGACCAAACGTGCAGACGGATCACCTGATGGTAAGCGATAACCGCCGCCAATGGACACCCGCAATACCAGAGGAGTCACAAGTGCGTTGCCCACCTTCTAAAAGGATTTGGGCCTCCGGTAACCTCATTCACTCGGTGAAACACAACGCAAGCGTTGTTTCACGCCGATTTTCTGTGAGGCCGTGGTATCAGTCCGGTCGAGCCGGCCTATTCGTGCCGAAGCATGGCTCTCCCACGTCAAAATATTAATCTAATAAGATTAATATTAATTTTATTAGATTAATGAGTGCCTAGAGTCTGTCGGGCTCTTATCGAATAAAAAACCATACTTGCTTTCCTTTGCCCTATGACATTCTTATCATTCACCACGACTATGACAGGCTAGACTATTGAGTGTCCTGTCTGTTTTTATTATACTACTCCGTGATAAGGTTTACCACTAATGTTCAAGTTTGGAACAGCACTGCACATGCCCGTAACTTGCTACATATTGACATAATCAGCTGCACTTCCATATTTATATAAGATTTATGTAAAATTTTACTCAATATACACTTTGATCCGGCTTAAAAGTAGCTATTTAAAGTTTATGTTTGGATTTGTAGTAATGGCTTACTTATTACACCTTACTACTTCTGTTTATTGGTGGTTCACTCATAACTAAAGACTTTTATTGACCGGGCGCGACAAATGTAATCACCGAGCTGTGAAGGAGATTTTAATAGAAAAACTATAGAGAGCCAAGCTTCGGCACGAATGAGTCAGCTCGACCGAAGTAATACCACGGCCTCACAGAAAACCGGCGTGAAACAACACTTACGTTGTATTTCGTCGAGTGAGTGAGGACACCGGAGGCCCAAAGCCAAAGGCGGCTAATACACTGGCGACTCCTCTGGTGTTAAGTGTATCCATGGGCATCGGTAATCGCTTACCGTGAGGTGATCCGTCTGCTCGTTATCATATAAAAAATGGTGTAGATAAGTATTTTATTCACTTACAAGAAATGTGCAATATAACAACGCGTTCAGGGTGATGGCGGGGCTCCCACGTTTTTGTAGCGCTTCTGGGATGTTTGCAGAGGCGAGGATTGATGGTTTTCATGCAATCATCCGAAAGCGATGTGCCTCGATCCTCAGCAGAATGCGTGCCAGCTCCCACGCCATGCTGAGCGTGTTTTTGTAGTAGGTGGGATTGTCCTATGCTGCGCCATTGTATCGGACTTCATATGTCTACAAATACGTACTACATATTACGTGGATAATGTGAAGTTCGGTTCAGGACCGTAGCGTAGGACTATTAATATTAGTTAACATTAGTTTTTAAGTTTTCTTTACTACGTAATATTATAATGTATGGATGCTTTATATCTGAAATAAAGGTTTATTATTATTATTATTTATTTAACCGTTACTATATTTTAAGCCTTTGTTATACAAGACTTTTGTTAGAATTATCGTTACTTCTTACATATAAGTTAAAACATACAAACGCATTACCTACTTCTCCCAAAATATATTAGTTAATGCCGGTCGGTTCGTGTACATGTCGCCTTGAATGATTAATACGCTTATTCCATGTTGCATTCCACAATTTCAAACGTAAATGAAACAAATAACAAGAAATTTTGTTAATATTATTTTGCGGGCGCCTTGGTTAAACAAGTGACGAATTGCAAGCAAGATAAATTTGCATTTATCGCTATCATTGATTAGATAATTAGCCATAGGTATGCAGCGCCATCTATATCGCTATATGAAGAATTACGCTATCGAGCATTTGACTTTCGGACAACAGATGTCGCTTCAAATTCTGCATTGCGCAAGCAATATTTGTCGAATAGCTAAAACATAACGTATAAATGGTTTACAGCCCGATAAATTCAAGAATACCTCGTTGGTGAATAGTTCGGATTTGCGATGAGATGATGGCCCGCAAATATATCTCTATTCTTTGGCCAACCACTAGTCTGATTACTTCTACTGAAATGTTTCGACATTTGCTGCAAGAATTAGTCACCAACGTAACCAAATGCATTCGAAATTGCAGAGATTTGGGAGATATTTTGAAAAGTTTTACCATAGAGCTTATTCGATTTAAAGATACATTGAAATAAAACCACTTTACGAATTTTATCGCGTTATATTTATCTAAACTCAAATCCCGATTATATAGGTGGGACTCGCGGTGGCTTAGAGGTCATAGCGTCTGACGTACCTAGCCAGAAGACGCAGGTTCGAATCCTGACTGCGAGTCGAATTTTTCCTTCACTAAAATAACTTTATAATCTTAGCATGAAAAAATGCAAAAAAAAACACAAAAAGATAGTTAAATCCCGATGTTTTGTCTAGGAACCTTTGTGAAAAATTTTAGTTTTTAAACTCAGATGTGGACTGAACTTTAAAATGCTACTGGATGGTGTGTTTAAAGAGATTTTAGTCAGTCAGGGCCTAGGTGCCTTGTACCTCGTCATCAATTTCTGACGAGCAAGTTTTACCCCCTCGTAGAGGCAATAGATGCAGACGATAAAGAATCAGAAACTCATAAATAGTACCCAAAAAACATTACGGTTAAAGCGAGCTAAGAATAAATACAGACATTGACGCATATACTGCATATTACACATTTTACTCGCTGAAGTTATTAATGGCGCGTGTCGAAACAGTAAATCAGTTACAAACGTAATAAAAAAGTAACTCTTTGATGTTTTAAGAATGTACATTCAGCATTCACTTAAGGAATTGACGGGTCTGTTTCACCCTTCGGAGAACACAGGTGTAAAAAATAAAAAAAACAATCTTCTTCTTTCTCAACAATGTTAGGGTCGGCTTTCAGCCTACCCAGATGCAGCTGAATATCAGTATTTTACACGACGACAGCCATCAGTCCTCGGCAACACAATTTCTGGGCAATACCGATATTCGGATGATCGACTGGTTGTCAGGCTTTTTTGGGCTTCTTACTACCACTAACAATTGTTATAGATGTTAGAATGACAACCGGGACCGATGGCTTTACGTGCTCTAGAGGCACTACGAGGCACGGAGAGGTCTCGATGTGTTAAGAATGATCACCCCTCCACATATTGATCGCGGCGAGCGCAGCTTAACCTCACAGCTTAGTTATTACCGATACATCAAATACAAACAATGTATTTCAAAGCAAAAAATGACATAGAGGTCATAAAGTAAAAATTATAGCGTTCTACACAGGTATGGGTGTTATTAAAATATTAGGATTTATCGAGGTATCCACGCTAAGCAAGCTTGTGTCGTGAATACCATTGATTAAACCAGAGAACCCCAAACTTTTTTGTCCTGTCGGCCACTTGCAATACTTTTTGGTTTTGCTCGAGGCACCTGTATTCCAGGAGAATGGCAGCATAAAGCTGCATATTGCATGACGTACCAAAGGCAAAGCACAGGAGAGCCACCGGTGCGTTCATTAGAGAGCTTGGAGCTCTCCACAGTGTGCTATCGATGATGGCAGTGTGTTTTTAGTCAGCAGGAGTTCGACATAACCCTCCGTCGTTCCTTCAGAGAGACACAGTACATTCATGAGGATTTCCACTCTGACAAAAAGGATGTGAGTTCGACTTTGCCCCTTGATGGGAGCTGTACAAGACAGACATACAAGGTCAACTTTCTAGGTAACCGACGATCCACGAAGATTTTCTGCACATAAAAATAGGATGATGTTGGTTATAAAGTCGCAGGAGGAAACTAGTCTGCAATAATCACAGACTAATAAGCCCATTACTTTAAAAACTCAACGCTGACCTAAGAATTCTGCGAATCAATTAAAATTAAACATAATATTCACTCAAAAACACCTCATGCATAAAATATATGAGTAATATTCTCAAATGTTAACCGAAAGTCCTTCACGGGTGCTATCAAAGGGGATAAGCAGAGTTGTTTCTACGAACACGGGCTTCATTTCACGCTTAGTTGATTGGAGTAAATGCGAAAAATTGCGGTTTTTTAAATTCTTAGAAATCGTTAAAAATGAGAATGTATTTTAAGCACGCTAAATTAACGCATACAATTCTACTTGGTTATTTTGAACATAACATAACATACCATCACGCCTGTATTCCCCGAAGGGTTAGGCAGAGGTGTACTAAGGTACACCCACAGTTCGCCGGTATGTTTAGGTCCCATGTAATAGGGGGCGAGCCTATTGCCATTAACCGGGCACAAATTCCTAACTCCGAGCTGCTACTGGGAATTTCATAGAAAAACCCAATAACACTGCTCCACCTGGGAATCAAACCCAGGACCTTTAGCGTAGCAGTCGCGCTCAGGACCACTTGGCTAATGAGGCAGTTATTATTATGAATGGTTGATTTTAATATTATTTTGAAAGACTGGGAAAAGAAAATGGGACAATGGATGATTTTTTTGGGTTTCAGGGATCATCTCCTATCTAAGGAGGCGGTGGGTCAATTCGGCTTATAGATAGATTGCCTAGGATAGAACATAGGCAATCTTATGTTTAAAAAACATAGAATGTACAAATAAACAACTGCCTCATTAGTCCCAAGCGCGACTGCTACGTTTGAAGTCCCGGGTTCTATTTCCAGGTCGAGCAAAATGTTCTATGAAATTTTCAGAAGCAGCTCGGGGTTTGAGATTTGTGCGGGATATTGGCAATAGGCTCGCCCCCTATTACATGGGACCTAAATATACAGGCGACTTTTTTTTGTGCCAATAATTCTTTCTTTCTTTGCGCCTATCTGTCTATTTACACGCCTAAACCGCTGAACCTAAGTAGATTGTACCTTAAAGAAGGACATAGGCATACCTTTTATCGTAAAAGGATTTTGCGACAAAATGCGTGAGATACTTACGTACTTCGGGTAACAACTACTTACTATATTATAATTGACAATCGTGTGCAATATTTACAGAGCCGAAGTGTGTAATTATCAAGGGAAGCATGTTCTTTGTGCGATTATAAGCTCATAATGATGAACTAATGACTCATTTCACGGATGCACCTGCTCTAATATACGACACATCGATCATTCTTTATGCAAACCTGTCTGCCTGTACAGATAGCATAGACAAAAATACACATATTTTTATTTTTGACTAGCTTCTGCCCGCGACTTCGTCCGTGTAACGTGATGATATATAGCCTATAGCCTTCCTCAATCAATGGGCTATCTAACACTGAAAGAATTTTTCAAATCGGACCAGTAGTTCCTGAGATTAGCGCGTTCAAGCAAAAAAACAAACTCTTCAGCTTTATATATTAGTATAGATAATATAACTTCGTCTTATGGTGAATCTCATGCTAATTCTATATGGTGCGATGTCAATTCTCTGATCTTAACAAACTTAATCGAACCAACATGATCTAAAAACCATTGAGAAACTTTCTGAACAGCCAACAAAGTATGTATTGTGAAAGAAATATGTAAATACATAAAAGAATATCAGAATCTAATATATTTTGAAGTTGGTTTAAGACCGAGCAATAATTATATCTACAGTGGATCGAAAGTAAATTGATCTGAAAAAGAAAAATGTTATGCACTTCAACTCAATCCTGACACGGTCGGTTCCTGCAAGCAGCTTAAGAGTTCTGCTATGTATCTTCGAAGTTTAATCTTCATCATAATCACCAAAGACAAGTGTTGGATGGCTTCTTACCTATTAGGTCACACCCTATTTCAAATGATATAAGCATGTAGCTACTTGAATTTTCTTAAATCAATACCTACCGTCACTTACTAGAAATTAAAGAAATGAAACAACTTCAACGGAAAATAAATTTCTAAAATAGAAACGCTGCAATACAATAATAAAATATAAAACAAGACTGTTTGGCTGACCACACTGAACTAATTACTCCACCTCGATGCGTTTCGGTCCAAATCATAAGAGATAGCGGGCTCCCACAACTGGCTGCTTATTTGCTGCAAAATGAACCAGTTTATTTTGTTAGCTACTGCAGTCAGCCGCTTATATGCTGTTTGCCTGTCAGTCGATTAGCAGACGTGCCAATCGACTCGCTTGCTTATTGCTACTCTTGCGTTCCCTTGTACTGGGGCCTCGTGATGACAGAATTCGTGTTTTTTTTTTCTCTATAGAATAGGGGAGCAAACGAGCAGACGGATCACCTGATGGTAAGCGATAACCGACGCCCATGGACACCCGCAAAACCAGAGGAGTCACAAGTGCGTTGCCCACCTTTTAAAAAGGTTTGGGCCTCCGGTAACCTCATTCACTCGGCGAAACACAACGTAAGCGTTGTTTCACGCCGGTTTTCTGTGATATTTGCCACGATCCAGCATCCATGCCCGGTATACCTTTACTTATTTTTCTAACGAGCCACAGGTAAGAAGTCACCGTCGCTCATGGACACTTGCAACACATAGCAGTTGCTGATGAATTGCCACCCTTAAAAGCCTCTACAGACTTACGCAAAAGTCGAAACACACACGAAGGTTCTTTATGACAGATACCGACAGTCGCCAGCCAGTCAGACCAAGGAGGTCCTAGCACCGAGCAAGTCAGGTAATTCCTCGCCTCTTACGAGATGCTTATCTGAAAGGAATAGTGAGGTGAGGAATAGTATTCTAACCCATCCCCAAACAGGGACGGGTCGGAATACGTACATACCTACTTATTAAACGATTAATCATTAAACTTAGTTTAATGATGACGATCAAACGGATCACCTGATGCAACACCAGAGGAGTCGCAAGTGCGTTGCCCGCCTTTTAAAAGGGTTTGGGCCTCCGGTAACCTCCTTCACTCAGCGAAACACAACGCAAGCGTTGTTTCACGCCGGTTTTCTGTGAGGCCGTGGTATCACTCCGGTCGAGCCGGCCCATTCGTGCCGAAGCATGGCTCTCCCACGTAGGCGGCATCTGACGATTTTGATAGATCTCACATGAATTAATACTTTTAAACAATCTTACTAAAATCAGATCTAAACGCAACCAGCTAATAACTTGTACCACATCTCTAAAATCCATGACTCACAAAATTCTCCGTTATCAAAAAGGGCCTTTGTTAAACATTGCCAACTAAAATATGGTGCAACGAACTTAGTGCAACGCTTTGTGTTGCAACACCAAATATTTGCACAGTTGTTGATCCGATGTGGTACACAACACGTCATAGACAAAGCCTTTTTGATGAACTAATTGTTGGTTTCAGGGACTATTGAACTTTGGTCAGGCTATTGTTAATTTTCAGGCGTGACATGGAAAGATTTTAAGAGGAACATTTATTTACGACCATATTATGTAAGACCCGTTATGTTTTTTCTCGATTTCTGTCCATCCAATGGTTGTCTGTAAGATATTGCTTTTAGAGATAAGACCGCCAATTGTACTTTAAAAAAATGTTTATTCTTTGTTTTCTGATCTGTCTTTTTGGTGTACAAGAAAGAAAACTCTATCTATCTACCTATTTAAGCCTACACATTTACGTGACTAGCCTACACATATATACATACCATCATACTTGTATTCCCCAAAGGGTTAGGCAGCGGTGTTCTGATGTTCACACACAGTTCGTCTGTATGTTTAGGTCTTATCTAGACGCTAGAAAGCTAGTGTGCCTCTTGGGGTAGGGTTATCCCAGAGAACTATAGGCTCATACCCCCAGGCCCTAATGGAGGAGCTATTTGAAGAACTGGGAGAGGATGAGGATTAGGTATCTAGGGGAAGCACAAAAGATTTCATTGGGTTGGAGTGCACTGAGGCCTTGTTGCCTCGGCCCCCACATAAGATAAGATAGGTCTCATCTAATAGAGGGGTGAGCCTATGGCCATTCCGTCCACCATTCCACCGGAAACAAATCCAAATTCCGAGCTGCTACAACTCAGAAATTTATAGAAATACCTAAGAACACAGCTTGACTAGGGAATAGAACCTAGAACAGTTAAAGTTAGAACCTAAAGTTGTTGACAACTTCTTAGATTTATTGAAGAGAATTAGTAGCAGAGAAAACTTTGTACCCCTTTTTAAACATATTGCACGCATGGCACCGCCATGCGACATATAATACGTTGATTATGTTATGTTATGTACAATCTCACATACCGATGTGAGATTGTACATAACATAACATAATCAACGTATTATATGTCCTACTGCTGGGCACCACGCTTCCCTAATGCGGGTTGGCAGACTTCACACGCCACGCCTTTGAGAAAATCTCTCAGGCGTGCAGGTTTCCTCACGGTGTTTTCCTTCACCGTTTAAGCGTGTGATGATTAACTATTAATACGCATATAACTTCGAAAAGTCAAATCCAATTGGCATTTGAAATCAAGTACAGTGGTTATATCACTAGGCTAGGCTTTTTCATAGTTAGATTGTAAATAGTTAAAGTTTATATGGAGGAGTGCAGAATGCTAATATATTGTTATAATAATCTATAATATAAAAGAAAGTCGTGTTAGTTACACCATTTATAACTCAAGAACGGCTGAACCGATTATGCTGAAAATTGGTGGAGAGGTAGCTTAGAACCAGGAGACGGACATAGGATACTTTTTATCCCGTACCCGGGATGTGATGACAGACCGAATTCCACGGCGGCGAAGCCGCGGGCAGAAGCTAGTTATACCTAAAAATACATTAAATGAATAAAAAAACATTACACACACACTACCATGCGTTTGACACACACGTTTGAAATACTGACACACGCCTTTTGTTTATGGTCAACGTGTGAAGGTTGAAAATATGGAGTATATTATAGTCGAATTACGAGCAACGAGCGACTAACAGTGTTTATAAATTTGCCACAAGCATAATATCCAATATCGATGTATGTGTGTTGGTCACATAACATCAATTTCTCGGCGCATAATATTTTCATGGACCGCTCCTAAATCTCGCTCCACCAAGTTACTTTCAAGGAAAAATGTCTTTTATAGCTTATTTAGAATATTCTTTGCCATAAAATTTTCAGGCGGGCAGCCAAGACTGCCTAGTATACAAATATTAATACGTACTACATGCATTTATGTAACAGAAGATATTTATATGTATTGATATTGGAAGCAGAAAAGCAGTGATAGCCTTGGGGTATGACCACTGGGCTGCTATGTCGTGGGTCTCCAGTTCGAACCCAAGGCACGCACCTCTGACTTTTCGTAATCATGTGCGTATTAATAATTAATTATCACTCGCTTACAACGGTGAAAGAAAACATCGTGAGGAAACCTGCACGCCTGAGAGGTTTTCTCGACGGCGTGTGAAGTCTGCCAACCCGCATTAGGCAAGCGTGATGGACTATAGCCTAATCCCTCTCATCCTGAGAGGAGAACGTGCCCAGCAGTGGGACAGTATATGGGTTGATTAAGTTATGTTATGTTGATATTGGAAGATCCTCATCTTTTTTGCGAGTAAAATCAAGGTAAGATGTAGTCTATTTTACATTGGTTTTTTTACGTGGGAGAGCCATGCTTCGGCACGAATGGGCCGGCTCGGCCGGAGTGATACCACGGCCTCACAGAAAACAACGGCGTGAAACAATGCTTGCGTTGTGTTTCGCCGAGTGTTCAGATGACGCCGGCAAAGAAAAGTAATAGAAAAATGAAAATACTATGTATAAAATACTATCATCATCTTCCGAGGTTGTCAGGCTTTACTGGGCTTCTGACTACCACTAACAATTGTCATAGATGTTCGTATGACAACCGGGACCGACGGCTTTACGTGCTCTCCGAGGCACGGAGGGGTCTCGATGTGTTAAGAATGGTCACCCATCCACACAATAACCGCGGCGAGCGCAGCTTAACCTTGCAGATCAGTTGATCAGGTTAGTTATTAATTAGCCACGAGCGTCTCAATGTACTATGTAATGTAAAACTCGAGAACGACGGCTCGATCGATTCGGCTAATTTTGGTTTTCATAACATAACATACCATCACGACTGTATTCCCCGAAGGGTTAGGCAGAGGCGTACTGATGTACACCCACAGTTCGCCGGTATGTTTAGGTCCCATGTAATAGGGGGCGGGCCTATTGCCATTCACCGGGCACAAATTTCTAACTCTGAGCTGCTACTGGGAATTTCATAGAAAAACCCAATAACACTTTGCTCGACCTGGGAATCGAACCCAGGACCTCTAGCATAGTAGTCGCGCTCAGGACCACTTGAGGCATTGACTAATGAGGCAGTTCATTTTGGTTTTCAATTTTTGTTAAGTCATAAGGCAGGTTCGTATGGAGAGAAAAAACGTAAAAATGACAGAATTAATAGGCTTGATGACTGATTTTCAAAAACTGTTCTAAAATATTCTTATGTATATACTATTTCCGAAAAATACATTATTTCTGCAAGAAATAAAGGTTTTTGATACAAAAATGCGATTTTAATTCAATGTTTTTAAATTAGCGCGAAAACGGTCGCTGGTGTCATGGCGTCTGGTTATGACGTCACTTCTATGTTTTGGCATCGTATTCAATAGGAGATTAAACAACTTATCAGATAATATTTTTGTTATTTTTTATTTAGACATGACTTCGCAAGTGTATAAGTGGTGTGCTGTTCCCCAGTGTGATAATACGTCAAAAGAAACCTTTATATTTTTTATTTATATAGCTAAATCTTTTGTTGTAATATATTTTAATGTAGTCCCAACCCGAGATAGTTTGATTTCATCCAGTAGCATTCAATGGATGTAACGGACGGTTCTTCACTCCTACAATGGACCCACATGAGAAATGCAATGGCATGTTTGCAGCCCCCTTGTGAGGCGACACAGTCATGGCATTCTACCGATATAACTTCTTTCTTTACTTCGTCAACTATTAACGTCACTGCATATAACTTCGCGTGGACCTTGTCTATTTTTTTAACTATAGTAACGTGTAGTTATACTATTTTTAATATATTTTTTAAAAATAATAAATAATACTTACATTGTAGTTTTAACATTTCTAAGTTCTACTGAACAGAAGTCTTTGTTTGATGCCAGGAACTGCCCCAGCATTAACAAATCAACTCTGGGCAAATTAGAGCTGTTTGCCGTGGTAAACCCTTTTTGCATTACTTAATAAGTTCTTAAACAAGTTGTAGAACAAAAAACTAAGTTATATACAATTAGGAAATACTTAATAAACAATTTTAAGCGCGGAGATCGTCGAAATTCGTACGAAATTTACGTGACAGTGACAGTTCAACATAGATGTGACGTAAATGAATCTGATTGGTGTTCAACTGAACATGGCGGACTTGTGTATTTTGTAGTTTTATTTTATCAAATAAATTAATAATCCCATCTTATAAATAAAAGATATATTGTTTTCTAAACATATTAATTATATTTCAGTATATGAACATATTATTTTAGTAATTGTTGCTAACCGTCATCATGCCTATTCTGTCGGGGCAGCTATGTAGTACACGATAAAATTATTAACAGACGAATTGAATAAGTTTTTTTTCCCTTCAGTTAAAAAGTACCTAAACGATTTTTCATAAAAATGTAGCAAGACTACACTGCCTCATTAGCCTAGTGGTCCTGATCGCGACTGCTACGCTCGAGGTCCTGGGTTCGATTCCCAGGTCGAGTGTTATTGGGTTTTTCTATGAAATTCCCTGTAACAGCTCGGAGTTTGGAATTTGTGCCCGGTTAATGGCAATAGGCTCGCCCCCTATTACATGGGACCTAAACATACCGGCGAACTGTGGGTGTACATCAGTACGCCTCTGCCTAACCCTACGGGGAAAACAGGCGTGATGGTATGTATGTAACAAGACTAAAACATATGAAGTGCCTTCGATAATAGTATAATTATCTCGTTCACTGCGGAGATATGAGTCATATACGACAGTGAGTAACCAACTCGTGTTACTATAATACATACCTACCACCAAACTGTCTATTTTAAAACTTACGTCGACTAACTGTGTCGACCGATGAACGGTTTTCGTAAGATTTGGTTTTGTTACGATAGTTTTGTTTGTGTTTTTGTTGAACCTTTTTTAAATATGTTGTAATTCGAACGGTCATTGTGACTAATTAAAATAATCAAAATAGTAGCTAGCTAGACCCAACGGATGTCGTATTGTTTAATTTATCATACAAAAATCCCATAACACAAAAAAAGCAAGTTTTATAATATTTTTCCCCTAAAACTTCATTCGAACTGGGAATATTTTAAAACAAAAATTGCTAAATTGGTTCAGCCCATCTCAAGTTATATGCTTACCAACGAACACGATTTCATTTTTTTTATGGGATAGGGCAGACGAGCAAACGGGTCACCTGATGATAAGCGATAACCGCCGCCCATGGACACCCGCAACACCAGAGGAATCGCAAGCGCGTTGCCCGCCTTTAAAAGGGTTTGGGCCTCCGGTAACCTCAACTCACTCGGCGAAACACAACGCAAGCGTTGTTTCTGGTTTTCTGTGAGGCCATGGTATCACTCCGGTCGAGCTGGCCCATTCATGCCGAAGCATGGCTCTCCCACGTGGAAATTTAAGATTATGTAGTCAGTAAGAACAGTTATTTATATTGCAATGAGATCGAAAATTAACCCGACTCTATATCAGAACTGTATGAAAATAAAAATAATTTAATAACTAGTCTTTTACTTGTTTTTTTTTCATTGCGGGAAATATTTTTTGTAAAATGTCTACCACCTCGGAAGAATGCGGGGTACAAGTTTGAAAGAATGTTGCTACTCAGACTAAACTTTCTGCTATAACAGACAACATGGGTCTTAGGTATAGCTGAAAATGTGCGCTTGGGGATGTTGAAAGTAGTTATCAATGTATTAAAGGTCACCGTAAAGGAGAGGCTACTCGCGACTAAACTCCTTGATGATACCCAGAAGCAAAATTTCAAAGATGCTTTCAAGAAATTCCTGAACTCCAATGAAAATCTTCAGCTCCCAGCCAAATTAGATACCTCAACTTAAAAGGACAGGCTTTAAAGAAAGTTGCTACTCAGACTAAACTGTCTGCTACAACAGACAACATGGTCTTAGATATATCTGAAAATGTGCGCTTGGGGATGTTGAAAGTAGTTATCAATGTATTAAAGGTCACCGTAGAGAGACTCGCGACTAAACTCCTTGATGATACCCAGAACCAAAATTTGAAAGATGCTCTCAAGAAATTCCTGAAACCCAATGAAAATCTTCGGCTCGCAGCCTACTTTGATCCCACAACTTACAAGAACAGGCTTTAAAGAATGTTGCTACTCAGTTTAAACTGTCTGCTACAACAGACAACATGGGTCTTAATTAATAATATTATTGAAAAAAACAAATAATAAATAAATGTTATTAAGAAAGTTTATTGTAAAAGGTGACCGTCGTTAAGAAGAAAATTTGCTCGCAATTAAACCCCTTGATGAGGCCCAGCAGCTAAAATTGTAAGATTGCTCTCAAGAAATTCCTGAAACCCAATGAAAATCTTCAGTTCACAGTTAAACTTGATCCCTCATAGATCGGAGGTATGGTTGTTTCTATTGTTGATAAGTATTTGGAAATGAGTGTTACCAGCAAAGTGAAGAACTACACAGAACTAGCAGTACCTTACTGTTGTTCAAATCTAAAAGTCCAAATTCTTTATTGCTTCATTTAGGTCTTAGAATTTAGCAAGTTGCAACAGGAAATTTCGTTTGAGCACGACATAGAATAGGTAAATACTGTGGCCAGTATTAAGTTGCCATAAACTGTAAAAAATCCTCAATGGATGATACAACTCTATTGCTTGGAGATTAAATTGAAAATCGATTGAAGAAATTTGACTGTTTTGGATACTATGAACTTGATAGGTCTTATGGCTAAAAATACCTGTCAGGGAAAGTTATCAATGCATTCAAAATCATGATGGCTGCACTCCATGGAGAGGTTACTTGCAACTTAGCCCCTTGATGAGACAAAATTTGGTAGCTAATCTCAAGATAATCCTGAAAGCCAATGAAAATCTTCAGCTCACAGGTAAACTTGATCCCTCATTGATTGGAAATATGGTTGTTTCTATTGGTGATGAATATTTGAATATGAGTGTTGCACAGAACTTGAGAAATGCACGCATTTTTTTTGTAAGGAATAAAATTATTTAAATACTTAAAGGAAATGGTTCTGTACATACGTCAGATTTTAATAATTCAATAACATAAATCGGAATCTGCAGCCAAATTTGAAGTCCCAGAGGAGGTAACTATTGCGGTGACAAAATGCCTGATAACGCATACCTTACTTTCTGTTTTTTTTTTAAACAATTTTCCTGCAGTTTCAATATAATAACGCACTGCGGTCACTGCTGCGGCTGCCTCGCTTCTGCAGCGCATCGGGAATGTTTGCGAGGGTCCGCATTTACTGTTTTTATGCCAGCATGCGCAAAAGAGCGACCTCGATAGGGAGTATAGTGCGGGGCAGCGGCAACGGTCTCCTTTCCGTTATTGCCAACAGGTTGGACGGGCCCTTCATACTACACTGGCAGGCCTTACATGCACCCGTATATAGGGCTTGGGGCAGGTAGAATCATGTTAATTCATTTTCATTCATTCAACTATATTAATTTATTATTATTATATTATTATGTGTGTTAAAATATGAACTATTTATATCGTCTGAAATAAATGTTTTATTATTTATTATTATTATTAGAAATTCAACCAAAAAACTTAAATTCTACTAAACACTTTCTAACAGCACATAACTTACTTAGATTTTAAAATATACAGTAACATAGTGTAATAATGTTACTATGTGTAAGCTTTTTAAACCTTTTATTTTGCCACACACCTTAAAATACAAGAACGAAGAGTTACACAACATTATACATAAAATAAACTTATAACAATAATATGTGGAGCCAGAAAAACAGGTCAGTATTTGCTGTGCGGAGAACACAGCACTGATTTTCAGCTCTGCCAATTTTTTCCCCTGTGACGCGCACAGGCTATTAGAAAGGCTTTCTTTTAGATTGTTATTATGAAAGTTTAATTATAAAAGAAACACATTATAACGCGACATTTCTTTTAAATTCTTGGTAGGCCTACTTACCCTTTCCGTTAGTTCGCCTGCTGCGATTCTACGATAAAGCGCGCTTGCTTCGAAAAAGCCGATTCATTCGTGATTTAAAGACAGAGACACAGATTACAGTATTATCTATCGGGGAAGACCCGGGAAGTGCATTCCACATAAAAGTGAATTTTCTTTTTCATTTTTATGGGATAGGGGGGCAAGCGAGCAGACGGATCACCTGATGGTAAGCGATAACCACCGCCCATGGACACCCGCAACACCAGAGGAGTGGCAAGTGCGTTGCCCGCCGTTTTAAAAGGGATTGGGCCTCCGGTAACCTCACTCACTCGGCGAAATACAACGCAAGCGTTGTTTCACGCAGATTTTCTGTGAGGCCGTGGTGGACTCCGGTCGAGCCGGCCCATTCGTGCTGAAGCATGGCTCTCCCACGTGGAAAATTTAAAGAGTCTCCGTAAAAAATCTATTAAAAAAAATCCAACTAGATTTCTAGTTCTGGACAAAGTCAGGAATGAATCTATAGTCCTATGACTAACAGCACGTGTTTCAACCAGGAAGGCCTTGGTATATCTAATTAATGTGTTTCATGCACTGACTCACTGTTATAGTCAGTTTGCTTTTTTTTTAAATTCATCAACTGTTTGGTGTTTAACTAGCTATAATTTTATTTTATGTTTTTTTTTCTATGCGTGAATCATAGTGGTCACGGAGAGTTAACTATGAAGTATGTAGGTATCCTACTATCCTACTAATATTATAAATGCGAAAGTTTGTGAGAATGGATGGATGGATGGATGTTTGTTACTCTTTCACGCTAGAACGGCTGAAAGGATCTGGATAAAATTTGGCACAGAGATAGATTATAGTCTGGAATAACACTGGTTTTTTATATAAAAAAAAACTAAATAGACTAAATAAACAAGACAAATTAACATAAACTTTGAATATATATTACAATAATAATAATTATATAATATCAACAATTTATTAACTTTTCATAAAACTAAATTAAGCAATCGCAAAATTATGTAATTTAACAGTAATTTAATTGTACCTAGATGTTCCTAAGCTAAGCATGCTGTGATTTCCTGTAAATGAAGAAACACAAGGTCATTGTATTTGTATCTGTATTTTTTGCATTTAATGTGTATTTTTCGTTGGAAATCCTAATAAATAAAATAAAATAAAATAAAAATAAACACATGGGCTACTTTTTATCTGAAGTCCACGCCGACGAAGTCGCGGGCAGAAGCTAGTATTATAAATGTGAAAGTTTGTCATGATGTACGAATGTTTGTTACTCTTTCACGCCATACCGGCTGAACGAATCTGGATAACATTTGGCACAGAGATTTTAGTCTGGGATAACAAATAGGCAATTCCAAAGTCCACGCAGACGAAGTAGAGGGCAGAAGATAGTTATATTATAAGTTTAAAAAAAAATTACCGCCTCATTTTTAGTGTTCTCGATTGATGAGCGTACCCAGGGGGTATTGTGGGTATTTCTCTAAAACTCTCTGTGGAAATGTTAATGGCAATAGGTTTACCCCTATTATATGGGACCTTTATTGAAAATGAACTTCGATATTGCCTCAGGGGCAAATATGAAGTCAACGGTGTGGCAAAGCACACATAAAAATGCCTGTTCAAAAAAACATAAAAAATCAATCTGGCAATAAAGGTGTATAGTTAAATCACTCATCAATCGATCACTTACCAATAGATGACCCGCGTACTTGCTTGCCACCCTCTTCTATAAAAAAAATGCGCGGACTCGAGTTCGATTCCCATCCGAGACAAATCTTTATGTGACCTACAAATTTTTTATTCGAATCTGATTGTTTGTAAAATTCCTCGTGATGCAACGTAGTGCGGGATCTTTTTTTATAAACAATAAATCTAGTTCTGAAGAAATAGAGAATGCTTACAGCATTAAGTCGTACAATAAGTAAGTACAATAATGTGCACAAAGTATAAATAAATCATTATATGTACTTTATTTTGAGTCCTTGTATGATACTAATAAAAGTTAAAACAAAAATATCCTACCTTGTACTTTCAATATGTCTGGATGGGCGTGAATTGGCGGTATGCTGTCCGTGGTGGGTCAGACGAAGGCTTACGCGATAGTTTCTGCATGTTTGCTTTCCATTGCTGTCTTGGTATTGTATTATATTGTTATAAGATGACGCATAAGCATACACGCCGCCTGATGGTAAGCGGCAACCACAGCCAGCGAATTCTCTGCTGGAGACCTAACATATTATCACGCCTGTTTTCCCTGAAGGGTTAGGCAGATGTGTAATACTAATGTTCACCACAGGTCCCATATAATAGGGGGGAGGGGAGCCTATTGCCATTGACCGGGCACACGTCTCAAACTCCGAGCTGCTACTGAGAATTTCATAGAAAACCCACTTTGCTCGACCTGGGACCTCTAGCGTAGTAATTGGGACCACTAGACTAATGAGGCAGTTCAGGCAGAGAGACAGCTATTAAATCTCATATACTCAGTAATTTCACTAGGTTCTAATGAGCCTTTCAGATCGTAACACATTCAATATCACATCAGCTAAACGACGTCCACCGCTGAACGAAGACCTCTCGTGCCTTAGTGTTTTCGACACTACACAAAAATCTCTACTATTATAAAATTGTAAAAAAGCTGTGTCTGTACATTGAAAATATTAAAAAAAAAAAACAATTGGGTTAGAGTTATACAGGAATATTTTTTAAGCAGTGCGCAAAAAAATGTTGGTAGTTCAGTATCAGTAATAGAACACATTCCCATTATTAGTTCAAAACTTTTTTTTAAATTTTTATCCGGCTTGAAATCAGCAAAATATGGACACATAATATCTATTCGCAATAATAACAATATGCACGTGTGCCAGCCGACTCACGCGCCGGTGTACAGCTGATGTAGGTACTAAGGCGCGCGCGCTTTGCCGTGCGCTAGCGAGTAACCATAAAATCAGTTTCAAAGTAAACATCTTTCGTTAACGATAACTTCGATATTTTGTACTAAGACATATCAAAATAACAAATTGGTGTTAAATAAAAGTCGTTTATGTATCAATTGTCAAAGTTTGCGCACTGAATAAAAATTATTCCGGTATAAACGTCACCGAACCCAAAAGTGATTTTTAAAATTCTTGTCTGTTTGTCTGTTTGTTACGGGTTGGCGCAAAAACTACTGAGTAGATTTCAATTTTGTTATCACTATAGAAAAGTATGTGCTCCAACTTAAAAACTGTTGTACTTCTTATCTCAAATAATTAAACGGAACCTGAGATACAGCTTGGCTCTCTAATGTATAGATACCCATACAAAGAAGAGAGAACTACAATTGTTGGTTTGTAGCTTCAAGTGAGCAAAGCCGCGGGCAGAGGCTAGTATAGCTATATATTTCTGAACCGTTTTGGGTAGGCAATCGCGAGGGTCAATGAGGTCCGAGAGTGCGACACCTTTTTAAAGAACTTTCTAACATACTTGTTGACTTACGTGACCAGAGGGCTGGTTTATTCTTGGGTCTAAATGCAGCCAGTCTTCTGGGTACGTTACCAGATGACAGTGAGGTGGAGGAGAACTTTGACATCTAGTCTTGACAAATTTTCTTTAACTTTATAGTTTACATATTTGTAAATCTTATTCTAGTTCAACTATGCTGTAAATATTGTTTTAATTATTGTGTATTTATCTTTATATAAATAATTATTCTGTACGTGTGTTGACATTGAACTCCTCCTAAACGACACGTTTGGCGTAGCGGCTAAGCAATTGGCTTCTGCGACACGTGTTGTGGGTTCGATCCCCACACGGAGCAAATATTTGTATGATCTACAGTTAGTTGTTCCGGGTCTGGGTGTTTGTGTATGTGAGAATTTGTGTTTGTGAACGCACCCACAATACAGGAGACAATCCTAGTGTGGGGCAACGTTTTTCTAAAAAAAAAATCGGCTGAACCGATTTGAATGTTTTTTTGCGTGTGTTCAAGTGGATTCGAGGATGATTTAGATTCACAAATAAGCCCGACAGATGGCGCTGCAGTCTGTATCTAGGTTGGTAAATATCATGCAGGACGTCTGTCGGGTCCGCTAGTAATTTATAATTTACATTCACAGAAAACCGGCGTGAAACAATGCTTACGTTGTGTTTCGCCGAGAGAGTGAGGATACCGGAGACCCTAACCCTTTTAAAAGGCGGGCAGCGCACTTGTGACTTCTCTGGTGTTGCGGGTGTCCATGAGCGGCGGTAATTGCTTACCATCAGGTGATCCATCTGCTCATTTGCTCCCCTTTCCCATAAAAATATCAATCAAAAATCAGAGATTGGTAAAAATATTTCGATAATCCTAGTAGATTATGCTCTTTCTTATCCTTAATATGTAACTACAACAAACACGACCAAATCAACCAATCTAACAAAACGTATTCAACCACAATATTCAAATAACATAATTAATACTAAAATATTAAACAATAATTTATTAGATACTTATAACAGAATTGAAATGTTACATTATTGTATAATTTCGTACTTTGTATCAAACGCCACAGAACACAGGCTTCAGCAATTTCAGTGATCCAATTGAAATTATTTAATGCAGCAATAATTTTATTAATTAGTTGATTGACCAAAGCTTTCATTAACAAACTGTTATTATGTAAATTTATTGTAAAGCATGTGTTTTTGTTGGTGGTAGTTTAAATAATCTCGTGGGAGAGCCATGCTTCGGCACGAATGGGCCGGCTCGACCGGAGAGATACCATGGCCTCACAGAAAACCGGCGTGAAACAACGCTTGCGTTGTGTTTCGCCGAGTGAGTTGAGGTTACCGGAGGCCCAAACCCTTTTAAAGGCGGGCAACGCACTTGCGACTCCTCTGGTGTTGCGGCTGTCCATGGGCGGCGGTTATCGCTTACCATCAGGTGATCCGTTTGCTCGTTTGCCCCCATTTCCCATTAAAAAAAACTGGAATGGGGTTATTGGTACCTAGTTGGCAGTCACAAATAAACTGGGCTGTTGTACACAACCAGCCTTATTGTGTACCTTACGTAGATTTTTTTATGAATGCTGTTGATTCATGGAATCTTTACAGCGTAACCGGACTTGGTGGCGAGGCACCGAATGCCTCCAGCCAGAGGCAACTTATAAACTAAGCAATAGCAGCTACGGGCGGCCCTAACGGGACTCGAGCCTCGGCTTAGAGCGTAGCTGTGGGGACAGCTAGGGATGGCTTGATCTGGTTTGTTTGGTTGGCGCGGGCCGGCTCGAGCCAGAGTCGGGTCGGGGGTAGTCTTACTTAATTTAAAAATACATTTTTACTTTGTTGTGGTTAGCTACAAACATGAATACTTTGATTAATTTTGAACACTGATGGTTTATATCTTTTTAATTAGCGAAGAATAAAATAAAGAAAAAAAACCATTTATCGATTTTCTAAGCTCTCCTGGTTCTAGCAATGAAAACCAAAAATTGATTAGTTTTTTTATAGAAATGAATAATACAAATTAAACTCCCTATGAAATAATGCTATTCAACGTGGCGGGTGGGACTCACGCAGACGTAGACGTAGGTTCGAATCCTGCCCTTTTTCTTCCACTAAAAAGACACAATCTACCAAATTGCATTCCTTTTTACGAAATTTCCATTTGTTTATAAACTTTAGTTTTGATCAAAGTCATCCCAGGACCCAGACAAAGTAACCCTCCTAGGTCCTACCGTTACCTATGTTATGTGCAAGGTGTTCCAGGTGAGAAATTATAAGACAAAATTCACAGAGCAATGTATAAAAACCATTTGGAAATTATCTTGTGACTAGACAGAACACAGCAAGTTTGAATGTGGACTGGCCAACTAAACAATTCTCGAGTGACCAGCTACGTTGGCAGCCTTGCCAAGCTTGCAACTTTTTGCAAAACTACCCTACATATGCACACGTATAAAAAATCTTTCAAAACCAAACCTTATTTACATTATTTTAAAGGTGGTAGAGGACGAATTGTATGTAGAATTAAGTTGGTTTTACGAGTTATATACAAAAGTGGACAGTGTTAATAGTTAGTGTCCTTCGAATTGGTATTATATACTTTTTGTTTTGGAGCCAAATGTTGGGTAGTCTACATTTAGTTCCAAAATTCTGGTTATTTTTGAGAGCATTGAATTTTTGTTAATTTTACCGAATGGGATGTGTGCTTTAATTTTTAAATTAAGGAAATACAAACAGGTGCAACTGCAAATCATTCTTCATAATTTACATTATTATAGTAGAGTAGGAAATGCACGTGTTTCGTGATAGCTCTGGACCCTTTCAAGGCTTTGTCTCGTAGAGAAACTCAGAAAAATCATGTTTTTTTAAAGTCTAGGCATAGTAGTAATAGATAAGTGAGTTACAATGCAAGGCAATATCTGAGAAAAGAGCTATAGCAGCTTTTAATAGACCAGATAGTCTACCCAAAGCCGATATGGATCTTTCTTCAAAAGGCCATCTCAGACATTACCCTGCATCATAACACTTACATATTGCTACTACTATATCTGGACTTTAAAAGAGACCATGATTCTCTGAGTTTGTTTTGGTGTTTCTTCTCAGAAGTCGTCAGATAGGAAATGCGGGCGCCATGTTGTTAAAAAACTTTAAAGTGTTGAAGTTAAGTGTTTTAAAACTTTTCAATTTTTTTAAATCTCATTTAAACTGTACAAATATTCTCTCACTGGTTTAAAGATCGGGTTCTTTAAAAGCCATTGCGGGGTTATTCAGTCAATCCCTCTTTCTTTTAAACCACAGTTCTACCTAAATTTCTTTTGAACACCGGCCATACATCAACTTTAGTTCCACCTCGTAATCTGTACAAACCTTAGAAGCAATTTAGCGCGTGCGTGACGCTTCCGACACGATAGGATGATGGCTATCATCATTTTATTACTTTGTAACATAAATATAAGGCCAGTTGCACTTCAGACATTCTGATAAAAATAGTTCGGTGGGGGTTTCTATAGAGCATCTTCGCCGCAGATTGGCGGATTTTTCTGGATAGATCTACCAAAATACTCACTCGCCTACTTCTGCCTCGCTTCTGCCTGCTTCTGGATAGCTCATCTTATTTTTCATCTTAGGCATGACTCTTACTTTAGTCCTTTTACTTTCTAAAGTTAATGATTTGATATCATAGACAAATGCGAATCACAGCTGACTCTATAGCTACAACCTACATGAAAGGTTTTGCTACAATACGATACGATTTAATATTCGATTCGATTTAACGATTTCAAAAGTCGTATAGACTAAACATCTTTCGCTTGTGGGGAACTTAGCTTCTCCAACCACGCCCATCAATCTATGCTATCCACAACGAATGTACAGACTCCGTACGCTCCTACAGATGTTCGCTATAGTCCACTGAAAAATAGACCTTATTGATAAGATAATAGGGGATATTAACGCCGCAGGGATACCCTGGTTAGGGCGGATCGTGGTTAGAAATTGATTGTGGAACTCTTTATAGTGCTTAATGAAAGAATTGAAACAGATAAAATGGAGTTGGACTGGACCGATGTGGATTCGAATTTACTTAGCGTTGCAATTTTTGCACGTTTATTGCGTATTCTTGTGCCAAATGGGTGTTAATCGTAAAAACAAAGAAAGGCATTTTGTTATCTGGTCCTATTTGTTTTATGTTATTAACTATTTTACGAACAGCCCATCACACTGAACCACACCTCTGAAGACATATTAAAATTTTAAGCCAACAGTAAGAGACAACGAAACTATAGTTTAAAAAAACAACTCGTATAATGTAGAAAACGCACCTCTTTATTTTGTATAGGTTTTTTCTATAAAAAAGATATCTACCGTTGTCGTACTGGAGTATTTCTTAAATGTTTCATTCAAAGTTTAAAGTTCAAGTCCAAGTTCAAATGTATTTTATTTCAAATAAGCTTTTACAAGCGTTTATGAAACGTTATGACTCTAATTGCACGGTTCCAAAAGGTTGTTCATAATTATGAAGAAGAATCCGGCAAAACTCCGTGGTCACTCCTATAAATCTATATACAAATATATAAAGCTGAAGAGTTTGTTTTTTTTTGTTTGCTTGAACGCGCTAATCTCAGGAACTACTGGTCCGATTTGAAAAAATCTTTCAGTGTTAGATAGCCCATTTATTGAGGAAGGCTATAGGCTATATATCATCACGTATATAGTAATAAATAAAATAAGAAATTATGTTACAATCTTCATAAATATAGTGTCCATAAATAATACTTAAATCTTTGTTTTTACTACTGACACTAAGGGCCACTTGCACCAACTTCAAAATTATATTTAAATTGCATTTAAACACGATTTTTCATAGAAATTTTGTGTTTATATACAATTTAAACACATTTAAGAAGTTGGTGCAAGTGGCACTAAGACTAATAAACTAATTATTTTCTCTTATCAGTGTGTAAACGGGCGAATTTGTAAGGCAGTCGGCTAGTTGATAAGACGAATCGTACCTGGCTCTCGTCAGCGGAATCAAATGGCTAAGGCAAATTTCAATACAGAGATCATGTGACAGAGAATCAACTAGAAGGTTCAATAATAAGAATTTAATGTTTTGGGCAACCGTATTGACAAAAAAAGATCCACAGAAAAGGTTATATAGTAGGTAAAAAACAAAACAAATTTGCAAAAAAAAGCAAAATTGGTAAAAACATTGTAAACATTTTTTTAACGATTACTAGCAATGACTAGTATTCTCCCCTCCCCTCGTGCTAAGCTAAAATGCCGTCAGTTGGGACCCGTTTACTCCAAGCCGCTATGTGTGGATTTTAAAAGGGAGTAAAATAAGAGTGTCCTTAAAAGATGTATTTACAGAAATACTTGTATTTTTATCACTCAAGAATGAAACAAATTTGTACTTCTGCCCAATTAATTTACATTTCTCTATTTTGGATTCCCGTCACGCGCGTTTCGCTTAGGTCGATATGACAGCTACAGTCTCCAAAATTGAATTGATTTTTATCAAGCGTCGGGCTAACGCAGCTTGTTTTTGGTTGATCCCACTTTTTATTATTTGTTCTAGAAGGTAATGCTTATTCAGGTGTGAAAGGAATACTGATTTTGTTATTACAAATGTTTATTTGTTTCAATCATAATACATTTATTTATTTGAATGTGAATTTATCAATTTCAGTCTTTTTGTCAATATATTTTATTTTCTTTGTCTTTTTTTGTTTTATATTGTAAAGCAAAGTATCTTGCTTTTATTTTGCTAAAACTAATGTTTAAGTTTATTTCGCAAGTCTAATGTTTTTCTCTGGCTTTAGAGGAAAATATTTCCGTATTGTGCTTACTTGCTACTTATTGCTTTTTAAATATTGAAGGCGCTTTATTGTTTCATGTTTCAGCGACATAAAATAAAGAGGAATTTTATCGTTGACTAATGTGGTAGTAATTTTACGACAAATCTATACTAATATTTACAAATATATATAAAGCTGAAGAGTTTGTTTGTTTGCTTGAACACGCTAATCTCAGGAACTACTGGTCCGATTTGAAAAATTATTTCAGTGTTAGATAGCCCATTTATTGAGGAAGGCTATAGGCTATATATCATCACGCTACGTAGACGAAGTCGCGGGCAGAAGCTATTATAAAATAAGTATGGGAATTCACGGCAAGATTGGTAGTCGTGGCTGACCAATCGGCTTCCGTGCCTTTGGTCGCGTTTTCGATTCCTGTTTAAAACAAATATTTTTAGAGTTTACAATGCAGTTGTTATGGGTCTGAGTTATAGTGTAAGTTTGAAGTTCGTAAATGTTTTTAGATATTACACAGAAGAAAATCTAAATCCTTCTTTCTCTCTCCTACATTGCCGTGCCCGAAAAATATTATTGAATAGAAATATTGAAAGAAGGTACTTACATAAGGTTTTGTTCACAGTAAATTGCGTATCTTGAGTGACGTACCTACTTGGTAGGTCAACTGGAACAAAAATAATAGTTCTAACATTGACAGTTAATTCAATTGAAGTGTTTTAGAATCGACAATATTCGGCGCATTTTGAGTAATCAAACAAATCTTTACATAGCCATTTGGAAATATTTTATGGGTAGGTATATTATAGTTGTACTATATTTTTAATTTGATAAAAGAGCAGTCGTATCGCCTGATGGTAAGCAATTACCGCCGCCCATGGACACCATTGTCCACCACGTTGCACGCCTAAAAGGGTTTGAGCCTCCGATATCCTCACTCACTCGGCAAAACAGAACGTAAGTGTTGTTTCACGAAGGTTTTCCGTGAGGCCGTGGTATCACTCCGGTCGAGCCGGTCATTTGTGCCGAAGCATTGCTCTCCCACGCTAAAAAATATTAATCGAAACGTCTGTTCAACAATACCAAACTATTCATAAAGCTTAAAATTCTAAGGGCCATTTGCACCAACTTCTTAAATATGTTTTTTTTTTTTTTTATTATGTTTAATTAACTGCAATCAGTCGCCAGACTTTTATCAGCTATGTTGAGTGAGAGTGGGTATTTATTGAGCAGCAGGCCTTTGCCTTGCTCTCAACTCACAGTATATGGTTCCTCTTTAATCTTTTAACCACATTGGCATTGTCAAGTAATCCAGAAGCAAGTGGATTTGGGTGATTCGTGAGCCTTTTAATGTGCTGTTCCCTATAGCGCTCTATTTCTGAGGCCACTGTGGGCACGTTCAAATACTCATGTATTTCGTCATTTCTCGCATACCATGGAGCATTTACGATATTCTTCAAAATAGTGTTTTGCACCCTTTGCAAACATGTAACATTACTCTTACTGGCTACTCCCCAAATTTGAATACCGTATGTCCAAATGGGTTTCAAGATAGCGTTGTATAACAACAGTTTATTTTCCAGGGAGAGCACTGAGTTTCTGCCTAGCATCCAATTTAAACTCCGGTGTTTGTAGTTGACTTGGTCTCTTTTGGCTTTTATGTGGTCTTTCCATGTTAAACGTCGATCTAGACAAAAACCGAGATACTTCACACAGTTTGTATGCGGTAGAATATTATGTCCTAGGCGAACCGGAGGACAGTCTCCTTTTCTCAAAGTGAAGCTTATATGGGTGGATTTCTGGGCACTAGCTTTGATACGCCATTTTTGGAACCAAACTGAAATGTCATCTAGTAGTTTTTGAAGCTTTTTACTAGCTTTCGCAGGGTCACTATCCACAGCCAGCAGAGCAATGTCGTCAGCATAGGTGGCAACTGTAACATCATCGGAAATTGGTAGATCTGATGTGAAGATGTTGTACAAGACTGGACCAAGCACCGACCCTTGCGGCACACCAGCTTCAATGGGAATCAAATAGGATCTAGAATCCCCTTGCTTGACTTGAAATAGTCTTTCGGAAAGGTAGGATTCCAGGATGTGGAATAAAGAGTGTGGGAGTTTTTCCTTAATTTTACAAAGCAACCCTTTATGCCAGACTCGGTCAAAAGCCTGCTGTACATCTAAGAATGCGGCTGAGCAGTATTTTTTGTTTTCGAAGCATTGCCTGACACAATGGTATACACGATGAACTTGTTCGACGTTAGAGTGTGATTTGCGAAACCCAAATTGATGCCTGGGTATTATTTCATATTCCTTCATGGCATCATTAAGTCTTTTGAGGAAAATCCTTTCCCATAGTTTAGATAAGACTGGGGTAAGACTTATAGGACGATATGAGGAGCACTCTTGTGGTGGTTTACCATCTTTATGGATCATAACTATTTCTGAAATCTTCCATAGATTTGGGAAATAAGAAAGCCTAAATGTCGCGTTAAACAGGCAGGCCAAATAAACAATACATTTCTTTGGAAGTTCCTTAAGGATCCTTGGAGTAATTAGGTCGAATCCTGGTGCCTTATTAGGATTTAGTAGCCTAATTTCCCTGGCGACTTCTCTTGGCGACGTTAGTTTTATGGGTGGGCACAGTTGGATATCTTGTTTGATTATGGTATCCAGGTCGTCTTCGTCAGTTCCCTCGTTTGGTTTGAATACCTGGCCTAAGTGCGCTGCAAATGCCTCAGCCTTATCGTGGTCCGTGCGAGCCCAAGACGACTGCCATCTTACAGGATAGGATGATTGCTGTGGCCTATTAAGGTATTTGGAGGCCTTCCACAATGAGTGTTCACCGCGTGCTGTTGGCGACAGCGATTCTAGAGTTTTTCTGAGGCTGTTATTTTTGTGTTCCTCGATAGTTGATTTCAAATCCTTTATTGCTTTATTTAGTAGGTATTTGTCTGAGTGATAACGCGATAACTGCCAGATTCGTCTGAGGCGCCGTTTCTCGGCTATTTTGTTTGTTATTTCTAGCGGCTGGGTCATTATGGGGTCCGAAGTTTTATTTGGCGATGGTGTGTTTTTCCATGCTGCGACCTGAATTGTGTTTGTGATATGTTTACAGGCGTTTTCGACATCCTCGCTTGTTTTCAGTGGAATTCTCAGGTTAACATGGTCAACAAGATACAAGCGGAAACCTTCCCAGTCTGTTTTCCTGTTATGTAACGAGGTAGGTTCTCCTCGATCCACTACGGTTGAGGAAACTGTTAGAATCACTGGAGTGTGGTCTGATGATCCATCCAGGCTGGATTCGATGCTAGTAAAGAGAGTGCTTACGCCTTTTGTCACAAAGAAATCCAGCAGGTCGGGCACTTTCCTTGGGTCAGTAGGCCAGTAGGTAGGTTTTCCTGTAGACAAAGGATAATATTGATGTCGGTCAATGCAATTCTTCAGTTGTCTACCCCTTGTTACAGTTAGTCTGGAGCCCCAAAAGGTATGTTTAGCATTCCAGTCGCCGCCGGATATGAATCTATTGCCAAGAGTTTTAAAGTAGTCAGAGAACATACTATCTGTTATGTTATATTTAGGCGGGCAGTATGTAGCCGAGAGGATATGTTAAAATTTTATTTAAACGCAATTTTTCATAGAAATTTCGTGTTTAAATACTATTTAAATACCTTTAAGAAGGTGGTGCAAGTGGGCCTAAGTTTCCAACGCCCTTTATACAAATCTATATTAATATGTATTTAACTCTTTGATTAAACACATACTTACGTCCCTCACAATTTCTCATTCAGTAAAACAAATACGTTATCAAAATTCAACAACATTATAATAATTTTGTGACAGAATGTTCTAGAATGTAACAGTTGTAATTCAAAATGATTAAGTCGTGTCACGTTTTCACGGCGAGTGAGTTAGCAAGTTCGTCTGAACCGTGCCTTATCTTGAACTTCAAACTCTGATTGGTTGTTGTGCATTCGAAAATCTCATAATAATGGTGTGCTCAGAGGCGACAAGATTGTCAAAGAGGTGATGAGTAGGTACTAGAGATATTAACATAGCCTTACATTTCGCTCTCTCCTCTCTGTCTGTCTGTTCGCGATATACTCAAAACTACTGTATGGATTTTCATGCGGTTTTCACTAATGGACGGAGTGACTCATGAGGAAGGTTTTAATCTATTTAATATCACGCTACGCGTTTACGAACGGGGCAACGCAGGCGAAATCGCGGGCGGATCGCTAGTAATTATACATTTTTATATTATGTAATAGCTTCTGCCCGCGACTTTGTGCGCGTAGCGTGATGATATATAGCCTATAGCCTTCCTCAATAAATGGGCTATCTAACACTCTACATATTGCATCTTTCAGGTGAGACCCTGACCTCCAAACTAGTAAGATACTGTATCTTGAAGGTCAGTTCCTTCCCTTCACAATAGTGTATTTAAGTATTAAGTACATGTTCATAATTTAAATTAGAGGTACACAAGATATTATTTAAACTAATATTAGAAATTCTTAAATTTATATTTGTGTGTGTGTGTGTGAGTGTGTGTGTGTGTTTATGTGTGTTTGTGTGTGTATGGGTGTGTATCAGAGTGAGTGTATGTCATACCGCTATCGTGAATAAAGATTCTGTGGTTTCATAATACACTGAAATAATTTTTCAAATCGGACCAGAGTTTATTTTATTTATTTATTCATTTATTTATTAAACTCTTCAACTTTTTATAATAGTATAATATATGGATTGAACTGTAGTATGTTCTATGTTAATCTTGAGTCAAAAACATTAGAAAAATCTTTCTTTGAAGATTGATGAAGAATTGCTCATGGCAAACTAAATGAGTGAATTTTCCATGAAAATGATCAAAGCTCGCATTTGAAAGCTCACTGTTTCTTGTAAATGTAAATGTTAATTCGTTGCACGTAAGCAAATGTCTTTGAAATATATTTTTAATAAAATTTAGAAGCCTTAGGACTCTAGACTTCGAACAGACTTCCAAGTCCGACTTCCTTATTGAATGATTGTCGATTGATTTTCATTGTGTTATGAATGCAATATTTATTTATTTATTTAATTATTAGGCTCACCAACAATTGTTGACACACATTATATTACAGATATAAAATAACGCAAATATTATAAAGTCTCGTGTCACAACCAGTTACAGGTGGGCACCGCATACACTATGAATTAAGGAGTAAAAACTAACTTAACCTATTACAATAAAAAATACTATTATAAAATTGTTATTGAAATTATAAATTATACAGTAAGTGGTTAGCTTATTATTTTATTTTCTTCTATGTAAGTGTTATTTAGATGTCCAGAATTACGCTGAAACTACATCGAGATAAAATCCGTTAAAAGTAGATTAGATACCTACTATTCGCGCAAATGTCAGATATCCGTTTTTTTAAACATTGCCTCACAGGAATATTCTCCTGTATCGTGAGTGCGTTATAAACACACATTCTCACATACACAAACACCCAGACCCGGAACAACTACCTGTAGATCATACAAATATTTGCTCCGTGCGGGGATCGAACCCACAACACGCGTCGCAGAAGCCGATCGCTCAGCCACTACGCCTAGCGTGTCAACATTTTTTTTTTTATGAGATAGGGGGCAAACGAGCAAACGGATCACCTGATGGTAAGTGATAACCGCCGCCCATGGACACCCGCAACACCAGAGGAGTCGCAAGTGCGCTGCCCGCCTTTAAAAGGGTTTGGGCCTCCGGTAACCTCAACTCACTCGGCGAAAGACAACGCAAGCGTTGTTTCAAGTCTAATTAAAATCACGTATAAATTTATAATGTATTCTTAATTTAAATCTTATTTATCTTTAATTTTATTTTTTTAAATGTTGTTTGTGGGTTTATGTGTCTGAAATAAACAAAATTTATTATTATTTATTTTATTTATAATGCGGCGAAACCGTGAAACCAATACATGATCATTAAATGAGATGAAACACATAACAATATTTTAACCATTAACGAAATGAACCATTATTTCACCACTTTTTTTTGTTTCTTGTAAGGTTGGATCTCTGGAAATACGAGGTTATCTTTTTAAAGCGACGATAAGTAGTTATCAATCAATACGAAACTAGACTATGTATTAGAATCTATACCAAAAAGGTCTATATCGTTTACATTTGTTTTGTAAAAAATTGCATACATACAAATGAAATTAAATGAAATGATGAAATTATATTTATTTCTGTAAGTAGATCTTTAGAGACACTTTTACAAGTCAATGGTTTGTATTTTTTTTATAGCTGGCTTCGGCATTTCCTAACTGACGACCTCTGAGAAGAAACACCGAAAAAACTCAGAAAGAACTCTTTTGAGAATCATGGTCTCTTTTAAAGTCCAGACATAAAATAATGCAAATAATGTGAGTGTGCAAGCAATGCAGGCAATGTCTGAAATGGCCCTTTGAGGAAAGCCATACATTACATACATCACCTGCATTCCCCGAAAGGTTAGGCAGAGGCGTACTCAGGTATACCCACATATCCAGGTAATAGGAGCGAGCTATTGCCATTAACCGGGCACAAATTCCTAACTCCGAGCTGCTACAGACTCAGAACTTCATAGAAAAACCCAATAACACTTTGCTCTACCTTGGAATCGAGGCCAGGAACTCTAGCGTAGCAGTCGACATTAAGAGCACCCAAATCCAAATACTAAGAGCCAAGTAATACAGAAAATATTAATTTATCATAATTAGTTCATACGAACGTTGTGTAATTATTATGTTTAATAAGAATGCACAAAGATGTTTTTGTTACTTAAAAGTTGTAGAAAAAAATCACTAAACAGGAAGCCGTGTTCATTATTTTATGCCTTGCATAAGTTGCATAATATGTACTAATTAAGATGTACCTATTGTGTATTGTGTAAAAAAATAACCCCTCAAATGTTATCGATAATTTATAATGTATTATTTCAGATCAAATCAGATAAAAATTATATTATGTTTCCGTTGACATCTTACATAATTAATATACAGCTACTTTGCAGTTGCATCAATCTTTTAATATAATAATCGATATTACTTCCCTCTATAGACAATATATTTTCAATTTCCTGCATATCACAATGTTATTACAATACTTCCTTTTAATCACAAAAAGTAATTATGATTACGATGCGTGGCAGCCCTAACCTGGCACGGTGACGGGTAACGGCTTCGCGGGTCGGCTATGCGTACGCGCAAGATTGTAGCGATGAGATCGATGTACATTGATGGGTCAGTTCTGATCTCAAAGTTTGAAAAAAAAAATTCATTGATCATACTAATATTTGCTCCGTGTGGGGATAGAACCCACAACACGTGTCGCAGAAGCCGATTACTCAGCCGCTACGCCAAACGTGTCGCCAAGAAAGTATATGCTCCAACTTAAAAACTGGTGAACTTCTTATCTCAATTAATGAAACGGATCCTCAGATACAGCTTGACCTCCTTGATGTATAGAGACCCATACAAAGAAGAGATCATCAGTGTTGGTTTTCGAGCTTCAAGTGAGCGAAGCCTTGGGCAGAAGCTAGTCAAATATAATATTCGCGTAAGTATCAGAAATCAGCATATCTCATTGGCACTTTTTTTAATAGGATAGGGGAGCAAACGAGCAGACGGATCACCCGATGGTAAGCGATAATCGCAACACCAGAGGAGTCACAAGTGCGTTGCCCGCCTTTTAAAAGGGTTTGGGCCTCCGGTGACCTCATTCACTCGGCGAAACACAACGCAAGCGTTGTTTCACGCTGGTTTTCTGTGAGGCCGTGGTATCACTCCGGTCGAGCCGGCCCATTCGTGCCGAAGCATGGCTCTCCCACGTCAAAACTTACCTGTATCTATTAAAAAAATATATAACGTATTTCGTAGCATGTCGTATCTACTTAATGCTATCGTGATACTACGCCATACTAAAGCCATGCTAAGATAATTCAACTAATGCCAAGGTAACAAAGGGCAAGCTCACTGCCAGTAGAGCACAGGTTCAATCTTCTATAGCACTATCCGACCTGAAAATCGAACCAAATCCTAACGCATCAATTAAAATCATTTATTCAATGAGACGACTTGGTTTTTTAAGAGTGCTTCTTATGACTGAAAACAACTTCTTTTCACTTCCCTTAAAGAATATCGATGGGGTAAGATAGTAAGGATAGGCAATAGACACACATGTATAATAATATATCAAGCCTGTGTCTTTTAAGGACAAGGCAGAGAGAATTGCTACAGAAAATATCATAAATGAAATTTTACTAACAAGGGATTTGATCCCTGGACCTCTCCGTCAGGAACTGCACAGGTCAACCACTAGACCAATGAGACAGACACACTCACAACTTTAAATATTATGAACCCAGCAATGTATCTCATCCACAGTAATAACGCAACCTAAGCGCCGGCGCAGACGATGTAATGATCGGCGGCGCCACCTAGCGGCGGATAACGGAGCACCTTGATTGGTTAATGTATGTTTACACCTTTATTACAACTATAATTTCCACTCGGATCTGCTTGTCATTGCGCAACTGTTTGATTGGATTCTGTTGCTTAGATTGATCTTGGGCTTTCGTACTTTTTACATGCACGTGAGTTCAGCATAAAAAATATTTTATCCATAATTTGTCACAGATCCCTCTCAGAATGAAAGTCTTTGTTCTACATAATGAAGCTACACAACCTGTTATATAATAAGCACAAAAAAGTAGTTTGTTCATAATCGACTAATGAATCAATTATAGTGGTTTTTAATATGAGTTAATTTTTTCCGAAAAAATAATTACAATACTTAAACTATGGCCTTCTGATCAGTTCATAATGATTTATAACAATTTTTGAAAATAGGTTTCAGTTTTTGAAACCTACTAGCTTCCGCCCGCGATTTCGTCCGCGTGGAATAGTTACTTAGTCTTAGCGTGATGATATATTATCTTATTGCCTTCCTCAATAAATGGGCTAAGTATCTAACACTGAAAGATTTTTTCAAATCGGACCCGTAGTTCGTAAGATTAGCGCGTTCAAGCAAACAAACAAACAAACTCTTCAGCTTTTTACATTAGTATAGATTTGCAGAAATTGTTATTGTGTGCATCATAGTCGGTGTAGATACGACTGAAGTAGAACCACAAGATTTGCGATTAGGCTGGTATAACTAATTTCTTGAACAAAAAAAATGCTTACGTGTCTCAAAATGATATTGGGGTTACGTTATTATTTTTATGACTCTACTACTCGTAGCTTCTGTCCGCGGCTTCGCCCCCGTGGAATTCGGTCTGTCATCACATCCCACGGGAACGGGATAAAAAGTATCCTATGTCCGTCTCCTGGTTCTAAGCTACCTCTCTACTAATTTTCAGCCAAATCGCTTCATCCGTTCTTGAGGTATAAATGGTGTAACTAACACGACTTTCTTTTATATATATAGATATTCTAATTGACGAGTCTTGCACTTATTCAGTTACTTGTTCTATCCTACTAATATTTTAAATGCGAAAGTTTGTGAGGATGGATGTTTGTTACTCTTTCACGCCAGAACGGCTGAACGGATCTGGATAAAATTTGGCACAGAGATAGATCGAAAATAGAGACGTCCACGCCGACGAAGTCGCGGGCAGAAGCTATAAGTATTTAAATAATTATAAGAAGACCATATAGAATTCCTGTAGATCTTGCAGTTTGAGCTGAAAAACTATAGCTGGATATCTATATCTATTACTTAATATATAAAGCTGAAGAGTTTGTTTGTTTGTTTGCTTGAACGTGCTAATCTCAGGAACTACTGGTCCGATTTGAAAAAATATTTCAGTGTTAGATAGCCCATTTATTAAAGAAGGCTATAGGCTATATATCATCACGCTAAGACTAAGTAACTATTCCACGCGGACGAAGTCGCGGGCGGAAGCTAGTATCATATAAACATACCGTTTTAACTTCAAGGTTTCCCCAACCAACAATGAACCATAACCATCCAAAATAACCTGTCATCAGATCCACAAAACCGTCTCAAAATTCCAAAATACGGGTCTTATTATGAAAAACAATGTACACTTAAAACTGTCATCAGTCCATACATTCTCATTAAAGTTCGCCCGAATAAGCGGCCCGAAAATACGTACCGCGTAAAACAATGTCGTTCCTTATTTTAGACAGTTTTTTAATTTATTGTCCGCGAATTTCGAGTTTACAAAGTCTTCTTGTGTTTCAAGTGACGGTTTTTGAATTCGCGCATTAACACTCGAAGGGTTAAAAGGATTTGTGTGAATCATTGTTTTTAATTCGTTGCAAGAGGGTTGTGTTTGTGATGAAAGTTTTATAATATTACCGTTTTTAATTTACTTTGGTGGCTTGCACAACGACTCACTAAACATAATTATCTTGACATCGCATTTATGTCACAACTTCACAAGTTTAATGTTGATGGACTTAGATAAATGTTGCCTGATTCAGAGATATTGAGTGTAGGTAGCTTCTCAGATTTAAAAAGGAGTGAAGCATTTTAATCAATGTTCCATTCTCTTTTTTAAATATAGACCTATATTGCACTGGGCGATAATTTATATTAACTATATCGCCAAAGAGTCTTTCCTAACTTCCGCCCTTTTATCTTTTGAATAAAGCTTTGCCGTCCGTATCACGTATCGTGGATGCATTTATAAATTCAAAATCACCCTACAACCATTTCTAATTTCAAATAGACACTAGCGCTAGTTGGCTACCTCCAGAAACCTTTAACAAAACTGAAGTCTGCGCAGAGTTCATCATGAATCAAATATCGAACTTACATTTTAGAATAGATATTATGGCTGCCCCCTATGGTGAAACAGAAAAATATACCTTCAGGAATGGTTGGTATCTTTTCTGTATCGTATCTAAGTTTTAGTTTAAGGAAATGGTATTTTAGAGACTCACTTGTTCTTTTCAGGTTAACAAAAGGCAAGCTATATCAGTAACTCAATTTATTATGTAAGTTCCTGCTATTAAAAAACTTTATATAAAGAGTTAGTCAAAGTCAAAGTCAAAATGTTGTATTTGAATTAGATCATTAATTATGGTACATTTTAAAAGTCAAAACTAGTTGCACGGTTCCAAAAAGTGGGTCTTACAAGCCGACAAGAAACTCTATAGATACTTTTTTTTTTAATAATCTAAACTACAATAGCTTTACAACATTGTTTTATAGTTGACCACTGAACATATAACTCCAATCATTTAAATTGGTCTTCAAGTGAAAGCGGTATACAGGATCCAATGGATCTCTAAAGCCCCACAACTAAAAGTACAGTCGACAACAAAAAAAAAAACTTCACCACAAAAAAATCGAAACCGCAGGATGCGGTCAGTGGCGTCGACCGTCGAATTTATTTGCGAACGGTATCTGTCGCGAAGTATTATGTTACGAGGAAGTTAAAGCTGTTAAGATAAGGGTATCGGCACTATATCCGCTGCTCGGACACGTTTGAGAAACGCCACAGTCTAGAATATTGCGGTGGGTTAAATTCGCTTCTCACGGATTATTAAGACAATGGATGGGAAAATTATAGATCTTTAAGCTTTTTTGAACATCGAGCTGGTGCTGACGTTTTTAAAAAAATATCTTAACTAACTGCCTCATTAGCCAAGTGGTCCTGAGGGTGACTGCTACGCTAGAGGTCCTGGGTTCGATTCCCAGGTCGAGCAAAGTGTTATTGGGTTTTTCTATGAAATTCCCAGTAGCAGCTCGGAGTTAGGAATTTGTGCCCAGTTAATGGCAATGGGCTCGCCCCCTATAACATGGGACGTAAACATACTGGCGACCTGTGGGTGTACATTAGTACCTGCCTAACCCTTCAGGGAATACAAGCGTGATGGTATGTTATCATAACTAATAAATCATGATCCCTTGTACAGTTGCATTGATCTTGTGGAATTAATTAGAACAACTGTGGAAGGTAGGTAATAAAAAAGTCAAAGTCGAAATTAGCTAGTCATATGTAAAGATTATTTTATATTTTTGGGTGCCTGATTTAGCTTATTATTTGTGTTCTACAATTTTGTAGCTAACTGCTCTAGAGGACCTGGGGTCAATTCCCAGGTCCAGGAAAGTGTTCTCTATAAAATTCTTCATAACAGCTCGAAGTTTGAATTTGTGCCCGGTAATAGCAACTCGGGCCCCTATTATATGGGACGTAAACATACCGGTGAACTGTGGGTGTACATTGGTACACCTCTGTCTAACCCTTTGATGTATATAGGCGTGGTATATTGCATACTTCAGATAGAAAAATCTCTAAAATGCTACATTAGTGAACATGGTTTGTTTTGGAAATGGTGATTAATCATACCTTTGCTACAACACACTACAAAATGATTTACTGTTACCATTCACGCTAGTCAAATACTTAACAAATTGATTCAACAAACAGTCTGCATACAGCTACACCATTTTTCATTTCTCGTCAAAATCTCACTGTATTTTTTACTCTGTGACATCACAATGCTTCTTTGCAAGTTTTTATTCGTCTAGACTGTACTTTTGGTAGAAAATTAATGAATCCGTACCCATGAAAGGTGTCTGGGTTATTTTCCAATGTTTTCATAAGCATATTTCATTTGCGAAGTGATTTATTGTCGCTAAGTGTTCAAATGAAATAGTTATGGTTATAACTGATTTTGTTGGCATGAAGATTTTTCATTTAACGGTGTCATCAATTTAAAATGTACAAACAGTATGTATGTATTATTTTTCTTAGCTGTCATAAATTTAAATATGTTTATGACTGTTTAAAAATAAAATTATTTAAAAATTATATTAGTCATATCTACTTAAATAAAAGACTCAGTGTAAAAACAACGGGAACATCCAGAACTACTTTCTTTTTTAAAATTTTATTTTACAGCATTTAACTATATTTTTTGACATATGGGGGCAAATGAGCGGACGGATCGCCTCATGGTAAGCGCCACCTTTAGACATCCGCAACACCAGAGGAGTCCCTTGCGGCCGGCAAGAGAGAAGAGGGAAGAGAAGAGCCTTTTAAAAGGGATTGAAGAAAGAAAAGAAAGAAAAGTAGTTTCTTTTTCTCAACCAAGGACACACAGAGGCAAATTATTATTACATTACACACATACACACAATACGGACACATAGAGGACAATTTATAATATATGGATTGGGCCTTCAGTATCCTCACTCACTCGGCGAAACACAACGCAAGCATTATTTCATGCCGGTTTTCTGTGAGGCCGTGGTATCACTCCAGTCAAGCCGGCTCATTCGTACCAAAGCATGGCTCTCCCACAGCAAAACTAACTGTTTTTGGTAAAATAATTAGTAGAATTATTTGTAACGGATAAAGTACTTATAATTACGTAATGTTTTGCCGAAATTTCATCGAAACTCTCAATTAATTAACCTGAATTAAATCCTCATTGAAACCTCGTCCTGATTACCCCAAACGACATATTTAATTCAATTATATCACATACATCCAACTATCTGTCACACGATAACTCCCCAAGCACTACCTTAATAAAATAAGGAGTACATAAAACAAAAGTTCGCATCTGAATTAATGACTCAAATTATTGTACCTTCGGGGCTCATTGTAAATTCCTATATTACGGACCCCTATTACTGATGTACGCAGGCGAACGCAGGTTTGTATACAAGCAAGAGAAGATACACGCTATTTTCAACCTTATAACAACAAATTATGAGTTACAATACTTTATTAAGTTATCTATGGGGTTTAAAAGATGCGTAGCCCTACTCGCCGCCATAAATGCCAATGCAATAACGTATATTTTGATGGGGAAGCGTTCCCCATAAAGTTATTGAGGATATTAATATGAAATTACGTAATTATATTGAGGATGGAGACATTTAGTGTGGGATTTGAGTTAACCTACTTAACTATAAGAGGTTATGGTTTAAAGTTTCTCGGTTATACGGTTATTGCTTTTGTTGTTAGTCCTATGGGGATGGACTGAAATAAAGCGAAAATATTAAAAGCTGTTAGCGCTTTGCTTCGGAAAGCAACTGGGCTTATTGGTTTCGAAGAAATATTCCGTTACAAGTGTAGCTGTTAAGAGAGATGTCCTGGGCTTGAATTCAAGGATCAGCAGTGTCATGTTTTCGTTTTTTATAGAAATTCTTGTAGCGACATCTATCGCGCTACATAAATAAACTTCGGCGGACAAATCCTGAATCACGCAAGTGAAGTTTGCAACGCAAAATTGCATATATACAACAGCCCGACATCAACCGTTGGGCCGTGGCCCGCCAGGCAAAACACCCGCCTGGTCGGAGGATCCTCCCTTTGGTTGGAGGGGCAACACACCTCGCTCCTCCACATTCTCTTCCTGTATTTGGAGCTGTTAGTAATACTAACATTAAGGCCCACTTGCACCAACTTCTTAAATATGTTTAAATTGTATTTAAACAACATTTTTCTTAGTAAATTTGTGTTTAAATACAATTTAAATATATTTAAGAAGTTGGTGCAAGTGGCCCTAAGACATCCAACAACTTAGTCTACACGTGACTATAGACGCTGTAAATGATCCGAAACGTTGGAAATTAAGTTATATCAATACAACGCGATAAAATCTATTAAAAGCAGTTTTATTTCAATTTAACTGCCTCAATAGCCAAGTGGTCCTGACCGCGACTGCTACGCTAGAGGTCCTGGGTTCGATTCCCAGGTCGAGCAAAGTGTTATTGGGTTTTTCTATGAAATTTCCAGTAGCAGCTCAGAGTTAGGAACTTGTGCCCGGTTAATGGCAATAGGCTCGCCCCCTATTACATGGGACCTAAACATACCAGCGAACTGTGGGTGTACATTAGTACGCCTCTGCCTAACCCTTCGGGGAATACAGGCATGATGGTATGTTATGTATATTTCAATTTAATTCTCATTAGCAGCCGGAAAGTTTGGATTTTTTACAATTAGCAATCAATAAGTATTGATAGGCCAGTGATATGAACATGGGACTGCAAACTCAAAGGGCTCGAGTTCCAATCCAAGGCACGCACGTCTGACTTTTCGAAGTCATAAACAGCGAAAGAAAACATCGCGAGGTAACCTACATGCTTGAGAGATTCATTCTTCTCGATGTGGTGTTATTTGATAGCATGGTGGACTAGAGCGTAATCCCTCTCATTTTAAGAGGAGATCCCAGTATTGGGACAGTATAATAGGTTGATTATGAGTATTATTGTATGTTATGTAATGTAGAAGGTAAGGTTTCTCGAGTGGAAATCGCACGTAGCCAGCACCGGTGTTAACGAGGCATCCACCATAACCGCTACACCTAACGTGCGTGCTATCAATCCTTTCGCAACAATACCCAAATCTCAACCTATCAACTTCCACACCGACGCTTTTCAATATTTTCCTGAAAATATTAAAACATCCACAAAATAATATTAAACACACGTCACAAAGAAACATAATACAATTCACTACGCGGTGCATTTGACAGGCTTTGGTCGTTGATATGAAAATTTAACAGCTTTTAAACTCAGCCAGTGTAAAATTACCTGCCTATTGAAAGTTAGGCCTCAGTATATATTGTGGTTTTCATATTATTTACTACTTGTTTAAATACAGAACATGGTAGAATATAAAAAAGAATAGACTGCTTCAGTGGTCTGAAGCGTGAACTTTTTGGAGCACGGAATTTTTTTGGATAGTTCTGACGCAAAACGCCAACTTCACAGAATGCCACAAGGAAAATAGAAGAAGAAGAACTTCACAGAATGTCAACTTCGTATAATGAAAACTATCGTATCTAAGCGGACGCAGGTTTGCACGCTAAATGCAAAAAAATACAAAAAGATAACTTCTAAAAACGTCAACTTCACAGAACGTCAACTACGCGGTACGTCAACTTCGCAGAACGTCAACTTCGCAGAACGTCAACTTCAAAGAACGTCAACTTATTTATTATTTGTGACGGATTAATGGAAAGGCTAATTTATTAAATTATAGGACCCATGTCATATTTAAGGGGACAAAATATATCAGCTAGTCTAACCGACGACTCGGCTCGACCATGATAGATTGAGGAACAGTGTGATAAGACAACATAGCGGACTGAGATATGGTATAGTGACAGGTATTGAAAAGAGTATGCTGAGGTGATTTGGACATGTCAAGAGAATGAATGAAAGACGATCAACGAAAGGAATTTAAAAGGCGAATGTCAGCGGCGGCGTCGGAAGAGGTCGCCCTAGTAGGACATACGTCGATTTTATTTTATTGGACCATTATACTAATGATACAGTTGTCTGGACATATCAATATCCGATAAACTGGTTGTTATACTTTTCGGGCATCTGAGTGGGTCTTCCCCGATATATTTAATCTGGGCGTCTTCAAATCACGAGTCTTCTAGGCCAGCGCGCTCCGTCGTAGATCTCAATGTCACTTAACATCAGGCGAACTGGCGGTTAAGCGTAAGGCTAACAAAAATTTAAAAAAAATCTCAGTACCGTTGACGTTTGTCATAGGTTTTCGTAAAACAACTAGGGCTGACAACTTTACATGCTTTTCGAGACACAGACGGATCTCAACATGTTCAGAAGGCATAGGCTTTAAATAATTGTAAACATACCATCACGCCTGTATTCCCCTAAGGGTTAGGCAGAGGTGTACTAAGGTACACCCACAGTTCGCCGGTATGTTTAGGTCCCATGTAATAGGGGGCGAGCCTATTGCCATTAACCGGGCACATATTCCAAACTCCGAGCTACTACTGAGAATTTCATAGAAAAACCCAATAACACTTTGCTCGACCTGGGAATCGAACCCAAGACCTCTAGCGTAGCGGTCGCACTTGAAACCACTGGACTAACGAGGCAGTTAAATAATTGTATCCTACTGGTTTTATCGCGTTGTATTGAAAGTAAATAATAATACAACGTAACAAAAAGTAGATTTATTTCAATATTTTTTTATCCTTTTAAAGTTAATTATATGCTTGACTGTGAACATTAGGAGATAAGTGATCACGTGCGTAAAGTGAATTGGTTATGCGTGCATAGGAGCGTAATAACAGGATAAGGCATTGACTGGATTTAAAGTCACTTAAGCTTATACGCAACTTGGGATCTGTTAAATATTTTATATCGAAAACCTGTACCCTCTAATGATTACCGAGGAATAGAGAAGTTAATACTAGCATTTTCTCCTGTATCGTGGGTGCGTTTTCAAACACAAATTCTCACTTAAATAAACACCCAGACCCGGAACAACTACTTGTAGATCACTAAAATATTTGCTCCGTGTAGAGATCGAACCCAAAACACGATTCGCAGAAGCAGATCCTTTAGCCACTACACCAAACGTGTCGTCATTTATCATTATTCTGTATGTAATACAAAAAGATTTTCTGATATAGTTTTTTTTTTGCATTTTCTATGCTAAAATTTATAAAGATATTTTAGTGAAGGGAAAATTCGACTGCGGGCATGATTCGAACCTGCGTCTTCTGGTTAGATACACCAGACGCTATGACCACTAAGCCACTGCGAGTCCCACCCACCAGATCGAAATTTGCCTTCACATTCTGAGTTTACGCCTTAAAGGCGACGTCAATGATATCTATCGAAAAACAAGTTACTTTGCTTCTCAACCGATATGACTTACATTAAGGTTAGGTCGTATGATATCACCTTACATTTTTGTGTTTTCCATGCTTACATTTATAAAGGTTATCTATGTGAATCAAAGTCAAAGTCAAAATCATTTATCAATATAGACTACTAGGTAGTACTTTTTGAACGTCATTTTTACATTATAGACAACCCTTCACCGCTTTCTAATGTTATCGCTGGGAAGAAGAAGCGGCGTAACAAACTCCCCAGCAACACATTCCTGTCTGTTAAGTTAAAGGCATTGCACAAAATACAATTCAAATTGTTTGTGATACTTATTATTTTATTCATTGCTACATGTCAGATGGCGCACATGTTATTATTATTATTTTTCAAGCAGTATTTATAATATTAGCAAGCCTCCTTTCTTGTAGTTTACATAACAATTTTACTTAATTATTATTACGAGTATATTATTCAAATTGAGCCAGCCCTATTTCAATACAGGAATTTTTTTACTTTACATACCAGCAGACCGATGAACCCTAACCCCTAAAGACGAAACTACTCTAAGTAACATTACTCACTAATAATACTGTAGATAATGTTGGCACAACTATTTCACTTACGGTCCGCCGCTATTAAGATCAATACCGAGGAAATACGTTAAAATCTTTACCGTAGTTGCTAACTTCAATCCTTTGAGAATCGAGTTGGACGGAGCGGGAATATTGAGGAACGATATGGAAACGATATTATATTCGAATCATTCGAAATTAGATATTAAGAGGAATTTTGTTTAGGCAGTTATTTTTAAAATTTTGTCTGATGTGTTTAGTGAGATCGTCTGAGAAACTGTTAATTAAAAAAGTATTGTTTTGGTAAAATCAATTGTGTCCCTCTCAATCTCAGGGGAAAACAGTGCTCAGCTGTCAAAAAAGGAAGGACTTTTTGTTTTTAGTTATAGAAAGAGTAGTTAGTATGACGCAATTTTAATAATTTAAAATCTATATGTAGTCTATTGATCTATATTCTGTTCGTGAAATAAAAATTATCGTTTTATCCCATAATATCGTGAAAGTAAAATAAATGTTATCGTTCCTCGGTATAGCCACCCAAATTTTACTCGAGCAAATTGTTAAACTAATATATAAATTCGTTGAAAGTCAGTGGTTTCCATTCAGCCTTAGTTCGCTAACTTAGATTCAATTAAATGCGATTACTATTAATTTGTTCCAATACCATGTCGGTGGATTGCCAATAATTTATTAGGGAAGCCCTTTGTAGGCAGTAATATACGCAATTTTCATCAATAATGTTATTAATTTGGAGTGGTTTAATAATTATTGACTGGTTCACGGGTTTCTGATGTGATTGTCAGCTAGGATTTGGAATAGGGTTGGTCCAAATGTTGGGTCAGAATTATGTTGGGATTAAGTTAGCGTAAAAGGTTGGTATGTTCGTGCATACATTTCATACCTATTTTATAAAAATAAGGAGTACCTATAACTTGCAATCCACAGTCGAGGTAAGAAAATTATCAAATGCTTACATCGTTCAACTAAGTGTTTGAATATGCAAACAAGATAAAAAAATATCAATGGTTGAAATCGGTTATAAGCCATTTATGAGATTTATTCACAAGAGACTTAAAAAATACAGTCAAATTCTCAATTAAAAAATACAGTCATTTGTAGGTATTTGGTGGTAATTTTTTTTTATGTTATAGGGACACCTGACGGATCACCAGATGGTAAGCGATAAACGCCAACCATGGACACCCGCAACACCAGAGGAGTCACAAGTGCGTTGCCCGCCTTTTAAAAGATTTTGGGCCTCCGGTAACTCATTCACTCGGCGAAACCCAACGCAAGCGTTGTATTTTACGTCATGTTAAATTAATAATTGAATATTAATAAATGTAGCGTGCTATGTGCTATTTTAGATTCCTAGATAACAAAGTTAAAAGCAATTTGTTTGACTCTCACATATAAAAACCATGCATGCGGCCAAAAAGAGAGTTTGTTTTAACAGTTTTCTTTCCTTTACACTTTCAGTGATAACATACGGATAAAGTTAACTTAAAACGTTTTCAGTTGTAAGTTAAATCATGATACGGTTTACTTCAGTTAGCATACTCTTGATATAGTGAACGTCGGGCTAAAACTTGGACAGTTAAATTTTAACTGTTGAGACTTACGAGTTATGGTTTGAGACGTTAAAATGAGTTTTATAACTTAGCCGTTAAGATTATTATTTTATGTGAGAAAATAATTTTCGTTAAATTACTTTTAGTAGATTTTTTTTACCAGCAGCTAGTTATTGCTGGTTCGTACTGTACTGAGAATTTTCAATCTATAATATAAAAATGAATCACCAAATGTGTTGCTAAGTGCAAATCTCGAGAGCAGCTGAGCCGATTTCGCTAATTCTTTTTTTTATAATATTCCTTGAAGTACGAGGATGGTTAAATTAGTTTTAGCCTTTTCACTTTTCTACATTCCCATACAAAAGATTCGTAATAATACTTAAAAGTCAATTTGAACTTTAATACCATAACATAAAGTTAAACTTTATGTTATGGTATTAAAGTTTTGCTGTGTTAGTGGAGGGGTTCCGGGAAGGCAAAACAATTGAGTGACGTTAGTTTCAGAATCGACTGTTAGGCGGTACTAAGTTCGCCGGCTCAGCTAGTAGAAAATAAATATTTGCTAGACCTATGAATCAAATTAGGAGCTTAGCATACATTCCTACTACTACTACTACTCCTACCTACTTTTTTTTTTATTAAACATAAATAGTAAATATTATATTCCATTTATTCCATTAAAATCATATTATTTACATTTTTAAATATTTTTATAAAAAACAAGGGAAAATAAAAAACATTTAAAAATATAAAAATAGTTGTCCACCGGCATGGGGAGCAGGGTCCAAGCTACCGGTGGTTAGGGCCCCAGAGACAGGAACCTCCTCACAATACGCGCCGTATCAAGGAGTACTGCCTTCTGAATCAGGCCCTTAACCCAGCCATCAAACTCTATATTATATTTATTATTATATGTTAGGACGGGAGACGTGGAAGATCGACCTTCACCCATCTGATAACCAGATGAGACTTATTTTTTATCAAATATTATTGATTAACAAATATGCCTACGATTACGATTGCCTTTCGAAGTGTTCATAGCTATTTTTAATTGAATTCTAAAACTTTAAAGCTTGGCAATAATATTTTAAATTTAAATAATGGGTGTTACTTCTCGTCGTTAATTAGGTAGAGGACGTTAATTAGAAAAAGCCAGTTCCCAAAAAAAATTTGGTAGTCTTGTTATAGTCTATTTAAAAGGTCTATTTACAGAAAAAGATCTATTTACAGAAATAACTATCATTTATTCGGTATTTAACAAGCGGGCTCGGAACACGTCATCTTGCTCTTAAACTTAAAAAAAATACAGCTGTCAAATACATGTCGAATGTGTTTTGTTTCTGTGAAATCAGACAATCCGTTCCCGATACAAAATGTGTGAAAACAAAAACAATATTATCTTCATAATTTTCTTTACGATGAATTTATTCGAGGTTTTAATAGTTATTCTGTAATAAGGGTTGGAGACAAATACAACAAATCAATGATCATAAAAATCGGTCCAGTCGTTCTTGAGTTATGAATAGTGTAACTAACCCGATTTCGTTTATAATTATATATAATTTTTGACACTTATGGCCGATTGGTATCCTATTCTTAACTGAAAGCATAATAATAGGACCATGTTGTCTGCTTACCACAAAAAGTAAAAGCGGCACAATACAGGTTTCGCGTGCGCCTGACCTTTCGCAACCGGTTGCTGAATCATATTTATCAATTTCGCCTGCACTTTCACTGTAAACAAACATGGCCTTAACTCGTTCTTAAAGGATCGTAAACTGTGGACTTAGGGCTGTATTGCGAAATCCTCAAGTAAATAAACCATTTTTTTTTAAAACGAACATATGAGACACCTGATGGTAAGTACCTAGTCATAGCAGCCCATGGACACCTCCAACACTAAAGGGGATGCCGATGCGTTGTCGAGGTTTAAGAGCCCCTACGGACCTCAGACTGTCAGAGCAGCAACAACCGAGGGGGACATGCACCAAGATGCTTTACGACAGTCTCCAACGTGAGGATAGTCGCCAGCCAGTCAAACCCTAAGAGGTCTTACCACCGATCAAGTTAGAATATTTCTCGGCTGTTACAAGATACCTATCTGAACGGCAGTGAGGAACTGTATTCTGACCCACACGAGGGAAAATAACCTCATTTCTTGTGTTTGATGTTAGTGGCTTGTCATGAGTTCCCTGGCCTGTGTGGTGACTGTAGGGTAAGAGAAGACAAGCGTAGTTTTAAGTCGTTACGAGTCCGTTATTGAGGCGTTTCTAACCCAGTTCCACTTCAAGCCTGTGGAATGAACTGTCGCCTGCAGTATTTCCGGACCAATACGACCTTCAAACCTTCAAGAAAAGAGCGTACTCCCTTTTAAAAGGCTGGCAGCGCACTTGTGACTCCTCTGGTGTTGCAGGTGTCCATGGGCGGCGGTGATCGCTTACCATCAGGCGATCCGTCTGCTCGTTTGCCTGCTATCAAATAAAAAAAAAATAGCTTAGCGTATATCAGAGATCAAGGTTTTGGGCTATTTTTACTCTTGGCTATTTTGGCTAATTTGACTCCTATCATACTGCTTGGCGTAAATCAGCGATCAGGGTTTTGGAGCACGGCACGCTATTTTCACTACTGACTAATTTCACTCCTGTCATACTGTAGACTTCTGATGTTTTCTCAAAGACAACGCCAGTGTGCCGAAGGTGAGGATGAGGAGAATGCTTATTGCTATGTATGTGGTTTATTTAGTGAAGCAGTATCTCATGAAAGTTAAGCATATCATAAAGTGTAACCTTCTGTCAGGGGTACCAATAGCTCTTCCAGGTGACGACACGTTTGGCGTAGCGGCTGAGCAATTGGCTTCTGCGACACGTGTTGTGGGTTCGATCCCCACACCGAGCAAATATTTGTATGAGCTACAGGTAGTTGTTCTGGGTCTGGGTGTTTGTGTATGTGAGAATTTGTGTTTGTAAACGCACCCACGATAAAGGAGAAAATCCTATTGTGGGGCAATGTTTAATAAAAAAGAAAAGAAAAGAAAAAAAAAGGTTACCGGACCTGGAAACACTATTAGTCCATTACAGACCAATAAATTTATTTGGCATAAGTCAACGCTCAGATGGGCTCAGCACTGTTTACAAGCTACCATTTCAACTCAAAACTGTAGACAGTGTTCGCACGGGGACCGTTTCAATAGCAGTTCATCCCATTTAGTTTTGACAATCAAGCAGCTCTCCCAGGGCGAAACATTTCGCCGAACTCCTGCCCTCCCATCAACTAATACATAATATGGTGCAAGTTAAAGCTGGTAGCGGGGATGGGATGACTCCGCTACAGCAGTGGTTCTTTTCGTATCTCTACTAAATAAATAATAATGTTATAAATCCAAAAGTATGTACTTATGTATAAAATCTAAGTTTTTTTTTATGGGACAGGGGGGCAAACGAGCAAACGGATCACCTGATGGTAAGCGATAACCGCCGATAACTTAGCAGAAACTTTATTTAAATGTGAAAATGGTATCTATAAAACCCGGATGTCCACCACTACTGTGGCAATATATCCAATTTTACACGCTTAGCTAGCTATTAAGCTACGCCATTTCAAAGGTGACAGCGAGTTGCTTTCGCTTATAGTTGACGCCACACGCCCAGGGATTCCCTCTCACTAATGGTGCTCGGTCGAAAGCGCCCAGTGTTTACTTTTATTGTTGTGATAAATCTGTCTTAACTGTCCCGATAATCGCCGCTAACTGTTTGCTGCGTAAATATAGCTAGTGTTATTGCTTCGTGCCGAATTTATGCTGTTTATGTAAAGGTGGAGAAAATAGATAGTTTGTCCTAGACCCTCGAATTGTTGGCGTTATCGCTAGTCCGCATAAAAGGAACCTCGATTTCAACTGAATTGAAAGAGTTTGCTCCAGAGAAATAAGTGGAATATTTATATAGTGCCAAAACATTCAAAAAATCTTGCGGTAATTTTTAAAATTGTATCTACTTACAGTACCTGCTGTGTATGGATTCTATCGCGGTATTTATTGATATTATTCAATTCTGACTTTCCGGATCCATGAGTATAATGCTATCGAAATTTTTCTGTGAAAGTAAATAAGAAAAAACAGTATTCAACACATCAGCATGTGTAGCAAGAAAAACACAGGCAAGGTGTTTTATCAACGGATAAATGAAATATTTGCCATTCCATTTTCCATTGATTTATTAGAAATTCCTCTCGTGTGGGGACGACGTAGAATAAGTATAATTCCTCACTGCCATTCAAATCGGTATCTTGTAAGAGGAGAGAATATGTCTCACTAAGTGCTAGTGCGGTGCTAAGATCTTTTTGGATCTGATTGTCAAACAACTACCCTTACGTCTGTCATGAACTCATGAAGCACCTTTGTGGTTACTTAGACTTTTGGGCGTCAAAGCCAGTTCTCGCTTCCGTTGCTACTCCGGCAATCTACAGCTCATACGAGATTTTACAAGGCTCGGCAACGCATTAACCACTGCGCTGGTAATACAGTACTTAGTCCAAGAACTGCGATGACTCCTTACTATCCTATATATAAAAACTAACCATTCTACGCACGCTGTTGTAACACCAAATCCTTTCTACGAATGAAAGTTAATAAACTGATAACGGTCAGCGAAATACAGGGACTCGGCATTAAAAAACAATCCCACGGAAACAATAGACACGTAATTATCTTGCGCGAACTCGTAAAAACTTTGACATGACGCTATCAAATATTTTGCACCTAAGTTAACGAGCGGATCCTGGTCATAAAGCCGTGTATATCTCTCATATGCGTTGTGATACTTTGGTTTCCATTGACGGCTTACTTCAACGATATGTTCCTGTACCTCGTGGCTACTGTTCAATGTAGGTTGTAAATCATTAGTGATGTATGCATGCGTGTAAAGGGACTAGTTTTATTACGGCCACGTTTTATAGTTCCGCCAATAGCCGCTGTGGCTACAGGCTCTGGTTGCAAGTTTAAGGGAATTAGGTAGAGGCCTTGAAAACCGCGGGTTGAGGGCGGAGCGGGCAGCGAGTGATTTATTCACAGGGAAGTCGTTTTCTCAAATAATTTTATTGAGTTAAAGTTATTGAGCGTGTGGTCTTGAGTTCGTTTCCCAGTTGGGTTTTCTGTTTGAAAATTCCCAGCTTATCGAAGTTTGGGAGTTGAGCCCGGTAAATAGCAAAACTCTAAGGGTAAGCGCGCACTACAATAAATATCTTTTCCTCCAAAAAGTTTTATTGATTTTAGGTATTTCGCACTCTCAAATCCGCACCGAATAAACTTTGTAGTGCGAGCTTACCCTAAGGGCTTGATACTTCAAGGCGTATGAAACCTGCTTACCAGCTTTAGGCTCTGAGATTACCGTCTTCTTAAGGGGATAAATATTATTATAATTTGTAAATGTTTTTCAAAAACTTTTGCCTCCTTCAGCAGTCGGATAAAAACGAGAATCTGACGAAGTTACCGAAAATAAGGAAAATATTTTTTTTCACGACTGCGGCTTTAATGGCCCACCCACTAGTGGGTCCACCCCTAATCCGGTTGTTTTACGACTCGCCTTTTGTAGCCGCCGGCACTGAACTCCCGACCATTTTCATTTATCGTACGTATTGTGTCGGCGCGTACGCTTGCCGATTTAGTTTAGTGTGTCACGGATGTGATGTTTTTTATATCCACTCAATAGAAGCTTTTATTTTATAGTAATTTGTAAGAAAAACAAGTTTTTATTCAAGGAGGGTTAATTTTCTACATAGTCTTTACGTAATCTTTCAGTTTCAGCTAGGCTTCAGCACGAATGGGCCGGCTATACTACAGCTTCACAGAAAACAGCGTGAAAAAACGCCTACGCTGCATTTCACTGAGTGTGTAAGGATACCCGAGGCCCAAACCCTTTTTGAAAGGCGGGCAATGCACTTGCGACTCCTCTGGTGATGCGAGTGTCCATAGGCGGTGGTAATCACTTACCATTAAGTGATCATTCCGCTCGTTTCCCATAAAAAAATTAATAGGTGCGTGACCACTACATTTATTTTAAATTATTGATAGGTTTACGCTTGATCGTCAGTTCGCCTAATATAAAGCGACACTGCGACTGCTTGCCTAGAAGAAACCGATTCGTGATTTAAAGACACCAGATTATATCGGGGAAGACCCACTCGGGAAGCGCATTCCACATTGCGACGGTACGCATGACAAGCAAACACATTTTCACTTAGTAAACTAACTGTAATATGATGTGTTGGCAACACGACATATTGATGGAAATAATACCGTCTTATATTGAGTTCAAAAATAACTGAAACCATTTGAATAGGCACATTAATCGGCAAATGTAATACGTAAGGCGAAAGATTCATGATTAGAAATGTATGGAGCTGGAATGACAACTGTGCTCACCTCACAGTCTATAAATAGCAAGCTTGGTAGGAAAGATTTCCCAGATTTACTTGATTTTTCGTAAATTTATGTGAATTATCTATTTTCGAAAAACTTTTTCTTTGTTTTTCTTTTTAAGCTTACCTAGCAATGTGGGTCGCACATTACTAGTATTCTTCTAAACCCCTCGTGCTAAGCTTAATGCTTGTGTTACGAGTAGGTTCACGTCGGTAGCGCAATGGGTTGGTTTCGAACCGGCAACCACATGATCGCAAGTCCGACGCCCTAACCATTAGGCGTTAGTCTTCCCCGATAATTCACGAGTGAATCGGTTTTTTCTAGGCAAGCGCGCTCCATCGTAGATTCCAGTGTCGCTTAACATCAGGCGAACTGGCGGTCAAGACTAAGCCTATCATCAGAATTAATAAAAAAAGGCATATCATATATAGTAACAGATTTTTTTATGATATTATTATTAACCGGTAAAGTGAGTATGAAAATATGGGTAAATGGATGAAGCAAAATATGGTAGCAAGTAGTGTTTCTACACACCCCTATTGAAAAAAACCTGAGTGTATGCATGTCATACGTAGGTACGTGTATGATTATGTCGGCCAATAAGCAGATGAAGCACCTGATGATACGTAGACATCGTCGCCCATAAACACCTGCAACACCAAAGAAGTCGCTGTCGTTGACAAGCCATAAGGGCCTTTACGGATGCTTAGAGATTGTTCTCATGCGCAAAAGTCGAATCACATCCCTAGGTGCATTACAACAGACTCCGACATAATGGTGGTCGCCAGTCAAACCTCAAGAGGTCATCGAGCAAGTCAGATATTTTTTTGACCAAACACCAATGAGAAAGTGAGAAACTTTCTAAGCTTTTATAAGATCCCTGTCTGAAAGGAAATGAGGAACTGTATTCTACCCCCAAGTTTGGTTATCTGAATAAATAATTAAAATTGGAGCACGTAGATTCTAATACTGGCTGAGATCGAATTAATAGACTTAAGATAAAATATGACTTTTCATTTATAAAACAAAAAATCCACTGCCACATCTATCATTTCGTAGTTCTACGCTCTTCAAACTCACAATAGCGATCGAGTTTCTTTGATAGGCACGTTAATTTGACAAGGGTATTGAATTGTAACCTGGTATATACCTACAACGGTACATGAGTATCGATTGTATGACGCTTTGACAGGGCTCACTTTGAAATGTGTGGATACCTGGTTATACTTCTGTGTCTGGTGACTTAACCCTTGTGCAAAGAGCACTGTAGGTTTGAGAGTTATGAGACTAGTAGAGTTGCCGACCTTTTAAAAGGGAGTACGCTCTTTTCTTGAAGGTTTGAAGGTCGTTCCACAGTTTTGTTGTACCAGGCTGAAAGTTTCTAAGCGCATAGTTGTGGACTGCCAGCCGTCTAGGTGATGGGGGTGGGAACTGTTAAATCAAGTCTTTAATAGAGGTGTAACTAATATATTCGTAATAGGTATAGATATTATGATACGAGCTGTATATTCATATTAGTATATATTAGTTTAGCGTAGACTATTACCAGATATTAGTCAAATAATAGGCACACCGAGTAAATAATTCCGTATTCGTAACGAATAACACATAATATTGATATCGTACCTATTCTGAGAATAGTTACGATATCCATATTATGTTAGAGTTAACGAATACGGAGAGAATATGAATCTCAAAATGGCTGACTAATATTTGACTATTACCCAGTAATAGGTATGGTATGCTAATATAGCTTAGTGAATATATTCAATAATTACTTAAATATCACCTTAATATAACTCCTCTAGTCTTTAAATCGAGATTAGACTTGTAATCGAACCTAAGACCATTGACTCAGAAGCCACTGATTGCGACGGCTTTTTATGACTGAAATAATGAGCTCAGAATTCAGAACTCACAATTTGAGCATAAAAGCATTTTCACCAATGATGACGCAAATTTGTACTCTGCATAGTGACGAGCCGTTATTTCGATATTTATTACAGTGATGCGCTGTTATATCGATACATTATAATTTTGCCGAGTAATTAAATTCGATACCGCAGTAATTTCGACTGCTATTAGCGAAAGTTTGTATTAATACAACTGCGTAATGATGTCATTATGAGTTCCAAATATATTTTGGTTTTGGTTATTGAATTTTCTGAATTGTATTCCAGTAAATATGGCGAGTACGGATGGAAAAGTTGGAATGGGCCGACCGCGGCGAACGTACCTCAACAGCAATATTGTACCAGTGAAGATTGTAACATCACACAAGTGTCCATGGTGCTTCTTGCCGGATTATTCTCCATAGGATCAACCTTTTGGAACCGTGCAACTAGAATCGTAACGTTTCATAAACGCTTGTAAAAACTTACTTGAAATAAAAACATTTGAACCTTGAATCTTAAACCAAATTCTCAAAAAAGGTCAGGATTAGAGCATCATACGCTGAACATAGATCAAGTGAAAGTGGTGTGCAAAGATCATGGTAACTGGAAATCTATAGTCTCTACATACCCCAATGGGCATTGACGACTTAAACTGAATTCTGTGAAATGTGGGTCTTGTTTTTTTTTGTTTTCTTTATTTTTAGAGGGTTTTTATATTTGTCTGTAACTTACTAACAGTAGAATTTAAGTTAAATTGTTACTAACCCTATGGACTCCGGTCTGAAATAAAATTTATTCTATTCTATTCTATTCTTTGTCGCTTAGCGACGATGTCACCCTGTTATTAACAGGTCACAAAGTATTAATTACTAATTAATAATTAATTAATTTATATAATATTCTTGCCTTATTACTTAAAGGAAATGCCAATATACTATTATATATTCCTATATCAACTAACCTTTTTTTGAAAATAAGTCTTCTGTGACTGTCATTCCGAACACACTCCGTCAATACGTGTTGGATGTCCTCAACCACTCCACAATCGCTACAGATAGGACTTGGGATCTTTTTCATTAAATAAGCAAACTTTTTTGACGGAATGTGGCCAGAACGAGTTCTTAGGGCTATTGTTAATTCTCTCCTCGAAAACTTGTTATTATCCCACTCCGGGTCATGGGCATCAATGCCCTTAAGGCAAAATAAGGTTAAATAAGCAAGATGATGTGTGTTTCGCTTTCATCTAGTGCCTTTTCTGCCACAGTAAGGGAAGTATTTATAAAATTACCATTACAACGTCACATTTAAATAATTCGAAACCTCTCAATTCAATTTAGTCAAAAGGTCTTCAATTGCTGCCTCCATAAAACCTTATTTCCCATTGAGAATTACGCTTCTATTTCCCAATAGCTGGAACCAGAGACGTCTTATTCACATCCTCTTAGAATCACGTCTCCTATTTTCCATTTCCCCGAGAGGGCGCTTAACAAAATGGCCATAAAATGTTAAAGTCTCAAAATTTAAATATCGCAAGCCGTCTGGCCGTAGCCGAGCGCCGATTGATGTTTATACCTATATACTTACAGAATGCCGAGACACCGTAATGGAGGTAGGAATGGAAAGGATCATTATGGAGGAGACAGTTTTATGTAATACTGGCCTTTGCCCGCGGCTTCGCTCACCTGAAGCTATAGTAGCATTATAAATGGATTCCAAAATAATGTAATAAAAACCAACAGTGATGATCTCTTCTTTGTATGGGCCTATATACGGTAGAGAGGTCAAGATGTATCTTAGGATCCGATGTATTGATTGTGATAAGAAGTTCACCAGTTTTTAAGTTGGAGCATATACTTTCTAACAGTCATAATTAAAATGTATTCAGTAGTTTTTGCTCCAACCCGTAAGAAACATATTTTTTCAATTTTATAATAGAAGAAAAAGAGAAGAAGAGGACAAGCCATCTCTGATAGTTAACGGCAACCAAAACCAACGCTAGCAACACCAGTGGAATCACTGGCGCGTTGTCATCTTGAGACCTTAGTTGTTATGTCTTATCATTTCACTTAGCACATTTTTTTTATATGGCTCCATACTTTAAGGCCCACTTGCACCAAATTCTTAAATGTGTTTAAGTCATATTTAAACACAATTTTTCATAGCAATTTCGTGTTTAAATACAAGTTAAACACCTTTAAGAAGTTGGTGCAAGTGGGCCTAAGTGTTCGCCAGTGTCAAGTACTCAGTACGTAGTGTCCAACATCTGGAACCGGTGTAAGAAGAAATGTATGTATTTGGTAATGCGGTGGTACCAATCTAGACATACACAGAAGCAGAGCTCGACCGCCAGAATACTCGTAAATCCGGGATAAACGAAAAGTGTACGATTCAACCCTGATAGAGCTTCTGAGTTCGGGTAAGGAGACTCAATAGTTTTGTATAACCTTGGCAGGGCCTTGGGTATCTTAACTAGACGTCTGGTATAGTAGTTCATATATCTCAGAAAAAGAACTCCATAGATCTCAAGAACTAAAAAGAAAAAAACTTAAAAAATTTTGCACAAGTTCCCAAAAATACAATAAAAGACGGAACATATTTGCTGTAAGATCTTAATTAGTCTATAAGTCCCAAGCGTGACTCCTAAGCTGGAGGCACTGGGTTCGATTCCCAGGAACAGCAAAGTGTTAGTGGGATTTTCGATAAAATTCTAAGTAGCAGCTCGGGGATCAGGTTGTGTGCCCGGTAAACGCAATTATGACACCTAAACATGAAATTGTGGGTGTTAATAAATACTATTCTCTCTCGTTAGTAAGTTATGTATTTGTATCAACATTTTTATGAGGTTATCCAGCGCTAGTCTGTCTTCCTGGCTCCATGGAGTATAACACAGACTAGGTGCAAGGCGCCCAGACGCGGTGACTGACCTGCAACCGTGATGTGCAATATACAAGGAATATTAGCTGTAGCGTGTAGCTATTGTACTCTGTAGACCTTTAGACGTCTCATTAGGCCGAGTAGCTACGGACTTTGAGGTCCTGGCTTATGTTAGGAAAATGTGATTGGATTTGTAGTAGATTTTACATATCTACATATATACATACCATCACGCCTGTATTCCCCGAAGGGTCAGGCAGAGGCGTACTAATGTACACCCACAGTTCGCTGGTATGTTTAAGTCCCATGTGGGGGCGAGCCTATTGCCGTTAACCGGGCACATATTCCTAACTCTGAGCTGCTACTGGGAATTTCGTAGAACATCCCAATAACACTTTGCTCGACCTGGGAATCGAACCCAGGACCTCTAGTAGGCAGTTGTTTTTGTTGTAGTAGACTGTTGTTATTTTTATTATTGTAGGAAACACAGAGAGTGAAAGTCCAGAAGTAGATACTATAAAAAAATTATAGTGTTTTTGTATTCTGCAACAAAATTAAATTTATTCCGCGGGAGAGCCATGCTTCGGCACGAATGGGCCGGAGTGATACCACGGCCTCACAGAAAACTGGCGTGAAACAACACTTACGTTGTGTTTCACCGAATGACTGAGGATACCGGACGCCCAAACACTTTTAAAAGTCGGGAAACGCACTTGCGACTCCTCTGGTGTTGCGGGTGTCCATGGGCGGCGGTAATTGCTTACCATCAGGCGATCCGTCTCCCCGATTGCCCACTATCACATGAAAAACCCTCTTACTACAAGAGGACTGATAGATAAACATACTTTGAGTCTGAGTTTAGGTTAGTTAGTTAGCTATCTTGTGGAGAGTTAGATTTATCAAAAAGATTTGAGATCACGATTGAATATACTTGCTTACTTTTTATCTTTGACTTAATTATTTTTGAAAACGACATTAGAGAGGTGTAATGTATTTATGAAAATAGTGTTGGAAGACCTGAAAATCATCCTTAAGCTATCTGTATTACCCAGAAATTGGATTGCTGAGGTCTGAAAACATTTAGTCCTATCTGAATTTCTTAGAATCTCAGCATCGCATCTGGTAGAAGGATGTTGACTTAGAGTGCTACATAGTTAAAGGAACTTATCTGGCCCTCTTAACAAGCAAAATACTAATTCAGTGTGCCATAAAATTAAGCTGTCAACATAAACTAAACAAATCCTTGAAGCAAATTTACTTTTACGTTCTTTTATTGCTTTATTGCAATGTAAATAAAGTCTAATTTAGTTTGATTAATGGTAAATATAATTCCGACCTCAAGGCCAAATGAAACTGAGCCAAAACGTGTCCATTACCACAATTAATCTGTATTGCTGCTGCAAAAATGATATGTGATCCTTATAATATCGGCTTAAGCTTCATTTTCGCATGACATGAGTAGTTTTGACAGAAATAGAGACAAGTGTATCTTCTTTTTGTGATACTATATATGATAATGTTACTAGGAAAATGGATTATAAGCGACAAAACCGTTAAAATAACTGACAATGTTTCAGACAAATTATCCTAAAATGTGCGCTTTGAAGCTTCAGAAAAAAAAATGAAAAATATGACTATATCATGTTCAAAGGCATGGCTTACAGGTGTGTGAGATACTGGACGTATTCCACATTAGGCACCCGTTTAAACGGCACCTGAGTGAATGGCACCTGAGGTATTCCACATACGGCACCTATGGATATTTTTCGCAGGTGCCATTAGTGGAATAATTTATTATTTAAAAATTTATTCCACCAATGGCACCTACGGATTAGTAGGTACTAGTGTTGGGATGTTTATTATTTTGACGTATTCCACATTAGGCACCCGTTTAAACGGCACCTGAGTGAATGGCACCTGAGGTATTCCACATACGGCACCTATGGATATTTTTCGCAGGTGCCATTAGTGGAATAATTTATTATTTAAAAATTTATTCCACCAATGGCACCTACGGATTAGTAGGTACTAGTGTTGGGATGTTTATTATTTTTAGGATGTCAAAATAAAAAAATATATTAAAATCAGTAGTAAGTTTAATACTTCGATCGAAGGTTTAATATAATAACATGATAATAAAACTATAATATGATTAGCTAAGCGCCATCTATCTAATTCATCTGAACTATGTCCACTCAATCCTTCTTAAAGCAAGAATCTGGCAAAGATTTTAAGGGTTCTTCAAGAAAATTGCAAGAATTACGCTGAAATCCGCGGAAAAATGGAAAAGTTAAAATCACAAAAATATGCAGAACGTAGGAACCAATTAATTAGCAATATAGTAGAAGAGTACAAAAATGGGTTTATTTCTTTTGGTCACTGTATGGAAAAACTGCATTTTTAATAAAATATCTATTGAACATTTTTAGCCACAAGTAAGTTATGCGCTGACCTTTAAAAAATATACTTGTGCCTATTTAAGTAAATATTATGTTATATCTTTAAGTGTTACATAATAAATAACTCAAGACTGATTTTACCGACTGTGTCATATTAAAAAAATATGTCATTAATATGACAAAGTTAACTAAGATAAATAATTATAAATAAACGTAAAAAGTATTGTTTCTAAATTCTATTGTAACTCTAGGCTAATTTTGCAATATATGTGATTAAGGAAACTGATTGTGATATTAAAATGTTTAAAAACAAAGAAGTTATATTTTTATCATGTTATAGTCTACTGATTTTAATTGAATTTTTGATTTTAATGTCCTAAAAATAATAAACATCCCAACACTAGTACCTACTAATCCGTAGGTGCCATTGGTGGAATAAAATTTTAAATAATAAATTATTCCACTAATGGCACCTGCGAAAAATATCCATAGGTGCCGTATGTAGAATACCTCAGGTGCCATTCACTCAGGTGCCGTTTAAACGGGTGCCCAATGTGGAATACGTCAGATCCTGAGTTCAATTCCAAGGTCGAACAAAGTGTTATTGGTTTTTGGCTATGAAATTCTCAGTAGGGGTTTGGCGTTTGATGGTGCTAGCCCTTGGAAATACCAGAGACCTATGGGTACAGTACAACATCTGCCTAACCCTACAAACAATGTAGGCGTGATGGTATGTTTATCATCATCCATATCCACTAGGTGCTCATAGAAACACAAATATCAAGGTCGGGATACGAAAAGCTCTCATAAAATTTTCTAGTACTAAAGAAGTCTCCATAACACTAGAACAGATTAAAATAAAATAAGTGTCTGTATTAAGACACAATCTCCTGTTTCTAGTCCGGTGGAGTGGTTAGACAAAAGACAAATACGCAACACTTTCTAGTACGGACAGAAAATAAAGAGAGATTAAAAGTCAAGATGGCGGGTAGGGTTGGCAATTAACTTAGTTGCAGATTTTATTTAATTTCTTACATTTTATTTAGCTTCCCGGCTTCGCTCGGGTGGAGAAATCCTTCAACTTTTTCAAAATATTCTATAGCCTAAGTTATCTGGAATAATGTAGCATTCAAATATTGAAAAAAAAAATTGAAATCGGCCCAGGAGTTTTGTGTTTATTCGTTACATACAAACAAATCTTTCTTCTTTATAATATTAGTATAGATTCGCAAATGTGCTCCGGTCAGTGACACAGAAATGAAGAAAAAACATAAATAATAGCTATAGGAAGTTTATTAGACGTTTTATAATATCTATCTAAATATATAAAAGAAAGTCGTGTTAGTTACTCCATTTATAACTCAAGAACGGCTGAACCGATTTGGCTGAAAATTGGTGGAGAGGTAGCTTAGAATCAGGAGACGGACATAGGATACTCTTTATCCCGTTCCCGTGGGATGTGATGACAGACCAAATTCCACGGGGGCGATGCCGCGGGCAGAAGCTAGTATATATATATAAAACAAAGTTGTGTTAGTTACTCCATTTATAACTCAAGAACGGCTGAACCGATTTGGCTGAAAATTGGTGGAGAGGTAGCTTAGAACCAGGAAACGGACATAGGATACTTTTTATCCCGTTCCCGATACTTTTTATTCCACGGGGGCGAAGCGGGCAGATGCTAGTTTTAAATAAAACTACTGGTTTCTGTGTGTTCTGTGGATGCCCTGTTTGTAAGGGGCCATTCATAAATTACGTCACAGGTTGGGGGTGAGTCCACGAAATGTGACAATGTGTTGTGTCAAGTGGTGGGATGTCACATAATAAATATCTAAATAAAAAAAAGTTGAACAGCTGTTTTGCTTTGATTATTTCTAGATGTAAAATTATAAAATATGTGACGTCACAGTGTGGAGGAGGTAAATCATGAAATTCGTGTGACAGAAACTGAAAAATCGTATTTTTTATGTTTATTAATAATTTGATTAACTTTGATTTGATTTGACTGCCTCATTAGCATAGTGGTCCTGAGTGCGAATGCTACGCTAGAGGTCTTGGTTTCGATTCCCAGGTCGAGCAAAGTGTTATTGGATTTTTCTATGAAATTGCCAGTAGCAGCTCGGAGTTTGGAATTAGTGCGCGGTTAATGGGAATGCGCGTAGTACTCACAACCGGCGCGTATTTAAGAGAAGATGTATGAATGTCGCAGAAGCAAAAGAAGCATGCAAGAATCGTAGCAAGTGGCAGTCTATACTTTCTGCCTACCCCTGTGGGAGAAGGGCGTGAGTGTATGTATGTTAATGGCAATAGGCTCGCCCCCTATTACATGGAACCTAAACATACCGGTGGACTGTGGGTGAACATTAGTACGCCTCTGCCTAACTCTTCAGGGAATACAGGCGTGATGGTATGTTATGTTATTAATAATTTGTACAAAAACTGTGTAATATTTTATTTTTATATTTGACTTGATATTACATTAGATAAGAGCAGACACCGATTGATGACGGTTCTTTATATTTGTATCAAGTTTTTGTTTGCTGATCGTCGTGTCAGCCCTAGTAGTAACAAGAGGTTTGACGTAAACAACACGTCTTGCTACTGTGCAATCATCGAGACGTATTTGTCGCAAAATAACTATTACTTAGGAACTTCGATTTGACTTTAAAACTTCGAAGTATTAAGATGCGAATATACATTACGTAGTACTATTAAGCAATTACAAGAAATACACAAATATTACCGTAATCAAGTACATTTAAACGACGACAAAAAAGGAGTTTTTATTTATTTATATTTATGGTACTTCAACGACTTACTCACTAGGACATACATAAACAAAAAATTACAAACAGTTTTAGGCATAGTGAGTTGGTCACTTACAAAAGTACACAACACTCACAGAATGATAAAGGGACAAGTAAGATAGCATTCTTGAATTAGACACACAAATTAGATTAAAAAATTCATGGTAATCATCAATCAAAAAATTTGTAAATTAGTAAGTTTTATTTCAATGTAAATGAAAAATGTTAATTGTTTTTATACATTACATAGAAACACAACATAGGTATCGTCATGCCTATATTCAGAGCTAGGCAGAGGCGTACCAATGTACACTCACAGATCCCATGTAATACGGGGAGAGCCTATTGCCATTAATCGGGCAAAAATCCAAACTCCGAGCTGTTACTGAGAAATTCATATGAAACCGAATAACATTACTCAAACTGGGAATCGAACCCAGGACCTACAGCGAAGCAATCACGCTTAGAAACATTAGACTAATGAGGCATTTAGAAGAAGAAAACAATAAAACAAGTGCAAAGTATCACTACTTTACAGCATCAAAAAGTAAGAGTGACGCATTACAAAACAAAACTACGTTTTAAATTCCAAAATAAACTAGGTAACAATTATGATTTTGTTTTAATTAAAACATTAAAGCGAGTGAATCATTTTATGACTAACAGCCGCTCCATGCCTCTGAAAATTTTACGCCGTATTGAAATGATAAAATTAGGTCACATTTTGAATACTTAATTAGTTTCGGACTATTGGTTCCGTATTGTTTTTATTTTATAACTAACTGCCTCAATAGCCTAGTTGTTCTATGCGCAACTCCTTTGCTAGAGTGTGTGTGTTTGATAACCAGGCCGAGCAGTGTTAGGGATCATCCATAAATTATGTCATACCGTTGGGAGGGGGTCAACGAAATGTGAATTTTCATGAAAAAAAATCCTGGACGAGCGCGGAGCTTGGGATCCACGAACAATAAACGACAAAAGGCTCAATAGGCAATAGCGGTGAACTGTGAGTATAATTAATACATCTTTACTAACCTTTCAAAGAATACAGGCGTGATAGTATAAGTAAAAGGTGAGTCAGAGCGCAAATGAATATAAGGTTAAAAGGAAGCCGAAGAAAGGACGACTGAATTGAAGATAGGATTGACGCAACATAACTGCTTCGTAGGGTAAGCGGCAATCCCAACACCAGCCTACAAGCGATAGCCGCCCGGGCAGACAGCCCGCTTGTGTGGGCGTTAGCCAATCAGACCAAATTTGTTTTAGTTATTAAGTAATGACATACATAGGCTAAAGTCATTTGTTCTTACAAGATGGACCTTAGTAGTCTGCTTAAACATAAAAAAATATAAATAAGAAAACATTTAAATGTATTTTTTTGTAGATAAAGTTAATGATAATTAATGCATATAATAATCAATTTCATAAACCACACATAAATTTAAATTTACTTCTCAATTTCACTGATCCATAAAATCAATTAACAAAATTAATTTTCCTTGCTGAACCCCAATTTGTCTGTCTGTCTGTCTGAACAATAACTCGGTAATTGCCGCGCCGTAATTAACCAGACGGTGAGTCATTGCACTTTCATAGGTCTTTGTTGTGAAGTATGAGGGTGATACGGAAGTCACAAAGGTTTTAGTACTAGAAATATAGAAGTCAATTATGTGAGACCTTGGACCTTATTATGAATAATGTGGTTGTGTTTTCTTTGTACTGATACTATAGGAAGTATTTTTGAAGTCTTATTGTGTCAGTCTTTGTGAATATGGAAATTATTTTTGCGTACTTTCATTACAGCTGCATCATTAGTTTATCATTTTTCACGTGGGAGAGCCATGCTTCGGCACGAATGGGCCGGCTCGACCGGAGTGATAACACGGCCTCACAGAAAACCAGCGTGAAGCAACGTTTGCGTTGTGTTTCGCCGAGTGAGTGAGGTTACCGGAGGCCCAAACCCTTTCAAAAGGCGGGCAACTCACTTGTGACTCCTCCTGACTGGTGTTGCAGGTGTCCATGGGCGGCGGTTATCGCTTACCATCAGGTGTTCCGTCTGCTCGTTTGCTCCCCTAACCCATAAAAAAAATGTACAGTGGTTGTAAGCACGACAGCTACGCTAGAGGCTCTCTTTGATTCCCAGGTTAAGCAAAGTTTTATTGGCTTTTCTAAGAAATTCTCAGTAGCATCTCGGAGCTTAGGATTTATTCCCGATTAATGGCAATAGACAATTAAAAAGACGCCACGTTTTTGGTAGGTACACTTTCTTTTTTAAAGAAGCTGAAATTTTTTTCCTGTATCAAAAAAAAAAAAAAAAAAGTCAAATGTTTTATTTCAAATAAACCAGTAATACAGGTACTTTTGAAATGTCAAAAACTAGGTGCGCGGTTCCAAATAGTGGGTCTTATGGAGAAGAACCGGCAAGAAACTCCATAGATACTCCTTTCAACAAAGATTATAACATTGATTTATTTTACAATTTAGTTGTTATAATGTGAGAATCATGCAGCTTGATGTGCTGATAACAATTGAATTAATAAACTACGATCAATTGCCTTCCAAAGAAAAGAAAAGTGATTACCATAGCATGTCAAGAGCCGACCAGTCCCGACAGACGGCGCCCGTTCACGAGCATGACGTGTGTGTCAGCGTCGTCTGACTCAACCATGTTGTAGGGAATAAAACGACCCGACACACAACGCCACCATCAGCAAGACTTCTTAGTGAGCATGACATGCTCTGACTACTATGCAACCAACAGGCTTGATATACGTTTAAACGACAGGTAATAAATAAATGCAACATCATAGCCTACCTGATACTCACATTTTACAGACAATTTATGATCATATAAATAATAAATAACAATAATTATATTACATGTCATATGATAAAATGTATAAAATTGCAAAGCATGTCAAATTTTTGCATTGTAATAACAAATTAGTAACAATGGCACAATATAGATAAGTAGGTATAGATAGGAATGTGTAAAAAATTATATCATATCAAGTGACTAATGAACTTGTGGAGCTGGACCAGCAGTTTTCCAGGCATTTTTATCTACAAGATATCTTAGGTGCATTTATAAAGACAAATTCTCAAACCCGGAACAATGTATCTCTCACAAATATTTGTAACGTGTGTATATCGAACCTACAACTCGTGGTGCAGAAGCTGATCGCTCAGCCTTTACGCCATACTTCTCGATGTGTGGTCAAGGCATGATCTTGGAAGCTAACCTTTTTTCTCAAAAAAGTCCTTCGGGTGACAAGTAAAACCACGCGAACAGCTAGTACTGAATAAAAAATGTCGAGACAAAACTAACTGAAAGTAATCAATTATAAACTCTATTCAATTATAATGTGACACTAATTATCTTGTCTGGATCTCATTGAAATGACTTTGTATATAATTTAGTCGGACAATGACCTTTTAGCACAGTTTTTAAATATGGATTTTTGTGTACCGATAGTTTTGGTACAATGAAATAAAACTACTGTTTACGTATTTTCGCGTTGTAAAGGAGGTGTCAGAAATCAGTAGCTTTGGTATATTTGACGATTTGCGGGTGGCGCAATTGACTGAACGAGGAGGATTACCGTGGGAGAGCCATGCTTCGGCACGAATAGGCCGGCTCGACTGGAGTGATACGGCGTCACAGAAAACCGGCGTGAAACAACACTTACGTTGTGTTTTGCCTAGTGGGTAAGGATACCGAGACCCAAACCCTTTTACAAGGCGGGCAACGCGTTTGTCACTCCTCTGGTGTTGTTGGTGTCCATGGGCGACGGTAATCGCTTACCAACACGTAATCCGTCAGCTCCTTTGACTATCTATCTATAAGGACCCGCCTCTCATGATCCTTCCCCTCTGTCAAGGTAGTGGATTAAAAAATCTAACGCGTTTATCAAAACTGTTTCCGAAATCGATTTTTCATTAACAGAATCGTTTCCGCTCAGTAAGGTCATCATAAATGCTCCGTGTAAATACCGATATACGTGCAGTTAATGTATGCAAAAAATATCTAATATCTTATTTAGATAAAGATGGAGTTATTTTCCGTATGTAAGTATTAAAGTTCATTTATTTCTATTTAAATTACATAATACAATTTATTAATAATGATCGAGGACGTTACCGATTCAATAATCGAGTATAAAATAATCGTTTAGTTCAAGCATGCACTCCCCACGAGACTACCCGCACTTCCCACGAGACTATCCGCACTCCCCACGAGACTAGCAAATTTTTTTTACTAACAATATCAGCCTTCTGCTAATACACGTAAGATTTAAATTTGAAACATCCATCAAACTGTCATTTTTTGATTTCAATTATATATCATCCAATAGGATGTCACCATTTCTGCTTTCCAATTATAGGTCTTAATGCAGAATTACCGTATTTTGGCAATTATAGGCCTTATATATATTATGACATAATGCATAAAACTCGAATTTTAAAAAGTGTAGCGAGACTATGTCCCTCTTTTGTTTTGTCATTTTAATTAATGATGTGATAGTGTTTGTTTATGATTTCGAATCGATATCGATATTATTTTCGTGTTCAATGTAAGACCAAATTATAATAATTGCTAAAGATCACTAAAGATGAATATCATTAATTTATTATATCACTATATTTTAATAAAATAACATTTTTGGAAATGACGTAACTAAGATTATTTATTATTTTTGATATCCAGTATTAGATAATTTATTTGTTACTTTTTCAGATCTATAAAAGACCTTCATTTAAAATGATATAGGTGTGATTGATAAATAATAGCTTAAGCCGTTGCCGATAAATTTGTTGACAAAAGAATTTATAAATTAACATATTTAAATCGTATTTCAAAAATCATTGAAAATGATTTCTAAGATACGGTATGGTTAGAAGGTCTGGGGTTTCTTTTACCGCTTAGGTGGAAAACCAGCACATGTCCCGCCTGATAGTATCTTTGTACTAACCACAACAAGTATTTGCGATCTACAAATAATCGTCTCCTTCAATGTCCCTCTCATCACTCTGACTTTGTTCACTCTACATTCTTCATCCAGTCAATCTTATTATGGAATGCTCTCCCATCTGATATCAGGATGGCAAACAGTCGGTTTTCTTTTAAGCACAAACTGCGTAATTACCTTCAAGCTAGGACGATGGCAGATTCATCATCTCGACTTTAACCTGTCAGTATATAATATATATGTAAATATATATATGTATTTATATATATTATAAGTATTTATTGTATAAATATAATTATGTAATGATATGTATTTTATATTTAAGTATATTGTGTTTTATATCTTTAGTATATTAATAGGCATTTGTTCCTTTCAACACTATAAGTGCATCTACCGTGTAATTATTTTATCTCTGCATCGCCCTAAGGTTGTCTGGCAGAAAATGCCTAATGGCATTAAGACCGCCTTTGTACCATTAGTGCATAAAGTATTAATAAATAAATAAATAAATAGTAAGTGTATATATAGTGTTTATGTACCCTATTATATGAACGCTTGCAACACCTGGGGTATAACTCGCCCGTTGCCGAACCTGTAAAAATCTTTTCACACCCGGTAGACAACCCACAACACCGGTACCCCCACTGCCAACATAACGCTTCCTCGCGGAGCTCTGGCGATCTTGCAGCACAAGGAAGGAACACAACATAGTACAGTCACAGATAATAGAATACTAGTAGTACAGTGCTATGTTATTTGGCTACTATTTTCTGCAAAGTGTAGGTGTTTCCCCAGTTGGGCAGCTCCAATTGTAAGTGAATTATTCAATTCCACTATGCCCTGCCTCTCGGGGTGTTTGTTCAAACACATTATTTTCTTTTTTCGATATCCGGCTCAAAGAAATAACGAGAGTACGGAACACGACACACCATCACGTCTTTATTCCCCGAAGGGTTAGACAGATGCGTACTTAGGGGGCGAGCGTATTGCCATTAATCGGGCATCAACCCTTAATTTTATAGAAAAACTCCAATAACACATTGCTCGACCGGGGAATCGAACCCAGGACCTCTAGCGTAGCGCTTCTGTTCATATTAACGCGCGACATAATTAACAAAATCGTATTTACTCCTACTTATATCTCGTGGGAAACAAAATGCTCTGTCTAGTGTTATTCCTAATATATCAGCCTGGCAAACAAAAGAAAAAATCAAAATGAAAGAATCAAACTAATTGGTATCAAAGAATTTGTAACATACCGTCCCCAATATCCGCTCTATCTATACTAATATTATAAAGAGGAAAGATTTGTATGTATCAATGTATGTAACAAATAAACTCAAAAACTACTAGGCCGATTTCGAAAATTATTTCACCATTTGAATGCTACATTATTCAAGATTAACATAGGCTATAGAATATGTATTTCGAAAAGTTTGCGATTTCTCTCACCCGTGCGTTTATTTTCCAATTACATATTATGTTACACCTATTTATCTATACCTAAACAGTTCCTTTGTTTTGTATTTCATTAGCATGCAATGAGAGCATTGCATTGAAAATAATTATGACGCAAGATATTAAAAAGGTGTGTATGAATGATTTTAATTTTGCAAATAAATAATTACATATAAAAATAATTTGTAATGTTGTTACGTTTTTCTCTATTCTTCCTAAAATAATCTATCGATATAAAATATCGACATAGTAGCTTCCTAATTATTTTTATTGTATTATACGTTCGTATTGTCGTCAATTCTTGTATGTTGACGTATTTGACCTCTATGTGTGCGTAAATTGTGTTAGTGGTGAAGAATTTAATATGTGTGAGTTCGTGGCGATACAAAATGATTTTGAGTATGTGTGCAGCAATGTCTATGTAGTGTTTCCTCCCCCCGCACCAAAAGTGACAGACTTTTTTGTTCATAGAATTAAGCGCGTCACTTGTCCAGGGATAGATAGTCAAAGGTCAGCTCGTTTGCCACATTATCCAATAAAAAAAACGCGCTCTACGGTCTAGACGCGGACGTACTCAAAAAAGGTCAGATTCAGAGATCTATAGTCTCTGCCTTCCCTAATTAATGGGAGACAAAAATTGGTTGTTGAATGTTTTTAATTTATTTTGTTGTGTATACATACCATTAATAATAAATAATAAATAAATATTCTAGGACATTTTTACACAGCGCCATCTAGTCAAACTAAGCAGAGCTTGTAATATGGGTACTAGATAATGGATATAATACTTATATACTTTTTTTTTGTTGTAAAAACATACATATAATACATAAGAAACACCCAGACGAACACAAACACTTATATTCATCACATAAATTTTTGTGTTCTGTGGGAATTGAACCCACGACCTCATGGTCAGCAGTTCGGTACTCGAACCACTAAACCACAGAGGTCGTCAAACATAATTCAAAAAAATAATTGTGCCTATATTCTCCCAAGGATTAGGCGAAGTTGTACAATGTAGATTTTATATTTATTTACATTGACTAATCCAAATTTATCTCAAATATCTGATACCTATTTATTTAAATGAATATCAGATAGGTATTTGAGATTTATTACAATACTTACTGATATGAACTCCTTGTTCTATTACCTTAGTATATGACATAAGATTGTTGTGATGGTATATCTATATTAACTAATATAAATCATTGTCAAACCTTCTCTTCTCATATTTTAATCTTGGATAAAGCCAATATTCCGTTTGTTTAAAAAAATTACACATAACTTTTTTAATTTAAAAGATAGTTATTCATAAAACGTAGTATGGAGCTTTGTTTTGATAAGTACATGTTAGGTAGGTACATCCATCGAACAACAAAATAACGTTTATGAACGTATATAAACAAACAATAAAAATGTTATTAGTATGCAAATCACATAAAATACTGCATGGTGTTCATAATAATGATGTGGCAAGTGAAGTGTGTAACAGGTCGTCTGGACAGAGCGGGGTGAACGGCTAGTGTAGGCCCCGCCCGGGTCACTCACACGTCTGTGATACACACGGCCAGCTAGAACGGCTAGCTAGCAGTACTTTGTAACCATATAATTACCCCGAAGACGTTTTGCGAATGAAATGAAATTGAGGTTGCAAGAAGAGGAAATGTGAATTTATATTGACCATTTGCCCTGCAATGTTATTCATTACGTTTCCAATATGCAGAAATGCGAGACAAATACATAATAATCTCGTCTATTTAATAGATTTTTTTATTATGTAGGTATATTACTTAATTTCTCTTTAAAAAATGTTTCATCATTTAAAGTTTTAAGTATTTTTTCTTCAATTAAGTACTTAATCGCGATTTCTTTTATAGAAAGAACTATGTAATAATGTATATATTTTGCCTTTACACCCAACGAACACTCCAACAATTTTGCTCGCTACTCCTAAGACCAGTGTTACACAGTCACCCAACAAAACTACCAGACAGACGGCTGAAGTTACTCAAACTTGGTTCCAGAGTTTTGTGATAGACTTAGATGTTATTTGTGACACTCCATGTAAGGAAAGTATCAGCTCGAGTGGCTTAGTACGCAGTAACTTTACCAATTAACTCCTGGATACTGAGGTACTTTGATCCATCGAGTTCCTGAGTATTAGTGTAGACGTAGGTAAGACTTATTATTGAGAACGGATGTTTATTTATTTGGGTTATGTTCTTTTGTTTGTTTAATTAGAAATGTTTTTCTATGGATTAGGAACACAAATTGCTTTAATGTCCTAGTGATTGCAAGCACGACTGCTGAATGTCAAGTCCGGGTTGTAATCCCAGGTCGACCAAATTTCATCACTATAGAAGGATAGTTCATAGAGTCTAGTGCATCTAACCAGAAGACACAGGTTCGAAACCTGTCCACAGTTGATTTTTTTCTTTACGCAATTACCAGAATACGGTATTCATGAAAGATTAATGTCGTAAAATTTACACAGGAGAAGCATTACGGCTTAGTTAAGACAATAAATAAATTCTATTAATTTTAATAGTCCAAGAAAAATCAATGTCCATCGTTAGGTCAGACATAGGCATATTATAAAGTGCTCAAAACTGGGAACATTAAATACAATTATAGCGGCATATAAAACGCAATAATAACATTATATTAATGCAATAAAACCAAATAGCCCAGGGAACGCGGCATTTTGCACGACATTAGATTTACTGGAAGTGTCAAAATATTTTTGTTATAAACGTCCTTTGTTGGAATATTTTAATTTGGAAGCAAAATTTGCATACTTTTTTTTAAGCTATAAACGTGAGTAATAAGCAGGCTATAGGCAACATACACAGTTTTTAACAGTCGAGGCTTCAAGAATGTTTGTGTCCAACGCAAATGTAAGTACCACCGATCGGGTATTGTCATGTGACAGGTTCTTGAGCTCCCTATAATATTGTTGAGCTACACAATAACTAATACATGCATGCCGTTGGTGGGACTGGTCCACTCAAAGCCACTATGGATCTTTATTCAAAAGGCCATTTCAGACACTGCCCTGCATTGTATCACATATTATTGATACTATTTTGTCTGGACTTTAAAAAATCACGATCCTCTGAGTTTGTTTGGGTGCAATAAATCTTTTGACTTTGACTTTGAATTTGACTTTCTTCTTAGGAATCACCAGCTAGGAAATGCCGACACCATCTAGTACATAAAAAAATTCAAACATTGACATGTAAAAGTGTCTTTAAAAGATCTACCTATTTACAGAAATTATAATACCTATCATCATAATTATATCAAGAAAGATCCTCGTGTGAAATTTTTGGCAATCTACACAATGGATAATGTCCTATTATTCTAGTATTTCTTCATCCTATGAATCGCCACATAATATTTGCGAGCGAAATAATTTTTTTTTAGCCCAGCTACAATAAATTGTTTATGTGACAACTACATTAACGATGTCAAGCCAACATAGACTATACCAGCTATGAATACTGAAATCAACCCAGTAAAAACAGATTTAAGGATAGCATCCAATATTATGTGTGAATAAATATTTTATTGCACCTTAAAATTATATCAATCGCCATTGGCGCAGGAAGTGACAGTGATTAAGTGAATGATAAATTTATAGTCAAAATAACACTAAGATGATAAAATAAATTGATTTTAATTCCTCCCGACACTGTCTCATCCATCTTCAATACATCTTTGCAAGTTTAATTTTACGAGTCAAATAAACATGCGCGTGAGTTTCCGTATTTAATGCGGACATCTCAAGGCTGCGCTGACGCACGATGCGCTTGTTTTGATATTTAACGCAACATACATACATACATACTTACACTCTTGCGCTAAAGTGTTTCAGTTGAAATTATGTGACACTTTGAATTGGTCTTCAGTATAAGCAAACGGCAACAAATATTCCATTATGTTATTAAAGAGCGAGTGTCCTAATTAGGAACTGCGCATGTCAGTAACTTGCAAACAGTAAGATAGGTAACTTAATTGTTGGATTGTCTTCTGCACATCAGTGCAACAAAAGAGAAGCTGATGCGTTTTGCCAAGCCTTAAGAGCCATTGCACACTGTCGACTGGTCGCCGGCGACTCGCTCAAAGTCAAAGTCAAAATCAAAATGTTTTATTTCAATTAGACCATTAAAAAATATACTTTTGAAAAGTCAATCTAGTTGCACGGTTCCAAAAAGTGGGTCATAAGGAGAAGAGCCGGCAAGAAACTCCATAGACACTCTTTTAAAAAAAATAAAAAATACAATAAAACTTATTAAGAATGATGCAGTTTGTTGAGCAAGATCCATTCATTACTTATATATAAAAAAGGGATTGCCACAGCAAGTAAGAGCTGACCGCTCGATGGCAACCCTGATTTTATTTAGTTGAAGTTAGTGTTACACACTTGGTAGGTGCTTATAATTTTGGTTTTCAGCGACCAGTCTACATCGAATATTAGATCTCAGGGCCCCTATGTATTGCAGACTGCCGAAGCCACAGTAACCTTGAGGGATTTGATTTTACGCGCAAAAGTCGGAACATCTACAAAGGTGCTTTATGACAGATAACTACGTAAGGGTAGTCGCTAGCTCGTCAAACCCCAAGAGGTATTAGCATCGAACAAGTCAGATATTTTCTCACCTAGAGATTTTAATGGCAGTGAAATATTGTACTCGGGTGAAACAGTAATCGTGGGACCTAGAATGCGCATTGGTTATTCTTCATACTCCCTAAGAAAAAAGACGTGCAAATGAGACAAAAACATACAAATTTGTGGCCTTTATTGCTAACTGGAATTTCTTCCAGGCAACCTTAGGATGGACTCTCACATTAAACCTATAACTATTTTTCAAATTTCATTCTGTGTCCTACACTAGTCGATACTATCCTAATAATTCCTTGTGGACTATGAAACATAATAGAGAGATACCTACTACCTACCGTAATTTTTTTTCGCTAAAACCACCAGTTATAGAACCGCGGTAATAAAGATTGAAGGACTATTTATACATCATTATATTTTTACACAACGCCTAAAATGCGGGGCCAGTTAATAAATTAACTTTGCAAGCCGAACAAGTCAATGATCCATCCTTATATTGTATGACACAAGAAATTGCAGTAGAATAACCTTTTTTCTTCTAATATATTTTTTATATAACAGGTGGCAATGGACGCCTGCATCACCAGAGGTGTTGCCCGCGCGTTGCAGATCCTGTAAAGATCTTTTCACTCCTTTTTTTTGGAGAATCCCATGCTAAAAGGCAGGTAAATGATACAAGATATTTATTTCTGTCAATAGATCTTTTAAAAATACGTTTACAAATTAGTGTTTTACATTCTTTAGCTAGATGGGATCGGTATTCCTCTGAACTCAGAGCAAGCCTTGTTTCACGCCGGTTTTCTGTGGGGCCATGGTATCAATCCGGTAGCGCCGATCCATTCGTGGGGAAGCATGGCTCTCCCACGGTAGATAACAATTGTTTATGAGTATCGTATTTTTTTTATTTATTTTTTAAAGTTTTTTTTTTTTTTTCTTGCTAACCCCTTGTGCTAAGCTAGATTGCTTGTGTTACGAGTGGGTTCACGTCGGTAGTGCAATGGGTGGGGTTCGAACCGGCAACCGCATGATCGCAAGTCCGACGCCCTAGCCATTAGGCTACCGACGCTTCAAATATTATTAGACATAACTCCTGCGAGCTATGGTCACCGCAAAGATCCCATGGGGTCCCATGGGCACTCTATTGCAATTAACCATGCAGAAATTCCAAACTCTGCGCTACTAATGAGATTTTAAGACACATAGAAAATCCTAAAAACACATCTGATTCTTTACTGCCATACAATATGGTTGCGCGCAATCGCATCACTAAAGATGCGCGTGGGCAGCATACAGACGCACCGCACTCTTCCGCGTATGACTCCGCTCATTTCGCTTATTACAATAACAGTCATAAAAGACGCATAAAAGATGACTCGACTGTCTTTCTGTTTATATTTCATGGAGATATGCTAATTTCTGGATTTGTATAGCTATAGTGGTTAAGTGGTAGTATGTTATTTTAGTGAAGGAAAAATTCGACTCGCAGGCAGGATTCGAACCTGCGTCTTCTGGCTAGGTACGCCAGACGCTATGACCTCTAAGCCACCGCGAGTCCCACCTGCCATGTCGAAATTTTCCTTCACATTCACTAAAATAACTTTAAAATCTTAGCATGAAAAATGCAAAAAAAACACAAAAAGATGGTAGTATGTTTTTATAGTAAATCGTAATAGTAAAATAGGTAAAAGGTAAGGTAGGGTTGTGTTTAGTGACGTCTTTTTTTTGGGTTAGGGGGGCAAACGAGCAGACGGATCACCTGATGGGAAGCGTAACCGCCGCCCATGGACACCCGAGACACCAGAGGAGTCACAAGTGCGTCGCCCACTTTTTAAAAGGGTTTGGTCCTCCGGTAACCTCACTCACTCGGCGAAACACAACGCAAGCGTTGTTTCACGCCGGTTTTGAGTGAGGCCGTGGTATCACTCCGGTCGAGCCGGCCCATTCGTGCCGAAGCATTGCTCTCCCACGTGAAAAATGTTGAATGAAAAGTTTCAATATTAGGGTTGTCTCACATTAGAGGTTCGATGTAAAACAGTATACTTTGATTTATGTTAGTATACATTATATTTTTTTATGGATGTAAGTCGACAAACGAGCTGATGCCATCTAGTGGTACGTAGTCATCGTCGCCCATGGACACCTGCAACAACAGAGGATTCTGATGCGTTTCCGACCCTTAAGAGCCTCTACGGGCTGCAGACTGTCAGAGCCGCAGCAACCGAGGTGGAACTGGCTCTTACGCGCAAAAGTCGAAACACATACGAAGGTGCTTCACGACAGACTCCGACGTCAGGGTGGTCGCCAGCCAGTCAGACCCCAAGAGGCATATCGTCTGGTGTATCTAACCAGAAGATGTAGGTTCTGCCCGCAAGTCGAATGTTTCCTTTCCTGTGTGTTTCCTAAGTGTCCATGGAGTTTCTTGCCGGATTCTTATCCAACTGCAAAAACTTGTAAACTTGTAAAAGCTTTTTTGAAATAAAAACATTTGAACTTGAACTTGAACCTTCCCTAAAATAACTTCATTTTAAAAGTTAAAGAATCACATTTATTTGTGTGGCACCAATGTGATTTTTGTATACATTTTTTGTACTGTAGGTACTAAAAAATGTATATACTTAAATATAAAGTGGAGGGGATTCGACTAAAACACAGACATAGGTGTCTGTAACAATACAATCATAAAATGTAACCGGTTAAAATTCGCGGAAAATTAGCATGGAATAGATTCAAAACCCTTTGGCAGCAAATTGGTTTCACATTTGTTCCCCTTTAGATAGCCCTTATAAAGCAAACAACTGCACAACACCTCTCCTAAACGGGATACTTTTCTTTATTATCGCAGCAATAAGGGTGAATTTCCCGGTGCTAATTTATTGTAGAGCTGTAAACAGTTTTGTAATGTCGCTTAAAGCGCTGTATTGACAAACGTCCTGTGAAATTAAAGCTTAATTTTATTATTTTTCAATTACTTTGTGAATATGATGTAAGCCTAACTGACTCATTAGTTCATTCTCACTCTAGTGGTTCGAACTACAACGCTAGAGATCCTAGGTTCAATTCCCATGTCGAGCAAAATGTATTAGGGTTTTTCTATAAATGTCACAGTATTATGTAAGGGTTCGAATTTGAGCTTGGTTAATTGGCAATAGATTAGAACAGAACAGAGCAGAGCAAAGCAGAGCAGCGCAGAGCAGAGCAGAGCAGAGCAGTGCAGAGCAGAGCAGAGCAGAGCAGAGCAGAGCAGAGCAGAGCAGAACAGAACAAAATAGAATAGAACATTTTATCACATTCACCACGATCTCGAAATTCTACCTCTCCTATAACCTCCGGCACTTGCAGCACATACCAGGGACATTGTCTGGTCTAGTGGCGGACTCTTCAAGCCTGAAAGCTATAGCTCATGGAGGCTTGAGGTCTGTTAGTGGGGCTTGGGGCAAAGATATCTGCCTGTTCACGAAGATAATATTTGCGAATGTACAGTCGCCAGCACTTCATTGTATCCAACACAATCAAATTGCTTCAATCAATTTTCAATGTTATCTCCAAAGTGTAGAGTTCATTTTCCATTACACGCAAATTTTACAGTTTTTGGGTGCTGGCGACTGTACACACGTCATTGATCTTTTTTTATTTTTATTTATTCAAAGTCATACAAACATAATACAGATCACAAAATACCTAATTTTAGTTTACCGGTATGTGGCACAGAGCGGGGTTATTCCAAATGCATTTATGTATGTAGTCGACAGACATCATATTGGAGGCACGGAATATAGGTTTTTAGGCTGTGGTCCATTGCAATATTTTTGTACTGTTTTGCAATTTTATTTTGTATGTCACAGTTTTGTAATATTGATTTTGCATATGAGTCGTTCACATTGTTACATAATTAATCGTTCACATTATTCACGTGGGAGAGCCATGCTTCGGCACGAATGGGCCGGCTCGACCGGAGTGATACCACGGCCTCACAGAAAACCGGCGCGAAACAACGCTTGCGTTGTGTTTCGCCGAGTGAGTTGAGGTTACCGGAGGCCCAAACCCTTTTAAAGGCGGGCAGCGCACTTGCGACTCCTCTGGTGTTGCGGGTGTCCATGGGCGGCGGTTATCACTTACCATCAGGTGATCCGTTTGCTCGTTTGCCCTCCTATCCCATAAAAAATAATAATAATAATAATGCATTGTAACGTGTGTTTTGTTGCTATTTTAGAAAACGACTGTTAACTGCAACTTTTATTTTTGGAGTTCATTGATGTGGAACGTAAAATATTTCCTTTAAAGACTATTGGTCAATTGACTACGCAAATGTCTTGCTGATCTGGTATCGTCGTGCGACAGGTCGTTGAGCTCCCTAAATAATGGTTGAGCTACACGATGCCTGATGTATGCATGCCGTCAGTTAGGACAGGTCAACTCAAAGCTGCTATGGCTCTTTCTTCAAAAGGCCTGTCCAGATATTGCCCTACATCGTAACACTCGCATAATATCTAATAATATTATTCATGTAATATCAACTATTAATATAAATATAAATATAAATAAATATTCTGGGACATTCTTACACAGCACCATCTAGTCCCAAACTAAGCAGAGCTTGTACTATGGGTACTAGACAATGGATAATAATACTTATATACATTTTTCTTTTGTAAATACATACTTATAATACATAAGAAACACCCAGACGAACACAAACACTTATATTCATCACATAATTTTTTGTGTCCTGTGGGAATCGAACCCACGACCTCATGGTCAGCAGTCCGGTACTCGAACCACAGAGGTTACTGTCTGGACTTTAAAAGAGACCATGATTCTCTGAGTTTGTTTCGGTGTTTCTTCTCAGAGGTCGTCAGATATGAAATGCCGGCGCCATCTAGTTCAAAAAAATGTAAAACATTGACTTGTAAAAGGGTCTTTAAAAGATTATTGTTATATTCTACTATTTACTAACATCGTTATGAAAGTATTCTTGAGGGTAAAATTTATCCAACAAATCGAGAATGTTTCTGCTGAAGGCACACAATATGCCATAATGTGTGAGTAGGTGCATATTTATTATTGTTGTAGATTATTTTATTTTTATTTTATTTTTCTGTCTACTCTGTTTTTGTGTGTCTAGAGCGAACTGTTGCCAAATACATTTCTTTCTTTCTTTCTCAAGAGAATTCACGAAGAAATATGGTTTTATAGTCAATTATTCTATGTAAACTGAAGCGGCGGTAGCCTAATGGCTAGGGCGTCGGACTTGCGATCATGTGGTTGCCGGTTCGAACCCCACCCATTGCACTACCGACGTGAACCCACTCGTAACAGAAGCATTTAAGTTAAGCTTAGCACGAGGGGTTAACAAGAATACTCGTAATGTTTGACCCACATCGCTAGTAAGCTTTTTTACAAAAGAAAAAAAAAACTTCATAAAATATTATATTATTATCTGGGACAAAATAAAAATAGGGGTAAAAAGACACTAGAATTTTTAAATACATTCTCAGCTTACGGAATGTTCTTTCAACCCATCACTAGTCACGCCTAAGTTCCAACATATAGTATCCAACTATAAAATAGTAAATGCACATTCTAAAGTACCTAAAAGCATAGGTTCCACTTCAAACTGACCATTAGTTCTTTGTTCAGTATGCTTTTAACCACTTTTGGGGAAGGATTGGAGTAGGCGCTTTTGGATGCCTATGTGGCTCGTGGTATTGACCTGTGCAATCCCATATAATACTCGAACTTATTGTATATGACTTTAAAGTCTCTTGAACATTTATCAAGAGACTTTGAAGTCATATACAATAAGTTCGAGTATTAATACTTTGGTTTCATATATTACTAGCTTATGCCCGCGGCTTCGCTCACATGAAGCTATATCAGAAGTAAAAATGGAAAAACCAACATTGATGAGCTCTTCTTTGTCCCATACAAAGAAGAGATCATCAATGTTGGTTTTTCTCTGTCTGTATACATCAGAGAGGTCAAGCTGCATCTCAGGGTCCGTTCAATTAATTCAGATAAGAAGTTCACCAGTTTTTAAGTTGAAGCATATACTTTATAACAATGATAACAAAATTAAAATCTATTCAGTAGTTTTTGCGCCAACCCGTAACAAACAGACAAGAATTTTATATATTGGTTCGGAGACGTTTAAATACTCTAAGCTAACTTGTTTTTTTTTAAATATCTTCAATGTACAGGGCACAGCTTTTTGACACAATTTTATAATAGAAGAGATTCCGTTTGTCCGCATTAAGGATTCGAGTCTATTGTCGTTATCATCATCATGATAAATGATAGTTATTTCTGTAAATAGATCTATTAAAGATACGTTTACATGTCATTGTTTTGATTTTAAAATGCCTCAATAGCCAAGTGGTCCTGACCGCGACTGCTACGCTAGAGGTCCTGGGTTCGATTCCCAGGTCGAGCAAAGTGTTATTGGGTTTTTCTATGAAATTCCCAGTAGCAGCTCGGAGTTAGGAATTTGTGCCCGGTTAATGGCAATAGGCTCGCCCCCTATTACATGGGACCTAAACATACCGGCGAACTGTGGGTGTACATTAGTACGCCTCTGCCTAACCCTTCGGGGAATACAGGCGTGATGGTATATTATGTTTTGATTTTTTGAATTGAAAACTTCTTTAGCGGCGCTGTGCACTTTTTGTGATGGGGAAAAAATGTTAAACTCGCGACCGATCATATCGCGACAGATAAGACCGTAACACGTATTGAAGTGAAATCTTCATTAATATGCAAGTTTTCACTTCTGCCGCCACTCCCGGAGTGCAACTCGTTGTTTTTTTTTTAACTAGATGGCGCCGGCATTTCCTGACGTCCTCTGAGAAGAAATGCCGAAACAAACTCAGAGAATCATAGTCTCTTTTAAACATAACATACCATCACGCCTGTAGGTATTCCCCGAAGGGTTAGGCAGAGGCGTACTAATGTACACCCACAGTTCGCCGGTATGTTTAGGTCCCATGTAACAGGGGGCCAGCCTATTGCCATTAACCGGGCACAAATTCCTATTTCCGAGCTGCTACTGGGAATTTCATCGAAAAACCCAATAACACTGCTCGACCTGGGAATCGAACCCAGGACCTCTAGCGTAGCAGTCGCGTTCAGGACCACTTAGCTAATGAGGCAGTTAGTCTCTTTTAAAGTCAAGACATAATAGTAGCAATATATGAGTGTAAAAATGCTGGGTATTGTCTGAGATGGCCTTTCGAAGAATCAGAATCAATCTTTTGAGCCATACTGACTTTTAGTTTTGACTATAAACTTTCTAAATACTTATGTACTTTTTTTTTATGGGATAGGGGGGGAAACGAGCAAACGGATCACCTGATGGTAAGTGATAACCGCCGCCCATGGACACCCGCAACACCAGAGAAGTCGCAAGTGCGCTGCCCGCCTTTAAAAGGGTTTGGGCCTCCGGTAACCTCAACTCACTCGGCGAAACACAACGCAAGCGTTGTTTCACGCCGGTTTTCTGTGAGGCCGTGGTATCACTCCGGTCTAGCCGGCCCATTCGTGCCGAAGCATGGCTCTCCCACGTGAAGTACTTATGTACTTATATTAGCAACTAGAACTAAACAACATTCAAATCTGAGCGAAGTTCAAAACGATTCGAACCCGTGACCCTTCAGTCCCTCGTCAAACCCCGTCGCCTCAATTTGCGAAACAATTTACAACTCTCTATGAAAGCCGAATACCTAATAATATGTTTTGTATTACTTAGTATACATGGTAGGTACTTGTGTGTGTTGAGTAACGATTATATTTTTGCATCAATTGTGGTAAGTACTTCGATTCCCAGGGCGAGCAAAGTATTATGTTTTTTTTCCCAGTACCACTAACAATTGTCATAGGTGTTAGTATGACAACAGAGACTGGTTGACGACCTCAAGATCACCCATCCATAGATTGACCGTGGTAAGAGAAACTTAGGCATATTTAACTTATATTCAGTACTAGCTTCTGCCCGCGACTTCGTCCGCGTAGCGTGATGATATATAGCCTATAGCCTTCCTCAATAAATGGGCTATCTAACACTGAAACAATTTTTCAAATCGGACCAGGAGTTCCTGAGGTTAGCGCGTTCAAGTAAACAAACAAACAAACAAACTCTTCAGCTGTATATATTAAAGTATAGATATCTCACGTATGTTTTCCTCGAAACTCGTTAGCGTAGTGGCCCTGAGCGATTGCTACATTAGAGGTCCCGGGTTGGATTCTCCGTTCGAGGAAAGCGTTATTTGGTTTTTCTATAAAATTCTCAGTAGCAGCTCGGAGTTTGGGATTTGTATCTGGTTAATGGCAATAGACTCACCCCCTACTATAGGCATTATTACACGTCTGCCTAACCTTTCGGGGAATACAGGCTTGAGGGTATTTTTTTATGGCAAAGAGGGGCAAAAGTGCAAACATCTCGCCTGATGCATCAGAGGAGTCACAAGTGCGTTGCCGGCCATTTAAAAGGGCTTGGGCCTCCACACTCACTCGGCGAAACACAACGTAAGCGTTGTGTCGCTGAGCCAGTCAAACTGTTATGTTTTCATCAAATGGTTAGGCAGAGGAGTACTGCTGTGCACAAACAATTCGTTGGTATTTTTAGGTCCCATGTAAAAGAGATGGTGAAAGAAAGAAAGAAAAATGGTTTATTCAGCACAATTTTACCTTAAATACTACTACTATCTATAATTACTTATACTCTAATATAAATTGCGCTGAAACGCCTGGCGCTGGTTTTCGATGATGATGATGATCTTTGTCAAAAATCTAAACAACTCAATGTTTACTGAGAATTTTCTAATGCAAAGATTTTCTCGACCCGGGAACTGACTAGACTGACCAGCCGCCGTTAACCCGATGAGGCGATGTAGACACAGACTAAAAAAGAACTATAACAATATAAATTCCAGTCAAATTATTCAGTGGTGAGATGTCCAGACATGTCAGAGTCGCCTACTTTCATTTTCGAAACGTCTGTCTCGAGTTCATGCCATCGAGGGGAATTCAAATGAGACTTAAGTATATTCTTCGGTATTGTTTTAATGTACCTAAGTTTTATTTTTGCTTGTTTTGTTTTCAAAATTTATTACCTTCCGCCACCATCCACCATGTGAAATGAAATGAAATTATATTCTGTAAGTAGATCTTTAGAGACACTTTTACAAGTCAATAGTTACAAGTAGATGACTTCGGCATTTCCTAACTGACGACCTCTGAGAAGAAACGCCGAAACAAACTCAGAGAATCATGGTCTCTTTTAAAGTAGTAGGTATGTGAGTGGGATAATTCAGGGCAATGTCTGAAATGGCCTTTTGAGGAAAGAACCATAGCAGTTTTGAGTAGACCAGTCCCAACTGACGGCAAGCATTCATCAGTCATCGTGTAGCTCAACCATAATTTAAGGAGCTCAACGACCCGTCGCACAACAATACTAGATCAGCAGGACATTCGTGTAGGTCCTATGAAATTCCCAAGGGCAGACTATAGAAACTTGTATAATTATCATGGGGTCCAATTGCCTACCTTTTTAGGAGTTTTTAAAAAGCAATGTTTGGGGTGAGGCTAGTGGTTTCCAGCGCGACTGCTATGCTAGAGGTCCTGGGTTCGATTCCCAGGTCGAGCAAAGTGTTAGTGAGTTTTTATATAAATTTCTCAGTAGATTTTGGGATTTGTGCCTGGATAATGGCAATTGGCTAACCCCCTATTAGTCGGGACCTAAATATACCGATGAACTGTGGGTGTACATATTAGTGCAACTCTGCCTAACCCTTGGGGGAATACAGGCGTGATGGTACGATGGTACTTAATTAATACATATGCTTATATTTTTGAGGCTGTGTGAAATAAAAAGTCTAAGCAGTCTATACATTGTCCTATATATGGTTAAAATTTATCTTTATAAAGTACTAGCTTCTGCCCGCGGCTTCGCCCCCGTGGAATTCGGTCTGTCATCACATCCCACGGGTATGGGATAAAAAGTATCCTGTATTCGCTGAAAATTGGTGGAGAAGTAGCTTAGAACCAGGAGACGGACTCCTGGTTCTAAGCTACTTCTCCACCAATTTTCAGCGAAATCGGTTCAGCCGTTCTTTAGTTATAAATAGTGTAACGAACACGACTTACTTTTATATATATACTAGGTTCTGCCCGCGGCTTCGCCCCCGTGGAATTCGGTCATCACATCCCACGGGAACGGGATTAAAAGTATCCTATGTCCGTCTCCTGGTTCTAAGCTACCTCTCCACCAATTTTCAGCCAAGTCGGTTCAGCCGTTCTTCAGTTATAAATAGTGTAACTAACACGACTTTCTTTTATATATATAGATAGATGATTATATTCTTAGTTTTTAGTCTGTGGTCTTTAAAAACTTAAAATGAGACGCAATGGAAAATCTTGTGACATCCTCGAGTTCTGCTTATTAATATGTCCTACTAATTTGTTTGCACGATATGTTATCGTTTCAAGTTAAGTTTGCGGCTTAATTTGTACCGTTTCTTTAATATTTACTAACATACTGTTACGAGCTGGGGTTCGGGATAAATTAATTAACGCTAATTTTACCGAAATAAACAAATACTTTAATAAACTTCCAACAGAAATCACAAATAAATCACTACACTATTACTTGTCGCACTGTACTGTCACACTGAGAATCACTTGTCTTCACTTTGATGTTCACTTCACCTTGTCCAAAACTAAACTGCGCTAGCCGATTTTTTTTGAATGGACGTTAGCTGTTGATTCAGGGAATCTTAACAGCGTAACCGAACTTGGTGGCGAGGCACCGAATGCCTCCAGCCAGGATGCGCTAGCCGACCCTCACGATGGCTATTTATATCAGTCACGAAGATCCTGGAATCGAATAATCGCGAAATGCCTACAAAATGCGAGTAGGTACTTGATCGTCTATTGTTTACGGGCATTGACCTTTGAACCCGACCTTGAGCTATTGTTATTACGTGAGTACGTATTCGAGTACTTTCTTTCGAATATTCTACATGCTTCTACGATTTATCCAGAACCTTCGTGACCCATCCACGTCATTCTAATAGCTTCGCGGCGTAACAATAAGTACTGTTGCGTTGGTTTTTGTCGAGGGTGCAAAAATGAGGGCTACTGGACACTTGAAAGTATCAGTATATAACTTAAAGTAGAGGTGTTTGCTCTGTGCGCCAACTTCATCGTCGTCAAAGTTATACGAGGGTACAGATAATATAATACTAGTACGAAGCCATATTTTGTCCTATGAATCAAATATTGTCAACATGATAAACGATACCAAATGTTGTCATTTGAAATTACCAATGTAGCTATTCTGACGATTATTAAGAAAGGCTTTGGTAAATTATTATAAGACCAGTCCTGAAATCTATGCAGTTAAAGACCTTCATAGGTAATAGGGTATTACACCGTTTTTTGAAAACTGTTTTAAATTAATCCTTAGATTGTAATGAACCAGTAGAATTTTTATTTCAGTTTTATGAAACCGAAAAATGCCTTAAAAACTATTTTTAATTTATGATTTTGAATTTTCGCGCGGAAACGCTAGCCGCCATGCTACTTCGGGTCGTGACGTCACTTCGTTAGTAAACAATACAACTGCAAAAGGCCAAGTAACGTCAAGTTACTATCGGAGTGACATCACGTCGGAATTCAATATGGCGGATGGCGTTTTAAAACAGATTAAAAAAGACTATTTTTGAAATTGAATTATAAAATTTACATTGCATTTTTATAAATAAATACTAACGTTTCTCGTTTACTTTTTTAAAAATCTATCATAAACATGCATTTTTATATTTTTTCTTACGTGGTGTAAAATACCCTATTATAATATGCGCAGAATTTATACACGATCTTAAATAAATAAATAAATCTTCTGGGATATTTGTTACACAGCACCATCTAGTCCCAAACTAAGCAAAGCTTGTACTATGGGTACTAGACAATGGATATAATACTTATATACTTATTTTTTTGTAAATACATACTTATAATACATAAGAAACACCCAGACGAACACAAACACTTATATTCATCACATACATTTTTATGTTCTGTGGGAATCGAACCCACGACCTCATGGTCGGCAGTCCGGTACTCGACCCACTAAACCGAGTAGTTAAGTACCGAAATTATTAGTATAGGAATACTTTACAACTGTTTGTTATATTTTTTATTTAGCTATAAACTTATTACCATACAACACTTAATTCAGTCTAAGTTAGAAAATAGGTCTAAACACAAGACCTACAAAATCGAATGCATAAAACATGATATTTTATGGTAAAATTCCTCTTACACTCAATATTCTTACCAAAAACCTATTTTTTCGCAATCATAAAGCCAAATTCCTAGTACATAAACATTATTGTTTATAAACATAGACCCTTAATATAAAAGGTTTCATAAGTAATGTATAAGTAATACACTAAAGTATTGTGCGGTTGGGTAGGCGCTGAATAATTCACGGTTTGATCACCATGAAAAGATCAAAGCGGAATCGCCAATGCGTTATTATAATGTTTCCTGTATAATTTACTCTATCGCAGGTTTTTATCATACCATCACGCCTGTATTTCCCGAAGGGTAGGCAGAGACGTACTAATGTACACCCACAGTTCGCCGGTATGTTTAGGTCCCATGTGATAGGGGGCGAGCCTATAGCCATTAACCGGGCACAAATTCCTAACTCCGAGCTGCTAATGGGAATTTCATAAAAACCGAATAACACTTGGCTCGACCTGGGAATCGAACCCAGGACCTCTAGCGTAGCAGTCGCGCTCAGGACCACTTGGCTAATGAGGCAGTTGGTTTGGTTTTTATGGCAGTATTTAAAGAGTTAATTGCGCCAGAGGCGAAGCTAGTGTTTTTCCGATCGAATAGGGGACAAATCAGCAGACGGATCGCAACACAAGAGGAGTCGCACACGCATTCATACAATGTCTTATTCATATTTGCCTCCTTTGTTTACTTTAGAATAGGTACCATTCGATATTTGAGAACGTGAAACTAAATCAGAAATACATTTGTATTATTTTTAATTACTGGATTTTTTATTCAAATTCTACTTATCTTAGGGCCGAGGCAACAAGGCCTCAGAGCACTTCGACCCAATGGGATCTTTTTTGCTTCCCCTAGATAACCTATTCCTCGTTCCCTCCCAGTTCTGCAAACAGCTCTTCCATGAGCTTTATAATGAGGCCTGGGGGTACGAGTCTGTAGTCCTCTGATCTTGGATAACCCTGACCCAAAAGGTACATTCGCTTTCTATTTATAAGTAGGCGTAGGTTATTCAGTAAAAAAATTCGACCGATAAACGAAACGGAATTAACAATACCAAAGGACCGTCTCTCAAAATGACACCAATACAACATCCTGTAAATTCCGCAACGCAATGAGACAGGCTGTGCGAAAAATAACAATATCAATAACGAAACGTGGATTTCACCAGCGGCGTCAAATGCGACGCGTGACATTTTCGAAAGCGCGCCGTCATATCCTGAATGGCCAACTGTGAGTTATTGTGGGTGCGTTTTGTAAGCGTGGATGCTGCGATCAATGCAAGCGCATAAGGACATTGAGGTATTATAACTATTTCCTAATGCAATAAATCAACTTTACGGATTGTATTAGCAAAATCAAATCCCAGACGTTTCGGACCCTTTACAGCGTCCATGGTCACGGGCAGACTCAAGAAGTAAAGTTGTTTTATTTCTATATATGTCTAATATAACTTCAGAAATCAGTATAAATATTTCTTTGATTATCATTTAAGTACCTATTTAATTACAATGGTTGTGTTACAACCAATTACAGGCAAATAATAGACATTAAAATACACAAAATAAACAAAGGAAAGTAAAATTGGTTTAACAATACTCTCATAAATTCCTCTCACAGTACTTTGGACATACCAATATAATCTTCGTCCACCCATTAGCAAACAGATCGCCTGTTGGATTAGAACCCAAGGCGCACCCAGAGTGCGAGGAATTGGTGACATAGCACGTGCAACAGTACGACATAGAGGCACGGCAAAGAGCCTGTGATTTTTGCCCCGGCCGTAATTGTCACCATAATTAATAACATCAACTGCCTCGTTAGTCTAGTGGTCACAAGTGCGACTTCTACGCTAGAGGTCCTGGGTTCGATTCCCAGGTCGATCAAAGTGTTATTGGGTTTTTCTATGAAATTCTCAGTAGCAGCTCGGAGTTTGGAATTTGTGCACGGTTAGTGGCAATAGGCTCGCCCCCTATTACATGGTGCCTAAACATACCGGCGAACTGTGGGTGTACCTAAGTACACCTCTGCCTAACCCTTCGGGGAATACAGGCGTGATGGTATGTTATTATTAATAACATCAGAATATGAAAGGTAAAAAGTGGACATGATCATAAGAATAGAACGGATAATTTGTTTCGCAGGTTCTTGAAAATCTACTCATCTTAGACGCTTATTTGTCATGTGGGTATTATTGGTTATTGTAGCTACCTGTAATGAACAGAAAACGATTATTGTTTTCACCGAACACTAATTTATTATTCATCTACATGGAGTGAAATTGCTATAAACTAAACTGTTAAATTTCAGATCATTAGTCTCATTTTAATATAAATATCGGGGAATACAGGTGTGATGGTATGTTATGTTCACAAAAAAAAAACAAACAACAAAAGAATAGTTTTATGCGCATACGCTCATAATATAACTCCGTGCGCACTCACAGCTAATTAGTGACGTTCGTTTCATCTCACTTTGTCACTTTATTCGCGGAAAAATGAAGTTAAACAAAGGGGAAGTAAGTCAAAGAGACGCATTATACTTGCATTTCGATAGCGGGCGAGGCTTGACTCATAATAATTAGCATAACTATACGTAAGGATCCGGCTTTGTTTGTTTGAATCCGGACAGACGATCAAAGTGAATGAACTAAAAAAAAATGCTGACTGAAAAGATAAGGCGGGTTGTACACGATGTCTGATTCTTTCTTCTCTCAAACTTCTGCATGAAATAGTCGGGTTTTTATGATGCATTTTTTAATTATAAAATGTGTATTAAAATGCTACTAATAGTTTGAATAGGTTATAGGTACCTAATTTGATTTTATTTTGTGTTATGTTGAATTGGATTGGTTAACATATTTTTTATTTTATTTTTATAAAAGCTTACTAGCAATGTGGGTTGCACATTACTAGTATTCTTGTTAACCCCTCGTGCTAAGCTAAATGCTTGTGTTACGTGTGGGTTCACGTCGGTAGTGCAATGGGTGGGTTTCGAACCGGCAACCACATGATCGCAAGTCCGACGCCCTAGCCATTATTGGATGGATGGACATGGATTAGGCTACCGCCGCTCTAATCAAATAAAATTTGATGAAAATTTTAAATAACCTGCTACAGTAGGTACTATGTAGTTTAATGCATAAAATAATTCGTTAATTATTTTAATTATTTACACAAAATGATGTTTAGCAGTTTTGATTCACTATTGTTGTACTTATATGATGACATTACTAGCTTTTACCTACGGCTTCGCTCGGATTAGAATCCCAAAAATAATTAAATCGACAACCAACAGTGATGATCTCTTTTTTGTACGAGTCTACAGTCATACATCAGAGACGTTCAGCTGTATCTCAGGATTCATTAATTAAGATAAGAATTTCATAGAAATACCTATAACACTTTGCTCGACCTGGGAATCGAAACCAAGACCTCTAGCGTAGCAGTCGCGCTCAGGATCAATAGGCGAATGGCAGTACGTGCCAACCTATTCTTTTTTTAAATGAGACAAGAATAATTGTTTCGTCATTGCACGTCCGACCTTCCATACTTTATCATTTGTTTTAAAAAAGAAACTAATGATTTGTGAAAGTTACAAATGCGTTTCAGTTTTCAGGAACACCGCCTGTCTTGTAAATGTATACTTTGTTTTCAGTTCAGAGACCCGAAGCACCTGAGATTCTTTCGGTCGTCGTCTTGTTGTATATGTTAACATTTTTTTGCGAGATTTTTAAAACATCTTTACAAAGTATGTTAGGAATTTCTTGAAGATAAATTGAGTACATTTTTTCTGATATTTTTTAATCTTTTGGACATTTCTTATATAAGGATGAAGTCTACATTTACTATTGTCGATGCTTTTCATACATAACATACCATCACGCCTGTATTCCCCGAAGGGTTAGGCAGAGGCGTACTAATTTACACCTACAGTTCGGCGGGCGAGCCTATTGCCATTAACCGGGCACAAATTCGACACTCCAAGCTGCTACTGGGAATTTTATAGAAAAACATAATAAAATTTGCTCGACTTGGGAATCGAACCAAGGATACGTATTTGATTTATTTCTAATTTAAAACTCACTCATGTCCTTTGTGTGTAATTGTTAGCAATGCCATAAACAATATTTTATAGAAGACTAGCTTCTGCCCACGACTTCGTCTGCGTGGACTTCAGATAAAAAGTAGCCCATGTGTTATTCCAGACTATAAAAAAATGCATTTATTTTCTCATCACAATTGATTGGTGGCAGACTTTCTTTTTTTTTTAAAAAAAAAAGCTTACTAGCATTGTGGGACGCACATTACTAGTATTCTTGTTAACCCCTCGTGCTAAGCTAAATGCTTGTGTTACGAGTGGGTTCACGTCGGTGGTGCAATGGGTGAGTTTCGAACCGGCAACCACATGATCGCAAGTCCGACTCCCTAGCAATTAGGCTACCGCCGCCTGTGCCAATATCTCTGTACCAATATCTCTGTGCCAGATTTTATCCAGATCCGTTTAGCCGTTCTGGCGTGAAAGAGTAACAAAGATCCATCCATCCATCCATCCTCACAAACTTTCGCATTTATAATATTAGTAGGATTATAGTAGGATAGTAGGAAGTAGGATATAAACAGACATATATTCAATTTAAAATAGTTATCAAGTTCAGATTATGAAATGTATTGAATGTGTATAGATTGTATTGAAGCTTGGGACAATAATATAAATAGGTATATTCACTTAGACGAGTAATGATGTTGTGTGTAGTGTAAGTATTTTTGCCTGACAGATCGGATTTAGAGACACACTGTGACCAAGACAATGCTTGAAGTGAATTTTTCTTTTTTTTTTAAAGTTCTAATAAAATCCAAGGCAAACAACAAACCCGAAGTTACACAAAGATGACGAAATGTGACTTAACAAATATGAGATCGTCATTCGAACACCGTTTTATAACAAAAAAATTACAACAATGAGTATCGTTGCAAAATAAGTATAATGTATGAGTAAATGCATTGAAAATTAGGCCAGAAAGGCTATTGACACCAAGGCCAGTGACACCAAGGGCCTATGCACTGCAAGATGATGTATCGTTTCTTTGAAATTGTTCATTATTTTTAGCAGTTATTGTATTTCTTGTCGCTTTAGTATTTTTGAGTTTTGGCACTGAATGTTATGTGTTGCATCCTTTCATTAGTTTTCAGAGAATTTTGGAACTATTCTTTGGAGATTTCGGCGTTTATTTTTTTTATTCTTTATTAGATTATTTGATTGTGTTGGGTTTAATTAGAGTAGATTCTATATAAAAACATGTTATAGGTTCGTAAAACATTTTCCTTTCAACCCTACCTACGCCTGGGAATTTGAAAGCGCAGAGTTCGATCGAAGCAAAGGAACAGGGTTCTTCTGGAAAAATCGAGTCCTCATTCTAAGCGCTCATAGTCTAGCAGATCGCGATGTTAAGGGCCAGTCCTGTCCCCAGAAATGGACAGCAGAAAAAGTACCTTATGGCTATACTCTGAAAGGCGCAGTTTTGAAAATCAACAACAGTCATTGTAGTCATACTAGCTTATTATAAGTAGATCATTTTATTAGAAGTAGACTATGATGACATGAACTAGACAAAATCCTAGATAACCATCGCAGCCGGAACAAAAAAAAACAAACAGAAATAATAGTCGTTTAACAACAATTTCCCGAAGCAATAAACAGCTCATAAATTCAATTAGTTAATGCAAAAATTGATTTACAGCTCGAGCGCGGTGGGATGGTCGGAATAAAATCGTATAACGCCGACCGAAATCGGCAGAGTGCCAAAAATGTCTACTGCGTAAAAAAACGTGACCATTCGTAATATTAATGGTTGAAAATAATAAGCTCGCTCCATTTATCAAGGGTAGCGGCCCGCTGCATTTGATTTTTCATATGTTTTGGCTTAAAACCTGAACGCTATTGCCAAAAGTTTGTAAAAGATTTACTGGGGGATTGGGTGGATATTGAATTATTGCTTTATTATGGCATTTTTGGTTGGTGCGGGATTATATTTGTTTCGCCGTGTTTTTATACCGCCTTCATTAAATTAAATGAAAATATTTTAATTTTACAACGGAAGAGCCATGCTTCGGCACGAATGGGCCGGCTCGACCGGAGTGATACCACGGAATCGCAGAAAACCGACGTGAAAGAATACTTACGTTGTGTTTCGTCGAATGAGTGAGGATACCGGAGGCCCAAACCCTTTTAAAAGGCGGGCAACACACTTGCGACTCCTCTGGCGTTGCGGGTGTCCATGGGCGGCGGTATCGCTTACCATCAGGTGATCCCTCTGCTCGTTTGCTCCCTATGCCATAAAAAATCAACCACGTAGGTAAACACGATGACTTTATGCATGTATAAATATGTGCGTGGACAGGGTGAAATATAGGTCTTCGTTTTTGGGACATAAAAAAAGCCTGCGCATCCGTTTAATAAAAAAAATTAAAGCTTTTGGATGTTTCAATTATTTGCTCGCTCCAAGACCTCTGCTCTAAGACGGTTAAGTCTGGCACTGGTGAATTAAGCATCTATCCTGCTGTGTGTCAGTACGACATAATACAGGGTGGAGTATTCATAGTTAGGGATGGTCAAACAAGCGTTTAACGTTTTGATTCTTGAAAGCGAAACGCTAATGTTGAAGTTACTTACTTTTTTTTTCCCAAAAACCCATAATATTTATCTAGATTCTAACAGGTAAGTGCTAACTGAATCTTCTAATTTTATTAAAAAAATACACAGGCATCGTGATGAGGTCCAAATCTCCTATAAAGGTCTGATGATCACGAAGTGATAACTGCGCTGATCAATTGATAGAAAAAGTTAAGCTGTGCTTGCTGCGGTTAGTCCACGGATGTGTGATCCAAGACCTCTCTGTGCCTTAGATGAAGCTGTCAGTCATATGAGCATTAGGTTGGTTTGCAAATAATGATGATGTGTTAAAAAAATATATGATATTTCCTGACTATGGAATTGTGATTATATATAAAAGCTAACATCGCATTACAATTTTAATTGCATACGCCCAAACAATTAATTCTACACGTTAATTCCGCTTATATAATTCGAAATTGCACAAACAAACCTAATTTAAACCCAGTGGTATTCACAAATAGAATGCTGTTTTATTTAATTACGAAAAACACAGTGTGCAGGTATGCGCGCTAGTGGAAAAATCAATGGGTAATTCATTCGGCACGCTATTCTGATTGATTTTCCCGCGTGCGCTGTGGTTCCTGCATTCGAGTTTTGTCTACCACTTTTTGTGGCTGTGACCACTGTGCGGCTTTTATGTCCATCTAATGGCCCAATGCTTTGTCTGATTGATGCGTCTAAATTCTACCGTTAACTCTTCGGAACTTTGGTTTGCATTCATTTTAATAGAGATTTGAAATAGGTACATTAACAATTTATGTGCTGATGAAAAAGGTCCTTGTAAGAACCTATGGAGGCCTTTCTACTCTACTCTACTCTACTCAGGATATCCTTTGTATAATATTACCTTGAAGAGATACTTAATTCGTAAGTATATTTTTTAATTTCTAAAATCATTGTTCATAATCATATTGAGTTTCAAAAGTATATCATAAACACCAACTGAAACGACAAATAGGTATGTAAAATTAGTCTTTAAAAATCCATTTTGGGTAAGTAATTTTCTCAAAACACACTTTCTGTCATGAAATTTCAGATTCTATCGAAAATTTTGTTTTGATGACTTATTCATGCTGAAGGCGTATAAAAACGAAATGATTGCTGAAATTAAAAACATTGAGATCTTTATCAAAACATGCGATCTTTAAAACGTACTACATAATGATTTTTTTTTCGGATTTTTGGTTAAAATGCATCTCTGTTTTGGTAAAAACGATTGTCGGTTAATTGTTTTTGTATTTTTTGCATTTTCCATGCTAAGATTATAAAGTTTTTCCTTCACTTATATATGGTTTTCAGTTTAATTCAAAATTCAACTTGTTAGGTAGATATCAATAATCCCCGGTTAGAAAAGAATAACACATGTATCTTCCATATTATTACAAAAATCTCCAAAAACCCAGGTACCTACCAAGAAGATTTTTATTTCTTGATTTGAAATAATGCCTTTGGCCAAGTTCCTCAAAGTTACTTCTGTCAGACTTTACGATTTTAATTTAATGAAGACAGTATTACGATCAAGATAAGTTTTATAATTTGTTGTAATTTCATGGGCGTTCAAACAAAGACAGTCTTATCTTTATTTTTCGTGTATGTCTGTATGATAAACCGTACAGTTAGGTTAGGAAGTCTCTCGTCAAACTCGACTTAGCTGGGCAGCGTTCGGGAAACGTCGTTACCTACGTCTTTTCGTCGATAATGTCGAATAGGCACGTAGTACTCGCAACCGACGCGTATGTATGAGAAGATGTATGAATGTGGCAGAAGCAAAAGAAGTACGCAAGAATCGTAGCAAGTGGCGGTCTATAGTTTCTGCCTACCCATGTGGGAGAAATGCGTTAAACAAGACAGAACAGAAAATTATCTTATAAGTTACTTGATTCTCAGTGTTGCAAATTCTACAAAAAAGAAGAATTTTCTACCTTTATTCCTCTCAAATCAACCAGAACTTCCAGAACTAAACATGGCTGCATGGGTCCAAAAACATCCAACTTTCATATTCATATTATTAGTGAAAATACCAGAGTTCAAACTGTTTACTAGTTTCCAGGAACACAACAAACATAAACTGGAACTACTTCGTCAGCTAAACGCGAAGCGCGGAATATCGATTCCAGCAGAAACGTTTCTAAAACGCTGTGTAGCGAAAACGAAACGTCAACACAACTGATTTACGAGTATTGCGTGGATCAACTTAAATGAAGTTTGATGTTGATCCGATTTTATAAATAGTCTCAATGTGGATCTAGGTATCTAGAGGTAAAGCGGTGCATTTTAATTTTATGAACATTCTATAGATCGCGGTGATAGCCTAGTGATATGACCGTTGAACTGCCAAGTCAAAGGTCTTGAGTTCCAATCTAAGGCACGCACCTGTAACTTTTCGGAATCATGTGCGTATTAATGATTAATTATTATCTTTATCAATAGCTTAAACGGTGAAGGATATCATGAAAAACCTGCACGCCTGAGAGGTATTCTCAATGACGCGGCGTCTGAAATCTGCCAATCCGCCCAAAAATGCCTACCTAACTGCTTCATAAGTCCATGTTCTTAAATGGTAATTTTAATAAACTGAAAAATCCTGTTCGCTCTGAGTATTGATCTTGGACCTTTATTTTTCTGTTTTTTTTATTCTAAATTTTATTTTATATATTAACCTCAGCAGTCCCTTTACCGATAAATATCTTTCCAAAATTACTAAGGGAAGTTCATTTAAAACAACTTCGAAAATAGTGTTTGATTTCACATCGCTCAAAACAACTCCAGATTTCATAAAAGCCTTTTGAATAGCGTACAGAGGCTTAAATACTCGTACACTATGTTTTACAAATGCCTTTTATGTTTTCCGTCCAATGTAATCTTTTATGAATAAAAAAGTATCAGAGTGAAAAATAAAAAGGATTGTGGTGCACCTTTATTAAAAATCGCAATGAAAATTTTCCAAAAGAATCGCAATGAAAATTTTCCAAGCTTTTATTTTTCGAAGTAAAAAGAAACGTCAGTGGAAAATATCGGGATGTAGCTATTTGATTTGTTTACACGGTATTTTGAAATTCTTTTTTAAACCAAAAAACACAGTCAAGAAATTGTATACAAACGAAATGGAAAAAGATTCTATGAAATGCACGTGAGTTCTCTAGACAACTTTTATATAATGAAACCAACGTAAAAAATACCAGTAAAAATGTATGATATAAAATAGGGAGAGACGTTTTCATCATCAAACGGGCAAAAATTCAAATTCAGAACTGCACCTGAGATCGGTATTTTTTTTATTAAGGAACATCAACGACATTGTTATGTGACTTATTTTATTACTTTTATGTGATTTACTCAGGGATAATTCAGTTAAGAATGATTGAATTTAAATATTAAAATTTAAATTACAATTACTACTAATAATTTAATTTACAATTAAAATGTATATTGTTAACTAATTGAATAGCTTTACCATTTTAAAGTTAAAAAACAGGGATCCTAAGCGCGATTATTAAGGTAGAGATCCTGCAAAGAGGTCGACCAAAATGTTAAAAAGAACATCTGCAGGAACTCTTGTCTTTGACAATTAACATTAATTGAGTTTCATTTCACCATGAAAGAAATGAAATTTTCAGTTTCTGGTCCGGTTAATGGCAATAGGTTTTTACAGGGGTGCCCCTCTAACATGGGACCTTAACATACTGGAAAACTGTGTATAATTAGTAGGCCTCTACCTAACCCTGCAAATACAGGCAGAATATTAACTTAGTCCCTAATTACTCCTTATGCACTTTTTCCAATACATCTTTATTTTTCTTGTCTGTATCATGAGTGACAAAAAAAAACTCTTTCATGGTGAAATAAAACTCAATTACTGTTAATTGTCAAAGACAAGAGTTCCTGCAGATGTTCTTTTTAATTTTCGTATCCTGAAAAGGGTATTTTTCCTTTGATGAGCACTGAAAGTGTGTGTAATTATAAACTACAGAGCTACAAACAGGGTGGCCGTTTTGTGATATGAATGAAATTGTGGAATCAACCTTATGGGTAGAAAAGGGAGAGGGAAGCCTTTGGCCTGCAGTGAACAATACAGGCTGTATAATTAGTTGACCCTAAGAAAGTGCTTGGTATTGGTTCTTAAAAACCATTAAATGTTGTATAGTTTTTTTATGTTGTGATAGCCGAACTACAGTTGCCGCAAAATAACTTGAAACAAAATGGTGGATGCGCAGTAGTCGATTTTTAGTATATTTTGCACGCAAATGCACTGCGCAAACTTTCTCCCTCTCCGTTAGTTTTGGGTGAAGTTATTTTGCGTGAACTATATTATCTTCCGAGATTCACATGTTTTGTAGTAGGCTACGGAAAATGAGGGAAGAATAAATAATGTATATTTTTTTAAAGAATTTGTTTTTCGAAAAACAATAATAATTTGAATTTTACAAACCGCATTTGCCTAAAGCTGTTTCGAGAAAAATAAATACCTTTGCCTTCAGGACCTATCTATATTTCTCGTACGAGTATGTCTTATCTTTGTCATATCTTATTAAATACGACACTTATGTAATATCTTTTATGTCGTATTCGTTTTCACCTTCTATATTCTACCCATACTTTTGTTGTTTTTAGAGTGTCGTATCTATGTCTTTCCTGGTACATTTTACTTTTCCATGATTTATAATATTTTACTTTACATTCATTTTTATCATATACCTATAGGAATATTTTGTTCATTGATCTGTTTTAATTGACATTTATTTTTCTGAATTTCTCTTATAGGGTACTAATCTTTCATTAAATTCGTCAGTTCTCGTTTCTCATACGGCCTGTACTATGTATTTTTTCTTAGAATTATCTTCTGAGAATTATTCTTATTACAACCCATTTGCCTGAAAAATTTGTCCTGAACTTTCATTCTTACATAAATGCAATGTTAGAACACAATAGGAAAACACTTGAACGACTTAAAGCATTCGCGTGACGCCGCTTCGTAGTATAAATAATAAATTAGCGTCGGTATAAGCGTCTGATGGCACCCCTTTCTATGCTAACACATAAGCTTGTGCATTGCAAGAAAAAAACAGCCAAGTACAAACACGAATCGCAAGCAAAAGGGTTCTGCATCGGCACTTTTATTATCAAGTGGGAGAGGTCACTGATTTTTTTAAGAATTCACGGATATTTGCTGGTTACCCCAATTGGAGTGACAACTTAGCAAACGTAGTGTAGGATGCCTTACAGCAAGATGGAGTAATGATCTGCAAAAGGTTGCTGGCGGATGCTGGATGCGACAAGGACAGTGTGAAATGCCATTTATTGAGGGACGCCTACATCCAGCAGTGAACTATTATTGGCTGATGATGAATAATGTAGGACATTTGAATGGTTTTGATAGGTTCGGAAGGTTCGCCTTAGCCTTATCAGCTGTGGTCACAAGATTACAACGCGCTAGTGATATTACTTGTGTTACTGGCGTCTACAGACTGCGTTTGCCGCTTACTTGTATTTCATTGAATTACAAAAAAAAAATACCTAAGTACCTACACACATTAATAGTCATAATTTGATGTAGTGGTACCTGGTTGATGACCTTGATATGGTTTTAGTTCAACATATGTGTTTGCTGGGGAGTTTGTACCGCCGGTTCTTCTTCCCAGCGAAAACACTAGGAAGCAGTGAAGGGCGGGCGTTTTGGGGGCTGTCTATAATGTAAAAATGACGTTCAAAAAGTACTACCTAGTGGTCTAAATTTAATAAATGATTTTGACTTTGACTTTGACATAACTTTCCAACAAGGTTCCCAATGTTTATTTAAGCACAAAATAAGTGCGCGGAACCCTAAAAGCAACATTTATATGGGGTTTTATGCAGTATTGCGCGACTTTACAGACGTTAAGGCGGTGTTTGTTAAAGAGTCTCGTTTACAGTTTACAACCAGTCATTGTCGAGTGCTAAAGCAGAAATACTATCCTTTTTTCAGCCGTTGTCATCCCACTGCAGGGCAAAGGCCTGCTTTCCCTCAAGGCTCAAGGCTATTTTGGGCCAATCCTTCCAGAAGAAGTCAAGCTCATCCCACCATCTCCATCTAGGTCTGCCGCGTTGTCGTCTATAATTATTGTGGAACCCATTCAGTAGTTTGTTTAGCCCTTAACTCGTTGAACATGCGGCAGATGTGACCAGCCCAGTTCCATTTTAAGTTAGCAGCTTTTTCGCATATGTCGGTGATTTGGGTTTTGGAGCGCATTACACTATTTTTGATTCGGTCTATTAATTTGAAATGAAATGAAATGAAATGATGATGAAATGATATTTATTTCTGTAAGTAGATCATTAGAGACACTTTTACAAGTCAATGGTTTGTTTTTTTTTTTTATAGCTAGATGGCTTCGGCATTTCCTAACTGACGACCTCTGAGAAGAAACACCGAAACAAACTCAGAGAATCATGGTCTCTTTTAAAGTCCAGACATAAAATAATGCAAATAATGTGAGTGGGACAATGCAGGGCAATGTCTGAAATGGCCTTTTGAGGAAAGAACCATAGCAGCTTTGAGTAGACCAGTCCTAACTGACGGCAAGCATGCATCAGTCATCGTGTAGCTCAACCATAATTAAGGGAGCTCAACGACCCGTCACACGACAATACCAGATCAGTAGGACATTCGTGTAGGTCGAATAAAATTCCCAAAGCCTCCAGACTATAGAAACTGGTATAATAAAATTAAGCCTACATGGTACTCACATTTACAAAAGAAAAATGACTAGAATAGACTTAGATGTCAAAATAAATGTCAGTATGTAAATATATATAAATTGTAATGTCACAAAAAAATATTAATAAAATTCATAAATGTCAAAATTCAATTCACTAATAACAAGAGAATCTTTATAATCAAAATAATGTCAGTACAAAATAATGTTAATAATCAAAATAATGTCATTATATCACAGTGTCTGACTAGCATAGTAATAGCCCGGTTCATCAGAGCAGCTCAATCCCAAGCATTTTTATCGTTCAAATAGTCTATCACTTTATAAAAACCTTTTTTGCATAGTCTATTTTTAATGTGAGATTTAAATTTGTTGATGCTTAAATTTTGAATGTGGCTTGGGATTTTGTTGTAGAAACGAATACTTTGACACTTAAATGAATTACTGACTTTTTGGAGCCTTTTTGAATGTCGGCAGCGTTTCCCCACAACAAAATGCCGTACGACATTACACTATGAAAATAACTAAAATATACTAGTCTAGCCGTATCTATATCGGTTAACTGACGTATTTTAAAAACCGCGTACGCTGCAGAACTGAGCCTTTTCGCCAACTTATTTATATGTGGGCCCCACTGTAGCTTTGAATCTAAAGTGATACCTAAAAACGTCGTGGTATCCACAAGATCCAACTCCTCCCTATTTACTAATACACTGGTTTTCACTTGCTTAACATTAGGTGTTATAAATCTAATACACTTAGTCTTTTTTTCATTTAAAAGTAAATTATTCACATTAAACCAGTGTACTATTTTAGAAACAGCGTTATTCACATTGTCAGTTATGGGCTGCTGTCGTTTCAGTTTAAATAAAAGTGATGTATCATCTGCAAATAACACTACTTCGTGATTGTCTTTTATTAGGCTAGGTAAGTGATTTATATATACAAGAAATAAAAACGGGCCAAGAATTGAGCCTTGCGGAACTCCCATGGTGACCATAGACCCCGGGGACCTTTCTCCGTTAACATCCACTCTTTGAATCCTGTTACTCAAATACGAAGTAAGAAGATCCAAAGCAATGTTCCTTATTCCATAGTGATGTAATTTCCTGACTAGTGTTTCATGAAAAACGCAATCGAAAGCCTTAGACAAGTCGCAAAAAATACCTAGAGCATCATGCGACTCCTCCCAGGCATCAAAGATATGTTCCAGAAGCTCGACACCGGCATCGGTTGTCGAGCGACCCCTAGTGAATCCAAACTGCTTTTTATGTAATAATTGGTTTTTATTAAAATGACTAAGCAGCTGATCAAGCATTAACTTTTCAAATATTTTACTAAAGGTAGGTATCACGGAAATAGGTCGAAAATTTGTGGGGTCAGACGTGCTACCCGATTTAAACAACGGTATTATTTTACTACTTTTCATCAAGTCCGGAAATACACCACATTCTATACTTTTATTATATATTATAACTAACTCAGGTGCGACTATATTAATAATTGTTTTCGAGACTTGTACAGAGAGAGATTCCGATCGTACTGCGATCCATGGCTCGCTGGCTAACCCCCCATGTGCAGCCTTCTGATATTTTGTCAAAGACCTGACCGTAGGTGGGGATGAAAGGAATACTATTGTTTTCTTTTAATGCAATAGGAAGACAAACAGGCATACGGGCCGCTTGATGGTTAGCGGCAAATGCAGCCTACGCCAGCAGTGTGTGTGTGTGTGTGTGAGAGAGAGTATACACTCTCTCTGTGTGTGTTTTCCTTTGAATGTATACAGTATTGTGTGCACTAGTGCATTGTCTTCTTGAGACCTCGGTTATTTATCTAATCTGCCTAGTGATTTCACTGACTATATTACCCTTCAAATAATTTTCATCACAAAGTAGTGTTTGCCTATATAAAGCCTCCAGAAGTGACGATATTAGTACTGGATGACTGTTTAAACGTTAAACAGCACTGAGTCTTATACCTACTTATAATAAATTTTATTCTAGGTACTTTGAAAATTAAAATAAAGGCTTATAGTATATATTTAAAATCAGTTGACGTTTTTTTGCAAATATTACAATATACAATTTTCGTAATCTCGTACCTAAAGTTATACAATGGGGGAGAGAGACCGAGAACATCCTTGGCCCTTATTGAAGCTACCGCCAGACAAGCTTGGATAATAATAAATTTGTTAACTCGCCACTTGTCGGTCAATTATAAAAAGCAGTAATTGAGATCTTTAAATAGAACTAATTAAAACTATTTAGTCTGGGCTAAAACGGTACCAATTACTCGTATGAGCTTTACTGACTCCAAATTGAAATCTTCTGCGTTACACTAAAGTACCTAACACAATGAACTTATTTACGTTTGCCGCTGCGATAGCCCTGACACTACATTTACATTTTTTCCAATATCGATGCTGCACCACATGAACAAGATAACGTTTGTATACGCGCAAATGTGTGCGTAAAAAGGTAGGGTTGCCTGCATACTGATACGTGTTCGTATGCAACTATGCATTAAGAATCCTTCTAAAAAGAGTAAGGAGATGTGTTCAATAATAAATACAATTTACTCTGAGCTAAATGGCTACGTTAGTTAATTATGAATAATTTTATGGGTTTTAAATATCATTTAAGTATTTTTAATTGACTGATGAATCTACTCAGTTTAGCCCCCAGGTCATTTAATTTCCAAGTAATTTTGTAATCATAATAAGATTCTTCAAAAATAGTAGGTACCTAATGTTAATCCGGTTGAAATCGGATAAAAAAATATTACACATGGATGAAAATGGAAATGGATGGAAATCTTGACAGATTATTTTAATTAATAATTCGATCGATTTAATTAATGTTGTGAAACTTCTTAATTCCAACTGTATTTTGATCATGACAAATGCCTTCATGCTCGCTCATAGCGAACTGCAAATCGACACTAATATTTTTTTTATAGGAGTTAGCACGCGACGACGATGCATTCAGCCCAGTCATGTTGAAGTCCTTTTGAAAATATGTACCTACTATTATTCTTAACTTAGGAATAGCTCAGAAGTGTAGTGATTGCGTGCCATTCAACTGACTTGAAAACAGGAATTAAATTTAAAAAAGAACAGTAAATAATAGGAACACCTTTTTTTCTATTTCTTACCATATCCAGCGGTATGCAATACAATTCAGAACAACAACACCAATACCATAAACACCAACATGCAAATGAATTCTTAACAATAATTATTCAAACTTATCGTGTAACTTTTCATGAAACTTTGGCACTAAAGAGGTTAGTACAGCGTTATAGTAGCGTAATAATAAACAATGTTATGTTATTATGTTGGGACTGCCGTCTTTTAGGTGACCGTTGAGGCTTAGTGCAGGACTCACACGTTCCACTCCATTTTTTATATAATTTTTTATTTAAAATTTGAAAATCTTGAGTTGCGCGGACCGAACTTCCCGTACAAACGTAATTCCAAAATAAATCGTAATCCAACTGAATTTATTCAAAGTATGCTATTATTCGGATTCCAATACCGTTAAAATAGGTTCGTAGCCTAGAACTTACTTATGACCGTAAGTATTGACATTTCAGTTTCTTTGATTTATAATTACTTTTTCGTGGTATTTTATTTACTTTTAAAGTGAAAATGATTATAATATATATAGAACCGGATCTTCATAATTAACAACATCTTCACTGATCGGACAGCGATTTCTGTACAATTAGTTCACAACACCAGCCATGTTCATGATTTTGCCGCAGTTCGTATATATATATATATATATATATATATTACGGGATAGGGGAGCAAACGAGCAGACGGATGACCTGGTAAGCGATAACCGCCGCCCATGGACACCAGCAACAACAACATCAGAGGAGTCACAAGTGCGTTGCCCGACTTTTAAAAGTGTTTGGGCCTTCGGTAACGTCCCATTCGTGCCGAAGCATGGCTCTCCCAAGTCAAGAATGTTTATGTTCTCTGCTGCCCTACCCGCTCAATATGCTGCTCAATAAGCATATTTACTGCTATTCTTATTGGTAAGTATTCAGTCCGGTCCACTTTCCCGCTGATGGTAGATTCTCTGCTATTCTACCCGCTCAATATGTTGCTTAAACATGGTCCGTGTGAGTAAGTTCGCTCATAACCGTAGTAAAGCGAGGTGCGACTGTTTTATGTTGGCGTTTTTATATTTAATTTATTACTCTGGTGTCAACTGATACAGGCTGTTCATTAAACTATAGAAGTTAGAATGAAGCTTTTAGTTCAAACAGGCGCATATTATTGACTTTTATAAGAACTGAATCAATCAATTACATATGAATTAGATTTTCGTAAAATCATTTTTTTATGGAATAGGGGCGCAAACGAGCAGACGTATCACCTGATGGTAAGCGATAACCACCGCCCATGGACACCCGAGCCAGCCCATTCGTGCCGAAGCATGGCTCTCCCACGTGAAAAACCCTAACACCAATAAGGTATAACTTCATTAAATATGCCTTATATTTCAATAATTTATTTTCGCCGACTCGCAGCGTCCTTCACCAGGATGTCTTTCCATCTCTTCATCCCACACTGCGTTTTCCGGTGTAGTCTCCCCTAGAGAATCTTGTAACGAGAGCAGGTGAAAGAGTGAGAGAAAGAGCGAATGAGATTATGCGAGATTAAGGCCCACTTGCACCAACTTCTTAAATATGTTTAAATTGTGTTTAAACAAAAAATGACATAGTAAATTTGTGTTTAAATACAATTTAAATATATTTAAGACGTTGGTGCAATTGGGCCTAAATGAATGAGCGAGTTCACAATGTAGAGAGCGAATGAGTGAATTCTGGTCTTTTTTTTTTAATCTTGATAGACTGACGCCTGACCGCCAGTTCGCATGATGTTAAGCAAAACAGCGATCTATGGTGCGCGTTTGCCTAGAAGAAACCGTTTCACTCGCGATTTAAAGATACCCAGTTTATATCTATCGGGGAATACCTACTTCGGAAGCGCATTTCACATTTCAGCGATACGCCTGATAAAAGTGGACTTAAGCATTTCGTTCGCTTCGTTTTTAGTTACTTCATAATGAAGTATTTTTTGAACATGCTGTTGGTACACTAAAATGGTAGAGCGCTTTACCACTAGGGTTGTATTTTTTCCTTTTTTGGCCACAATACTATAACTCCAGCACCGTGGGGAATTAATTATGACTTATTTTGCAATACCTTACCTATTTGTGCAAGTTGCAAAGATATTGCTATCGTAAAAGAGAAATATTATTGTGTTAAAGTTCGCAGGCAATAATCTAGGGAATAAAAATGTGTATGACTTTATTCACGCTAAGTACCTGTTACTTTTTTATTAGGAGTACTCAAGAGTAGATATAATGTGTAGATGGGTGACTATTCTTAACACATCGAGTACCCTGCGTGCCTTGTAAAGCACATAAAGCCGTCGGTCCCGGTGTCATACGAACATCTATGACAATTGTCAGTGGTAGTCAGAAGCCCAAAAAAGCCTGACAACCAGTCTGACTCACGAATAGGCCGGCTCGACCGGAGTGATACCACAGCCTCACAGAAAACCAGCGTGAAACAAAGCTTGCGTTGTGTTTCGTCGAGTGAATGAGGTTACCGGACGCCCAAACCTTTTTAAATGGCGGGCAAGGCACTTGTGACTCGTCTGGTGTTGCGGGTATCCATGGGCGGCGGTTATCGCTTACCATCAGGTGATCCGTTAGCTCGTTTATTCCCCTATCCCATAAAAAAAACAGTCAGAAATTGAGTTGCGGAGGTCTGATAGCAGTCGCTTCCAAACTCCGAGCTGCTACTGGGAATTTAATGGAAAAACTAAATAACACTGCTCCACCTGAAAATGGAACTCAGGACCTCTAGCGTAGCAGTAGTTCTCAGGACCACTAGGCTAATGAGGCAGTTATAAATAACAAATGAAGGAATTAATATCTAAAGTCCATTGTTACGTAAAATAAAATGCTTTTGTTTGGTAAGTAATAGTTTCCAAATTGAAAACAAAATAAAATGCTTATATAATAAAACGAAAACCTTTTCATGAACATAATCACCGCATTCCATTTTCTCTAAGCGTTCAAGTTAAGTGTTAATTAAGAAAAAAACAATTGGTTATACTAGGAAGGATTCCATTCAGCCAAAGACGTTTAGTTACTAAATTGAGGAAACGTCATTTCCGTTCGAAGGACGACGATCATCTGCCGAGTTTTTATAGCGATTGTGTAGAGTGGTGGGGGTACGCCAGAAGCGTAGGTTCCGTATCCGGGACAATGTTATAAAAAAGGTTTTATTTTTATCAGTATTAATGTTTTATTATCTATACAAGATTATTTTCATTATGATATTATACACCATGTTATATTTTGTTCCAAAAATATTTAAAAAAGGTACAAGAGGGACACCGAGCGACAAAAAGGGCCACTTGCACCAATTTCTTAAATGTGTTTGAATTGTATTTAAACACAATTTTTCTTGTAATTTTGTGTTTAAATTCAATTTAACCATATTTAAGAAGGTGGTGCAAGTGGCTCTAAGTATCATTCCGATATTATAGGATGCATAATAACACAAGTCACGGTAGGTCATAGTGGCATGAAACCTCGCTCCCGTAACCCCAGCAAAAAGTGGTGAGGCGAAACACTCGTGTGGTTTTAGTCGGTAGGTCACCCATTCTGGGTGGAGTCCGACACACCCCGCCGCCATCCCCGGGCGGCGGATGTTCATGAGGATTTCCACACGCACAAAAAAAAATGTCATAGTGGCACTAGGCGCGGGCGCACAGCGGGGCGGGGGTAATAAAACGTGTTGAGCATGTTTTTGTACGAACAACCAGGTAACATAACAAGCTTATAACTTTGTAATTATTCGTGATACAGCTTTGAAATTTTGTGTGTGTTTTGGGTTTCGCATATACTAAAACTAAGGTTGTATAAAAGCATAAAGAAAAAAGACAGAAAATTAGCGCATTGGGACGTAACCCCATGTTTTCGAAGGTACGAAACCGTCGAAGCCTGAATCCGGCTCGACTTCGTTGGTTGTGAGTACCATAAGCTCAGTACCATATAATTAATTTAAAAAAAAAGCCTATCACATAACAACTTATCAAGTAAATATAATAAATACGATACAATTAAATGAATATAAATTTAATAAATATAATATTGTAGAATTACATATTTTGACATATTATATTTTTATATATTTTACATAATTATCGTAAAAATTGCCTGAAAAAAGCACTTTTCCTCCTCTCTCTTACTATACTTTTGCTGTGCCCGACAGGGTCCATAATTGTTTCTAGCACTAAGCCTTACCACCTGTATTACTAACATTATGGAATGCAATAAATTTGAATTTGAATTTGAATTATCTCTTTTATTCTCTATTTCTATTATCTCTATTTTAGAAGGTAAATGACCATTTTAAAATCTACGTAAAGATACTTTTTATCGCTTCACTAAGGGGAGGGTAGTCGGGGAAACAATAGAACTTTATGTGGGGTAATTAAAGTGGACAGCGAGGAAATTAGCTGCAGTATCATTGGAGATGACAGCCATTTTTGCGAAATCCTTTTAAATTTGTTTCTGTTGAAACTTGAAAATGTTATTTCAACGAATTTTCAGCTTGTTACTATTGGAAAGTTTGTACTATTTTTCGCCTTTCCTTCCTCTTGAGTCCATCCAAAGGTTTTCTGTAAGAGATCGCTTTTTGCGAAAATACCACCCATTATATCATGTTCTATGATTGATAACTTATACTTGACATTAGTTTATGGTATACAAAGAGGATATTTTATTTCTCTTCTTGTTGGAGTGATGACGCGAAAGAGGATTGATGGCCTAAAAGTGTGTTGACTCTTATAAAAACTTTAAGGGACACTAACCCACTGAACTATGGACCTCTGCATTCTTTCAGGACATTATAGGCGTGAAGGTATCTATTAATGCGACCTGTTTCATTAATAATGTCAGCAAAAGGGCACCTGATGGTAATTAGTCATCTTCGCCCATGGACACTTGCAACACTAGAAAAGATGCTGAACCTAAGAGACCCTACGGACTGCAGACTATTAGAACCGCAGCAAGGTGATTAGCAAAAGTGATCCAACAGACAAACTAAGTTTTGTTAAGAATAGTTTTGTTGGACACCATTGTACTTCATATTAATTATTACCTTGTACCTTATTATCTATTAATAAATAAATAATAATAAGTGAGTGGAACTGGCTCTCACAGGCAAAAGCGAGAAACATACACTATGTCCTTTACGACAGACTCTGACGTAAGGGTGGTTGCCAGCCAGTCAGAACCAGACGAGGTCATACCACTGAATGATAGTGAGGAACTGTATTTTAATACATGGGGAGACTTCAGCAGAAATTGAATATACATTTGCCAATAGCCAATACACCTAAGCGCTAAGCTACCGAAATCCCACTAATGAGTTCAATTTTAGTACCTTATTGTCATGACAGCCTAGTGATATGACCATTGGACTGCCAAGTTAAAGATCATAAGTTCAAATCCAAGGCACACCTCTGACTTTTCGAAGTCATGTGCGTATTAATAACATTATCAAGCGCTTAAACGGTGAAGGAAAACATCTCGAGGAAACCTGCATGCTGAGATTTTCTCGACGGCTTGTGAAGTCTGCCAACTGCTAGCGTGGTGGACTATAGCCTAATACCTCTCAATCTGAGAGGAGACGTGCCCTGAAGTGAGACAATATAATGGGTTGATTATTTTATGTTATAGATTTGACCCTAAGGCGTAAGACGACGTGGGAGGCCCAGGCGGAGTTGTCGGGACGAACTGGACTCCTTTTTGGGAAATTGGGCCGAAAAATCAGTTAACCGAGAGGAGTGGAAGGAGGGAAGGGACGCCTTTGCCCTGCAGTAGGATAAACCGGGCTAATAATAATAATATAGATTTTACAAAATAAATTTTTCATGAATTCTAGGAAATTATCAAATGATAATTTGTCAGCACTGTTTTGCCCTTATTCCTGGGTTTACTACCAAAAGTATCTTCTTAACCCATAACATGTAAGATTTACTTACATACCATCACGCCGGTATTCCCCGAAGGGTTAGGAAGAGGCTAAGGTACACCCACAGTTCGCCGGTATGTTTCGATCCCATGTAATAGGGGGCGAGCCTATTACTATTAACCCGGCACAAATTTCAAACTCCGAGCTGCTACTGAGAATTTCATAGAAAAACCCAATAACACTTTGCTCGACCTGGGAATCGAACCTCTAGACTAACGAGGCAGTTTGTTCATGAATTCCAGGAAATTATCAACTGATTGATAATTTGTCAGCACTGTTTTGCCCTCATTACTGGGTTTACTACCAAACGTAGCTTCTTAAGCCATAACATGTAAGATTTAACGTCACAATAAGCATAAAAGTCGCATTTGAATCGCAATTGGCTCGCGATGAAAAGCATTCCTACATCAGCTAGTAGGTATAACTTGGGATACATAATTAAAGTATAATTGGAGGAAAATGTATGACTACAAGTGAAAATCCTTGTACGATGAGTCAATGTTTTCAGTTCTTCTGCTTTAGTTACATAGGTAATTTTAAAGGATTAATTTCGGCGCCTGGTTTATAATGTTGCCAGGATATTTTCATTTCATAACAAAGTAGCCAAATAATATGACCAAAAGACTGTCAAAACAGTGGTCTCGAGTTCACATCCAATGCATGCAATACGCACCTCTGAGTTTTAGAAATCATGTGCGTATTAATAGATAATATCTCTAGAAAACATTGTTAGGAAACCTGCATGCCTGAGAGGCTCTTTCTACGGCGTGTGAAGTCTGTGTGTGTGCATTAGGCTAGCGTGGTGGAGTATAGCCTAATCCCCCTCATTAACGCAACAGCACTACATCTACACAGTGACCTTATTGGTGAAATGATCGCAAGCATGGCTGTTGAGCGTGAGTGAGTTTGATTTCCAGATCGAGTAATTCTAATTACTCGATCTGGAAAATTCTACAGCCTGGAATAATTCTAAAGACCTTCAAACCAGAGGGAAATCATTTAAGAACATTGCTACCCCACCCCAGAGCGAACCCTAGCGGAATCCTACCTAGTCTAAGCTAATAATGGCCAGAAACTCATCAAAATCAACCATAAATACATTATCAAGATACATATCGTTAAAATAAATTCAGAGCTTTCATATTTCACACCAACAAAGCTAAAATGACATGAAAATTTGCTGCCACATGAGAAAATCCTTCAATGAGTCATGTGTACATTTGCAACGACGTGCCGAGGGCATCGCCAGCAACCAAGGATACTTGCTATCAACAAATTAACATACATTATCATGAAAGTTAAAGCGAGGCCCTTAACTGCTTCATGTGGACAAACCTCGTTATATATAGGTGTTATTTCCAAGTAAAAGGTGTAATATTAACGCTGGTTTGGGCAAAGATTAAGTGATAGGTTAAAGCTTACTAGCAATGCGGGTCGCACATTACTAGTATTCTTGTTAACCCTTCTTGCTAAGCTAGATTGCTTGTGTTACGAGTGGGTTCACGTCGGTAGTGCAATGGGTGGGGTTCGAACCGGCAACCACATGATCGCAAGTCCGACGACCTAGCCATTAGGCTACCGACGCTTGACGTTCATGCTAAAGTTATTTTTTTGTTTGCATGCTAAAGTTATTTTAGTGAAGGAAAAATTCGACTCGTAGGCAGGATTCGAACCCGCGTCTTCTGGCTAGGTACGTCAGATGCTATGACCTCTAAGCCACCGCGAGTCCCACCTGTCATGTTGAAATTTGCCTTCACATTTTTTTAGCATGAGAAATGCAAAAAAAACACAAAAAGATTTCCATGCTAAGATTATACCTACATTTGTTTTATTGTAGGAAAAAAAGGCCTATTTTTATATTTTTTGCCATTTGTACAATGGACAGTGTTCTGAGGAGTCTCTGCTATTATCTTTATTCTTTATCTACTATTATCTATATAATCTATACTAATATATAAAGCTGAAGAGTTTGTTTGTTTGTTTACTTGAACGCGCTAATCTCAGGAACTACTGGTCCGATTTGAAAAATTCTTTCAGTGTTGGATAGCCCATTTATTGAGGAAGGCTATAGGCTATATATCATCACGCTACGCGGACGAAGTCGTGGGCAGAAGCTAGTTATTAATAAAGTTATAAAGTTGTAAAAAAGCTGTGTCTGTACATTGAAGATATAAAAAAAAACAAGTGGTTTAGGGTAGATATATAAACGTCTCCGAACCCAAAAATGTGATTTTTAAAATTCTTGTCTGTTTGTCTGTTTGTTACGAGTTTACGTAAAAACTACTGAATAGATTTTTTTATCACTGTCAGAAAGTATGTGCTCCAAATTAAAAACTGCTATACTTCTTATCACAAATAATAATTAAATGGAACCTTAGATACAGCTTGACCTCTCTAATGTATAGAGACCCATACAAAGAAGAGATCATTATTGTTGGTTTTTGAGCTTCAAGTGATCGAAGCTGCGGGCATAGGCTAGTTGTTTTATAATATGATGCCAACAGCTACTTTCTATCACCACACCTCTCGCCATCGGCGTGGAGTTCATCAACATACCTTAGAACCACTCTGGTCTCGTACTGAGCGATTTCAATATCCGAGGAATTTCCTCCACACTCACTATGGAATCAGCTCCCCGCCGGCGTTTTCCCAAAGGAGAGAGATTTTTACTGGGTCGGCGACGCGTGACTGATACTCCTGGTGTTGCAAGCTTCTGTAGACTACGGTAACCGCTTACCATCATACCGCATACCATCAGCCGTATGCTTATTTGCCATATGGAATAAAAAAAAGTCATCTCAAAGACATAATTTCAGAATGTGAAGGCAAATTTCGAGCTGGGAAGTAGGACTCGTGGTGGCTTAGTGGTCATAGCGTCTGGTGTATTTAAACAAAAGGCGCAGGTTGGAACCCGAGTGTTTCCTTCACTAAAATAAATTTTACAACATCATTTTATCATTGCATACGGTACTTTTCTAGAGGAACTTCATCCCACGTACAATCAGGGTGCGGAATGAGTTACCTGCCGATGTTTTCCCAAAAAACTACAGCATAAGATTTTTCAAAAAAGGAGTTAAAAGGATTTACATCAGAGTCGGTTAGGCGCGAGCGACGACCTCTGGTGTTGCAGACGTTCATAGGCTACGGTAACTGCTTACCATCAGGCGGGCGATAAGATTCTTTGCCACCTCAATGGTATAAAAAATATAATACGCGCCTTGTGGAGTTGCCAACATACTTATTAAACTATTTACTATTCAATTCTAGGCACGTTCGTCAGTTATTTAGAAGCAATTACTAAACACACACCACGATCAGGTTGTTAGGCCCATTTGAAGGCATTGGTACATACACACGTGTACAACCTTCACTACTTCCTGTTTCCTGGACATTTCATATTATTTTTAGTTGACCTTTCGTTTTAGAGGTCTTCTTGTACACAATGAAGATGGTTAAGACATGTCTAAAATGTGTTTGGTTTGAAAAGACACTTTTGACTCTCGTAGACTTACGCCAAGAAGTTTTGTTTCTTATTACCTATCTTTTAGTTTTTTCTATTATGTTATTACTATTTACAGCTTTTCTAGACAAAACAAGGCTTTTATGAAAGAAAACATTTTGAAGTTTCTCCGCAAAAGTCTGAATTTTGAATGGGACAATTTACACTGGCGGAGCTGCGCACGGATCGCCAGTTGACAAAAATAAAATGTAAAGTAAATATTTACAAAACCTTACGGTTAAACAATCCTTTTATGAACGCAAATCTCTTATGCACTCACACTTCACCCGAAATAGATATCAAATTTGTATAGGAAGTTACGGAGTTGCGGAGAACTCACGAACAGTGGTAGCACTACTGCCGATTTCTAGACCATTGTTACACTCCCTATTCGTAGTTTTCAAAATGTGTCCAGATTCTAATGTATGTGGTACAAAATGCATGCAAATCTGCAGCTCCTGAACTTCCTGAACTGAGCCTCGTTTCCCGGGGCAATGGTTAGCAATTTCTCCAAAAAAAAACGTTTAGCGTTTAGCTATTTATTGTCAACATAATATAACTGCTGGTTACGTACACATAAACGAATATGACGACTAATTTACTTCCAATAATATTATTTCCAACACTATCAATCGTGAGCAAAATATAATTGAGTAAAAGTCGAAAACCTAAGCAATATTAACAACTCTCAACTCTCATCTATGAGCATGGCCTCAAAGAAGACATATTATGAAAGTAAAACGCACCTTTAAAACAGGTCGCAGAAATACCTCACTAAAGAAGATATTTCTATCTGAAGTCCTGCTAATCTCATTAGTCAAAACGAGCGTGAAAACAAAGGTAAAAGACCATCACTACTCGCTAAGTGTGTCGCTTAATTTGTAAGTGCGTAAGCCGACTGGCCTTTGTACAGTCAGGGCCAAGCGCCTCAGTGTGTTGCACTTTGGCCTTGGGACGAGGCACAAACTGAAGCGAGGAATGTAGGAAATGTGGGTAGGGTACCCAGATATTAATTTGAAAATCAAGAAAAAATTGCATTGTAGCCAAATACCTGTGTGTTGTACTTTGGCCTTGGAACGAGGCATAAAATATAAAGTATAGTGAGGAATGTTAGCAGGAAAAGCGTCTAGAGATAAAATTTATAATAGGAAGAAAAATTGGCATTGCAACTGACCTCAGCATAGTCACGGCCAAAAGCATCAGTGTATTGCACTCTATGTGTAACAAGGCAAACGCTGTAGCGGATTTTTTTCAAGACATATAAGATTAATTATAGCCTTTTAAATAAAATAATACAAAAAAAGTGTTAGAACAAGTTAAAGATGAAAATTATGAGAGACAATGAAGGTAGAACTTATTTATGCTTAAGTATATCCACTTTTGGCCTAGAAGTATTTCGCAGTGATAATTTTGACGATAAGTCTAGCAAAGATTATTTTTAATTTCGATATATAATCTGTGATTTTTATTTCGACCCAAAAATTAGACAAGTTGAAACGAAATGAAACTTGGAACAATATGATTCCTATTTAAAACAATTTCGCTAGTCATAACTCACTTCAGAACACTTGAAAAATAAAATCATAAAGCATTGAATTTAATTTGCAAATGCTTGTAATGGCTTTAGTAGAGTCATGGCCAAACGCTTCAGTGTGTTGCACTCTGGACTTGGAATAAGGCACATGCTGAAGCGGGTAAAGCGGGTAAAGCAGTAAAGCTGGATTGTCATTAAAAAACCACTACCCAAGTTTAGTTATTTTGTAGAATAACTAATCTGCAGTTACGTAAGTGTTATGTGTAAAAAAGCTATGACATTTCGTAACCATTGTGCATAGGTACTACTTACGTAGAAATAAATAGGGTTACTTTGACGAGCTTTTACCGTTGTTATGCCATACGAGCTTAATTATAAAAAAAATATCTGAGCTTCATTTTACGCAGTTTTAAAATACCGCTAATCATCAACACGCTCTATTAATAAACGCAAAATGTTCATGCAATTCAGCGGAATTGTGGAAGATCAGCAATTATTAAAAAAACTGCTGAACTTCATTCAGCAATTTTACTTAATAGAGCTATTTTGGAAAACAGCTAGCAAAACCGTTCAACTAAACTCATAATATTTCATAAAAGCTTGCAAAAAATATCATAACACACCGCCCGTCTATCGAAGGGTAGGCAGAAGCGTAGGTATTAATTTACCCCTGCATTTCGCCGGTATGTTTTGGTTAGCGAGCCTGCTGCTACTTAGAATTTCATAGAAAAACTGAATAACACTGCTCGAACTGGGAATTAAACCCAGGATCTCTAGCATAGCAGTCGCGCTCAGGACCACTAGGCTAATGAGGCAGTTAAAAGATTATTTGAACTTGTATTTGTTCACTATTTGCTTATATTACCCGTTCCCGCTACCGCTCATCCCGTGTACCGTCGGAGCAGCGTGATAATTTTGGCCACCAAGCGAAGGTGAGAGTGCGGTATTTATAAACGCGTCACATGCAGCGCACGCGCAGATTTGCCTCTCCGCTTCCTGTTTTACGCCTGTTAGTATGATTGCTTGCATTTTACTGTTGTTAAAATGTTAATTGGGGTTTGTGAAATGGAATATAGTAGGTAGGTAATTTAGTTTTATTAGCAAATTGACTTTTTAGCATACATAGTACGTTTAGATTTAGGGTTAGAATGTGATTTCTGTTGACATCGTATCGCGTTAAATTATTTTAATATTTGTAATGGCGCTTAATCTTTCGATTACCTAGAATTGATAATTCTAAAAAGTGACACTAGATGGCGCTGATATCCTGAAACAATACTATCATGCTTATATCTTGAAGAGTATAAACTGCCTCATTAGCCTAGCGGTCCTGAGCGCGACTGCTACGCTAGACCTTGGGTTGGACCTTGGTTCTTGGGTTCGATTTCCAGGTCGAGCCTCCAGTAGACCAAGCACGAACATCTTGCGAAAACGTAATCGTATAGAAATCGAGAATAATCTGTACGAGAAGGAGGTTAATGAACGTAGATGAAGAAGAAGTGATGAAGCGAAAGTGGTGTGCCAGGATCGTAGCAAGTGTAAAATCTATAGTCTCTGCCTACCCCAATAATATAATATGGTTCTGCGACATCTTTACACATCACCATCTAGTCCCAAACTAAGCAGAGCTTGTACTATGGATATAATACTTATAATTATATACTTTTTAATACTAATGGGAGACACGCGTGAAAATATTTATGTATTAACTAGCTTCCGCCCGCGACGTCGTCCACGTGGAATAGTTACTTAGTCTTAGCTTAATTATATATAGCCTATGGCCTTCCTCAATAAATGGGCTAACTAACACTAAAATCATTTTTCAAATCGGACCAGTAGTTCCTGGGATTAGCGCGTTCAAGCAAACAAACAAACAAACTTTTCAGCTTTATTATTAGTTTAGAATAGAGTTTAGATGAGATTTGTAGCAGAAAAAACTCGAAAAGTTTACGATATGAATTCGATAGTACTTGGTGCTTAGGCTCACAGTTTTGATTGACAAACTAAATAGTCGTGGCTCGCCAGGCCTCGTCACCGGCACTTAGACTACAGCTGCGTCCGGTTTATGCGCCATCAAAGCCGACGCCGTGATAATGTCGGCCACGAGTGCGCCCCTCGTAAAAGTATAACGCTTTGAATTACAGTATTGAGCAGAAATGTGACGTGGAAGGAATTATGGGGCTGACAGAACTCTAGCGCTGGTTACTCGTCAGTTTAAAAGAAATATATATATCAGTTTTTCTTCTGTATGTAGTGTAGAGAGGAGGAGGAGTTGGCATTGCACACTATAAAGTTTATATTATTTTTATTTTATTTATTCTAACACAATCACAACTATCATTACAGGATCATATCCCAATGCAGTAGTGTGTTTTTTTACAAATAGGTACTCACATTATATTTACACAAAATAGAATAACAAAAACAGAAATACATTTTAGGTAAATTAAACTATATATCTATAACTTAATACAAATAGAGTGGATTTCCGTTTGTTCGGTCAGTTGACCGGTGTATTTTCTAAACACATAAATAAAATTGGAGTGTCTGTTTGTAATATTAAAATAATAACCACTTTTTAATAATTACATTTGGATGTATACACATGGTACATATACTAAAACATATTTCTTTTTTAAATTCTGTTTGTCTGTTTGTTTATCTGAAATGGTTGGACCGATTTTGACGGGACTTTCACTGGCAGATAGCTGGTGCAACAAGGAGTAACTTAGGCTACTTTTTTAAATATTTTTTTCAAATACCACGTGGACGAAGTCGTGGTTAGTACGGTACGGTAACGTACGGTAGCGGTACATTAGTAGATTATGCTAGTCCGAGGGTGTCTTAATAGACTTCAATTGTATAAGGACCTCGTCCTCATATTAAAATAAACGAAAATAGAAATTTAAACTAGTTATATCTGCCTCATTAGTCTAGAAGTCCCAAGCGCGACTGCTACGCTAGAAGTCATGGGTTCGATTTCCGAGTCGAACAAAGTGAGTATAGATTTTTTCTATATAATTCCCAGTAGCAGATCGGAGTTTGGGATTTGTGCCGGGTTAATGGCAATTGGCTCGCCCCATATTACATGGGACCTAAACGTACTGGCAAAATGTGGGTGTACAGGCGTGATGGTATATGTGTATGTATATTTATTTATAAACTTAGTCCGGTACTCTACGTACTATATATTATAGATAATTATTGCTGAACACGAGCCCCTCAACATTACAATACAATACAACTAATAAAATAAAAAATATAATAAATATTCTGCGACATTATACACATCACCATCTAGTCCCAAACTAAGCAGAGCTTGTACTATGGGTACTAGACAATGGATATAATACTTATATACTTTTTTTTTTGTAAATATATACTTATAATACATAAGAAACACCCAGACGAACACAAACACTTATATTCATCACATAAATATTTGTGCCCTGTGGGAATCGAACCCACACAGGTCGTCAAATTTAATAATACAATATTTTCGATACAAGACCTACTATGCAATGAAACAGAGCCACCTCATTAATAAAAGTCGTTTTAAAATGCATGACATAAACCGCTTAATATCATAAGAGGCATTAAAATTACTTAAAATATCTCTAATTTCATTTCCAACCTCGCTCATTTTTCGCTTAACTTTTAGCAACACCCTTTCTGCCTTGATCACGTACGGTCGGTCAACATTAACGGGTTCTGCATACAAATAGCTAATAATGTTCGCGAATGCTGTTTTTCGCACAGTTTGGCGATGCGCCAACGCATTGAAGATTAGTAATAATTGACAGCACATCATAAAGATGTATGCGAATGAGAAACCAAACGGGTGGATGTAGGAAAATTGGACGTGTCATTAAAAATAAACTTTTAAAAGATCTTCGGATTTACTTTAAAAAACGAACTAGGTAAGCGCGCTTCATCGTAGTTCGCAGTGTCGCTTAATATCAGGCGAACTGGCGGTCAAGCTTAAATCTATCAAGAAAAAATAACAGTTTCTCCAATAAGCTCTTTTATTCATCATAATATTATTACCAATAAAAGGTTCAGTAATAAGGACTTTAGATATTAGTGTTTATTTTCCCTGAAAATAAAATAAGGAGTCTGCTATTAATGTTAACAAATCCATAATAATTTTATCAATAAATAATAATGTGTCAATCAGCTATTTTTTACTTCTGTTCAATGTAGTATCTTTGTTTTTCAAGCAATAATAACCCAAGCTTATATGCCTTCTCCAATGCAATACAGTTCATGTTCGTATGTTGTATGCAAAAGTCATCGGTTTTCACGTGCGCCAACCGCAGGCTTCCCTTATCGCCTATTGTCTGTTTGTCTGTCTGTCGCTCAAGGTCTGTCGTGTGCGGTCTGGGGGCTCCGGGAACGCAGCCGATATGGTGAGCTTGTATATTTTTAATTCAAATGAACACGCAGTGCCTTTGAGGGAATTTTCAAGGTACGTTGCGATGATGTGGAGAGAGATGATATAAAAATTGTTTGCTTTAAGGCAATTATCACCGAATGTAGATTTTTTGTTGGACAGTGGTACCTTAGGGTACAGACCTGGAGAAAAAATGGATATAGTATTTAAAAATTAGTCTACGAAAGGAAATGTAACTACACAGCTTAAACCGGTGGACATATTTTAAATATTCATTAATTATCTTGTGGTGTGTGACATGGGATTTTGGGAAATTCCCACGGGTTAAAAAAACTAGCACACCACAGCGCGGGACAAATCTCGCGGTGCAGTGTGCTGGTTTTTCTTATTTATTGACTTTGATTGGCTGACCAGCCATGGACAGTCGACACACGTAGATACTTTGGAGGTATCTTGGACAAGAATGGCCAGTAAACCCTACCACGTTGATACAAATATAATTTTTCTGACAGTTACAGCCACTTTGGGCAGCACAGGTATAATTTAAGGTCCGACGGTCACGGATCGCGGAACAAATTGTATGGAGCCTTCGTTCTTTTTTTGAAAGAAACTCGTTTTTATTGTTGATTGCAACCTGCATTGTTCTGTCCGAATGGTGTTAGAGCGAATTTACATTGGATTTCGATGTTGCAATTTTAATATTAAATGTTGCCATTGTATTTTTTATATCTACATTTGTTAAGATGTAACAATGACAGTTCACCGTTATCTATGGAATAAGATTTTAGGGATAGAAAAAATATAAAGTTGTCTGGAAAATTTTGGAAATCTAAGTGCTTTTTAATGGATGTTTGTATGAACTCAAGATAGTTAATAATCCCTAATAATGACAGAAATAGATAATCATTGATGACTCGTTTGGCGTAGCGCCTGAGAGATCGGCTTCTGCGCCACGTATTGTCGATTCGATCCCCACACGTAGCAAATATTTGTATGACCTACAGGTATTTGTGGGTTTAGGCGTATGTGAGAATTTATGTTTTCTAAAAGCACCCACGGTATAGAAGAAAATCCTACTGTGGAGCAGCGTTCTTTAAAAAAAAACAAATTTGGACAAAATGTCTCTTGGGACAGCTGATTTGAAGTAATAAGGAGTATCTTTGTGTTCTACTTCCTCGCTAAGATAATCAGGCCACTCTTATAATAATTGGTCAAAGTGTGATGTTGACTCGCAAAGTTTTGCTAATCCAGGTATTGTTTTTTGGACATGGACTTAGGCTGTAGATTCAGGGAATCTTAACAGCGTAACCGAGCTGGAGGCATTCGGCGAGGCACCGAATGCCTCCAGCCAAGAGCAACTTATATACTAAGCAACAACAGCTAAAGGCGTCCCCTAACGGGACTCGGGCCTCGGCTTAGGGCGTAGCTGGGGGACAGCTGTTTAATTATGTTTAGGGGCTAATTTAAAGCTACTTGCTCAGCGCGGGCCGGCTCAAGCAAGGGTCGGGGAGGTGCTAATCCAGGTCCATGACCGCTTTTTTTTTTTTTTTTAATTTATTTATTTAAATCAGGCTACAAGGCCCATATCATATTAAAAACTATAATGCAATACAATATAACTTATACTAATAACAATTAAAAAATACCATACATATATTATAATAATACACAATAAAAATAAACACTAATTCACACGAAGAGTCGGCGTCGTGTGTCGCGCGGTGTCCGGTAGCCGGCCTCGGAATCGCCGGAACACTACCCCTCTTGGCCAAAATTCTTCTTTCATGAAGGTCGACAGATGTTCGGTCGGCACTCTCACCACAAAAGAATTAAAATCCACATTGTGACGAGACTCCAACCGTTCGACCCTTAACGTGAATTTGGTCTTGATGCGGATGTACTCTACAATCTCTTCGGCTTTTGTAGAGTAATGCAGTCGAGACTGGTTCTGGTTCAGGTTGCTGGAGCACTGGTTCCGACGAGTGGGTTTTTTATACTAGTGAGGTGGCAAATCAGCTTACAACCCGCCTTATGGTACCAATTGCCATAGCCAATGATCGTCTGCAACACCAGAGGTGTCGCTCGTGCGTTGTCGACCCCATAAAAACCCTTTCACTCCTTTTTTGAAGACTCCATGCTGTTGTCTTTTGGGACAACCTCGGCAGGTAGCTCATTCCACAACCTGGTTGTACGTAGGATAAAGTTAATATTTCAGCCTGAATTTGAAACTGAGGTATCTAGTTTGATTCACAAGTTAGGAAACGCGGTTTATGAACATTTCTGGCCTAAATTCTCAGGAAATTCAGTGGAATGAGTGATGTTCAGTTCAGTTATTTTTTCTAGACATTTTCTTATCTCATTTGTAGCAGTGACAGGTCAACACAGTATATAAAGAGCTTTACCGAAGTTTCCACAAAAATCCTCACGCTTCGGCGCGTGCGCAGCGTGCGTGACCGACAAATTAAACGAACGCGTTTGATAGGTACGTACATTGTATAACCAAGAGCCTAATTGTTAATGTCTACTTATCAATTTTAGCATAGGTACATACTTATCCTCACGCCTATTTCCGATTAGGGTAGGCAATAATTACATATTTTCATTTTCAAATTTATACTTGGTTGGATTTTTTTAATGTTCCGTACCTCGAAAGGAAAAGCGGAACCCTTATAGGATCACTATGTTGTCCATCCGTCCGTCTGTCTGTCTGTCAAGACCCTTTTTCTCAGGAACGCGTGGAGATATCAAGCTGGAATTTATATCAAATACTTAGGTCGACTGTCCCTTGGAGCTGTGAAAAAATCAAACTTCTAAGCTTACGCAATCAAAAGATACAACCGTCTATGCCGCAAATTTCCGCAAATTTTCGACACTCGCAAGGGAATCAAAACCTACAAGGTACTTCCCGTGAACTCAGAATCATGAAATTTGGTACGAAGCAACGTTTTATAGCACAGATAAAGGAAAATTGCGAGAAGCATACATTTTTAGTTACATCATATTATTATAATAAAAATAGTTTTAAGTACGGAACCCTCGGTGCGCGAGTCCAACTCGCACTTGGCCGGTTTTTTTTATGGGATAGGGGGGCAAACGAGCAGGCGTATCACCGCCGTAAGCGATTACCGCCGCCCATGGACACTCGCAACACCAGAGGAGCTGTAAGTGCGTTGCCCGTCTTAAAAGCCCGTCTCACTCACTCGACGAAACACAACGTAAGTGTTGTTTCACGCTGGTTTTCTGTGAGGCCGTAGTATCACTCCGATCGTGCCGGCACATTCGAGCCGAAGCAGGGCTCTTCCATGTTTTAACCACCGAATTCCGAAACAATAGTCTCGGAACTAGTAGAAAATTATTACTATTAGGTACTTGCTACCGACTGTGCGAATGAAAAATATTTTTAGTTTTGTTTGTTAGGAAAATTTCAATAACAGCCTGGAGTTTGGGATCTGTGTCTCTTTAAAATATACGTCTACACATCAATTCACATGCTAATATAAGCTTAGCGTGCAGTGAAAATGCTTTGCGAGTAATGCCAGATCAGCTTTGAATAATTAGGGCGTACAAATATTAAAAGCCCGCTTTTAAAATCTAAAATCCCTCATAAATCTATGAATATGAACAGTTTGTATTGATTTTAGATTAAAATGTAGCATGGAAATTATTTATTCTGAATCATTAATTATTGGTATTGAGTTAAAGCTCGTTAATAGCGATAATTACTTATTTGTATATTGATATTTACATAAACTATTATGCAGATTTGTGAATTAAAAAAGTATATTTTTGTAAGATAGGTAATTAGGAGAGGTTTGTGGCTAAGTAATAAATACGCTGAGGAATCAATCTGTAAGATAAACTGCGCTTGCCACAATCAGTTTATTGATGGGTGACCAATCTTAACAAATCGAGAACTATCTTATTATTTATTACTGACTTCTGCCCGCGACTTCGTCCACGTAGCGTGATGATATAGCCTTCCTCAATTAATGGGCTATCTAACACTGAAAGAATTTTTCAAATCGGAGCAGTAGTTCCTGAGATTAGCGCATTCAAGTAAACAAACAAACAAACTCTTCAGCTTTATATATTAGTACCTATAGATTACTAGCTTCTGCCCGCAACTTCGTCTGCGTGAACTTCAGAATTGGGGCCGACCTAGATAAAACCAATGTGTTAGGTATTCTAGACTATAATCTCTGTGCCAAATTTTATCAAGATGCGTTCAGCCGTTCTGGCGTGAAAGAGTAACAAACATCCATCATGAACTTCCGCATTTATAATTCAATATTAGTAGGATGACTTGATTGTACATCAAATTAATAGGACAGTACATAGTGAGACTAAAAAAATATACAATTTATGAGCGGCCTTATCGCTAACTGCATTTTTTTCCAGCCAACCATAGGATGGACATAATTATCTAGACTGTATGTACTTATAAATGGGGTTGACTACGGTCCATAGAAGCAACTATAAATTAATAAATTGATCAATTTATTAATTAGGATTCCGGTTCGTGACAATTGTTAGTGGCAAGTCAGATATCCAAAAGGCTTGACAACCAGTTACAAAGAATACAATTATTTCTCAGAAATTCGGTTGCAGAGTTCTGTTGGCTATCTCTTTGTATAAAATAGATACCGGTATTAGCGATCCAGGTATTTTTAGAATATCGGTTTTTTTTTATTCTGATGCTTACGCTTGATTGGCCAGTTCACCTGATGTTAAGCGACTTGCGATTGGAGCACGCTTGCCTAGAAGAAAAATCACTCACGATTTAAAGAAACCCAGATTATTTCTATCGGGAAAGACCCAATCGGGAAGCGCATTCCACATTTCAGTAGTACCTACGTAGGATAAAAGTGGAGCGTTTCTTTCGTTAGTAATAGACTGTTACTGAACCTCTGAAGTAAGACTGACTGCTAGGTCTATTTCCCGGGTCAAGCAAACTGTTATGTGATTTTCTATAAAACGCTTACTAGCAGCTCGGAGATTTGCGAGGCTCGCCCGCTATTATAGGACCACATTGAGTAAGTATACTTCTGCCCAGCCCACTGAGAAACACAGGCGTGAACGTATATTTATGTTTAAATTCTTTCTTTTGTGTTTTGTTAACAGTATTTCCTTTCTTCCAGTCGTTTCCAAACAAAGCTATCATAAAATGTATATTTTCTTCCAAATAAGGAATACTAACAGTCGTACGTACCAGTACTAAGATTTTAGGTTGCAAGATACCATCTTAAAGATAACTATGCAAATATACAAACCGCATGCTCTTCGGTTCAGACGTTCGGTGAGATTTTTATGTGCAATTAAATTAGTTTTTACGACCCCTTATCTACATTAAAAGCTTTATACTTCGAGTAGTTAAAAACTTTTTAATTATTTAACGTTTCAGTTTATTCTTTGTTTTGTTGTACCTACAAGAAAATGTATTTAACGACTGCGTTCTTTATTGTTATCTGTGGGTAATTATTTAATTTAGTCGCTTTTTTTATCTTTATTGAGTAAGATTACCATGGAAGTCGTTCGCCTGGAAACTGACAACGCGAAAGGTTTCGCGCGGCCACTTGATTTTTTTTATGGGATAGGGCAAATGCATCGCCTGATGGTAAACGATTACCACCGCCAATGGACACCCACAACACCAGAGGAGTCTCAAGTGCGTTGCCTGCCTTTAAAAAGAGTTTGGGACTTCGGTGTGCTCTCCTACCATTCTACCTCTCACCTACTGGTATTTTTAGGTTCACAAGTATGTTTAGGTCCCATGTAAAATTGTAATAATTTTCATTTTGAAATATGAGCTCATAAAATAGGTAACTTTTGTAGATTGAAGTTAAATTTTGTAGAATTTATTCAAGCATTGCTAATATCAGATGTACGTTGAAGACGTCGCAGTTCTAAACAAGTATCTCAAGAACCGAACTCTGGCTCCCACAAACACATGTACTCCTCTAATTAAGTGATACAGGTTCACCTCCAGTTTGAATACAACTTCACCGGTCACTCCTTCTTCAAGTTGAAACCTGAAGTTTCACTTACAAAACACATGCTAGTTTGTGTGTTGATCCCAGAAATTAATTAATTTCTGTATTCCTTGAGGCTAGTTCAGACTTTGTAGTTTACCTACATATTATTATTAATATATAGCTTCTGCCCGCGACTTCGTCCGTGTAGCGTGATGATATATAGCCTATAGCCTTCCTCAATAAATGGGCTGACACTGAAAGAATTCCTACTTAGTTATTAATGTTGCTGTGCCCGACAGGGTACATACTTAATTGTTTCTTACTGCTATACTTAACACCTGTATTACATTATGGATTGCAAATAAAAATATGAATATGAATATGAATTTTTCAAATCGGACCAGTAGTTCCTGAGATTAGCGCATTCAAGCAAACAAACAAACTCTTCAGCTTTATATATTAGTATAGAAGTATAGATTATAGAAGAAGATATTCAGCGAAACACAATTTAAGCGTTGTTACACGATGGTTTTCTGTGAAGCCGTGGGTATCACTCCGGTCGAGCCAGCCCATTCGTGCCGAATAGCTGTCCCATGGAGTTACTTACTAAACCGCAAAGTTTAGGAAAGTTGTAAAAATCTTGTTGCTCAAAGCACTTCTGTATTAATTCTTTACAGAAGAATTAATATCCAATAAAAAAAAACAAGGTAAGGAATTACTAAAATAACTAAAAAACCCGACTGCATAAAAACACTTTCAAAAAAAACTAAAAAGACAAAACAAGTCTAGTAGTCCAGACCTATGTAAAGTAATATTGAATAACTACACCATTTAAATGTTTTCATGATCGATAAATACATAAAATAATAAATTATAACGTAGAATAAAGTCAATCTTGCCGTCGGGACCCATTCAAAATCGTGACCGTCTCTAAAATTCCCAGTAATGACATATGGACATACATACATACATACATACACGTCAAACACATAACCCTCCTCCTTCGGCAGTCGGGTAAAAATCACAATACACACGATATCGCTGTTAGCGCATAAACGCGTAACGTGTGTAGATAGTATCTCTATATTACATTTTTATCTGTTCGAGCCACTGAGTCCACATTAACTCGAAGCTTGTGTGAGGGGTTTCTTAGAAGCCAATGATGATTTCTTTAACTTATCTAAATTGCAAAATAAAATATAAAAAACTGCCTCAATAGCCAAGTGGTCCTGAGCGCGACTGCTACGCTAGAGGTCCTGGGTTCGATTCCCAGGTCGAGCAAAGTGTTATTGGGTTTTTCTATAAAATTCCCAGTAGCAGCTCGGAGTTAGGAATTTGTGCCCGGTTAATGGCAATAGGCTCGCCCCCTATTACATGGGACCTAAAAACATACCGGCGAACTGTGGGTGTACATTAGTACGCCTCTGCCTAACCCTTCGGGGAATACAGGCGTGATGGTATGTTATGTTAAATATAAAAAAAATATTGGTTTATTTTTTATTTTATTTTTTTTATTTTTATTTTTTTAAAAGCTTACTTGCAATGTGGGTCGCACATTACTAGTATTCTTGTTAACCCCTCGTGCTAAGCTGGATTGCTTGTGTTACGAGTGGGTTCACGTCGGTAGTGCAATGGGTGGGGTTCGAACCGGCTACCACATGATCGCAAGTCCGACGCCCTAGCCATTAAGCTACCGACGCTTTATTATTATTTGGTTCTAAATTCGTTCACCTAGGGCGTCGGACTTGCGATCATGTGGTTGTCGGGAAACCCACCCATTGCACTAGCGTTGGGTTAACAAGAATACTAGTAATCTCAACCAACATTGCTAGAAAATAAAATATTTTTCTTTTTTTCTCTTAATCTATAAATTTGATGACATGAATACTTAAGTAACTGAGTTATCGATTTCCACATGGAACAAATATTTTTCTCCTCCGATGAATGCCGCATTAGTCTTGTCGAAGCATGGATTCTATGCTAGATTTCCTGGGTTCGATTCCCAGGTCAAGCAGTGTTATTGGGTTTTTCTATGAAATTCTCAATAGCAGCTGGAGTTTGGTATTTGTGCCCGGTTAATGGTAAAAGGCTCGCCCCTATTACATGGGACTTAATCATACTGTGCGTGTGCATTGGTACGCCTCTGTCTAACCCTTCGGGGAATACAGATGTGATGGTGGTAATGTGTTATGGTTTGTCCTATGATCTGGGTATGTCTATAAGCGTATTTTGAGGATTATTTATCATAACCTTTTGGCCACGGACTGACATATTAACTATTAATAAAATATTATACACTAGCTGTTACCCGCGACTTCGTCCGCATGGTATTAAAAGAAAAAGTAGCCTACATTATTTCTCGTTATATGAGCTATCTGCCAGTGAAAGTCTTGTCAAAATCGGCCTAGCCATTTCTAAGATTAGCCGGAACAAACAGATACAAACATTGTAAAAAAAATGTTTTGGTATATGTACCGTGTATACATCCAAATCCACTTAGTAAAAAGCGGTTATTTTAGTACATGTATTACAAACAGACACTCTAATTTTATTTATTTGTATGTATAGATTATTGCATGACTCATGTCGACGCGATAGAAAAAGAAGCATATATTTTTTCTTATTACCGAGTTAGAACCGAGTCTTCAGGGAAATTATAGTATGGAGTTGTTAGTGATATAAAAGTGAGCTTACGTGGTTATGCGAGTTATGTGAAACGCGGTATTTAAAGTTCAGTGCTTATGCAATAAATACGTTTTATTTAGTCTCTGGGGAAATAAAAATGGTGGAAATATATGGTGAGTTACTTCTACGTAAGTGATAGCTAGGTTGTCATGAGAATGAGACAGCCATGCATGGAATGGGTAACTAATATGAACCTACGTATGAAGTTACATTCGTAATTATAGCATAGTTATGACCATTGGACTCTAATTCGAACCCACGGCACTCACGTCATTTTTCTGGAATTAACTTGTGCGTATTAGGTAATAATTTATAAATATATAAATAATTTACCACGTGGGAGAGCCATGCACGGCACGAATGGGCCGGCTAGACTGGAGTGATACCACGGCCTCACAGAAAACCGACGTGAAACAACACTTACGTTGTGTTTCGCCGAGTGAGTGAGGATACCGGAGGCCCAAACCCTTTTAAAAGGCGAGCAACAGCTCCTCTGGTGTTGCGAGTGTCCATGGGCGGTGGTGATCGCTTACCATCGGGAGATCCGTTTGCTCGTTTACCAACCTATCCCAGAAAAAACATTACTAATAATTATAATTTGCTTTAGAGAGTGGAGTAGAGTGAGTTCTAGAGTGGACACCGCGTTTAGGCAAGCGTAGTGTGGGTTGCCCTGTGACACGATGGACCGACGATTTAAAGAAGGTGGTGGCAGCGGATGGATGCGAGCTGCCCAAGACCGGGATGGTTGGCGCTCTTTGGAGGTGGCCTTCGTTCAGCAGTGGACAGTAATAGGCTGATATGATAATGCTGATGGACTTAAAACGGTGAAGGAGAACATCGTGAGGAAAATTATAACAATTGAGAGATTTTTGACAGCATGTGAAGTTTGCATACGCGCATTAGGCCAGCACGGTGGACAGTAGCCTAACCTTTATCATTCCGAGAGGAGAGAGGAGGGGAGCCCAGTAGTAGGTAAATGATATATATGATGAAAAATAAAAGTAATAGCTCAATTAGCGTATCGTATTTTTACCCTTTTTAATTACCCTCTTTTAACCTCACTTTTTTGACCGACTACCGAAATAATATTCTCGTTTACAATAAGTATCGTCCGGAAATAAATATACTTGTCTCACTACACCCTACTTTCATTCTAGAAATACTTTTTTCACAACAATATATTTCAGTTTCACTGAAAGATTTATTTCAGTGCCCGCCTATAAATTGCGTGAAAAAAACACAATCCAAAAAGCAACACGAAAATATAGAGAACGCGTTCGAATTTTAACATACCAAAGAATATTCAGAAAACACTAAATTAATCATCGCCCATCGTGGCCCCACAAAAAATGTGGACGAAGTAAAAATTTTCATCTGAATTAAATATTAATTATTGCGACCAGGACTTGGCACTCTGGCCACGCCCCTCCGGACAAAGGCAAATGATTTATTTGTATTTTTTATTACAACTTGATTATAATTTAGCGGAAGACATTAGCAACAAAACTGTGTCCAATTTCGAACCTTATTTCCAAGAGAAATTAGAACGAGAGTTGTAAGGTTGAACTTATCGCTAAAGCCAATGATAATTTGTGCCGAATTTTCGGACACAAAGCGATAAAGTTTAATTGTATACTCAAGTTAAAAAGTACATTAATTAAATATGGCGAACGGTGGACAATGAAAAAGACATTGTGAGGCTTTTTCTTAATGATCGTGATTTAATTATGTGAGAGCCATTTAGATTATTATCAGGGTTGCTACATTAATAAAACATCTCGTGTTACCAATAAAGTTCTGCGTGCAATAATATATATTGGTGTACTTTTATATAATACTAGCTCTTGCGCGAGCAAGAGCTAGTATTAAATAAAAGTACTTAGCTTCGCTCTCATGAAGCTATAATTAGGATTACAAATATATATCCGACGAAAAAAATCTCGATTTCAGTCCAACTTAGACATTAACCATCAATGTCTACACATTCTGTTATCGCAGTATTATACCAGTGAAGAATAGAACACAATATATTTAAAAAAAGCGTCCTTAGCACCATATCAATTTCTTTTTTTAAATACGTTGCCCCACACTAAGATTTTCTCCTGTATAGTGGGTGCGTTTACAAACACAAATTCTCACATACACAAACACCCAGACCCGGAACAACTACCTGTAGATCATACAAATATTTGCTCCGTGTGGGGATCGAACCCACAACACGTGTCGCAGAAGCCGATTGCTCAGCCGCTACGCCAAATGTGTCGTCTCACATCCATAAAGTTCTCACCGGATTCTTCTCCTTAGAATCAACTTTTTGGAACCGTACAACTAGAACCATAACGATTCATAGATGCTTGTAAAATTTTACCTAAACACTTGAACAAGTCTGTCAATAAGCAACCAGCTTGCCACGGAAACAACCATTGAGCTTTAAAACCAGCCAACCTTCAAATTCAATCTTCTCAAAACTGCGCTAACAAAGGAAACGTTATCTTGACCTTGACAGAGAATCCTTCAGACAAGGTCTGTCAGACCTTCAAACACAGATATTCTAGATAAGGACATAGAAATTTATAGTATTCCTAACCTTAGTATGCAGCTCTTAGCTTTCACGGACTTTCTTAACATTGCATAGAGTTATATACTCGAATCTTTATTATTCAGTCTTTAAGGTCATTTTATGAATCAGACAAGGGAAACGAAGCTTTATTCTTGTGTGCATCAATATTGATATTTAAATCGTTGTTTATACAAGGACTGCACTCAACCACAAGAAAAGTAGTTTTTTAAAATAATTTTCATTCGGCATTTCCAATTAGTCATTGTAAGGAAATGATTTTAAGTTGTGAAGCCAATAAACGCACGCAATAAGCGTAAAGCAACGCCATTATTAGTAAATTATAATTAATATTAACCATAATTGAATGTACCGTTAAAATTAACTAATAAAATAACCTTATAATCACTAAACATCTTTCCCAAGGTGCCTTTTACATATGTTATTACATTTATGGTCAGCATTAAATAGCTGAAGATATTAATCATTATTGCCATGTTAATTTTTCTATAACATATAATATGTCTATTACAAGAGCATTGTTTAATTGAATTATCAAGCGATTACATCATAAAAGTGTATAAACATTGAGTTATTATATACATAGTGCGAGATACAAACCATTATATTCATGGAGCAACATACCATCTAAACTTGTGGAGCATTTTATTTGAAATAATTTGAGACATTGCACATGCATTGTGCATGTTTCAGCGTAGAGTATACAAGATTTATTTTAAAAGCGAACGATATTTATTATCTATAATACGAGTATGATGGTATCTAATACCTCAGTGCAAATAGTTCAATGTCATGATGCTCATTCACAGTTCATGCTTATATTATTTTTCATAGATATTTGATAGATAAGATATATAACTTACTTATGTTATTCGCACACCCCTCCCAAGAGTTCTATAGTGCTTGCTGTGATTTTAAAACCAAAGCCGAACTTTCTAAATAAGAGATTTTTTTAGAGATTTTTTTACGAATTTGTAAATATGTGAGTACTTGCGATTTTTTTAATGGATACTTAAATACTTTTCTTAGTACTTTATTTACGAGTATCTTTTACATTATTACTTCTAATCACAGTATCGCATTAAGTTCACTAGGCTGAAAATGCAATTTTAAATACTCGACTGCATACTCGCTGATAATAAAACAATCACTCTTATATCTGATCATACGACCCACTGGGCTGATATCTTTATTGTAGAAATGCTTAAGATTTATGCAGATGTGACTATGATAAACATGATTTCTTTATTCCAAAGTACATACATACTATCACGCCTGTATTCCCCGAAGGGTTAGGCAGAGGTGCACTAATATAAATTCACAATTCACATGTTGAGGTTCCATTGTATTAGGCAAAGCCTATTGCCATTAACCGGGCACAATTCCAAACTCCGAGCTGCTACTCAAAATTTAATAGAAAAAATTAAATAAATAAATAAAGAAGTTTGAAATTCACGATAGTCGCGCCCAAATTGCTGCAATTACCCCAAAATTTTATAAAACCATCATAGGCATTTAATATGTTTGGCACATAGGAACGGTGTGGATGCCACCATAAGTAGGTAGACATTTTTTATGGGATAGGGGTCAAACGAGCAGACAGATCGCCTGATGGTGAGCGATTACCGCCACCCATGGACACCCGCAACACCAGAGGAGTCACAAGTGGGTTGCCCGCCTTTGAATAGGGTTTGCCATGTCAGTTTCCCCGTTTTGTATTTTTCTTACCAGGTATTTTTTTCTATAAAGTGAAAATGATTATATAAATAGAACAGGATCTTCACGGGACGGACAGAGTTTTATTAACGTACTGCATACAGTCGTGATTAAGATCGTTGGAAAAAACTGTTTGATAGAAGGTCGTTCACAATGTGCACACGCATGACTAAATTAATTATACGATCGACTGTGCGGTGCTCATTATGTTTCGAGCAAATTAATATAGTATTGTTTATTTGATAAAATGAGGGCAATATTAACATTTCGGTCGTGGGTTCGATTCCCACAGGACACAAAAAAAATTGTGATGAATATAAGTGTTTGTGTTCATCTGGGTGTTTCTTATGTATTATAAGTATATATTTACAAAAAAAAAAGTATATAAGTATTATATCCATTGTCTAGTACCCATAGTACAAGCTTTGCTTAGTTTGGGACTAGATGGTGCTGTGTAGAATGTCCCAGAATATTTATTTATTATTTATTATTATTTATTTGTAGGTATATAAAGAAAATATTGACTGCCTCATGTCATGACAGCCTAGTGGTCCTGAGCGCGACTGCTACGTTATAAAGGTCCTGGGTTCGATTCCCAGCTCGAGCAGTAAGTATTATGGAGGTTTTCGATGAAATTCTCAATAGCAGCTCGGAGTTTTGGAGTTGTGCCCGGTTAATAGCAATAGGCTCGCCCCCTATTACACGGGACCTAAACATACCGGTGAACTGTGGGTGTAAATTAGTAAGCCTCTGCCTAACCTTTCGGGGAATACAGGCGTATGTTCTGTTATGTAAAGAAAATTGTAATATACTCTGTAGCTTCTTATAAATTCTATTTCTAATTGTCCTGTAATATGCATAATTGTTATTGTATACCACAGATTTGGTATCTGGAGGCTGCCTGAGTCTGGTTGAAAACCAGTGCCAGGCAAATGTCTGGCACATGCTGAACCAGATCCTATTTAGCGGAGCCACGACCCATAAGTTTTTTTTTGTTTTGTTTGTTTTATATATTACTAGCTTCCGCCCGCGAGTCTTAGTGTGATGATATATAGCCTATAGCCTTCCTCAATAAATGGGCTATCTCACACTGAAAGAATTTTTAAAATCGGACCAGTAGTTCCTGAAATTAGCGCGTTCAAGCAAACAAACAAACTCTTCAGCTTTATATATTACTAGCGTCTGCCCGCAAATTCGTCCGCGTAACGTGAGCTAAAGAGTTTGTTTGTTTGTTTGCTTGAACGCGCTATTCTCAGGAACTACTGGTCCGATCTGAAAAAATATTTCAGTGTTAGATAGCCCATTTATGAAGGAAGGTTATAGGCTATATATCATCACGCTAAGACTAAGTAACTATTCCACGCGGACGAAGTCGCGGGCGGAAGCTAGTTTCATATAAGGACCGATTTAAACATACATCAATGGCGTAAAATTATTGTATACAGGTTTGCCATAATCAGTTAACGAATTACATGGCACGAAAAGGCTGGTAGAATTTTTATTTGATATGAGTTCTTTAAATGTATATAGGACGTTCTGCACTGCCTCGAGGAGCGGATGATCCAAAATCTCTGATGAACGCTCTCACTATAAAAAAATAACTTTCTAACAATTTAAGAAAACCCGACGTTAATATAGGAAACTAACAAATTGCATTCCACATAATATAAATTATTTTTAATGCAACTTGGAAATAATATCTCTCATAATCGGGGGTGCATCCTTATGGCGCATTCGTTTGCCACGTTCCCATTACACTTGGTACAAGCAAATTTGAACCTTAAAACATTGTAATAGGTATGACGGTAGTTGTATGTAATATAGCAAGTGTTTAAAGGATCTGTTAGGGACGTGACGCGCGAGACGTTTACGCGGGAAACATATTTTATTAAAATTTTCCATCTTCGTAGTTGTGTTCAAATGTGGACAAAGATTACAGCGGGTCTTTATAGAGCAGAGTCGACATTTCTTCCATAAGTAGGTAATTATTTAATAGGTTTCCTTATTGCAATGTAAGATTGGGACGTGGGAGAGCCATGCTTCGGCACGAATGGGCCGTCTCGACCGGAGTAATACCACGGCTTCACAGAAAACCGGCGTGAAACAACGCTTGCGTTGTGTTTTGCCGAGTGAACGAGGTTACCGGATGCCCAAACCCTTTTAAAAGGCGGGCAACGCACTTGTGACTCCTCTGGTGTTGCTGGTGTCCACAGGCGGTGGTTATCGCTTACCATCAGGTGATCCGTCTGCTCGTTTGTTCCCATAGCCAATAAAAAAAAAACAAATAGTAATATACCAACAAGGCATCTACCGCAATCCCATTTTGACGACCTCTGTGGTTTAGTGGTTCGAGTACCGGACTGCTGACCATGTGGTCGTGGGTTCGATTCCCACAGGACACAAATATTTAGTACCCATAGTACAAGCTCTGCTTAGTTTGGGACTAGATGATGCTGTGTAAAATGTCGCAAAATATTTATTATTTATTTTGAATTTAAGAACCACTTTTAAAAATAAAATTGATTAAATTCGTTAGCTATTCCTGGGTACTTTTTCCACAACCAAAAATGTTTCGATAGGCAGATAACTCAACACGAGTGTCCCATCTGTATTTTATTCTACATCTTTCATAGCGGCGTCGTCAGTCGGCGGGAGTTAATGAGCAAGCTTTGTTACCATCGCGCTGCGGCTTGCAGGCACCGGCAGACGAGTATGAGACACGTAATTTTGTCTGCTAATTACCAACTACACTTCCAGCCTATGCATGAAAGTACACGAAGAGATTTTTGGTTTGTTGGGTTCTATGTATAGTTATGAATCTTTTCGCGTGTGTGTGTGTGAGTGTATGTCTGTGTGTGTGTGTGAGAGAGAGAGAAAACAGTGTATGAGTGTGTTTTGTTTGATGGTTCTGTGTGTTGGTATGTGTCTTTGAGTGTGTGCGTATGTGAGAGAGAGTGTGTGTATTTGTATAGTGTAAGCAGGATGTGTGTGACTGTGTGACGTTTAAATGGATTTTGTGAGTGTGTGTGTTGCATTAATTGTCTGTAATTACTTCACATATTTTCAAGTTCAGGGACAATTTTTTTTTTTCAATAAGCTTTTACAAGCGTTTATGAAGTGTTATGATTCTAGTTGCACGGTTCCAAAAGCTTTATCCTACGGAGAAGAATCCGGCAAGAAACTCCATATTACCGAACAATATTTTGTTTTGAGTCCTTTAGTAAAAAAATAATATATTTCGCTCATAACAGCTTTATGTAAGCGTTATGTAGCGATCAACATAAAATAAGTACAAAAATTGATCCAAAAAATTTCAGCTTCTCACAAATCATAAAACTAAAAACGGCCTTAAAAATTATACACACAAAAAAGCACTTTACAAATTTAAAATTACCTTATCACAAAAAAGTGTCAGTTTCATAATGGAAATTGACCGATCCTTATAACTTCGTCGGAATTAGTGCCCTTAATATTTGATCAGGATCATTTTCTCTGACGTAATTGGGTATGATGGAACTCTTCGTGACTTCCATCTTAATTTTGATTAATTCCCTCAAAAAAATCTTTGCCTTACAATATCTGCATTAATAAATCAGTATCTAGTTGGTATCAATGGATGATCATACCAACACGCCTGTATTCCTTGAAGGGTTAGCCAGAGGTTTACTTATTTCATTTTAGTGTTTAGTTTCTTTTTTGACTGCTACGCTAGGATTCCTAGGTTCCATTCCCTGGTCGAGTAAAGTGTTATGTGAGTTTGGACTTTCTGCTTGGTTAATGGTAATAGCCTTGCCCTCTATTACATGGGACCTAAACATACGGGCGAACTGTGGGTATACATTAGAATAGAATAGAATATCCTTTATTGCATACCAAAAACGAATGTCTAGTACAATTATATAAATATTAGAATTGTAGAACGGACCGTCTCATCACAAATACAAACCTTACAACTTACAAACAATATAACACGCACACACACACACACACACACACACAAAAATACACACACCCACACACACTAGAACACGTCGACTTTCTTCCTATATAGAAGATCATAATTATTAAGGTGTACTACATACACATTTCAAGCAATTCCAAATTTGAAATCACCTAAACCCAAGCTTACGTACAAAGAGCCTGCTCGTAATAACACTATACACACACACATATACCTACATTACACTACACATAACACACGTACGTATGCAATTTCCCCTGAATGTCTCACAGGGAACTTCCCACAAAGATAATGCTCGCTAAAACATTTAAAGATTTCTCCATAACTAACAAATACGACATTTAAAACCGTAGTTATGTTTGCTAGTGGAAATATGGATAATTTTATTCTTGAGCCACTATGGCATGCTAATGCGAGCACCTAAGAACGAAACTGCGGAGTGGCCACATGTTGTAGGAGTCTGGGACTGTCCTGGATTGAAAACTTCATGTTTGAATTCAAAATAACCATTTTGATTATTATTGTTTTGAATGCATTGAAGCAGGTGGAATATGTAGTGCTTATTCTGAGATAAAAAAATAGAGATAATTTATCTATTATCTTTTGCTTTGCTTAACGTTCGTTTTAAGAAAGGTTTGAATTTTCTGCCAATTCGATTTAGATTTATTTAGCACTTGGCGAGAATAATTATGATCCATTAATAACATAACATAACATACCATCACGCCTGTATTCCCCGAAGGGTTAGGCAGAGGCGTACTGATGTACACCCACAGTTTGCCGGTATGTTTAGGTCCCATGTAATAGGGGGCGAGCCTATTGACATTAACCGGGCACGAATTGCTACTGGGAATTTCATAGAAAATCCAAATAATACTTTGCTCGACCTGGGAATCGAAACCAGGACCTCTAGCGTTGTAGTCGCACTCAGGACTACTTGGCTACTGAGGCAGTTTCGCACTCAGGACCATACCCATGATCATCCATGATCTATTATCGGAACGGAAATTTGTTATTCACGATTATCAAATATTATCAGTACTCTATGAATAAACGGTACTGCGAGAAGTTGTCTAGATTTTGACTAGGTAGGTGTGTTAATCGTCGCTTTAAAAATGTATAAAACTTTTTTTTTATGGGGTAGGGGCAAACGAGCAGACGGATCACCTGATGGTAAGCGATTACCGCCGCCCATGGACAGCCGCAACACCAGAGGAGTCGCAAGTGCGTTTCCCTCCTTTGGGCCTCCGGTAACCTCACTCACTCGACGAAACACAATGTAAGTGTTGTTTCACGCCGCCGGTTTTCTGTGAGGCCGTGGTCATTGAGGTCGAGCCGGCCCATTCGTGCCGAAGCATGGCTTTGCCACAATAAACTTATTTTGGTTTCCATCCTAAGCAAAAATAATGTAAATGAATCAGCTCAAAAGCCTGGTTACCCTATTCCCAGGGACGTACAGTCGCAATTCAACTTGCATTACCTTTATTAAAGGATATTAGCGTGTCGAGAGCGCGCACACAGATTTACATGTTATATTATATATAGGGAATGTTTGAGAGAATTTGCGACAGTTTGTATGTGGTGATACTTGTTTTACTTTAGTTGATTATGATTTCTGGTGCTTTGTACACCGAGTATGTAGACTAGGATTAATAGAACCTAGATTTGACCTAAAGACGACCTATAATCTTGGTGTTGGAATTTGTTTTAATGCTTTTGCAAACAGCTAAATTTTCAAAATTAACGGTTATACTCGTACTGATAGGTAAATCTTGCTTTTTTGAGCCGAAAATCTTCATCTGCTGCCAAGGAAGGCAGTATGTCGGTCACGACTTAACTAAAAACTGAATTTGCCTTCTCTTGCATTATAGTGTCGGCCAAGGGGCTCGTGGTCATATTTGACCACGAGCTCCTTGGCCCGCGTCAGGCTAAATTCAGCCAATTCAGGTCAAAGCTCACGGAGACGGGAGCTCTAATGGCGTAGTCCGGCTCCCAGTTGTGAGTTCCCAGAGGTGAGTCCTTCTCTCTTCCGTTGCTCGCTGTAGGAAGTGAGAACTTCCCACACTAATCCGAGGTTTAGCATATCCATAAGTTGTTTATTTTATGCAGAAATAGCAACCCGTATATTACGTACCTTTAGGTAGGTAGGTTTTCCATATTAAATACTTCCCCAACACCTTTTAAACAAAGCGCGTTACAGCTACTTAAGACGTAATGTAACACGTCACGTCGAAGGGACGCGCTTAAGCGATTTACATGTGGAGTAATTGATTGCTTGTATTTTATCACATGAATTATGTATTGGAGTGTGGTGCAAGTTTTGAGAGATCGCGTTTAAATACGTCAACGACTATGGATCGGAAATAACTATTTTTTACCAGATCCTATTCAAAAGAAATAACTACCTTTCATGATTGTCATGGTCTCTGGAAATACGTTTTACTCACTGAAGCGAAATTTACTACTTTCCATAGAAGCGTAAGTTAATTTAATGGAATGGTTACCCCTCCATATTCACATCTTACTAAAAATAACACAATAACAGATTGATATCTGTTCGGTTTGATTTTTAGTAACTTATACGCAACAACAATAAAGATACAATAACTCTATTATCGCAACATTTATAGATGTCTCAGTTGGCAGAAGGCAAAATGACATTTGGAACTCAAGCAGGCGGCAGGCCCGTTACTTGATGGGGCTTTAACCAGACATTTCGGGACTAACGCTCTCCTACAAAAGATGGGTCTGACGGAGACATCAGCCTGCAGGGCTCGCAAAAAGGAAATTTGGAGCATAGAAACGCACAATAACGCTATTATCGCTTACATTCACACCACACCCGACTCCCTTAAAATACGCAAATGTACTTCGGATAGTACAACCACTTATCTTTAAGGAAGCGATTCCAATTACATTGGTAATCGATTTTTGAATGTTTCTTTCTGTAGGTAATGAATCAATTGTTTTTATCGACACATTTACTTATTGGAATTTGGAGGGCGATAGTGTCATGCCCTCTATATTTCAGTGGCGTAACAGGTCATCTTGAAACTTTTCAATTTTATTTTTAGTGTCGATTTGAATTCGTTTGACCTTAGTTTTACCTAAAGGAATGCATAAACAGACTTTAAAATTGAGCACGCGCTTCAAGTACAAGTCAGAGAGAACAAAAAGATATAAGGCGGAGAGCATGACATAAATACAGTAGAACATAATAAATTAATAGTTTAAAAAATAAGTCTAGAAAAACACGCTTTTATAAATGCACATAAAAACCAAAAATTGAAGCGGCGGTAGCCTAATGGCTAGGGCGTCGGACTTGCGATCATGTGGTTGCCGGTTCGAACCCCACCCATTGCACTACCGACGTGAGCCCACTCGTAACACAAGCAATCTAGCTGAGCACGAGGGGTTAACAAGAATACTAGTAATGTGCGACCCGCATTGCTAGTAAGCTTTTTTATAAAAAAATAAAAAAAATCGATCTCGGATCGTTCAAGTTGTCTCTATTTCTGGAATGAAGTATACTTTTAATTTTATTATTTTATTATAAAAGCGTGGGGCGCTGGAACAGGAAAGACTTTCTTGTAAACAAATACTAAGACTAACTGCATGAGGTCGCACAAGAGCATAACGTTTATGTCGCCAAAGGGTTACAAAACAAACTAGTTAATTATCACGCGCTTAAACGGTGAAGAAAAGAAATCTCGCGAGGAAACCTGCATGCATGCATGAGAGATTTTTCGACAGGCGTGTGAAGTCCGCCAACCCGCACTAGACTAGCGTGGTGGACTGGCCTAATCCCTCTCAGGGGAGACCCGTGCTCGGTAACGGTCAGGAGTCATCAAAGGTCATAATATACTAGCTACTGCCCGCGGCTTCGCCCCCGTGGAATAAAAAGTATCGGGAACGGGATAAAAAGTATCCTATGTCCGTTTCCTGGTTCTAAGCTATCTCTCCACCAATTTTCAGCCAAATCGGTTCAGCCGTTCTTGAGTTATAAATGAAGTAACTAACACGACTTTCTTTTATATATATAGATTACATCGAACATCATAATATCAATAGCTTTTATTATATTGATTGTACATGACATCGAATAGGTACGTTCATTACAATTTTTTGAGATTAATAAGACTATCTATGAATAGTTATAAAGTTATTAAAAAGAAAAATCAAGTTCATAGTTGCTACATAAACTTAATCAAAATGTAACTATTCCCATATTAATTTAGGGAATCCTCGCCCCGAATTCCCTGTTAATATACTAGGTATGTCATAGATACTCATGTAGTTAGTGTTGTCGGGATGAACATCGATGGCTGTTGAGCGGTAATTAGTGGATTCCGATGTGCTTTGACGGCGCCGCCCTTTGATCATGGCGCGCCCAAGATGTTGGAGCGCTGGATGTGATATAGAGAGAATTCATTGCGAGCGCGCTTAGATACGCAATTTCGTAGTTGCTTATTAGTTTTTTATTTTATTTCTACAGTTGTTTTAACCGTGCAACTAAACTCATAAAATTTCATAATACTTTGCAAAAGATAACACACCATCACGCCTGTATTCCCCGAAGAGTTTGGCAGAGGCGTACTAATGTACACACACAGTTCGTCGGTATGTTTAACTCCCATGTAACAGAGGGCGAGCCTATTGCCATTAACCGGGCACAAATTCCATACTCCGAGGTGCTACTGGAAATTTCATAAAAATCAATAACACTGCTCGACCTGGAAATCAAACTCAGGAACTCTAGCGTAGCAGTTGCGCTCAGCACCATTGGGCTAATGAGGCAGTTACTACAACAATATTGGTTGTATTTCTGCCACGGTTAGTCGTGGCTGGTAAAAAGCCCATTCCTCCATCCGAACAGGTTTGTCTGCTGGTTTAGCTACTTTTTTTTATAATCTTTTTTTTTTTTTTCGGGGTTTTTATCCACAAGGATACGTCAACCCGGTTTAGCTACTTAATTATTTATTCAAGATGTCATAATTGTACGCTCCCACAAGTTTTATTTGTCACATCCAGTAAAATCACATCTGTCAACATTGTCACATAAAAAGCAGATTCATAGCATACATAATATATTTATGCTCTCTTGTATATTTATATTAATGTGATGTAATATTTTATAGGAACACACTGACCGCCAGACTGCCGACAAAAAATATTACGGTCGATATTATATAGCTGTTTATATATACCTTGTATAAACTGAGTTTCATATAACATGTCCATATATCCTTTCCAAGGTAACAATAAACTTAGTGTGTTGCTATAGAGATATATTATTTTTATAAGATAGGAGCAATCGAGCAGACGGATCACCTCATGGTAAGCGATAACCGCCGCCCATGGACACCCGCAACGCCAGAGGAGTCACAAGAGCGTTGCCCGCCTTTTAAAAGGGTTTGGGTCTCCGGAAATTCACTCACTCGGCGAAACACAACGCAAGCGTCGTTTCACGCCGGTTTTCTGTGAGGCTGTGGTATCACTCCGGTCCAGCTGGCCCATTCGTTCCGGAGCACGAATGGGCCAGCTGGACCACGGCTCTCACACGTGTAGATAATAATAAACTATGCTTTTCTTGCGGTTTTACTCGCGACCTAATGTCACTTTTTTGCTTAATTCGAAAACTAAAAAAGATGTATGCAGTTACGTTAAATTAAGTTAGATTATTATAATAAAATCGTAAAAAAGCAGTGTCTGTACATAGAAGGTAATTAAATGAATCTAAACTCAAAAAAATATTTTTTTAAATTCTTGTCTGTATATTACTGGTTACTGTTAGAAAGTCCACTTGAAAAATCTCCATCTTAAAAACTGGTGAACTTCTTATCTCATTTAATTAAACTGGGCCCCTAGTCTGCTATTTTGTCGTGTCAAAATCGTCACTCAATGGCTGCAGAATTGTTGATTTTTGACAGTTTTGTCTACGAAATCTGTCAGTTCTTATGTCATTTAGTGCCATTGAACGACCATTTTGATACAACTGAAATAGCTGACTTGGGCCCCTCATCCTGAGATACAGCTTGACCTCGTCGATGTATACAGAACCATACAAAGAAGAGATCATCACTTTTGGTTTTTGAGCTTCAAGTGAGCGAAGCCGCGGGCATAAGCTAGTATATTATAAATGTGTAAGCTCTACGAATTTTTTCTTACATCTTAATGATCTCATACACTGTCAATTTCAATATAACATTACTGAATGTAATCTTATTACGTGTTAATAATTTTATAAACGTTAATCCATCATTTTTTGCTGCCATTAAGTGGTAAGCTACCGACCTATCGATACTCTTGTTCGATTCAATCACTAATGACGCGAACATAAGTTAGAGAGAGATGGAGTATGAATATGTGTGTGTAAGAACGGGACAGAGGGTGGTATTTGCCCATTGTTTTTGCTGCCAGTCTAGGAAACGAGACGGTATCGTGTGTTGGTAATTAGAGTAAATTTTATTATTTGAATTTATTGTTAACTAGCCTTTGCTCGCGATTTTGTCTACGTGATAAAAGGCTAGATAAAAAGTAGCCTATATGTTATTCCAGTATAATCCAGACCCGTTCAGCTGTTTTGACGTGAAAAAGGACCAATCATATGGATATTTTGAAAGTTATATTTTAAAGTTTTAAACTTTCACGTTTTTTTTTTAAATCTTACTTACTAGCAATGTGGATCGCACATTACTAGTATTCTTGTTAACCCCTCGTGCTAAGCTAAAATGCTTGTGTTACGAGTGGGTTTACGTTGGTAGTGCAATGGGTGGGTTTCGAACCGGCAACCACACGATTGCAAGTCTAGCCATTAGGCTACCGCCGCTTATTTTGTCGCCGCCGATTGTAATATTATAGTACTAGAAATAGCAATATTTTTCCAACATCATCTCCTCTCCATGCGTCTCTATTCGTTTCAGCTCTGGGCTACTTATCATTTATTCCCCGCAACCTATATTATGATTTCATCGCACCATCTAGCTGGTGGTGGATTGACCTTTCTATGACCGGTATTTTTTTACAATGTGGTGGGAATTTCCCACAATTTCCGTCTTAGTGCACACGTAGGAGTACCTGTGCAAAATTTTATACATTCAGATGCACCAGTCAGTTAGTGTTTTTTTTCCTAATTTAAATAAATAAAATGTGAATTGAGCCTTCTTTTAAAAAGAGAGTCCGAATGATTCTTATGAATCTTATTATAAAAAAAACAAGTCCTTGCATTTTTTTGCTTATATTAATTTATAGTATTGTGTACATTGCAAATTATTGCGACTGAAACAGACTGCCAAAAAAGAACCACTAGGTTACTTTTTTTTTTATTATGGCGTCACACTTTTTGTGTAATTGCCAGTGTCAAGTATTAGAGTAATCAAGTAGGTAATATTTCCCATCATGGGATTCTATTATGGCACCACACTTTTTGTGTTCGCCAGTGTCAAGTACAAGTTGTTCAGTTGCCCCAATAAAACGGTAGAAACTTTATTGAGGCTTCGATGGAGCTTAGGAGTGAACCCAAAAGGTCACGATTTTCAATTTTATATCATTTGCCTACACTCTCACACGTTCACGAACACTTAATGCCTAATTATCCACCATAATTACACATTAAACTTCAGAGAAATTCAAGTTTTGAAAAATAATATAAAATCGACAATGTCCACTTTTCATTTTCCCGCCTAAACACTAGGTTACTTATTTTCCTTTTAAAAATCGAACAAGCTAAGACATTTAACTGAAGAGCCAATGTACTTTTGATGGCCTCTCGTAATTTAAATTCTATCCGACAAACCATAGTAAATTGTTCCTCCAAGAACATTGAGGGCATTTCCAACAAATTCCCGAAACACCTGAAGGTGTAACGATCCAAGAGGTGTTTAATTAAACATCGTCAATATTACACTGTTAATTTTAACATTCAGTAGTAAAGATAGGAAGGTATTACGTGTGATAGAGTCTGTATTCCTCTTCGTTTATGGGTTTATTGGAATAATTATTTTACTAGTATATGAATATATTTAAAGCATCAAAGATACCGTAATCTATCATATTAAAACATTTAATTTTATATATAAAATAGTTAATAGGTATGGTAGCATCGTACGACATAGAACTAACCGTAAGGTAAGTCATGTCGGTTGAGAGGCAAAGTAACTTGCCTTTCAATAGATGTTACTGACGTCACCTTTAAGACGTAAGTTCAGAATGTGAAGGCAAATTTCGACATGGCAGGTGGGCCTCGCGGTGGCTTAGAGGTCAGAGCGTCTGGCGTACCCAACCAGAAGACGCAGGTTCGAATCCGGCCTGCGAGTCGAATTTTGCCTTCACTAAAATAACATTTAATTTTATTTCTTTAAAAGTTTTTTCCAGTTGTTTAAATACATTAAATGGCCTAATATCTATATTTGCAGTGTAAGTTGATGAAAAATCGATAAATAATTACCAGACACATTAGAAAAACTGTTGATTTTGTTTAGTATATCACAGACTTGAGAATGATATTTTATTGTAAGTAAGTAATCCTTATTAACTGATTCCTAGATATTCTAGTATATTTAGTATTATTTGAAGTAAATTCACCTTATAAAACCTTTCGGTGTGAAGCTGATTTCTAAGTTAACGGTTTTTTTTAAGTTCTTCGTCATCATAACTATCATCATAAATTATTTATATCGCTTTTTTCATATAGCAACACTTTAGCACTCTCCAACACACGTAATGAAGCCCTCGCATTGGTGTAAAATGACAAAAAGGCGGGAATCCGAATTAAAATGGACGCCCGTAAACAATGCTTTGACAGATAATAAAATACTCGTCTATGGCGCGAGTGTAATCCAATACAGATTATTTAATTTTAACTTGTTTTGTACGATGGGGATGATTTAGAATTTTATTTCGGTGATAAATTATAATTAAACGTGATGTTTTGTTTGTTAGTGTGTGAAATATGGCGTAGTACAATAATGACTAAAAGGTGATTTGTTGTTGTCAACAGTTTTGAATTAATAATTTACTAACAGATTTATTTGAATTATTTGCAAGCATAGTCAGTACTTTATGTCGGCTTATAAAATTAATTATTATTATAGTTCCTACATAAAAACATATTCCGACCATAACCAATTATAATTATGTAGGTTCTACTGATATTTTAATTATCCATCATCATACATAAACGATGTTTAATTATATCATTTGTCAGCGATGTATATTATAATTTAAATACATAACTTACCATACCATCACGCCTGTAGTCCCCGAAGGGTAAGTCAGAAATTGACTAATTTAGATACACTCAAAATTCACCGGTTCCTGTCCAACAAAGGGAATCAGCCTATTCCTATAAAGCGGGCACAGATCCAAACTTTATTGAGAATTTCATAGAAAAATCACGAATGCTCGACCTAAGAAATATTCTAATTTATTTATTTTGAAAATTTTAGGGCTTCAAATACGCATTCTCTATTCGTTTAAAGAGATATACAGTTTAGCCATACTCAGAACACCGAGCCCCGCAGCGATATTTTCCTTCCTACATAAATTAAGTTTTAACGACTAAACAGAGAGCAATTATTTCTATGACATGCGCATAAACTTTAAAGGATGTTGAAACATGGATACAAGTTGAGTATTTTCACGCTCGTGTCGCTTGGGGGCTGGCAGTAACCGATATGTCAGTCTAAAGGATCTACGCTTGGCATTCAATATTTTCAAGGTCGGTAGCCTAGTTGTTTGATCTATCTAATAGCATTTACATTAAATGTTTTCTTATTTTTATAATGTTGAAAGGCCAACTTCAGTAGGTACCTTAGCCAACCATTTAAAAAAGTTTAAAATTAACATATTACAATAGTAAAACAGTTAAAAAAAGAAGTGTTTCTCTATTCTAAAATTTGTTTGGTATCACGATAGGTACATAATCACTCAATGGTTTCAGGCCATTATCATATTTTATATACCGTTCATCTAGGTTCCTATCATACCATTTCATCTACTTACTACTTCACTGGAAATAAACGATCGGAAAATCGTTTCAAACTTAAAGTTATCAAGAATTACATTAGCTTCATTTATTACCAGTGAGGTATTATGGATGAAATGGTAGAGCAGGAACCTAGATTAACGGTATAGGAATCAGAATAATAATAACACAGTTTGAATAAATTGTGTTTGAATTACGATTTATGTTTTTTTTAAAAGCTTACTAGCAATGTGGGTTGCACATTACTAGTATTCTTGTTATCCCCTCGTGCTAAGCTAAATGCTTGTGTTACGAGTGGGCTCACGTCGGTAGTGCAATGGGTGTGATTCGAACCGGCAACCACATGATCGCAAGTCCGATGCCCTAGCCTTTAGGCTACCGCCGCTATAAATTCCCGTTTTTATTGGAAATGCTGTAAAAATATAATATTAAAAGAGAGTGTGTTTCGTCCCTGTGGTCTGTAGGTCCACCCACTCTCATAATAATATCGCAGAATTATATTATTTCACTTTAAGCACAACTCTATTGGGACAGAGGGTTTAAGTATCAACTAAAATCTTACGAGCAGTTGAGGTTACCTAAAATGAGTGTTGTAGCAAGATTAGTTTAAATTTATGTTCATATTAAGTTCACAATTATTATTATTATATTAGAACTTTTAGTAATGACTGCGCTATGTTGGTGCCCATAACAAGACACGGTCTTGCTTATAAATTTGGCCACATTTACATGAGCATTTTTGAAAAATGTATAGATCCGACATCCGATTTATAGTATTTTAATCTGGAGTTGGGACATAGTGAGGGAATCATTTTCATGACAATAGTAAATACTAAATAAATACTATTAGTAATAAATATTATTATTATTATTACAGAATAAGTCAAAATTATATTGGACATTAGTAGTCACAGTAATACTTTACCTTGAAATAATAGCCACTGAATAGCCTATCACGTATTTCGAGATTTCGTAAGAATTACCCAGTTACGTCTTATAGAACGAGCAGTAATAGCCTAGCCAGTGTTATTACTATTGGACTACTAAGGACTATCAATTGGACTTTTCGAAGTCATGACAGTACGTATAAATAATTAATTATCAAGCCGATAAACGGCGATGGAGAACATCGTGAGGAAACCTGCATGCCGAGAGCCTGCTAACCCGCACTTGTCTAGCCTGGTGGGACTTATAGCCCAATCCGTCTTATTCTGAGAGGAGACCCGTGCTCAGCAGTGGGGCAATATAATGGGTTTGATGATGTATGTCATAGAATTGGCGTGTTGGCCTTTTTTGGTTTGATTACTTGATATTTTTTAGATAATGGCAGAATTAAGTTAATTCTGATTTTATTTTATTAGAATCTCCAACAAAGAATGAAACGTTGCCTACACGCCATGTACTTATGAGATCAATCACAGCAATTAACAAACATTATGAGGTAAGAGGTAAGTTTGCTATAATTATTGTGGTAAGCCCAGCTATGATTGCATTTAATTACAAGTTGACGTTACGCGTGTTTTAATTCTGCGTAAACTTTCGGTAGTAGTATAACAAGGTTGCAACCATAGATTTAACTACTCCCCATTACTATTGGAAGCTTACAATGGCAGCAACCAGTGGCCAAAACTAACGACCAATTAGTTGGAAGGATTAGGATCAATGGCAGTCCTCTTTTGTAACTGACCGTCTGACCATCCACAAACAGTGCGATGAGAAATTTTTTTGAAGAAGTTCGTCGCAAATCTGCTGTTCACTGAATGAGTCAGTGTTTAGCCGCGTATAAATACTTTGAAATGAAACGATAAAATGATATTTGTTTCTGTAAATAGATCTTTTAAAGACACTTATACATGTCAATGTTTGGCATTCCCTAGCTGACTACCTCTGAGAAGAAACACTGAAACAAATTCAGAGAATCATGGTCTTTTAAAAATATGTGAGTGTCAGACCCAGCTGACGGCACGAATGCATTATTGTGTAGCTCAACGATATTATAGAGAACTCAACAACCTGACAACATGACGATACCAGATCGGCAGAAAATTTGCCTAAGCCTTTAACACGTTAGCAGCTGCGGCCCCAATTTTTGCATACTTTCCGTTCCTGCGGCACGAGGTATAATCGGCCCGTACCGTGACCAGACGTTAGGGCGACACGCGGTCTATTAGACCCCACCTCCTTTTACAGACTAAAATCCATTTTCTGGCGCGAAATCAAAGATAAATGAGAATTTTGGTCCTTATTGATATAGACAGTGAATTGATGAACCTAATCCACCGTCGCCCCGGGATCTGATGGCTAGTTTAGGAATTATTAGCAAAACAAAATATGGGATCTTATACACCTCGTAACGCACTGAAATAGGGCAAATTTTCGCTGCGATTAGTGATGGGAAAAATAATATCGACGTTTTTAAACTGTCTTAACTACGCAACGACTTGACCGATTTTGATCAATTATATCTCATTAGATCGTTTTAAGGGCAAAACCTGGCAAAACAACACAAAGCTATCAAAGGATACATTTTTTTTTAAATAATCTAAATTGTGCTTGAAGGCGCCATAAAGAAAAAAAAACCGGCCAAGTGCGAGTCGGACTCGCGCACGAAGCGTTCCATTCTATACCATTAAGAGGCACCTATTACAGACTTATTATTGGAAAATAATGGATTACGGTTTATGCATAAGGTTTATCTTTCTATTTGTATATGAAAATCTTAATGCGGTTCACAGAATAGAAAAAAAAGGCAACCAGAAGTAGAAAAGAAACTGTCCTATTTATTCTGCCTCGGGCTTTAAAAATACAATTATTAGAACTTGAATTAACATTAAAAAATCAGTATCAATATACTTTTTTTATAAAAATCTCAATATATATGTTGTACTTATTTATGAGTGTTTTTCATTGAAACAGGGTAGACAATAAGATTTTTTGCACTGAGTGCACTGAGTCAAAATCTTTTTGGATTTTTTATCAGCTTCACGAGATGGTAAAAATGTGCGTAGTTTTGTAAAAATGTGCGTATTTTTTCTTCCGACATCGTTTAGACATGTTCGGCGCTGTAAAAGGACGTGCTCTCCAATCGACGTGATGCACAACACTGGTCGCGGGAAGCTCGCGTTGAGTGCGGTACGAGGTCAGGGGGGATATGGGATTTTAGCCTCGTTCCGCACTGCATTAAAATTATATTAATTCAGTGCGGCACGAGGCCTAAGACATCCGGTACCAAGGTAGGTACACCACCGAGTCTAGAACCATTAGCGATCTCAAATATATATTTATCTCTTTCCTACACTGGACCAAACCAAAGCTATGCCATTCGCACGACAGAGAAATTCACTTTTTTGCTTGCCGCACCACAGGGAAGTTGCATCAGGGGTGATTTAGGCCTCGCTTCGCACTTAACGTGTTAAATCTCTATTCAAAATAATATTACACCAAACGATATTTGTGACCCTATGTATAGGTACAGAGCTTGAGGATCATCTCCCTCACTTGTGTATTAAAATTAGAATTTTCAATTAAAGCTATAAGTTTCAATCATAATGCTCTTTTAATTGGATGAATTCATTTTGGGTTCAGTTAGTTTTAATTGGATTATAGTGAAGTTTGTTCACAGATTCGGATTTAAATATAAAGTTTATTAACCAGGACCAGGTGAATTAACGAATTTACTTAGTAAAGAAAATGTGTAATGATTTTCGAAACGTAAAACTTGAAATGAAAAGTGTTACCTAATTGCCCCCGAGAGACACCTCTGGTGTTGCAGACGTTCATAGACTTCGGTAAATGTATACCGTCAAGCGGACTGTCAGCTTATTTCCCACTTCAGTGGTATAAAAAAAAACACTAGTAAAAAATAGCAGACTGACTCTTTTCTTTTGTTTTTGTTACATTTTATACCTAAGCTGCTGAAGCAATATTGCTGAAATTTGATTCAGAAATAGAAAGATCTTTTTTCTCAAAAATATTTGGAATACGAGAGAGACCGCGGGTAATAAACAAGTAGGTACCTAATTTAAAAAAACCGGCGCCGATACTTCCGTACTTAAAAAATATTTTTATTATCGCAATTTTTCCTTTATCTGTGCTGTACGTTGCTTCGTACCAATTTTCGAATTTTCATCAACTATTTTCAAGATTCCGAGTTCAAGGGAAATACCTACCCTGTAGTTTTCCTTGGGTCTTGACAGATAGACAAATCATCAATAAAGTGATCCTCTAAAGGTTCCATTTTTTCCTTTTGAGGTACGGTACCCTAAAAAGCAATATTAATTATTGCGAAGCCCTTAAGACAATCACGCTGGCTTCTCTGGAGTCAGGAACTGAGTAGAACAAACGTTTGTTTCAAAGTTTTTTAATTATTATTTATTTTTATTCGTATAAAATCCTAATATAGCAACATTTGGTTACACTGGAGGCCGACCCCAACATATGAGGGAGATTATTTCATCTCATGATAAAGTCCTTAGCTTCTGACGTCACAGAGGCTTATGTATCTACTGCTTACAGTTCTCTCTTGATTTTTTTTATAATATTAGAAAGCATCAACCGATCGCGTCCATTATCTAATAAGAACGCTTTCTTTAGGGTAGCACCATTAATCGCGACCAAGCTCATGCTAGCTTATAGGGTGGGGCTCCTGAATTAGCGATTTATAGAAAAATATTCTGATATAGGTATGGAAGGTACATTCTAAATTCAAATTCTTGTATGCATTTTTTTGCTGAGATTATTACATAGATTTTTGGTATTAAATCAACAATAATCTAGTAAATCTACAACTTTTATTTGAAGACAATTCTAAATTCAAATCCTATTCTGTTTAAATTATTTTGCACTGATTACTGCATTCCTTTTTGGTATGAAATCTTTTTAAATTATTATAAACAGTAATAATATTATGGTAAATCCGCAATATTTATTTAGGGTAAATTCTAAATTCAAATCCACAAAGAATGAATAAATACAAAAGTTAAAGAAATGGTTTACATAATTTCAATATAGCAATTGACACGAGGCATAGCATACTTTTAATTTTAAATTGGCACTGACCTTGAAGGTGGGTATAATTGTAGTCATCCAGGTAGTAACTGCACCTCCGTTTCACTTTCCTCTCAAGGCGTTGATTGATATCAGTTCAATCTCATGATACACGTAAGTATGTAAAGGCAAAATAGAAAAATTAATCGTTTCGTAGTAAGTATTTCGATATTTTTTTGTTTGGTTTAGAGTTCATTTCCTATCGATATGATAAGAAAGTAAGAACTTCTCTGGATAAAATAGGCAATACATAATAAAGTAATGCCTCTTTTTATTTCTTTGCATATTTCTGTCAAATTATTTGATATGACCATAATTATAATGCAATTACAATTTTTAATTTAAAAATGTCACAAGATTGCCACAATTTCAGTTAAAATATCCTTAACTTCTAATATATATTTGGATATTAGTTTAGTAAAACGTTCTTTTAAACACACCAGTAGACGATTGCAAAATGATAGAGATGTGATAAACTCGTTGAAATTTTCACATCAGCCCGCTTAAACAACAACCACACACTTATAGCGATCATAAAATAAATCAAACGAGTTTATGGCCCAACTATCCCGGCATTAAAATATGGCGAAACGCTTAGCAGAGCTGCGGGGTGAATGGAAAAACTACAGGGGTAAGGTTGGGTGAAATGCCACGAGGCTGGCTGAAGAAAAAATTGGCTTGAAACTGCTTGTGGTGCTTTTGATATTAAATAAGAGGATTAAGCTATTCAAATGAGGAAGAATGAATTGAAAGAATAATTATTGTTGTACAATTTTCCGTTTTTATTTTTATGTATTGTGTTCAGTGGAGAGCTCAATGAGCTACGAGCGAATGGTCGAGCTAAACAATGACTGATACATGCATGCCGCCGGTTGAACCTGGTCCAACAGCCCACAGCAGCTTTGAGTTCTACATCTAGACCTTTCGACTAAAGTCCATTTCAGACATTGCCCTGCATTGTGTCATGTCTAACATAACATACCATCACGCCTGTATTCCCCGAAGGGTTAGGCAGAGGCGTACTAATGTAAACCCACAGTTCGCCGGTATGTTTAGGTCCCATGTAATAGGGGGCGAGCCTATTGCCATTAACCGGGCACAAATTCCTAACTCCGAGCTGCTACTGGGAATTTCATAGAAAAACCCAATAACACTTCGCTCGACCTGGGAATCGAACCCAGGACCTCTAGCGTAGCAGTCGCGGTCAGGACCACTTGGCTATTGAGGCAGTCATGTGATGTCTATACTAATAGACATATATGGACTTTACAAGAGACCATGATTCTCTATGTTTCGGCGTTTCTTCTCAGTGGTCGCCATCTAGGAAATGCAGACGCCATCTTGTACTTTACAAGATCCATTCACAGAAATAAATAACAATTTATTTCATTTCAGTGTCAGGGATCGTCCATTGCAAGAGAAGATGGAATAATTAAGAAGATCCTTTTTTATGGGATACGGGAGCGAGCAGACGGATAACCTGATAGCAAGCGATTCCCGCAGCCCATTGACACCTGCAACACCAGAGGAGTCACAAATGCGTTTGCAAAATCACTCTCGATACACGAGAAATCCATAGTCAGGCAACGTTTTTAAAAAAATACCCATCCAACGGCACAACGCACATCAAGTTAGCACAGGACACACACACACATACTCACATCTCAGCATCAGGTTTTCCAACATTAAAAATATGTTTTAAGAAGTCACTTCTCACATAATTCACGTAAAAATGAAATGCGAGTTCAAAAACCCGACCATAAACATTTAATTTGACTTGGAATCCATTCAAATGTGTTCAAATACATCATTATGGGCCATAACTGGGCAGTTAGGGGATCAACAGGCGAATAAAAACTTCGCGATATGACGTAGTGTGAATGTTGTAAAACCTACTTGGTCAAGAATACTTTGTGTTAGGTTTTATAATGTAATGTTGACAAAAAATGATGCTCGAGGTTTGAATCGCTGTTACAACTTGAAGTTCAAAAATAGCAACCATCGTACAATTTTTACCGTTTTTCATTTCGCTATTTACACAGATTCTTGATTCTTCAGACCACAATTCCAACACGTTATCAGCACGAGGCTCTATTTATTTTATCTACGATCAAATTTAAAAGAAGATTGGTGGTGAAATTGTACCTAGTTAACATGTTGTCTGCAGTTTCGGGTATGTCCATAAATGGTATTCCGACACTTTGTAATAGAGAAGGATACACTGTGTGGAAATTTAAAATGCGAATGTTGTTAATCCATGAAGGATTGTGGGAAACCGTAAACGGAGTAGTTGTCGAAGGGAATAAGACGTCCGACGATGTACGGAAGGAAGAAAAGGCTCTTTCCAAGATATGCCTTACTGTGGATGGCGCTGCTATTTCAATTGTTCGACCAGCTAAGACCGCAAAGGAAGCGTGGGATGCTCTTATGAAATCCTACGAGGATCGAAGTTTGGGTCGTAAATTGTCGTTGGAACGCAAGTTGTACAGGTACTCCTTATCTGACTTTTCTGATTTAGAAGCTTACTTAACGGCAATAACTACAACAGCACTAGACCTGGCCGATATTGGCAAAACCATAGAAGATAGTTCTTTAGCAGCTATTATATTGGGAGGTCTGACGTCCCGATACGAGCCCTTGATAATGGCGCTTGAGAATGGGAGCGTTGAAGTCACAACAGATTTAGTGAGGACTAAGTTGTTGAGCGAAATGACGAAGACGACTAAAGATGATGTGGCTGCGTTGCATACAAAACAGGTTATTTGCTTTCGGTGTAAGAAGCCTGGGCACATTAGTCCTAATTGTCCTCTCAAAAAGAAGGAGAAAAAGGCAAAGGCGCGTTGCTCTACAGAAAGTTGTTCTGAAGATAAGGGACTGATTGCTTCTAGTACAGGGAATATGACGAATCAAGTGACGGAATTGGCTTTGGATAATGTCACGGAACTGGCTTTGTCAGCACCTAATGTTCAGTTATCTGAGAAGTGGATTATCGACTCTGGTGCGTCAACTCACATGACACCACATGCTGAATGGTTTAATAGTTATCGACACTGTGATGGGAAGATAACTGTCGCAAATGGTAAAAGTTTGTCGGCTGTGGGTTTAGGAGATGTTGCGATTGACACGAAAACCGATTTCAAGAAGATTTTTAATGTTGTACATGTTCCTGACCTAGATTGTAATTTACTCTCAGTCAAAAAGGCAGTAGAGAAAGGTTTCTCGATTGTTTTTGATAAGAATGGGTGTAATTTTTATAATTCTAATGATGTTTCTTTTATAAAAGGTCCTGTTTTACATGGCTCTATTTGTGGTGGATTATACACTTTAGATTGTACAGTAAAGCCGCAAAGCGTTTTAGCCTACAATGTTCACACTAATTTGTCCCAGTTTCAGCTTTGGCATAAGCGTCTAGGACATCTCTGCCGTGTTGGTATGGATCTACTCAGAAAAGGTCTAGCTGTTGGTGTGGAGTATACTGAGGTTGACAAAGAACCATGCATACCTTGTGTAGAGGGTAAGCAGGCCCGAAAGCCTTTCAAAAGGATAAAGTATAAGAAGGCTTCGTCACCATTAGAATTGGTCCATACGGACGTTTGTGGTCCCCTGACCACTGAATCTTTTAAAGGTAATAAATATTTTATTATTTTTGTAGATGACTATACACGTTTTATATCCCTTTATTGTATGTCATCTAAGACAGAAGTTCAGAAGTCTTTTTGCGCTTTCCAAGCACTTGTTGAGAGACAGACTGGCTCTAAGATTCGAACTCTTCGGTCAGACAATGGTACCGAGTATGTCAACAAGGAGTTGACAGACTATTTGCAGGCTCAAGGGATTCGACATGAAACGTCTGTACCATACAGCCCTCAACAAAATGGGGTAAGTGAACGTTGTAATCGTAGTATTGTAGAGAAGGCCCGTTCCTTGCTAGCACAGAGCTCTCTGTCGAAAGCTTTTTGGCAGGATGCTGTTGAGACTAGTGTTTATTTAAAGAATAGGTCACCTCATCGTGCACTTGATGGTAAGACGCCATATGAAATGTGGTGTGGTAGTAAACCTGATCTGTCTCATTTAAGGATATTTGGTTGCCGAGCTTTAGTTCACGTGCCTTCATGCCAGAGAACTAAGCTAGACATGAAAGCTTCTGAACATATCTTCGTTGGATATTCAGACGATCCAAAGAGTTATTATTTCCGTAGCGCGGAAAACCCTCGGAGGTTGATTAAGTCACGGGATATTACGTTCTTTGAAAATATTTTTTCAGGATTGAAGGATAAACCTGTTCAGCCTGAAGTTGTTGAGAGCCCCAATGTCATTGATCTTTTTTCAAAGACTTCTTTAGATACCACTTCGCCACAGGAGATTTCTATCTCATCTGCTTCTACTACTACTTCTTCACCTACTTCAGAAGGTGTGGAGATGGAGGTAGAGCAAGTTGACGATTTTGTGGACGCGTCTAATGAAGCTGGTGGTGTTGGTGACACGGAGTTTCTACACTCGGGTGAACAAAGTGATTTGTACCTTGTTCCTTCAGATGAACCCAGTGATGTATGTCCTGAGAGAAGATATCCAGAACGAGTTCGTAAACCTCCTGATTTTTATTCATACGGCACTCTCGGTGTTGAATTGTTGTGTGATGATCCGAAAAGTTATCGTGAAGCTATTAAAAGCGATGATAAAGATAACTGGATCTCCGCTATGAAGAATGAGTATGATGCCTTATTGAATAAGCAGACATGGACATTAGTGGATAAACCAAATAAAAAGGTTATTCCATGTAAATGGGTGTTCAAGATAAAGAGGGACGCGAACGGTGCAATAGTCAAGTATAAGGCGCGACTAGTTGCAAAAGGTTTTAGTCAAGTTTGGGGGACTGACTATAACGAGACTTTTGCCCCTGTGGTTCGAAATTCATCTCTGCGTACTCTTATAGCTTTGGCGGCAGAAATAGAAAGAAAGAAAGAAAGAAAATAAATTTATTTGCGTAGACAAGACGCACACAACATTGTGTATTTAAACAAGGAAGTAAACTAGGTAGGTACATAATTTGCGAAAGTATGCGTCACATCCACGCAAAACGGCCAATCGCTCAGCTTTTTGTTATGACTCGTGCAGGGAGCAGAATCATAACGCTGGTTTTCAGCGACAGCCGGTGTCGACGTCTTGACGTCGGACGGAGCAGCTTATACAAGAATAGGAAACATTATAATAATGCGATTAAAATGTTGAAAACTTAAAACAGTTTAATACTATATTTTTTTTTATGTAGCAACAATTCAAGTTCACGTCGTCCGCAGTGCGACGCTCCTCGTTTAAAGGAAATGGATTTGAAGATTCAACACATGGATGTAGATACCGCATTCCTCAACGGAGACTTAGAGGAGGAGGTGTACATGCAACAGCCTGAGGGATTTGCTGAGCACGGGGCAGAAGGTAAAGTCTGTTTGCTCAGAAAATCCATTTATGGTTTGAAGCAGGCAGCACGAGCCTGGTATTTCAAATTGCATCAAACTCTTTCGAAAATGGACTTTGCACGAACATCTGCGGAATCATGTGTTTACTTGAAAAAGTTTAGTAATGAAACCATAATACTTGCAGTCTATGTCGACGATCTAATTGTCTTTTACAAAGAAAAAAGTTCATTCGACGCTGTCAAAAAAGACTTGAAAAATTTTTTCTCACTAAAAGATTTGGGTACATTGTCGTATTGTTTAGGCTTAAATATTAACCGTGTTGACGATAAAATCGTGGTCAGTCAGAAGACCTATATTCAGGCGGTATTGGAGCGGTTTAATATGCGAGATTGCAAGGAGATGTCTACAGCTTTGGAGAATAACAAGTTGGAGAAAGCTAATCCAACATCTCTTGGTGAATATCCTTACCAAAACTTGATAGGATGTCTCATGTACCTAGCTGTTAATACGAGACCCGATATAGCTTATGCCACAAGCTATTTAAGTCAGTTTAATAACTGTTATGATAAAAGGCATTGGTTGGCCACTAAAAGGGTGTTACAGTATCTAAAAGGTACTATGGATTACTGTATTACTTACAGGAAAGTCGGTGGATGTCTGTGTGGATACACGGATGCTGACTGGGCGAACTGTGTACATGACCGTCGGTCATACACGGGTTACTACTTCACGCTAGCAGGTGGACCTATTAGCTGGGAGTGTAAGAAGCAGCCGACGGTAGCCTTATCGTCTACAGAAGCTGAGTATATGTCCTTGACTAGTGCTGCAAAGGAGGCTATTTTCCTAAGACGGTTAGTGTGTGACATTACTGGTTTTGCTGATAGGGTGTTGCTGTACAATGATAGTCAAAGTGCACAGAAACTTGTGCTCAATCCAATCCACCACAATAGGACCAAACACATTGATACGAGATTTCATTTTATTCGTGAAAAGGTTACTGAGGGTCTTATAGATATAAAGTTTATACCTACGGATAAAATGACAGCCGATGTATTAACCAAGCCCTTAAGGCGTATAGCTCATCTAAGGTGCGTTTTTAATATGGGTTTAGGGATAAATAGGTAGAATAATTTTCCATTTATTTATTTTTCGTCGGTTTATGTTTTGTATTTCTGTTTAGTCTGGTAGTAATGTTTTAGTCTTCTATTTTGTTTAGCATTACTACTTTATTTTTTGTTCCCATTAAGGGCGGATGTTGTAAAACCTACTTGGTCAAGAATACTTTGTGTTAGGTTTTATAATGTAATGTTGACAAAAAATGATGCTCGAGGTTTGAATCGCTGTTACAACTTGAAGTTCAAAAATAGCAACCATCGTACAATTTTTACCGTTTTTCATTTCGCTATTTACACAGATTCTTGATTCTTCAGACCACAATTCCAACAGTGAAGGAGCTTTTGCGATAAATTTGTTGTTCCACCGAAATCGTAAAGCTCTGAATGTGTGAATTATAAAGCAGGGTTACATCATAGGAACATATAGATATTAAGAGCGTATCAAAAGGTGTTACTGAGTAAATTTTACGATTGACAGAGACATTGCCACTCTACGCATTAAATAGGGCCATCGCCTTTTCACAGCCTATTAAAAAAAGTAAAACGAGCTTCAAAAACAAGTGCAAGTTCAAATAAGCTTTTATGAAATGTTATGATTCTATTTGCAACGTTCCAAAAGGTTGATCCTATGAAATAAAGACCAAAAAAAATATGATACTTATGTGTAAAACAGTTTCAGAAGTCGGTGACTACGATATTTTGTTTTCGCCGCTGACTACGACAATGCGCGGGTGACACCTCTGGTGTTGCAGACGTTCATAGGTTACGGTAACTGCTTACCACCAGGCGGGCCGTAAGCTTTTTGTCACCGATGTGGTATAAAAAAAATATATATACTCTTTCAAATAAAAATTAAATCTTAAAATCGGTCCAGCATTGACCCATCGAAAACAACATCCCTATTTTTACAACATAATATTATGTATTGACCTTTGACCTCAATAAACGCATGCAGCTCCAGGTGACCTTCGCACATCTACGCATTAAAACAAAATAATATGCATAGATAAAGTTATACTTTTTTATGTCAAAAGCACAGCTGTATACTGCTCGTGTAAACTATGACACTAGGTTATCGCCAATGATTGATTGATTTCACACTAATTATCGTTTTTACTACTACGGAGCTAATTTGTTAGTGTTTATGATTCAACTTTGACCTTACAGCTGCAGTAAATAAGACGTATTTTGACATGACGTAGGGGTGATGCAGTGAGTGAGGATGATGTAACTCGGTTTTGATATTCGACATTGGGTCTTAATATGTAGGGCAACAGCGATCGTCTTTTGAACTTACTTAATAGATACAATAAAAACATTTTTTTAAAGTAGGTATTTATGGAGGTCCAGAATTCAAGATCGGGTTTCGATATTTCCACATAATGACGAGCGGTTAGCCAGAGGTGTAAGTACTTATGTACACCCATGTTTTGCCGGATTCAGGCGTCATATGTCTTATACAGAGGGTGAGCCAATTATATTATATCCAGAACAATTCCAAACTGTAATTATAGAGAAAGGAACGAATGACGATTCAGAATAACTTAAATTTTATTGCAATACAAAATAGTAACATAATGTAAGACCTAGATTAGATATCGACACGGTCGATGTCAAGCTGTGAGACAAAATATAAAAACTAGCTGACCCTTAAGAAGTTGTTTTTTTATTATAAATCGTCCTAAAATCCCATTCAGTAAAGGACTTTCAGTTTTTCCCCAATTAAAAAAATTACGTTACCTCTTCATTAAAATCTAATTTAGACTATTACTAACAATTAAAAAAAAATACAAAGTCGATCTTCGAGTCGATCTCAACTGATCCGCTTACAAACGAGCAGCATTTAATTCTTAAAGATAAATGTCAGATATCAACGACTCATGGAAAAATACATACAAAAAAAAATTAACATCATAGTCACCTCCGATATAATTTACATAATATGACTCACATATTATTTTAAGATCTGAATATATTAGCAAAAAATAACCTTTGCCACAATACTTCCTGTTATTTTAAGAAGTTACAGCTTAAAATAATGCACATTAAACGTTTTTATCTTAAACAAAATGGCAATATCACAATTAATTAGTTTAAATAGTTTGTAAAAGTAAAACTTGATAAGTAGCTGCCGCGATGGTTGATGTTATAATATAAAGAACAATTTAATTAATAAAGTAATTACCATCACGATATGACGGGTTGTGAAGTCTGCCAACCTCGCACTGGGCCAGCGTGGTGGACTATAGCCTAATCCCTCTCACTGGGCCAGCGTGGTGGACTATAGCCTAATCCCTCTCATTCTGAGAGAAGACCCGTGCCCAGCAGTGGGACAGTATAATGGGTTGATTAAATACCATCACGACTGTATTTTAAAGGGATCGGCAGAGGTGTACCAGGGTACACCAGATCATTAATTATAATTATCTAAGTTGGCTTGTGTTTTAAGTTTCCTATTATAAGGGAAGCTTATTATTAAATTAACAACATTCTTTATAGTTTAAAGTGTACTTACATGTGGCTAATGAGTGTGAGATTCTAGGTTCAATTACTAGGTCGAGGAAAGTGTTATTAAATTTTTCTATAATATTCTCAGTAGTAACAGAGATTAATCGTGGATCCAATTAACGATAATAGGCTCGCGACCTAGGTTCCCATATTACATATATGTATAGTACACCTCTGCCTAACTATTCAGGAATATCGTTGTATGTATTTCGGATTTACAAACTTATTGTAGCACAAACTTATTGTAGCAAATTTAAATTTGAAAGATAGTTTGTTTGGAATGCGTTTTTAATTTTGACTTATGTACACTGTGATACTAGTTGTAAATAGCGATAATATACTGTGTATTTTCTCCAGCTAAAATCTGGTTTATCTTCACCTTCTACAACTCTCCTACAATGTACCTATATCATGTTAAGATAAATTTGAGAACCTTCAGTCAGTAAGTATCTAAGTTTAAATTGGGAAAATTTCAAAACAAAATCAATTAAGGCTCAATTAAGATTCGAAACTGCCTCATTAGCCTAGTGGTCATCAGCGTGACTGCTACTTTAGAGGTCCTGGGTTTGACTTCCAAGTTCGAGCAGTGTTAGTGGGTTAACATATCTACTGATTTCTGACAGTTACGTGAATATTAGACATTGAGATATAACTACTTTTTACGGAGTCTATCGCGTTGTAATATGTGAACCGGGCTCGTTTAATGGCAATTTGCTCGCCCCGTATTACACCTAAACATACCGGCGAACAGTGGGGGTACATTAGTACGCCTCTGCCTAAACCTTTAGGGAATAAAAGCGTGAGGGTATATGAATATGTATGTTAAGTATTATGATCTGAAACACCGGGAATTAAATAATATCAATATTCAATACAACGCGACCAAAGCCGACGACCTGACGACCTCTGTGGTTTAGTGGTTCGAGTACCGGACTGCTGACCATGATGTCGTGAGTTCGATTCCCACAGAACGCAAATATTTATGTGATGAATATAAGGGTTTGCGTTCGTCTGGGTGTTTCTTATGTATTATAAGTTTATATTTACAAAAAAAAGAATATAAGTATTATATCCATTGTCTAGTACCCATAGTACAAGCTCTGCTTAGTTTGGGACTAGATGGTGCTGTGTAAAATGTCGAAGAATATTAAAAAAAAGCCGTAATAAGTTTCAATGTCTAATATTCGCGTAAGTAAGAAACAAACAATTAAATAAATGTTATATTGGGATAACCACGTCCATGTTATCTGTCAACGTTACAACGGCCAGCTGATAATAGCAGAGTACTGCGCAGTTGCGATAGCCAACGACTTAACCTATTTATTATACATTACACAAAACCGACTGATATTGATTAAAAACTTGCGCTTTTTGTTTGCAACTTTGTTGTAAGGAATACAATGTAAGCCGTTTTTTTAACTGACTTAAAAAAGGACTGCTACGCTAGAAGTCCGGGGTTCGATTCCCAGGTCGAGCAAAGTGTTATTGGGTTTTTCTATGAAATTCCCAGTAGCAGCTCGTAGTTAGGAATTGTGCCCGGTTAATGGCAATAGGCTCGCCCGCTATTACATGGGACTTAAACATACCGGCGAACTGTGGGTGTACATTAGTACGCCTCTGCCTAACCCTTCGGGGAATACAGGCGAGATGGTATGTTATGTTATGTTAAAAAAGGAGGTTCTCAGTTTGACCATGTTTGTATGTAAGCCATTTTTAGTTATAACGTGTTTTCTCTATCTTTTTGTGGGTGTGACATGGCAGGTGGAACTCGCGGTGGCTTAATGGTCATAGCGTCTGGTGTATCTAACCAGATGACGCAGGTTTAAATCCTGCCTGAGAGTCGAATTTTTCCTTCACTTAAATAGCGTTTTCTCTAGTTAAATCTAGATCTTACTAACGACCTTTGTTAAAACTAAAATTTTCTGACACTGTACCTTAGTTCAACTACATAGTATTAGATAAACTTGTTGGGGTATGTATGTATGTTTGTCCGCTATCGTCTCGCGATTAGCTATCCGTGAACCGATTTTGAAGCCGTTTTCAGAAAAGTATTAATTAACCTTCTCCAGACCTTCTCTACCTTCTTCAACAAAGGGATACCAGTGACGTTGACCGCATGGATCCGATATTGAGCAATACTGTTACGCGATTATCGGCATATTCAGTTATAAACCGATTTGTATAAATCTTTTATTGTGAAAAAGAATATACTCCCGATGTTGTCCCATTAAAATTTGGTGAAGACTTGATTTAACAACTATTAACATTTAACAAAAAGTATAACCGCCTTCAAACCTGGAACCTCATTTTTAATAAAATCGATGTTGGTCCCACTTGGACATTAACCTTCAATGTTCACACGAATTGTAATCGCAATATTGTACCAGGGAAGATTGTAACATAATATATTTCCAAAGAGTGTCCATGGAGTTTCTTGCCGGATTCTTCTCCATAGGATCAATCTTTTAGAATCGCGCAACTGGAAACATAACGTTTCATTACCGCTTAATTTAAATTGAAATTCAACTTGAAAAGAATTATGTGCGAATCTGTTTCGGAAAGCGGCCTTAGCCGATAGGACAGAAACAGCTAGGTATTAAAAAAACTAATAGTCAGATATAGTCGGAGAGATATAGTCAGAGTCTCATATTTTCTTTTTATATGCTCTCGGCAGTAGATCGCACAACTGTATACAACATTAGTTAATTAAAACATAATGACGAACTGGTTATCAAATAAGACCATAGTATTTCTACCGCATTCTACCAAATATGGTAGCTTACCCAAATGGTAATTACTTGCTAGGGTTCCGTTGCTGAATTAGAAAATATTTGTTATTTTGTAATTTTAACTGGCCCTCATTAGCCTTGTGGTCCTGACTGCGACTGCTACGCTAGAGGTCTTGGTTCAAGTCCCAGGTCGAGCAAAGTGTTATTGGGTTTTCTATAAAATTCCCAGTAGCAGCTCGGAGTTTGGAATTTGTGCCCGGTTAATTGCAATAGGCTCGCCCCCTATTCCATGGGACCTAAACATACCGGCGAACTGTGGGTGTACATTAGTACGCCTCTGCCTAACCCTTCGGGGAATACAGGCGTGATGGTATGTTATGTAATTTTATTTTAATTTTAATTTGTCGCTTGTGGTCAAGTCACAATTACGCATCAAACGATGACGATTACAATTAGGAATCTATGGATGGATGGTGCCTGTGATAGGTAGGTTATTTTTTTATACCAATAAGGTGGCAAATAAGCATACGGCCCGCCTGATGGTAAGCGGTTACCGTATCCTATGGACGCTTGCAACACCAGGGGTATACCGTAAGTAGTAGTAGGACCCAGCAAAAAAAACTTTTCCAACCCTTTTAAAAGAATCCCATACTGTAGTTATTTGAGAAAACTTCGGCGAGGAACTGATTCCAAAACCTGAGTAAGCGTAGAAGGAATTTCCTCTGGAATCGCACAGTATGAGGCCAGAGTGGTTTTAAGATAATTATGTGGATGAACTCCGCGCCACCTCCAGGTACTCGTAAGTACTATATATCTAGATAATACCAAGAAGAAGATTACGAAAATATTATTATTCTACGTGGGAGAGCCATGCTTCGGCACGAATGGGCCGGCTCGACCGGCCTTACAGAAAAGCGTGAAACAACGCTTGCGTTGTGTTTCGCCGAGTGAAGAAGGTTACCGGAGGCCCAAACCCTTTTAAAAGGACGGCAACGCACTTGCGACTCCTCTGGTGTTGCGGGTGTCCATGGGCGGTGGTTATCGCTTACCATCAGGTGATCCGTTTACTCGCTTGCCCCCCTATCCCATAAAAAAAATCTATTAACAGCCATTCTGCTCAATTTTCTTTAAAACTAATAATAGTGGACCAGGCCAAGTTGACATATCTTGGAAAATATTGGCGTCGTCTGGTGGCGATATTGTAAAACAATTTACTATCTGGCGGAAGAGTTGAAATTTTGTCGGTTTATATCATGAAACTTGGTCTTCTCTTTTAAACATGAATAGAGGTTTTTACATTTTCTTAGCAAACTATAACTATTATTTAGATATTAGAGAATCTATTATTTTTAAAAACACATTTTTTGGAATAACAAGTGGTAGAACTTGTTGCCATTAACTGAGCACAAAACAAACTTTAATTTGGTAATGAGAATTAGATTAGAAACCCAATACCACTTTCTTCGACCTGGGAATCGAACTCAGTTCCTCATGCGTAGCAACCGCACTTTCCGCGGGAAATGACTTTGCTAAATAATTCATCAATTTGCGCAATGAATATCTCAGTATAAATTACCATTGAAATAAAATCTATTTGCTTAAATGGTCAGCTGACGATACTAAACGAGGTATGCGGAACTCCTTACATTAAAATGCCCGATCTTGGCCACATTTTTTTCTATAATAGCCGTTCAAATATGGCGACCTCCTTTGACAGACTCTGTGGCGGCCGTGAGGACGTATAAGGAGTTATAATGAGTCGTCGTGTGAGAAAAATGCCTGGATTATTTATTTACCTAGATGTTGTAATGTTTTGATGATCGACATACCGTCGTTATGTATCCTAGTTTTATACAATTGCTTCATCAGCTGGATGAAACATCCCACTTTTGACCTTTAGTTAGTATTGGAACGTAACGAACTAGTAATACCACAGACTAAGAAGGGTTTCCCTCCAATTTTGTTTGGTTCCCGCCAATATCTCTGTCAAACATTATGTCACTCTTGTAACTCGTCCTTTTTCTATACGACATCTTAGCAAGACGTCCTTGTAAATTGATTCTGCCTCATTATTCCAATGATGTTGAAACGCGACTTTTACAGAGGTGCTAGGTTCGATTCTCAGATCGAGCACTGTTATTGTATTTTCCTTAGAAAGGGCTTGGAAATTGGCTTTTTGCCAGTATTATAGGGGACCTGAACCTACCAGTGAATTATGGGTATAAACTTAGTTAAACCTCTGCTTAACCCTTCCGGGAATACAAGCTTGATGTTCATCTTCCGAGCCTTTTTCCAAATATCTTGGGGTCGGCTTCCAGACTACCCAGATACGGCTGCATATCAGTATTTCACACGAAGCGACTGCCATCAGACCTCCGCAACCCAGTTTCTGGACAATAAAGTACCTTCATTCGGAGGATAGACTGGTTGTCAGGCTTTTTTGGGCTTCTGGCTACCACTAACAATTGTCATAGATGTTCGTTTGTCAACCGGGACCGACGGTTTTACAAGGCACGATGGCTCGACGACCCATCTGACCAAGGCAAGCGCAGCTTAACCTTGCAAATCAGTTGATTTTTTTTTGTGTTAATTGCTTACTTATTACTTAACCACGAGCCCCTACTTAGCCATGAGCCCCACAGGCGAATATATTTAGTACACAAATGTTTAACACAAGACGGCTCGCGTAAATGCACATTTTTTTGACATAATTTTGCAAAAGTTCATTGCTAATAAAGTCATATCAGTATAAACACACTCATTTATAGTTTATACACGACGCTAGGCATCCACGGGTTAATGTTTGAGACATTAATTGCACCCTCAGAAGAGATAAACATCTTTTATATCTTGATAACGACTTGTCGTGTTAATGATTTGTATTTGTTACAAAGCTTTTAAAGATTAGTGGAAAGGGTAAAGTTGAAAAAGGGGCTCCTCTCTGATACTGCCTCATTAGCCTAGTGGTTACGGCCTGGGTTCGATTCCCAAATCAAGCAAAATGTTACTGGTTTTTATAAGAAAATCACAGCTGGTATCTGCAGTTCAAATAGATAAACGAATTGAAATAAATACATATAACCTGTAAAACATAACATAACATAACATACCATCACGCCTGTATTCCCCGAAGGGTTAGGCAGAGGCGTACTAATGTACACCCAGAGTTCGCCGGTATGTTTAGGTCCCATGTAATAGGGGGCGAGCCTATTGCCATTAATCGGGCACAAATTCCTAACTCCGAGCTGCTACTGGGAATTTCATAGAATCGCACTTATGAAAGGTGTTTGTAAACTAGCTTCCGCCCACGACTTCGTCCGCGTGGAATGGTTACTTAGTCTTAGCGTGATGTTATATAGCCTATAGCCTTCCTCAATAAATGGGCTATCTAACACTGAAACATTTTTTCAAATCGGACCAGTAGTTGCTGAGATTAGCGCGTAAGTAAGTATAGATTATATTTTTTCCCATAGAATATGACATACACTGGTGACTAACTGAGATATCATTAACATTCACGCTATACACAGGGATGTTAGTCATAGCATACACTGTAATTATTAACGCATTTGAAACCCACTTGTATGGGTGTTGCGGTCTGTTAAGCTCTGGTGACTTGCTGATTCAGACGGAACTGGCAGACAACCCGCCTTATATTAAACAACCTCTGTGGTTTAGTGGTTCGAGTACCGGACTGCTAACCACGAGGTCGTGGGTTCGATTCCCACAGGACACAAATATTTATGTGATGAATATAAGTGTTTGTGTTCGTCTGGGTGTTGCTTATGTATTATACGTATGTATTTACAAAGTAAAAGTTAAAAAAAGATAATGTCCTGTCCTGTCCTGTCTTTGCATTACTACACCAACATTATAGGTCACATGTATCAGAAAGCGAGTCTATTTCAATTAGCCAGGCCAAATTCAAAGTCTGAGCTACTACTAAGAACTTCAAGAACCGAATAACACTGCTTGACCTGGGTAACGAACTGAGAACTTCGATATTATCTCTATAAGATGGATTTCATTTAGGCACATACTCAACTTTTTTAAAGTGACGTTTAGTTAAGCTCGATTAACAATATAGCCAATAAGAAAATGTATAACAATAATAAAATAGGTCCAGTAGTATTTGAGTTTATTAATTACAAACAAATATACAAATCTTAACTGGTTTTAGGGTTCCGTACTTCAAAAGAGCAAACGGAATCCATATCAGATCACTTTGTTGTCTGTCTGTCAAGACCCAAGGGAATCAAAACCTACGGGGTACTTCCCGTGAACTCAGAATCTTGACATTTAATACACGAAGTAACGTCTTACAGCAGAGATAAAGGAAAAATTGCGAAAAGCATAAATTTTTAGTTACATCATAGGTATAATAAAAATATTGTTAAGTACGTAATCCATGGTGCGCGAGTCCGACTCGCACTTGGCCGGTAAATTTTTAATATTAGTATAGACAACACTTAACGAATTGAATTGAGGAATCCCAACATTTCTAGCCAAATACCTACAGTCCACAATCTTTATTTTGAGCTTAGAAGTCAATAACAGCCAGAAATCAAAAATGTTGAACAGTATTATCGCTAAAGTTGAACGACTTTATAATTATTTGCTAAGCACACAAATACATGCATAAAATAAACACAATCAATTTACAATAACTGAACAAACAATTCGAACAACTAAACTGCGCGCACACAATAACATACTTAGATACTCGTAAATAATTAAAATCGCAATTGTGACGTTTCAATATTTGGTATTTGAACTGAGTTTGACAATTGAACAGGCGATAGGCTTTGCATGGAGCCTGCGGCCACAATATGGTTAATTTAAGCCTAAACACACCGACGATTAATCGCAAATGTGGGTGTAAGTACCTACATTTCAGAGAAATAATATGCAACATTGATTTTGGACAATTCTGAAATCATGCGCTTGCCTACCTACTGGATGACTAAGTTGCAGACTTTTAAATCCTACTAATATTATTAATGCGAAAGTTTGTGAGGATGGATGGACAAATAGATGTTTGTTACTCCCTCACGTCAGAACGGCTGAAGGGATCTGGATAAAATTTGGCACAAAGATAAATAGCTAATAGTATGGAATAACACATGGGCTACTTTTTATCTAGATCAGTTGTTAAGTTTCTTAAGTCCAATAATTTCACTGGCTACCTTACTTTTCAACTGAAATACAATAATGTTAGCACATTATACATACAACACCATATACCAACGCGCCTGTATTGCCTGAAGGGGTAGGCAGATGCGTACTAATATACATCCACAGTTCCCCGGTATGTTTGAGTCCCAATTAATAGAGGGCGAGCCTATTGCCATTAACCGGGGCACAAATTCCAAAACGAGTTGCTATTGAAAATTTCATAGAAAAACAATAACACTGCTCGACCTGGGAATCGAACCCAGGACGTATATCGTAGCAGTCACGTAGCACGAAGAATGTTACGAGTTTTTTTCTGTTACAAATATCACACATACATACATATTTTCACGGCTGTCTCCCATTGGAGGGTTGGCAGAGACTATAGATTTCCTCTTGTTACGATCCTGGCACACCACTTTCGCTTCATCTACGCTCATTAACATCTTTCTCATACAAATTATTCTCGATACGAATACGTTTTCGCAAGTTATTCGTGCTTGTTAGTGGTTTAGCACAATCATTATTTATGTAGGTAATATTTGGTAATGCTTTCAACCCAGCCCCTGAGATTTCAACCTAGATACATTCACAAAAGCAGCAAATTTGTACCTGCTCAAACCTTCCTGTTATGAAGTCAGTCAGTCAACATACCGTTTATTCTGTTAGTAGTTAGTAGTTTAGCACAATCATTATTTAAGTAGGTAATATTTGGTAATGCTTTCAACCCAGCCCCTGAGATTTCAACCTAGATACATTCACAAAAGCAGCAATTTTTTACCAGCTCAAACCTTCCTGTTATGAAGTCAGTCAGTCAACATACCGTTTATTCTGTTAGTAGTTTAGCACAATCATTATTTATGTAGGTAATATTTGGTAATGCTTTCAACCCAGCCCCTGAGATTTCAACCTAGATACATTCACAAAAGCAGCAATTTTTTACCAGCTCAAACCTTCCTGTTATGAAGTCAGTCAGTCAACATACCGTTTATTCTGTTAGTAGTTTAGCACAATCATTATTTATGTAGGTAATATTTGGTAATGCTTTCAACCCAGCCCCTGAGATTTCAACCTAGATACATTCACAAAAGCAGCAAATTTTTACCAGTTCAAACCTTCCCGTTATGAAGTCAGTCATTCAACATACCGTTTATTCTGAGTTTGACATTCAAATAGAATTCCAATAATTACACATCACGTTGCTCGACTACATAATAAAATTGCGGTTTAAATATTTTAAATAATTTAGGGCGAGCGCACACCGTAGACTTATCGTGCGACAGCGACTTACCGCGCTGTCGCGACGGTAATTTATGCTTTTAATTTAGCTGAGTTGGCGAAGTGATACATAAATGTTGCGATTTAAAATTGGCTGCATTATTTTGTGGGGCGGATCTTATTTACTCGTTATTCTGACGTGCTGAAGACAGAGCATGCACGTAATAGTTATAATTATTTGGGTGTGATTTAAGGTACCTAACTTTGTTTTGTTTTTAATCTTATAGTTTTGAGAAAATTGAATTTTTATTTTCACGTCTACGAACTAACGTGAAATTAACGTTTATTTATAAAACCAGTAGTGGGATTCTTTATATACAACTAGCGACCCGCCCGTGGTTTCACCCACGCTGACCCGTTCCTAAGAGTCGTAAGGTTATATTAAAAATCTTAAAACCTTCCTCTTGAATCACTCTATATATAAAAAAAACCACATCAAAATCCGTTGCGTAGTTTTGAAGATCTAATCATAAATAGGGACAGACAGACAGCGGGAATCGACTTTCTTTTATACTAGGTATGTAGTGAAACATCATACTTAGAAGAAGAGATAGAAGGAAGAGAACTTAAAACATGTAAGGAGAATCAAGAATTAGCTGTTAACAGAGAGTTATGACAGGATAAGCTACATCGAAAATAATATAGCTCCCAAATAGAATAAAAATTATAAAGATACATCCTAATTATGTCTATGTACTTTAATTATTAAGACTTGTAACTGTTTTTGATACATAAGCGACTTTAAGACAATCTTTATATATAGATATTGATGAATGATGGCCACAAATAATTGTTCTTTCTATAAATATTGGATATGGCTTACAAGTAGTGGTTTCGGGTCTTTTTAAGTTAAGCGCATCCACTATCATACGAAAAAATCATAGTGAGGGCCAAAGGTTATCGATAAAAACCAAAAAAATCGTAAGTGTGTGAATCGCCGGCGTTCGTTTTTGGTATTGCACGAAAAATCTGCGACTAAATGTTTATGCAAAATACCTCCATGGTTATCGGGCGTATGTTTTAATTAAAATTTTAGCTATATCGAAACTATTTGGTTTCATTGCCTATGGTTTCGTGTCGGGTTTGTTACGGGTCAATATTGTCTGGAAATGGAAAATGGACGCTATTCGTAATAACCGCTTTGGAAGCTGAGAGTGAAGTCTATTTAGCTCTCATAGTTCGCCATCCTATCTAGCCTTAGGTCCAAGTATTGCTGAATTATAATATTAGGTTGCGAAAATCGGTGTTATAAGAAGAGTTCAATACGTTGGCAGTAGGTAAAGGGCGTGTTTCAGGAAACATTGGATCGGTTTCATTTGGAACAAAAGGTTTGTCCATCACTCGAAGAGTGCTTCAAGTAATTTTCAGAGAGTTGAAAACTATATTATGCTTTGCAGATTCATTGTAAAAAAAAAAATGGGCATTGCATTTTTACAATTTTAAAGAATTCTGAGGTTTTTTTTTTACTTTTACTTAACTAAGTCCTCTTGCCTAGTTGGTACTGCTCACTAGAAAACGCCATCGCTTCTACTGATTGTGAGGTCCTGGGTTTAATTCCCAGGTTGAGTTATGCGAAACTGCTGTGCGATGTCTTGGGTTTCCTCCTAGGTCGAGCAGTATTATTATCTATGAAAATTTCAGTAGCAGCTTGGAGTTTGGAGTTCTGCCCAGTTAGAGGGAATAAGCTCACCTCCTATAACATAACATAACATACCATCACGCCTGTATTCCCCGAAGGGTTAGGCAGAGGCGTACTAATGTACACCCACAGTTCGCCGGTATGTTTAGGTCCCATGTAATAGGGGGCGAGCCTATAGCCATTAACCGGGCACATATTCCTAACTCCGAGCTGCTACTGGGAATTTCATAGAAAAACCCAATAACACTTTGCTCGACCTGGGAATCGAACCCAGGACCTCTAGCGTAGCAGTCGAGCTTAGGACCGCTTGGCTAAGGAGGCAGTCCTATAACATGGGATCTAAAATACCGGTGAACTGTGTGTGTACATTAGCACACTTCTGCCTAAATCGTAGGGGGACGGTACGTGATGACCGAATCCAGTATTGAAAGAGTTATACGGGCGTCTAGGATGTTGTGTTATTTTATTCTTAGGTATGGGCTCATCATCTATTCATACAAGATTTGATAAAACCTAAAACACACGATAACTGAAAACTGTAGAAGTTTTGTTAGCTCTGCCCCACCCGTTGGCAAATACAGGCGTTGTAGTAGATATGTCAACATCCTTTTTTCTCCTTTTCCAATACCGCTTGTGCTCACAACTTTAGTCTTAGAAAATAATAACAGTAAGATGTGAGATAACAATGTATTTTCAATAAAGAATCAATGGGTGCTCGGAACGGCGTGGGAAACGTTAGCTCACTGCGATATTGTAGGTATTAGTGGCGTCGAGATAAAACCAGTGTTAGATACTGCGTTGTTGAGTCTGAGACGCTGACTTATTCTGAAAGAAATTTCGGCTATCTGAATATAATTTTGTGATTTTTCCTCATAATCGTAGAACTTTCTTTCAACTTTGTTGGGGATAGCTTTCAATATAACCATGTGCGGCCGAATATAACTATTTTACTCGAAGCGACTGCCATCAGACCACCGCAACCCAATTTCATCGTAAATCAATATTCTAAAAATAAAATGGTTTTTAGCTTTATGGATGGGCTTTTGACTAACGATTGTCTGATTCGCTTATAGTGCGTCAGGCATGAGGGATGTCGATGTGCTAAGAGTTTTCCCGTCCGTACACTAAGCAGCTCAATTCTGCAGATTGATAGATTAGTATAGTTAGCAATGAGTAGGACGTCCAAGTGCGTGTGGTTCGTCCTCATATTCTTGCAATTCTTCTGGATCCCAAATAGCGAGCCATGCTTTTGTTTGTTGTTTGAAACCCATTGATATCCCGCACCTAAAATGTTGTCTATTGTAAAAAAAGGACGAGATTGTCAACCGGTATGTTAGGTATACATACATACATACATACCATCACGCCTGTATTCCCCGAAGGGTTAGGCAGAGGCGTACTAATGTACACCCACAGTTCGCCGGTATGTTTAGGTCGCATGTAATAGGGGGCGAGCCTATTGCCATTAACCGGGCACAAATTCCTAACTCCGAGCTGCTACTGGGAATTTCATAGAAAAACCCAATAACACTTTGCTCGACCTGGGAATCGAACCCAGGACCTCTAGCGTAGCAGTCGCGGTCAGGACCACTTGGCTGTTGAGCATGTTAGGTATATCTACACTTAATATTATAAAGAGGAAAGATTTGATTGTTTGTTTGTATTGAATAGGCTCCGAAACGACTGAACCGATTTGGAAAACTCTTTTACTATTAGAAGCCCTGATGATGACACAATCCCTGATTAACATAGGCTACTTTTTACCGCGGGAAAATGCTTCATTCCTACGGGAAATTGGCCGAAGCCGGGCCGGGCAGCTAGTTTTTTATTAGCAGGTGTATACGAGCTCAACATTATTTTGCATTTTAATTGAGTTTAACAACGATTTTTAATAGATCGATTCCGTAGGAACATCACTAATTGCCTGCAGTTTTTAATTTAAAAAATTAGCGAAGTGAAACAACCAACATAGCTACTGCCTCGCGGTAGACATCCAGAATACTAGCAGACGAAGACGCTTTAACTGGATGCAATGGCGCATACTCTTGGAAATTGTCTTAAGAGAGCAAAGACGTTCCCTGTTAGACGACGAGTTACTATTAACTACTAGTGATGGGCCGACCAGTTAGAATAGTATGATGTTGTCGATGATACTGTACGATATAACTTTTGGTGCACGTCACTGTCAGACATTTTGAAGGTGTGTATTAAGCGCTATTAAATGAAATTATAATTTGGCCTATTACAAAAATATTATTATGCACCAGAATCTGAATGGTATGCATTAAGTAGAAAGAAAGAAAACTTTTATTCTGGACTCGCACATTACTCACAATAAAAACGATGACAAAAAATGACACCGCGCGAGGCCAAGAAAGGTCCTTAACTCAGCATAATGCTGCGACATTAGGTAGAACATTTTCAGATATGGTCTAGGCCCGTGAGTGGTGATGCCACGGGCAGCTACAACACGAAATAAAAAAAATATATAAGAAAATGAACGGAAAATTACATAATTTTATAACGTGGGAGAGCCATGCTTCAGCACGAATGGGCCGGCTCGACCGGAGTGATACCACGGCCTCACAAAAAACTGGCGTGAAACAACGCGTGCGTGCGTGTTTCGCCGAGTGAGTGAGGTAACCGGAGGCGCAAACCCTTTTAAAAGGCGGGCAACGCACTTGTGACTCCTCTAGTGTTGGAGCTGTCCATGGGTGGCGGATATCGCTTACTATCAGGTGATCCGTCTGCTCGTTTGCCCCCCTATCCCATAAAAAAATAGGCATTTCTAACAATGAAAGGTCAGACTACTGGCAATGTATAGCATGATTTGTAGCCATGTTTTCATGAATCATATCACAAGTAACAATTTTAGCTCCCCAGATCTGCATTCAGTAAGGAACTTACCCGTATCCTTACACTCGTATAATTGTTTATCGATATTATACCTATCGACAGGAGCTCATCACTCACGTATTACCGCGTCTCTCAAATTTAACGCATTACCAGAACTACATTTAGTGTGGAAGTTGGCCGTAGGTATCCTTACACTTAACCCGTATAATTCGATATTATACCTATCGACACGAGCTCATCACTCGCGTATCACCGCGTCTCTCAAACTTAACGCATTACCAGAACTGCATTCAGTGGGAAACTTGGCCTTAGATATCCTTACACTTAACCCGTATGATTGTTTGTTTATCGATATTATACCTATCGACACCAGCTCATTACTCGCGAATCACCGTGTCTCTCAAACTTAACGCATTACCAGAACTACATTTAGTGGGGAAGTTGGCCGTAGGTATCCTTACACTTAACCCGTATAATTGTTTGTTTATCGATATTATACCTATCGACACGAGCTCATCACTCGCGTATCACCGTGTCTCTCAAACTTAACGCATTACCAGAACTGCATTCAGTGGGGAAGTTGGCCGTAGGTATATCCTTACACTTAACCCGTATAATTGTTTGTTTATCGATATTATACCTATCGACACGAGCTCATCACTCGCATATCACCGCGTCTCTCAAACTTAACGCATTAGCAGAACTGCATTCAGTGGGAAACTTGGCCTTAGATATCCTTACACTTAACCCGTATGATTGTTTGTTTATCGATATTATACCTATCGACACCAGCTCATTACTCGCGAATCACCGTGTCTCTCAAACTTAACGCATTACCAGAACTACATTTAGTGGGGAAGTTGGCCGTAGGTATCCTTACACTTAACCCGTATAATTGTTTGTTTATCGATATTATACCTATCGACACGAGCTCATCACTCGCGTATCACCGTGTCTCTCAAACTTAACGCATTACCAGAACTGCATTCAGTGGGGAAGTTGGCCGTAGGTATATCCTTACACTTAACCCGTATAATTGTTTGTTTATCGATATTATACCTATCGACACGAGCTCATCACTCGCATATCACCGCGTCTCTCAAACTTAACGCATTAGCAGAACTGCATTCAGTGGGGAAGTTGGCTGTATCCTCCCACTTAACCTGCGCATTATAACCAGTTGTTGAAATAAATATACCCTGATTGGCTGGTTGACATTTCTTTTTCTCACAACGATTTTATCCTGGCAATTAATGGTATTTTAGTGAAGAAAAAATCCGACTTGCGGGCAGGATTCGAACCTGCTTCTTCTGGTTTAATACACCAGACACTATGACCTCGAAGCCATCGGGAGTCCCACCCACCATGTTGAAATTTGCCTACACATTCATGACGTCAGTGACAACTCATATTGGAAAGCAAGTTACTTACCTTTAAAATAACATTTTACTTTACACGCAAAATTCTTGTAATAGACAAGAATTTGAAAACATTGGACATAGACATATTAAGTAATTCAACGATATTGTTTACAAGGAATACTAAACCACTTACACAGATTTACCTCAGCACAGGTCTCTTACGTTATACAATACTTTTATTAGTTCAAACATTGAAATATCGGAATACAGTTCATTCATCACATCGCTAATGCACGGAGCGTACCGGGATGTACACTAGAGGTACACAAGAAGTACACAGAGTACACAAAATGTACATTCGATGTATTATGCATTATACTGCATTAGTGCACTCGATATATTGATATGCCATTACTTTAATATGCAAATAGGGAATTTTCTTATAAACTGGAATATAGAAACAATATGTATTGTGATGGGAACGTAGGAAGGGGAAGGCCTAGGCGAACGTTCCGAAATCAGATTGAGGACGTTCTGAAAAATGGCTCGGTCAAGAGTACCCTAAACCCACGTTCATGTATGAAAACATTGATGAGTGTGGATGAAGCTAAAGAGGTATGTCAGAATCGTAGCAAGTGGAAGTCTGTGGTCTCTGCCTACCCCTACGGGAAAGAGGCGTGACTTTATGTATGTATGTATGTATGTATTGTGATCGAAATTGGTAGATACATAGGTATGGCGCAGTAAGGTTTGCCAGATGGCTGGGAAATCCCGGAATGTCCAGGAATTTTATATAACTATGATTGCCAGTAAGAAATGCAAATACGACCTTAAAACTTTAAAGAAAAGAGCGTACTTCCTTTTAAAAGGCTGGCAGCTTGATTCCTCTGGTATTGCGGGTGTCCATATGCGGCGGTGATCGCTTACCATCAGGCGATCCGTCTGCTCGTCTGCCCGTTATCCCATAAAAAAATGCAGTTCACGGCTGGCAAGGAGGTACTTACGATTATCTTAGAGTGATAACCGCATTGTGATATGCCGACTGGCCGTAGAATTGATTGTTCTGTTCCCGGGGTGAGCAGTGCAGTTTTTCTATAGAATTCCTAGTAGCAGCTCAGAGTTTGGATTTGTGTCCAGGGGCCCAATTTTGCTATTTCAGTTGTATCAAAATGATCGTTCAATGACACTAAATGATATAAGAACTGACAGATTTCGTAGACAAAACTGTCAAAAATCAACAATTCTGACGCCATTGAGTGACCATTTTGACACGACAAATTAGCAGACTTGGGGCCCAGTTAATGTCAAAAGGCTCGCCTCCTGTAATATTGGACCTAATCATACCGACGAACTGTGCATGTACCATCACAGTGTGCATGTACATCACATGTACAGAGCCGACACAAAATATCATTACGCATGTTCTCCGAAGGGTGAGGTAGAGGTTTACACTATACACCCACACTTAGCTACCTATATATTTTTAAGAAAGCTTACTAGCAACACGGATCGCACATTCCTAGTATTCTTGTTAACCCTTCGTGCTAAGCTAAATGCTTGTGTTACGAGTGGTTTTACGTCGGTAGTGCAATGGGTGGGTTTGGAACCGGCAACCACGCCCTAACCATTATAGCTTAATGGAATTAATCACCACACATTCAACCCGAACACCAATTATTATCTACGAGAACTCATTAAAAAAGTAATTCGACGGAAATAAAATTCTGCGGCCTGATGGGTTCATTATATCAGAAAAAAAAACACGAAAATTCGTTTTCCATGTCACATCGTTACGTCAAACGCAGCCGAAACAGTCAGCCATTATTTTTTATGATGACATTACGAGGGGGCACACGAATCTGGTAGGTATTGTAAAATCTTTAAGGCTGTTTTTAACATAACATACACGACTGCGTTCGGCAGAGATGAAATCACAGTTCCCTGGTATGTTTTGTTTGGGCTAGACAACCTTAAAATCTCTGCTCGACCTAGTAATGGAATCCACGACCGTATGCTCCTGGTGTGATATTAAAGCAAACGGCACTGGTGACACGTCAACTAATTTTTTTTGGGTGTGTTTAGAAACGACAATTGCTACATACACAAATACCCAGACCCGGAACAACTTCCTGAAGACCATACAAATATTTGCTTCGTGTGGGTATCGAACCTATATACTACTAGCTTTTGCCCGCGGCTTCGCTCATATGAAGCTATATCAGGAGTAAAAATAGAAAAACCAACATTGATGATCTCTTCTTTGTACGGGTCTGTAAACATCAGAGAGTCAGTAGTTTTTGCACCAACCCGTTACAAACAGACAAGAATTAAAAAAATCACATTTTTGAGTTCGGAGACATTTATATAACATAACATACCATCACGCCTGTATTCCCCGAAGGATTAGGCAGAGGCGTACTAATATACACCCACAGTTCGCCGGTATGTTTAGGTCCCATGTAATAGGGGGCGAGCCTATTGCCATTAACCGGGCACAAATTCCTAACTCCGAGCTGCTACTGGGAATTTCATAGAAAAACCCAATAACACTTTGCTCGACCTGGGAATCGAACCCAGGACCTCTAGCGTTGCAGTCGCGGTCAGGACCACTTGGCTATTGAGGCAGTTCATTATCAGTATTTATATAAGTACCAACTTATTTTTTTAAACTATCTACAATGTACAGACACAGATAATAGTAGAGATTAAAACAACACATTGCTCATTTACTACTTCAGGCTGATCCCTGTATTCTATAGGTCCTGTAGTGTATTTTATAATATTAAATTTTATATATATACTATTAAATAAAACAAAACTATAAATAAAGATATACCTAACACGTTTCACAAATCATACACTTATGCATCCAAATCAATCAGACGAAGTATCCTCAAATTGTGAACCCCGCACTTATACAGTAAAAAATTAAATATGCATTCAGGTATAATTAAAATGGCGTCGGCTAATTTTTATAGCCTTTAGCCAAATTTGTATGTGCCTGAGGATTTCCGGGCCACCTGCGATGGCTGTCTTTTGTTTTGTAAAAAACATAAGATTTACATATGGGTTTTCTTGAAGAACCTATAATTATAAGCAGCAGGCCTTATAGAAATTTAACCGTAATACTTACAAATTTACGAATTACGTTTAGAAAATTCCCTTAGAACTGGAAAAACAATATTATTTTGATTAGTTTTTTTTATGTACGCCAGACTACCTATTTTTCGCCTTTCCTTTCTCTTGATTGAATGTTGATTTATCATGTTGAATGATGATTTATCATGATTAAAAAATAATTTTCATATTAATTATGAAACTACTGCCCTTTTTCCGTAGTACATCATACATATTTGTATTACTTTTGTAAATTTCTTCTTTAACTAAGATAGAACATATTTACTTAACACTAGTTAATTGTATGGAATGTGTAGTGTATTTCGTAGTATATGTAGTATATTTTTTATGTACATGTGACTCCTCTGGTGTTGCGGGTGTCCATGGGTGGCGGTTATCACTTACCATCAGGTGATCCGTCTGCTCGTTTGGCAGTTGGTGATCCTATTAAAAAAAAGGAAGAAAACCTGAGAGATTTTCTCGACGACTTTTGAAGTCTGTTAAATCCCTCTCACTCTGAGGAGACCCGTGCCCAACAGTGGAAAACATCATGGGTTGATTACGTTATTTGCAATAAGTAAATACATAATTCGAAGAGGCCAACATACAAACAAACAATCACACAAAAAAACTAATAAAGAACTGAAGATAATAAAAAAACAAAGCCCTTTGTTAAACTTTAACGTTAATATACTTTCCGTTACATTTCAGACAATTTTAATACAATAATGCTTAAAACACGTTGTTAAGATTGATATATTACATTTTTACCGTTTGCTAACATGCTTAAATTGTTCATCCGGTGTTTTGCTTCGGAATTATGTGTGTAAGCCCATTTCGACAACAAAGAGGACTAATTATAATGCTTTTTACTTAAAAATGCAAAAATAAGCCATATGTCTTTGTATTGTGTAGGTAATTGTTCTTCAGGTACATTGACGTTGTATAAGTATTGCGGTTTGAGCAGAAAAATATATCAGGTTAGTAATATACGCACTAGTTTCTTCATTGTTGTTTATTGAGTTTGAGGGCCTAGGTTCCCCGTGTGAGGATGGGCTAGAATAATGTTCCTCACTGCCTTTAAGAGAGGCATCTCGTAAGAGGCGAGAAAATCTATACTTGCTCGGTGATATGACCTCTTAGGGTCGGACTGACGGGAGACCACCCTTATATCGGAGTTTGACGTAAAGCACCTTGGTGTATGTATCAACAATTACGCGTAAGAGAGAGTTCCCTCTCGGGTGCTGCGGCTCTGGCAGTCTGAATGATAACTAATACGCACTGTTTCCGAAAAGTCACGAAGTGTGTGCCTTGGATTCGAATTCAAGACCTATTTACTTGGTACTTGGTAGTCTAATATTTTGTGATACAAATATTGTGCTGTCACTGCTTTTAAGCAACATCTTACCTACCTATACATAACTTTATTTAATCCTGCCCACATTTTATTCAATTTTCTAGAAAGCTCGCGGCATCTACCGCCGGGTGGGTTGCGTTCAAAGGTATATTATGCATTCAAGAGAGGCATAAGTCATGCATGACCGACCACGTGTAACTAAAATGTTTCATTTATATAAAGTTAGCAATTTAATATACCTTCATAAGCGTATAGGTACATCTTGTTGGGAATGGCTTCCAGTCTAGCCAAATATAAGTATTTTTTGCGATGCAAATGCAATCAGACATTCATTTCCAACCTATTGTCTGGGCAATACTGACATTCTAACGAGTAGACTAACTAACGATTATCTTAGATTTTCATAATTATAACGATATGTTAAGAATTAGCGCAGTTTACCTTGCAGATTGATAGATCATTTAGCCCCGAGCCTAATATCAAAAAGTCACAAATTGAAAAGTTTTTTTGAAATTTGTGACTTTTTGAGTACTCCAAAGATGGTTTGGTCTCATATAAGTTTTTGATCAGTATTAGAAAAAGGATCGATCGGCATCAAAAAATGTTTTTGTGTAAAATAGCGATTTTCTTCCTAACTGTAAATTTATTTGAAAATCTGTGAATGGGGATCCAAATTCCATAAAAAATTATGGATGGTCTCCTAAGACCATTTTCGTGTAGCTGCAACGGATGAGGTACTTCCCCTTACTGCCCCACTGAAAGTTTCCACCCTGTATAATACCGATATCTAGAAGGCGAAACATTCTTAAATGACCGGCGGACCAATACAAACCAATTCCAATACAAACGTTAATCTAGGTTCCCGCTCTGCCATTCCGTCAAAAATAGGTACTTCACTGGAAATAAATTTCAGCGAATTCAATTATTGATAAATTTATTTTCCGTTACTTCCGTTTCGTTCTTACTCAGATTTACCGTTCTTACTTAATTGATTTTCCTTTTGATTTTCGTTTATTTCCAGTGAAGTAGTAGTAGTAGAAAAAATGGTACGGTAGAAACCTAGATTAACTGTATCTCAATCCGATTAATAAAACAATTTGATGAAATATTGGTAGGATCACAATTTATTTTAGTATTATGTTCTAGTGAGCAATGCAAGCTCTGCTGGACCCTTAAACATGTTAACTTGAACTTTGAACTTGATATCAACTCGTTGGATTTTATTTTCCAATTTTTGTTCAAGCGCCTCATTAGCTTAGTGATCCCAAGCGTGACTGCTGCACTAAAAGTCCTGAGTTCGACTTCCTGGTCGGGCAAAGTGTAAGTGGATTTTTTATTAATTCTCTGTAACAGCTCGGAGCATGGGATAATTTTTATGAAAAACTCAGTAACAGCTCGGACCATGGGATATGTGCTCGATTAATGGCAATAGGCTCGCCTCCTATTACACGGGATCGAAACATACCGGGGAGTAATGGGTGTAAATATTAATAATTATATACCTCTGTCTAGACTGCCTCGTTAGTCTAGTGGTTTCAAGTGCGACCGCTACGCTAGAGGTCTTGGGTTCGATTCCCAGGTCGAGCAAAGTGTTATTGGGTTTTTCTATGAAATACTCAGTAGCAGCTCGGAGTTAGGAATTTGTGCCCGGTTAATGGCAATAGGCTCGCCCCCTATTACATGGGACCTAAACATACCGGCGAACTGTGGGTGTACCTTAGTACACCTCTGCCTAACCCTTAGGGGAATACAGGCGTGATGGTATGTTTCCTCTGTCTAAGCTCTCGGAGAATACAGGCGTGATGGTTTATTATTTTCTTGTTCAAATCTTGCTTTTTTTCATATTTTTATTACAACAAATATGCTGGGTGCTTAGAAAAGTCGCTGTCGTACTTTATCGGAAACCCCTCAAATCCCCCACAAACGCTACAAATGCTTTATGGGAAGTGATGGGCCACCCCACAAAAATAAAAGCGTGAAAATACACATTTCCAAACTCATTAAGACACTTCCAAATTGATTCCCTTTATTAATTGCGAAGAAATATGAAATTAATTCGAACAAAACTTTTTAAATGCGCTTTGATCATTATCCCTTCATATTTTTCGGTACCGTGGCTTAAAGAGGGAGATTTAATTAATTGGTCATTATAACCTTAAGGGCTGTTGCCATGGCAACGTCGGATTAGCACGGAAAGGGTCTAAACCTTTTCGAGTTTATGGTAAAGATAACAAACGTAGGTGTGTGTTTGACTCGGGTTGTTTGTTTGCAAGAATGTATCGTATTGTACATGAATTCCCTAAAGAGGTAGGCAGCAGTGAAAGTGGAGTAAAGGATCCTACTATTATAATTAATGTGAAAGTTTGTGGGGGATGTGTGGATGTTTTTTTACCAGAACAGCTGAATGTATCTGGATAAAATTTGGAACGATAGATTTTAGTCTGGAATAATACATAACAACTCACTAGCTTCTTCCCGCGACTTCGTCTGCGTGGAGACAAAACTGACTTTTGCCTAATAGAATGCCAAAATTGTTGTTAATTATCGTACACTATTCCCACACATGCGAATAAAAAGATCTTTATTTTCTTGTTTTTCTGATCATGTTAATAGCAGTATCAATTTTTTTTCTGAGGTAGGTATATTTTCATAAAATACAGATTAATTAATACAAGCAGAACATGTAGACAGGCGATATTTAAAACCAAAATCGATTAAACATAGCCCATTACTATAAACACTTCATTCCATACACTTCTCTTGCCAAAAAACTTATAAATTATGCCAAAGAGATTCATCTGAGAGTAATAAATTTATAAAGCGCGTTAAAATCTGGTAGCAGAACCGTTATCAATTTCAAGTAAACTTTAATACTTTGCAGCGTCTTTGTGAACTTTATGCTAATAGTAGATAGCTGGAGTTTAAGTTAACCCGGCTTAAGTAAAACAAAGTGCTTTTGAGTCGAAAAGTTTGGACGTTGGGAAAAAATTGCCTGTATGAACGTAGGTAGATCGCCTGTCTAGGGTCTGGGATATTTTGTAATCGCTTGCTAGTTTCAGAACGGTTTTTTTATGGAATAAGTCTGAAAACGAGCTGAAGAGTCACCTGGTGGTAAGTGGACATCGTATCATCGCCCATAGACACCTGCAACACCAGAGGAGTTGCTGATGCGTTGGTGAATCTTAAGTGCCCCTACGGACTGCAGACTGCCAGAGCCGCAGCAACCGAGGGGGAACTGGCTCTTTTTTTATGGGATAGGGGAGCAAACGAGCAGACGGATCACCTGATGGTAAGCGATAACCGCCGTCCATGGACACCCGCAACACCAGAGGAGTCACAAGTGCGTTGCTTGCCTTTTAAAAGGGTTTGGGCCTCCGGTAACCTCCCTCACTTGGCGAAACACAAAGCAAGCGTTGTTTCACGCCGGTTTTCTGTGAGGCCGTGGTATCACTCCGGTCGAGCCGGCCCATTCGTGCCGAAGCATGGCTCACCCACGTTTAAAACGTTCTTACACGCAAAAGTCGAATCAAACACCAAGGTCCTTTATGACAGACTGCCACGAAAGGGTGGTCGCCAGTCATTCCGACCGAGTGGACCCCAGTCCTACCACTGAGCAAGTCAGATTTTCTCCCCGCTTACGACATGCCTATCTGAAAGGTAGTGACGAACAGCAAGTATCCTAACCGATTCCGATACGGGCTGCCGTAATGATAATGACAAGTTTGTTTATAATATTAAAAGAAGATATATGTAAGCGAGAGGGAAAAAGAAACATAACATGACATACCATCACGCCTGTATTCCCCGAAGGCTTAGACAGAAGTGTACTAATATATACGCTCGATTCGCCGGTATGTTTAAGTCCCATTGTAATAGGGGCCGAGCATATTGCCATTAACCGGGCACAAATCCAAATGCCGAGCTGCTACTGAGAATTTTATAGGAAAACCAAATAATACCCAGTCGCTGTCGGGAAACTAACGAGGCAGTTAGAAAAAAATATTAGAGAAATAGGCGATTTCAGGTATGATTCTAACCTTGGTGTTTCGGTGTGATACACCCAATCGCTTTGTCGAACAATGTAACCTCGTTTTAATCCATAATGTCTCGTCCTTCCTTGGTAAGGCCATTGAACTTTTTGTTTTGTACATACCATCACGCCTGTATTCCCCGAAGCGTTAGGCAGAGGCGTACTAATGTACACCTACAGTTCGCCGGTATGTTTAGGTCCCATGTAATAGGGGGAGGGCCTATTGCCATTAACCGGGCATCTTGTTTTGTAAACGAATAAAAATCGCATTTAGAGTCCAATCTACGATTATATTTGTCTCTTAACAAAACAAAAGATTAAATCCTAGTAGCTGTTTACGATTATGAACTCTTCAATATTGAATGTTGTAAGTCAACATACTTAAAAATATATACGGAAATAAATTCAAAATACCTCTGACTGGCTTTGTAACGAGGTTAGCAAACTACCCGTCAGACGCCCGTCATAATTTCCACAATACCCAACCTCACAATTGTCGATCAATATGAACACCAGACAAGTGCCTTTATTTCGTTTCTTTTCCATTTAAAACAAAATAAAATGGAGGTACAAAACTAAGAACGAGTAATGCCCCTGGGACGTAAGAGTTCCGGGTTCGATTCCTGACCGAAGCAAGTCAGCTTTGAAGCTTAGTTCGCGTTGTTTCCTCGCCTCTGGGGAACGGTTCGTACAGTCAGCATCAAAAACTTTAAGATAAAATTATTATATTGCGCTAGCGTTTCAAGTATTACTGAAATATTTGATTAGTATAATAAGACTTAAGTTAAACCTTCCTAATAATTGATACGACATCAGTTTTTTTTATTTATAATTTTAAAATATATGCCTAAGAAGGATAAGAACATAGGAGAGAGATTAGGAGAGGCCCTACATCCGGCAGTGTAAGTCAAATGTATGCCAATGATGACGATGATGAAGAAGAATAACGGAATGCCAGTATAGAAATTCCAAAAGACGAAAGAGAGAAGAAAGAGTTTTCCAAAGCCAATAACTATTCTACAGAATTGGTTTCATGGAGCATATTTTTTTATGGAAATCAGACCAAGTTTTCTAGATCTATCTTCGTCTACTTTAGCATCTGACTGTACCTACGTTTATGTGCACATAAAACTGACGGTTTGAACATCTTGAGATCTTTTGTTTTTGATCCATTGTGTTTGTTTGAATTTTTTTTTTGTGAAATTGCAAATATTTGAAGAATTAAGTTTTTAAGTGCGTGAGAATTCTACAAGTGTACTATGCGAAATGGATTTGACTGATATTTTACATTTAAACCATAGCCAGTACTGAGCAGAGAGACAGGAATAAGTGTATGATTTTTAATATAAGTAAATTAATATATTTAAAGAAAAAGATTGTTACGAGTAAGATGCCGATTCCAAAACACAGAGATCCCTTCAAAAAGTGATCGGCAAACTTGCTCAATACTTTACTTGTATTGAGCAGATGATATTCACCTTTCTCAACTAATAATTTTTAAGACAAGGCTACGCAAATTGTCATAATTGAAAAACTCTAAATATCCTGAATTTTAAATACGCTCTTACTATAAATTCAGCTATACAAACGTAAGTAGCCACCTACATAAATAGACTTTTCAACCTGCAGTCTGGCTCACAGACGAAAAGCGCGAACAACAATAAATAAATAAAAACAAGAACAATAAAAAATAACAACAAAAAAGACGGAAGCCCCGTCTCGGAAGCCGGTATTGTGCTGTACTCATATTCAAGAAAATATGACACCAGTTTCGCCGTGTCCATTGTAATATTTGAAAAGTACAACTGGCTCACTTTAAAATACAGCACACCCACGAAAAATATCGCACACAGACAAAAAATCTGTTTAAGCATAACACAGACGTACAAATTGAAACGTTCTTCGCGTTCTGGGACGCGAATCCGCGTTTGTGTAAACATGTGTGCGTGAGTGTCGCAAGTAGTGGGTATACAAGCGCGTAGAATATTTCCGCGTAGCGAATTTCGCCTTTATCTGGTAATGTCCCGTGCACATTGAGAGAAAAACGTTTATTTTTATTACCCTTGGCTACTGCCACAATAGATGTAACACCTAAACGTGACGTGTACTTAAGTTTTATAGTTTGAATTTGAATCGGAAAGTTGAACTTCTAAATGGGTTTGATGTTTTCAATTATTAAAATGGGTTTTCATAAAAGCATTTGTTATAGTCATTATAATTTTACATCGGAAAAAGTACGATGACATTATAGAATCTTCAATTGTTATGATTCAAGGTAATTGCTTCCTTGTAACGTCTTTATCCGTTCTAAACAAGTTATGCTTTTGTAGCTAGCACAAAGTTCAACTGATACTATTATAATTATAATCTTGTTATCTTGTGAAGGATTGGAACCTGAGTTCATGCTTTCCTTCAAATGAATATAAATATTAAACACGAAAACAAATCAACACTATTACGGCGTAGCTAATAGCTCACTAGTAGCTGTCTTAAACAGTATTTTGATAGACACGCAACAAAAAATGTTTATTATTTTCTATTAAGTTATTTTGCGACTTCGACTTCGACTGCGACTTCTGGTTAGCTACACCAGACGCTATGACCTCTAAACTACCACGAGTCCCACCCGCCATGTTGAAATTTGCCTTCACATTCTGAATTTACGTCATAAAGGTGACGTCAGTGACAACTATAGGTATCCTGCTCGCAAGTCGAATTTGTCGTTCACTAAAATAACTTTATAACCTTATGCATGAAAAATGCAAAAAAAATACAAAATGATAATTTTCTATTATTATATACCTGTCATTCTTCGGAATTGTGCCTAGTTTTGACAGTTTTGTCCATCAAATTTGTCAGCCTTTTTTAATGGAATAGGGGCAAACAACCAAACGGATCGCTTGATGGTAAGCGATTACCGCCGCCCATGGACATCCGTAACACCAGAGGAGTCACATGTGCGTTGCCGGCCTTTTAAAAAGGGAGTAAGGGTAAGGTCTTTTCTTGAAGGTTTCTTGTTTTTTTTCCGTTTTTGTCTTATTAATGTTATTATTTGATCAAACTTATATCTATACTTCTATCTATACTTAATATATAAAGCTGAAGAGTTTGTTTGTTTGTTTACTTGAACGCGCTAATCTCAGGAATTACTGGTCCGATTTGAAAAATTATTTCAGTGTTAGATAGCCTGTTTATTGAGGAAGGCTATAGGCTATAAATCATCACGTAACTATTCCACGCAGACAAAGTCACGGGCGGCAGCTAGTCTACAAATAAAATAGCAAACGTGGACCCATATTTGCCTAAGATTAATATCCACCAATCCATAAACTAACGTAGCGAGCGAAATTTACCGTGAAGATCCTTAAATCACAAGAAAGAGTGTTCTAAAAATTGTCGGTTCATATTGAAGATAAAAAACTATTAAAAAGATGCGACAAATACGATCGTATCGACGGCGGCGCAGAGCATGTGCGAGTCATTTATGTATGCTAATGCGCACGCCGGCGGCCGCGATATAAATTGATTTATCGCTCGCATCGGACGGCTCGGGGGGACGCAGACTTTTATATGACATGAAATGGTGACGATGTGATTTTAAATTTTTTTGGTAGTTGATTGAAGGAATCTGGAAAGTTAAGTATTTATTTATTTATTTATTTATTATTATTATGGCACTTCAACGACTTATTCACTAAACACAGTATAGAATATGATATACAAACACTTTGACGGTGTATTCGTCACTTAAAGAAGTGCACAGCACTGCCATTATAAAAATTGTGACAATACTACGTTTTTTTTTATTACGTTTTTTTTAATATTACCTTACGAACAGGAATTGATAATATTACATTTATACAAACCGAGAAGATAGATATTATGCTCATCTAAGTATTAACGTAGTAGAATATCGGTCATATGAAAGATAATATTTGTATTAATAATATAATGTTATGTTGTTGTGTTAATATAATTAAAATTAAAAAAAAGGAAAAAAAAACTAAAAATATGGGCATAGCTGGTGAATAAACTGAAGTATCTAAGTGGTCAGTTTGAAAACTTAATATGACGGCTAATGACTTTTTGTAATAATGTTTTTCGTATTTTTTTATGTTATGACACGCAATGCGACAGCAATAAAGACCCAGTTCGAAGTTGTGTACTTTCCGGAAAGATAAAGGAAGTAGGTAAGATCCCAAAACCTTTTTTTTGTCGCTGTGTCAAGAAGCCATTGGATTGTTCGCCGATTCCTCGCACTCTGGCTACGCTTAAATGATCTCTTGGATTCTAATCCAACTGGCGATCTGTTTGCTGATGGGTGGACGAAGATTTTATTGGTATGTCAGAAGTACTGTGACAGGAATTTATGACCTAATTTTTACTTTACTTTGTTTATTTTAATGGCTGATAAAATATTCTTTTTTATAGTTTTAGTTACTGTAATTGGTTGGAACCGTAGTAATTAAATATAAATAAATAAATCATGCTACCCCATTCATGCAAAATTTCACACTTTTAGCAATGACTTGATACACCAGATCACACCCAATCAAGAAACAAAAAAACAATGTTATGACGCTTTACAACAAAGTGTTAGTCTAATTGTCCCAAGTGCGACTGCTACGCTATAGGTCCTGGGTTCAATTCCCAGGTTAAGCAAAGTGTTTTTGGAGTTTTTTGTGAAATTGTGGCTGTACAACTCTGCCTAACCCTTCGGGAAATTAAGGTGTGATGGCATATTATACAGGAATATTTTTTAAGCAGTGCGCAAAAAAATTTTGGTAGTTCAGTATCAGTAATAGAACATTACTGATACTGAACATTATTAGTTCAAAACTTTTTTTTAAATTTTTATCCGGCTTGAAATCAGCAAAATATGGACACATAATATCTATTCGCAATAATAACAATATGCACGTGTGCCAGTCGACTCACGCGCCGGTGTACAGCTGATGTAGGTACTAAGGCGCGCGCGCTTTGCCGTGCGCTAGCGAGTAACCATAAAATCAGTTTCAAAGTAAACATCTTTCGTTAACGATAACTTCGATATTTTGTACTAAGACGTATCAAAATAACAAATTGGTGTTTAATAAAAGTCGTTTAAGTATCAATTGTCAAAGTTTGCGCACTGAATAAAAAATATTCCGGTATGTATGTAATAGTACAGAAAGCATAGCATAAGGCAATGTATACGCAAAGGCCCGATTACTCGTGCGGTTTAAATCGAAGTGTTAGTCTGTGGTTAATGATTAATTTTGCGGTCGTGTATCGTGTTCGGCCAGACAGGGAATGAAAATTAGATTAGAACGGCGTGATAGCTGCTGTTAATAGCTCACATGCAGAGCTTGAAACGATATAATATAATATTATTTTACTTTAAGCCTTTCATTTATATTTAAATGTTAACATACCATCACGCCTGTATTCCCCGAAGGGTTAGGCAGAGGCGTACTAATGTACACCCACAGTTCGGTATGTTTAGGTCCCATGTAATAGGAGGCGAGCCTATTGCCATTAACCGGGCACAGATTCCTAACTCCGAGCTGCTACTGGGAATTTCATAGAAAAACCCAATAACACTTTGCTCGACCTGGGAATCGAACCCAGGACCTCTAGCGTAGCAGTCGCGCTCAGGACCACTTGGCTAATGAGGCAGTCTCAATATTTAAATGTTCATGTGTATAATTCGTAACTGCCTCGTTAGTCTAGTGGTCACAAGTGCGACTTCTACGCTAGAGGTCCTGGGTTCGATTCCCAGGTCGAGCAAAGTGTTATTGGGTTTTTTTATGAAATTCTTAGTAGCAGCTTGGAGTTTGGAATTTGTGCCCGGTTAGTGGCAATAGGCTCGCCCCTTATTACATGGGACCTTAACATACCGGCGAACTGCGGGTGTACCTAAGTACACCTCTGCCTAACCCTTCGGGGAATACAGGCATGATGGTATGTTATATTATGTGTATAATTAAAATACAATTTAATTAATAATATAATCAATTAAATATGGTAGGTATAATTTAGAAGTTTGAGTTTATATAAAACTATCTACTTTACGGATTTTATCGCGTTATATTAACAAAAACATTTTCGGTTTTTTTTAACAGTTTTTATTTCAGTATGTGCAATATTCACGAGAGCCTCAGAAATCAGTATGTTAGACGTTTGGGATTGAATAGTTATGAGAAATAAAATTTTCCAGAATATTACATGACTCTCCCACGGTTAGACGACACGTTTGGCGTAGCGGCTGAGTGATCGGCTTGTGTGACACGTGTTGTGGGTTCGATCCCCACACGGAGCAAATATTTGTATGGTCTACAGGTAGTTGTTCCATGTCTGGGTGTTTGTGTTTGTGAGAATTTGTGTTTGTAAACGCACCCACGATACAGGAGAAATTCCTAGTGTGGGGCAACGCTTTATATATAAAAAAAAAACTAACTTACAGTTGAGGAGTCACGGTTACTTGACAGCTGATCTAGGCTATCACTGATATAGACACAATATATCTAGGCTATCACTGCTTATTTATGAATGAAACCTATAAAGTTATTAAAACATCTCAAAAAAGATATTTTCATCAAAACTTTGGGCCCATTTTAATTGAATTGTAAAGTTTATTCCCTTCAGAATCCAAATTCCAAAAACTTTAAAATCAATTTAGTTTTATTGTTATAACTTTATTAAAATATCTGGGTTAATACTGTCTAGAAAACATTGTTTTTAATTAAATAACTATTTATTCAAAGTCAAATTGTTTTATTACAATTAGATTATTTCTAGGTAATACCAATATGCTAAAATAACAATAGTAAGTCATTAGAAATACTATTTTGATACATTTGAATTAGAAGGCGTGTCCTTAAATGGAAACCGTATGCATAAAATCGTAAATAAATGGACGCACACGCAACCGAAACTTCCCTAGTTTCGGCCACTCCAATTCCGTGTACCACTGAATTAATGTGGGCCCGCCCATTTCGACTCGCCCATACACTTATACAATTAAACCTTTTAAATTGAATTGGTAGCAATAAAGATCGATACGATATAAAACAGTCCGTCCAAAAACAAACATTGTAAATAGAGAAGTGACCGTTTTCGCACCAAATGGTCTGTGAAAAAGGAGCATACGGTTTTTGGGTTCCGTAGACCGGTATTGGGAACATTGGCTTTAGTATTTTGTTATGGGATTACCTAATAACGTGGCTGCTGGGCAGATTACTCTATCGGCGGGTTTGATATTTCTGTCACGGTTGGATCTTACACTTTCATGCAATGTTTTATTAATTCTTACAAATATATTGAGGCATTTTTGTTGCAATAAAGAAAGATATTTATATTTAGAAAGAAAAGAAAGAAATTAAATTTAATTGAATTAAGTATTATTGTAGGTAATCAGACAATTGGTGGTCAGACGAGATGCGAACATTTTTTTAAATCTACGCATATTTATTTCAAAACCGACAATAAAAGTATATAGTAATAAAAATACCTTGTATCATTATTATTTACATAACATAACATACCATCACACCTGTATTCCCCGAAGGGTTAGGCAGAGGCGTGCTGAAGTATACCCACAGTACGCTGGTATGTTTAGGTCCCATGCAATAGGGGGCGAGCCTATTGACATTAACCGGGCACAAATCCCAGACTCCAAGCAGCTACTGAGAATTTCATAGAAAAACTCAATAACATCTCGACCTGGGAATCGAATCCAAGACTACTAGCGTAGCAGTCGCGCTCAGAACCACTAGGCTAATGAGGCTATCAGCATTATTTATTAAGTATAATTGTCGGTCTATCAATTTAAGTGTAGGAGCGAGGCAGTCCTTAGAAATCAACTAGCTAAGGAACCTACCAAACATGGTCCCGCTCACGCTTGCCCTTATTTTTTCCAGTCCGCCAGTGCACCGCCTCCGTTGACTGAAATAATTTCGCATCGGGCTCATTTGTATGTAAATGCGGCCCGGCCGTTTATATCTCTGTTTGCCTCTCCATGTTTTTTTATAGTCTATGCTTTTAAAGTATTATCCGCTTGGTTGGGACGCTGTTCTAGTGGAGTGGCTTTGAGATGTTTAAAGATTTTTTATGTTGAAGACTTTTGAATAGGCTACATTATAGATAAAGGGTGCCTTGATAAATTAAGCTCTTTTTAATATTTGTGGAAAGGTGAAACTGCCTCATTGGTCTAACTGCCTCATTGGTCTAGTGCTCCTGAGCGCGACTGCTACGCTAGAGGTCCTGGGTTCAATTCCCAGGTCGAGCAAAGTGTTATTGGGTTTTTCTATGAAATTCCCAGTAGCTGCTCGGAGTTAGGAATTTGTGCCCGGTTAATGGCAATAGGCTCGCCCCCTATTACATGGGACCTAAACATACCGGCGAACTGTGGGTGTACATTAGTACGCCTCTGCCTAAGCCTTCGGGGACTACAGGCGTGATGGTATGTTATATGGAAAGGTTATAATTGAATAATTTTAAATGTAAACTAAATAACTAATGGTAGCTTACAATTTGGAAAGATTTGTTTTATTTTCTTTACGAAAATACATACATACACTCACGCTTTCCTCCCACAGGGGTAGGCAGAAACTATAGACCGCGACATGCTAAAAGGTGGTGGAATCCACAAGGCGTAAGACAACGGAAGACTCAGACAGAGATGGCGGGACGGACTGAACTCCTTTTGGGAAATTGGGCAGAAAAAGCACTGAACCGAGAGGAGTAGAATGAGGATAGGGAGGCCTTTGCCTTGCAGTGGGACAAACCGGGCTTATATTAGACTAGCTTCTGCCAGCGACTTCGTCCGTGAGGAATAGTTACTTGGTCTTAGCGTGATGATATATATATATATAGCCTATAGCCTTCCTGAATAAATAGCCTATCTAACATTGAAGTAATTTTTCAAATCGGACGATTAGTTCCCGAGATTAGCGCGTTCAAGCAAACAAACAAACTCTTCAGCTTTATATATTAGTAAATATAGAGTATAGATAAATAAATGGAAGACCAAACAAACAAATAGCTACTTCAGCATTCATGATATTAGTATGGAAAAATAATAATTAGTATGAATTTTAATACAGTGTCATGTCAACAAGAAAGAGAAGAAACAAATGATACAAAATCCAGTTTAGTTTCATTTCCTACATCCCTTATCACGTCTACTTCGTTTCCTTATGCATGAAAACTCAAATAAGTAAGACTGAACTAAAATCTCATCAATCTTAGAAAAAATGCATTTCGATTTCCGAGTCAATTTGGATATCGGAATCCTCATTTTCTTTTCTTCCAGATCGCACATTGGAATCTCAGACGTAGTCAGTATTTTTATAAGATCATGCCATGCTTGTGAATCCTAAAAAGGGTAGCAGAAAGACTTAATACTTGTAATCGCTTATCAACTTTGACTATAGAAAGCTTATCAATGACTATAGAAAACTCTTTGTGCCTGGAAACTCTTACATTCGTGAATGTAAGAGTTTCCAGGCACAAAGAGTTTTTAACATATACTACATTTATTTATATCCATAACATTCCATCACGCTTGTATTTCCCGAAGGGTTAGGCAGAGGCACAACGTCCCCGCCGAAACCCACAGTTCGCCGTGTATGGCATGTTTAGGTCCCATGTAATAGGGGACGACCCTATTCCCATTAACCGGGCACAAATCCAAACTCCGAGCTGCTATTGAGACATTAGTGTACCTTCTGCCTAATCCTTCAGGAAATACAGGCGTGATGGTATGTTATGAACACAATATAACCAACTTTCTCGTGCATCTTTAGAACTGATGGTCAGAGGTCAGAGATATAGGAGACCAACTAGGAAGTACTTTCAATCATATAAAAAAATTGTAAAGTATTGCGAGCACAAAAAAACAAAATGAGAACTTCCTCCTTTTTCTGAAACGGGTTATGAATACCATCACCATTTTAATTATAATTAGCACCTATTAATCAATTCACAAAAACAAAACGCAGTTCATTTACCCGACTGCGATAAAAGTGCGTAATGCTTCATCCTTTGTCCGTAAAGGCATTACATCGGTGTAACAATCAGAGGTTATTAATGGGCTTTTGTTGGCTGTAACTGCGAATTAGTTTTTAATTATCAGCCGGAAACAGGGCAACATGGCGATTGTTTTTAACAAAGATGCCCGCGTACCAATGTGTGGGTATTAAGGTGAAAATGTTATAATGGATAATTGAAAAGTGTGAGTCTTTCTTTTAGCTTTAATTCAAGAAGCATATGAAGCAGGTGTAGTTCAAAGTTTGAGTTATACGGACCAAATCACTTTTAGAAGACACATTGTTTTATGGTATATGGTATATTGCCTGATGGTAAGCGATTACCGTCCCCCATGGACACCCGTAACACCAGAGGAGTCGCGAGTGCGGCAGTGCACTTGCGACTCCTCTTAAACTCCGCTTAAAAGGGTTTGGACCTCCGGTATCCTCACTCACTCGGCGCAACACAACGTAAACGTTGCCACGCCGGTTTTCTGTGAGGTCGTGGTATCCTTCCAGAGACTTAAAATAGTCTGAAGTTTAATAGTTTTAAGTCCACTTCTGTTTTTTTTTCAAGTTTACTTTTAGTTACGTAAATGTCATAATGTCACTTGTAGAATAGAATAGTTTATTATCACGCACTTAACGCGGTTCAGGAAAACGTCGAGAGGAAACATGCACGCCTGAGAAATTTTCTTGACGCCATGTGTAGTCTGCCAACCCGCTTAAGGCCAGCGTGGTGGACTATAGCCTCAGAGGAAACCCGTGCCCGTGTTTGAATTACGATATCTTTTGGCATTACATTTTTATGGGCAATTCAGCAACCCATAACATCAGTTTTTTTAATGTATATCATTGATGATTTGCTTTCTGCATTCTACATTACACACAATTATCAATATCTATGAAACTTTCTAGAGAAAATTATGAATAAAAATGGAGCCCTAGAAACCGTAATAAAACAGACCAATAAACTTTTACATCCACCAAGCAATCTTGGAATAAAAAAATAAAAGAAATTGATAAGAAAGCTAGACAATCGTTTACTTGTAAAACTAATGGACAATAGTACTGTTTCCTACCCATTAAGCAGTAAACCGAGGTGTAATTAAGGTAATTTAATAAAAACACCACGTTTGAGCGCGCACTGCCACCCGTGGCGCAAGCGCATGTGCAAGGCTTGAAGCGCTAAAATGACGCTTACATACATGCATATTTTCACGCCTGTCTCCCATTGGGGTAGGCAGAGACTATAGATTTCCACTTGCTACGATCCTGGCATACTACTTTCAAGCTAAACATTATTAAAGTTTTTGATAAATGATGTTTTGGTAGTTAAGAAGAATTACTTTTCTAGGAGAATGTCTTAAAATATTTACATTATTATAAAAAAATTAGAATATTTACAAGATAACTTTGAGAAAGTAGACCGATGATTGTATACCTAAATTCTCATAATTTTTATATGTATTTTTCACAACACAGCTATCTCTACAGGATAACCCAACGTGGTAGTGTGGTTTTGAATTTAAAATTATTCTTAATTATAGTACACCATAAGATAACACGTACATTAATTATAGTACAGTAAAATGAAAATCTTGATTATTTTTTGCAATTAATTAGGTTTACTGAGAGACCACTAGAAGGTCATTTAAACCGCTCTCACTTCTACAAGCCCTTTTATTACAACCTAATATGACTTTAGTATATACAAAGAGGTGACCGTTACTTATCCTTCATTGACGCGACAAGTTACCCTTTCATAATTCAGGCAGAAAAATGTACAGCCCGTGAGTATGACTCAACAGAATAGATAAAAGAGATCTCGTTAACATTTAACGAATGGGGTTTGATCATACTTCAAATTATCTCTTTGAAAAGTGATTAATGAAAGCCTTTAATTCAGAAAAGCTTTATAAGAGTGTCTTAAGGGAAAGATAATGTTCAAGTTAACTTTTTACCATTAAGTGGTTGTCTAAAAACTTGGCCAATAAAAACGTCTTAACTGAAAATCAAATTAAGGAATTTACTTCGCAATTCATCTTGCCATAACTGTATGAGGATTAAATGGTTATTGTGAACAGATCGTAAAACAAACAATGTATCTTTATCGATAGATAGTAGGTTATTGTTTCGATTCCAAACCGATTGACACAACATTTGCATACGATATAGAAATTATGTTTTTGAATTCAGAATCGTTTAAAATATCTCGGCGTATAACAGGTTTGATGTGTCAAAATCTGTGTTTACATTTATGTAAATTATATTCGAGTATTCCGCATGTTACATTAAGCAGACCGCTTCAGGTGGAGCGATGACCTGTAGTGAATACACAAAGCTGAATATTGTGCATTCATGCTTCACTTTGCTATGATACAACCAAATTATACATGCGAAACACTACCTACTATATAAGTTATGGTATAAAAGCTGTCGAGTTCGTCTGTTATACCATCGTGTTACCAAATATTCTGCCGCTAAGCAGAAATGCACTTTCTTGTGAAAAGGTTGTAATGTAGCCAGGATTGGTTAAGCAAGACTTAGCAATTGAAGCCTCAGGATGGTCGAGTTTACCTTCAGGCGGTTCATTTTTTTTTTTTTTTTAAAAAGCTTACTTACTAGCAATGTGGGTCGCAATGTAGGGGCGGGTCTGCTTCTATGCTTTTGCTGTATTAGAATGACATGCTTTGCTCTGCTTTGTATGGTAGTATAGGTGCAGGCCTACCTTACCGCTTCCTTCTGAAGTGGTAAGGGGGTGAGGTCTTGGGGGAGAGCGCTACAGTCGTGTAGATCCCCAAGGCAAGTCCGGTGGTCTAGCCTTCTCGAGGTTGCCGCCCCGTTCTTGGTCTAATTCCTTCAGAATTAGACATAACAGAAAACACCGGGCGCCTTTGTATCCCATACAGCACCTATACCTAGTCACACGATCCTATTACCTGCTTCCTATTTAATCCTATCCCGAATGTCCCAACTCCCTTCTCATCCTATCCCTGTATGTAACCCAGTAGCTGGGTTCGGAGGCCTTCTGGCGCTATCACTTTTGGGTGGGTGGGTAGCGCCGATGTGGCAGGCAAGGAGGACACTCAAGGAAAAACCATGGAAGCGAGACTCGAAGAGAAACTACCCCAGGCCGGTACCAATGCATGCGTTGGAGAATCCGGCCCCGAGCATGTCTCGGGCAGACCCGCGTATTCTGGGGGGGTCACAGGATCGCAACCAATGGCTGGCGGGGCCAGCTCAACGTGGACGCCGTCTAACGGTGCCACAAAAGGACTCACTGAGTCAGTTAGGGACGCCAGAGGGACCGTCTCAGGTCGTGGTGCTCATCGAGGCGGGAGAGGAGGTTTAATTTCTGGGGCCCATATGGGAACCGGAGGGCCGAAACCCTGCCAAAGTGGTGCATCCATGCCTGGGGCAGGAACCTCAGGGCAAAAGGTCTCGAAGAGACCGTCAGGCGCTGAACGCAAGCGCCGACGGCTCCAGAGGCAAAAAGGTGTAGGGGCCGGGACTCAACAGGGACCGGCCAAAAGACAGCGGGAGGTCAGTGACGAGGCAAGTGGCAGCGGTGGGCCACCCAAAAAGACCAAGGTGCAGCTGTCTGGGTCTTTTCGGGATGCGGTAGCAGCTGTTAAACTTGCCATCGTCCCTGACAACCACCCCTACTCTTCGCTCGAGGCGGAGGATGTGGATCAGCTCAGGGGTCTCCTTTTAGAGAAACTTGCGGCTGCTCCAGATCCTCTGCCCATTCTGGATGTGGGTCATGGTATCGTGGCAGGGGCCATACACGTCTCCTGCCACGATGACATGGCAGCGCAATGGCTCAAAGCCGCGCTGAGTGGGGTTCGGGTGAAGAGTGGGGTAGAGGTCAGGGTGGTCTTGGCGGCGGATCTTCCAAGACCGGTCAAAATGGCCTGGAAGAGCCAGAACACTCAATTTCGGGACGCGGAGCCGGACCTGAGGATGCTCCAGAGGCTGAACCCGTCTCTTAGGACGGCGGACTGGAAGGTGGTAGGCACTCAAGTTGAGAGCCGCCACATCCGTCGTGTCGTCCTGATGGACCGGGTCTCCTCTGAGGTCATCCGAGGGGCCGGTTACGCGATACCGGGAGGATTAGGGCCGGCGGTATTCAAACTCCTCGAAAATTCCGAGAGGAGGGGGGAAACACGCCGGGATCAATCAACGCACGCAGCAACCATCGGAGGGGGAGGGCAGGGTGGTTCGGGTGCTCCGGGGGAGGGTCCGGCTTCGCCAGTATCGGTGAGGACGGATGACCTACTCGGGGAACTGGACCTACTCGGTCTTGGCTCACCGACGGGGGCTGGAGGGGCCTAACTATAGGAACCTCATAACACCCATCTGTAGAGGACCAAGATGGAGGGACTAAGGTGCGTACAGATCAACCTTCAACATTCTAAGGCTGCCTCGGCCCTTTTGGCTAGGCAGTTGAAATTGAATAAATTTGATATTGCCCTCATTCAAGAACCTTATGTTTATAAGGGCGAGATTAAGGGTTTAGGCGGGACAGGGGGGGTAATCTATCAACATTCCGCTAAGGACGTGCGAGCCTGCATCTATGTCAGAAATGGTATAGATGCTTCCATCGTACGTGATTTATGTTCTAGGGACCTAACAACAACCTGGATCCACCTAGGGACGGGAAAGAGGGCACACAAGATCTTGCTCTCCTCAGCATACCTTCCCTATGAGAACAAGGAGCCAGTATCACCAATCATCAAAAAACTGGTGGAATATGGCAGCCAAGGGAACACAGAACTGGTCATTGGCTGTGATGCAAATGCGCATCATGTCGTCTGGGGCAGCACCGATGTGAACAGACGAGGGGAGGATCTATTGGATTACGTGGTAAGCGCAAACCTTCAGATTCTTAATAAAGGCAGCAGACCTACTTTTGTTAACAGGAGAAGGGCTGAAGTTATTGATGTCACGCTAGCCACTAGTAGGGCAGGCGCACACATTGAAAACTGGCATGTACCGAATGAGATCTCCGGATCCGATCATAGGTACATTTACTTTAGGTATAGGACCCATAACGATTATGCGACTGTACGAATAAGGAGGAACCCTAGACATACCGACTGGGATGCGTTTCGCAGAGACCTGGAGGTGAATCTAGGGAAACCTATTGGTAAGCTGAATTCTGTATTAGATATTGAATTTGAAGCTGATAGAGTTACTAAGGGCCTGCATGCAGCGTGGACAGATAACTGTCCTGAGAAAAAGGCACTTGGTAAGAAAGAGCCGTGGTGGACTCCGGAGATAGTACAACTACGTCGAGATACACGACAGGCTTTTAATGCCGCCAAGGCAATTAACGACTTTTCGGGCTACAGTGCTAGCCTCACAAAGTTTAACTCGGCTGTACGAAGAGCCAAGCGTAGGAGCTGGAGGGGACACTGTCAGGCGATCGAGAGTGTTTCTGAAGGCATGAGGCTCAGTAAAGCAATTTCTACAACTAAGGCCATTCCACTAGCATCTATTAAAGATGGGAATGGTAAACTGGCTGAGACTGGGGAGGAGGTCTTGAATGTAATGTTCAAAACTCATTTCCCGGGATCAGTAAAACTGGATGATGATAAGGAGGACTCAGTGACCCTGGAGGAGCTATCTATTCGCACCACCAGGGCTGACTGGGATACTGCTAAAAAGGTGGTAGATGAACATAGGCTCAGGTGGGCAGTGATGGGTTTCCAACCATTCAAGGCCCCTGGACCGGATGGGATCTACCCTATTTTATTACAGGAGGGGGCTGAGACTCTGATACCGCACTTATGCAGGCTGTATAAGGCGTGCGTAGCGTTTGGATACATACCTGCGCGGTGGAGGAAAGTCAAAGTAACCTACATACCTAAGCCTGGCAAGGGAGATTATGAGGATGCCAAAGCTTTCAGGCCTATCAGCCTCTCATCGTTTTTACTCAAAATACTTGAGAAAATGCTTGATAGGTATATTAGAGAGGGGCCTCTAAAGAGATACCCTCTCCATGGGCTTCAGTTCGCCTATCAGGCAGGGAAGTCAACAGAGGCGGCATTACATTACGTCGTAAGCCGCGCAGAGGCGGCACTGGAATCGCAGGAGGTTTGTGTCGGAGCCTTTCTTGATATCGAGGGAGCCTTCGACCGCACAACCTTTGAATCGATACAGCGAGCTGCGGAAAAACATGGCATCAACCAAACCATCATCAGATGGGTGACTTGCATGCTAAGGAGTAGGATCATTCATTCCACTCTTAGAGGAGACACACTCCACGTTAGGACGACCAAAGGCTGTCCACAAGGGGGAGTGTTGTCACCGTTACTGTGGTGCTTAGTAGTAGACTCACTACTAAGCAATCTCAATGAGGGCCCTTTGCTAACCGTGGGATATGCCGATGACATAGTCATACTTGTCAATGGCAAATTCCCGAACACGGTTTCAAATCTGATCCAAAGGGCTCTCTGTAAAGTAGAGAGGTGGTGCGAAGAGAATCACCTCTCTATCAATCCAAGCAAGGCAGTTGTCATTCCATTTACTAGGAAGAGACTGCTATCAGGCCTTGGCCAACTTCGGCTTTATGGCAAACAACTAAATTGGGCCTCAGAGGTAAAATATTTAGGGGTAACCCTGGATAAAGAACTGACGTGGCGAACACATCTGGACAATACCATAGCCAAGGCTCTAAGAGTCTTGGGTATGTGTCGCTCAGCGTATGGCAAAACCTGGGGACTTAGACCAAAGGTTGTGCAGTGGCTGTACACCATGATGGTTAGACCAATAATCACATATGGCAGCATTGTTTGGTGGCCTAGGACGCAACTAGGGATATGCAGGGAAGCCCTCGCTAAACTACAGCGAACGGCATGCCTAGCTATCACAGGGGCGTTCAAAACCACACCAACAGCGGCGATGGAAAAGGTACTCAACCTTGCACCGCTACATATTGTCATAGAGACTGAGGCCCGTCTTGCACTACACAGACTGGCAATAAATGGCCTGTGGGATAGTTCTAAGCCTAGAACTAGACACACAAAGCTTAAAATACAGGAAGGCCTTGACGAACTAACGAACATGCACTGCGACAAAATGCAGCCCATGTTTTGGTTCAAGAGATCTTACAAGGTTCATCTGCCGTCAAGGGAAGAATGGATGAAGGGACTCGACCCGCCAGAGGAGGGCAGTCTGATATGGTACACTGACGGTTCGAAAACCGAGTCGGGTACAGGGGCGGGCATATATGCAAGGGACCATAAGGTCAGTCAAAGCATGGGCAAATTAGCTACAGTTTTCCAAGCGGAAACATATGCTATTCTTGCCTGTGCACAACAGATGGAAAGTAGCGGTACCACAGGTAGGTCCATCTACATTCTTAGTGACAGCCAAGCGGCACTCATGGCCCTGACCTCCTACAGGATCGATTCAAGGCTGACCATGGACGCTGCCCGAACTCTTAATGAGCTGGGAAAGCGAAACAAGGTCGGGCTTGTTTGGGTCCCTGGTCATAGGGGTATTGTGGGCAACGAGCATGCTGACGAGCTGGCTAGGGAAGGTTCTGGAACCTCACTAATTGGACCGGAACCATTTGTAGGACTGGCTCCAAGCACAGTCAAAACGGCATTTCGGGAGTACGCAAGGGCGAGGCACACGGATGAGTGGTTGAGCCTCACGGGACTTGCTCACTCCAAGAAATTCATAGGTTCCTCATCGAAATGGCAAAATGCCATTTGGAACTCAAGCAGGCGGCAGGCCCGTCTTTTGATGGGGGCGCTGACCGGACACTTCGGGACTAACGCTCTCCTACAAAAGATGGGTCTGACGGATACATCAGCCTGCAGGGCCTGCAAAAGGGAAATTGAGAGCATGGAACACCTTCTGTGTACATGCGATGCAATGGCTGGAAAGCGAATGTGCCTTTTGGGTCAGGGTTATCCAAGCCCGGAGGACTACAGACTCATACCCCCAGGCCTCATTATAAAGCTCATGGAAGAGCTGTTTGTAGAACTGGGAGGGGATGAGGAATAGATTATCTAGGGGAAGCACAAAAGATCCCATTGGGTCGAAGTGCACTGAGGCCTTGCTGCCTCGGCCCTACACAAGATAAGATAAGATAAGCAATGTGGGTCACACATTACTAGTATTCTTGTTAACCCCTCGTGCTAAGCTAAAATGCTTGTGTTACGAGTGGGTTCACGTCGGTAGTGCAATGGGTGGGGTTCGCCGCTTATTCTTCTTTTTAGTCATATAGACAAACATTATTTTTCTCTATTAAATTCTCATTAGCAGTTACAGAGGCTGTTACATTCACAGTCAAAAGCACATCAAGTTAATACAAACTGTCAAATTTCCCCAATGAATAATAAATTCTATTATTTGGAGATTAAATTGAAAATCGTTTTTTCTATAGAAGTAAGTGCTGACCGCCAACAATTGACACCCACAACACTCTGGTGTTGTGGGTGTCAATTGTTGACGGTCAGCACTTACTTCTACGGTTTTGCAAATGCATTGTCAGCTTTTGAGAAAAGAATAGGCTAGCTTCTTGAAGGTTGCCATGTCGTACCGGATTAAATAAATTTGACAGTTTGGGGTACCCTATCATGACTTTTTATGGGACCTAAACATATTTACGAACTAGAGGTGTACATCATTATACCTCTGCGTACCCCTTCGGGAATATAAACGTGATGATACGTCGAATAACACAGACCTTTTTTTATTGCATTTTAAAAATAAGGCAGGTATTTTTTAAATTGCACAAAGGCACATTTTAGCGCTCCAGATTGCGCTGAAGATAAAATCCTTCACGTATGCATTGTAACAATATAAACCGATGCTTTTAGCGTCTGTTGTGCTAATTGCATGCAGAGGATTTCACTCAGATCCAGTCCTTTGATAATTTACTGTTGTTATTATGTAGGCGAGACAAAACGTCGTATGTATATGGTAGTAAATATTGTATTATTCAATATCTACTTTTGAATTCAGTAGGTAGGCCTACTGAATTCAAAAGTAGATATTGAATTCAGAATAACATACCATTACGCCTGTATTCCCTGAAAGGTTAGGCAGAGGTGTACTAATAAACACTCACAGTTCGCCGGTATGTTTAGGTCCACTGTAATAGGGGGCGAGCCTATTGCCATTAACCGGGTATAAACTCCAAACTCCGAGCTGCTACTGGGAATTTCATAGCAAAACTCAATAATAGTTTGCTCGACCTGGGAATCGAACCCAGGACCTCTAGCTTAGCAGTCGCGCTCAGGACCACGAGGCTAATGAGGCAGAGCAGATACCGAATTCTCTTTGAGAATCCCATTCTTGTTGAGTCGCATATGCTCCAGAATATAAAACGAATGCCATCAAACCTCTTTTCAGTTGAGCATGGTAAAAGTGACCTTACAAAGCACAATTATAATCATAGAGGAAAAAGGTTTGCATATCAGTGAATAGCCTCTGTAGATATTATTATGAAAATCATTGGAATAATAGGTACATATTACAAATTTACCGAAACTTGAAGGAACAAAAACGAAGTGGCAACTTCCTTATGACAACTTTTTTTTACAACTGCCTCGTTATCCTAGTGGTTATGAACGCGCCTGCTATACTACAGGTCTTGGGTTTGATTCCCAGGTCAATCAAAATGGTATTGGGTTTTTTTATGAAATTCTCAGTAGCAGCTCGGAGTTTAGGACTAGTGCCCTGTTAATGGCAATAGGCTCGCCCCTTATTACATGGGACCTAAAGCACACCTGCTAACTGTGGGTATACAGTATTACGTCTTTGCCTAACGTTTCGGGGAATACAGGCGTGATGGTATTTTTTTATTTTTTTTTTATTGTTTGCTTGCGGCTATTGTATCACTGCGAACGGAAATGGTCTATTGTGATCGCCACTCTTTGAGTTATAGTTCACCGCTGAATCCTGCAGCTACTATGAACTGCAGGATTTTCCTAGGGGTGAGCTCTTTTATTTCATCCGGGCTTAAGGTATGTTTCCCTAGATGAGCGCTACGCTTGTGCATTAGCGATCCACATTCCCCAAAGGCGTGATGGTATGCTTTTGAACGTATTTTTTTTGGGAGAAAAATGGTCCCATGTTTCGAGACTAGACGAGTGCTAGCGTGTATAACCCACATTTCTAATCACGGTAAAAAATATCACTAAGAGTGTCCAAGTCACATGGTTACCAAGACACGTTACTTATGCAACAATAACTATTGTTTCTCTATTTATAATGCAATTGCGATGTTTCCACGACGATGTTAATTAAAACGTAAACAAAATAACAATAACAGAGTTATAATTATTTTCCTGTTATCTTTATCAGACGACTACAGCGAAAATTTAAATTTAAAGTTTCGAATGGAAACAAAACTGCGACGGCCAAAAATGATACGATTTTACGATAAGTACCAGTATTGTAAAACAACCGTGTTAGAAGTACTTTGTTTCGCCGAGTGAGTGAGGTTACCGGAGGCCCAAACCCTTTTAAAAGGCGGGCAATGAACTTGCGACTCCTCTGGTGTTGCGGGTGTCCATGGGCGGCGGTTATCGCTTACCATCAGGTGATCCGTCTGCTGGTTTGCCCCCCAATCCCATAAAAAAAATCAAACTAGTCGAAACTTTTGGCATAGTCAGGGTAAGGCCCTGACTATGACAAAGTTTCAACTTGTATAACGGTATACAAAAATAACTCGTAATTCAATAACAGTTTATTCAGTGTGTTAATATTCGGATTTCGATACTGTTAATCTAGGTTCTTGCTCTGTCCAAAATACTTCACTAGATATAAATGTAAGCAAATGCAATTCTTGACAACTTAATCAAGTTTATTACAATTTTCCGGGCGTTTTTTTTTCCGTGAAGTACCTACTAGTAGACAAAAAGGTACAATAGCAATCTCAATCCGAATAAAAACAGAATTTGTTAAAATATTGTTTCTATTTATTGAAGCCATTGGCAATTCAAGCTCCCCTGGATCCTTAAATCTTGTATGTCCTTCAAACCGGAAGACAATAATCTTAGCGCATTATTTCTTAATGTCTAACTTTAAAAATGCCGTGGTATTTCCTAATAATTCCAGTAGCAGAGTCAAACCAACATAAAATATTTGGGCAACATCTACATCCTAAAGAAACAGTCTTATACGCTTAAATTCTTCAGATTACCACTACCTTCTGTTATAAGTGTTAGAGGCACGAAGGGCTCTCAATGCGCTAAGAATTTAGGGTATAATATGATAATTTACTTTTTTAACTGCCTCATTAGCCTAGTGGTCCTGAGTGCGACTGCTACGCTAGAGGTCTTAGGTTCGATTCCCAGGTCAAGCAAAGTGTTATTGGGTTTTTCTATGAAATTCCCAGTAGTTGCTCGGAGTTTGGAAGTTGTGCCCGGTTAATGGAAATAGCCTCGCCCACTATTACATGGGACCTAAACATACCGGCGAAATGTGGGTATACATTAAGTACGCCTCTGCCAAAACCCTTCGGGGAATACAGGCGTGATGGTATGTATTTACTTTTTTTATTATCTTTCTACGTGGCACGGCATGTACCTGACCGTGTCGCACTATTAACTAGATTATAAATTACGTTCAACGGAACGTAAAGACCTCTGTTCATTGTCAGACTGCGATTTAGGCCAAGCAGTTAATATATAAAACTGAAGAGTTTGTTTGTTTGTTTACTTGAACGCGCTAATCTCAGGAACTACTGGTCCGATTTGAAAAATTCTTTCACTGTTAGATAGCCCATTTATTGAGGAAGGCTATAGGCCTATCATCCTAGGCTATATCATCACGCTACGTGGACGAAGTCGCGGGCAGAAGCTAGTAAGTCATAAGAGTCCAGCCAACGTATTAGCAAACTAAATCGTAATTTAAAAACAATTTATTTAAAGTGTCTTAGCCGTGATAGCCTAGTGATATGACCATTGGACTGCCAAGTCAATGGTCTCGAGTTCAAATCCAAGGCACGCACTTCTGACTTTTTGAAGTTATGTGCGTATTAATAGTTAATTATCACGCGCTTAAACGGAGAAGGAAAACATCGTGAGGAAACCTGCATGCCCGAGAGATTTTCTCGACGGCGCGTGAAGTCTGCCAACCCGCATTAGGCTAGCGTGGTGGACTATAGCCTAATCCCTCTCATTGTGAGAGGAGACCCGTGCCCAGCAGTGGGACATATAATGGGTTGATTATGTTTTTATTCCTAAGTTCCTGCTCTAACATTTCTGGTATTTTATAATATGTCTGTGAATAGACAACATTATTTTCGTATAATGTGAAATTGAATATAGTTTGTTCAGAAATATTACCTAACTGAATTTTTCTATTATTTTGACACCATGTTATATTTCGTCCCAAAAATATTTAAAAGAGGTTACAAGTGGGACAAAGTCTCTTTCCATAATCATACGAGGACAACACAAGTCATGGCAGGTTATAGCCGAACTAGGCCCACAGCGGGGTGGGTGCAGAGCGGGGCGGGGGTAGTAAGACGTGGTGAGCATGTTTTTGTACGGATAACCAGGATAAACAAGCTTATAACATTGTGATTTTTCGTGATACAATTTTGAAATTTTGAACATAAATTCTTTACATAAAAACGCTAGACTCGTGTCTTGGATTTCGCATATACTTTTTTTTTTAAAATAAAAATGTATTTATTTTTTCTTCCACAAATTACATAAGAAACAGTTTAGATGTTATCACAAAATTTAAACACATACTAAAACGAATGTTGTATAATACTTATACTTCTGTGAATGTATTTGTGTCACACGGCCTTGATAAATAAGTGTGCATCAGCCGTGAGCCCGTGACTCAAAAAATCATACATTATTCGGTAAACAGACGCTAATTAACGATGGTACATTCATGTATGTAAATATTGAAGGTGTTTATGTACTTACTGCGCGGTTATTGCACCAATTACCTTGCACCTCTTCCTCACCTTGATAAAAACAGTGACCCTTTAACGCTAAATAAGAATCGAATACCAATCGAGAAACGTTTCGAATGCGATTAATCGGACCGAGGTCAAATTTACTTTTAATCGGTTAATTGAATCAAGGTTTACGTGCATCATCTAATTTCGATTCTGCTTGTTTTTTTTTTATTGAGTTAAAATTATGTAGAGACTTCAGCAGGATACACTATCCAGTTTGTAGAGTGTGGAAATCTTGAATACGAATAATAGACATTCCAAGTTCTGCCTCATTAATCTAGTGGTTCAAAGCACGACTGCTATGCTAGCGGTGCTGGATTTGATTCCCAGGTTGAGTAATTTTTTATTGGGTTTTCTATGAAATTCTCCGTAGCCGCTCGGAGTTTGATATTTATATAGGTAATAGCCTTGCCTCCTATATAGGGCGAACTGTCGGAGTATATTAGCACATTTCTACCTAACCCTTCAGATAATACAGGCGTTTTGGTATATATTATCCAAGCGACAATATTAGAAGTCACATTCTCCCTCGGTACTAAACTATTTTGATAATTATATTTAGAACAACAGTAGATGGAAATAGTCTACGGATTGATCATTATCTTGGAATTGAGGTCAACTTAATTGTGCCCAATAGAGTACTAGTCCCATATTTAATGATTTGCATACCTCAAAAAAATACCCTAAATTTTCATTCCTGTTCTTCAAATGGTATTAGCGCTAACTTATTATTTGGGTAACTGCGACATAAAATCTAATAAGTTAGGTACTGATTTCTGACACTTATATTTGACATTAAATTACCTATTAGTAATTTTAACAAAACTAAAACCTCAGTCTTCCCATAAACGTGGATGCTGTAAAGGATCCGAAACGTCGGGAATTAAATAATATCAATACAACGCGATAAAATTCGTAAAAACTAGTTTCATTTCAATATCAATAAGTTATCAAAAATAATCGCAAAAAAATCGCGCTGTGAATGTCGCGCCTTACAATTATTGCATACGTGACAACAGACAGCGAGACGCCCGCAGAATCGATACAACTCGATAATTATAGTGTATTGTAATATTACGTCATCACTTCTAGTAGCAAGCCGATAAAAGCCGTTGATTAGAAACTAGTACATTCCTAGACGGTCTTTTTTTTCTTGTAATCATAATTATCTGATATCTGCTTCACATAGGTACATAAATATGTGCCAACGTGTAAATTGATATTTCAAATTAAAGAACAACACTTTTACAAGTCAATATTTATATTTTAGGACTAGATGGTAACGGGATTTCCTGGCTGAGCTCTGAGAAGAAATGTCAAAGTCAAAGTCAAAATGTTTAATTTCAATGGTTATAGAAACTCAGAAAATCGTGGTATTTTAAAGTTTTGTATTAATAATATTTAAAAAGAAATGGAGGTATTTATGTCATACCTGGGCAAATAAATTTTGATATTTCTTTTTGAAGATTAGTTTATAATGCGCTCCATGTTACTTGAATTTTAAATTTGCAATTTCGTTCAAGCTACATAATAGTAGAAATAGAAAATGATCGAAAATGATAGAAATAGAAATGTTCAAACAGAAACATTTGGAAATTATCATCAAATCGGTCCTACGTTATTGGATAGATTGCAAATGTATATTTTTTTAATATCAATATAAAAACTATAAATGATAATGGAAAAATGACTCATTACAAATAATATCCGTTTGAATCGATTCGAACATAATTATAAGTGTCATTATTTTAAGTGGCTGGCACTCGAGGTTTCGCGTTGCACCGTAATTGAACAACCGGCCATCATTCTGGGGGAAATTCGGAAATAATTAATTATATAATAACTACAAAACTGATAACAGCGTGTTCTATATATATATAGCTAATAATAGCCACTTATATACCATATACCTAACTTAAATGCCTTTAAATAAATATTTATCTCAATTAACTATCGACACTGAAATCACAAAAGGCAGTGGCTGGGAGATAGGGTTCTACGCAATAGGTCGTGGGTCATCATCATCATAATCAGTAGCCTATAACAGTATTGCTGAACGTAGGTCTCCCCCAATGTGCGCCATTTCATCCTGTGCTCGGCATGTCCCATCCAGCTATTTCCGGCAGCCTTCCGCAAATCATCACTCCATCTCGCCGGAGGGCGCCCTACGCTACGTTTGCCGAGTCGCGGTCTCCACTCAAAAACATGTCTACCCCAGATGTCGGTTCTTCTAAGATATGGCCAAACAATAATTGTATGACATACAAAAAGGAAAAAAGCGTAGGGTAATGTTTTTATTGCTATTTGCAACGTAATTATGTGGGTGAGAGTGTGACAAAGTGACTGATTCTGAAAAAATAAACAATTCCATAATAAAACCAGAAACTACCGAATTAGATTTGAATTGCAGTTGAATCATGATTATCATCATTCAGTCTATTGCCGTCCACTGCTGAACGTAGGCCTCCCCCAAAGAGCGCCAACCATCCCAGTCTTGGGCAGCTCGCATGCATCCGTTGCCAGCCACCTTCTTTAAATCGTCGGTCCAACGTGTCGCAGGGCTTCCCATACTACGCTTGCGCAAACAAATCACGATAGCCTTCAACTATTGTGAAAAACAGTCATCAGCTTATAATAGTTTTAGTGTATATGTTACAGTCAAAACTCATAACCAATCAAAACCACTTTCGAAAGTTTTTTGCAGTTAATAGTATTTTTGACCAAGGTCCTTAGTTAAAATCACTTTTGACTGATTTTCGCAGTCAAAAGTGGTTTTGACTGGTTATGAGTTATGACTGTAACATGTACTCGCATCTCATTATACTTGAAACTGACTCCAACATGTCTACAAAACACTGCAAAATGTCATTATTGACATATGCATGACTATTATTGCATGTCAAGTGAACCTGATACGCTCATGATCAACACGTGGTCATAAAATTAGATAATTGGATGATAATAAATCAATCAAGCCACGAGGCATTGAGGAGATAACAGAACTACATTGTGTGTCAAGTGGAAAATGTTTCAACAAATCACACTTCAAAATAATATTTTTTTATGATAAGGATCGACGCTTACTGCGTTTTATTTTCATTTCGATGCATTATATTTAATTTTATAGATCAGCTATGCTTAAAATTATCTTTTGATAAATTATCTTATGTTTAAAATGAAATTACTTAGGTACCAAGCACGCAATCTTATCCAAACTTGTTTTGCCAATTTAAAATATAAAGCTCTTTGAAGTTGATTGTCAGAGAGAAACCAATGAAAGATTAAATAGAAACCTCGGAAATACACTTTTATGAAACAGAACGATAACACAAACTCATAATTACAGAGTTATGTACAAACAAATATGATTTTTAGGGTTCCGTACCTCAAAAGGAAAATATGGACCCATTAATGGATCACATTGTTGTCCGTCTGTCTGTCTTTCACGAACCTTTCTCTCAGAAACGGGTGGAGGTATCAAGCTGAAATTCATATCAAATACTCAGGTTTATTATTTTCCCTTAGAGCTGTAAAAAAATCAAACTTCTAAGCCAACGCAATCAAAAGATACAGCCGCTTATGCTGCAAATTTTCGACACTCTCAAGGGAATCAAAACCTACAGGGAACTTCCAGTGAACTCAAAATCTTGAAATTTGGCACGAAGCAACGTCTTATAGCACAGATAAAGGAAAAATTGCGAAAAGCATACATTTTTAGTTACATCATATAATAAAATTTATATACCTACAGGTTTGTACGGAACCCTCAGTGTGCGAATTCGACTCGCACTTAGCCGGTTCATTTATTCTTGATAGCTTCTGCCCGCGACTTCGTCCGCGTAGCGTGATGGTATATAGCCTATAATAGCCTTCTTCAATAAATGGGCTATCTAACACTGAAAGAATTTTTCAAATCGGACCAGTAGTTCCTGAGATTAGCGCGTTCAAGCAAACAAACAAACTCTTCAGCTTTATATATTAGTATAGAAGTATAGATAGGTTTATGCTTGATCGCTAGTTCACTTCAAACCTTCAAACACGACCAACCATCTTCAAACCGAAATTTGCCCAGACGAAAATGTCATACTTTCTTAAATTAATGCATTGTAGTTATACACTGTAATTCATTAGCCTGCCCTTACCTCCACCATAGTCAAACATGGTACAAATGCATTTAAAATTCATTTTTTAACGTTGAAACCTAATTTTTCCTGCAGTTTACGAGCAAAACTTTCCAACCTTCGTGTTCGCGTGCTAACCGTACTTACACTGTGGCTTGATTAATATTTATAAATTTAATTACACGTTTCATTAGTGTCGTTGTTGATAGCACCGGGGTTTGGTTCTCGGTTGGACAATTTTCATATTGTTTTGTTGATGTAAATGTGTGGATTGTCGTGCAGAAATGATATTTAAAAGGTTTTTATGACAATGCGTAAGATACCCTTATGTTCACGTTCTGCTGTGTGTAATTACCCAACCTCGACCCACCACCAGCAATAAAACAGTATAATATTAAAGAGGCCCGATAGCAGTTCAATAAAAAATATTTTTTTTACAGGTTAAGAGGGCAAACGAGCTCACGGATCAAGGTAAGCGATTACCGCCGCACATAGCCCGCAATACAAAAAGAGCCTCAAGTGCGTCGCCACCTTTTTAAAAGGGTTTGGGCCTCCGGCAGCCTCACTCGCTCGGCTAGACACAACGTAAGCGTCGTTTCACGCAGGTTTTCTGTGGGCCGTGGTATCACTCCGATCGAGCCGGCCCATTCGCACCAAAGCCAATTCCCACGGTAAAATTTTTGGTGGCAAAGTAATTAAGTATCATCATTCTTAATGAGAGATTAATTAAAGGAATATCCCTAATAGTTTATGTAAATATCACATGATCTTCACCACAACTTACAATTTGGTTAAAACCACAAACAATCAACCACACGCTTCCTAAAACTTCGAATGTCATTTGCACGAAGTCATCGCTCCCGTGTAATTTACACAATACCATAATATGGCCCGCTCAAACATGGCCGTAAGACAATAAACCCTGGCAGGTAATTAATCACGGCCTTTAAATCACAAAATCAATATTTGCACAGCGGTTTACGAATGCAGACAACTTACTGCTAACTGCATTTCCCTACCACAGAGCAGGCTACGGAAAAAGAGGCTGCAATTACTTATATTTTTTTTTTGTTAACGTACTTTCGAATTTTCTGCCACATTGTCTGCAATGCGATTATTAGCATAATAGCATAATCAACCGATATACTGTCCCACTGCTGGGCACGGGTCTCCTCTCAGAATGAGAGGGATTTAGCAATAGTCCACCACGCTTGCCTAATGCGGGTTGGCAGACTTCACACGCCGTCAAGAAAATCTCTCAGGCATGCAGGTTTCCTCACGATGTTTTCCTTCACCGTTGTAAGCGAGTGATAATTAATTATTAATACGCTCATGATTACGAAAAGTCAGAGGTGCGTGCCTTGGGTTCGAGCTCGAGATCTACGACATGGCAGTCCAGTGGTCAGACCCCAAGGCTATCACTGCTTGGAATGTGATTACTACAATAAAAAAAGAAGAAGTTCATTAGAAGGAAGAATTATCGAAAGGAACCCTGTACCTAGTGGAGTTTAAATAAAAACAACAACATGTGATTGTATTGTGGACGGTTAACAGATACGAGTGTTTGACTATCAGTTTCTTTGCATTGCGTATTGTGACAAGCTTGTCACATATGGAACATACAATTAATGACCTGTTATTTAACTATAGGTACATAAATCAATGCCTAAATTATTTATAATCTGTCCCATCATGCTATAGATATGTACAGACTCAAATAAAAGGCGTAGTCTGAGGCAGTTTTATAAACTGTTGTGGAATAATCCATGCGATTTTATTAGAATATTGTTTTTTTTTTAAATGATATAATACATTGAATACAACATTTCAATGCACAATCGTATCAATTGATCAAGGAAAACGTAGAAAGGAAATCCATTGGTTCATAATGCATTCAACACACGTGTAACCAACCAGAGAATGGGCATAGTAACGCCAACCGCCACTGTGCCGCAAACATAAGTATTCTATACCAGATTCAATTAAAGAATTTTAAAATTATAATGAAAGTACGAGTAGACCAAAAGAAACTGGATTGTTTTGTCATTTAAAAAAAAGGCGTACCCTTCATATTAAAAGTCCTCCTGGTACCCTTCGTTATTTTTTTTTTAGTATGGTGAAATGAATAGGGGTAACTATGATCTTAAATTGAAATAAGAAGGAAATCCAACCTCCTAGACTTAGCGATTATAATAATACTAGCTTCTGCCTGCGCCTTCGTCTGCGTGGACTTCAGATAAAAAGTAGCCCAGACTATAATCTATCTCTGTGCCAAATTTTATTCAGATCCGCTCAGCTGTTCTGGCGTGAAAGAGTAACAAACATCCACCCTCACAAACTTTCGCATTTATAATATTAGTAGGATAGTAGGATTTCATTTCCCGACACATTTGAAAATCATCGCATCGATGAAGTACCAGAATCTCTGGAGATTTGCAATCGGGTACTCGATTTTCATTGAACAGTACCCCTCCATTTACCGATGGTGGTCTAAGCACCAGTGTGATTTTAGTTGGTAGAAGACTCCTTTTTTTGTTTAAGAGTTTTCCTGTAAATAAAAAACGCACGCACACGGCACATGCATTAAATTTAGATTGCTCTTGAAGTCATTCTCTTCCGAGCTTTTCCTAATGTTGGGGGCGGCTTCCAGACTACCCAGATGCGGCTGAATATCAGTATTTTACACTCAGAGACTGCCATCAGACCTCCTTAACCCAATTTCTGTGCAATACCGATATTCAGAGGATAGACTGGTTCTCAGGCTTTTTTTTGAGCTTCTGATTACCACTAACAATTTTCATAGAAGTTCGTATGACAACCGGGACCGACTGCTTTACGTGCTCTCCGAGGCACGGAGGGGCTCGACCATTGTGCTTGACAGTTGAATAGTTTAGTTATCAATTAGCCATGAGCCTTCTCTTGAAGTATCTAAGATTATTGTCTAATCTATGCTCCTGCACTTTTGCATAAGGTCCATCAGCCTTTTGAGGATATATTAAATGTTTGTCACGAAGACGATAAAAGTCTATAAAAAGACTGTCCCTTCGACCTTCGTGAGCTATTGAACCTGAGATTGTTGTTCCGTTTGAAGGCGCAGGCGCAACCAGGTATTGGAAGGTTATCTGGTAGATAGATCTTGTTTTGCAATTTAAAAGATAAGTTGATTTGTTTTTGTCACTAAAGCTAAATAGCTTTGATTACTGTTCAAAAAAATACCTCAGATTATCACAAAGCAAAGAAAACATGTTTTTAACACACACAACAATCGTGATAACTAATTGACTGTCTCTTTTAACTTCAGGAAAGTCAGAAACTATAGAATTTCACTTGTAACAATATCTGAATGACTTCACCAATACGGTCGGTGTGTACTGTGCATTTCTAGATACATAAAAAACCTAGTGGCAATATAATAATGACAATTAATTGCTGTAACACTGTTTATGAAATCTGTTTAGTTTTCAGAGCAAGCTAAGAGATGATGCAAGACAATAAAAAAATATTGAGTTCGAATAAAGCTTTACACGTGTTTACTATAGTCCAATTACATGAATACACGGAAAGAAATTTACACACCCTCATCTCTCAGTCGCCAATTAATCACATACACGCAATTTTCCACAAATCAGGAATTAAACAACAAACTATTACGATAGCCAGTCAGACCGGAAAAACTCGAACGTTCACGATCTCTTCCGATGAAAATATAAACAATGGAAAAAAACAGTGCGCAGTAAATGCGCGGTTTGCACATAAAACAATGCCTATTAAATCAATTTATGGCAGTAATAAGGATTGTTATGATATGTTAATGGATAGTAAGATGAGTTTATGTGCTAATTTGTGATTTGGAGATGCTTAGTGAGGTTTAATTAATATTTAACGATTTCGTAATGGATTAATATAATACGGTGTATAGACATGGTGATACACAGGAGGGTTTTTTGTGACCCAAAGAAGCTTATCTAACTTTCATAAAGTACAATAAGCAATAGAGTGGGCGAATCAGTTTGAACTTAAAGTAATGAAATTTCCAAATGAAACAAATAATTATTTTATTTTGTCACCTGGATAAAGTTACACAGTTATTGGTTATCTACAATAAATATTTTTGAATTTCATCCATATAGAAAATCGAACCGAGAATCTCTCACTACAAAATTTATCTCGATTTTTTTAAGGATTTTTAATGCCTGGGTTTAATATAAATCCATTATCTGTGCCAATACTAATATCTATTAATTTAAATGTTCTGTTTATTTTACGTATACTATAACCCGTAGCGCCTATGTTCAGGGTCACTAAATTTGAATATAATACTGGTGGGGTTTTCTGCTGCCACTATTTATTTTATGGGAAATAGAACTAGTACTAGACTTCTAAGTACTCAATACTGTAATTAAAATTATTAATTAGATATTATTATTGTCGTGGAAAATTTTATGTTCATGATGAAAATGAAGCATGTGTAAATACTGGTTTTGTGATCTAAGTGTTTCGATTAAATCATTAAATAAGAATGATCTATAAATAATAGAAAAGTGTATAATGTAGAAGGTTGTTATTTTATTTACATACCCCAACTAGCTTAGCTAGAAGTCTTGGGTTCAATTCCCAGGTAGTGCAATGACATGACCTGGGAATCGAACCATGATACAATGTCACAGGCGTACATGATACAACCGGTACAATGTATGAATTTCTGAACCTACTATCTGACCAAATACCGACCTAGAAATTACAGTTTTAAATTTCCTTATTTCCTGATTACAAATCTTTGAAGTTAGAATCTCAAGCACTAAGATACTTTTCTTTTTATCTTTTTTAAAAAAGACGTTGGCCCGCAGTAGTATTGGCGTTTACAAATACAAATTAATACATACACAAACACCCAGACACGAAACTACTACCTGTAGGTCATACAAATATTTGCTCCGTGCGGGGATCGAACCGACAAGACGTAACATAGTATACTTAACTTTAAATAAGTTTGAAATGGCTCTCCCCTTCTCGCTCCGTAAACTATCATGAAATATTTATGAGATAATCTCAAAGGAATTTGTATTAACATAATGCCTGACCATTGCATTGTTAAAGTATTAATTTGCATCTTAATTCACAATGGAGGTCAAGTTAAGTATTCTCTAGGTCACCCATCCGATAAGCAACCGCAACACTTCTTTTTTTTTTAATTTGCCTGCCTCAATAGCCAAGTGGTCCTGAGGGTTTTTCTATAAAATTCCCAGTAGCAGCTCGGAGTTTGATATTTATATAGGTAATAGGCCGATTTGTGCCCGGTTAATGGCAATAGGCTCGCCCCCTATTACATGGGACCTAAACATACCGGCGAACTGTGGGTGTACATTAGTACGCCTCTGCCTAACCCTTCAGGGAATACAGGCGTGATGGTATGTTATGTTAAATTTGCCCCCCACAATGATTTTTCTTGTATCGTGGGTGCGTTTACAAATACAAATTCTCACATACACACACTCAGACCCGGAACAACTACCTGTAGATCATACAAATATTTGCTCCGTGTGGGGATCGAACCCACAACACATGTCGCAAAAGCCGATCGTTCTGCTGCTACACTAAACGTAAAATTAGAGCTACGATGCGTGGTGGTCGTATATTTTGGAAAAAAGATTTTTTCATTGCAGAATATACCAACAACGGTCGCGGCGATGCGAAAGCCGCAAATTATTATAAAAATTAAATAAGGTATTTTGTTTACGTCACTTACCTCAAAGTCTCTATTTGGTGACCCAATAATTCATATGGATCAACTGCCTGGTAGTAAATTGAAATGTGGAGGTATTTCTGTTTCGTTCTTATTACTTTAGTTTCACAATGAAAACCAAAAGATGGCGCTACTAGTCGCTTCCGAAGCTGGTTTCAATAGTAGGTAAATCAAAATTAGGATTTATTTAAACCTCTTATAAAAATATTTTTGGATACTGGTCAAGAAAGAGCTTACAATAATTTAATAAATGTTATTTCTTCAACATTTGAAAAGCCAAAAAGTCCCCCAGGTGCGGCTGACATGCAATTCAGTTTATATAAATGATATGCAATTCGGGCTCCGCAATTAATAATCCGAGTTGTTACATAATCAACCCATTATAGGTATATCCCACTGCTGGGCACGGGTCTCCTCTCACAATGAGAGGGATTAGGCTATAGTCCACCACGCTAGCCTAATGCGGGTTTGCGGACTTCACACGCCGTCGAGAAAATCTCTCAGACGTGCTTGTTTCCTTTACCGTTTAAGCGCGTGATATTTAACTATTAATACGCACATAACCTCGAAAACTCATGAGGTACGTGCATTGGATTTGAGACCTTTGATTTGGCAGTCCAATGGGCTATCACTGCTGCTTGAGTTGTACGCAGCTGTTAAACAATCTGGGATTCGCAATTGACATGCAATTCAGGGTACACAACTGATAATATGCATGAAAGTTGCGTAGTTGCAATTCTTTCACAATAGCGTCGTGTGCTGAACATTGGGTAAGACAGACAGACGATCTGAATTATTGTACACTATCAAGTATTGGCCATTCTCCGGAACACCTTAGCCGATAGATCAGCAAATATCTTGGTGTAACACTACCATAAACCAACAACATAACTTATGCCTTAGTTTTCCGTCAACACCTTATCTAGTGGCAACGCGGAAACAAATGTCAAAACATACCATTTTAGTACCATGACCGTAGAACAAATGTAGCGGAGTTGACCTTTACAATTGTTTCCTCCAGTGGTAGTTTTTAGATTAACGAGATACTTAATGTATATTTCTTTAACGTACCTACCAATCGTCAGGATATCATGGTATCCGAAACTGTCAAATATCTTCATACGACTTTCAATTTAATTTCCAAAATATAGAGTTTATTATTCACTTGAAATTGTAAGTGTATGTTAGGCTCGATTTTGATCAGGTCGGAGTAGCAGCTCGCAGTTTGGAACTTGTGTATAAGATGGATCCTAAACACACCAGTGAACTATGGATGTACCTACATTAGTACGCGTCTGCCTAACCCTTAGGGGAATACAGGCTTGACGATATGTTATGTTAGATTGAAAACGTTACACAAAAAAATCATTTAATTTCTGAAGCGCTGACGCTCATACCAAAATAATATTATCAAAGAGTCCGTCATTTTTCTACTATTATAAAAAAGATTAAGAAAGTGGTCCTTTGGACTCTGAAAATGCAGCCATTATTTTTTTAAAACGGTATTTTTGGTACTTCGCATTTGAATTCGAGAATTTCAGTGTTCGTTTCCAGCAACAAGGCTGAAGGCACTTCTGCCATACCTCTGTTAACGAAGGCGTGAACGTCGACGGCCTCCATGCCGCGTGTGTACCACAGTCCACAACGTGTATGCATGACCTTTTCAATTGTTTCCTCGTGTGCAGAATTTTAATTGGCGAGGCCTTCCGCGTGGCGTTAGACGCGAGTTAGATGTTACACGTCTATTTGTTTTGGTTCGGTTGGAAATCAATATTTGGACAGCCATACAAGAATTTTTAGGTACAGTTTTAACTAACAAAACCTGAACGGGACAAAAATGACCGATGACAAGACATTAAGAAATTTTCTTGCCATTTTCTTACAATTAAATTTTAGGATCACCTAAATCTAAAAAATCTAGTTTCGGCAGGCTGAAGCAGTTTCTTGTCGGATTCTTCTCGAAAGGATCAACCTTTTAGTACCGTGCAACTAGAATTAAAACGTTTCATAAACGATTGTAAAAGTTTAAGTTTGAGCCTTCAAGACATTTTTTAACATTGAGGTAATATCATTATAATAATACTAGCTTCTGCTCGCGACTTCGTCCGCGTAGCGTGATGATATATAGCCTATAGCCTACCTCAATAAATGGGCTATCTAACACTGCAATTTTTTTTCAAATCGGACCAGTGGCTCCTGAGTTTAGCGCGTTCAAGCAAACAAACAAACAAACTCTTCAGCTTTATATATTAGTATAGATTACTAATATAATTTTATACACATGCCTTATTGAGATATAAGTCACTCAACACCAATGTAATCACGCAACCTTTACCTTGTATCCACCTATTTATGTACCTACCTATAGATACATGTCCTTTCCATATTAGTCACAGTATAAAAAAATCAAAAAACAAATTAAATCCTCGAATGGCGTGGGACGAATTAAAAGTGGAATCTATTTTTGAAATTATAAATTTGGAATCTTTAAAAATATTCATCTTATCTCATTCTTTCTTACTGGTGGGACGTCAGCGTGTCTTAGAGAAGAATTGATGAACAAATCGATATATCGATTTCATACATTTTGTTTCGATTCGACCGTCAATTAAATTGTCTTTTAAAGTTATAATATCAATCACATCGATAAATTTTAATGTTTATCGACTAATATTAAGTTTATAATGAGCCTTTACAATAATTTTCCTTTTGCTCCAAGAGGATACACGGAACAACATGAACCTATTTCCTACCTGTCAATTTAGTATATAGTTTTTTATACGTATGTGTGATAGTATAAATAAAAAGAAATGGGTCATAGTCAGTAATTAGCACTTACACAAACTGTATGAAAACTTGATTTAAAAACAGATTATTTTTATTTCAATGGACATTGAACTTTGTTAAGTAATTTTGAAGCCAACCTACCTAATCCTGAGCTTGTTATTTCTGCAATTTGACGTATCTCAATACCTATAGGTATATATTTATAAAATAAAAACTTCAAGCAGCTACGGAACATTTCATAGAAAAATCAATTACTCTTCGCTCGAACCCGCCTGGGAATCGAACCCGTGGCCTCAAACTTAGCTATTGTATAAGTTTGTTTATTTTTTTAGTTAAGTTAGGCTCATCTTAAGCTGGGGGACCATCCCACAGTGCTTGCGTCCACGTCGCGTCCCCTGGAAACTGCCCAGTTCTGACCACCGTAACGGAGTGGCAGACTGGGTTGGCCAAAGTGCACTGTGCATCGTAGCGAACTCATCTTGTTTTGTCGAGGCTGCGAACCGGCGGAGGCTATGCCGAAACCTACGCGGGACGCCTACGGGCGTATTCTGAGACCAAAAGGCCCTTCTCAGGGCCAACCCAAAGGCCCTTCTCAGGGCCAACCCAAAGGCCCTTCTCAGGGCCAACCCAAAGGCCCTTTTCAGGGCCAACCCAAAGGCCCTTCTCAGGGCCAACCCAAAGGCCCTTCTCAGGGCCAGTCCGACGCTTCGGCGTCAGAGACTAGCCGCGCGCCGTCTGCGGCTAGTTTCTTCGGAGGGGCGGATGAGTCGTCCGACAACGACTCACTGATTAGTGGGTCGGACGCGGATGACTGTCGGTCATTGAAGCGAAAGAAGGCCCACCCGAGCGGTGGGTCCGAGGGCTCCTCGGCTTCGGGGTCGACGAGGATACCGAAGACAAAAAAGGTGGCTGCGGATACCCATGTGTTTGGGCTCGCGGACGCCCAAAGCCAGTTGGACCTGGCTCGGCGGGCGCTGCTCCAGCAAGAGCTGGAGGAGCGGGTGGCTGCCAAGGAGCAACGGGCTCACGCCGCCCGAGCCGGGTCTGGGTACGGTGCGTCACGCGTTGTGTACGCGGACCATTCTCTGGCCGAGCTGGAGAGGATGGCGGAGGAGGACGAGAAGGAGATCGTGGAGGTCGCCTCTAAGTCCTCCAACCTGAAGGGGACCTTCCAGAAGGCCCTCAAGTGTAGGGCCGCGAGCATGCGCGGTGTCGTCGCGGAGCTGGTCCAGCGAACGGCCACCGACGAGACGCGGCAACTGCAGGCGAAGATTGATCGCCTGCAGTCGGAGGTCAGCCAGCTTCATCAGAAGCTGGCTGAAGCCACGGCCCGGCCACAACAAGCCGAGCCGAGCCCTGCGGCAGAGGGCCCCTCCTCCAACCTTGAGGATATCATCCGCAAGGTTGTAATGGAGGAGAGGGCCTTCACAAGAGCCTGCATAGCAGGCATCGAGGACCGGCTCTTGCCGGAGAAACGCCTCCGACCGCCGCTTGCGGCGGATAAGAGGCAGACCGAGCCGGGGCCGTCCTCCTCCCAGACGGAGGACGCCCTTCTCCCCTCGACCACCCCGTCCAACGAGTGGACGGAGGTGAGGGGCAAAGGAGGTAGGGGGAAGGGCAAAGGCCAAAAGCCGGCGACGGCCGTCCCGGTCGTCCCCGCCACCACCGCTCCCAGCCAGTCGCAGACGACCGGCAAGGGAAAGAGGAAGGGGAAAGGGAAAGGGAGGGGCAAGTTAGTTCCCCCAAAAACCGCGGCCGTCGTGGTGACGCTCTCCGCGGAGGCTGCGGGACGAGGGGAGACGTACGCGTCCATTTTGGTGCGGGCGCGTGCGAATGCCGATCCCACCCAACTGGGGATCGGCAGTGTGTCTTGCCGTAGGACCCAAGCCGGGGCTCGAATTTTCGAGTTCCCGGGGGCAGAGGGGAGTGCCCATGCGGACCTCTTTGCAGCTAAGCTGCAGGAGGTCATCGCGGACTCAGCCAAGGTGGCCCGACCGGTCAAGTCGGCGGCCATAGAGGTGACGGACCTTGATGACTCCGTCACCAAGGATGAGGTGATGGCCGCGGTCGCGGCAATAGGGGGCTGTGGCGTCGCGGCGGTTCATGGCCGGATCGTAAGGCCCGGGCGCGGCGGCATGGGCACCATTCGCCTCGAGTGTCCGGTCGCCGCTGCCAAAGCCGTCCTTGCCAAGGGACGGCTTACAGTCGGGTTCAGCTCGGGTGCAGTCCGGGCACTCGAGGACCAGCCTCTGCGGTGTTTCCGGTGCTTCGGCATCGGACACACCCGGTCCCTGTGTCCGTCCACAGTAGACAGGACGGACATGTGCTTCCGCTGCGGCAAGGAGGGCCACAAAGCGGCCTCCTGCGAGGCCGCCACGCCGCACTGCGCGGTGTGTGCCGCTAGTGGCTGCCCGGCGGACCACGTCATGAGGGGGAGGAACTGCAATCCTCCCCCTAAGCGGAGTAAAGCGCAGGCGCCGACCGGGCCTGCTGCTGCTGCTGCCGGCACCATCGTTCCTGCGGTGGCTGCGGAGGGGGGTGCGATGTCCGACTGATGGGTACGGTCCAACATCGCATCCAAGATCTGCTGATGCAGACCATGCGTGGCGTTGGTTTCGCGGTCTTCCGCGGACTCCCCTCCCCTCTCGCTCTTAGAGAGGGGACCGGGATACGTGGCCGCCGCGTGGGGAGACATGGCGGTGGTGGGGGTTTTTATTTCTCCCCAAACCGCCCAGTCCCGCCGAATAGAGGGTCTTAGGTGACGGACTCAGGGTCGTCCGTCACCAATGGTTACGGTCCAACATTGGACATCCGCGGTGGGATCGCGGAGCATGCGAGAGCGATTCCCGTGATCCCTCCACTATGCGGAAGGTGGTAGTAGTGGTGGTGGTTTTAGTCGGTATGCCGGCCACCTGGCCGGAGAGCCCGACATAACCGCCCTGCATCCCTGAAGCAGGGCGGCATGCATAAGGCGCATTTCCCCACCCGAAAAAAAAAAAAAAAAAAAAAAAAAAAAAGGCTCATCTTAAGCTAGAATATTTTATGTGTAAAGCCTTATTGAGTGGCACAGTAAACTATTTCTCAACAGCCGATTTCCTTGTAAATAAAATCAATCGCTCCTAATCAAATCACAATTTCAAAATCCACAATTCCATTACATCGTAATAAGTTCAATTGCAGAGCCAATCTGTTGTATACTAGTTACGTAGATACGCATAAACGTACAAATAAACCCTGCGCACGCGCGGGTGCCACGACCTGGCTCAATGCTACGCGTCCGTGTGAGTCGCACACATTGATACAAGAGCGTGTGTGAGTGCGCGCGTGTCGACGGCTTGTTTACATCAACACAAATGTAGGTGTAGCGCGACGCGCAGTTTTGATCGTTTTGCAATTCTTCGGTGATATTACAATATTACGTAACTTACAGATTGCTGCAAGGCCTAATTTTGAACATTCAAAATTAGATCCTATAACGCAGTGTTGTAATTTGGTATCGGAGTATCAGCGGAGTGCCATTCTCTTAAGAATCTTATACATTGACTATTATGTTTATCATTAGAACGGGTAAGATTCCCGCACGAAACTAATTATTCTGCTACCTGTGCATTGTCCTTTTGGGTCTAAATTTAAAATCACTCTTAAAACAAAAGTTTGGGGTAAAGATTGAAAAAAAACATACACAACATAAGGTAAATAATACACAATAAACAATACACACATAAACATACATTATACACATATTCATAGATACACAAACATATCATAAGATAAAATAAAGTAGTTTTTTTGGGCTTTTTGCGTTATTAACTTTTATTATTTGTTTATCGCTGAACTCAACTTCTTCAATAAAAATGATTTTGTAATCAACTCTTCTCCCTCTAATATTATTCTTCCTTTTTTATAATTATTTATTCTTACTCTGACTACCTACTCGAAAGAATATTAGCTTTATCATTAATCAAAGTTAAACAAAAACAAGTTCTCCAGTACCTACCTAAATATTTTCATAGGAAGATCGGTTTCTCCGAACTGAAATTACTATTATTATTAATAAACTTTTTCCATCTTCAACGTTTGACTTTAATTTAGATAGAATATTACAAGAAAGCTTTACTCTATTACAACAGAAAAGTAATTTATCTAATCTAAACACGATGAAAGCAATTGATTGACGGACTGAATAAATATCGGCGCATGACCTTAACTGTGCCTAGGGATACAATAGTATCAGGACTGTAATTTTTAAAATAAATACTCATTCCTTTTTAACTGACTTTTAAACAGAAGGTTTTCAACTTTACATTTATTTTGGTATATTTACGAACAACGTAGTTAATGAAACAATAAGTACCAATACCCCCTATAATTATTATTGATCTTTGATCATTATAATTCAACTTTGAAGTTACTCGTGAATTATTGTCTAGAAATGATTAATGATGGGCCGTTCTTTTTTTAATAACATAGTTACATTACTGTAAAAAAAGCTTGGTTGCTTCGCAAGATTTCTTCAAATTACATTAGTTGTGTTATATCTTCTATGACTAAAATAATATACTTAATGTAGAGCAATAATAATTTTTTTGTGTAATCCTTTCAAATAGTATAATTACGAAAATCAAACTGGTAAATATCAGGAAGCCATACAACTTCTACATCATCAAACCTTTAATTGAATTTAACCTCAAAATGGATGACTGCTTTTTAATAATTATATTTTTACTAATTAAAGAATATAATAGTCAATCGACCAAGACTTCGTGGTCCTTCGATACGCGCGCGTGTGTGGATGTTTACAGATAATAAAATATTCTCGAGTATTCAACTCTTGCGCACTATATTTGTTTGGTTAGAGTCTTTGCACTGTTCCTTTTCATTTCGGACCGCATAGGGTCGCACTCGGATTTAATTAACGTATTGAGGGACTCGATGCGTCATTACGTCCTTACGTTATATTTCCTGGTATGAATATAGATTAGCAATTGATATGTAATAATTGGAAAGGCAACAGAGTAGGGTAAATGTCAGAGAAGGAACATAGGTATAGATATAAATGACTATAACTGCTAATTGCGTCTAATTGAATCTGACGTTGTTTTCCGTGGCTAGGTATGAACCTATAATATACCAAAATCTGATTATGTCATTACTACCAGTGGTCAGACTTAAGTCTGACGCGCGTCGCATGCGTCACATTTAATTATCAGCCATTTTTATTAAAGAGCTACATAATTATTATTCTCAGTATGCTTAAATTCATGGAACTTTACAGCTGAAATACATAATGGCTTGTAAAAACTTGTTAAAAAATGAACTAACATTCCTCCAATTATTTACAACTAAACAATAAAATACAGATTCTAATAAGTACATAGCGTGGTTTAAACCAGATCATGGTTTTTAAGAAATGCTCCTTCAGTAAAATTCACGACACAACTTAAGAATCATTTAAAATTAAATACAGAATGCAAATATTCATTTATTCAAATTTCAGGTTTCCTTTTTTAAATATTCGAATAAGTTTGAGTTTCTCATTTACAAGTGCAAAGAAGTATGCAACATTTCCCAATAAGAGAAACGGCATTGACAAAAAATAACAATTTTACATGTGACTGGCCAAGAAAAACAAAATTTGAAATGTCGGAATTATTTTTCAGTTGCCTGCTACAGCTGTGTTTTTATGTTTTTTATATTCTGTTATGGAAATTACCATATTATACAGAATTTTAAATATATTTATCTGAGAAGTCCTCTTGTTCTCTCTAATTTTATAAACAAATTGTAGCTGTAGGCCAAAATAATGAATTTGTAGAAAACGGAGATATATTAAGATTGTATTATAACCTCATTCAGAATATATTAAACCTTTATGTAAGATAGCAGCAAGGATGGCGTATATTTATGACCGATACGAGTACGGGTTGTGCCTTTGCTTGATAACCGACTTGACCTCCGGCTAGTTCGAGTCGAGTTTTGTATATGATTTAGGTTTTTATTTGTATATAAACTCACCTGAAATATACTAAAATATTTTAACTTTCAAACTAAACACTTTCAACCTAGCTGGTCTACTCATTTGCACATTGTCTCAGATAAATAATAATCTATACTCTAGTCAGTGAAGACCGAATAAGAAATTACCCTTTTAAGTCACTCTGTATTCTTGTACCGGTCTGTTGCAAATTACGTTCTATAATCTATGAAGGATAAATTAGTACACAAAAAATAGAGAAATAATTGTTTCAACTCTTTGGAAATTAAATTCATTCATTCATAAATAAAAAAACAAAACATAAATGTTCATTACTACCAAAACAACATCTCACTCTGGTCTTTTAGCCTACAATCACATCAAGCATGTGTGAGTAATCCGTTAAAATGCTACCAACTTATTTACGGAGTTTGATCCTTCTTTATGACATTAACATGTTGGTTTAATCCGCAATTGTTTTGATGTTGATCCCTGTGACGGAAAACAGATTCTGTCAGCTGTCAAACTGCGCAATTTGTATGGTGTGTACTTTGGCTTGAGATCTCTTCACTCATCGCTGTTTATTTCTCAAATATATTTCTTACTTACTTCTTTACCAAAGTTGACCCGCTATTGATTTATAACTGCTTCGTTTAATAATTTACAGTAGCAAACATTAATTATAATATAAAATTTTAGAAACCTTTTTACAATTTTTTCTCACAAAACATGTGTTATGCCTGTTGCTCCGCAGACAAGCATATCATCCTTGCTGATTATTCTTCAAATAGACTAGACTAGACTTCTGTAAAAGATTCCTGTTCATTATACATTTTATAAAATATCTACGTAATTTTTAACAATTTCAAAACCACCATCAAACACTCACAATGAAAAATTACTCATTTTGAATTAAAGCATCATTACACATTCCAAACGAATCCGAAGTTCACCCATGTTGAATGCAAACGTTAAAATACACAAATTTCTGTAGGTATGCATCCCTGCGCCATTAATACTGAAACGTTTTGGTCCTAAGTTCCCATTTGGTCCTTTTAGCCAACAAAACGGTAATGTCCATGAGTAATCCACGCTGCAGCGGACTGACCGAGTTTAGATTTCATTAGTTAAATTAGCACTGTGCCTTGGGTACGCGGATTTATAATTCGAAGTAAGCAGGCAATCAAGTGAAGAATTCTAGAGATTTTAACTAAACATAAAAAAATGTTTCATAGTACTGTCAAACGTGCCATCTAAAGGATTTGTCTTCTAAGTTTGCTAAAGATACTTTTTCTGGGTCCGCCTATATTGATATGATAGGATTTGTAAATATTATTGAAGGAAGAGATACAAGACCCAAGCTCACGTGGAATTCTACAGTTTCTCTACCTTTGCCGTTAGGAAATAGGGTTGAGTATAACGTATGTACCTATATACATATTTATTTCAAGTCCTACATATAATATATGCAGTATTTGCCACTCCTACGATAAATACGATGGGCTGGTGCGCTCGTAGTAAATAGTACTAGGGTACAATAAGGTCAAAGAGATAAGTGAACAACGTTGTAAAGTAAACAATCACACACACCACAGTTTTCCAATAATTCCGCACACAGATTGAAATTAAAATTACTTATCTGTTAATGTGGCTCGCAGCTGTGCGGTGTGACTCAGATCGAGACTAAGTAATGGAGTTAGAATAATGTAGAGAGGACTGTGCTGTAATACATACAGATTAATGCCTATGATAATTTTGTAGTAGGTATAAGAGTAGGCATACTAAGTTTGAAAGAAAAGAGTTTCCTATTCCTCTATACGCAGATGGCCAGTAAATATCTTTTCGCAAATAAGTTGATATAAACTGGCCACAAATCTACATCTATAAATGAAATAAAAAAATAACATTCACCACCGTCTCTGAAGTCTGTGGCAAAAGCCGACCAAAAGTGTTGTCCAAAGGTATTGTGACAATTAATAAAAAAATGGTGACGTCATCTGAAGAGTTCACTATCTGCCATGCCATACTAATAATCGATTGTAAGATTTATTATGGATTTTTAAAACATTTTTTCCCCCTAACTCCGCAACTCCCTAACAACGCAAGTCTCATTTCAAAATGTACAAAAAATCCACGACAGAGAGGCCAAAAATAATTTACGATTATTGTAAATTTTCCAACGAAAATTCGTAATAATAATTCTTCATTTAAATATAAATGTCAGACATTTTATACATATCTACCGAATCTATTTCGTTACATATTCTTTGTCGGTCTCTTTGATGGGGCCGGTTAATAAACCTACCCAGTAAGAATACTAGTAACCGCAAATTGATAGCTGGAAAACAAAACATATAACAATTAATTAAAAATAAATCACTGCTACCTATTGTTTATGTCACAGAATGGAATATTGAATTGATTGTACAAAATTATGACATATTTTTTTATTAAATTGAATGCTTATTGAATAGGTACCTTAATTTTCCTGGTGGAAAAGATAGGATGTCTGGAATGGACTTCAAGAGACAAAATAATGATTATTCTCTGAGTTAGTTCCCGAATCGGATGTCCATAAACGGCCCGCATAATTATATGTGTTTAAAAAATAATTGCATCGCCTCTCGTAAACTCCAAGTCCTCCAGCTTTGAAACAGTCGAGGAACATGGTAAAATAAGGAAGCTGGAAAAAAATATCGCACAAAACCAGTACTGGAAATGTCCTCTGAAATTCTACTTTCAGCGGCTGAATTTCAAGAATGTACCTGAATACGGCAGCTTTGAGCTGAATGGCAAGACAGATTATGGCGTAAGTCGTCGCTGGAGACCGAGAGCACAGTGCGACATACGACAGCAGTTTAGGAAAAAAACAGGACTTGTTTTATTTTTGTGGCTAGTAATAAAAGTTTGTTCCATGTTTGAATTTGAGTTTCTTATTGAAAAACGTGCGTGGTTTGGTATTAAGATTCAGTTAAATAGTAGGTAGTAATCTTTGCGATAATTTGTATTACTAGGTATTTTCTAATTTTACTTTAGCAAATGATTTTCAATTTAATGTCACGTAACCATAAAGATTTTCAGGATTACAGTGATGATCAAAGGAAAACAAAAAGTTTTATTATGTGTTTACTTAAAAAACACACAACATCGATATGAAGATGATTTTGTGAACTGCCCAGATATATACGAGGTACTACTATACCTGCTTTTCACCGGCTAAAGCTCCAATTCTCTAGAATTTCCAGTGGTTGCGTGGGATTGACGACGCTTCAAACCTGTAATAGCGTTTTGTGATTTTTCCGCGTAACGGTAATAAAAATCTTCGAGAAAATAATTCACGTAGGTACGTAATTTTTACCGTAATATTGCTTTTAGAGGATTATGACTGAACACGGTGAGAAAGACGCTAAACCATGTTTCCGCGGAGAAAATAATAGTAATGTAATGTAGGTTTTGTTGTAATTCAAAATATATTACATATTTTATACAGCATCATCAGTACACCAGCTTACGTATTCACAAAACACATGTCATCGAGACATACAAATTCCACACATCCAAAGAAGAATGAACAGTTAAAAGAAAATTCAACCAAAATTTTGTCCCCACCATTTATAATTCAGTCCACAGTGCACCGCGCCCGACACTCCAAGTGTCACGTTACGCGTGTAGAGCGTCTGCAAGCGCGATGACACTTGCAACTGCTATTTGCTCTAATTGCAAGTATTATTACACGGTACACTACGAGAGCACGATATGTTGGTGTCGGCTGTGTCTACACTGCTGAGACTTTCAACACTAGTTGAAGGAATTCTCGTTAAGCGGAGAGTTTGTGTTGATAAAATGTTTACAAAATTTACTACGCATAGCGTAATGTACATTACGTATAATGTACATTAATACGCCTGTATTCTCCGAAGGGTTAGGCAGAGGCGTACTAATGTACACCCACATTTCGCCGGTATGTTTAGGTCCCTTGTAATACGGGGCGAGCCTATTGCTATTCCATTCCATGCCCTGGGACTTTCATAGAAAAACCCAATAACACTGCTCGAACTGGAAATCGAACCCAGGACCTCTAGCGTAGCAGTCACGCAGGAATACTAGGCTGATGAGGCAATTTACTACGCGGTCATACATTTTTGAACGATTCAAGTTTAGTAAAAATTACCATTTTGTATTTATGAAATATGTCCAATGAAGAGTAGATATGGACTTATTGTAGGAATGGCTGAAAACATTTCAAAGCAATAATTGATTTTATAAAAAACATCATACATCATCATATTATTATATCAAATCCATAATTATAATGTTGTTTAAAACTTTAAAAAGTTGAATAACTTCATTTGAAGGATTTAATATCTATGAAGCTAGGGCATTGAAATGAAACTACTTTTTACGGATTTTATCGCGTTATATTGATATTATTTAATTCAGTTAAGTAAAGTCAGAAATCAGTATCTAGCTAGGTACTCAAAAATAATAAACACACACTACATTTATAACTTGTGTAAAACGTTGAAAATAAACATGGTTTAGAGTTGACTTCCGCTTTGAATACATCTTACTAAGTTAGTTACTCATATTGTAAACATCACAGATCCGTAAAACTTTTCGAAAACAAGCCAATAATTCCAAGTTTACATTGTATACGAGACCAACAAGTGGGTATGAATATTATTCAGCATTGAAAACCGGCAGTAAATATTTATTTTTATTATTTAAATATTTATTTAAATATTCAACCTGATCTGCCTCGTTAGTCTAGTGGTTTCAAGTGCGACCGCTACGCTAGAGGTCTTGGGTTCGATTCCCAGGTCGAGCAAAGTCTTATTGGGTTTTTCTATGAAATTCCCAGTAGCAGCTCGGAGTTAGGAATTTGTGCCCGGTTAATGGCAATAGGCTCGCCCCCTATTACATGGGACCTAAACATACCAGCGAACTGTGGGTGTACCTTAGTACACCTCTGCCTAACCCTTAGGGGAATACAGGCGTGATGGTATGTTATGTTGTGTGTCAACCTGATCTGTGAGCTAAACTCTTCGCCGTTCCTTCCACTACATACAGATTAAAGTTTTTGTCTCCAATCTCAGTGATTGATTTGGGAGTATTTTTTGTACATCTGATCTGTCTCTAATCAAGTCCAAATTTGAACTCCATTCTATCAAATCGAGAACCGTAAGTGATGATAGGAAGAATTTGAATGAGTTTTCGTTTAAATAGCTCAAAGTAAAGCTGGTATGGCTCTTTCTTCAAAATGTTATTCCAGAAAATGCCCTACTATATGATGCACCTATATTAGTTCAAGATCATCTCTTAACGACCTTTTGTAAAAGGTCGCCTAATCTTTTTTTAATGAAAACATGACGGCATATCATGCTTCCGCCATTTGTTCTGAAAATCAGAATCTTACTGCTGTACGGTAAGATTTTAGGACTGCGGCCAAGCCTATTCCAGACACTAATATAAATACCGAACTGCTTAAAAATAATCATTAGTACCAACCCCACGATAACTTATTTATTTCACTTCCGCGTTAAATAATTAGATAAACATAGATATAATAATATGTACAAGTTGCTCATACTGTAAACATTAAGATATGAAAAACTTTTTGAAAACAAGTCATTAATTCTAATTTTGTGTTGTTTACAAGTGTGTTAATACTGTGATTCATGAAACCACAACCGCATTATTATGATAGCGCAATTTTTGTTAAACATGTTGTTTTTCAATACTTCAGTCTGCCAATGCGCCAGAAAACAGGATAAGCCTATTTCATTGGCATATCATACACACACACACACACACACACACACACACACACCACAACACACACACACACACACATGTTTCGAAATATCTAAATAACTTACCTTCAGGTTCCCTCTAGTAAATTAGAATTAAAAATACTTACCATTTCTTCAATTAGATCGTAGTTCTTTAATTAAAATTTGAATGTTAATTTTGGGGGTGGGCGCTGATGCCTATAGTACAAGATATTAATTTATCTTAGTTTAGGTATCAGCTTCAACTCTAATTATGTAACAATAACTACCTTTCTGTTCTAAATTTAAAAACGACCAGTATTTTGTAATAAGTACTAAAACTTGAAGGTGTAAATAAAGATTTTTTATTATTTATTTATTTATTATTGGCATATCATAAAAGCCAGTGACATGGACTGTGAATTACGGACTATGGTCTGTGCACTGTTGTTTACATAACATACATAAAATACCACCACGCCTGTATTCCCCGAAGGGTTAGGCAGAGGCCTACTAATGTACACCCACAGTTCGCCGGTATGTTTAGGTCCCATGTAATAGGGGGACTATTGCCATTAACCGGGCACAGATTCCTAACTCCGAGCTGCTACTGGGAATTTCATAGAAAAACCCAATAACACTTTGCTCGACCTGGTAATCGAACCCAGGACCTCTAGCGTAGCAGTCGCGCTCAGGACCACTTGGCTAATGAGGCACTGTTGTTTATACTAAGACAATACCTCCATCACCAGTATTAGTTAAGATATTATGCTCTCGTTTTGTTTTAATTATTATTATAAAGTACCACATAATTATATGTTTGCTGTGTGTGCCAATAAATACATTTTCTTTCTTTCTTTCAGTTACAACTCGACTCTTATCGAGTTTTTCATAAACATAGAGTGCTCGAAAATAAACAAAATACATCGTAAACATCCTCTTTCCTAAAACAATCATCAATCAATGACCATGTCAATTTAAAAACATATCAGATTTAGTATGTTCTTAATCCACTGGACCGTATTACATTTTAAATAAAGCCTTGAACCTAATCAAGGCACTCGGCAAACAGCGTGAAAATCTCAATTTTTCGCACCGCAATATGAGGCACCTTTAAATCTATAGTTACTGCTATGGGTTTATTGAACGGTACTATAGTATTTTTAAACACATGCGATTGATGCTTTTATTAACGGATTTAAAAAAAGGTAAGATTTTTTGTAGACTTAATGTTTTTGCAATAGGCTCGCCCCTGTTTCATGGTACCTAAACATACCGGCAAACTGTGGGTGTACATTAGTACGCCTCTGCCTAACCCTTCGGGGAATACAGGCGTGATGGTACGTTCATCCAGATATCTATATTGCCAAGTTCGGCGTACTGGCGATCATCATCAGCATAATTATATTTGTCTACAGATGGATCTAAGCTTCTCCCAGTAAATGCCACAGAGCCCGACCTTACGCTTTCTTCATCCAATTACGGTCTCTGTTAGTGGACTCTTATGTTTAAAATAGCCGCATTTAGCTGGAAACACAACGTGAACATAATTTTGAAAAGGCTATTTGTAAGAATCTGGGAAACGACACCTGAAGGTCAGAAGTCGGTAATTATGTCTAAAATACTAGTAACAAATTGTCTCCCATCTATATACTGACCGCGGTAACCGCAGCTCAACCTCGCAGCCCTAATACGCAGTTATTTTGCCACGAGCAAAAACATTTACCTAGGTACCTATGAACAATAATAATTATGTTATTTGTGTAGGTATAATTATTATAATGTAGGCACAGTAGGTATCTATAATAGGTACTATAGGTTCGATAACCCGAGGTCAACTAGTGTTTGCTTTCCTTACTCGTTATAATGTTTTATTTGCAGTTACGTGTGCAAAGTTGGTCCTTTGAGACGGTCAATAGATGGCGTTAGTTGTGTTTTACATTTTGATAAAAATACATAACATTATAACAAACCATTACATACGCCTAGATATTTCTTTAAGATTCTGTTAGAAATATACCGATCTACACCCACGGTTCGATGGTATATTTTCCCATGTAATAGAGGGCGCACTTATTGCCATTGACCGGGCAGAAATCAACACTCGAGCTGCTACTGACAGTAACACAGAAAATCCCAAAAACCATTTTGCTCGTCTCAGGAAACGAACCCGTGACACACTTAGGAGCCGTGCTTTCAACTATTAGACCGATAAAGTAGCATATAACTAAATAACCATAAAAAACCAACACTGCAGCATTTGCATTGATTATTAGCATTAATTTATAAAATTATAAAAAAATCTGCCGTATATTTTAAATAACACAGAAATATACGGAAATAAGTAAAACCTCCAATTACAATAGTACAAACACTGGTAAAATAAAATGAAGAAAAGAAAAAGGAAATTCAACTGAATTAAAATAACCATTATACTCACAAAACATGACATTTAAAACGTCATATTAAAATATCAATGTATGACTGAAAAACAACAGAAATGCGAGCATGTTGACGAGAGCCAAGGCTAAAGCCGAACGACCACTACCTCCGGAATCGTCGCTCTGCTTCGCCTCGCAAACGCCGGTATCTGGAGAATCTCGGACCCCGGTGGCTGCAGTTGCGTCGAGCTCAAGCGACGAATATTACTCTCCACCGACCAAAAGCCGAAAAAGAAAAAGAAATTAAGTATATTGATTTGGCACACGAGGTTGTCGACACGTGGGAGGTAGATTCGGCGATCATTGTACCAATCGTTGTGTCAGCCAATGGTCTAATAGCCAAGAGCCTCGACCAACACCTACGGAAGCTCACACTAACTGGCTGGATCAAGAGTTTGAATCAGAAAGCAGTACTTCTGGGCACGCCCCGCATTGTTAAGAGTTTCCTCTCTCTGGAGCCCTGACCACCGGTAGCTTGGATCCTGCTGCCGATACCGGAGGGCTACTATTTTGTTATATTTTTAAATGTTTTTCTTTATTCTTTATAAAAATATTTAAAAATGTACAAAGTACGAGTAAGTTAATATAATAAATGGAAGTTTACAATTATAACATTAACATCAATCTATTGAAGCCTAATCACCTTTCTGTCTATCTGCCAAGAGGTTAATCAGACAATGATAACACCTACTAACCTAATTCCAATTAATAAGGCGACTTATTAATTCCATTTGCCTAGCGATGCGCGCATCGCATTATCGTAAGTTTCAAATAATACTTTTAATTGTTTATTTATGCAAAACAATGTCTGTATCTAACCCACTGGGTGTAATTGGTGATAATTAAACAGTGGTATTAATAACTAGCATGTAAACAATCGCTATATAATGACAGGGTTAAGTAATTTAATAAAAACTGTTGCTAATTGCTGTAGCGTTTAGCTTGGTACATCTCTGGATAGTCTTTATCTTACAGCACAACACAGATCTGTCATAATAAAATATATTATGATACCATGGGAGAGCCATGCTTCGGCAAGAATGGGCCTGTTCAATCGGAGTGATATCACGGCGTCACAAAAGACCAGGGTGTAATAATTGGGTCTTACACAACCCAAATTCCCAATCCCAGTGACCTACTTATCTTATAACTGGTCTTTAAGTAAGGACTACACGTGGTGATAGCCTGTTGATGTGACCATTGGACTGCCAAGCAAAGCTCTCGAGTCAGAATCCAAGGCATGAACCACTCTTCAGTCAAAGTCATGTCCGTATTAATGTTAACAATACAATTCATCATCACTTTGCTTAAATGTTGAAGGAAAAAATCGTGAGGAAGTCTTTATGCTTGAAGATTTTCTCGACGGCGCGTATGAAGCTTGTCAACCCGCAGTAGGGTAGGATTTATTCCTTCCATTCTGAGAGCAGATCCGTGTCTAGTAGTGGAAAAGTAAATACCTATAACGGGTTGACTACAAATACACAAAAGAAAATGACATAGGTAGCATACATAAATCAATACTACTGATGACTATCAAAGCAAAGCTCCAAGCAAGTATGTCAATCAAAAAAAGGGAGATATGTTAGGTGATTCCCATGAGATAAGGAAAACGCTAACACCACAGAACGCACAGCTAAGGAAGCATAATAGCTATAGACGTTCCTTGATAGCTTTCGTGCTCTCCGAGGTACGGAGGGGCCTCTATAATACATCAAAACAGTCAATAGACTGACCGCCGTAAGTGCAGTTCAACATTGTAGATTATCGTAGAGCAAAGTTAGGCACATTTACTAACATTAAGACCAGGAAAAATACTGAAATTAAAATCGCTCATCACTTCAATTACATGCCCCGCTGCCTTCAGTTAGTCAGTATCATATGTGATTAGACTCATCATCGGGAATCCCCAACAGTTTTCAGAATAAGGAAAATTGTAATGCAAAAACTTCTGCGAAAAAAATTGCGTGCAACTCTCACTATGTGACCAATATCATGACAGATTACACTCGATTTAGTAATTATATATTCTGCGACGGCTGTCTTCCGCGAAGCTGAACGAAAGTGAGACAGTTGGTTTTCCTGGAACCGTTATCGGATCGTAAACGTAGAGTGCTGGAAGTGGGGTGATTTGCAGTCCAGATGCAGCTCCCAAGCGGTTTTGTATACGCCATATTCGACTGAGGTTCCCAAAAACAGGATATGTATGTATAGGCTATTATTTTATACAATATTAAGTCAACTCAAAATTCCTACGGCTCAGTCTACAAAACTCCTTAAAAAGAGAGACTGGACCTTGTCTACCTTGTGGTACCACTGTAGGTTAATAAATATCACAATTCTACTTTTTGTTTTCTTTCACCTCATTAGAATGGGAGACTTATGGGTAGGGACTTTGTTAAGCAGTACGAATAATTTGTCCAATATTAAAGTAATAGTGATGAATTAAAATAGCAGAAGAACAAATGGATCAGCGTCTGAACCAGAACCCAGAACTGCTACTATTGACCAGGGGCCGAAGCCTATTATTGTTCAATTGTGTCAGGTTGTTCGGTGGCAGATTTGCCGGCGAAACTTTCAAAAATCAACAATTATAAAATAATTGAATAACAATTTTAACATAAAAACTGATAGAATTGGGGTTGTGATATTGTCACATTGAAACACTGCTCGTAGATCGTAAACCTTCAACATGAATGTCACCGAATAGTTTAAAAGCATTGAATCTTTGCTAAATTGTATGCTTTTATGAGTACAACCTATCGGTCAGTTCCGCTTGAAGTTCCACTAACTACAGCAAAGGTTAGAACTGAAACATGATTCAGATGTGAGTCAAAAGGAAATTTCCCTCGCTGATGTGTGCCAGATAAACGTAAAATTGTAAGCATCGCGTGCGCATTGTAAGCGTCAATTGAAGAATTATTGCGTAAGTAGGATGAAACAGTTACTGTTCATAAATCAGGAATGATTTTGCTACAAGATACTATTGATTCTCTGTCATCATCATCCAAGATTTTCCAACTGTGCTGGGTTGAAAACTACATATCTAAATCTATGATAGTCAGTCACTACTTGTGGATGTCATTATTAAGAGATTGAAAAATGGGACTCATCGCTTCATCTGCTGTTTGAGGTCAGGGCAATTGTCACCCATCTATTGACTGGTCGCGGCTAGCACTATATATCTATATCTCAACTGCTCAGATTTGATTCAGCCCATGTAGTGTTCCGTCTCTCTTGCAGAAGAGCCTCACGTTGTGGTGTCAGTCTTTATCCTCAAAAAACAGCGAACTACTCTTTCAAAAGTGCAGCAAAATTAAGATGCACTTTTTCAGTCCCAAGACAATAATGAAAAAGCATAATGTTTCCAATTATTCTGTCAAAATTAGCCAACACAAGCAATTTGGTAATATCAAGATACGTATTTTATTACCGACTTCTGCGGGAGTTAAAACAGTTACTTCATTACGACACAAACTAATAAAGCCAGGAAGGTTGTTATAACAACAAGTAACAACCATTTACGGGCAATAAACCGAAAACAATAATTTAAACATCAAAGGCGCCGCATTAGTTAAATTTCTGAGCGTTTTGCGATTCGTCATAATGTGAAGTTTACATTGCACCGGTTAATTTAGGGTTCTCTGAGTTATGAATGGACCCTTGTATATTCTAGCTAGGAATCTAATAAACTTGTTACTCGACAAGTTTCTTATAAAAGATTGTATGGTGCCTGTCAGGCACGGCTGCTAAGTCTAAGGTTCTAAAGTTCGACTCCGAGGACAAGTAAAGTGTTATTGGGATTTCCAATAGGGAATCCACGACTTCCACTCCTATTACATAGGAGCTAACACATACCAGTGAACTGTGGGTATCCATAAGTATGCATTTAATAATTTATCTTTAGGGTCTAATTTTGGTAAAATTTTGTGGTAAGGCATACAAGGCTGGAGCCCACATTGATAGATAACTTTTGCCATTCCAAAAAAAAAATGATTTTATCAAATTTTGCTTTTTGTGTCAATACAATCATACGTCATGTTTTCTTTCTTACATAAAAATCACCAATCACGATTATTTCGGCAATATTCTCCTCGTAAGCGTTCAGTCCTTTGTAAGATAAATATTCAAAACAAAACGGTACTTTTAGTACGAACGTAAAATTAAAGTTCTGCTTAAAGAATAGCAAACAGCTTAGCGTTTGTTTGCAAAATAAATTTTATGTTTTCGTCGTGATTTGCATTTTGTTAATGTATGAAATTTGTATGAAAGCAGTTTTGTTAGACCGTGATGTTTTAAGCGGTTAAATATAATATCTAACGGTGCTGTCAACGAGGAAGTATTATTGTAGTTCATTATTTTTATCTTGGCATAATATTAAGCGAGTAATATATTTTTTAATTTATTTAATGAGCTACTTAGAGAGCGCTTCTAGCGATAAGACAACCCATTGTAGCATATTCTATGATTGATAACTTATACTTGGCATTAGTTTTTGGTGTACAATAAAGTATATTCTATTCTATTCTACTTAATTTTTACTTATTTCGAAGTGTTATTGGGTTTTTCTATGAAATTCCCAGTAACAGCTCGGAGTTTGGAATTTGTGCCCGGTTAATGGCAAAAGTCTCGCCCCTTATCACATGGGACCTAAACATACCGGCGAAATGTGAGTGAGAGCACGCCTCTGCCTAACCCTTCGGGGAAAACAGGCGTGATGGTATTATATGTTATGAAAATGCAAAAAAGTACAAAAAGATAGAAGAGACACACAAGGGTATTATTACCCTATTTACTATTCTGTTTACTTGTAAGCAATATTTACCCTATTAATAATGCTTGAACAGTAAATTAATAAAAAGAAAACAGAAACAAAACACGGAACCCTCTCTTATATTAATTGGTAAAAAAATATTTTCTAACAAAATCAACTTAAAGCGCAAAAAACTTCGCTTCAATATTTTTGCTCCTACAAAAACAATTTGCTTCCCGAAACTAATTTTAGTGGTGTGACTGATGATCATTTTATCGAATAAGGAAATAATATTAAGCTCATAGGTGTGTATATTTTAGGGGCTGATCTGAGGTTAAGCTTCACTCGACGCGGTCAGAGTGAGGATGGGTGACCATTCTTAACACGTCAGGACTCCTCCATGCCTCGGAGAGCATGTAAAGCCGTCAGTCCCGGCTGTCATACGGCCATCTTTGACAGTTGTTTGTGGTAGTCAGCCCAAAATAGCCTGACAACCAGTCTATCCTCCGAATATTGGTATTGCCTAGAAGTTGGGTTGTAGGGGTCTGATGGCAGTTGTTTCGTGTAAAATGCTGATATTCAGCCGTATTAGTAGCGTAGTTGGGACATTTTGTACTCAAAAAATCCGTCTATCTCACAGAAGAATGGTACTGTAGAGACCGGTGCATGGAGGTTGAATCGTAATTAAGTTGGCGGGTAAATATACATAAAAATTATAGACACTACATTTCAACATTGCATCATATTCAGCGTTATAAAAAAAAAACATGAAACTGCCTTATTAGCAAAGTGGTCCTGAGCGCGACTGCTAAGCTAGAGGTCCTGGGTTCGATTCCCAGGTCGAGCAAAGTGTTATTGGGTTTTTCTATAAAATTCCCAGTAGCAGCTCGGAGTTAGGAATTTGTACCCGGTTAATGGCAATAGGCTCGCCCCCTATTACATGGGACCTAAAAATACCGGCGAACTGTGGGTGTACATTAGTACGCCTCTGCCTAACCCTTCCGGGAATACAGGCGTGATGGTATGTAATGTTACGTTAAAACATGTCTTTCACACCATTTATCTCAGAAAAAAACATAAAATCTACAAAGAGTTTATGACGTAATTATTGTGACGTAAAAGTACAGTTAGGTTGAACTGTTTCAAGCTACATAATGCCTAAAGCCCCACGATTATTTTTAATTTTCTCTCGACTCAACAATTTGGGTTCACGTATAATTTATCGACCATAAAACCGAATTCGGCACAAAGTGACAATCCCTTTGTCGCGTTACGTTTCGGAGAAACCGTTTGATGACTGACGGACAGACACTTATTATGTGTACGAGTTGAGTTTACATCCGACGCTGTCAAATGTGATATTAAATACAGTATTTTTGGCAGTGTCTTTTTGATATTTTTTTAATGGTGTTTCTTGGCAAATTACTTTTTTTATGAGTGTGAATATCTATATTTCATACCATCACCATCATCACGCCTGTTTTCCCCGAAGGGTTAGGCAGAGGCGTACTAATGTATTTACACCCACAGTTCGCTGGTATGTTTAGGTCCCATGTAATAGGGGGTGAGCCTATTGCCATTAACCGGGCACAAATTCAAACTCCGAGCTGTTACTGGGAACTTCATAGAAAAACCTAATAACACTTTGCTCGATCTGGGAATCGAACCCAGGACCTCAAGCGTAGCAGTCGCGCTCAGGACCATTAGGCTAATGAGGCAATCTATATTGACGCCTGTATTCCCCGAAGGGTTAGCCAGAGGCATACTAATGTACACCCACAGTTCGCCGGTATGTTTAGGTCCCATGTAATAGGGGGCGAGCCTATTGCCATTAACCGGGCACATATTCCTAACTCCGAGCTGCTACTGGGAATTTCATAGAAAATCCCAATAACACTTTGCCCGACCTGGGAATCGAACCAAGGACCTCTAGCGTAGCAGTCGCGCTTAGGACCACTTGGCTAATGAGGCAGTTACAGTACATCAATTTACTAAGTCGTTTATACCTGAAAATTCTGAAAACTATTTCTTTTTAATCAATTTCCTGTCTACCCTCAATTACACACCAAACACAGGCACATAAATACATTTAATTGCATAAATACGAAACAATACCATCACTTACTGCGCCAATAAAAAAACTCCGTAAACGCCACGTGCGCTGTGCGTCGTAAATTTCGTGCGTCCGTTTATTTGCGTCGATCTCAGCCGTAGCATCTGCGATTGTTGAGCGTTTTTATAGCGCACGTATGAAAGTTATGTGGTGAAATGTTGGTTTGTGAATACTAGTGGATATTTGTGTTGTAGTAAACTTTTTCGGTTTCATTGATAGATTGGGTAACTGTAACGGCCAACAGCAGATGTTCATGCTTGCATTATCAAAGTTCGCTAAATTTCATGCAGATTCTATGAATGTGGCTCATGGCTTATCATTATCATGCAGCATAATCATATAAAGCCTGCATTGAAAAGATTGCAAGATTGTCTTTTAGGTGCTGCAATAATTTTAAGGTGGTGTGACATAATTATGTTTTCAAATTATAGGTATGCATGGATTAAGTGTAATTAAATTATCTGCATGATTAATAAAAATGAGAATGAATAAAAGTCTATCAACGAAAGGAATTTACAAGGCGAATGTCAGCGGCAGCTTCGGAAGCGGGCGTCCTAGAACGATATTATTGCCAAAGTCCTACAAAAAAGTCCGTTACGTAGTACTCACAACCGGCACGTGTGTATGAGAAGATTTATGAATGTGGCAGAAGCAAAATGAGTATGCAAGAATCGTAGCAAGTGGTGGTCTATAGTTTTTGCCTACCCCTTTATGAGAAAAGCGTAAATGTGTATGTGTGTAATAAAAAACAACATATTGAAAATTATTTCTATTAGACACGCCGCACACGTGACACAAACTCACACATACGCACGAAATTTAAGAGAATACTAATTTAAATCCGCAATAAATAATCGCGAACGGCCAGAACAAACGGCGCGTAACCAGTAACGTAAACACGTGAAATGTAAGCGGATTTGTATGGCCGTCAAACGTGGACGTAAACTTGCGCGCAAATTGCAGTAGTGAGCGAGTGTAGCCCGTTTTATGTTTAGTGTCATTTTGATTTAGACAAATAATATTTTATTTTATTGTTACATTTTTTGAATTACGAGGTCTTTTGATATTTTTGTTTTATTGCTACTTCGTGGTTGATATTATTAACATCTTTAGATATTTTTTTAAGTCGAACATTCCTTGGTCATTCCATTTAAAACAATGTCTCATGTCAATCAATAATTAAGAGAGATACCTAGTCATGTCAAACAATCTCTCTAATTCATTCATGTGAAATGGGGATAAGTAACATATCTAAGACAGACAGTGGACTTCACGGTCACGATTCTTTAATGAATTAACGCTCATAAACATATACCTTGGATACGAGTAGGTACATCATATTAATATTAATTTCCCAGAGAAAAATAGGTACCTACCTTCTTGTATTTTGTTCTATTTTCAATATTCCGAAATCTTTTAAGGAATACCCCTTATAAATTTACTGCAGGTTACATTACAAGTTTGTGAGAATAATGTCTATGAAAAACAGCCGGACGAATTCGCCAGTAGAACTCTAAAAAGAACTTAATGAAAATCTGAAATACCGGAACTTCACTCAGTTGTCAGTAGTTATTCCGGGGCACATCACTACGTTATTCGGTTATTTTTGGCGGCGCACTGCACCGTACAGTGGAATTTCATTTGGACTCCCACTTCCAACATGGGTAGGCGTACAAAGCTTTGTAGGTATATCTCTGTTAATTTTGCAATCAAAAAGCATCAGTCATTCTCGTTCGGTTCAAACTGATACTTGCAATTATTTCGACTACTGCACGGCTCGCTGCTTCGCTATTTCTGCAATTTTTTTAATCAAAGAACACCACTCAACTCTCAAAATTGTAACGCAATTCCTCATTGTCACAGTCTTCGGCTTCAGTCCTCCAGATGCAGCTAGATATCAGTATTATAATACACCAATCGATTGCAATCAGACCTTCGCAAACCAAATTCTAGCCAATACGTATAATATCCGAAGGACTCGTATCCTTAAAAAGTAACACTAACTATGGCTTTGGTTTTAAAAAAGGAAGATTAGTTTGCAATCGACTATGTAGTTTGTACCTGCGAGCACAGATGTCGCTACAAAATATTTTCGATCACAACTGCGCAAGATTCACGTTCTGACAAACAAACAGCAAGTTTACAGTTTAACATTTACCGGCTATAAAGCTGAAGCCATTAAACTAACAAGTTGTCCAATTTATTAGCAGTTCAGCGAACTCCACACCTATTGGAGCGCACGCGCAGATTAACTCGAATTATCTAATAATGAGTGCAATGAGGGAACGCCCGCGCAATGCACTCTCGCTAGCGTATGGAGGATAATCAGAAGGACTAGTCTAAAGAAATGGCAGAGCATTGGAAGAAATGCAGATGAGTTCTTCTCGTTTTAGAGTCGCGGGGAAAACCATAATATAATGACTAAAAAAAATATAATAATAAAATAAAATAATATATTATAATACTATAATTAAAAAGTTTGAACGAGGCATTGTTATTTTATCGATAGATATCTCTCCCCCTTTACAAACATCCCTAGGAGTTCCTACACTATAAAAACAGTTCCGTTACCATGATTAGGGCTGATTCAATGCATGCACTCGATGATGCAAGCGAAGACTATTGTTAGTACGATTTTGCCCAGAAGTACGACAGCAATGGCTCAAGGAAAAAAATCCCAATAATACCTACAACTTTGTCAGTAATCCCACCTGTGATATACAACATTATATATATTTTAAGTATATGCCAAACTTTGACGTGGGAGAGCCATGCTTCGGCACGAATAGGCCGGCTCGACCAGAGTGATACCACGGCCTCACAGAAAACCGGCGTGAAACAAAGCTTGCGTTGTGTTAGTGAGTGTTAGTGAGGTTACCGGAGGCCCAAACCCTTTTAAGAGGCGGGCAACGCACTTGCGACTCCTCTGGTGTTGTGAATGTCCATGGGCGGCGGTTATCGCTTACCATCAGGTGAACCGCCTGCTCGTTTGCTCCCCTATCCCATAAAAAAACTAACTAGGCGCGGGTGCATAGCGGGGCGGGGGTAATAAGACGTGGTGATCATGTTTTTGTATGAACAATTATGTGACATACCTAACAAGCTTAAAACTTTGTAATTTTTCGCGATACAGTTTTGAAATTTTGTACATAGAGTCTGTACGTAAAAATACTAGACACGCGTCTCGGGTTTCGCTTATACTAAAACTAAGGTTGTATAATAGTTATATAAATATTATCTTCTAGCTGACCCGGCGAACTTCGTACCGCCTAACAGTCGATTCTGAAACTAACGTCACTCAATTGTTTTGCCTTCCCGGAACCCCTCCACTAAAACTCAAACTTTATGGTATGGTATTAAAGTTCAAAATGACTTTTAAGTATTATTACGAATCTTTTGTATGGGAATACTAGTATAGAAAAGTGTTGATTTTAACTGCCTCAATAGCCAAGTGGTCCTGACCGCGACTGCTACGCTAGAGGTCCTGGGTTCGATTCCCAGGTCGAGCAAAGTGTTATTGGGTTTTTCTATGAAATTCCCAGTAGCAGCTCGGAGTTAGGAATTTGTGCCCGGTTAATGGCAATAGGCTCGCGCCCTATTACATGGGACCTAAACATACCGGCGAACTGTGGGTGTACATTAGTACGCCTCTGCCTAACCCTTCGGGGAATACAGGCGTGATGGTATGTTATGTTATGTTATGTTGATTTTAAACTATTTCAGGCAATTTTTATTTTTTTTCTCTCCGTAGGAACGATCCTCGTAGTTCAAGGATTATTATAAAAAAAGAATTAGTGAAATCGGTTCAGCTGCTCTCGAAATTTGCGCGTAGCAACAGATTTGGCGATTCATTTTTATATTAAAGAAGATTATTCGATTATTTCATATTCATTTTGATTTACTGTTCTATCTTTCATTGCGTAACCACTACGCAGTAGCGTACATGGGTGACAATATTGCGTGGTGACATACCACTATAACTTGAGCCCTCTTCCCAAGTATTTTATAACAAGTTATGGGTCTACTTGGTGGGTTATGCGCAGCGAGTGACTTATTACTATAATACGGTTCGTACAAGCTTTTGCTTTTGTCTGCTGTGCCAATTAATTGGTGTAGGTTTCGCCTCATCGACCTAAGTAATGGGGAAACCATTGTTCGTATGTGTTTGTAGGAGTACTTGCCTATTTCCTTGCAGCAGTTTCATAAATAGGTCGTTTACATAATAGAGTAGGTAATTATATTATTTTTATATGATTTCAAAATATAACTATTTCTATCAATTTGGAATTTAAAGCAGGGTGTTAAAGCATACTATATGCACTTAGAATTTTTTATAAGAGAGCAAGGAAACCATTATATCTTAGACGACCTCTGTGGTTTAGTGGTTCGAGTACCGGACTGCCGACCACGAGATCGTGGGTTCGATTCCCACAAATATTTATGTGATGAATATAAGTGTTTGTGTTTGTCTGGGTGTTTCTTATGTAAGTATTATAAGTATGTATTTACAAAAAAAGTATATAAGTATTATATCCATTGTCTAGTACCCATAGTACAAGCTCTGCTTAGTTCGGGACTAGATGGTGCTGTGTAAAAATGTCGCAGAATATTTATTATCTTCTTTTTAGTGATAGGAGCAAAAATGTGAAAGATACATTATCCATGTCGATATTTGCCGTTACTTTAAAAAACTAATTTCAGCAACCAATCTCTAGTCTACAATAGTCGTACGAAAAAATAATACCTATTTATGATTTCCGGGTTTTAATCCTCAATAAAGAACTATTTAGGAATTATCATTACAATATTCCTAAACTTTCTAAAGTTTATCAAAACTGTATTATTAGTGTTTTTAGGATGTTTTTATTAAACACTTGTTTCACTGAAAAAATATCTAAAATGAAAAAATGCGAAAGTTTGTGAGGATTGATGGATGGATGGATGTTTGTTACTCTTTCACGCCAGAACGGCTGAACGGATCTGGATATAATTTGGCACTGACATAGATTATAGTCTAGAATAACACATGGGCTACTTTTTATCTGAAGTCCACGCAGACAAAGTCGCGGGCAGAAGCTAGTAAGTAATATACCTAAGTTCAGAATGTGAAGGCAAATTTCGATATGGCAGGTAGGACTCGCGGTGGCTTAGTGGTCATAGCATCTGGTGTATCAAACCAGAATACGCAGGTTCGAATCCTGCCTGCGAGTCGAATTTTTCCTTCACCTAATTAACAATATATATAATAATATACTAGCTTGTTTTTTTGTACAGTAAAGTCCTACTTCATAAGTCGGTTAAATAGGCTAGGACAATGAAGATAAAAGTTAACTAGTACACATTGTTCATCCAATAAAGCTAAATAGACCAGGAAAATTAATGATATGGCTTTTTAACAGTGCGACCAGCAATTATGTCTAATGTAGAACTACGCACAAAGGGTGAATGCGCAAATGTAACTTGATATAGCAGTAATTGGGTTATTTCTGTCTAGGTCAAGCTCAAGGCTGCCTTTTGTTTGTTATCTGAAAACCTGTTTTACTAGTAACCGCTGTAAAATTCAGCAAGGTCGTTAATGTATGACTGTGACGACTTTACCGAATTTCACATTAAATACATCTAACCGTACCTAATATGACCAAGTATTCATCTTTTTTATTTAAAAAAAAGACGTTTCTCTCTAGAATTTTCTCTTATATCGTGGATGCTTTTACAAACTGAAACGCCCTGACCCGGTACACCTAGGTAAATACATGTAGGTCATACAAATATGTCCTCCGTATGGGGATCGAACCCACAAGACGTGGCGCAGAAGCTGATCGTTCAGCCGCTACGCCAAACGTGTCTTGGCTTATCACAATACATATACAACATTGTTTTTAGTATATGAAAAACCTGAATATGATTTGTACAGAATAAGAAACTGAATCGATTCCGATAATTTTTACACTATTTATATTATCACCCAAAAATATTTAAAAAGTTACAAGTAAACACAACAACACTAAGGGCCACTTGCACCAACTTCTTAAATATGTTTATAATATTGTATTTAAATACAATTTTCCATTGTAATGTTTTGTGTTTAAATTCAATTTAAACATATTAAAGAAGTTTGTGCAAGTTGCTCTAAGTATCTTTCCGCTATTCTACGCGCACAAGTCACGGCAGCTGAAAACGGCACTGGGCGCGGGCGCACAGCGAGGCGGGGGTAATAAATAAGCCGTGGTGAGCATGTTTTTGTACGGACAACTAGATAACATAACAAGCTTATAACTTTGTGATACAGTTTTGAAATTTTGTAAGTACATAGATTATTTATACAAATATTAGACACGTGTTTGGTTTCGCATATACTAAAACCAATGTTGTATAATAGCAGATAAACCAACTGACAGCAAACAAATGTGCATGGTGTGCATATTGATACTATAGTCCATTATTTTGACGACGATGACGACCTCGTGGTTCGAGTACCGGACTGCTGACCATGAGGTCGTGGGTTCGATTCCCACAGAACACAAAAAAATATGTGATGAATATAAGTGTTTGTGTTCGTCTGGGTGTTTCTTATGTATTATAAGTATGTATTTACAAAAAAAAAGTATTTAAGTATTATATCCATTTTCTAGTACCCATAGTACAAGCTCTGCTTAGTTTGGGACTAGACGGTGCTGTGTAACAATGTCCCAGAATATTTATTTATTATTTACAAGCTTCTGCCCGCGACTTCGTCCGCGTAGCGTGATGATATATAGCCTATAGCCTTCCTCAATAAATGGGCTATCTAACACTGAAAGAATTTTTCAAATCGGACCAGTAGTTCCTGAGATTAGCGCGTTCAAGTAAACAAACAAACAAACAAACTCTTCAGCTTTATATATTAGTATATAGATTTATTATTATATTTCCTAAAGAAACATTATCTTTCAATCCATTTCACAACTTCATATAAAGGAAAAGCGAGCCATCGAGCTATAAGTATCTGTATGCATACACGTAGCGGCGAGACCGCTCTGCCTCAGCCTGTATAGAAGATAATACCATACTGCAACGTTGCTTGTCAAATTATCGGGTGACGTCGACTCGCCGGAGCGGACGGTCTATTCGCCATTCTAACAGGACTATTCACGTGGCTATTCTGATAAATTCGTAGGAGAAATAGTGAGCTAAACTTTGAAGCTTATTTATATAGCTATTTTCCTCTCCTTATATACACATTTTCTTCACACTTTCCTTTTGATCTACACACTTTATATTATCAACTTAGTAGCAAAGGATTTTAAACTTTATCATCTCTAGTATTATAAAACTCGTACAATGAAGATATAAAAAAAACTAGCAGGTCAGGGTTATATAAGCGTCTCCGAATACAAGAATGTGATTTTTTAAATTCTTATCTGTTTGTTACGGGTTGGCGCAAAATCTACTGAATACATTTTAATTTTGTTAGAAAGTATATATGCTCCAAATTAAAAAGTGGTAAACTTCTTATCACAATTGATTAAACGGATCCTGAGATAAAGCTTGACCTCTCTGATGTATACAGACCCATACAAAAAAGAGATCATCACTGTTGGATTTTGATTTAATTATTTTTGGGGTCCATTTATAATCTTATGATTAATATAGCTAATGTTTTCATGATTTGATGTTTTGATGATTGAACATTGCTAACATAATATAGCTTCACGTGAGCAAAGCCGGGGGTAAAAGCCAGTATTTACATATAAATCTAAATCTTAAAAAAATGCACTTAAATAACTAAGCACATGACAATACAATTTTGCTAAATGTTTACCCAGAACCTCCCCCCTCTTTCTACCCCTGTTTACCTTATACGACAGACAATTACAGACTAAATTACTAATAGTATTAGTTCAGTACAGTTTGATGTTTGCACGACGGAAATTAATTCCCGAGGACGTGAATTCACTAAAGATTGTGTCTAAGGAATAAACATTCACCAGGTAACAGTATAATTAGTACCTACATTACTGCTTAGTTGCATTCCATGACTGACGTCTATAGAGCAATAGATTTTTTTTGCATTTTTTTATAGTTATTTTAGTGATTATACCTGTTTTTTTTAATAGGGGGGGCAAACGAGCAGACGGATCACCTGGTGGTAAGCAATAACCGCCGCCCATGGACACCCGCTACACCAGAGGAGTCACAAGTGCGTTGCCCGCCTTATAAAAGGGTTTGGGCCTCCGATAACCTCACTCACTCGGCGAAACACAACGCAAGCATTGTTTCACGCCGGTTTTCTGTGAGGCCGTGGTATCACTCCAGTCGAGCCGGCCCATTCGTGCCGAAGCATGGCTCTCCCGCGTGAAGAGACTTAAATTCTGAATGTGAAGGCAATATTTCGCCCAAGCGGGTGGGACTCGCGGAAGATGCAGGTTCTAATGCTGCCAGTAGCAGTCGATATTTCCCTTCACTAAAATAACTTTATAATCTTAGCATGGAAAATGCATGATTACAAAATAACAGAGGCATGCCCCTTGAAAAAAAAATCAGTCAGACACCACTTTTTTATCAATAATTATACCCCACTTGGCATGTTAGGTTAGGCCACATGTAAATATCATCAAGAAGATTAACACAAAATTCATTTAACCGATAGGTATATCGGGTATAATTCTCGGAAACATTTACATTTACGCACGCACATTGTGACTCTTTTGTGTGGACAAAAAACCAGTGCGAACGAGACGAAAAAATCGCAATCATTTGTCCATCAGCCACAATGGACCACCGTTACCCGTTATAATGCAGGATGCTAAATAATTATACATTCATACACAAATGTACGGTACTGTATTGAAAATGGCACACTTTCTGGCCGTTTTGAGGAGCGTTGCACTGTGGTTTGAACGTTTGTTAAAGTGTGGAAAAATTATGTTTTATTTGTTGTTGTTCAGTGCAACGGTATGCGATGTGGGTTAAACTGTTATAATGTCTCGGTGTGTGATTGATATTGAACGTTTTTGGTGTGTGTTTTTTTTCAGATCTTCTGTCCAAATGACAATTTAAAAATCGAAGAATGATTACATACCATCACCTAAGGGTTAGGCAGAGGCGTACTAATGTATACCTAGTTCGCCGATATGTTTAGGTCCCATGTAATAGGGGGCGAGCCTGCCATTAACCGGGCACAAATTCCTATCTCCGAGCTGCTACTGGGAATTTCATAGAAAAACCCAATAACACTTTGCTCGACCTGGGAATCGAACCCAAGACCTCTAGCGTAGCAGTCGCGCTCAGGACCAATGGACTAATGAGGCAGTAAAATCGAAGAATGTTTAAAGAAATATCTTTAAATACTGTGATTGTAACACTATTGTACATTGTACACTAATTCTATACAACCCTATGTCACAAGCAATGCTTTTCAGTGCTAAATTGTGTACTATCTACTTTAAAATGTTGTTTAATAAAGCATTTATTATTATGATTACATGTCTACGTAAAATTTCGCCACGAACGTAAATAAGTATAAAAGAAAAGTATTATAAGAAAAACTACAAGAGAACTGCGATGAAAAGAAAAATTATGCTAAGATAACAAGATAAACAGAGCTAGTTTAGAATATGTCGTGTTCCATACCTTCTTATAAAAAGTTCTATAAAACCATACTAAACCAGTACTATTAGTTTGATTACCTAAAGAATCATTTGGTGGTCTAAAAATGAAACAATTAGCAATTAATAATAAGAACCTACTCCTACAGTATCTGCTTAAAAGGATGATTTTAATTATTCATATTAAGGCCCAGTCATATTTAAACACAATTTTTCATAGAAATTTCGTGTTTAAATACAATTTAAACACATTTCAGAAGTTGGTGCAAGTGGGCCATAATCATCATAATAAAATTGCCAAAAGCCAAAAAGTCTACTGCGCATTCGTGGATTTAGAAAAGGCCTATGATAGAGTAATAAGGAATGAATTGTGGTCAGTACTGTCTATGTATGGGGTGGATGCCGGACTGATTCGTGCACTGAAATCTCTCTATGAGGATTCCAGTGCATGTGTCAGGATAAACGGGACCTACACTGAATGGTTCAGCATCGATAAGGGTGTTAGACAGGGATGTGTAGCGTCACCGTGGCTGTTCAACTTATTCATGGACAGTTGTCTGAAAGATTTGAAAGACAGTGAATGTGGTTTAAGAATGAATGAGTTACTTGTCAAATGTCTCCTCTATGCCGATGATCAAGTTATCCTTGCATCGTCGGAGGAGGAGTTACAGGAGATGGTAACAGTTATGGATGGCGCTTTTAGGAATAAGGGAATGAAAGTGAATGTAAGTAAGACGAAAGTTATGATTTTTGAAAGGGAAGAAATTATGACAGTGTGCAATATTTTGATAGGTGGCGTAAGAGTGGAACAAGTAAAAGAGTTTGTATATCTGGGTTCTTTGTTTACTAGGGATGGTAAGCATGAGAGTGACATTGAAAGGAGAGTGAGTGCCGGTAATCAAGTGAATGGGGCGCTGCACACTTTCATGAATAGCCGAAGTGTGTCCGAAAAGGCTCGGCGGGCTGTAATTGGGGGTGTGTTGGCGCCGACACTAATGTATGGTAGTGAAAGCTGGGTATGGCAGAAGAGACATGAAAGTAGAATAAATGCTGTAGAGATGAGAGCGTTGAGAAGTATGTGTGGGGTAACTTTGAAAGATAGAGTGAGAAACAGCGTGATAAGGGAGCGGTGTGGTGTGAAAGAAGGTATAGTAACAAAGATTGAGAAAGGTATGTTAAGGTGGTTTGGGCATGTACAGAGGATGGATGAACGGAGATTGACGAAACGAGTATACATGATGAGTATGGATGGAAGAGTTGGAAGGGGCCGACCTCGACGAACGTACGACAACCAAGTTGCGGCCGTTCTTAAAAAAGGACAGGTTAAGAGCACCCTAAACCGACGTTCATGCATGAGGAGGTTAATGAACATAGATGAAGCGAAAGTGGTATGCCAGGATCGTAGCAAGTGGAAATCTATAGTCTCTGCCTACCCCAATGGGAGACAGGCGTGAAAATATGTATGTATGTATGTATGCTGAAGATTTTCCAAAAATGTGGGTCTTTTAGCCCGCAATTTATAATAAGCCTTTTTGCTCAGCTGATCAAGTAAAAATGTATTCCGTAAAACTATTGGATCTAACTATTATCCCATTTAGAGGTGACTTTTAAAACTTGCACCAAATTTAAATGGGAGTTACTACTAATTCATTTAGGAATGTAACTTCAATAAACACTAAATTGTACAAAAAATATTTTATTTGTCATCTTAGATGGTGCAAAAAACTGAGCTATTGTCATCACGATCTATCCATTACGCATATTGTTACGACGTGAACTATGGCAACGCTCTGCACAATTACGATATTTTATCTATTTTGTTATATTTACTAGAAAAGTACAGGTAGAGACATTGCTAAAGTCTCTTTATAATATCTACTATGAAGGATAATTATTTTCCTTAATCACGTGTTCAAAAATTTGAAGTCCTATGGAATGAATTTACTATACAAACGTAATACCATAATAAATCGTAATTCAAACATAGTTTAATCAAATGTATTATTATTTAGATTTCAATATTTAGGTTCCTGCTCTACCATTTCACCCAAAATACTTCAGTGGAAATAAATGTAAGCGAATGTAATCCTTGGTAATTTAACTAAGCATGGAACTATTTTCCGGTCTTGCACTTCCAGTAAAGTAGTAGTAGTAGACGAAATGATACAGTAGAAACCTATTATTGACATATATGACAAAATATTGTTTGGATTATTACGATTTATTTCAAGCAATTCTACTTGAAATAAATCGTAATAATCCAAACTTTATATTTTTCACGTGGGAGAGCCCTGCTTCGGCACGAATGGGCCGGCTCGACCGGAGTGATACCACGGCCTCACAGAAAACCGGCGTGAAACAAGGTGAACAATACAAAAAGGTGATCCGTTTGCTCGTTTGCCCCCCTATCTCATAAAAAAAAAAAAAGCAATTCTAGCTCTACCGGGCCCTTAACTTGCCGCGTCTGTTCAATTTCACCAAGTATAATAAAACTCATGTTCACTATAATTTCAGTATAAGTTCGACTTGACCTCACTCTATCGGCTTCATGATTCACATTACTACGAATTCCGCTTATCACAGCATTGTTTTATTATTTCAGAGAAACACCAACGAGGTAATATGATAATTTTGTTGTAAATAATGTTTGTGGCTTTTCTAATAATCTTTTGTTTTATGGCATTTGGTTGGTTTACTTCAAGTTTATGTTCAGTGCAGAGAAATATTTATATTTTTGTCGACATTTAGGGCCACTTGCACCAAATTCTATTTAAATCATTCTTATATGCATTTAGTTAAATATTTTTAACTCCATAAACATAACACATATAAGATCGTCTTGCACCAAGTCTGTCTTATGTCAATTTAGTTAAATGAATTGAACATGTCGATAAAACAGTTCTCTACGTTCCGTTTTTACATTACATCTACATTACATCATAGTAATGTGAAAAATATATTTTAAAAAATATGTTATGAATAATAGATATAAAATTAAATCAAATTTAATGATTATTATAATTATAATAATTTTAATTAATGATAAATCGTTGATTTTTATTGAAAATAGTCTGCATGTAACGAAACTTACGCCATTATTTTGACTTTTCGTTGCCATGACAACCAATCCAAACAAAGTCATATTTATTTGTTGTGTTTTTTAATTGATAAAATGACAAAATAATCTTAAATAGGTGAATAATCTCTCATAGAAATTATTACAAGGCTTCTAGTAGTATTTTATCTCAAAATAAACTCCATTCGTCAGATGAAAGTTCAATAAACGGTCATTCATATTTAAGTATGAATTAAATAGGGTCTTCAGCGTATTTAACTTTGACAGGTCTTTCAACGTATTTAACACAGAAATTATTTTGGTGCAAGACGAATGTTTGACTTAAATCAAAAATCGTGTTTAAATACAATTTAAACGAATTTAAGAAGTTGGTGCAAGTGGCCCTCAATCGTGTATTATGGTTCTGTTTAAATATACTCGTAAATAGCCTGGACATATCGGAAAAATTATTGATCCTAATAAGCTTAAACAATCTTTACATTTTAAAACTTAAATAAGTTTAAGGTACTTTTGAACAGGTTTACTTTCTTTAATTGTGGGTTACTTTATAGTTTGAAATGAAGATTTTGGTTTGGTTTTACAACTGTGGGTTATCACCATCAATGGTGGCATGAAATTGTCGCTGAAAGCGTTATTGACATTCCCATGAATGCTAATAACTTCAAGCTGAGCGATAGCCTATTTCAATTCACACAACTGCTCCAAAAAATAATTTATCGCGTGTTTAATTTGTCTCTGTGTGTCCTTTTGCTTGACGAAAGTATCAATTTTTCTTTATATGAGTATTTAATGTGTATAATTGTACACAAATAAATAAAACCTGGTATTTCGTACGGGCATGGAATTGAATATTTTGTACTATAAAAGAGATTCCACGGTTGACAAACCCGTACTAAGTTTCGCCATTAATATGGCCGAGTTGTCCTGAGGTTTGGCTTTGATTAATCAATTGGAGAGAAAGATGGACCCCCAAGATGTAAATTAGCAAATAAGTAGACATTGTACCAATATTATTATAGACCGAATTTCTTTACAATAGTGAAAAATAAAAACCAATTCAATCATAAACCACACATTGGAGACAAAATAATAAAACGAGAAACAAGAAATTGAAATTATTATAATATGCCGTGCGTGCGCCATAGGAAACTATTTGACACGCTAGGCTGTCACTCCTAGTGGAACGGCCGGTCCCATGGTTTGTGGCTTCACCTTCTTCGTAGCCTCGGATATGGGTGAAATGGAAACTAAAATTGGATACGAAAGGTCGGAGCAATCGTGGTAGGAAAAAAATGGGTGCGGATTTTGCGTTGGGGAAATAATTGTAGTAATTTCTGGATTTAGTTTCATGCTTTTTCATTGAGGAATTCCCGGTGTGATGTAACCAATTTTCAGTCGTATTAATATTATATGTAGTATCATCATCATCAATATGGAAGCACTTTTCTTCCTACAGGCGTAAGCAGTAACTAGAAAAATATAGATTTAAATCACTAGTGAAAAATGAACTTCAAAATGTTACTATAAGTAAAATTTGTCATATACTGACTGTTTTTAAGCTACTAATTGTCCGTAAATCAGCGTAGTGTGTCATCCAGTGAGTGACTGACTGTGGCGCCATTTAACTTTGGAAACTGTATAGCTTATACAGTTATAATAGCGAATCAGCGGCTAATAACTTCAAGCACTTGTTGAAATTTTTCGAAATTTTTTCGTTTCGAATTGTAAATGCTAACTAATGACTAACAACACTATTTTTTTAACATAAAACAACCCTAAGCCGTCATGTATACTTACAAAATAAAACTTAAATTGACATTTAAGTGTGACCATCATAAATGTCAATGTCAATGTCAATTTATTTATTACTAGCTTCCGCCCGCGACTTCGTCCGCGTGGAATAGTTTCTTAGTGTTAGCGTAATATGATATATATTAATATGATGATGATATATATCCTATAGCCTTCCTCAATAAATGGGCTATCTAAGACTGTATTTCCTGAGATTAGAGCAAACAAACAAAATTTTCAGCTTTTGTCTTAATTTTTTTTTATATAATGCTTTTTATCTGTTGTGTGTCCTCGTGACGAAATAAATGTTTTTTCTGTCTATCTTTCTAAACGAAAAACAATTCTTAGTAGGTACCTACATTTATTAACTAAAATGAGCATCATAGAAACTAATAGCTGCAGCACAGTAAGCCAAAATCGGTTGGTATGACGTATTAATTAAAACATAACTATTTCAAGTATTAGCTGCTACGTTTGGCAATAGCGGAGACTAGTGCGGAAATGTGAAAGAGATTAATATGACCCGTGCGGAATAGGAATTCCTTTGCAACGCGGCTTAGGGTGACAATACACTGCGAGATATAGCGATAATACTTTAGAGATTTTTAAAATAAAAAAAATATCATAACGTACCATCACGCCTGTATACCAGACAGTGGTGTACCAATGAACACATTGTAACACTCAGAATTCGCAATTGTTCCGTGTTTATTATCCGGGCACAAATCCAAAATCTTAGCTACTCTACTAAAAATAATAAAATTACATAAACATTTAGGCCTAGTGAAAGTTGAAAACCTTCATTTGGGTATACCAGTCAATCATAAAATAACCGTCGTCCAAAAATACACATTTTAGGTGCAATAGCATAAAAAACTTCAAACAAGTTTTCTTGTAAGATATCACCAGCGTTGTTTACATTGAGAATCGCTCTTTTTGAAGTCGATAGAAAGTGTAGACAAATTGTTTGTTGGTTTTCTAACCGATATAGATTTCGTTTTACTTTTATGTTGATAAACTTTTCTTAGATGTTTTTTTTATTTTCATTTTAAATTAATTCACCATTTGCTTGCCGAAATATCATTATAAAGAAATATACACATGTTTTTTTTTTAAATACAACACAACTATCTTAACAGGTTAACCCCAATGCGGTAGTGTGGTTTCGAATGACAATTTTTCTTAATTATAATATATTCTTTATTATAAGTAGCACAGTACATACATACAAGTTTTTGTGAATTCACTCAAAGAGCACAAAAAGACATCAATTTTGTCAGCAATATTGTTCAGGGTATGTAAAGCGCGAGTAAGGGGTGCTTTCCCCAGCAAGTTGGTTCGTCCGTTCGGCACAGCGAGTAAACTCGGTCATCGCCGCCGCATTACATAATTGAAAAAATATAGAAAAAACAGGCCAGAAACAAAAAAAAATATCGTAGTAATATGAGTACAGAGCAACCGACAACCGCTGGTGGATATGTGTTCTAGATTGAGACTCAACAAACGTAGCGTAGGACGCCCTCAGGCATGATGCAGCGATGATTTGTTGAAGGTTGATGGCAGTAGCTGGATGCGACAAGCTGAGAACAGGGTGAAATGGTAAAAATTGGGGGAGGCCCACGTCCAGCAGTGAACTAGTTAAGCTGATGATGATGATAATGTTTATTAAAAATACGAGTATATATAACAAGAACATTACAATTAGAAAATCTAACTCTACATAATTATTTTCCTGTCATCTTGTCGCATATCGGTCTCACTCAAATAATCTATATATCTCAGGCCAACTTACTCGCTTCTTATATTTATTAAACAACTTCACGTAAGAAAACTCTCAAATGAAAATTGCACTTATAGTAGATCTAGAAGGCCAAAATATCAAATTAATAGCTACGTCTTTATATTATGCATCTTTCAGTACATCACATGCTTAAACGGAGTGGGCATGTACAATGCGTGTGACAGTTGAGAGTTTGCCAAAAACGTCGCGCGAACAACTCGACGTGCATTAGCCAGCGCCGGATTCCGTCCGGCCGGACATTGGGACCCCTTTAGTTTTACACCAAATTAATTTCAGACATTTACACGTAATAGGGCCGTAGAATTTGACCCTTTGAAGGTTTCCTTGTGGTTATTAGTGTTAGGAAATATCTTAAGATTATTGTTCCATTATGTAATACGACACAATCTCCAGTACTACTTCTTGAAAAAAATTCAATAAAATAAAAACCAAATAAATTCAACAGAGAAACTAAAAAATCCTAATAATATTGTAAAAGTGAGTTTGTGAAGAGGCATAGGATGTTTGTTACTCTTTCACGCCAGAACGGCTGAACGGATCAAATTTTTTTTTTATCCTGGTCGTACTTAACACTGTTTAAAGCATACTGCCAGTGCTTTTACACGGGGAATCTTTGGGTCAACTATACCAAGAGAGCGCTGGATGACCTACGTATCCAATACAATAATATTTTTAGGATGCTGTTGAGACTGCCACGTTGGTGCAGCGCGTCAAACATGTTTGCACAGAATCGAACTGACGGCTTCCATGCCGTCATTCGCAAGAAAACCGCGTCGCTGTTGTCAAGGTTGCGGGCGAGTGGCAACAGCATCCTCAAAACTGTGGCGGAGAGTATTGACTCTCCGATTATCATTGGTTTTGTGAAGAGGACAATCGCTAAACAGTAAGTGGTGGTTGTCTTTTTCACAATACTATGTAATTTGTTTTTTAAATTTCAATTATTTTAGTACCTACTAACACTAGTAATAAGTTCGAATATTGTTTACTAACACTATGGATCATTGTTGTTCGAAAATAAACGTTTATTATTATTATTATTATTATTATTAATTCTGAAGTCCCGTGCAGAAACTAGTTACTTATATATTTTTTTTTTTTTTTTTTAATGGGATAGGGGGGCAAACGAGCAAACGGATCACCTGATGGTAAGCGATAAACCACGGTTGAACGACATTCTTAAATATTTAGCAATAAACATAGGAACAATTGTACACCGACAAACAGTGGTTTCTACACTTGGTATCTACACTTTTGCCTAACCCTTAAAAAATACTAATGTTTATAATATTAATATCTATACTAATATATAAAGCTGAAGAGTTTGTTTGTTTGTTTGTTTGCTTGAACGCGCTAATCTCAGATTTGAAAAATTCTTTCAGTGTTAGATAGCCCATTTATTGAGGAAGGCTATAGGCTATATATCATCACGCTACGCGGACGAAGTCGCGGGCAGAAGCTAGTCTATTATATGTTGTTAGGTTAATATCTATTAGTTTCTTATTTTTAGATACTAAGTACCATATTTTTTTTTGTATATGAAGGTAATGGACACAGCGCAGGTAATGGATCATTTTTACTTACATATTGTAATTAATAATATCAGCCATAATGTCATTGCAGTCTACTTATACAAAATATATAATTACAAGAAAAGCTTTATACAGAAAACAAAGTTCGAAATAGTCGATACGTTTTCCCTGTACGGTTAGCAGAAATACTAAATTGTCTGTTACAAAACTTGGCACTATGTTCCACCGAGTTCATGACCAACAGAGCAGGTGGCACTGTCCGTCACCACAAAAAACTGATCTCCGACAGGGCTCGCGGACTTTTCTCTCATTAAAATGTATATCTTTGGTAATGTTAAGCATGCATTTATGCAAAATCTTCTATATATCTATATATATAAAAGAAAGTCGTGTTAGTTAACACTATTTATAATTGGCGGAGAGGTAGGAGACGGACATAGGATATTTGGATTTGAATTTGAATTTGATACTTTTTATCCCGTTCCCGTGGGATGTGATGATAGACCGAATTCCACGGGTGCGAAGCCGCGGGCAGTAGCTGGTTTAATAAAAAAAACAGCTAAAATTTAAGCATTTTTGTGTTTTTTTAAGTGCATATTTTTAATTTTTTTTTTATATTTTTATTAAGCACATTGCGTTATGCTTTTGTACATTAATAAGGTTATTTGATTGACAATGTCCGAAATTAGACAATGCGTGTTGTGGGTTCGATCTGCACACGGAGCAAATATTTGTATGATAGTTGTTCCGGGTCTGGGCGTTTGTGTATGTGACAATTTGTCGCCAACGATACAGGATACACAAATCGTTTTTTTTTTAAGAAAAAATAACCTAGAAATCGTAGTCAAGATCTCACACTAACTCTCAACGGCTATGCTTGTGACCAATAGACAAAGTAAGAAATAAATCTCTACTATTATAAAATTGTAAAAAATCTGTGTCTGTACATTAAAGATATTTAAGAAAACCAAGTGGATTAGGGTATATAAACAACTCCGAATCCAAAAATGTGATTTTTAAAATTCTTGTCTGTTTGTTACGGGTTGGCGCAAAAACTACTGAATACATTTTAATTATATTATCACTGTTGGAAAGTAAATTCAAATTCAAATTCAAATCTTTATTGCTTTCATATGTATATAGGATGTTACAATAGTTATGTATCAATATGAAACCCTGTAAGGGCGCTGCAAATTTATAATTCTATTCTTAAATAATAATACAAGATTGTTTTATTTATAATTACAATATTTTCTCTATCCAGATTATTATATAATTATTATATAATTAAGTATGTGCTCCAACTTAAAAACTGGTATGCTTCTTATCTCAAATAATTAAACGGAACTTTAGAAACAGCTTGACCTCTCTACTGTCTAGAGACCCACAAAGAAGAGATCATCACTGTTGGTTTTTGAGCTTCAAGTGAGCGATGCCGCGGGCAGAAGCTAGTATACTATATTTTATGCATATTTTAGGATGTGTTAATGCAAAATGCAATAAACATAACCAAAGTTACACTATGTTATGTTATCTATACACAGCTACAACATTGGCACCTACCTACATAATTACAGACACCTAACTGAATAAATGCAAGTAACGATACGGATAGCTGACACAGGATATACAGCAGACGAAACAAAAAAACTTCAGCTTATTAACGTTTACGTCGTAAACGATCACAAGTGAAACGACCTCGCATCATTATTATTGGATAAGGGTAGGTGACCCTGTGGGCGTGAGGGGCTCGCCTGGCCAAATAACAAAGGTTAAGCTTCACTTGCCGCGGCCAGTCTTTGGATGGGTGACCATTCTTCAGTCAGATACTGCGATGCATCAAGCCGTTGCTCTGGTTTTTGTAGTGTAAAAAATATTAGTAGAAGCCATTTTTGTGTTCTTTTTGTATGTGCATTTTTCATTCTAAGATTTTAAAGTGATTGTAGTGCAGGAAAAATTCGACTTGCGGGCAGGATTCGAACCTGTGTCGTCTGGTTAGATACACCAGACGCTATGACCACTACATAGCGTCTGGTGTATCTAACCAGACGAATCCTACCCGTAAGTCGAATTTTTCCTTCACTACAATAACCTTATTAGGTAGTAGAAGCTCAAAAATCTGGTACTTAATCTGTTAAGTCTGGGATATAAGTATTGCTAAGACATTTAAATTGCATATTTAGTAGTCAATTATTGGTAGTTTACATTAAGAAAAATACTGTCGGATTCGTAAACTGTGCCACTGCTAAGCATAAAGCCCCTAGCTATCTCACATGTATTTCTTGAAGAGTCTGCCTTACCTACTAGGAAATTCCCAGTAGGTAAGGCAGTAGGGAAGGTAGTAGGTACTTTAGATAGGTATACTGCTGTCCCTGTATTACCAGTCTAAAGTTTTAAAAATTAACTAGGCAAAATACAAAAGAGTCTTTTGTACAGCTATATAAAGAAAAGGAAACATATTTAAAGTATTTAAGTAGGCATAAGTGTATTTTTCATATTAAAATAAAATCTGGTTGTAATGAGGGATCATCAAAACATCATCACTTGTAACTGGTACATAATACGACTAACATACCATCACGCCTGTATTCCCCGAAGGGTTTGGTAGAAGCGTACACAATTCGCCGGTATGTTTAGGTCCCATGTAATAGCGAGCCTATTGCCATTAACCGGGCACAACTTCTAAACTCCGCGCTGCTACTGGATCATAGAAAAACCCAATATCACTTTGCTCGGCCTGGGAATCGAACCCAAGATCTCTAGCGTAGCAGTCGCGCACAGGAACTGGTACATAATACAGGGTAATTTTCAGAAACTAGCCCAAATGCATCTAGAGCAATATCGGAAATTAACACAAGAGTAGGTACTAAAACGTCTTTCCAAAGCTAACGCATACATCGAGTGCATGTCTCACCGAGATCAAAAGGAAGTGCGCGCGTTTATTCCTGGCCCATAATGTAAACTCAGCTCACCAAGGTTGTACACATTTGACGTTTGTCAAATTAGCGATCCTTTTTTGCTGGCGATGCGGTTGGAGATGAATTCTTGTTATTTATATGTTTGATATTTTCTTGAGAGTGATTGACCGAATGATGAATACTGTAACGGCAATGCTCCTTAGTGGAGGGGAGATTCTTTTTATATTTGTATATTCAAACTTCGTCTGTACTAAGGTATTGTGCTTTAAACATGACTATGTGCTTATACATGTTTCGTCGTGGGAGAGCCATGGTTCGGCACGAATGGGCCGACTCGACCGGAGTGATACCACAGCCTCACAGAAAACCGGCGTGAAACAACACTTACGTTGTGTTTCGCCGAGTGAGTGAGGAGGCGGGCAACGCACTTGAGACTCGTCTGGTGGTGCGGGTGTCCATGGGTAATCGTTTACCATCAGGTGATCCGTCAGCTCATTTGACCACCTACCCCGCAAAAAAAAATACAAATTAAATAGTCATGTTTATATTTAGTACAAGATATCTATGCTACGGAAGAATTGTTAATGAAGTAAAAATTACTTCCGATATCGGAAAAAAATATGATTGTTGATGTGATGGATTTTCAAAATAACAGGCTTCGTAAAAAAGGATATTTTATTTTCTATCTAGCCTAATATATTAGTCTTCAGTACAACGAATAGTAGTAGTGGTTATAAGAGTGAATTATATAGACTGTAAAAGAACAGAATTTGTGTTTGTGACGGCACCCACAAAACTGGAGATACGCCTAGTAGGTAGGACATACGTTTAAATATAATACTTTATAGCGATCGCAAGTCATCTTGTGGACCAAAAACTGAAATAATTCAATTACTAAATCATATTGATCCAAGGCAGGGAGAAACAAAAGAAAAGATGGATTGACTGTGTGAAGACGAGATGACGGCTGATAGAGATATGGAAGAAGTTCAAGTTCAAGTTCAAATGTTTTTATTTCAAATAAACTTTTACAAGCATTTATGAAACGTTATGCTTCTAGTTGCACGGTTCCAAAAGGTTGATCCTATGGAGAAGAATCCGGCAGGAAACTCCATGGACACTCTTTTAAAATAAATAAGGTTACAATCTTCACGCAGGTACAATATTACGATAGCAGCTTGTGTGAACATTGAAGGTTTATGTCTAAGTGGAAGAGGTCGATGTAAAAATAAAAAATAAACTATGTGGAAAACACACACATCATCAAAGTATATAAAACTAGGTGTCCACTTAGACATGCTACAATGTACTCACATTTACAACTCCTGTTTATAAATAGTTGGGGACAACAATAAATAACTAAATGATGACACAATAAATTTTTTGTAAAAAAAAAAAAATTTCACGAATAACCTCAGGTTGCCAGGGAGGCCACATGTGCATTCGTATTAAAACACCATACATTCTTATCATCAACGTAGTCCTTGATTTTATAATAGGCTTTCTTAACAAGGACAGATTTGACGTAATTTTTAAATTTCTTACCAGTGAGATCGGTGACAGATTTTGGAAGTTTATTGTAAAAACGTACACAATTTCCCAGAAATGATTTATGTGTTTTAGATAGTCTAAATTTAGGTACCACTATTTTGTGTTTATTCCTGGTATTAATGTTATGAAAGTCACTATTGATGCTGAATTTTTGCAGGTTTTTACGAACGTACATGATGTTTTCAAAAATGTAGAGTGACGGCAGAAAATTACATAATGCACCGACCACATGTAAATTGGGACAAAGTGACAATGATGATGATGCAAATTTATTTAAATACTTGGTTTCTTATTACATTCTTAGTTACTTGGTTATTTCCGCAAAACAAATAATAATACCCATCCCGGAAGGAGGCAAACTGCCAACGTAAGAAACATCTTACAAAGCCATGTTGCTATTTAAATCTATCATTCTAATACCTCATTAGCCTAGTGGTCCTGAGCACGACTGCTAAGGTAGAGGTCCTGGGTTCCATTCCCAGCTCAAGCAGTGTTATTTAGTTCTATGATATTTTCCGTAGAAGGTGCCCGGTTAATGGCTCATCACCTATAACTTGGATCGTAAACATACCGGTGACCTCTGAGTATTGAATATAAGTAAACCTCTATCTAATACTTTGTTAAATAGAGGCGTGATGGTATTCCATTGATTCGATTGCCAAAAATCTGTTTCCTCAATCTTTCCTTTACATGTTCCCTTACAATCTATACAAATAAATAAAATTGAAGTGTCTGTTAGTAATATTAAAATTACCGCTTTTTACAAGTGCATTTGGATGTATACACGGTACATATATCAAAACAACATTTTTTACAATTTTTGTCTGTCTGTCTGTCGGTCTGTGTGTCTGTTTGTTTGTTCCGGCTAAACTCTGAAATGGCTGGGCCGATTTTGACGGGACTTTCACTGGCAGATAGCTGATGTAACAAGGAGTAAATTAGGCTACTTTTATTTTAAATACCACGCGGGCGAAGTCTCGGGTTACAACTAGTATACAATATTATCATTCAAATCTTTAAACAAACCCGGAACGCGGCAACCCGCCAACGTCACAGCACAAGGATGTTACATAGAAATGCTTTCTGTCATAGTTATGTGTTGATTAGCATAAAACATGCTCCTGCGCATTCAAGCCGCGCTCTTCCGGATTTTTTCAACGTTACACCACAAACGGAATCCAACCCGCATGACATTGAATGTTCATTGCCAATGTTCTCTATCTAGTAATAAAAGTGTTTGTGTGTGAAGCGGTTTCAATTATGGGAAAATACGGTAATTGATACGGATTATGTAGCAAAAAGAGTTTCTTGCATTCAAAACGACGGTACAACTGAACTGTTCGATTTATCAAACTTAAAATATAATGTAACTAGGGACCCACCCGCGGTTTCACCCGCGTTGCCCTGTCCATAAGATTTGTAGCGTGATGTTAAATATCTTAAAACTTTCCTCCTGAATCACTCTATCTATATAAACCGTATCAAAATCCGTTGAGTAGTTTTAAAGATTTAAAGATGAACAGGATCTGCCTATACATCGTACAAAGTGATCTCAATGATGATGATCCAGTATTTGTAGAGATATTTGAACACTGTAATGAAGTTTTTTGTAATTGAAGTAACAACAGACATGGCATTTAGCAGTGTTAAACGATCAATTTTAAGACACTTATGGCCCTAAGTGTCTTAAAATTGCACCAACTTCTTAAATGTGTTTAAATTGTATTTAAACACAAAATTTCTATGATAAATTGTGTTTAAATACAATTTAAATACATTTAAGAGTTGGTGCAAGAGGCCCTTAACTATAATCTTTAAATAGATTCCCGTGAAAAACCGTTAGTAAAAATATATCCAAATTTAAAATCATTCAAAATTCAAAAATATAGAAGCCCCTACAAAGAGTATTAACATAGAATGCAGCCCAACCAAACCCGAAGTATTAACTAGTAAAGAAAACAAACCGAACAATGTGGCTATTTGTCACGCCATGGACTTAGTATGTGCATAATTATGTACCAGCGAGGGTATGTGCGACTATGACATGGCACCTGCCTTGTATCAGGTGGGCTGGTGATCTTGAAAAAGAGAATATCAAGCTAGGTTCTATTTTTTAAATAAAGGAAAAATTACGCACGGATTGACATTAGCGGTTTTTTGTAGAGGTTTGTTTCTAATTGCTAAGTAAAACCTATTTCTATATCTCTTAATTTATCAGTCAGGTTTTTTTTTATAGGATGGGGGAGCAAACGAGCAGACGGATCACCTGATGGTAAGCGATAACCGCCGCCCATGGACACCGCACAACACCAGAGGAGTCACAAGTGCGTTGCCCGCCTTTTAAAAGGGTTTGGGTCTCCGGTATCCTCATTCACTCGGCGAAACACAACGCAAGCCCTGTTTCACGCCGGTTTTCTGTGAGGCCATGGTATCACTCCAGCCGAGCCGGCCCATTCGTGCCGAAGCATGGTTCTCCCACGTAGAAGGTGTTTTATTTATTTAATATTTGGAAAACTACCAGGTATTAAAGAAATACAATACAGGTAAACTAGTTATACGGTATTGTTATATTCAAAAGTCCAAGTGGCAGTAACCCAAGTATTTCCCAGGTATAGTTTATTATCACGTTTTGAAATCCTAATTATCTTCAAACATCTGATAGACCGTAATGGATCTTAATAGATTGCATAAAATCAGTACCTGAATTTCAAATCTTCTGAAACGACAGTAATGGCATTTATAATACTATTTTCTAGAAAATACATCCAAAATGTGTTTGAATAACAAAATTCATTTATCCTTACTCCATAAGAAGTTTCTACCATAAAATCATATAAATCTAAAAGTAAATTCATCCGTAAAAGGTCTACAATGAGCAAAGTCGTCGCCTCCACAGCTCACCAAACCAAAAGGAAAGCAAATTAGAATGAAAAAGATAATACTATCAATTGCTACCATAAACTTGCTGACCGATAGCACGATAACAATATTTTATTGGGCCATTGTTCTTCAAAAGGATTCACTGTTTTAGTGCTAAATAAATTATCGCTTGTGCATTGAACTCTTGACCTGAAATCATTTAAGGAACGATTCTGTTATCGTGCATGACATTTATGTCACAAAGATTTTATAAGCTTTTAGGATACCTACTCCTAGTTTCTTTGCGGCTGGGGAATTTTTGTAGTGATATTTATCAAATTCATAATAACCAGGGAGATTTTGTAGTCTTAAAAAGAGAGCGGCTTGGAAAGAGGAAAAAATGGTCAGGAAAGAAAATGTAGTAGCTAGTTGTATTATTATCAGAATTTATTTAAGTTGATGCGAGGAGTGATGATCTCCTCTCGGCAGTTTTTGGCTTTGTATCTCCAAGGCTTCCAGGCGACCAAGCGTGTTGCAACTCTTAATCATCTTTCTACGGGGACTCAAAGAGAAAACTGCATCAGGAGATCAAAAGGTTTTGCCTGTTTCCTCACGTGCAATGATGATTAGCATTACAAAAGAGCCCTATCGCAGGCGCCTCCTATAAGGTACTTGATATATCCTGGAGGTCTAGTACGCAGGCATTACAATTTCGTGGTTTGTAGAGTCTCCCTCATAGACGAAACTGAGAAAAAATCAATTGCTGTGATATACCAAAATGTCAATACATTTTGGTATCGTATGCTGGGCTGAAAGAAATTCAGTATATAGATGCATTCATAAAGTCCCACTGCAGCGCACTAGAGATTCCAGTGGTTCTTGATCAGGCAGTTATTCAACACAGTAGAAGCCCAGTAAAAACACACTGAACTCCCTTTCAGTATAGCGCCAAGTTTAGCTTCACATTCCAAGCTAAATCACACAATACCCTGACCTATATTATGCCGCTATAGCTTAAGCAAATCATCAGAAATTACAGGGTGAAAACTTAAAATCTCCCAAACACACTTCAGCATTCTCTGTCATAATCGACAAGTACATCTAAGGTGATAGAAGCAAAACTAAAGGAATTATATAAAGAAGGCAATGAAGAACTAGCAAGCCTTGTATACCCCGTCGGACATAGGCGGAAAAGAGAAAAGGAGAACTACTCTGGTGTGGAAAACGATGAGCCTAGAAGATACCGAATACTTCCAAGAGCTTGAGAATGGGAAGACACCCCTATCTTCCACACTGATCAAGTTTTAACTTGCAAGAGTAAATGCGAATCCACACGGAAGCGACTGGTCTACAAAAAATACATATTTTAGAATAATGGCGTACTGATGATTTCATTAAATAATGGAAATGCTCGTTCAAGCAGAAGGATATATGAACCATAATTTTTAAAACTAAGTTAAGTTTGCTATAAACCCATAACATGACGATAATATAAATTGTCAACGCATTATAACTATACTTTAACGAAACGATCCAACTAAAATTCACAAAATATTCATTGATAGTCAACCTCTACACTGCTAACTTCCTAGACAAAATATGACTGGTTCAATGTTTAGCAAAACAGACCCTGGCAGAGAGCCAAGAGTACGCTAGGATGGACATGAAGATATATTATGACATTGTACATTTAAGACCAGCGATGGACAGAGGAAACGATGTCTCCACTCAAAACTGAGGGCTGATGTGAAAATGCAGAATTTAAGTGAGATTCTTCAATGAGGAAGAGGGGAAAACTTAGTTCAATAATAGATTTGAGAGCTGACAATAATGAATACATTGATGAATTCTAGTTTGAAAATATTTATTAAACATCTGTCTCATTAGCCTTGTGGTCCTGAGTACAACTGCTACGCTATAGGTTGTGGGATCGATTCCGAGACCGAGCACAGTGTTTTTGGGTTTTTCTATGAAATTCTCAGTAGCAGCTCAGAGTTTGGGATTTGTACTCGGTGAGTGTAGATTTAAAGAATCCGGCGAACTGTGGGTGTACAATTAGAACGCCTCTGCCTAACTCATCGGGGAATACAGGCGTGATGTTATATAGGGTGTGTATTACTAGGAGGTTCCTTTCTTTGGGGCCCTGACTGTAGTTTAGAGTAGTTTAAATGTCAATAAGTTATTTGATTGTTTGATGGTTCAATATTATCATAACCACTTACTCACAAATTGGTTGATCACCCCCTTGATTTGTTCTGTCAACAATCACTTTTACCTACGTAATTTTCCACGTGATATGTATTACCTATTTATCTGTTTAAATGGGAATAATCAATTTAATAGCTTAATCAAAGTCCGTATCAATAAATAAGTTCGAAACTGCACGGCCAGCATTGGAAATTACTTTCCATTACTCGCATCTTTGTGTGGTGCAAATATTAGAAAATATTTTATCTATTCTATGGAAATATTACTTCCATACTTACTACTTAATACTACATGTCTTATTGATTAAGGCTATCACGTTTAAGCAGCATAGTGTTTTATCATAATTACATAAAATGAAAGCGGAATCTACAATTCAAAGCAAGTAATGACAACCATAAACATACCTAAGTATTAAGCCTATATTCTTTTCTATTGTAATAAATAAACTAATTTTACATCTGCTAATCGACGTATCCCTTCCCTGCCGTTTACAATAATATCGTATTATAGCCACTAACAACTCATAACTTGAACCAAAGCCTTGGGTCACAATTAAGTTGTTAAGCTCATCAAAACGCTCGCATCTAATAAAACCACTGGTCGGTTTTCATTAAATATTCACTAACCGTCCCCGATCTATTTTCAATTGTTGGAAAGAAAGAAATGTGAAATGTTTTCAAATCCTTGTGGAAAATGAATGAAATTGTAAAGTAATTGGAGTAGGTGGAGTTGATAAGCATTTAATATTCGTGGTAAAATAATTATTACGACAACTTGTTGTGCCGAGGAACTTCAAATAGGAAGAAACTGAAGAATTTTGTAAAAAAAAAATCAAGAACCACCCGATAATAAACCAAGCAAGTAGGAAAATCAAAAAACATCATTCAAATGAACTCGTTATTTATCATACCGGTGCATACAAAATTCAAAAATGAATATAGCTAAAACCATAATACAAATGAAATATGCAAGGGCGAAAATTCTGTCCATTATAGAAGACTCCATAAATACATGCCTTGACGCAGCAAGCGAGGGAAAACGCACACTTGATGTTCCTCCATCGCAATTATCGGCGGAAATAGACGGTTATTAGAGACACAACGACGCGAAAATTGAAAATTGAACCTTTTGCCATCCAGATAGAGGTTTTCGAACTCGTTCGGGTTAGTAATATGGATTTGCAAATGTTCTAAAGACCCCTTCTTTAGAAATGAATAAAGCATATAGCTTGGTTTCGTGTTCGTTGCCATGCGAAATAGCGATGAATTAGTTATGTGACACGATAGATTGAATAAAACTATTATTGAATTATCATTAGTTTTGTAGCTGTTTCGCAAGGGTTGATTTGTGATTGGTTAAATGAAAAAAGTTGATTTTTAAATGAATACAATAATTATGTATTTAGGGCAGAAAAATATACAGTCCAATTAATAGGGCTATAATTATACAAGTGTCAATCAATACTAAATGTTATGTTTCAATGAATATACTATTGCTCACAGATAATTAAAATATATAAAATAAAATATATACTTTAAAGAACACGAAGCTAATCTTCGGTTTTGAATTAATTGCAAACATCCTTCTAAGAACTGTTCTTGCAACCAGCATATTGACCTTAGCGAAAATGTTCCGAATTCATATCACGCGTCCTCTACAACCAACAGCGATATACTGAGACAGTTTAATCTCTTATGTCCATACGTTATTCTACGCTCAAGGTTACAAATACTAGCGCACGACTAAATTTGTATTCAAAATAAACTTCGTAAATTGGGTGATGACCTTCATTGGGGACAGAATCGCGATAATTATTTCGACGTTGGCAATAAAGTTTATTTTCGTCAATTCCACTTTTGCTGTTAATTTGGTGATAATTGGTGTATGTCTTCGAAAAGTATATTTTTTAGTTATCATTTTATTTGTATTACTCTTTATAATGACTGAACACCAGCATCTTACACAGTACGATTTCGTAACCACATCTACCCAGTTACTGTGTACTCTATCAAAGTCATTTAGTTTATACTAAATGTTTCATAAGACATCCACAAGACAAGAGCTGCCCTATTTTCAGACACCTAGCAACCCAAATATTTATAATCTACAAATGTATAAGTTAATATACTTACCAAAAACATTTGCCGTAAATGTTTTACGCATTTGGAGTGCCACAGGGAGTCACATTCGGCCCACTGTGTCAATGCCAGTATGAACTGGGTCGGCGAAATTGTTCCAATAGTGCATGCAGTGCTGATGTTGTTTTGAGAAATCAGAGCAAATATCAGGAATGTGCTTGATAAACTCATATTATTATCATCCATTCTTCGGTCCGTTTTCATAGGTTATTTTCATTAATAGATAACAAAATCAGTTTTTTATTAGTTGTCTAAATTTTCATACAATCCTATTATAAATAATTCCAAATTCTGAGGACTGAGATCTCCCAAAACACAAGTTAATTCCTCAAGGCCTAACTTCAATTAAATGGAAACTTTAACAGATTGACTGATTACATTATTAGATCTTTGATTGTACTATTAAATCTACTTTACAGATGGGTCAGTCACTCGTAATAAAAAACATTAATTACAAGAGTAAAAAGTGAATTTCTTATTTTATTTTATGTTTGTTTATAGCATATAATTCGTTTCTGTAAAACAGGTCAGATTTTTTATCAAACGAAAGACGCATTTGTTAATTTAAAACGCTTTAATGGATGAGTTTTGTATTTGGGTAAATAAAAATAGGACGTGCCAAATCTGTAAGTGGTTTTTATAAAAATAGCTCATCTTGGGTATTTTTGTCAATAATCCCGTTTTACAGACAATAAGTTAAATAAAGTTCCAAAGTTCAATCCAAATGCAGAGTTCACATAGATGATCAAAAGATTAGACAATATTAGAAACTTACCTTCAACATCATCAAAAAGACGTTCTTCTAAAAAGGAGCGAAATATTTTTTTACGGGGTTGGTAAAACCTCTGGTGTTGCAGACATCCATACTAACTTCATAACTGCTTACCATCAGGAGGAACGTGACCTTGTTCACCAACGCAGTGGTATATAAAAAATGTCATCACAAGAAGTTCACACTTCTTTCTTTTCTTCTTTAGAAGTGTTCAGAACTTCAGAATCGAAGTGTTTCAATCATCGTCTTTCACGCACCGATCTCTATGTCCAAATCTTTATATTTAATATTGGAAACCTTTAAATTCTAGGCGAATAAGCAAGAAAAATTTTATCATTGCAAGTATACCCCGACCTTAATCCATTAATAAAAAAATATCTCAATTATGTATTACAATGATACATTCATAAGGTCGTGGTGTGTTCCAAAAATGCTGTTTTTTTCTTATTTTAGTATTGTAATGAAAATTTACGAGGCCGCGAAGGAAACTTTTGGGAATGTTGCCATGTTAGCTAAAAACATTCACATCGGATGAACTGGCGCGCCTATTGCCAAAGATGTTTGCGCAAGAATTTTATATGAAACTGAAGTTTTAAGCGTTTATTTTTTGTTTTTATTAATGCAATTTTGATGCGGCGATGACAAAATGTTTGTCGTATGTGAAATGCAATGCAACAACCTCGTTAGCTCTCTGAGCTGTGTTTTTTGCTAAATGTGTTTAATTGTTGACGTCAATTTTTGAATTGTATTTTATTACTTGAAGAATTGAGAAAATTGTGGTAGAGATGAATATACTTTGTTTACAGATATTTGATAGCAGAATATTTATTTATATAGATACAAAATAAAAGATGTAATTTGATTTCTTGTTAAAAGTTTCTTTGTCCGTGTCAGTTTGTCAACATAACATACATACGCTAGTATTCCCCCAAGGGTTAGGCAGAGGCGTACTAATATACACCCACAGCTCGCCACTCTATTTAATTCTCATGTAATAGGGGGCGAGCCTATTCCGCCTATTCCCATTAACCGGGCACAAATTCCAAACTCCAACCTACTCAAAATTTCATAGAAAAACCCAACACCATTTTGCTCGACCTGGAAATCGAACCCAGGACTTCTAGCATATGAGAGGACCACTAGACTAATAAAGCAGCCTCAGTATTTCATCTCTAAATTTATGGACTTTATAAAAAAGACTGAGAAGTGAATTAGTATTTCATGATGAAATTCATTCAAGTGCTCAAAATTCAAGTCATTCCCTTTCCCTAACAGAGCACATTAAATCTCAAAATCAAGATTGATACCAATCTTTCGTTTGATGCAGTCAATGTCACAGCAAACTATCCCATATTCGACGCGTGATCCGAATAATCGTCAGCATTTCATGAGCGACGCAAAGTACGTGCAAAATCCACTCATTTCATGCCTTTTTACGATCCCGACGTAAATTCTTCTTCGTGCCAGATTACAGCTATCGTAAAAAGACCTAGGAATTGCATGCATATATGTAAATGCGCTAGCTTATTTTTTGCCAAAACCACGCTGGGATCTCGTTGAAATGAAGCTGGTTCAGTTACAGTATTCAGTACAAGTATTTCTGTTATTGGTTAAATCGGCAAACGAACCGCCAGGTGGCTCACCTGATGGTGAGTAGTCATTGTCGCCCTTGGACACCTGCACCACCAGAGGATGCGTTGCCGCCCCTCAAGAGCCCCTACGGACTGCCAGAGCCGCGGAATTGACTCTTACGCGCAAAGTTCAAACACACACCAAGGTGCAAAGTGAGGACGAGGTCCTTATTTCAATTCCCAGGTAGAATGGTGATGGGCAAAGAAAGGCCAGTATGGTCGGATTTTCCGTAGATACAACATTTTTTTAAGGACTAAGTGTTATTTATTTTACTTTATTTTATTTAGTTACTCTTATAATTATGTTAACTTATTCTGCTCTATTTAAATGTTGTATTTAGTAAAATCAATTTATTCTTATTATACTTATTGCGTACACTTTCAACCTCCCATTATATATTTTTTTCTCGATTTCTGTCCATCCAATGGTTGTCTGGAAGAAATTGCTTTTAGCGATAAGACCGCCAATTGTACTGTTAAAAATGTCTATCCTTTGCTTTCTGACTTTTGTTTTGTGTACAATAAAGAATACTCTATCTATCTATCTAAGTCCTTGGTAAGTAGTCGTCGTCGTCCATGGACACCGGTAACACCAGAGATGTTGCTGATACGATGATGACCCTTACGCGCCCCTATGGACTGCAGACTGCCAGAGCTGCAGCAACTGAGGAGGAACTTACGCACAAAAGTCGAAACACACATGAAGGTGCTTCACGACAGATTCCGACGTAAGAGTGGTCGCCATCCAGTCAGACCCCAAGAGGTAGGACCTCTTGGGGTCTGACTGGATGGCGACCACTCTTACGTCGACGACAACGAGCAAAAGTAATATTGTTATTTTAATCTGTATTGTGAAAGTTCAGGTACCTACAGGTTGCTGTAGTACCTATATGAAAAAGTCCTTGCATGATAAAATTTATAATCTGTGAACAAAACTAACCAATAGATATACTGCTTCGATTATAAGCAATAGAAGAAAATGTAAGCAGAATCCAACTATAAGACTTGCGTAATTGACAGCTTACAATTCATTCTTTTGTGATTTACCAAAGAAGATAGTCTTTAATTTAAATCTAATGTTACTTTAATCTTTCTACAAAATATAGTTTGAAAATTTAAGAATTTTCGATTATATTTACTAACCTCGACATCTGTTTACGCCAACCAAATAATACAAAATAATGTACCCTCATAATTTAATAATGTGTATCGTAAATCGCCATCAAAGTACACCACACAGACGTATTGGTATATCGATACATACATTTTACATTTGAATTTCAAAGTTCAAAGCAAAGCTTAGTTTTTATGCAGCGCTCTAACTGAGCTTACGGTGGTCGGTCGGCGCGCCTACGTGATCCGACTTGTTGACAAATTGACAAAGATTATTTGACAAGGCAACAGACACGTCAGTTTGGGCCAAACTGAGGAATCATTAAATATTTCTACCGATTAAATATTTCTTCTAAATACGGGAAACAGATAATTTTGATGAAGTGCAGTACCCGCAGTTCAAGGTTATATAGTTCCGTTACCTCGAAGTACGTTCTATCTCATTATAGTAAACAATATGAATTCGGAAACTTCTGTTGAACTTTAGGAGGTTGAAAATCAGGTAAATACATAAACAAACCAATTACTAAACGAGTATCAGTTATTACCTCATCAAAGTCTAGAACAATGTAAACGTTTAAGGAATTTATTTTAGATTAATTTTTATAGGATTTTTTTGATAATGCCTTATCAGGAGGAGACCCTGATGTGTGATCCTGTGATCCTACGACCTTTTAGCTAAGTAATAGATTATTTAATTAATGGTTGTTATGTAAGTAGTTGGGTAATCAGGAACACTGCTATAGACAGTCAAAAACCTACGGTATTTGAATATAGCCCAGATCACGGGGATTCTACTCTCTAGTAAAGATTAGTCCTGTAGAAGACACCACCGGCTGCAGTGACAACTATTATCTACACTGACCATTTTGTCAACAAAAGGCGTAGTCTCAGATACCAGTAAAAAAGGCATCAGCATAATCACAAAATCAGGTGCCTAATGCCACATCTACTCAAATTATTATTTTTATTCTATGGCCAACGGACCCATATCGACTACAAATTGGGCGGACTCAGTAGCTGTTGCGAAAGAAAATAATATTGTTTCTTAACAAACATTCACCCTTCCGTTATTCCGTGTGTCTTTGCAGGATTACATATACGGACCTTGAATATTGAAAGAGAATATAGATCGAATTGAATTAGTCAGTTTTTAATGTTGATGCCAAACGGTTGAAGGGGAGAGCAGTATTTCTAGATGGATAATGAGTAGATATAAGAAGCACTGATAGCCTTGGGGTAAGACCACTGGACTGCCAAGTCGTAGGTCTTGAGCTCGAACCCAAGGCACGCACCTCTGACTTTTCGTAATCATGTGCGTATTAATAATAAATTATCGCTCGCTTACAACGGTGAAGGAAAACATCGTGAGGAAACCTGCATGCCTGTAAAATTATCTTGACGGTGTGTGAAGTTGCCAACCCGCAATACGCAAGCGTGGTGGACTATAGCCTAATCCTCTCATTCTGAGAGGAGACCCGTGCCCAGCAGTGGGACAGTATATGAGTTGATTATAATGAACAGATTGTTGGTGGCGTATGATGTACTAATTAAATGAATATGCTTTAATTAACTTAAAAATTAAAGACATTCATAGGTTACGGTGACTGCTTGCCATCAAGAAGGCCGTAAGGCTGTTTGCCACCTCAGTAGTATAAAAAAAATTAGGGGCATAACCAAATGACATTTTTATTATTATTTTTTCGTAGGAGAGCCACGCTTCGGTTCGAATGGGCCGGCTCGACTGGAGTGATACCACCGCCTCACAGAAAACCAACAAGAAGAGCTGAAACCAATAAAAAGAATGATGAAGCACAAACAAGGGATGAAATTAAAGAAATATGCCTTAAACTGAAACCAGCATACAAATCTAGCCTGAAAATACAAATCATATTTAAGCTTAAGTATCATCATTTTAACATAGATCAATTTAGGTTCTGTCCCCAATACCGGGTACGAGTATAACCTTAGTAGAAGAACTGTATTTTATATCTCTTGAATACAATTTTTGCTATCATTCTAAGTTCTTATTGTCTGTACAAGGTATATTATACCAAATCGTGTATTGGCACAAAATTGGCACTAGATTACGAATCGAGGCTTATTCCACTTACAACAATCCGAGATACGCAACTCTTTCAATATAATACGAGAACAATTTATTTCGTCATTTAACTATCCAAAGTGGTTTCATACAAATTGTATGTAATGTGATTGTCGAATGATGTAAACGAGGAACGAAGAGGCTGATGGCTATCATTATGCTTAATTTATATATTCTCTCAGAGGAACGACCGTTTCGTTGGAGAGATGGGCACAAAAGTGTTTGAAAAATTAAAAGCGATAGGTAGTTAGGCCACATACCTACGATGAAACCTGCACACGTTTAAAAAAACCCTGACAATATATGAGTCGTTAATCGTATCGTTAATCGATACTAGACTATCATAATGATTTTTTCCTGATCCTTCATTTTGATCAGTAGGCGTATTCAGGTATGAGATTCAACATGTAATCGTATGTAAGAAAACATTCATAGATAAATATTTAAGCTATCGCCCTCCAAATGGGTTTCTTATTTTCACACACCCAGTTTTCCAACTTCCACATCATTTCCGATAAGAGATATATTTATGACTTTAAACTTGAGGCTCTGTCCTTCCTTAAAATCAATTATAACCACTTCCGTACGGAAAACCGTTCATGACGACCTAATAAAGTACGCTGATACATGATGATTCCGCTTCTGCATCCGGTTGATTGTAAGGCGTGTTACACACTAATGCGTGTCGGCATTAGTCAGTACAGCCGGACAGTAAAATTTAATACATATTTAGGAAAACGGCCTCTCGGCTTAGCTGAATAAAAGTTGTAATTAATTATGTAGTAATTGTTTCAGGTTTGGGGAACTGAATGAGCTGTACGGAATGTGCCGATCTGAAACTGGTGGGCAGCGTGCTTAATACAGAAATGCCTGTAAATCATCCCCGAAGAACAAGACAAAAGATTTTGCATTTACTCCATTGCAAGAAGCGGCGGTAGCGTCGGACTTGGGATTATTTGTGATTGCCGATTTGAAACCCACTCGTAACACAAGCATTTAGCTTATCACGAGGTTAACAAGAATACTAGTAATGTACGCCCAAACTACTAGACAAAAAAAAATAGGGACAGAAACATGGACTGGGACTGGGTTGAAGTGTCAGATCTTCTTCTTTAATTTAAGAGCTCAACTCTTATCGGTGGAGCAAACGCCACTGTTCTCTATCTTCTGCTTTCCGTTTTACCTCTTGATACGACTCGATCGCAATCCTTTCCTTCACTTGTTCCACAAAACTTCGTCTAGGTCTACCTCTTCCTCGTTTTCCTTCAATTTTACCTTCTAGTATAGTTCTGAAGAAGTCATCATGTAAGAAGTGTTAGATAAGTAGACGAAATTTATTATTAGGACATGACGCTGCGCCTGATTTAAGGACCCCTCCAATAGCAGTAGTGTTAACGATAACTAGAGTAATAGCAGTAACAGCTTTGAGAGATACGATAAATTTTAATATTCATAACATCCCTACACTTTTGCTCATGACTCTACTAGTTGCCTAAGAATAATTTCACAGTAATTACGATAGGCCTATCTGACTCCGTATACTTTGACTCGATATGAATTGACACAAACGAACAAATTGAACTCATTATGATGATTGAATGATTTCGGTATTTTATGTGAAATAGAACATACTACCAGCGACATTATAATAAGTATGAATGTGAAAGCTATGAGGGGGACCTAAAAATTGACTGAAAATTTCTACAATTAAAACGATGAAATAAACAAATAAGCACGGTTATTTTGTACGGTACGAGAAGCAAGCTTGATCACTTGATGGTAACAACATACATGATATTTGTAGTACGACTTTGATAAAACAATAATAAAACAAAATGTATCGTCAATAAATTTAAAACAAGTAGGTATTGTGCAATTAATTCCACAAATATACACATAATGCCAACTTATGTATAACGCTCGCCAATTTGTAACTAAAGCGAACTTCACATGTGTTGCACCTAATTGAAGCATGCTACTTATTTAATTGAAGCGTGCTTTAGACTTAAAGTTTTAAATTCTAAGACGCGTGTATCGTATCTACTGTTTTAGTTTCATCAATAACTTCAGACCCTATTACCTGTTTTATTCCCGAGGAAATACTACTACCTTTATTACTCTTTCTAATTTTATTCTCGTCCCACCTCACTTTATTGACATCAAAATTATAAAGATGTTTTTTTTTATGGGGTAGGGGAGCGAACAGTAGACGGATCACCTGACGATAAGCGATAACCGCCGCTCATGGACACCCGCAACAGCAGAGGAGTCACAAGTGCGTTGCCCGCCTTTTAAAAGGGTTTGGGTCTCCGGTAACCTCATTCACTTCACTTGGCGAAACACAACGCAAGCGTTGCTTCACGCCGGTTTTCTGTGAGGCCGTGGTATCACTTCGGTCGAGCCGACCCATTCGTGCCGAAGTATGGCTCTCCCACGTTGATCTTGAGAGGAGGCCTTTGTTGAATGACAAGCTATTTCTTCAATACCAATTCCTTCCTTTAACTTTATCCAAATACTGCTGTTCGTATTATCGATGATCCCACACTCACAGACGACCTAGACACCTTTCGTATTCAGAGAGACGTTCCGAAGCACTTCGAAATGATGCGTTTGTCAATATTTTATCACGGGCGCGGCCCCGCATTAGCAACTCTTCTGGTGCTACAGATGATCATGAGCAACGACCATCAGGTGACTCGTTTGCTGACGTCTAATAAAAACAAATAAAAAAGAGCGCAATGATTTCCAGTACCTATCTATATAAAAAACGAAATAATTTCTTACTGTTAGTATTCTGGAACAGTATTTTAGTAAAGGCTTACTAAACGTTTTAGAATAAGGCCCTGAGTAATTAGGTATGAATAATTATTATGTGAGTTGGGGCGTACCAACAACACATGAAAAATACTAGTATAGTATTTTTTTTTATTCAGATTCATAATATACTTAAACGTAATTGAAATTTTAATGGATTATTTGTGTAAATATTCGCCGGGAAGATTCGCTCTAGTAAGTCATCTTGTGCCAACAAGTATGAATAATTAGTTTTGTAAACAAGTCATTTAATTATATTCATGACGAAATAAATAACTGTACATATTCAGTTATAATTTATTATTTACGACAAACTTATAATATTACAAGCACGTTTCCTAATGTTTCTGATTTTTTAAAGCAGTCACCGACTTGGACAGCTAAGCCATAGGTCTTTAGTTTAAAGTAGGCATGGCCCTCCGACACTTTTATATCATGTGCGTATGAATAGTTAATTAATAATGAATCACTTGCTTAAACAGTCAAGAAAATATTTCGAAGAAACATGTAATACCTGAAAAAAGTTCAATGCTTTTTGAAGTTGACCAACCTGGATTAGGTCAGTATGGTGGACTTCAGAATGATTAGAAAAACCAAACTTATTCTGTGAGGAAAACATCCCAATCTCAAAGCAAGCTAAGCTAAACGAACACTTTTATTATAATTATTTCAACAAGCTTTAAAGGAAAACTCATAGTAATTTCAATATGACCCAATTAGATGTGGTAATAAAATGTTAGCAATTATGATTGATGCGACCGCAGATTTATTTTTATAGTTAAAACATTCGATATTAAACTGCTGCGCACTTTCAGGTTATGCATCATGGCTTCACGGGTTAATGACCACACTACTCGGTCAAGGCTCATAGTAGTATCAGGCAAAATCAATAGATGGCACTGTTAGCAAGTTTTTAAGAACCATGTTTTGATTTTTTTGTTGTGATATACTTACGTAGGAGTGGGTTTGACTTCGAACATTGCGCGTATTTTGTGTATCGTTTTAGACAGAGTATTAACATGAAATAAGATACATTATATACTTACTAAGCAATTTAATTAGGTGTTCAGCATGAAAGTGGATGGATACAAGGGTAGGGGATGACCAAAAAAAGATGGATAGACTGTGTGAAACATAATATGGCTGCAAAGGAAGTGGTGAATGTTGAGATGACGGTTGATAGAGATAGATAGAGATAGTAAGAAAAAGATATACTGCACCGAACCCCAACTAACTTGGGATAAGGCGTGAGGAGGAGGATGACTATGCAATTTAAATAGGTATAATTAGTTAGTCTTTGCCGATTATATTTGTATGACTAACCTTCAGTTAACTACCTAGTATTTTGTACAGTCCATTCTATAATTGAATATTTTATAATTGAATCGGTCAAACTTGGACATCCTTCAACGTCAACACAGCTTATTATCGCAATATTGTACCAGTGAAGATTGTAACATAATTTATTTTAAAAGAGTGTCCATGGTGTTTCTTGCCAGATTCTTCTCCATAGGATCAACCTTTTGGAACCGTGCAACTAGAATCAAAACGTTTGATAAACGCTTGCAAAAGCTTATTTGAAATAAAACCATTTGAACTTGAACTTCACTATATTCAGATATGTCTGTACTTTTTAGGGATTTTATCGAGTTATATCCACATTATTTAATTCCTAACGTTTCGGATTCTTTACAATAACATCCATGGTCACGGGTAGATGATGGACGGCTTATTGACTGATCAGACTCCTCAGGTTTTGCAGGTGTCCATGGGCGACAGTAATCGCTTACCATCAGGCGATCCATCTGCTCGTTTGCCCCCCTATCCCATTCATTCATTCAATGTATCCTTTGGCCTTGCAGTTTTATGCTTGTGTTTAGATTTAATGGAATCTATCTATAATTGGAGTTTTTAATAAATTTAATAATTTCTTGATATTGGGGTGGTAAGACTCAGTCATCTTTTCTATTGGGGTTTTAAGGGTGTTTTTAATTTCAATGCTTGTGTTTAGATTTAATGGAATCTAGGGCATTTAATCCTGTATACTGTTCCTATCTATAATTGGAGTTTTTAATAAATTTAATAATTTCTTGATATTTGGGTGGTAAGACTCAGCCATCTTTTCTATTGAAATTAGGGTGTTTTTAATTTCAATAGCCTCGTGAATCATCCGGGGCAGGAATCGGTTTTCTTTTTCAAGACTTGCTTGACTGTGATGTACTGTTAGACGGCTGTTAGACCCTATGCTTCTCGCCTCTTTTCACGGGTATTCAGAGTGTGAGTGTGGAGCCGGCTTAAATTCTCCCATCAAACAATAACAGATAGATTAATCAACACGCAACCAACAAAGGGAAATACATAAACTTTATGATGTTCAATTCCGGTGTGTTTTGTGATATGATTTATTTTACGACCGAGACAGTGTACTGGACAAGTGACCAATGATAGAATTGAATAATGAATGAATGAAGGAGAATAGGTTACTACACTACAATTTTCTGAGGCAAGAATAGATAATTTTTAAAGAAAAGTGATTTCATAACCATAATGATTCTTTACACAAAAATATTATTATCGTCACGCCTGCATTTTCGGAAAGGGTAGGCAGTGGTATACTAATGTACGACCTCACCATATTTTCACCACGTTTCAACATTTTTTTTTATTTGATATTGACGAGCTTATACCAGAATTATTTTTGAAATGTACAACATTTTCTGGATCGTGGTGTTTAATATTTCTCGCAGTAATTCTCATCCATTATTCGTTCTAAGTTTTAACACCTACTCCGATAACGCCAGTTGGTATAGAAGAATAAAAATTTGCTCTGCACTGGAATTCCTCATGTAAACCTAAGACGGGATTATAGAAGAAGAGGTAATTGTGGGTACACAGATTATAGCAAAAATACATTTTAAATTGCTGATAGATCGTTTTATCGTTACTGAAGGACAATACTTATATTTTTTTACCTTACGCTTACGCCTGACCGCAAGTTCGCCTGATGATAAGTGACACTGCGATCTATGATGGAGCGCGCTTGCCTATTGCAATTATTAATCATTTTAGGTCATCACGAGTAGGTAAATGATTGGAATACTTACACACAAAAAATACATTATAGAATAGTACATACATATTGTCTGTCAGTGCCTATTCTGTCCAGGTATTTTCCTCATTTATAACCGGGCACCCATCCAATCGTCGCTGGCAAGTATTTAGGTATACTGATCGAATGAATTACTATGACCACCTAGTAGGTAATATAGTATTAATAATGAGCCAATAAAGTAGTTAAAATGTTACACTTATTTTGTTATCTTGAATGGCTTGAATTCTGTGCATAATGGCTGATATTACAATTTGGTAGAAGTGTCTAGTGGCTGCGCTGGTATTAAATTCGAAATACTATGCTTACTGAGGCTACTATGAGCATAAAGGTGAAGAATGTTTCAAAAACATGGCGCAGCACACGCTGAAGTTATGCCTGGCTTGGGCAGAGCAAAGATATAGTCACGGCAGTAGATCCTGCCTTTCGCTTACAACCGTAAATCGATCCGTGGATAAGAACAAAAACGCGTGAGAATTTGTGCATTTTTACTGCGTATTAGTTGCGATTGTCAAGGTGGTGATAGACTTGGATAGGGAAATATCTGTTTCTCCTGTGATTCGTAGAAGCATTGGGTGCCGAAGAGCTCAAGTTATTTTAATGGATGTGAGCTGTTAATTCAGGGAATCTTTACAACATAACCGGAATTTGTGGGAAAGCACCGAATGCCCCCGACAGGAGCGACTTATACTAAACAAACACCAGCTAAGAGCGTCCTCAGGGCTCGGACCTTGGTTTAGGGCACTGCTCGAGGGCAACAGCTAGTAATTGAGTCTGGGTTCATGACCTGTATCTCTTAAAAAAAAAATCTCCACGAGGAATTACCGCAATATCTTATAAAATGGAAAATAATGAAGCTTTTATTACTTAGATAATTTTTACTCATTGACAAACATAGATAGATAGATAGATAGAATACTCTTTATTGTACACCAAAGAGATTACATAGAGCTATGGATACATACATGACACCGAAACGAATAGACAAGTTTCCTACAAAAAAAAATAGTGCAAAGATTTTTTAAGAAATTACGTGGACAGCCGTGAACTTGGCTCGGTACCAGCGGACAAGAATCCGTCCGATAATGACGAGCTTCCGGTCCAAACGACTGACAGATCTCGGCTCGCTGGAAATGATAAATACTTGGACATTTTTTATTTTTTATATTATGTTAATTCGCGCGATTTGTGATGTAGGATTTTGAGGAAAACTGATGGTTTAAATTACAGTAAGACGACAGTTTATTGAAAATGAAAATGTTTTGGGGAAGAATACATAACATGCCATCACGACTCTATCCTCTGAAGGGTTAGGCAGACGCGTACGTATGCTTAGGACCCATGTAATGGGAGGCGAGCCTATTGCCATTAACCGGGCACAAATTCCAAGCTCGGAGCTGCTACTGGGAACTTCATAGAAAAACCAAAGTTCGCGAATTGACCTTGAGCTTTCTTATGAAACCCATAGTGAGCGACCACGTGTCTATGACATTTATGTAATCACTGGTAGCACACACTGATTAAAGAATTTCGTCTTAAGGGTTCGGTGGACCGATAAATCGTAATTCAAATACAATTTAATCAAGTGTGTTATTATTCGGATTCGGATACCATTTAATCTAGATTCCAGCTTTACTTTTTTGTCCAAAATATTTCACTAGAAATAAATGTAAACAAATGCAGTTCTTTATAACTTTACCAAGATTACCACGATTTTCCGGTTGTTTATTTCCAATGAAGTAGTAGTAGACGAAATGGTACGGTAGGAACCTAGATTAACACTATTTCAATCCGAATAACATACATAACATTACATACCATCACGCCTGTATTCCCCGAAGGGTTAGGCAGAGGCGTACTAATGTACACCCACAGTTCGCCGGTATGTTTAGGTCCCACGTAATAGGGGCGAGCCTATTGCCATTAACCGGGCACAAATTCCTAACTCCGAGCTGCTACTGGGGATTACATAGAAAAACCCAATAACACTTTGCTCGACCTGGGAATCGAACCCAGGACCTCTAGGGTAGCAGTCGCGCTCAGGACCACTTGGCTAATGAGGCAGTTCAATCCGAATAATTACACAATATGAATAAAATTTTGTTTGAATTACGATCTAATTTGGGATTACGGCTTCGCTAGACCCTTACGGTATATATAAGATAGTTGTCATACGTATTTCAATCAGAACTATAGTCAAGTCACATAACGTTCACTCCATCGTTCACCAACCGCCATATTTAATTCAGATTTGCAAACAATTCTCAGTGCATTCCTCCTTGCATTTTTCAAGTGCCTATAAAAGTATAAATATTCGGCAACTCCGTACGTAAATTTGGGAATATTTCAATAATATCAGTGTGTGCAAAACAGTTCGGGTTTTGACCCGGACGTCCCTATATACAAACAACGCATTTTCGCGAAAATAACTTTTATAGCTACACTCTGATACAAAATTACGTATATTCACGACTAGGACCTTGAAGGTAAGATGGGAAATGTTAACATGTTCTTAATACTTTTCTAGTCATTTACGTGAAGGATTCCTTTAAATATCGACCTGGATAAAAAGTGGTCCTGAGCGCGACTGCTGCGCTAGAGGTCCTGGGTTCGATTCCCAGGTCGAGCAAAGTGTTATTGGGTTTTTCTATGAAATTCCCAGTAGCAGCTCGGAGTTAGGAATTTGTGCCCAGTTAATGGCAATAGGCTCGCCCCCTATTACATGGGACCTAAAAATACCGGCGAACTGTGGGTGTACATTAGTACGCCTCTGCCTAACCCTTCGGGGAATACAGGCGTGATGATAAAAATATGTTTATGAAAAATATTACGCGCTATGCCTAAAACATGAATTACGGGATTTTGACTACCAGTAACAATTTTTATAAGCTTTCCCCACACGGAAAGGTCACCCATCCATTTACTGACCGCAGCAAGGGCAGCTTAACCTTACAAATCGGTTGGTAATGTGGTAATTATAAAGCTACGAGCTCCTCAATGAAATTATCCATACATAATATTATAAAAGTTATAGTCTCGAATCGAACCACGCTACCATCTTGCTGCATCCAAGGTGATTTTAAAATCACATGCACTGCTAATGTAAACCATTGCTAAATAAAATAAACACAGTGTGTTTACGTGCATCAGCCAATATAAATTACGACTGCACATATATAATGCACAATGTATAATTATGTATGCCTTTCGAGGTCGATGGGAAATAATTTTCTTATAACGGAAATTTCCATGTAGGTATTACAAAAGACCATCGCCAAAAAAGTATGGAAGCTGGTTCGCTTGATGGTATAGCAGTATTAATTTAAGTATGGCGTGATATAGCTAGCTGTAACTACATAATGCGCACAGCTGGGCAGTGGAACTCCCTCCCTGCGTCTGTATTTCCGAGTGAATATAATAACCCGAACTTATTCAAATCTAGAGTGCATAGGCATCTTCTGGGTGCGCTCGCTCCACCGTCGGCTTCATCATTGCCTCGGCAAGATTGACGTCAAGAGCAAACCCATTATTAGTAAAAAAAAAAAAAACTCTGATAACTACCTCAATAGCCTAGTGGTCGTAAATACGACTGTTATGTTCTTTAACATGGCTTGGAAATCAAAGTCGAGCAGTGTTTTACGCTAGAGGTCCTGGGTCATTCAAGGACCCAGAGACTCAGAATATTGGGACCCAGAGCCCCAGAATATTGGACCCAGGGGCCCAGGATATTGGGACCCAGAGACCCAGTTTATTGGACCCAGGGACCCAGAATATTGGACCCAGGGGCCCAGGATATTGGGACCCAGAGACCCAGTTTATTGGACCCAGGGACCCATAATATTGGACCCAGGGGCCCAGGATATTGGGACCCAGAGACCCAGTTTATTGGACCCAGGGACCCAGAATATTGGACCCAGGGGCCCAGGATATTGGGACCCAGAGGCCCAGATTATTGGACTCAGGGACCCAGAAAATTGGACCTAGGGACCCAGAATATTAGTTGAATTTTCGATGCAATTCTCTTCTTCAGAATTCTTCAGTAGCAGCTCGGTCGGAGTTTAAGATTTGTGCCGAAAAGGAAATAGGCTCGCCCTCTATTATATGGGACCTAAACATACCGGCAAACTGTGAGTGTACATTATTACGCCTCTGCTTAACCCTTCCGGAAATACATGCGAGATAGTATGTTTATGTAACGACTAACGAGTAATCAATAATATAGCTGAAGCACGAGTAGTACCTCAATGGTGAAATGTCAAACTGCGGAGTGAGAAATCATCTATTTGATACCCAAGGATCAACCATATATTCTGTAAGAAACTATTAAGTAGATTTTTATCATGCATGCCAAAGAGAAATAGCAAAAAATCTTTTTACCAGATCAGAATACCTACCCGAAGAGATATTGGCAACCATCAACAAAAGTGAGAGAGATAACTGATTTTAATTCTACAAAAAAATATTTTAGTGAAGGTAAAATTCGACCACGACCACTGGATTAGAACCTGCGTCTACGAACATAAATTGTTTATCAATTGAACAAGTCTTAAGTAAGGTTAGTAACCTCATAAATCATTACGTGAGCCGTAAGATGTATTAACTAAATAAAAAACTGAATTACGTCTTCAAGACCCCACTAAAAGTCAAAACCAAGACAATAATCCATATTTTTTTCAGACTTCCCAGCGGAACAATCTTAGGTATAAAATTCACATTAGCATACAGATTTTACACACAAACACCGTCTTTTATTACTCACTATAGATAATCTCGAACATTAAACACCCATATATTTATTATAACCATAAATCAGTCTGTGCTCTGAGGTGCATCACTGAACCACAGGCAAAGTGCACTGCACTTGTATCTCATGAAAATATCCTGAAAATAAACCCTAACACAACTACGCAAAGTTTGAAATGGCCTAGGAATGGGGACGGTTATACATCATTTTAGATTAGCAAAGATTTTTACGATCTTTCCAACCCAAAATGAACTTTAGCAATCTAAATTTAAAATTCGATTTCGTAGATTATATTACAGCCGTCTTAAATTTTACGACTGCTGCACTGTCAATCTAGTTTCAATCCAAATGTTGAAGGCAAAAGTGTGGTTTTGGCTTGTGAATGTGGTAGATTTTGATACGTTTTAGCTATGGAGAGTAGGAAAATTGACCTCAGCTGGGTCGTCCCTGTAAATATTTGCACATCGGACGCGGTTGGTGCGAACTAGTAAGAGATTAGTGAGCAAAACTCCTGAATTTTAAACACTTGTAATTTGGTAAAGTCCAGAGTTAGGAGAGACTTACCGGCTTGTAATAACTGTGGCTATTTACGGGTAAAGCCGAAAGGGTATCAGTAAAGTTTAAAATTTGCACAATTTCGGGTATTCGGGAAGTATTTTCATTGAATATTTGACGTCATATTTTTCAAATGGTATTTTAATCAACAATGTAGAATATACTAGTTATTATTATTAATATTAGGGAGTTTTAATGGTTGTTCTGTTAGCCCCAAGTGATATAAACATAACTAGCCGTAGCCCGCAGTTTCGCTTGCACCCCATAAGAACAAATTTACTATTTCTTTTTGAGACAAAAGGTATCCTATTTTTTTCTTTTGCATTTATAGTAAAATTAAAGAAAATTGAATTATCATTTCCGTCGTAAAAGCTATACAATACATATTTCTTTAATTTGTGACTATACAGTTAGTACCACGGCCTCACACAAAACTGGCGTGAAACAACGCTTACGTTGTGTTTTGCCGAGTGAGTGAGGATACTGGAGGCTCAAACTCTTTTATAAGGCGGGCCACGCACTTGAGACTCCTCTGGTGTTGCGGGTGTCCATGGACGGCGGTAATGGCTTACCATTACGTGATCCGTCTGATAGTTTTTTTATGGGATAGGGATCCCATAAAAAAGTTGCTTTTCTGTGTACCTACATAAAAACCTCAGTCAATTAACCTGTCGATGGTAACATAGCAAAGATCCTGAAAGCGATGTGGCTCACTAAAACCATGATGTTTACGACGCATCTACGGTAACCGTCATTTTTGTACCCCACTGTTAAACCCTCGGATCCATGAGGGTTTGCTGGGGGAGAGCTAGGGTGCTTGAGTATTCAAAAACACACACAATGCTATATAACTATTTATTCACTCCGTACATGTGTGTATTGTTATTGTATCTTGATCTATCTATATATCTATTTATCTGAATATCTATCTCTATCTGAGTACAAAAAATATTTCACGGAGACTACTACTAACGTCGGAGAATCTTAACACCGCGATCTAGAATTGGAGCAAAAATGCACAACGCCATCTAGTGGCGACAAATAAACAACTAGCGGCGTTAGTTTACATAGATTGCGAGAGATGGCTATACATTCCGCCCACCAAGGACATTTTGTGAAACATTATGTCCTTTACATATTATAGATTAGTAATGTTACATAAAGATATTTACCTGAAGGTTCCAAATCACAATGAACGATACAAATAAGGACGGCTCACAGCCTTAAACGAAAGCTTAAACTTAAACAAACTTAACCTACTAACAAACAGATTTTTAGGTAACAGGCAAGACACACAGTTTTGAAGTTGGCCTTTTAAATGTAAACCCATTGCTACGAAGTGTGACTACTCGCGTAAGGTTGTCTAATCCCGGATGCTTTTCAATCACTCTACCAAGTAGCCACCGACACGGAAGGAGGTTATCCTCTTTAATCAAAACTATGCCGCCCACCCTGAGGATCCCAACGGAATCAAGGTAAATATTTAAAGAATTTAGAATATAATGTTTATTTCTTTCAGATTTCTGCTTTTTCAACTCTAAAGGACGTCTAAGATATGCTACTATTCTAACTAATTGAGTAAGTGATGAATATTTATCCCAAATAAAATTATCCTCTTCCGATACTACATGAACCTGTATCTCTTCTACGTTAGTAGAGACTATTTTACGCTTACCAAATGAAATAATTGTCTCTTTAAGGAATTCCGGACCTTCTAGCCACAACTTGAAATTTAACAATTCTGACGCATAAAGACCACGTGAGGCGCAATCAGCTGGATTGTTTTTCGACTGAACATGATTCCATTGTTGTGGTTCACTGATGCACAAAATTTCCGACACGCGGTTGGCGACAAATGTCTTCCACTTATTGGGATGGCTATTCAACCATGCCAACACGATTTCTGAATCAGTCCAGTAATATAAGTTTGATCTACTGATTCCTAACACTTCTGAAATTTCAGATAATAGCTTTGCTAACAGGACTGCCCCGCACAACTCTAATCGAGGAATTGAAACCGTTTTGATAGGAGCAACATTAGTTTTTGCTGTAACCAAAGTGACGTGAATCTGACCTTCAGCATCGACTACCCGTGCATACACCACTGCAGCATATGCAGATTTTGACGCATCGCAAAATCCATGCAAGTCAACTTGCTTGTCGCCTTGTTTCATATTCAACCATCGAGGTATTGAGAATGCTGTTAAACATTGTAACTCCTGCCGGTAAGTAAACCATTCATTTTTTATTTCCTGAGGTATTTCCTCGTCCCATCCTATGCCAGAAAGCCATAATTTTTGTATTTGCATTTTCGCCTTTACGATCACGGGAGCGACCCATCCCAAAGGGTCGAATAATCTTGCTATATCTGATAATACTTTTCTTTTTGTTACAGGTTCCTGCAGCGGAGATAGTTGAACAGAGTACTGGAAGGTGTCGCAGCTTCGGTTCCAGGTAAGTCCAAGTGTTTTTAGTATTTCATCCTGTTTTATGTTGATACCCCTATCCTCACTGTCCTGCCCCCTTTCACCAATTAATTGCTCCAGTAGCTCATTGCTATTAGTTGACCACTTTTGTAAATAGAATCCCGCTTTCGCTAACAGCTCGTTCATTTCCCTGTAGATTTGCATGCCCTCTTCTATTGTGTCACACCCTGTCATGAGATCATCCATGTAATAATCATTAAGGACTCTTGCAGCTGCTAGTGGATAATTTTTTCCTTCATCGTGAGCTACTTGCTGCATTGCTCGAACTGCTAGGAAAGGTGCAGCTGACATGCCAAACGTAACTGTGAGTAATTTGAAGTCCTGAATTGCAGAACCTTTGCTGTCCCTCCACACGATGCGTTGAAACTGTGTGTGCTCGTCGGCTACGCGGACCATCCGGTACATTTTGATAATGTCCGAAACCAGACAGATGCGGTGAGTTCTCCAACGGATAAGTAAATGTCGCAAATCAGGTTGCAACCCCGGACCAATCATTAGGTCATCGTTGAGAGATGTCCCATTATTTCCCTTGCAGGACGCATCAAAGACAACACGTACTTTTGTTGTGTCCTTGTCGTTTCTCACAACCGCATGATGAGGTAAGTAGACGGCATGTTTGTTTTCCCTTTCTGCTTCTGATATTGGCTTCATGTGACCTAGCTGTAAGTACTCATGAATGACTTCTGCATATTTGTTTTTAAATTCAGGGTTTTTATTCAGTTTGGCTTCTAATGCATAAAATCGCCTGATAGCTATGTTCCTTGAATCCTCATATTTACAGCTTGGATCTTCGCTTCGAAAGGGTAAGTTTACCACATAACAACCTTTCTCATCTCTCACAGTTGTAGCTTTAAATATCTCTTCACATTTGGATTCTTCTTCGGTAAGTATACGTTTTTTGTTTTGATTTGGTTCTTTTTCTAACTCCCAGAATTTTTTCAGGATTTCGTCATCATCAACCCGGGCGTGCATCACGGCAATATTAGAAATACCCTGAGCAGCAGATGCGACGGTACCAGACAAAATCCATCCCAATGAAGTACACTGAGCGACAGTGCTACCACCAGGAGCTTTCTTCACCCCGTTTTGTAAGACGCGACTGTAAATTTCCGCTCCTAACAACATATCCACCTTATCCGGTTTGTGGTATCTAGGATCCGCTAACTGTATATCGTTGACTTGTGCCCAATCTAAGTACGCTGTTTCCCTAACAGGTAATAACGATGTAATCGACTTAAGAACGTATGCTTTCACTACAAGTTCAACAGATGGATCGATCCTAGATTGAATTCGAACCTCCACAAACGAATTTAATGATAATTTACTATCAACATCTATACCTGTGATTAGACCCTTAGCAGGTTTTTTCTGTAACCCCAAACTTTGAACGATGTTTTCCGTTACAAAGGACGCCTGAGAGCCTTGGTCGAACAAGGCTCTGATCGTAAATATACCCCCGTTTTCCGATACAGCTCTCACTAGAGCCGTGGCTAATAAAACTTGGTTATTAGCTGAACCCTTCGAAAAACACGCAACGACCTCTGTTTGATCTTCTACTAGATTAACCGTATGAGTTTGCTCTTTCGTCTGCGGAACCCTATCGCTAGACGAACCCGAATTTCCCTTGTCTCCCACAGACTCCTGTTCACTGCTAGGATGTAACAAAGAGTGGTGTCTACGCTTGCAAACTCTACAAGACGCTGTGCATCGGCACACCCTGGCAGAGTGATTATACCCCAAACAATTAAAGCACAAATTGTTTTCTTGCACTAACCTACGGCGAATATCCACATCCCCGTTCAAGAATTGTGTACAGCTACCTATCTTATGGTCGCCATTACATAACTGACATCTTAGCATAGTTGTAGTATGAAATGACTTCGCCTTTATTACGTTTACACCTTGATTTCTACTTGGTTTCGGTTCTAAGAATTCAAAAGCTCTGTATCTGCTTGTTAAAAACGTTTTAAACTGCTCAAAGGTAGGTAATTTATCCGAATCTGTATTATTTGTCACTTTTAGTTCCCATTCCTTTCTACTTTCGGCATCTAATTTTAAGGTAAGTATGTGAATAATTAAAATATCCCATGAATTTACGTCTATGTCTAAATTAATAAGTGCATTCAAGCAATCTGAAGTTGTATCTATTAATTCCTTTAATGCGAAAGCTGACTCATTTACAATGTTCTTTTGGTTCAGTAACCTTCTCAAAATGCAATGTGAAAGATATTTTTTGTTGTTATACCTAGTTTCTAATTGAGCCCAGCATCTATCATAATTAGCTTCTGAAATGGGAATGTGACGCAGCAACTGCTCGGCTTCGCCAGCTAAATAGCCTTTCAAATAATGAAGTTTTTGCACTTTATCTATAGTAGTATTATTATGAATTGCAGATACAAACAAATCTCGAAAGGTCGGCCATTCGGTGTATTTACCCGAAAATGTAGGTATAGTTATTCTAGGCAGTTTAATAGATATGTTTTTATTATTATCCGAAACAGTATTTGATTGTCTACCCGAAACTGAGGAAACATCACTATCTTTAAAGTTATTCAAATCACTTTTTAATTCACATTTAAATTCTAAGTATAAATCCTCTGTATTATAATAAACTTCCTTGATAGTATATTGTGAAGACATCAATTCCTTAGGTTCAAAATCCTTAACTATTTGTGTGTGCGTTAAACTAAATTGCGCCCATAATTCTTCAATATTCTGTAATCTAGTTTCTAAATACTGTTTGGTAATCCTATCTTTTGGCGACTTTTTAAAATTAGTTTTTGCTCGTGACAATCGAGCGTTAATGTCATCCTGAACCTGAACAAACGATTTTAAAGACATCTTTACTTACTTAATTATAACAATTAATGACCACTAAATGAAATGAATGAATTTTTAACCGACAATTCGCACAAACTATTAATTTTTATCTGTTTCTAAATTTAAAATTTAACAAGTCAATGTAAACAAACAATTCTTCTAAAAATATTACAAGTCTAAAATATTTCTTAAAATTTTTACAAGTTCTAAAAAGTTCCGAAATTTTTTACAAGTCAATGTAAACAACAAAATTTTTCTAAGTGTTTGAGACAGAATTCTAACCGAAATCGGGCATAGGTTCCCCGTATGAACACAATTTGGCTTAAATCTAACTAAGTCTAAACATGCACACATGAAATATTCTAAGTCCAAAACTACTACAGAAAAGTTACAAGTTAAATTGTTCTAGGCAATAAAGTTCAATCTTGAATAAATTTTCCACTGATGAATTATTTTTACTAAGTTAAATTTGCTTTGAATTTAAGAATCACTTTTGCTTGGCAGATAAAATCACAAAGTACTTACGATTTTTTGGCACTATCACTCACTTCCCGTTTGTTACCTTATTCGTCTGCAGCTTGCTTGCTGCTGACAGCTGATGTGTGCTGCGTGCTCCTTCCTCCGTACTTCCCGCAACTCGATCTGGTACTGCTATCTCGCTCGCTCACCATCCAAGACCGCCTTGGCAGGAACGTATGGGGTTGATGTTTCTCCGTCCACGTAGGAGAAAACACCTGATTTGCTTGCACTAGCACTGCACTTATATCACTTCACATCACAATCCGGCTCGAAGGACCATGTTAAACCCTCGGATCCATGAGGGTTTGCTGGGGGAGAGCTAGGGTGCTTGAGTATTCAAAAACACACACAATGCTATATAACTATTTATTCACTCCGTACATGTGTGTATTGTTATTGTATCTTGATCTATCTATATATCTATTTATCTGAATATCTATCTCTATCTGAGTACAAAAAATATTTCACGGAGACTACTACTAACGTCGGAGAATCTTAACACCGCGATCTAGAATTGGAGCAAAAATGCACAACGCCATCTAGTGGCGACAAATAAACAACTAGCGGCGTTAGTTTACATAGATTGCGAGAGATGGCTATACACCCACTGTAGTATATCGTGCAATTTATTCCCCACGAAGAACGGGAAATTGAGATTTTTATGTGGAGATATTTATAAAAAAATGTGTTTTCGTTTGACAAACGCATTCGCCTTTTGCGTTTGAGTTAGGTAGAAACGTTCACATAATAATATTTTCAGGGTAAAATCTTGATAACACGTCACTAATATTTCTTTGCTGAATCGAGAATGAATGAGGAATGGGGGCGTCTGGTGGAAGGTAAACATTTCTGATTGCAAAATTGATACTGTGTACTGATTTCTGACATTTACACGAATGTTAGACATTGAAATGAAACTACTTTTTACGGTTTTATCGCGTTGTATAATAATACTTAAATAATATCGGATCAAATAGTGTCGGATCATCTATTTTTTCCGGTTTTGATATTGTGTTGTTATTATTGAAACGGTTGAAAAAATGGGATACATGGCAACTCCAGCAACTGGAATTCTACTGGTAAATACAGCAAGACAGGTGACAAGGATAATTTAGCATTCTGTTTTTTTCTTAGCAGCTAACAGCCCACATGACAAAAAAATCTCTGAATTATTTAGCAACACTAATTAAAGTAGTTGGTATTCCATTATCAATACTAACCTTGACTATCTACTACTAGGGGCTGAAATTTACATGGTATTTGTGTTAGAATACCCGTCCAATAATGACATAAGAACTGACAGATTTTGAATGCAAAGCTGTCAAAAATCCACAATTCTGAAAAAAAATAATGACGATTTTCACACTGTAAATATCAATTGTGTCAGAATGACCGTCCAACGGTTCTGAAATTGGTGGATGCATTTAAATAGCATAAACGGGAAAAAATACGGGAAGCGTGAAAGTATTGAGAAGTTGCCACAGGACTACCTCAATAGTCTAATGGTCTTGGGTTCTATTCCTAGATCGAGCATTGATATTGGGTTTATCTATGTAATTTTCAGTACCTAGTAGTTAAATTTTTCCGCCTGCTACATGGTACATCTCTGCCAGACCCTTCAGTAAATACAAGCGTGATGGTATGTTGTTGTGTGGTATTTTAACACAGGAAACAAACCACAAAAATATCAACAGTGAGCAATTAAATAATAATAAAATCAATTAAAACTAAACAGTTTCATTTCGAAAAGCATTTAAATGTTTTACGGAATCTTAATGGTTCCGATAATGATAAGCAGTCGATAACAGCTAATAATTAGTAGAAAAGTGAAGTCGTAAATAAATGATGTTTTGACATGAGAGGACAAGAACATGGGAAGTAACGGTGAGTTATCATCGATACAAGTCGTTTAAGATGTCAAGAATAGTTTATTGTTTTCGTATTAGATAATGAGCTTACAATGTTGCATTCATTATGTAGTACCTAATATTTAAGGTAGGTACGGCCAAGTGGTAGAACTGGATGGCCAGGTATGGATTTGCCACCGCATTGCATAACATTTATAATATCTATACTAATATTATAAAGCTGAAGAGTTTGTTTGTTTCAACGCGCTAATCACAGGAACTACGGGTTTAAAAAGAAAAAATCTATATAAACATCACGCTAAGACGGACTCTATGAGCATCGATGAAAAATGTTTAAAAGATGGGAAAAAATATTCCTTTTGGGAGACAGACCAAACTTCACGCGGGGGAAGTTGCGGGCGGAAGCTAGTATTTTATAAAACATACTTAATATGTTTGAATGTTGTCTACACATTTAATATAGTACTTAAGGTTGAGCTCTACGAAGAGCCAAATATTTGTGAGATACAATTTATTTTTGAGCTTATGTGTAACTCTTCATCGCTAATTGAATGCTTATAGAAGCCTCCGCAACGCAGAGCATATATTATCTAATGCGGGGACAGTCTATAAAAACCATATAGGTATGAACAAAGTGACTTATCAAACGACTACGTCTAGACTATCTTTATGAACGCTGCTCTCGAAAGATGGTGCTTTTTTGTGTTTTTTGAAGCACTTGAAATAAAATAGAGGGGCTCGTGGCTAATTAATAAGAAAGCTGATCAACTGATCTGCAACTGATCTGAAAGGCTAAGCGACGCTCCCCGCGGTTAGTGTGTGAATGGGTGAACATTCTTAACACATCGATACCCCTCCGTGGGCTTGGCGAACACGTAAAGCCACCAGGCCCGGTTGTCTTAAGAACATCTTTCACAATAATTGTTAGTGGTAGTCAGAAGATCAAAAAGCATGACAATCAGTCTACCTTCCAAATATCGGTATTGCCCAGAAATTGGGTTACGGAGCCCTGATGGCAGTCGCTTCGTGTAAAATGCTGATATTCAGTCACCTCTGGTTATACTGGAAGCCGACCCCAACATAGTTGGCTCGGGAAATGATAGTACTGCTTGAAATGAAAAAGAAGCTGGTAAAGCATAAAGTGACGAATAAAATAATTACTCACCTCGAAATAAATAGGTAAACATGGCATTATAAGTACATACATAATAAGCACTTCAATATGTACACGGTTAATCCCATTAAGGTAAAGCAGCGTAAGCGCCACGTCTCGCCCAATATTAAATATCGTTGACCACGAGCATCGAACTCTAACCTTCAGCCGTTAGCTCGAGGTCTGATGTAAACATACGATGCGCAAACGAGGAAAAAATATTGTGAAGCTTTTGTTGTATACGAGTAAATATCCGTGAAAACAAGCCGACATGAAATAGGCTGGATAATCTCGTTCCTCATTTTATATATTCATAAAATAGTTTTATAAGTCACAATAAAAAAAAAAATAACATACATCTATGTTCATTCATGGTGTTCTGTCAAGTTCATGGAACTACTGCGCTGTTTAACTAAATGTAACGTTAAAAAACAATTATTGGGAAATATCGTTTATAGGATGGGAAAAGGGAAACGAACTTTCCATGGAACAACTCCTTGATAAAAAATAGATGTTCCTTCCACAACTTGATTATCAGTCTATAAATGGATTCGTTAATCCGGTCAATCAAAGTCCTATTAATTTGCTTCCAATAATCTCAAAATCAAAAGTAGAATCATTCTGGAATCGTGTGCTAGTTTTCGCTTAACAAAAATCATATTAACCAGTGTAGTGATATCCTTTCGATCATTGAAATTATATAAGTAGAAACTAAAGTATCTTTAACTTATAAAATACGATGAGATTAAGAAGCTTCTCTAAAAATAATGTAAGAATATGTAATGTACTAAAGTAAAATTGACAGTTAAAAAAACCAGATAATTGGTCCTTCGAGTCGGATCTAACGAAAAAGTTTGAGGCCCAAATGTGGAAGATATTGAATTGAAAGGGACAATATCTAAACCAGGGTGAGTTTTGCTTGTCAATAAGCAGAACAGAAAGCATATAAGATAAGATATTAAGCAGATAAAAATCTAGCCACGGCAGATATTGGTCAGATAATTCCTAGAACCAACAAAAAAGTTTTGATGGATATGAAGAAGACAATTAACCTTTACCGTAATGTATGTACCTAAGATACCTAACAGTTTAATGTAGGTTTAAGAGCTTTAAATTAAGCAACGTCGAACCGTACCCAAAATAATTAAATTTTATTTAAACTTCAGTCATGGACCCCTTTTTGCGCTAACCCGCCATTATGCCATAATCTTTTCGACCCAGGCCCACAATTAGCTAAAAATAATTGGAACCAATAAAAGCAGATCATAAAAAAGCTTGGAACAAATACCCTAACATTTGCTTTTGGGCGTAACCAATTCTTTAGCGTTAGTATATATAAGAGCTAGTATATGAACAATATTTAATATTTTTCTTCTTCTGTAATGTTGCCATAAGTTAAATAAAATAAATATCTTTATGAACAGTAGTTCATGCTCTAACTTTGATGAGGAGGGCTGAAGAAATGAGTGGGAGGAACGGAGGGGTAGACGGTGACCAAAGAAGATATTTTGAGGTCTGGTAAAATCCCAATATCCCATAATTTCTGGAGTGGAAGGAAAGTTCACTTCAACTCCGCACGCTGTGGAGAAACATGAGCAGTAAAATTCAAACCGGAACCTGATACTAGTAGGAAGCGGGTTTGACATTTCTGGGTCACCAATTATTTTAAGGTTACTAGAAAGCTGAACTTTTATCCTCAAAGTGCGATTAATTGTTTGTTTTCTTTTCTCCTTCCTATATACTCTGTTCACAAAACTATCTGAGGCCAATTTATCCAAAAAGCATTTAAGTTTCTTGTTAGTGCATAACATTTCACAGATTTTAATATAGAGTTAGGTAAATTCTGAACCTACTTTGATCTATTGCAGCTCTGTCTTAACGCACCCCTCTTTGTTCTCATATCTTTCCTTGTCTTTCCGTGGCTAAGATTAAAGAATTATAAACAACTGCAGATACATTATCTGTATGCGTTTGAAATATAAATCCTATAAGGATTAGGACAATGAACTTCAGTGTCGATTTCCTAAACAGTCCCCCGTCATATCAGACAGCCAATCTTTATTTATTCGCTTTAGATATTCAAGCCACCAGACCGAATAATCATCAGGTTTTATATAAAAAATCTATTTAAGATCGTCTGAGGTAGATTCGGGCCCCACATGTGAAATGTTACCTGATAAATCTACACAATACGGCATTTCGAATACCATTGATATAATCGTAAGAATGCATTGAAGTAATTTCCTGGTTTAAATGGAGGAAGACAAAGAATTGCATTCGGCTGTTATCCTTCAGTAATTGTAATTGCAAATTCGAAGTGCAGACGTCTCAATTTTAAGCCAAAAGCAGTAATTAAGGAGATAACGAATCAGAAGCATTTCTTTAATAATCTTTTTGCTTTATTAGTGAATGTTCCAATGTAGAGCTTCAGGCAAAGTAGTACACCACTTCAGAAATAACAGGTAATGCTTACATACATACAATAAATTTCACAGATATGTATTTGCTCCCGTTTAATGGAGGGCTTAGCTCCAATCTCTGCTTAATGAGAATCATCTATCAGGAAAATGCTACTATCACTGTCTGAATTAGTAATAGAATCTAGGTCCTCACACTCCGCAGTCACGCATGCGGGTACTTTGCTTCGAATATGTTAAATAAAAAACCGGCCATATGCGAGTCGCACTTGGCCGGATTTTTAGTAATTGTTATATGTGTATAGCGGCCACAGCAATACATCATCTGTGAAAATTTTAACTGTCTAGCTATCGCGTTTTTTGAGATACAGCATGGTGACAGACAGACGGACGGACAGATAGCGAATTCTTAGTAATAGGGTCCCGTTTTTACCCTTTGGGTACGGAACCCTAAAAACTATAGGTATCGGTGGAGCCACCGAGTGACCATCACCGTCAAAAATAAACTAATTTGTTAACAAAATAGCGCAACAAATTCAATCAGTTCCCATTGTTTTAAACTGCGCAATATTTGGCTCTTAGTTTGGATGTAAAAACCATACGATTTTAAAGATTACGTAAACGAGCAATGTCAAACTTTTTGCGTGCAAGTTCCCTCTTCTAGAAACTTGTGATGCCTGAAATAATGGTTACATAGTTTTTGTCAGTTTTGATGCCAATTTCTATTACGTAGCTTTGATGTTTTAAGCGTGACACTAGATGTGCTTGGTTCAATTCCCAGGCCGAACCGTATTATTGAGTTTTTCGATCAAATTAGTTGGGGATCGGATTTAAATTTGTGTCCAGTTAATGGCAATAGGCTTGCCTTTTTACACTGGCACCTAAACATACCGGGGAACTATTTGTGCAGATTAGAACTGTGCCTTTGGGGAATATAGGCGTGATGATTGTTGACTACCTATGATTGTCGACGACCTCTGTGGTATAGTGGTTCGAGTACCGGACTGCTGACCATGAGGTCGTGGGTTCGATTCCCACAGGACACAAAAAATTATGTGATGAATATAAGTGTTTGTGTTCGTCTGGGTGTTTCTTATGTATTAAAAGTATGTATTTACAAAAAAAAGTATATAAGTATTATATCCATTGTCTAGTACCCATAGTACAAGCTCTGCTTAGTTTGGGACTAGATGGTGCTGTGTAAAAATGTCCCAGAATATTTATTATTATTATATTACTAGCTGATACTTGCTACTTACTTGAGACTTATCCAATAATATAATGTTAGTGTTAATAACTACAGAAATTATCACTGTTTTCGGAATGCTGTAGTTATATCGTTTTAGCTTCTAAGTTAACAAAATCAGTGGGTTTTGATATCTTCAAAAAGTTAGAATTATATCAAAATACAATATAAGTACATGGATTCATATTTTTTGCTTAGTTTATCCGATTCGCTTTTGCCAGACAAAAAATTAAGATCGATAAGTCTTTATGCAATTCTAGAAATGAGTAATTACCTACTTTGAAAAATTGTGCTCTTTTTAACGGAGTTAAAATCGGATACGGCATTTAACACAGCAGTCACAAACTAGTGGATATAGTAAGATGAAACGAGCACTCTTATTGAAATACTCGTTAAGTTTTTTTTTTAAGCGCAAAATATTAGTAGGTACATTAGCAAAAGTGAGCCAACAGACAAACTAAGTGAATAATTTTGTTGGACACCATAGTACTTTATATTTATTACCTTGTACCTTATTATCTTCTAATAAATAATAATAGTAGATTAGTAGCCAAGGGCTGTAAGGCATCAATTGCAGCCCTCGAACTATAGGGGGTTCGAGGATGCAATTGATGCTTACACCCGAGCTAACTACTCTGCTTTACATCTCGATTGTGAGGTAAGTAAAAAAAAACTGGCATTACAAGAATAAAACATTTTATTAGTTAACATTTATAGTGAAATGAGAACAATTTTCAAATTTTAGGGACAAGTTTGTCATTGGGCTGAATGCATGATGTCTATTGCCAGTATGATGGTTAGATGCACGCGAACTTTTTGAAAGAGTGGTATTTTTTTTTATTACTTTCCGCCCTAGGGCTTTTCTAGCTATATTATTACCCTAGAGCGCTAATTGGTAACCTACAAGCCCCATTTGGGGGTAATAAGGACCTACTTACCGAATATGAGAGATGTAATAATAATTTAGATTTTCTGTCCTAGTGTGGGAATGGCTTAGAATACTGTTCCTCACTACCTTTCAGATAGGTATCTCGTAAAAGGCGAGAAAATATCTGACTTCGTCAGTGGTCTGACTGCCTGGCGACTTACGTCGGAGTCTGTCGGAACTCGTAAAGCACCTTGGTGTGTTTTTCGACTTTTGCGCATAAGAGCCAGTTCCCCCTCGGTTGGTGTGGCTCTGGCAGTCTAGTCTCTTAAGCTTCGGCGACGTATCAGCAACTCCTGTGGTGTTTCAGGTGTCCATTGGCGACTTGTACTACTTACCACCAGGTGCCTCGTCAGCTCGTTATCCGACTTAATCCATAAAAAAAATTGAGAATAAAATCGTAATCTAGAGAAGTTTTCCTCATAAAAATACAACACTAACGAGGGAGTTAACGTAAAAAATAAACGAGTTCTGAAATTCCCTGAAACAAGATTTAAAAAAGAATGTTTATCTTCACAGCAAAAAATAGCAATGATATTGGAAGTCAACAATACAAAACATCTTAAGTTATCAATAAAAACTGTTAAAAATAAAACATGACTTTAAAAGTTTAAATACTAAGATATTTCTTCAGGTATTCGTACTATTAAGACACACCTCGATAATTGATTTTGAGAACAAAAAACATCAAAAGAGACATTAATGAAGTAATTGTTCAAACGTAATTTGTCAACAAGAGCTGGCATCAAAGTGAAGCGTTCATAATTCTTCCAAGAAATATGATGTGAGTGACACCAAATTTTATTAGGTACGACATAAAAGGGTGCCGTCTTTTATACCCTAGTTATACTATATGACCATGAACTGAATTCTGGTCTCGAGTTCAAATACAAGAGACGCACCTTGACTTTTCAAAATCTTGTGCGTAATCCAATATAACACGCCAATATTCTACGAAGAGTTTTTACTTAATATTTTTTTTTAAATATTACTAGCATTGTGGGTCGCAAATTACTAGTATTCTTGTTAACCCCTCGTGCTAAGCTAAGTGCTTGTGTTACGAGTGGGTTCACGTCGGTAGTGCAATGGATGGGTTTCGAACCGGCAACCACATGATCGCAAGTCCGACGCGCTAGGCAAGGCTACCGCCGCCTTAAAAATAAATTTGATTTCTTTTTGTTGTTTTAATTTTGATAGATTTCACAAAGGGTTAGGTTAGGTTATATTGAGGTCCATGTAATAGGTGGTGAGCCGATTATATGAGACAATAAAACAAAAACTGATTGGGCAAATTTAAATGAGGGGTGTTTACGAGCAATAAAAGCCAAAATTATTTTTTGTCTGTTTATATTTTTTGTTTTCTCGTGTGAATCACGCAAAAACTACTTACTGCACAGAATTGGATGCGGTTTTAACAGTTGCATTCCTAGAGTTCATAAAAATCCTTATATTTTTTGACTCACCAAAAACTGTGCCAACAATTAAATTTGACTATATAGGCAACTTCCACACACAGATTTGATTGTTGTTAAGTTAATGTTACAAATTACTATTAACATGTATCTAAAAAGTGTTATAGATATAGTGTAAGTATGTTAATATAAATAAAAAAGAAAAAAAAAGATCAACGAATTCCGATAAAACAATTGAAATATGAATTTGGTGACCTAAAAACCGTTTGTATTCCCTGAAGGATTAGGCAGAGGTGTATACCCACAGTTCGCTGGTGAGTTTGGGGGCGAGCCTATTGCCATCAACCGGGCACAACTCAGAAACTCCGAGCTGTTGCTGAGAATTTCATAGAAAAACCCAGTAACACTTGTTCGACCTGAGAATCGAACTCAGGATCTCTAGCGTAGCAGTAACACTCAGGGCCACTAGATTACTGAAGATGTTGTTAGTAATTTTAACATTAAGGCGTCCACCACCTAAGTCTTAAATCAACGCGATAAGATCCGTAAAAAGTAGTGTTATTTCATACATACAAACATATTTTCCCGCCTTTCTCCCATTGGGGTAGGCAGAGACTAGATTTTCACGCCTGTCTACCATTGGGGTAGGCAGAGACTATAGATTTCCACTTGCTGCGATCCTGGCTACTTTGTCACTTTAGAATCGTAATACTTTAGTAATCATGAGTTCCTTTATAAGTCTACCTGAATAGTTATTGCTAACGATATTGTTTGAAAGTCATTTTAATAATCGTAACAGACCATTACCGTTGATTGGGAGTTTCTTGTGGCTTCTTCTCCCAATGACACTAGCGAAGCCACGACGGGTGGGCCTTTTGGGGGTTGTCTGTATTGTAATATTGACGTACAAAAGTACTACCTACTAAGAAGTCTGATTAAATGAAATACTTACAAAGACTTCTAAATGTGTGTTTTAATGTTTGAACCAGCATGACCCACAGTAGCCCAAAGGCCAATGTCACTTAGTATCACTTCTGATGGCGAGACGGGTATATACCCCACCCGAGAGTTCTCCGTCATATTAGTATATAGAGTACTTAAAGATTAATATCTAAATATTCTATATATATAGAATATTTAGATATTATATATATAAGATCAATATCTAAATATTCGCGTAAGTATCAGATATCATATTATTCCTAGTTTCTTACTTATTATTTTATCACTAATCTATTACGTCCAAGAGGAGAGCTGTATCAACAGGGTAATAATTACCTAATACTAGAATTACTTAGAAACAGGTAGGTACAATAAAACTGTATTATCGACGGGATCAATGGCCTATTATTTGAGGATTTAAGTGTTTGAAAAGCTTATCTGTCAAAGATCCGTGGATAATAGGAATAAATTTTAGTTAATTGCCCCGAAAATGGTTTCTCTAAATATATATTTGCATTCGTTGTGTCTTAAAAATTGTACTTGTGTTTATTTTTTATTTCAATCTTGTTAGAAACATTTATTTAAAACGTTATCTTAGCAGATAATGTTTTATTTCGTTTCCTCATACTGAGGGTATCTCGTGTGGCGTATTTAGTAGGTAAATTTAATCTAAAGAAGTACGGGTAGATTGAGGTGTTGGACGGCTTAATCTTACAATTACTAACAGCTAAGTATCTTACATTTTATTATGTAAGCTCACCGTTTTTTTTATGGCAAAATGGGAGGGGGGGGGGGGGCAAACTATCAGACGGAGCTTGATGGTAAGCGATTAACAACTTACTTGTGTATGTAGTAGACCATCGAAGCAGTTAACTTCAATTAACCCTTGGTTAATGATTGAAAATAATGTAAGAAGTAAGATCATCCAAAAAGCACCTTCAAATACAAACTACGAGAAAATTTCTCTTTGAACATTGTTCTAAAATAAATTTCAAAAGAAACTACTTTTTCCTCTATTTTGCACAGAATCTACACCGATTAACATGAACTGTAACTTAAACTGGGATTAGCATAACTTAACGACTGGCTAAGCTAAAGTTAAATTGTCTTGTTCCGCTTAGATTTTGAGTGTATTTTCAAGCAAGCATCTACCTGGGCGTTCGTTCAACGTTGCCAAGTGACACTGAACTTGCCTCCACTGGACAGGTCAAGGTGATTGGCTACAGTGACCTGCCAAGGTCATTGGCTGTGCCAAATTTTGCCAATCATGGTGTAATATGCAAAATCTATGATGAGTGGCTGATTGTTCGTGAATCGTAGAGTAATTAAAAAGCTATTTGTATTGTGCTTCATTTTAAACTTTAACGTGACTAACCTCCTTTAGTTCTGACTTGATCAGTGCAAAGAGCCATCTTTACTGTGCGTTGGCTGTTCAAAAAAAAATGAGATTGTTCAGTAGAACTGCTTAGAAAAGAGAATTGATAAAAAAAAGACTTTTTTATTAATTGTTTTAGCGTTTTTTCAGTAGAAAATATATCATATGTGAAAATTTCAACCTTCTAACTATCACGGTTCATGAGATACAGCCTAGTGACCAACGGAGGACGGACGGACGGACGTACCTACAGCGGAGTCTTAGTAATACGGTCCCGTTTTACACCTTGGGTACGGAACCATACGTCATTTTATTTTTCAAATTTAATGACTATTAATATGTATATATTCTACTAGCCTCTGCCCGCGGCTTTACCCACTTGAAGCTCAAAAACCAACAATGATGATCTCTTCTTTCTATGGGTGTCTATACATTCGAGAGGTCAAGCTCTATCTCAGGTTCCGTTTAATTATTAGAGATAAGAAGTATACCAGTTTTTAATTTGGAACACATACTTTCTAACCGTGATTACAAAATTAATCTATTCAGTAGTTTTTGCGCCAACCCGTAACAAACAGACAAACAGACAAGAATTTTAAAAATGACATTTTTGGGTTCGGATACGTTTATATACCCTGACCCACTTGTTTTTTTAATATCTTCAATGTACAGACATAGCTTTTTTACAATTTTATAATAGTAGAGATAACGACAAGAAAAGCAAAAAAACGCAACGCTATAATCAAATTTTCCTTCTTCTTAACAATTAAACGCTCACCCAATCCCGCAAGATTCTATGAAACACAAATTCTGAAAAGTCTGAAACATTACAAAACCGTCTAAATGGAGATCATGACGATGATTAATCATCGGTGTCTGTTCCGGGAAGGGACCTTGGGACCGAGGTGAAGGCCATTGGTGCGTCGCCCGGGCGACGAACCGCGGATAAATAAATAATGGCGGCTGAAAATGCCGCGCGCGAATGCCGCTAGATGCGCCACGACCGCGACTCGCGAGCGTAGTTGCAGCTTGATCTTTTTGCGTTTGATTTTTTAAATTATTTCTTTTTTTATTTAATTTACGTCATTTATTGCGATAGACTCGTTTTAAAAGTAGAGAGAAAAATATAATAATATAAATTTAATGCATTGAACATTTAAGTACAAAATTATTTAAATATAATTATTTTGGGCACAATATTGATTATATAGATGATTTTTGTAAAATACTGTATATCGGTATAATGTAATTAAAAAAATATACAAAATTATAAAAAAAATTACCTGAACGTTTTTGTCGTATCTTAAAAATCGATTACTAAGCTTTTTTTCAGTCTCCAAAATACCATATAGCCAAATGTGTAAATACACATAAAATAACAAACAAACTGTGAACCCGTCTACTCTTATTTATTACGTAAAATAACTTCCAAGAATATCTATGTACCTCTATTTAAAATAATATTTATACAGCTTCGACCAGTAGGATACGCTTACTATATGGTTTGATGATTTACGTCCATAAAATTAATACAAATAAATAATTGGGCAGTGTAAATGGCTAGCAGTGTAAATGTTTCACTGGATGCATTTGCAACATGGTTGCATTTTATTACTGAGTAGAGTAATGTTTTGCGGTTGAACTAATTTCTATTCGTAAACACGTAGCCATATTATCTTTACAGATATTTATATTGTATATCAAATAAAATTAATTCATTTGATTACCCATAAAACTGATATGTTTTATATTTTTTAAGAGCATTTTACGTTGAGCCGATTAATAATTTTCGTCAATAAAAGTTACCTACGACATGTCCGAGCGATTGGTTTTTGTGCAACGGATTGTGAGTTCAAGCCTTCTAGTCTCAATGTTTATGTATGTGAAAACTTGTATTTAAGTAGACGCACACGTGATACAGAAGAAAGAAAAACTTTTTTAAAGTTCAAAAGAGAGAATGCATATCATTTGTACGTAAACATTTCTTCAAGCCAAGCGCTCAGAAAAACGCCTCAATTATGAGGAGCACTTAACTCATGAAGAGATTAAACCTTTTAATGAGACTTTACAAGATAAGTAGCTGATTACATACATAAGCGCCCTCTTGTTTTATAAGCGAGGAATAAATTAAATTCTCACTAATATAATTAGCATAATTATGGGCTTTTAGCTAACTGGTTATGAGAACACGTGTTCCTGATCGGTGCTAATATACTTAAGTGCATACATGTGGTTCACGGGTTAAAATAATGCTACCCTGAACTATATTTTCATGTGAGTAACTAAGTATCTTGAGAGCTGCATTGTGCATCTAGTTGAGAATTATGGTTTTTAGCCCCAGTTATATAAAATACCCAGGACACGGTACGCAGTGTGAAGTGGTTCATATCTTTGGAGCTTGGATTCGAAGCCCAATGTATAATATATTTTTAGTCAAATATTTGACTATAATTATCGTACAAATAAAATATTATCACATGCTTTATAAGTAATAATACTGTACAGTAAATTCTAATTGATAATAAAAATTTAATTTAATTATTCATTAAAATATAAAATGGCTTATAAACTTTTATATCTCTATTATGTTTTGTCTTATTTTAATAACTTTATTATTACCATGGAGACTGCAAAAAAAAACACAATAATAGGTAATTATAAAATATTTATAAAACTTCTTTTATTTTTTAAGGGGGTCAATCTATCATGATTGATTATAAAAAAAAATATTTTTGGTATAAACGATTAATTAGTACTATTTATTATTATAGTAAGCACTTCCATCAAAACTAACATCTGTGTAAAACAAAATGGCATCGCTCGCGCATCGCTTACGGTCTATCTCCAGCGATGCACCGCCCACGTTTACATGAAAACATTTCAGCTACTAAATGCACAGGATTTTCTGACGTGGTCCGAGGCAAATATGAATTTATTTTATACGTAATAAATCTTGGATTTAAATATAAGTTAACAACTTTTTATATGAGCTTTTCGGCAGCCGCTTCACCTGCGTTTTTCAATCAAAAATTGTTTTTCAAAAAGACTTTTCTTCATTTCTAGAACTTTATGGAGTTATCTAAACGCGAATTTGCCTCACAACATTGTCTTGACTGTTAAAGCAAATGGTATAATAATAATATATTTTAGTATTATCTATGACTTATTTATATAAATATATATATTTTTATTAAGTCAAAGTCAAAGTCAAAAGTCAAAATGTTTTATTTCAATTAGACCATTATAGAAGGTACTTTTGAAAAGTCAAAACTAGTTGCATTCTTCATAGACTTACGCTTGATCGCCAATTCGGCTAATGTCAAGTGACACTGCAATCTACGGTGGAGCGTGCTTACCTAGAAGAAACCGATTCACTCGTGATTTAAAGACACCCAGATGATACCTATCGGGGAAGAACCACTCGTGTAATATAGTTACTCCTATTTTTTTTTTATGGGATAGGCGAGACGGATCACCTGATGGTAAGCGATAACCGCCGCCCATGGACACCCGCAACACCAGAGGAGTCACAAGTGCGTTGCCCGTCTTTTAAAAGGGTTTGGGCCTCCAGTAACCTCAACTCACTCGGCGAAACACAACGCAAGCGTTGTTTCACGGCGGTTTTCTGTGAGGCTGTGGTATCACTCCGGTCGAGCCGGCCTATTCGTGCCGAAGCATGGCTCTCCCACTATATTTATATTACACAATATAAACTTCTGTTTACGTAATAAATGTTACCCTACAATTACAACACAGCATCTTTGTTCCCTCCTAATTCGACATCTCAGAGACCGCTTCTATTCAGATGTGAGCGCTGCAATTAACTAACGTTGAAACTCAACTACGAACACACGTTAAAGTTTAACTGCTTGTCTCATAAACTGCTTCAAGTGAACTAGGATACGTACATACGATTGTTTAACTAATTACTATGGGTTTATCGACGGCTTCAAGTAGTTATGTTAAGTCTTAGCAAAAAACGTAATTCATGTGAAATATTTGTTTGTCGTTTTTTTACTAGACTTTTAAGGTAGTAAACAGTAGCGCCACTTCTCCGCTAGAGGTACTGGGTTCGATTCCCAGGTCGTGCAATGTGTTATTGGGTTTTTCTATGAAATTCTCAGTAGCAGCTCGGAGTACCCGGTTAATGGTAATTAGGCTTGTCCTCTATGTTCCCTTATTTAGAACCTATACATACTGGCGACTAAGTAACCAGGCACCAATCTGCTCGACCTGGGAATCGATCCCGGGTCAACATCGTGCTTAGGGCCACTAGTCACTAGATTATTGAGGCTGCCAAGCGATCGCCTTTGCCCAAAGTGATAAAATACAACGCGATAAAATCCGTAAAAAGTAGTTTCATTTCAAAGAATTTACAGTTCCAATTTTGAAAATGAAATCTAAAAGATGAGTTGACTCAGTCGTTGACTCGTATGATATATTCAAGGCATGCGATTGGTCACTTCCATATTCTGCGCACTGTCAGTTACTAACATAATAATTATACCTACTACATACCGTTGCTCAGTAAACCACAGATAAAACAAATCATTAACTGACAATAGGTAGAGGCGTGGCGTGAGCTAAATAATATACAACCTTATTATTTGCCTCTGATTCTATCTACCCTTGACATATAAACGGGTTGAAGTTAATATTTGCTTTGCTCTAATTGGTGTTGCTGGGTGGTTACTTTACGGTTTTTTTATTCCACTATGGTGGAGGGAGGTGAGGGTGGGGTAAAGATTAAGGAGTAAAGGTTGGGCTAGCGGGGCTGCTGCTGCTGATCAACTGATCTGCAAGGTTAAGCTGTGCTCGCCGCGGTCAGTGTGTGGATGGGTGACCATTCCTAACACACCGGTTGTCATACTACCAAAAAAATATTGTAATGAATTTTAATATCGCTTGCGCAGTTTTCTAAAAAAGCAAAAATCTCAATAATTTGGAACTCTTTAAATGATAAATAAAATTTGGAGTCTTCATGCATCGGAAATCACGCAAAGTAGCCACATCACCTACTAATTTAAAAATAATTTTAAAACAATGAAAATATGTAAATATTGGTTGGTTCAACTGAAAAAGGGGTAAAATCCCCAATTAGGTACTGACTGTTATGTACATCTTAAATGTATTTCTTGGTAATATTTAAATCATAATGCAATATACATTATGTTAATATTTAAATTCAGAATAATTTATGATTTTCGAAGAAATTGGTTAACTACTTATTATAATTTTTTGTTTAGATTATTGTTCGAAAATTGTAAAAACTTTTTGAGGTTTTCCTTGATGTCAATTAGTAACTGATTTTGTTTAATGTATACTTTCCTTCTAACTAATATCTACCTACATTTAAAAAATAGCGGTAAGTAGTCTTCTTTGTCTATTAATTCAAACAAATCGTAAATCAAACTCGTATGCTCTAAATTCATAGGTTCAATAGTTAGGGTTTGGCTGATCACCTGAGATAGCACTCATTTGAATGGAGATCTGATCGTCCGAAGAATAACCATCCCACGCATTGTGTTATGAGTTAAAAGGTTATTGAAAGGCCTATTTGTAAAATCTTCACGACTCATAGTTTTGTGGGTTGATTGGTTCGATGAAGCTGAAAGCATATCAATTAAAGACGACTTCTAAAACGATTTTTTACTACGTTACCTCAACCATAAGATTTTCTTCTGTATCGTGGGTGCATTTACAAACACAAATTTCGACATACACAGCACCTGGAAAAACTATGTACCTGTACTCAATACTTAATTCATTGACAATTACAATGACATTACAATATTGTAGATCATTTTATTATTAGTTTTTTTAATTCACGTTCGTTCCCCCGGTGACACTTGTTTTCATAGTGCATTGGCACTACGTACGTAGCTGACGAGCTATTCTGCGCCCAGGGTGCGCCAGACGGTTAACCATCACTCGTGGAGGCCCCTCAAGGTTCTAAATTATTACTACAAGATTTAAGTCACGTAGGTACCGGGGTTGGGATGACGCATAATCGGTGATTTGACCCCGACTTGAAACTTATATAATAATCAATACTAATTGGAAATCAATTATATTTTTTGAAGATACTTAATATTATTCAATTATTAATTTCATTTGTAAAAGTTGCATCCAATTATTGGATATCTCACCTTGGATTTGCAAAAAGATTATTATTCTGAAGTAAATCATAACAATTCCGTTATGTACCTAATGTGAAATGCCGGTAGCGTCACGTAGGCATGTTACTAGCTATTTATCTTCTTTCAAAACTTATATAATATTCTAGATAAATATTTCATGATTCCGTTTCGATAAAATATTTTACAGGATGTAAGAATTTATTAAACGACTTGCTACAATGATCTTGTTTTTGACAATACTGTGGGTATTCCCCAAAATTTTGAAGTCTTGTCGTAGTGATCGCCTAGGTTATTATAATGAACTTCTGTGCCTGTTTTATTTTTCCACACCCACGGGCTTAAGCTATGCACTCAGTCATGAGTCAGTCAGTTTACGAATCCCATGGCAGTCTTTGGGCAAGGGATGGCAAAAGAATTTTCAATACCGCGGCCGGTTGTATACATATGGTTTAATTATATTATTATACTTAAAAACAAAACTATTTTCATTTATTTATTCGACTGCCACATTTTACAATTAAAAAAAAGGAGATAGAGGAGTTACGTTTAAAAAGGACATTCAGTTTTTAAAATAAACGTTGCCCTACACTAGGTTTTACTCCTGTATCGTGGGTGCGTTTACAAACACAAATTATAACACACATAATATTTTATCTTTATTAATTTTTATGTAGGTATGATATGATCTGTTCGACTACCCAACGATGTGACTTAATTTTTATTTTTTATTTAGTTTTGTTATTTTTATTGTATTGAATTTGAATTTATGAAAATACCTATTATTGTGATTCTTTTGTTACTCGACAATAAAAAAAAGAAAATAACATGCCAGACCCGGAACAGGGCAAACATTGTCCTGTATTTGTCCCGTGCGCAGATTAAACCCACAATACCTAGCGTAGAAGCCGATTACTCACTATGCCAATCGTACCATCAGTATGTAACTTTAAATCTACTATCCAGCTAGTTGCGAATTCAATGTCTGAGTTGCTTCTGAGAATTTCATCGAAAAACATTTTACGTGACCTCTCATTTTGCATAATATGTACCTAACTACTTGAGATGTTAATGAATGTTTATTAGTTTCTGTGAGTCAAAAAACTCGGGCATTATAATTAGAAAATTATTAAAACACTAGCCTTTGCCCGCGGCTTCGCTCACCTGAAGCTATGGTAGGATTAAATGGAATCCAAAAAATAATTTAACAAAAACCAACAGTGATGATCTCTTCTTTGTAAGGGCCTTTATACATCAGAGAGGTCAAGCTGTATCTCAGGATCCGTCATCCGATTAATTAATTGTGATAGTTGTGTGAGTTTTTAAGTTGGAACATATGCTTTCTAAAAATGTTAACGAAATTAAAATCTATTCAAGAGTTTTTGCTCCAACCCGTAACAAACATAGCATTTTACAATTTTATAATAGTATGAGAAGAGAAGATAAATCAGGTGACTAATTACAAATCGTACTAATTGGTTCACAAAGTTCAAACAAAACATGTGATGCGAGCCTCATCACGTACAATTTTTTCTCAGTTATCTCAATTAATGGTAATTAAACTCACTCCAGATAAACTCATGTTTATATTAATAATATTATCCTCATCTTTGTTAGATTTCTTAGTAATTTTATACTTTTATATAGGTATTATTTCTTGCGGGTTGAAGCACGATGCAGTCACCCCCTCATACTCCATCGTTTTCCCGTCATATTTTCCTTTACTTATGCCAGGAGGGTAATTTTACGTGTTTATGATAATCTTGAGTCTATAACTGCGGGTTAAGGCATGGTGCAGTCACCACGGTACGTCAGCCATAAGTGTCATACGTCCTATAATTTCAACGCCACTATGCTCTTCAAACCTGAATACAATACAAGATTATTTCATCATCATCATCATGAGCATAGGCTCATGATGATGGGGAGGCCTACGTCCAGCAGTGGACTAGTATAGACTAGTCCACTGCTGGACGTAGGCCTCCCCCAATGTGCACCATTTCACACTCCTCAGCTTGTCACATCCAGCTTCTGCCAGCAACCTTTCGCAATATCATCATCAGACGTCCTATGCTACGTTTGTCAGTCACGGTCTCCAGTCAAGAAATCGTCTAAGCTCAGCGATTGTCATCTCTTTTACAAATACAGCCAGCCCACTTCAGCTTGCTAAATAATAATTTGATAAAATGATTTAAATAAAATGGCCACCATAAAATTTCAGTTTATATCCAATTAATCAAGCCCACACGGAACTACAGCTCAAGAGATATTGACCAAAACATCGCCATAAAGTCTACCAATCCCATTCACTGTTCAACCGAGATAAGATAAAGTGTATCAAATGACGTCATTCTGTGCACTTCTGCATGATTTTGTCGATCAGTAGTGCTGTACTATCTTATCGACCGCATTGTCCCTTAATTAGTCAATCGGAATGTGTCGTGTTGTAATCAGATCGCAATTCAATCAATTTTGAGGTCCTCAATTTGGAGGACTTTGTACTGATTTCAATTATGTTAGTCTATTCGCTAACTGGCAGACGTCAACGCGGCAGGCCCAGACGGAGATGGCGGGATGAGCTGGACTCTTTTCAGAGGGACTGGTCCCTGGCAGCAGTCGATAGAGATAAGTGGAAGAAGAGTGGGGAGGCCTTTGCCCTGCAGTGGGACACCACGGGCTTTTAATAATAATAATAATTCGCTAACTTGATGGACATCGATTATAAGAGGTATTATCTAGTACATGTACTGTGGTGATTAAGACGTTATGTTAGAAAGCAGCAATGTACTACATCATTATCATTCACAGCTTTTTTCAACCTACTACAAGAGCATAAGCCACCACCTTTTTACGCCATTCCTCCCTATTTTGCGTCAATACACTGCATAGTGTCTATCAAATTGATGTCTATTGAGTTAAGGAATATTAGCGACATTTCTAAGAGTACTTTTAGTGGTCTCAAGCGCGACTATATCACTACAATATTTGAAACTGTTACGCGTAGAAATACTCAAGCTTTTTCCAAGAAATATTTGGCATTTGCATAAATTAATACGTGACTTACTTCTATAAGAAATATCATAGGTATATTGTAACCTATAATCATAGAATTGCGTCAGCCTATAGGCGACCTTATCATGCAATACTGACGCAATTTCCGATTGGAATCTAATCAACAACTTGAGCTGAATTATTGTATAAGTAACTTTCTTTGCAGAAATTTAACAATAAAATTTTGAAAAAAAATAATACCCACAGTTTGCCGGTATGTTCAGGTCCCGTGTTATAGGGGGGGGATAAACCTAATAAGGGAGGGCGGGGCGTGAGTGTTATGGACTTCCGAACTACTATTCTTAGATCTGGCTGTTCCTTTTGCAAACTACAAATTACACACACCACAACAAAATAAACGATTTTGTGTGTAACAATCATTTTAAATCGTGACCGTACATTTTTATCTCAAACAAAAAACCTTTTTAAATTAATTCTCTTTACATAAACACGGGTTTTAGGTCCGGCTATCGAACCCGGGACCTCATCAAAATAATTTAAAACAGTTACAACTAAAACAAAATCCTAAATTGGCGCGATTTTCTCCGATCCCTCAGAGAGAGGTAACGGCAGATCGGCCACATTGCATTATGAATCTTGTACTTTTGCAATTATAGTTTGTTTTCCGTTGTGTTATCGGTTGCTGCAGATTTAATTAACTCTTAGTCATTGGTAACGGGCATCGGTGACTCAGTGCGCCAATGACGTTCAAGAGTTTATAGTGTTAGGATGAAAGGTCATCTTATTACTTGTGTGTGTGTACTTGTTCTGTGTACACGATTAGGTGTCATTTCCGCAATATGGTAGTAAAATTACGTGTTTAATGTAATGATACTATGTAGGTATAATATACTATTATAGTAAAAGCAATGAGGTGTATAATTGTGTATGTTATTTACATTTTAAAAACGTTTGAAGTGTATCCTATAGTTTACTTAAACATTTTTAGAATTGTAAGCATGAGTGTTTTGCTTGCAATTCCAAAAACATCACATAGAAACCTTATATAATTTTAAGTTTACATTTCCTTTTATTTTATAGTATATTTTTTATACATCGAATAAAAAAAAAGTCAAGAACCAGTTGCAATTAAAAAATAACCTCGCTTCATTATTTTTCTTTTTAATCCTAGCAATCTGCGATGATCTCATATGAAACAACCACATAATATATTTTTGTATATTTAAGTAGCCAATTAAAAATAGATAAAATAGGTTATTTAAGGTTTTATTAATGCTACCATAAAAAAACGAGTTTGCGTATTGAAACTGGAACATCACTACTGCACATTATCGTTATTTTTTAATTTGATTTATTTATTGCAGATAATTTTTATAGCCTTAGATAATATTTGGGAGTAGATTTTCAAATTCAGAACATTACACGAATCAAAAAAATGTCACTGCATTTAAAATTGGAATAGCATTTAAATTACTTCTAATTCGTAATTCAAACTTTACTACAATATTTACCTCAGAATAGCCGGTAAAATAGTAAATTAATGTGGAAATAAAATTAACATATAACAATGAATCACACTTAACGTGTTTAAAAACATTAAGTAGACACACCTCTTAGTAACCGAGGTCATTGGTTATGCGTGAGTTGTCCCGGCCCGACAAGTCAGGACAGGCAGACTACGCACCAATAATACAACCAGTTTTCATAGTTTGCAATACATTACGTATTTTCTTTTGAAATTACAACATCGAAGAAGTTTAAAGAAGCAATGTATAAAATAGAAGAGATATTATAAGAATACGACACGACATTTTATATCGAAATTGACTCGTCCCGACATGTTGTACCTAAGGAAGTCCAATTGCATCACCAAACTCAAATTAAAATTATTGAAATAAATGATTTCATAGTTACGGTACTGCGAGCGATAAGGTCATAAGCATTTAAGCTCATGCTATCTAATTATAACAATTATAGTGTAATTATTAAGGTTGCAAATTGCACAATATTACCTATCAAAATCTATGGAACAACAAAATATCTTAATACGATTATCATGTTGTTGAACTTAGATGTCATAATATTTTGCTATAATTCTTCAATTTGTAAGTACCTTCAGCCATAGAGTGAGCTCCAACCAAAGGGGTCAGTAGATAGTCAGGTAGCTTATTAGATATGAAAATAATAATTATGATAATTACCTACATCATTACCAAAAGGTAAGTTTGTCAGTCAGTTGGCACAAATTGATTGATAGGTACCGCAAAATAGGTATATTTTATCAAACTAGTCATTTTCAATATAAGCTGAATTCGCATTAAATAGGTTTTCCTTACAATAAGATACGAACCTATACTAAAATTGTATAGCTGGGTATATCTATAGCAGTATGTACCTAGGTACGCTTCTTTCTCATTAAAATTCAAAATTAGAACATTGTGACGAAACACGATGGTCACGCCCTCGCGACGCTGATAATGTGCATACAACGTTTATGTCGAAAGGATCTAGTTAAAAGCATGCATAAACTCACCCGAAAACTCCAAATCGAGGTCTTGCTAGCATCTTCAATCACTTCACACTCAACCACAATCACTAGCAAGTTTCACTGACACAAATAACTAGAAAAATCCAGAACAGAGGATAAATCTACAGTCTATTCCTATTTTTAGGAAATAATAACTTTTCTGATATGTATACAATCGAAATGCCAGCATTAATAAATATCCTTTTGTTTTCCAGGTTATGAAACAAAAAAAAAAAATTACTTATTAGAATAATTATGAAATGACCTTTTTTGCTACCGTAATTTAAAAATAGAATATGTTGATAGCTAGTAAAATTAATTATTCCAAATACAGACGTATTAATTAAATTTATACCTAATTTACATAGTATAATATAATTTTATGAAAACCTTGATAATTGCACAAATACTCATTTGTTTAAATTTTGGTAACAAACCTTCGTGGTGCTTCAAACATCCAAAGCAAAAGGAAATTGAAAAATTCAAAAATGGAATTTGTGTTATTGAATGTGAGCGCACTGTAGTGGATTTTTAGGTAACTGCTTACAGTTCATTAATCCGTAATCATAAAAATATAAACCTCTTTTCTGAAAAATATAATTATGAACTCATAATATTATTTATGTACCTACATAAGTCTAATTCCAGATATTTTCTCTTGTACTTTGTTTTTCATATTGAGAATAAAAGCACTGCTGCACTGCTTTGGTTTTAATCAAAAGCAATATTAATTAAGGTTTTCTATGAATTTTTTGTAGCAGTTCAGAGTTCAGATTTGTTCCAGCATGGCAGAAGACTTGGAATCTTTCATCGTACTAGCTTACTGTGTACATCACAAGGCCTTTGCCAAAAACTGCCTCGTGAAATAGTGTGTTTTATTATAAAAAAAGGACTGATAATGGATTTTTATATGAAATTATCAGTAGCAGATCGCCCTCTTATACCTAGGAGGCTAGGACCTAACAATACTAGTGATTTAGTGAATTAGTGTAGAGGTATTACACCAAGTGTATTAGCGAAAAGTACAAAAATGTTTTCAAAAGTGTTAAAAGCCGAAAACTTCTTCTATTTTAATTTGTATTTGTTGGCGTATTTAATTTTTATCAGCATTTGATTAGCAATAACACTTATATATCTACCTATGATGCATTTTGAAGCGGCGGTAGCCTTATGGCTAGGGCGTCGGACTTGTGATCATGTGGTTGCTGGTTCGAACCCCACCCATTGCACTACCGACGTGAACCCACTCATAACACAAGCATTTAAGCTTAGCAAGAGGGGGTAACAAGAATACTAGTAATGTGAGACCCACAATTGCCAGTAGCTTTTAAAAAAAAAAACTCAGTTTTATTCTATTTATAGTTTATTTCTGACTAGGAAATGAAAGAGGCGTCGCAATTCTGATATCACTAATGTCTGATGTCTAACCGGCACTGAGTACACCTCTACCTAACCCTTCAGGGAATAGTCGTGGAGATATGTTTCATTAAGGCGAATAAATGAAGAATCTATTCCAATCCTGCTAAGTGCGAACAGACTAGGTGCTAATAATTCATACATAGAAGTTGGAACTTTAATAAAAAGTAAAAATGATGTAAATGCGATGAGAGCTGAACTCTATACTAAGACATGTTTAGCTGCACGTTTATTATTCTCGGGTGAAAGGTTAGATTCCCGCACGGAAAAAATATTTTCTATGACCTAGGTACAAGTAGAGTGTATGTGAAAAATGAAAACAAGAGAATGCGGGGGCAAAGATTTTTTTTAATATTTAACACTACACACAAAAATAAGGCTAAATACAATCAATATTGTTTATTAAATTGGAGACGAACAGAGCTCAGAATCCGATTATTATAATTATAGTATAGTACTAAAAAGTTTTATCTCAATGGTAAATATAAAATTCATGTCTGAAGGTATATTCATAATGTTAATTCTGAAACATCCTTCATCCCAGATATATATTATATTTCAAGTTATTCTTTTAATTTTTTTTAATAAGTTTGAACCGTTTTAATGCCAGACATATCAGACGCTGACTGTTCCTTACTATACAAGGAATTAACCACACATTAAAAAGCACTCCATATGGGGAACGAAGTCATAACTATCAATACAAATTTTATGACGCCCCATAAAAAATCACACCGTAAAACAAACCATTGCCTAGTTTTAAGCAGATCGTTGGGTACAAAACCTTGGCTGGCTCAAAAATGACTCAGTTGCTCGAGATTGTATACAAAATTATTAAGATAATAAGCGGATACGTATATTTTGATCACGAACCCATTGACAATGATCGGTACCGTGCGATTTTAGTGACGGAGATATGTCTATAAAGGTCTAATCTTATCGAAGGAATGTACATTTTTCTGTTTAGATAAATGATACCATTTTGGAGAAATTTGAGATAAATTGGTATTTATACGATCTTTTGAAAAGTCATATTAACACTTACATAGGTTTTAAAGATCTCAAGGTGTGTTGTATCATTAAAAAAACATTAAATGCTCACCGGTAGTTACGATCTTGCAAAAAACTAGAGAGAATCGATAAAGAAGAATAAGCTAAATAAAATTGATTACAAGAATATCAAAATAACTAGCAGTATAGTAGCAGTATTACTTGAATTAATGATATTAAAAACAACGTGATGGTTTGCATAGGAAATTGGCCCAGAAAAATAAGGATAATTTCTTGAGCTCATATTCTAATTCCACAGTAAATTCATCGACACCGCATCCCACCACTAACCGCCAACTAACCTTTACTCGGCTGTATTTTGCTTTTGCAAGTTTAATCATGCTTCTCGGTCGGTTCGTGACGCAACGTTTCGCAACCCGAAACATTATTTTATCTTACAAATTGTATTCGTGTTGCTGTCGGCTGTCGATACGTTGTCCCCGAGCGTGCAGAGTATCGATAACGATAATTTATTGAAGTGTGTGTCATCACTAATTCTTGTTATAATTGGCGTTGATTTTTGGATCTCTTTTCAAGAAAAGGTTGGGTTTAGTTTTTGTCGAAAATAAATTAAATGTAATCATTGTGACATTTTTTTTGGCACAACGGTTAGGGAGGTTATTTTAAAGGTTAAAAACCGGGGCACTGACCTTTATAAATAAAAAAAGTAATGAATTTGACGGAAAGTTTTGTTCTTTTAAATTAATGTAATAATCACTTAACTGTGATTTTCATTATTATTACTAGCATAATGCTACTATTAACTGAGATTTATAATTATTATCCGATTCCTCCACAACAGTTAATTGCTGTGATCTTTATGAGTAGTTACACGCCCAGTCTTAACCTTCAGGGACGAATGACTGCTATATTTAAATAAAACCGTGGTCCGAGCATTCGTAACGGAGACGACTTATAAGTATATATAACACGCAGTAAAGACAGACTTAACCTGTAGCCCAAGCATGAACAACTATCGATTTTTTTTCTGCTACAAATCTCTTACATACATATTTTCACATCTGTCTCCCATTGGGGTAGGCAGAGACTACAATTGCTACGATCCTGGCACACCACTTTCGCTTCATCTACATTCATTAAGCTCCTTCACATACAAATTATTCTCGATTTCGATACGAATACGTTTTAGAAAGTCTTCGTGGCACTGATATTAGCTACGCAGCAATCGACAGCTAGCTCATCGCCTCCCGAGCTCCGCCGTAGCAATGAGTTTTAACATGTCTATGTCCATCTCATGGAGACTTTAAATCACGACTGAATCGGTTTCTTCTAAGCAAGCATTCTCCATCGTAGATCGCAGTGTGTCTTACTCACATCAAGTGAACTAGCAGTCACTCGTAGGCCATCAAAAATAAATAAAAATGTAAGTCCCATGTAATAGGGGGCGAGTAAATATACCGTAAAATGTATGCACAATCCCGCAAAATGTTTCACCTACGGTCACAGAACGTCACAAATGGTCACAAAGGTCACTGACAGACGACCTAGGTTAACGAACCGTGTAATAAAAAACCACATAATAACTCTATTGTTTTCTATTTGATTATAATATGCGCCTCAATGTAATGTGTTTGTGTGTAGGTATGTTAATATTTAATATTTGTTTCGCGTCACACAATTGGACGAGGAAATTGTTGTAGAACGCGTGTTTGAGGTGAATGCTCCTAACATATTTTTTTAAATAAATATTATATGCAACAACAATAGTATTTTTTCGCTTAACAATAATGATACAATTAGACATAAATATAATAGATAATTGGATACTAAGTGTGCCTGATATTGTATATGGGTAGGTAAGATTATAAAAATAAACAATTATATTAAATAAATAAACAATTATATTAAATAAATAAATAAATAATAAATATTCTGGGACATTTTTACACAGCACCATCTAGTCCCAAACTAAGCACAGCTTGTACTATGGGACTAGACAATGGATAAAATACTTATATACGTTTTTTTTGTAAATACATACTTATAATACATAAGAAACACCCAGACGAACACAAACACTTTATATTCATCATATAAATTATTGTGTCCTGTGGGAATCGAACCCACAACCTCATGGTCAGCAGTCCGGTACTCGAACCACTAAACCACAGAGGTCGCCAAACCTCTATTCTACTAAAATTATATAAATAAATGTGATTTTGGAAAAAAAAAACTATTTCTTCTTCGTCCTACTATAATATTATGAATGCGAAAGTTTGTGAGGATGGATGAATGGACGGTTGTTCGTTACTCTTCATGCCAGAATGGCTGATCGGATCTGGATAAAATTTGGCACAGATATACATTATAGTCTGGAATAACAAATGGGCGACTTTTTATATAGGTTGAATCCAATTCTGAAGTACACGCAGACGAAGTCGCTGGCAGAAGCTAGTCTCTAATATAATTAATACTATTGACTAACTGACTACTTGGTCTTGAATCATAAGGTATATTCAAAAATATAAAATGAAGATCAGGATAACGATGGAAAATATATTTGGGATGTTGAAACTAAAAAAAAAGTAAAATACTTTCTAGGTATACATAATTATAAATATAACCTTTCAATTTTTAAACTTTCAACCCTAAAACGATGCAGACAGAAACCTTAACCCTAAAAATACCTAATCCAATATCAATAAATCATACAAGTTTTCTAATATATTTTTAAACCACCCAGAGTTGCATCCCCTCGGAATATTGGTCGCATAAATCTCTCGACTACGATGTTTTTTATTTCACATACTGATTCGTTTGTCGGCGAACTTTTGGCATTTTAGGGTTAAAATTAGGGACAATTTTTATTTGGATATTTGGTTACTATTTTCTGAAAGTAAGGGTTTAATCGTTATGTTACTAATATTTTTTTAAAGATTACTAGCAATGTGAGTCGCACTTTACAAGTATTCTTGTTAACGCCTCTTGTTCAGCTAAATGCTTGTTTTACGAGTGGGTTCACGTCGGTAGTGCAGCGAGTGGGTTTCGAACAGGCAACCACATCATCGCAAATCCGATGCCCTAGCCATTACGCTACCGCCGCTTTAAAAAAATATTTAAATTTATATTCTACGTGTGTTTTTTTGGCTTCGGCAACAGATTATTGACATCTGATGAACAGTGCTATCTCGATATGTGTTTGTAATCATTTTTCAAAATAATAAATTGAATTTCAAGGCGTTCAACAACTAGACCAATGAAGCGACAATAATTATAGAAGATAAAATATTAAAATTATTCATACTCAATCAGCAAAGGTAACGATCAGACTAATACAGCCTCAAAGTGGAAGACCTTTAATAATTTATAATAAGAGAGTGGGTTTTAAAGATAAAGGCAGTTACCCACTGCTTCGTAATGACGACCAAGAGAATGTTCAATAAAAATATTTTTTAAATTACGAAAATAGATTTGAAGTTCGATAAAAAACCATGCAAGTGATATTAGGTCATGCTCCTTGTTTGACACATCACTTTCTATCTTCTTAGAATTGGGTAGTGCAGGAACGAGGCACGGTGAATACCTACCTACGGACCGTTTTTTAATTTATCAGGATGTCAGACAGCATGGTTTAAGCTATCATCAAGACTAATCAGACGAATATATAATAAACAGTGTTCATATTATAACATAACATACCATCACGCCTGTATTCCCCGAAGGGTTCGGCAGAGGCGTACTAATGTACACCCACAGTTCGCTGGTATGTTTAGGTCCCATGTAATAGGGGGCGAACCTATTGCCATTAACCGGGCACAAATTCCAACTTCGAGCTGCTACTGGGAATTTCATAGAAAAACCCAATAACAATGCTCGACCTGGGAATCGAACCCAGGACGACGGCGTAGCAGTCGCGCTCTTGACCACTAGGCTAATGAGGCAGTTTCATATTATAATATTAAAAAAAATAGAATGATGCAAGGAGATTTTATAAAACACGTAGGTATGTAATGTAATGCAAAGTAAACTCGTAAATAATGCACTAGTAAAACTTTTGTATCTTTATTGAGTTATTAATATAAGGACACATCATTGGTATAAAAAAATTTGGAAAGTATTTTTTTAGAATTAAAACTAAAGCAGCTATTTCAGTATTATAAAACGAAATAAAGCAAAAAAGGGTTTTTTGGCACAGTCATGGACACTGCAGACAATAGCTATAAACTAAATAATAAATAGCTAATCTTATTTTAGTGAAGGAAAAAATCGATGCTGTAGGACTCGTGGTGGCTTAGAGGTCAGAGCGTCTGGTGTACCTAACCAGAAGATGCAGGTTCGAATCTTGCCTGCGAGTCAAATTTTTCCTTCACTAAAATAACTTTATAATCTTAGCATGAAAAATGTAAAAAAATCACAAAAAAAAATAGCTAATCTATATAATATTAGTATTTCAGATCATAACCATCATATTTTTTTAATGTTCCGCCATAGTGTATGATAGTCTTAATAAAAAGTGAGCCCAGACTTCATTATCTGCCGTTAGTTTCAATACATTTATACATATAATACAGCATCTATATTATTAAGTAATACACGAGTGGGAGTACACTATAGAGATGTTTTAAGAATCGTTGAAAGTAACTTATTGGTGACTTATTGAACTCCTCTTTGTGTGGGTGTCATACACGGCATGAATATTAATCATGCGTATGAGTAAACCATTTATAGAGATTTACGGAGGACTTGCGAAATAAACTAATAGCTTCAAAATGGTAAAGTAATAACCACGCTGATCAATCCATCTACAAAGTTAAGCTGCATTTACTGTGGTAATTTCTATGAATAGGTGAGACCTACCGTGTTGTAAAGGCTGCTCAACTTTTTTAACAGTGGGGCCAAACCGTCGACGACACTACGATGCTATCGATGGGCCACTAAGGGTTCCTATATATTTTTAGATTAGGTAGTTTTTTGTTTTATCTCTTCTGTATACTATTATAAAATTGTAGAAAAGCTGTGTCTGTACATTGAAGATATAAAAAAACAAGTGGGTGGTATATTAACGTTTCCGAATCCAAAATTAATGTGATTTTTTAAATTCTTGTCGGTTTGTTACGGTTGTTATCACTGATAGAAAGTATGTGCTCTAACTTAAAAACTGTTATACTTTTTATCTCAAATAATTAAACCTGAGTAACAGCTTGACCTCTCTTATGTATACAGACCCATACAAAGAAGAGATCATCACTGTTGGTTTTGAGATTCAGGTGAGCGAAACCGCGGGCAAAAGCTAATATTATATATATAAACGAAGCTCCTTACACTTCCTTTGATTTGTTTATGGTATTTGACTATGATCGATGTACGTCATTATGACAAGAGATATGGAAAAATATTGATGATTGTAATTTATGAAATATTAGCTTTTAATGTTGTTTCTCTAGACAGATAGAGAAACTTAATATAGTTTGTATTTCATCACATTATATACAGGGTGTCCCGAAACTCAACGTCAAGCCGACACCGGGTGCTATGCTAGGTTACACCAGTCCTGGCAAAATTAAGAAAAAAAATCCATGTCACTTGGTTAAGTGGTAAAAGGTATATTTGTGAAAATGATGAAAATTTACACCCTAGACTATATCCTTAGGTTCTGTAGTCATAAATTTCCCAATTTTGCAGTGTTTTTTTTTAAACGTAATCCTAAATAACCATGCTATTGATTACAGTCACAAATCCATTATTTAGTATTATTATTTTAATAAAAAAAATATCTATTCCACTTAACCAAGTGACAGGGATTTTTTTTCCTATTTTTGCCAGAACTGGTATAACCTAGCATATCGCCTGGTACCCGCTTGACGTTGAGTTTCGGGACACACTGTATATATATGTAACTATTGTATATATTTGTATATTATTATATGTTTGTTTCATTATAATATGTTACTTGATCTAGAATAATTATAAACCTTGTTTTTCGAGAATGGGTAACTTTCAATTAGCTTTCTACACACGAAGCTATAATTTAATTTATTTGGCGTGTCCAAATAACACATTTTTACAAGGATATCAGCACACTCTATGATATTCTTTTTTATGTAAGGCAACAGATTTAAATACGGTAATCTGTTACCTATTATCTGAAGAGTACAGAATATACTACGTTAAGAAATGCAAATAAATTCAAGTGATTAAATAATACTACAAATGGGTAGTAACTAATTATATTACTTATATCGATGGTGTTTCCTTTTTTACGACAGATCATAATTTAATGACGAAGGTATGAAATCAATCGATGAAATCAACCTCCTACAATACATCAACTGATCACAATCGATACAATTGCGTGGCTAATTGACTTTATGACGTAAGGCTCCGTTCACATCCATCTACTATTTTTTTAGTACTAAATCTTGTATCAACAACTTTAACTGTAGCCTGAAAGGTTATAGTTTATACCTGCAACTGAAGCCCGAAAGTTTACACCTGCAACTGAAGCCCGAAAGTTTACACCTGCAACAGAAGCCCGAAAGGTTAAAGCCTACACCTGCAACCGAAGCCCGAAAGCTTAAAGCTTACACCTGCAACTGAAGCCCGAAAGGTTATAGTTATACCTGCGACTGAAGCCTAAAAGGTTACAGTTAATACCTGCAACTGAACCTCGAAAGTTTATATAGTTAATACCTGCAACTGAAGCCCAAAAGGTTATTGTTTATATCTGCAACTGAAGCCCATAAGGTTATTGTTTATATCTGCAACTGAAATCCGAAAGATTATAGTTTATACCTGCAACTGAAGTCCGACAAATAATCGTTTATACCTGCAACTGAAGCCCGAAAGATAATCGTTTATACCTGAAACTGAAGCCCGAAAGGTTATCGTTTACACCTGCAACTGAAGCTTACTTATGATATAGTTTATACTCCACAAATAGTTCATCATCCTGAACCCATTTACGCACCAATCCAACCAAATCCTTTTGGTCTACATGGAGCCTAAACCGGCAAGCGGTGGATGTATTACTCTGCATAACCCTTCGAGGAATTGAAACGTCGACTCAAGACTTAGTACCTAATCACTGGTCTTATCACTTTCTCATGTCAAAGTCCAAATTAATCTATTTAAACAAAATGAAATAAAAGTTTATGGGTACTATAAAGCAGAATAAAAAGGCAGTAAGTGCTAATATCGTACAAACAAGCTTGCTAATTTGCGAACAACAGTAAAGCTTCATTTAATTTATAATTACGCTAAACGCTTCCTTATAGCGGGAGGAACTGGCCACATCTAGTGATATAAAGCCAGTACAGGATGTTGAACTAACAGTAATTACGTCATAACTAATATTAGCGGCAGTTTCATATAGTTAGATGCGGTCCATAATGACGCATTGATATTACATAGGATGCTTATAATATGAATGCAAAGTTATCATAAATAAAGGTTGTTGTAGTTGTTTTCGGAGTAGACAAAAACCAGAGTCGACTCTTCAATCGACATGACCTTTTTCGACAGGCACTTCTATATTATATTTTTTTAAATAATCTTTTAGCAAAGTTACATTTAAATCAAGAAGCAAAATTGCATTAAGCAAGAATCTTAACCGTAAATAAAGTCAAAGTATATTTCAACTCATATCCGTTCATCAAGCGAACGGTCTACTCGTTTGCCCCCTATGCCGTGAAAAAAAAGCAGTATTTATTACACTTTTGAAATGCTAAAACTAGTTGCACAGTTCTTATGTAGCAAGGAACTCCATAGATACTCCTATAAATAGATAAAATCTATTAATTTTTCTTCTATCAATGTGAGTACCTATTGTAAAGTTTGATGTGGGAGATAAGAACAGATACAGGCTCGGCTCTTGAATGTCTTAGTTGCCGATCGTCAGCTGTCCACAACCAGTAGCCACTATCCGCAATAAAAAAAGTTAGAGTCAGAATTCCATAGAGAACATCCAAACCTTCGCTAACATTACCAAAACCGAACTTATCCGAACGTAGCCGAACTTGGGCGCACGTTTCGATTACGGTCGTATAGCAGACGTACAGCCCAGACACGGCGTGGGATGGCCCTCGATAGGCGGTGCGACGACCCGATGCGCCCGTAAATTAGTCCGCCAGGCTAAGCACTGGAAACAGTCGGGTTTTCGAGAAGCTCGGATGGAATAGTAACCAGAAACACATTCGGCTGCAAAAGGGTTTGATATCTATATCTATACTAATATATAAAGCTGAAGAGTTTGTTTGCTTGAACGCGCTAATCTCAGGAACTACTGGTCCGATTTGAAAAATTCTGTCAGTGTTAGATAGCCCATTTATTGAGGATGGCTATAGGCTATATATCATCACGCTAAGGCTAAGTAACTATTCCACGCGGACGAAGTCGCGGGTAGAAGCTAGTTTTTTATAAACTGAAGGCATTGACTTGATAGTTCCAGTTCCTGAAGAGGGAAAAACATAATTGCTAAGCGAGAGAATATTTGATAATGCTGTGGAACCAACAATAAAACTTTTAAATATTAAAAAAATATAAAATACTAGCTTCTGCCCGCGGCTTCGCTCACGTGAAGCAGGAGTAAAAATGTAAAACCAAAATTTTATGACCTCTTCATTGTATGGGCCTCTATACATCAGGGAGGTCAAGCTGTAACTCAGGATTTATTTAATTAATTGAGAAAAGAAGTTCACCAGTTTTTAAGTTGGAGCATACTTATACTTTCTAACAGTGATAATAAAATTAAAATCTATTCAGTAGTTTTTGCTCCAACCCGTAACAAACAGACACACAGACAAACAGACAAGAATTTTAAAAATCACATTTTCGGTTTCGCAGACCTTTATATACCATAATCCAGGTTTTTTTTTTAATAATTTCAATGTACAGACACAACTTTTTTACAATTTTATAATAGTAATAAGAGATAAGAGAAGAGAAGAGACAAGACGATATTACAAAGAGCCCAAAAAAATCCAGACAATAAATATTTTCAGTTTACCTACAACCTTACTGATCAGCTGATGATAATTATTTCTAAAATAAATCAATAAAGAAATAATTATTGTTTTCCTGATCTCTTAAATCAAAAGATTTATTCAGTTTGATGTGAACCCTTACATGGGACATTATAAATCCTATTCTAAGGGACCTAAACATACCGGCGAAATGTAGGTGTACAGTAATTAGCTTCTGCCCAACACTTGGGGGAATACAGGCGTAATAGTATGTTTAAAAATATTTTATTACTAGCTTCTGCTCGCGGCTTCGCTCGCATGAAACTCAGAAACCAACAGTGACGATCTCTTCTTTGTATGGGTCTCTATAGATTTGAAAGGTCAAGCTGTATCTCAGGTTCCGTTTAATTATATGAGATAAGAAGTATACCAGTTTTTAATTTAGAGCACATACTATCTAACAGTGATAACAAAATTAAAATCTATTCAGTAGTTTATGCGCCAACCCGTAACAAACAGACAAACAGACAAGAATTCTAAAAAAAACTCATTTTTGGGTTCGGAGACGTTTATATACCCTAACCAACTTGTTTTTTTTTAAATGTCTTCAATGTAAAGACACCGCTTTTTTACAATTTTATAATATTAAAAAGAAGTTCTGTATTACAATGGGTAACTATGAACTAAAAGCTCCTTCTTTAGCCGGATAATATATCTTTAATTTTCGGATTGACTTAAGTTGATAATCCATGATTATAAAGGAGGATACCCGAATGATCCTTGATTCGATTTTAAGCATCGCCGCAACTCAGATTTCACTAATTTGGAAGTCTTTCTTAGAAATAAACGTCCATTTGCATAAGGTAAAGTCGTTGACCGATGGACTGAGGTCAAGATCCGATCCCTTGAAATCTGTAGACTTGGTAATTAATTAACGCATACTTTTATAGCTTCCACGTATTAACGAAAACATAATTATATATTTTATACACAACATAAAACTTGCATTGGTGCGTTACTATATTGCTCATTTACATAATTTCGATAATAGATTTTTATGAAAGTATAAATACTACATTATATTAGATAACATTCGTTCTTACAATACCTATATATAAGTACTGCCAGAGTTATAATATTCCAAAGTTCCCGAAATTAATTTGAACAAACGTATAAAATAAGGGTATATAATATATAATAATTATATAGTCTTCTCGACTCGACCGGAATGATACCACCGCGAAAACCGGCGTGAAACAACACTTGCGTTGTGTTTCGCCGAGTGAGTGAGGATACCGGAGGCCCAAACCCTTTTAAAAGGCGGGCAACGCACTTGTGGCTCCTCTGGTGTTGCGGGTGTCCATGGGCGGCGGTTATCGCTTACCATCCGTCAGATAGTTTGCTCACTTATCCCCAAAAAAAATAGAGACCTACCTGTGTATAGGAAAATGATTTTAGATATACCCAAGAGAGAATTCCACAAGGTTATATCCCCGCATAATCACAATCACCGATCTGACTGACCGCTTAAGCGATGACGTAACAAAATCACCAACTTATCGAGCAAAAAATCGTATAAAATATTAAAATAAAACCATTTCAGCGCTGTAAACAAGCAAGTGATTTTTCAATGCATCACCGTACGCTGGGTGCAGTGTACATGATGTTATTCACCGAGCATCGAACCCGTGTCCTTGGCCTCAGGTCTCTGCCGCTCGAGCCTACGTGGCCGCGAGTCACGCCGCCTTAGGTTTGCTAGATAAGCCGGCTGATAGATTTATATTATGTGATTATTTGAGCATAATTTATTATGGAGTTGCTTTTTCTTGCCGCTTGGTTTTAAACACTTATTAGAACATTTTATTTGTTACTAGCGACCCGCCCGCGGTTTCACCCGCGCTGCCCCGTCACTAAGAGTCGTAGCGTAATATTAAATAGCTTAAAACCTTCCTCTTGAATCACTCTATCTATTAAAAAAACCGCATCAAAATCCGTTGCGTAGTTTAAAAGATCTAAGCATACATAGGGACAGACAGCGGGAAACGACTTTGTTTTATAATAAGTAGTGATGATAGTGATTTTGACATATTTTATTAAGTTTTTTTATGTTGTTTGCTATTTGCCATGCATGGACAGATGAGAACTAATTCTTAAGTGTATTCTAATTCAAGTTAGTAAGAGATTTCGTTGACACGTAGAGACAATTGCAAACAGAGGTAAAAATAATCTGAAATGAGCTCTTAAACATCGGCAACGCATCAGCAACTCCTTTGGTGTTGCAGGTGTCCTTGGACGGCTACTTCTAACAAAAAACATACTGTCAACAACAGTCACGCATTAGTAAAATTGTAAGTATTTGAGATTAGACACCTGTATCTCTGTATATTGTTATTATTAAATTGGTTTCTTCATGACAACTTAGGCCCAAAAGTTATTAGTAACAATTTTATCTTAATTCTAATGTCAGTAGAACACAACAACAAAATATTAAAATACAAACAATTATCGTACTCTAACAAGTACGCTCAGAGCATGACACGGCCAAGGCGCATCAGATTTAGAAAGAAAGAAAGAAAACATATTTATTTGTCACAAAAAAACAAAATTAAACATACATTAGCTTTTATAATAAGAACTAGGTACATAAGTTTTGTGACAAAAGAGGTTCACACTCAGCATTAAGCCGTATTATGGCACAACCCACAATACAGCGCTGATTTTCAGCATGAACCCCAAATGACGGAAGGACGTCAACTCGTACACAATTTACGTGAAATAAAAACATTTAAAACAAATATACTTCTAGGTAAATGTATAAACGTTATACTTAATTATCTTAAAAAGTAAAAACTATAATATAACACATGAATACATACTATGAACATTCACAATAAAATTAGGACAGAATAAAATTAAGTGTAAACACAAACGTAACAAACACCCCTAAATCATTTGTTGTCTCGTTCGCACATGGTCCAACGCCATGCATTTATGCATTGTCTTATGAAAAAGAGAGAAAGAAATATAGCTGTGATGATTTTATATCAGGTAGACTATCCGCCTGTTTTTTTTTACGCTTGATCGCCAGGTCTCCTGATGTTAAGTGACACTGCGACCTAAATGGAGCGCGCTTGCCTAGAAGAAACCGATTCACTAGTTTGTTTGTAAACGTCAAATAAAAAACTGTTCAATGGTACATCCAGTCACCATTTAAGTCACTCAATGTTTTTGTCGGTCAGTCCTACATAATGTTAATTGGTACCACATCTAGTGCTCTTATTGTGCCCTGGTACCTGTTAGGATAGCTAGGCCGCACAATAACGAAGCCTGTGTTAAATATATTTAATGCAAGGTTTTTTCCATGGTAGGTAATGGTTGTATGGAACATTTTGATGTATGTATGAAATACGCTCATGATGGAGAGTATTGAATAAAATGGATGAGTTGGTGATTGACAGGTTTAAAAATGTATGAAATCGGTATGACGTTTAATGGGTTCGGCAATGTTTTCACAGAATAATAAGCACAGAGACTACGCAATTGTTTGTGCTAAGGCTATTTTTTCTGTGTTACTACGGTTAGTTTCTGCACTGTAAACATATGATCATTATAATGTGTGATGCTTTACAGGCGCGGTAGAAATTAAACGCACGATTAGTGGTGGCTTAACATTTTCTTAAGCGCTCCGATTAGTTTTTCCTTAAGCGCTTCAAGTCACGGGTTTTATTTAACGAGTCTTTCATTTTCAGTGTAAATGCCCCGCGGATAAAATTCCATCTTTCAATAAACCTTTTGAAAACTGAATACATACCGTAAGATACATTATTTTTCTTAAATTTGGCAAAGAATCCTATCGTGATGAATGTATATCTAATAATTCTAAGTTTAAAATGTTGAATATAACATAAAAGCTTATAATATACATTCTCCAAAAAACTCAGAATTACGTTTATGTTTACCAAAAATTCGCTAACCCTAAATGTATCATAATATCAAAACTAAGGTCCATCGATACCGCACGAGCATACTAACTGAGCGTTTAGCAATCTGCGATTACCGGACTGATATTATCTTAGTACGATTAATGGCTGGCCCTTTATCCAATGTCGATAACCGTGGATGAACGAAGCGGTGCAACCTATCCTTCGAAACAACAAAAATACACCTTATATCTTAAAATATAAGGCTTAGATCAATCTTAAACACCAAAGGCTTCTAAAAGATTGAATTGGCATTCCAATTTGAAGCGTATAAGTTTCAAAATACGGTTCTATTTCAATTGCGTGTTGATTTCTAAATAATCGCCAATGTGCATGGCTAGTTGTATGTCCTCGGGGTACAATAGGTAGGTCCACAACAGATATATCTTGAAAACGAGACAATTTAAGGTATAAGTGGAATATTAAACGTGTCAGGAAGGGGTAAGGTCTTTATTATGAGGCGGTTTGTATTTTAAAGTGATTTAAAGTGGCCTCTATCTTCTACGATAAGCCCGTGATTATTTTTAATATCTTTTGCCGGTTCTTCTTCATGGAAATGACGCATGTGCAACTATCTTTTGACATTTCAAAGTATAATATTGTGTATTGATATTGGAACAAAACAATTTTAAATAAACATTTTAGCCCGAAGAGTGGACGAACCAACAATGCTACCTACCGAGAGAATCTACATTCAAAATGAGATATGATAAAATGAGACTAGGGGGTTAGTAGAATTTCAGATACCTACTGTCTTTATAAAATTATTATCAATTTGCAATGTTTGTGTTTTATTTTTAGTGGAAACCTTGAAAGTTGAATTAGAACCGTTTCTTTTTATCCTATGAAGTTTTTACATGTTGTTATAATTCCCAGAACATTGTATTTTTATGATAAGTATAACCTGAATCGACTTATGAATCGATATAAGAGAAAATCTTAGGTAAAAATTCATGTCTAAAAACAATATTAAATTCTTAAAAGTATCTAAAATCAATTTTTCTAGGTACTTAAATCTACCTGAATCGATACTGAGATACTGTGTGAACTTGCTGCTAAGCCCCTTAAAACTTCACCGTGATGAAACTTTGCAATTAAATTTCAGTATAAGCTAATTGAACTTTGGGCTAAAAAGTTCATTTAAGTTCCCAACTTTAATGCTAGTTAATATTTTTTATAAAAGCCACAGTTTATGTAACGTATAGTAATATTGGTGATAAATTATTATTATTATTTTTTTTTATGAGATAGGGGGGCAAACGAGCAAACAGATCACCTGATGGTAAGCGATAACCGCCGCCCATGGACACCCGCAACACCAGAGGAGTCGCAAGTGCGTTGCCCGCCTTTTAAAGGGTTTGGGCCTCCGGTAACCTCCTTCACTCGGCGAAACACAACGCAAGCGTTGTTTCACGCCGGTTTTCTGTGAGGCCGTGGTATCACTCCGGTCGAGCCGGCCCATTCGTGCCGAAGCAGGGCTCTCCCACGTGAAACTTGCTTGTATATTGCTCATAATATGATATATGTTTAAAACACTTTAGACTTTTTTATTGTTTCATACGGGAAGCAGACGAGCCACTTGGTAATTAGTACCTAGTAAGGAAGGAATTGCTGATGCATTTACGAGTTTTAAGAACACCTACGGACGACAGACTACCAGAGCCCCTACGCACTGCAGACTACCAGAGCCACCACGGACTGCAGTCTGCCAGAGCCCCTACGGACTGCAGCCTGCCAGAGCCCCTACGGACTGCAGCCTGCCAGAACCCCTACGAACTGCAGCCTGCCAGAGCCCCTACGCACTGCAGACTACCAGAGCCCCTACGGTTGGTTAATCAACTTGCTTCTGTTGAGAATAAAATTTTAAGTTGGCTGTATGTTGTCAATTCCAAATTCATATTTGTGTTATAATTATTCGTTTGGTAGCATTGTACTAGAATCTCCTTCTTCTGTTTTTTTCGTTCAATGTGTCAGTGTACAAGTAAGAAATAATAAATTATATTATAGAAATCTCGGTGTATTTCCTTAAGAAAACCTAAAACATTAATAGGTTATGGGCCCAGGATACTCTGGAAAAGAAATACCGAAGAGCAATTACACTGAAAAGAAGCAAATTTTATTTTCCGGGGGCAACGTCAGTTTAACCTAAAAATGGATGTTCGTAATATGAACGTGGAAAAGTTTGACGGGAAAAAATTTCGGCAATGGAAATTTCAAATGAAATGTGCACTGCAGGCAAAAGGTATTGATATTAAGACTCCAAAACCTGATATTGATTATGAGCAATGGATAAAGAATGACGGAATGGCCATGTTCATTCTCACATCATCGATGGATCTAAAACAGATTAATCTCATTGAGAATTGTGAATCAGCACAAGAAATTATGCAAAAGCTTGAGTCTATTTATGAACAGAAGAGCGAAATGAACAAATTGATCATTCATGAAAGATTTTATCAATATAAAATGTCACCAAATGATACTATAGCTCAGCATATATCGAATGTAGAAAGTCTAGCAAAACAGCTCAGAGAATGTGGTGAGACTATCAGTGATACAGCTGTTATAACAAAAACATTAGGCACATTACCTTCAAAGTATAGATTTTTCCGTCAAGCTTGGTTATCAATGGATCCCAAGCAACAAACTCTTTTGAACTTAACTGCACGTTTGATTGATGAGGAGGCAAGTATAACTTGTGATGAAGAAAGTGAGACAGCCTATGTGGTCTCAAAGACAAGGAAGCAGAACGAAAGACCTCAAACAGAAATGGAAAAAGGTCAGTCAAGCCAAAGTTTTAATCGACAGCATCGCTTTGAATGTTATAACTGTGGCAAAAGAGGCCATTTTGCAAAGGAATGCCGTGCACCCAAGAAGTTCTATAGAAAACCTCATAATGAAGGTACAATGTTAGCATTTAATGTGGAAAGTAAAAATAATGATATGTCTGAACAAGATAAGTGGATAATGGACAGTGGTGCATCGGCTCATATGACATTTAGAAGAGAATATTTCTCAGAATTTGAAGAATATTGTTCAACATTGAGTTTGGGTAATAAGCAATCAGTTGAAGTTAAAGGACGTGGATGTGTGATGATAGAACGACTTGTTAATGGTAATTGGGAAGCCAGTAGATTAGAAGATGTCCTCTATGTACCTCAATTAAGAAGGAATTTATTCTCAGAAGGTGCTGTCACACGAAAAGGGTACACACTGATAAAAAAGGGCTCAAGTGCCTTTATATATGATAGAAATTTAGTGGTTATGTATGCAGAGTTAAAGGTAAATAACTTATATGAACTCAATATTAAGACAGTGCTTAATACATGCAATCTAGTGCAAAGTAACTTAAAGATATGGCATGAAAGATTGGGACATGTGAATTTGAAAGAAATTAAAAAAATGTGTACTGATGGTATTGTTGAAGGACTAAAAATTGACGTATCTAATGAAACAGATTTTGTATGTGAGGCATGTTGCTATGGTAAACAAACTCGTTTGCCATTTAAGAAGTCAATTCGAAAAAATCTGCAGCCAGGTGAGCTGATATATAGTGATGTCTGTGGACCCATAAATGTAGCTTCAGTGAGAGGTATGAAATACTTTGTTTTATTTAAAGATGCAGCTACTAATTACCGTTACGTTTATTTTATGAAGAATAAGTCAGATGTTTTTGAACATTTCAAAAGGTACAATGCAATGATAAACAATAAGTACTTGCAAAATATTAAGATTTTACATACTGATAACGGTAGAGAGTATGTTAACAAATATTTCAAGGATTATTTAGACCGAAACGGAATAGAACATGAATGTACTGCTCCATATACTCCGGAGCAGAATGGTAGGGCTGAGAGGGAGCTGCGCACTATAGTGGAAAGTGCCAGGTCAATGTTATATGCAAAGGATACACCTCTGTATCTCTGGGCAGAGGCAGTAAATTGTGCAGTATACATACTTAACAGGACATCCTCAAGTCAGACCCCTAGTAAAACACCACATGAGTTATGGACAGGAGTCAAACCAAACTTGACTCATATCAGAGTTTTTGGTAGTATCGGTTATGTTCACATACCTGATCAGCTGCGAGTGAAATTAGATAAGAAAAGTCAACAAATGATTTTGGTTGGTTATGACAACTTGAATTATAAAATGTATGACCCAAGGACTAAGTTAATAAAGAAATTTCAGATACAGAACAGCGTGATCCTATCAACTTGAGACCCAGAAGAAATATAAACTATGAAGTGAACTTAGTGGAATTATCAGTACCTTCCACATATGAAGAGGCAATCACTAGTCCTCTTAAAAATGAATGGACTATGGCTATAAAAGAAGAATTAGACGCGCATGAAGAGAACCAGACATGGAAAGTGATTAATCGAGATAATCAGAGGACAATCACATCAAAGTGGGTTTTTGCAATAAAAAGAGATGTGAATGGTAAAGTAATTCGTTACAAAGCACGCTTGTGTGCAAGAGGATTTACACAGGTAAAAGGTATAGATTATCAGGAAACTTTTTCACCGACAACTCGATATGATTCAATACGAATTATGTTGAGTATAGCAGCTAAACATAATTATGTAATAAAACAGTTTGATGTAAAGACTGCATTTTTATATGGAGATCTTGATGAAGATATTTATTTAGAAATTCCTGATGGTCTATGTATGGATAATAATAAAGTTCTCAAATTGAATAAATCCTTATATGGATTAAAGCAGGCTTCTCGATGCTGGAATAAAAAGTTTACAAATTTTTTGAAGTCATATAGTTTTGTTCAATCTGAGGCTGACCATTGTGTTTTTGTAGGTTGTATTGAAAATGTTAAAATTTATTTAATATTATTTGTTGATGATGCTCTGTTGTTTTCATCAAGTGAACCACTCTTGGTAAGAATTATGGATTGTCTTAACAAAAGCTTTATAATTAAACAATTAGATGTATCTTATTTTGTTGGAATGGAGATATGTAAAGTAAATAATAATATTTGTATTCATCAAAAGAGATATATAGATCAAATTGTAGAAAGATTTAATATGTCTGAAGCAAATCCTGTTAGTACACCAGCGGATGTTAATGTGATTATAAGCAAAAATACAGATGAATGTGTTTCAAATTTTCCTTACAGAGAAGCTATTGGGGCTTTGTTATATTTATGTTCTGTTTCACGACCTGACATAGCATTTTCTGTAAATTTGTTAAGCAGGTACATTGAAAATCCTGGTATGGAACATATTAATGCTGTTAAGAGAGTAATTAAATATTTAAAGGGTAGTAGAAATGTATGTATCAAATATGGTGAGAGTGATGGTATTGTGGGATATTCTGATTCTGATTTTGCAGGTGATTTAGACACCAGAAAGTCAACATCAGGATATATTTTTCTCATGAATGGTGGTCCTGTGACCTGGTGTAGTCAAAAACAACGTACAGTTGCTCTCTCCACTACTGAGGCAGAGTTCATTGCTTCTTGTGAAGCTTCGAAAGAAATTTTGTGGTTAAATCAACTTTTGTCAGACTTAGGTGAATTTAATGATAATAATGTCATAACATTAAATATTGATAATCAGAGTGCAATACAGCTTATACGCAATCCTGTTTATCATAAACGTACGAAACATATAGATGTTAAATTTAATTTTATCAGAGAGAAAGTGGAAAATGGTTTAATGAATATACAATATGTTGAAAGTAATAAACAGTTAGCAGACATTCTAACGAAACCATTACCCACGCAGAAGTTCATAGGTCTTAGAGAACAGATTTTGAGTTTTAAGTAAGTGGAAGAATTAAGTAGAAGTTCTTAAGTTTCTATATGTTTGTTTTGTTCTGTAATAATTTTGGAATTACCAGCATACATAGAGATAATTAAAATTTAGAGGGAGTGTTGAGAATAAAATTTTAAGTTGGCTGTATGTTGTCAATTCCAAATTCATATTTGTGTTATAATTATTCGTTTGGTAGCATTGTACTAGAATCTCCTTCTTCTGTTTTTTTCGTTCAATGTGTCAGTGTACAAGTAAGAAATAATAAATTATATTATAGAAATCTCGGTGTATTTCCTTAAGAAAACCTAAAACATTAATAGCTTCCATCTCTTTTGCCATTCGGGTATTTTTTTCTTTTATTAATTTCGTAAAGTTTGAAATGGTTTAGAAGCTTAGTATTCATGAAGAAAAATAATGTTTTTTCTTTCTTTAGCTAGTTAGATTACAATGCTGTTTTATTAAGTTATAAGAAAATTAATTAGGATTATTCTTATATACTTAAGCATGTTCAAGCAATATTCCAAATTAGTTAAAAAAATTGAATTCTGAACGTACATACTTGGTAGGTATCACCAGATATCCTGACTTCAAACTTTTCGAACTAAAACCCGCACTTCGCTTTTTTTCAACAAAAAAACATCTACAGGTTGAACCTTTTCCCGCGACGTCCAATAATGCGATTTCAATGTACCTGCTAATTGCGTCCAGCGTCGGTTGGTGCCCGCTCTACAAATGTTTATTCACAGGCTGATGCTGTTTTACTTAATTATACATTGATTGGGGTTTGGGATCATACATGTATGTATGTTAACTTTTATAAGTTCGATATATATAAATAAATTATATAATACTAGCGGCCCGCCCCGGCTTCGCACGGTTGGAGAAATCCTAAACTTTTTTCAAAGTATTCTATAGCCTATGTTAATCTGGAATAATGAAGCATTCACAAGAATTTTTGAAATCGGCCCAGTACTTTTTGAGCCAATTCCTTACAAACATAAATGTACTTACATACAAATCTTTCGTCTTTATAATATTAGTAGATATAGATAACAAGACTTAGGTAAGCATCACGAGGTCTAAGAGATGCTGGCGACATGTCTTTAATCGCTTTCTGCCAACGTGGTTTGAAGAAGCCCAGGATAGAAAATTCTGGACTGTGATAGATGAGGAATTTGAGCAGCAATACATAAATAATTGTGAACACAAAAGAGGTTACATAAAGACAACTAATTAATTAATTCTAGCTTTTTTGAAGACCTAATTTTCCTCCCATTTTCCCTAGTATTTTATGCTCTCTTAGGCACGAAAGGGTCTCAATGTGTTAAAAATAAGCACCCCTCCATAGACTGGCCGCAGAAAGCGAAGCTTTACCTTGCATATTGAATTATTTAACTTTTGTTACTTCGAGCCCTCATTTGGTTGTAGAGATTTTACGAGATTTATTAATATGATGTAGGTAATTTTTTTAAGGTCTTCGTTGTACATGATGGTCATACGCCGAGTATATTTTTTTAACATGGATTTGTTTTAAAATAATTAAATAAGGAACAATCTCGAAATATTTTCTCGCCCTGTAGAGAGCGGGTATCGCCACCTGCGACAATGGAGTCGAGAGAAGAAAAACAAATGAAAGCCACTGTTAGCGTGAACCTTTGGAACGTTGAAATAGCTATGAACTGTTTATTTATCTGAAGATCGGGAAGCTTTTGTGAAGAATCAAGTATTTTTAAGAACAAACATACATTATATGTGGCGTAAGACGGAGCTATTGTATAGTCGTGTTAGAATACCTAATTTGTCGATACGTGTGGCGTGTGAACCCTTTTAAAAGGCGGGCAACGCATCTGTGTGTTGCGGGTATCATGAGCGGCGGTAATCGCTTACCATCAGGGAGAACCGTCTCCCCGTTTGCCCCCTATCCTATGAAAAAGTGTCAAAAACTAGTTGCATGCTTTCAAATACTGGGTTTTATTGAGAAGAGCCGGCAGAAAACTCCCGAGGTATTCCTGTATATGTATGTAATATCTGTTTACAAATTAGTTCTATCAATATGAAGAATACGTTTGATGTGAGAGATATGAATAAAATGGGATCAATAATTCCCTTCCAAAAGTGTATCATTTTATTAAAGAAAATTTTATTAAATACAGAAATTAAAAACAATTTACTGTCTCATTGCACTAGTGGCTGCTAGCGCGACGTAAAGCATGAGGTCATGGGTTCGATATCCAAGTCGAGCAGTATTATTGAGTTCTTCTATAAAGGTAGCAGCTCAATTTGGTGTTGCCAAGTTAACCATTATATTTAGGCTCCCCTAGTGTAGGATATAGGATCACAATACTAATATAGGTATACCTCTGCTTGACCTTTCGGGGTTATAGGTGTAATTGTATATTGTATGTTATTTAAAATCGATATAAAAATACTGCCTCATTAGCCAAGTGGTCCTGTGCGCGACTGCTACGCTAGAGGTCCTGGGTTCGATTCCCAGGTCGAGCAAAATGTTATTGTGTTTTTCTATGAAATTCCCAGTAGCAGCTCGGAGATAGGAATTTGTGGCTGGTTAATGGCAATAGGCTCGCCCCCTATTACATGGGACCTAAACATACCGGCGAACTGTGGGTGTACATTAGTACGCCTCTGCCTAACCCTTCGGGGAATACAGGCGTGATGGTATGTTATAAAAATAAGTAAATTTTATACAATCGATTAATATAAAAAGTAGGATTTTCTGGACAGTCACCCGCCCCCGCAAAGATTAACTTATGTTTAGACTGGGAGCGAAGCCACTAAAATCTACACACTCCATATCAAATCACTGCAACATAAAACTTTAATAGAATTACAAGAAACCATAATCTTCTTATACGATTAAAACATCATCGAAGTATGGAACAGCTTTCTTGGAAGTCGTTAGTTTTTTAAAGGCATTCACAATTCAATTCAAGCTCTGTCAACATGATAATAAAGTTTAAAATTGAAGACGGGTAACAGAAGGAAGCAATATGTCGTGCGATTCTGTTTCCATTTTGTTCTATGAAATTGTGATTTGTTAAGATTTTGTATATTATTTATTCTGAGAAAAGATTCAGAAGTTTGTTTTGATTTTTCTATTGTGATTTGTACGTTGACAGGCACTATGTTTTGATGTTTCTGATAGGGTGAAATAATCTGGAAAAACGACAGGAAATTGTTCTTGATATTTCGATTTTTTATTCTTTCCTCACTCTTTGACTTATAAGATCATCTTTGATAGGTAATCGAATGTTATAGAATCCAATTTGTAGAAATCAGGGTTTCCGATGAGGTATCTAGAAGTACATAGGTACCATCATGCCTATGCCCGAAGGATTCGGCAAGAGGTCACACGGCCTATAGAGAGGCAATGTAATAGAGGACGGATCTTTAGGATATTGGTATTTGGTATTTATTGTTTAATTTATGACAGATATAAGAAGTGCGATTTCTTGAATTAAAAAAAAATGCTCTTGTATCTTAGGTTTGAATATCTATATTTATACTAATACATAAAGCTGAAGAGTTTGTTTGTTTGTTTGCTTGAACGCGCTAATCTCAGGAACTAATGGTCCGATTTGAAAAATTCTTTCAGTGTTAGATAGCCTATTTATTGAGGAAGGCTATAGCCTATATATCATCACGCTACACGGACGAAGTCGCGGGCAGAAGCTAGTCTTATATAAGACTACCGATGTTACTATTTAAATTGTTTTACAATGGCCGTAGGTATAATCGTTTCTAAATGACATAAGAACAGACAGATTTTGAAGGCAAAAATCTCAAAAATCAACAATTTTGAAGTCATTAAAAATCATAATTTTCACACAGTAAAATAGTAGAACACTGTGGCACTGATATTGAGATAGGTCTTTTATCTATGAAACGTAAAATATTTGAAGATTTTATGCTCCGATAGTACAGCATATCCATGAATTAATGACTGTAATTGACATTGAATTGAAATTAAATCGACAATGTGATTGACATTGTCGATTTTTGCGACTGTAGGGAAAACTGATATTGACCACCTAACCTTATCGAAGCAAGATAATGGTAATATAAAAAAAATAATTAGTACTATAAAAGGCACAAATATTGACAAACCGAACAAACTTAATCTCCAGTTAAGGTTATGGAACTTATAAATTAAAGTACACACCAATGTCAAACTTTTAATCTATAGAGCAGACAAACGATAATGAATATCGAGCTGATATTGTTTTGATAAGGGCAATCATATAGTTTTTAATTATCTCTATTCTAATATACAACCTGTAAAAGAATAAGCGATTTAATACTAGCGAATATTAATAATTTCATTTTATTGCAGATAATGTCGCGGAGAAGATTGTGTGATGAAGATATTGAGGGTTTCTTGAATATTCCTTCTGGGAGTGTTAATTTTTCCGAAAACATAATTAGTGTAATTACAACATACCATCACGCCTGTATTCCCCGAAGGGTTAGGCAGAGATGTACTACTACCAGAGGTACACCCACAGTTCGCCGGGGCGAGCCTATTGCCCGTAACCAGGCACAAATTCCAAACTCCGAGCTGCTACTGGGAATTTCATAGAAAAACCCAATAACACTTTGCTCGACCTGGGAATCGAAACCAGGACCTCTAGCGTAGCAGTCGCGCTCAGGACCACTTGGCTAATGAGGCAGTATAATTACAATACCTGTAACGATGGCCCCTGATCTATAAGCGGCTCTAGATAAGGAAAACTGAAACCTATTTGCAAAAATTTGTGTGCATGCGTGTTCCGACATCATGGCCAAAAATGGTGGCTGTACTACAGTCGAACCCAACGACTGTAGTACAGCCACCATTTTTGGATTAGCTGGTATACTAATTTCTTGAATAGACACATTCTTATTAGAGAACTAATTTTCTCTTTTCGGGCAAAGCATAGTAGTTAGATCTTATCAGCATATAATATAATGAAAGTTATTACTGAACTAGACATAAAATGTCTAAATTTACTACAATAATCTGCTATAATGGTATATTAATAATTTTAAGTGACAATAACACAGCGGCTAAGGCAATGACTGGCAAAGGTCGTGAGTTCAATTCAATCCCATTGAACTATTGAACTATCGGGGTGAACCCACTCCTTGTGTAAGCATATTTGGTTTGGATAGAGTGATTAAAATAGATTTGATTGGTTCGTCTATAAAACTAAAAGATGACTAACATTTTGGACTACCTAAAGGCATCACAGTCAATAACAAGATACAAAAGGCATCCGAGCCGTAAAAGCGCTCCAAATCTATAGGCTTCAAAAATATTTAAAGGGAGGATGGTGTTACGACCAGTAGGACCATTATTGCAAGTCGTAAGGAATATCAACTAAAATAACCAAAGTTACAACTTCGAATTCGTATAGAACACAATCAAGACACTTAATCAACTTCTATTGAAGACTCACGGTAGATAAACACGCTTCAATCGTCTCCCAAGCATCACCATTTAAAATTTAACATTCAATCATCAAGTAACATAGCGGCTCAAACAATTGCGGTTCCATTCTCGAGCACAATTAATAGAACTTAGTCAATCAGGCATCTTGCAAAGCTCAACAAATGTTCTCCATTATACTGATAACATCGGTGGAAGGGGTTCTTACAATTACTGTACAATCTACAGACAAATCAACGGGTACCGCACAAATAGATTTTATATCTTCATGTTTGGTGCAAGATTGGAGCTTAACAGCTTACTTGAGATCCGTTTCCATACAAAATTAGTTCTTATCTTTGGTTTATTTAGATCCATCTTGTTCTACACATTACAATTTATATCCCACAAGATCTTAAACCTATAGTTAGATGAAGGTGCTACAGAAATCTTGTCTCAAATTAAGAAAATCTTGATAAGTCGAATTTCTTGTATCTTCTAATATAACTACATAGGTTTGCTTTAAAATTTGCTCATTTGACCTATTTCTAGATCAAAGAAGAAATACAAAAAAATACAAAAAAGCATTGTTTAAACTTTCCATATCTAAAACCGTAAAACATAATATCAAAACTAAATTATTATAATGATTTGCACTAATTGCTTTCTTTCTTTCAATATAAACAGTTGTAAAAGTATTTGCAGTCAGTCTTTCTAAAACAGTTTCCCAAAAATCTTAAGTTCTGACGTCATCCCCCGCTCCCGCTTACACTTCAAACCTTTCACGTTTAGTGGCAATAAATATTTATCGCTCGCGTCAGACCCTGGGATTAAGACGAAACTACACAAATATTGTTTCGATACACTCAGCCGTGGTCACTTTGTAGTCGTTTGTTTTAGGCAAGTTATTTACGAGCAAGTGGTCCGTGTGTACACTGCTCGCTTACGCAATTTTTTTAATGAGCGTTGAAATTCCTTTGATCATGAAATATTGGGATTTTGTAGCGAAGTTTTGTTTGAAGATTATATTTTTAAAGCCCTTTTTTTATTCCATAGTGGGAAAAATCTTTTTCTATAGCCCAACTGCAGCGTGATAGATAATTTTATTAGCGGAGTAAACTAAGAAACTGACTGCATAACATATTATGACCTAATTGGTCAAAATTATTGGATGCAAAATTTAGTTTGAGCTCAAAATAATATAATAACTTACATACGTGAAAACTATAATTACTGAACTTCAGGAGAACTTCAAAAGGGTTACTTCAGATTACTATGGATTAAGGCATATAGGTAGATAATTTTGTTAGTTTCCAAATGATATCAAAAGGTTTTGTTTAAAGTATGACAATATATAAAAAGTATGTTATTTTATGCAAAAACTTACCAATTCAGTATTTTTATATAGAATATTTAAACAGGTGATAGTAAACAGTTGTATATTCATAGTTTTAGCATTCTTCATTTGTGACATACGACTGTATTTTTTATGTGTATTGTTGCGTAAGTGCGAAAATTCATTTATTAATACTACCGATGAGGTTGTGGGCAAAATGATTTTGACAAAGTGTCTCAGTCTCAAAACTTTTTCGCTGAAGGATAATATCGGACCGTATATTTGTATACAGGGGGCCTACCATGAACTCTTATAACAGGTCAATTTTAGTCGGAAAGTGAACTGTCGGGCTATTTTGTACTGTGAACACTTCAAATAGCCGGCGAGCCAGCGGTCACGTGACTAAAGCCGGCGAGTGGTCACGTGACAGCATGTCAGCGGTCTAACCTGCAGAAAGCTTTACCATGAACTCATTTTGAACATATAAATACTCGAAAATTGAACTGCCCTGCAGTCATATGTAGCAGCCGTATGAAAGTAACTTTTATTGAACTGTTTTCTTTAATTTTAAAGTAAAATCATAAGTATAAGTAAATTTGTGCATATTATATTATTGTGGCGTTATTTATATACATGTATAAAATAATAGACAAAATAAAAATCATAATTTTTGGCGTTTATTTTAGATGTGTCATGAAGACCAAATATTTGGGTTCCTCGAGGAAGAAAATCGGAAAATTAGTTGGTACTTTAATAAGATGAATTAAAAATAATGCCAGATAATTAATAAAAAATTAAAACTCAATTTATATATATTTGTTTTTTCAAATAGTATACGTAAGTATTTATGTACCTAGTAATAACATAAACAAACTTACTAAACTAGCCTTTAAATCTTTGATAGCACCATGATGGAAATCAAATCCACCTCCGTTCACAATTTACGAGACATTGACCGTGCACATTTGTTTTAGCACATTGCAATAACCTTTTGATTATTTTAAAAGTCCTAATGTTTTTTTAATTGTTTATATGAAACTGTCTTTGATGTCTTATTACCGAAATTAGATATGCACTTTTCCACTCACAATAACGGACACGATACAAATGTCTGCATTGAGCATTCCTCATTTATAGAAACTATGATGAGTATTTACAAAAAAAAACACTAAACCCACTTGAACCTCACAATCACCAAATCACAATCACAATACTCTAGGTTATGTTATTATTTGATACGGTACCTACTTGAGTCGTTCGAAAATAACACTGAGTAATTTTGGTAAGTAGGCTAAGCGTTTTAAGTATTGAAAAGGGTTTTTAACAACTAAATCATATTATATAAAATGTTATGCAACCAATTAATAGTTTTTTAGAATTATCAAGATCGTACAAACACTTTTTTTAATGAATATTATGTAGTTCTTTATAACCGTAAAACCGATACTAATGCGTAAGAGTATTTCAGAACGTTTGTTTATAATATAGCGAACCGCTCAGCAATATTATAGCAGGTGTGAAGTTGATACCTTGCAAGTCAGTCGGGATTGTTCATGGTACAAATAGAAAACCTGCCAGGTTAACCTGCTAAGTTGGCCTGTCCTGTACATGGCAAATATTTTAAAAGTTCATGGTAGGCCCCCAGTATGATTGGCCTGCGCGTGATATTTATTTTTATAAATAAATATATACTTTACAAAAAATAATGCTCTGGTCTGGTATATTAATTTATACAACACTTATTAAAACAATGTAATGTGTATGTTATGTTATTAAAACAAAAACATACACAATACAAAACAGTTCTTCTCCAAGTATAATTAACATAAAGATTTTAAAGAAACTGCGATTTGATTGTATCGTGTCAGTGAATTCAACAACACAAAAACAGTTTTTCCGCAGATGTCTACAGATAATGACTACCTTAAGGGTTCTTCAAAAAGGGTGTGACAAGATTTTTAAGGAGTCGCCAACGCGCGAGTGATACCCCTGGTGTTGCAAACGTTCATAAGCTACGGTAACTGCTTACCATCAGGCGGGCCGTATTCTTGTTTGCCACCTTAGTGGTATAAAGAAAAAAAAATATTAATATAAAAAATGAGATTTTAAAGAAACTGCGATGTGATTGTATCGTGTCAGTGAATTCAAAAGTTTTTTAGCTATCGTAGTTGTAACTGTTATCTTAATTTAAGGTAAAAGCACATATCTAAGTTTTTAATCCCAAATAATGAATTATCAGTGAAATCGAAATATAATTGTTTTCAGAAGATTCAGGAGGAATATAATTATTTTTCACAGCAACTGAAAGATTTTTCAAATAAAAAGGGAAAGACAAGATGGTGATGATGGAACTGTGGTACATACATAATTGCATCAGAGTATACAGCATTGATAAAATTAAGATTGGTTCTAGACCACTTGTGTAAGCAGTAACTGTGATCTTATGTACCCAGCAGATGTCAAAAAAAACAAAGTATGGAAATCGGTATATTTATGTCATGATCATTGTGCTAAGTGTGATCGTAGATTCAGACATCCTCACAACCATAAAAGTAGATAATATATATACTGCTCAAAGGTGCTACGGCATACGCTTCATAAAAAAACCCAGCATTGGTCGACTAACATAATGTTGCTACTACTTGTACTATATCTGTAGCTATAAAAGAGATAAAACCATGACATATTTTAGGAAACTCTAACTCTAGAAGAAACCATTCATTCATCATTTAGGCTAAAGCTCTTACAGCAAAAAACCTAAACGAAACATTATGCACGAATAAATTGATCTTTATTGGCATATCTATGTCAACGATATACATAAAGGCGGAGAGTTTTTGAGCATTTATAGGAATGTATTCAGGCTATACTATAATTTTATATATCTGTCTCCATTTAAAGTAATCCCCCGTAACAGCATTTAATTTATTAATACGAGTAGAACCAGGTGTTCTCGAATCTATTGTCCAGTAATTGTTTAAGGGTACGACCCGCAGTTGGGCGTGAACGTGGTCACTTTGTCAATTAACCGACCCAAATTCCGAAACACCATTGAATTATTTAATTTGCACAGATGAGCCTGCAAATTGGAACTCCAAGGAAACCGACCGACGTACTCGGAGAGAGACGAAGAGGATAATTTATTTGGCATTGTGACATGTCTGAAAAGCAATCACTGAAAGGTACAGATATTTTTAAAAAAGTTTGGGTTTTTTCCGACCTTATCATGATGACTCCAACAACTTTTAAAGGTGTTGAAAGGTAACTTGAAGATATCATGATGTTCATACAGTGCTATCTTTGAGAAAAACTGATTTTTGTTATGTGTCATTCGCATGTCTGTGACGGTCGCCGAAAATCGGACAATTTTTTGGAGATGCAGAAAATCGTTATTGATTGTCTGCGGTCTGGAGAGGTGGCAGGGTATGTTGGATTTGCAGTGACTAAAACCGGACTTGTAGCGACTAAAACGCAAGGTATGTTGGACTTGTAGTGACTAAAAGCAGACTTTTGTGAGTAAAACCGATTTGGCTTCCCATTCTTCCCAACATTCAGCAACAGGGACCTTGCAATTTCTGAGAACATCAAAATGTCCATAAGTTCGTACCTATTTAGGTATATATATAGGCAACAAAAGCCCTTTGCATATTTTTCGATTAATTTGAAAACCTGGTATTTACCAAGAAATAATATCTGACTGTCGCCTTAGTATCTATAATCAGAGAGATCTATGTAAAACTGCCGTGGAAGGTTATTTTATGCTTGCTAATGAGCTGAATCAATACAGCGCGTACGGAACCTGGCACCGAGCTTGCAAAACAACAAGTACCATAAAGGAACTATTTAATTCAAGCTACAAACGACACAATGACTTCACAAGTAACACCTGTGCAAATACTAATTATAAATTGTTATTCACTAACATGCATTTTTTCGCATCAACATTTTGTGTACACATAACCGGTTCGAAGTGGTTTTTGTTAGACGGAGGCTAGTTTAAACCGGTTTTGCAGTGGATTGTTCTAATTGTTTGTGCATCATTACATTGTAGAAATCTGGCTGATAATATAGAAAAGTAAGTAAGTAAATAAGTACGTAGACTAACGAAAGGAAACCACTCAAGAAATTAATTAAATTTTGTGTTAAATTAAATGTTTTGAAGATTTGATTTGCATCAAAAATAATTAGCTAGCTTAACTATTACACAATCAATAGTAATTCTATTACAGAATATTATTTCTAAGGTATTTTGCAATACGAATAAGAAAACGACGGATCCTATGATGATACAAAATACAGATATGAATCCAATTTAATGAAATAAAATAACATATAACACAAAAACTAAGCAAACAAATAATACAACCTTTCCAAGAACATATCAAAAGAGAATATTTCATTCAAACAACTCAAAGGCTAAGTTCTATAAATATTATATTGCTATGCACTGAACCCGAAAATTCAACAAGAATTTCTTAAGAATATTATATCCAATTTTCTCATCTCAAAGAATCGGCTTAGGCGCAATTATAGGCTGACACCTAAAGACCTAGAATAGACTTTTATATAGATATGGCTTGCCCTCGAAGCCCTCTGTTAATGTTCAGTAAGAAATTATTCTTTCCGAAGAGGAATGTATTACGATTGAAGAAATTGGGATTATGGGCGATGGAAATATATTTCAATTCGAAGATAAAGTTAGAGATCTATAAACTTCTGCTTTATAAATGTTCTTTCAAGGAATGTATTTTTTATGATTCATTATTGGTATTATAAAATAATAGAAAGGTTCTATGTATGGATGTAGATGTGTATAAAAAAAACAAGGGAGAAAATTGAACGAATCATATTGTAACAAAGGAATTATTTATAATAATGTAGGTATGTTATTTTTTTATTTAATTTTTTATGGGATAGGGGAGCAAACAAGCCGACGGATCACCTGATGGTAAGCGATACCGCTGCCCATGGATACCCGGAACACCAGAGGAGTCGCAGTTGCGTTTCCGGCCTTTTTAAAGGTTTGGGCCACCGATACCCTCACTCACTCGGCGAAAAAACGTTAGCGCTGTTTCACGCTGGTCTTCTGTGAGGCCGAGGTATCTCTCCGGTAGAGCTACTCCATTCGTGCCAAAGCATGGCTCTTCCACGGTAATTACTGACTTTGACAATTCATCTGCTTAGTTAGCTAAAAATCTGCAACATTAGATATCTTTTTGTGCATTTTCCATGCTAAAATCATAAAGTAATTTTAGTGAAGGAAAAATTAGGTTACATAATGTTTTTTTTCATTTTGTCCTACTGCTGGGCAAAGGTATCCCTTTCCTCCTTCTAAATCACTATGTCTGTAGTTTTAGCCACTCAATCTCTATAGTAAGAGTCCAATTCATCGCGCCACCTCCGTCTGGGCCGGCCACGCTGTCGCTTCGCTCCGTGTGGGATCCAATTTGTGGTAGCTTTTGCCCACAGTTTGTTTGTCATGCGGCATACGTGTCCCAACCAGTCCCATTTAAGCTGTCTGGCTTTGCGTGTGACATCAGTTTTGGAGCGCAGTATTGTATTTCTTATAAATCAATATGTATCAGATGAAATAGTAGGCAGACACGCGTGATTCCCGTGTCAATGTTTGGTTCCCGAAATAAAAACATTGTTATCGTGCGTCGTCGACTAGTCTGGCGGTGCGCACCTTGGCAGTTGATCGAGATAGCGCGTATCGTCGCAGCTATCTGCGCGTTTGGCACAAAACAGGGGCGAATCTCGCACAATCTGAAAAAAAAAATGGTGGAGCACAAACAAATATCAGAGATTAAAAACGAAGATGCAAGTGAGAAGTTTAATAACTTCTATGTTTTTTTTTGCTATTAATTTTAAAATAAAGGTTCGTTCATGTACAAAAAGCGTCAGAATTCCAAAAAAGTTATGATATACAAGTAGGTATTTGATATTAAAAGTTTTATAAAAAAAGCATCGCATATTTTCTTAAATCACATGCTGGAATCCGTATTTCAACATCTTTCTTGAAGAAGATAGTTACTTACGCTGTAGGTATATTCACAGTTTATTTAAAAGAATAATATTTCTTGCCGGCTCTTCTCCATTAGACCCACTTTTTGGAACCGTGCATCTAGTTTTGACTTTTCTAAAGTACCTTCTTTAATGGTCTAATTGAAATAAAACATTTTGACTTTGACTTTGGTTAAATGATTTTTTTTACAAACAAGCCTAAGTTATAGCCCATCAAAGAATCTGCAACAACTTGCTGCGGTCAGACTACGGATATGTGATCGCTCCTCGTGTAAAGCCGTCGGTCTTAGTTGTTATACGAACACCTATGACAATAGTGGCAGTTGGAAACCCAAAAAACCTCGGAATTGCCCAGAAATTGGTTCTAACTTGCAGAGATCGATAAGATAATAGCCGTGATAGCCTAGTGAGATGACCATTGGTCTGCCAATTCAAAGGTCTCGAGTTCAAATCCAAGGCACGCACCTCTGACTTTTCGAAGATATGTGCGTATTAATAGTTAATTATCACGCGCTTAAACGGTGAAGGAAACATCGTGAGGAAACCGTCACGTCTGAGACATTTTCTCAGCGTGTGAAGTCTGCCAACCCGCATTAGGCTAGCGTGGTGGACTATAGCCTAATCCCTCTCTATGGAGAGGAGACCCGTGCCCAGCAGTGGGACATATAATGGGTTGATTATGTTATGTTATGTTGCGGAGATCTCATGGCAGTCGCATCGTGTAAAATATAGATATTCAGCCGCAGCTAGGTAGATTGGAAGCCATCTACAATATACTCGGAGAAAAAAGAAAACTAGACCGACTTTCTGACATTCCCATCACACCGCTTCCTCCCCCACCTTGTACCTCGCGACAGCTAACCAGTATCGTACATTGAACCACTGCGAAGGACAGCAGGATAGTATATTTGTATGTGTAACACTATTGTAATCTGTTTACATTGTCGTAAGTATATTCTGTCATACTGTTTAACATCTCCTCGTATTTAAATCTTTGCGTTTACATTATGATTATGTCGAGACTGATAGACAGGATAGGGAGAGTTGCAGGGAAAAATAATCTCGTTTGTGTTAACGCACGTTTGGCGTAGTAACTGAGCGATCGGTTTCTTGGCTACGGGTTGTGGGTTCAGTCCCCGCACGGATCAAATACATATGTGTATGACCTAGAAGGTAGTTGTACCTATCTGAGTGTCGGTATGTAAAAATTTTTGTTTGTGAATGCACATATTACATTGATACAGATTATTTTATATATTTTAACATACATACATACATACAATCACGCCTGTATTCCCCGAAGGGATAGGTAGAGGCGTACTAATGTACACCCACAGTTCGTCGGTATGTTTAGGGCCCATGAAATAGGGGTAGCTGTCAACAATAAAACAAAGTTTAACAATAAAAGAACATAACATAACATACCATCACGCCTGTATTCCCCGAAGGGTTAGGCAGAGGCGTACTAATGTACACCCACAGTTCGCCGGTATGTTTAGGTCCCATGTAATAGGAGGCGAGCCTATTGCCATTAACCGGGCACAAATTCCTAACTCCGAGCTGCTACTGGGAATTTCATAGAAAAACCCAATAACACTTTGCTCGACCTGGGAATCGACATTTTTACACAGCAACTAAGTCCCAAACTAAGTACATCTTGTACTTATGGGTACTAGACAATGGATATAATACTTATATACTTTTTTTTTGTAAATACATACTTTTAATACATAAGAAACACCCAGAACTCAAACACTTCTATTCATCGCATACATTTTTTGTGTCCTGTGGGTATCGAACCCATGACCTCATGGTCAGCAGTCCGGTACTCAAACCACTAAACCACAGAGGTCGTCGAAAATAACACGACATAACTCAGTCATCCTAATAAATAATCAAGCATGAGCAAAGAAAACAGATCTCAAAAGCAATCAGCACTTATCACCGCGTAAAACTAGAAAATTATTAATCCCACGTAACATTACGTGCATTACGCGAACTCGAGACGGATTCGTGCAAACGACGCGTAAAATTCGCAGCGGGATTACGCGAAATGACGTCATAAAGCAAAATTACGCGACGAACGGTCCCCTGAATGATCGCTTGTTTCGTGGCCCGAATATATTTGTGATAGGTACTTTCCTATTTGAGTTTCTTAGCTAGTTGATTTGGATGTATAGTGAATGTAGACTGCCCCGTTCGTCTAGTGGTCCCAAGTGCGACTGCTACGCTAGAGGTCATGGGTTCGATTCCCAGGTCGAGCAAAGTGTTATTGGGTTTTTCTATGAAATTCTCAGTAGCAGCTCGGAGCTTGGAATTTGTGCCCGGTTAATGGCAATAGGCTCGCCCCCTATTACATGGGACCTAAACATATCGGCGAACTGTGGGTGTACCTTAGTACACCTCTGCCTAACCCTTCGGGGAATACAGGCGTGATGGTATATTATGTATAGTGAATGTCCTATTGGCCTTAAAGATTTTCTCGATTGCGTGTGAAGTTTACCAAGCTACATTAGGCCAGGAAGGTGGATTATAGTATATATACCATCACGCCTGTATTCCCCTAAGGGTTAGGCAGAGGCGTACTAATTAATTATAGTATATATAGCACTTTCGTTCCGAAAGGACACCCGAGCCCAGCAGTGAAACTGTATATAATGGAATCTTGATGATCCTACGTAGTTATTAACTCAACTCAATAAAAAAACTGTACAAAATCTCTACTATTATAAAATGTAAAAAACCTATGTTTGTTACGGGTTGAAGAGAAAACTACTGAATAGATTTTAATATTGTTATCACTGTAAGATAGTATATGCTCCAACTTAATACCTGGTGAACATTTTATCACAATTAATTAACCAGATCCTGAGATACAGCTTGACCTCTCTGATGTATAGAGGCCCATACAAAGAAGAGATCATCACTGTTGGTTTATATTAAATTATTTGATTTATTTATTAAACATTTCTAAATCCTGCTATAGTTTCAGGTGGGCGAAGCCACGGGCAAAGGCTAGTTCGCAAGCTATCCTGCACACAATATTCTATAATATATTCTGTGCAGGTATTCCAACCTTGACAAACTTGATGCAAACCCTTTAACACATTGAAATCAATACAAAACTAATTGATACTACCTCGAGCTTCTCAGAAGGAATCTAATATGGCAAGGCTTCGTACAACGACAATATTATTTAAAGAAAAATGATCTAAATTGTTTCCGTCAAGTATCGCGGCGGTATCTCGGCACAGTTCAGTTATTTTAGGCATTTTCAATTATGTACCGGATCATTTTTAAGGGTCTGTAAGCAGGGGTTCATATCTGTGACAGCTTTTAAAGCTCAGTTTGACGACATAAAATATACGTTAATTGAAATAATGTGTTTTTATAGCAACGGAATGTTTTTTTAATCAATAATATAATTATGAATAATAAATAATTCCAAGAGAATAATTGACTTTGAATCTAATGTTTCATTTACTTTTTTTTGAAGACTTTTTAGTTTTTTATTTGAAGAATTTAGTACTTTTATTTGAAGACGTACCTAATCAAATAAAAGTAGGTATGCAAAATGAAACATTAGATTCAAAGTCAATTATTCTCTCTTGGAATTTTAGCAAAATAATAAAACAGCAAAATTAAGAGTTTAATATGCGTATGACAATAAAAAAACCGGATCTATAAGGAATACCCTTTGATTATCTATCTATAAGGACCCGCCTCTCATGATCATTCCCCTCTGTCAAGGTAGTGGATTAAAAAATCTAATGCGTTTATCAAAACTGTTTCCGAAATCGATTTTTCATTAACAGAATCGTTTCCGCTCAGTAAGGTCATCATAAATGCTCCGTGTAAATACCGATATACGTGCGGTTAATGTATGCAAAAAAATATCTAATATCTTATTTAGATAAAGATGGAGTTATTTTCCGTATGTAAGTATTAAAGTTCATTTATTTCTATTTAAATCACATTATACAATTTATTAATAAAGATCGAGGACGTTACCGATTCAATAATCGAGTATAAAATAATCGTTTAGTTCAAGCATGCACTCCCCACGAGACTACCCGCACTCCCCACGAGACTATCCGCACTCCCCACGAGACTAGCAAATTTTTTTTACTAACAATATCAGCCTTCTGCTAATACACGTAAGATTTAAATTTGAAATATCCATCAAAATGTCATTTTTTGATTTCAATTATATATCATCCAATAGGATGTCATCATTTCTGATTTCCAATTATAGGTCTTAATGCAGAATTACCGTTTTTTGGCAATTATAGGCCTTATATATATTATGACATAATGCATAAAACTCGAATTTTAAAAAGTGTAGCGAGACTATGTCCCTCTTTTGTTTTGTCATTTTAATTAATGATGTGATAGTGTTTGTTTACGATTTCGAATCGATATCGATATTATTTTCGTGTTCAATGTAAGACCAAATTATAATAATTGCTAAAGATCACTAAAGATGAATATCATGTATTTATGATATCACTATATTTTAATAAAATAACATTATTGGAAATGAAGTAACTAAGATTATTGATTATTTTTGATATCCAGTATTAGATATTTTATATGTTACTTTTTCAGATCTACAAAAGACCTTCATTTAAAATGATATAGGTGTGATTGATAAATAATAGCTTGCCGTTGCGGATAAATTTGTTGACAAAAGAATTTATAAATTAACATATTTAAATCGTATTTCAAAAATCATTGAAAATGATTTCTAAGATACGGTATGGTTAGAAGGTCTGGGGTTTCTTTTACCGCTTACGTGGAAAACCAGCACATGTCCCGCCTGATGGTAAGTGTATATATAGTGTTAATGTACCCTATTATATGAACGCTTGCAACACCTGGGGTATCACTCGCCTGTTGCCGAACCTGTAAAAATCTTTTCACACCCGGTAGACAACCCACAACACCGGTACCCCCACTGCCAACATAACGCTTCCTCGTGGAGCTCTGGCAATCTTGCTCACCGTTAGGAACACAAAATAGTACAGTGCTATGTTATTTGGCTACTATTTTCTGCAAAGTGTAGGTATTTCCCCAGATGGGCAGCTCCACTATGCCCTGCCTCTCGGGGTGTTTCTTCAAACACATTATTTTCTTTTTTCGATATCCGGCTCAAAGAAATAACAAGAGTACGGAACACGACATACCATCACGTCTTTATTCCCCGAAGGGTTAGACAGATGCGTACTTAGGGGGCGAGCCTATTGCCATTAATCGGGCATCAACCCTTAATTTTATAGAAAAACTCCAATAACACATTGCTCGACCGGGGAATCGAACCCAGGACCTCTAGCGTAGCGCTTCTGTTCATATTAACGCGCGACATAATGAACAAAATCGTATTTACTCCTACTTATATCTCGTGGGAAACAAAATGCTCTGTCTAGTGTTATTCCTAATATATCAGCCTGGCAAAGAAAAGAAAAAATCAAAATGAAAGAATCAAACTAATTGGTATCAAAGTATTTGTAACATAATGTCCCCAATATCCGCTCTATCTATACTAATATTATAAAGAGGAAAGATTTGTATGTATCAATGTATGTAACAAATAAACTCAAAAACTACTAGGCCGATTTCGAAAATTCTTTCACCATTTGAATGCTACATTATTCAAGATTAACATAGGCTATAGAATATGTATTTCGAAAAGTTTGTGATTTCTCTCACCCGTGCGTTTATTTTCCAATTACATAGTATGTTACACCTATTTATCTATACCTAAACAGTTCCTTTGTTTTGTATTTCATTAGCATGCAATGAGAGCATTGCATTGAAAATAATTATGACGCAAGATATTAAAAAGGTGTGTATGGATGATTTTAATTTTGCAAATAAATAATTACATTTGTAATGTTGTTACGTTTTTATCCATTCTTCCTAAAATAATCTATCGATATAAAATATCGACATAGTAGCTTCCTAATTATTTTTATTGTATTATACGTTCGTATTGTCGTCAATTCTTGTATGTTGACGTATTTGACCTCTATGTGTGCGTAAATTGTGTTAGTGGTGAAGAATTTAATATGTTGTGTGAGTTCGTGGCGATACAAAATGATTTTGAGTATGTGTGCAGCAATGTCTATGTAGTGTTTCCTCCCCCCGCACCAAAAGTGACTGACTTTTTTGTTCATAGAATTAAGCGCGTCACTTGTCCAGGGATAGATAGTCAAAGGGAATACCATTATCATTAACCCAAATATTGATCTGCTGTTGGCTTATATATCTTATGCTTCTCTATTCTCTATAGCTTATGTATCTCTTCCAGAATGAGAGAGTATAGTCCACCACGCTATACCTAGCCTACTTCGGAAAAGAATATGAAAATTGCGACAATTTTTAAAATTACTTAAAAAGTTACGTCAACCCAACATAATCTTCTATAACCAACAGAACCCACAATATCGACATGGGGCTTAAAGTTGCCATTTTTGTTCGTCGCTCATCTGCTTCGACGGCGCTCAACTATGCGATCCTGTACCGAGCCGAGCCATTTGTTAGAACCGTTGCAGTTCAGACACTTTTTGCGAACGAACTCATTTTGAAAAATGAAACAAACAAGGATATTTAAATATTTTCGAATTCTTTTGGGATTTTTGATAAGTTCTAGTGATTCATTATGCTAGAAACTAGATTCTGAGTTGTTATCATACTGAACAGCTGTATTAGGTCGGGACACAGTTTTAGGACTTTTTATTCCGTTATCATAGAAGTACAAGATATTGTCTACAATATATTTTTTTAAAGAAAACTGATCTAATATATATCATTGTATCTGCAAAATAGACGACGACGGTCAGATGGAAACGGAATTTATATGGGACGATTTTGGGAGTAGATTTATTATATATCAAACAATATATATGTATAAAACCTATGCTTCTATAACAAAAAACGGAGCTTCAACTACAAAATGTTACAACTTAAAAAACTAAGTCCAAAAAGCGACTTTAAAATTACAAAGGCTACCAATAACAAGTTTCAGTTAGTTTGAATTTTAATAAAGTCGCTTCGAAGTTGGCCGGCAACTTGTTCCGCGAGGGTTAAAAGAATTCAAGTATTAAGTCACGCTAAATTGGCAGCTGTATTGGTGCTCTTTTTCAGTTAGACGCATTTTGTAATAGAGGCTTTCCATGTAGACAAACGAATCATTTAGTACTACAAATTCAATTCAAAAAGACAATAAAATTTTATTTAAGGAATTAAATAAAATGATTATATTTCTTGAACCAATTAATTTCTAATTTCCGAAATAATAAAAAAACAATGTTGTTAGATAATTTTTGTCATATTGGAAAATCTTGTCTCAAATTCAACTGTTCGCTATTATTTAATTCATTTATTTAACTCAAATAACAAGCACAAATAAATTCGCAGAAACAACCCGAAACCGCCAATCTTCACCCAAATAAACACGATTGCCTCAAATCCCCGAGTTTATCACCTTTCTTTATAAATTCCACTACAGGAACAACAAAAGCCAAGGATGAAGCAAAAAGGTTTAATAACGCCGTACGTTCCGGGTAATTCTCTCTATTTTTGCCGGTCATAACTTAAGGAGAGAAATAAGGCAAGCTGAGTCGTTGTGTGAAACAATAATAAAAATAATAAATCCCCTTCAAACGCGGCTGACAGACGCGAAACTATTCGCCGGCGATTGTAGGAGGACCATAAAGGGGAACTTTTTAGGACAAATTCTAGGTTCTGTCAGAAATGATGTATTTTTGTTATGACCTTTATAAGCTTGTTAAGCTTCGTACCACTTCACTTATAAGTATTGCCGTTTTTCGCGCTCTAATTCGAATTACATACAGTTCCTTAAAGTTCACTGACGGAATAACTAATTGGCATTTTGTAGGTCCTGAGAACTAAACCCTTACGTTCTATTTGAGGATACTAAGAAGTAAAAAAAATACTTCAAAGGCTAAGCTGATAATGACAACCGAAACAACGTCTACCCTCTTGAACTAACGTCTTTCCCTTTCAAGGCTAAAAATAAGCATAATAAATAAACAAAACTTGAATTTGTATCGGAGTTCATTGTCATAAATTGGTAGACGGGAGATCAAACAACGCTATTCCACGAAAAAAATCTATCCAAATTAGTAATTAACCTAATGTGTTAGTTAATTTATGCAAACTATTTTAATGACGAGAATACGAAAGATAAATGGAACCCTAAAAATGAAACGATTCACCACTGCAATACAGTAAAAATGGAACCCAATTTTCGAGCTATCACCCACAAAATTTATGTCCATCATTTGCCTCCGAAAGCACGAAACAAAATAACATCTCAGACACGCCACGTTTCTTTTATTCCCGAGGAAGTGGGATAACACTTAATTTAAGCGATAAAAACAGAAATCTCGCAAATTCATTAAGCTTTTAACGGAACGACCCATAATTATAGAGTCGTTTCACCATTATTAATAACTCATAAAACAATACGAGAAGAAAATAAATTGTTCGGACTGCCTAGTGAAAATTCTTGGCGTCGCGCCTAATAGTGGGATTTTGAATCAGTTTGTTGTGTTTGTTGTAAAACATTTTAACAATTATGTTGTTTCTCTAATCGCGCGTAATAGATGTCACAGTTTAACTGTTTTTTGTTTTGGTTTGTAATTTAAACGCGAAAAAGTTTTTTTTTGTGCTTGATTGTGTATGCTATAAAGGCCTAAATTATGTGTTTGTAAATTAAACAAATTATTAGTGTCCTAAATTCCTTACATTGTAAAGCTTAATCCACAGTGATGTTGTTCAACTCTACTGAGTGGTGCAATGGAGTAGATTATACACAGTATAAAAAATAATTATGAGCCGAGTTTAAAATATTATCGAAGACGTAAAATAGAAAAGACAAAAAGTGGAGAAAGAACGAGAGAATATGAAAGTGGACTTGGAAAATCGATTATTTCTAAAACTGAAGTAGGTATAGTTGAATTGTATCAAGTAGCAAGTAGGAAGAAGTAGCAAGGTAACGAGTCAATGAACTCTAAGAAGTAAAAACGAAAGGGTCAATGATAGTAATATACATATCTGCAAATTTTAAAGAGCATAAATAATGATGATGAAGGTATTAAACCCAGTATTAGAGTAATAGCCTGCCAATAAAAACTTCCAAATACCTATATTCATTTTATACTATTTTATCTAAACATTTTTTTTCTAACCCTGGACTTACAAAATATGTCCTGCAAAACCATAGACACCCTATCAAAATCCCGTCACCGCCAGCAACTCGGTGCGAATCCAAACGAAAATGCGGGAAATTTTTGTTTTACATGCGAAAATGGAGAAATACGCCTTCAAGAAGCTAAAATCGAGAAAAACCGTGGAACAATTGAACTGGAGTGTTTCAGTCCGCGTCGGGAATGACAGCTTTCCAATTCAATAGAATGAGGTTTGATTCTGTTTGTGGCAGCCGTTATAAGGAATTTATAATTTGGCGCTTTGGTCTTGTATGGAGTTTATGGATTGAAAATGTTGTTTGAAGTGCCTGTGGCTGGAGGCATGTAGGCTTTGTGGGTCTGAAAATTGAAATAGAGATCATTAAACATATATTTATGTACAAATTGTTACAGAAAATTGAAAAGACAATTGAAAATAAGGCTTTACCCTTAGAGAAATTGATAATAATATTGTACGGAAATTCTTGACTCTCTATAAACTATACTAAACTAAATAATAATAAAACTAAACTAGACTGTTACGGTTTCTTTAGCATTGACAAATCTATAGTCGTTATGCTAGTATACCATGAATAGAATAGAATACAATAGAATAGACACATTTTTATTCAGACAACAGACTGATACAAATACATACACATCAAATTTTGATAGGTACATGTAACAAGGAAAACAAAAGAAAGAACATTGTCGTCATGTCCGTACCGAATGGGTTACCAACTCAGCATGTGCTGGGTATCAAATGCCCAGCGCTGGTTTTCAGTTGGCACTCTTGCAGTGAAAATTGACAGACCAAAAGCATCAAAACTTCCATAAAGAAAATGCCAAAATCTCTACTTTCGAATATTTTTACCTGCGCCTTTAGTTTTAGTCAATATTAGCTCAATAATTATTATATACTATACTATCTGTATAACCTAATTATTTAACTTATTTTGCAAGTTTCCTGGTCGGTGTTAAATTCGGCACAAACATAAATTCGTGTGTAACATACCTATATTGTTAAATATGTAACACATTTTCTGAGGTACAGCTTGAGGAAAATGTGGCGCGAAAACCCACAGGTCTTATAATACATTCAGAATGGGTAATGCTGTGGAATTGAAGTATCACCTGCCACGTTTATTTTGTTACTTACAATGTTTGAATTGATTTCACATAAATTTGGAGTAGATTATGACGATTAAATTACGTTTGTCTGGGGACTAAATATGAAATGAAAATTAGAAGAAACAGCAGAGCAAAGAATTACATCCATTATGAAAAAAAAATCATACATGACTTGCAATTTTGAATATTTATTTTTATGATTAAATATTTATGTTTTTCTAGCTTTTGCCCGCGACTTCGTCCGCGTGGACTTCACATAAAAAGTAGCCCATGTGTTATTCCAGACTATAATCTATCGCTGTGCCAAATTTTATCCAGATCCGTTCATCCGTTCTGGCGTGAAAGAGTAACAAACATCCATCCATCCATCCATCCATCTTCACAAACTTTCGCATTTATAATATTAGTAGGATAAGTAGGATATTAGTATTCACATAAACTTATATACACTCTACTACACTATTTTATGTCAAAGAAATGTTTTTTACGAAAGCTTATTAATGGAAACTATTGTTTAAACAAAATAACCTGCATTTTCCTATTATAGATGTATCCAAAATATCATCCTACATAATTTAGTATCACGTTATCAATGTTAGCAAAACAGCATTATCTCTGATTTATCAAATGAGTAGGATATTTTTTGTTACTCAATATTTATGAGAGTTGTGCAACTTTCTAGTCTAACAATACCTGTTTTTTTTAATAGCTTACTAGGTATGTGCGTCGCACATTACTAGTATTCTTATTAACCCCTCTTGCTAAGCTAAATGCTTGTGTACGAGTGGGTTCACATCGGTAGTCCAATGGGGGGGTTTCGAACTGGCAACCACATGATCGCAAGTCCGAAGCCATGGCCATTAGGCTACCGCTGCTTTATATATACTTATTAATAACAATCAACAATATACTTATCTAGTCGTTGTTGGCCTGATTGCAATGCTAGTTCCTGGGTTCGATTCGGAGCAAAGTAAAATTGGATTAACCAAAAAATAACCTTACCTTAACGTACCGTACCTTTAGATTTGTCGTAATCCAAATAGTACCTATCACACGGTATATGGTATTACGGGAAATCCTATTTAGCAAACATTGGACAAATGGAAAGTGTAGATACGGTCTGTAAATTTCTAAATAACATTCTTACTAGCATTTTATTTATGCCTGGTTAGTGGCCGTAGGTTCACCTCCTCCTATTACATTTTTTTACGTATTTTTTACGTGGGAGAGCCATGCTTCGGCACGAATGGGCCGGCTCGACCGGAGTGATACCACGGCCTCTCAGAAAACCGGCGTAAAACAACGTTTGCGTTCGCCGAGTGAGTTGAGGTTACCGGAGGCCCAAACCCTTTTAAGGGCGGGCAACGCACTTCCGACTCCTCTGGTGTTGCGGGTGTCCATGGGCGGCGGTTATCGCTTACCATCAGGTCATCCGTTTGCACGTTAGCCCACCTATCCCATAAAAAAAAATACATGGGACCTAAACATACCGGCAAACTATTGGTCTACAAACATTAGTAGACTGTTGCCTAACGGCCTAGCGGCTGAGCGATCAGCTTCTGCGCCACGTGCTGTGAGTTCGATCCCCACATGGAGAAAATATTTGTATGATCTAAAGGTAGTTGTTCCGGGTCTGAGTGCTTGTGTATATGACAATTTATGTTTGTAAAAGCATTGAGCTGACCTGTTGGTCAGCCTGATAGCTAAGAGGATAACGATACAAATAGTTGCATCGTGCAGGAATAGAATCCGTGAACTTAGCTGTCAAGCTTGAAAAATAATTGGTTCATTTTAATTTCTTTAATGCCTAAGAGGAGTCAAATGGCATCTTTTATTTACTATTACATCAAAAAGGCTGAGCTAAGTTACAATGATTTGACAACATGATCTGTCATAACGTTATTTTCATATTTCAAATTTTGAACACCGCTATTAGTCTTGAAGACATTATTCAAACTTGTATTTAAAGAACAACACCAAACCAAAAAAACCGTATGTTGGAATCGAATGTCCATGTCGGTTGTAAAGAAAAATTATTCGAGGGTAACGAAATCACGAATACAGTTAAAATATTAAGTTTAAAAACATCAAAAAGGTGTAACCAGTAACCGCAACATGATATATGCAGATACATCACCAAAGATTTCTCATAATACACAATCCAAATTAGAATTCTGAAATCCATGTCTATAAATATTTATAGCGTTGAACTACAAAATAGCTCGAGAAAACCAAATAGCAAAATACGACTAAAAAGAAAGATGTAGATTGAGAAAAATGAAGAAAGGTATGTTAAGGTGGTTTGGGCATGTAGAGAGGATGAGTGAGCGGTGACTGACAAAACAAGGCGCACTATAACCATATTTTTTAAAGCTTACGAACACAATATTGGTCTCACATTACTAGGATTCTTGTTAAATGCTAATCTAAATGCTTATGCTTGTTAATAAAAATAAAAAAAAGGTCAGAGCACCCTAAACCGACGATCATGCATGTGAAACTATCCTACATAAGGTATATGTATTTACAAATACATATGTAAGATATATACAAAAATATAAACTATATATATTAGAATTTCTCTCCGTCTTTAAATTTCACCGCATTATTTTCTATAATATTTAAAAATTAAACTTCTGGAGCTTAAAATTGATTTCGCCATCTACCCAGAAAGACCATAATATCTGATATTTTTTAATTCTATTTAAAAGCATCTATATGAAATAAACAAACGACGCAACATTTTCTCACGACAAATGATACCAAAAAAACCCTTTAGATCAAAATTCTCTCTCAAAATATTTTAGCCGAAAGTTGTAAAAGGTAACCTGTAGAGCGAAAGTCGAATTCGGCCTGGAAATCGGCTCACCTCTCCTGCACAACCGCATCGATTTAAGCCCGTATCATCCGAGCGTGTGGCGGCCGACGGGTTTTATATCCCTTATTTTAGATTATATGTTGAATCACTACAGCAAAAATAGTCTAGCGATATGGACATTGACTTGTTAACTTATACGTCTCGAGTTCGAATTAAAGGCACGCAACTCATGACTTTTTTAACCGACTTCAAGAAAGAAGGAGGTTCTCAATTCGTCTGTATTTTTTATGTTTGTTACCTCAGAACTTTCGACTGTGAACCGATTTTGATGATTCTTTTTTTATTTGAAAGCTGGTGTTTCCGGTGTAGTCCCATTTCAATTTGGTCCGGTTCTGACAGTGGAATTCATGAGAAAACCGTATAAGTCTTAAATTTACGACAGATTTCATGGTCTCATTATTTCCGTCAACAATCTATCGCTCACCACTCAAAATGTTGAAATAAAATAACATACCGGACTTCCGAAACTGTTTCGCACATAACATTATTAATTTTTGTTTATTTGAAGGCGGTTTTACTTTTCGAAATCATTTTTTCTTTATTATTTTAGGAAAATTTACAGCTAATATAAACAAGAACACAATGAGATATAGAAAATGACCAGTTAAGACCTTTCATAGATAAAAATCATTTGTGTATTAACTATTAATTACTCGTTTAGTCTTATAGCTCATCTATTATTTTGATACAACTAGGATTCACGTCAGACAGGTGTTTAGCTACAAATATGAAAATAATATATAAGTTTTATTCAAATAAGTACACTGTAAAAATATGAACAAAACATCGCTAAAACAGAAATATAGACTATTAAAGAAGACAACACTATTAAAGCATGATGAAATTGGAATTATTGTTACTGAAAATTCAGATACTCCTTTCAAAGAAAACCATTAAAACAAAATTATATATTCCTCAGTCCCTTACAAATCTGTCGCATAGCTCCGAGTCCATCCCTGCTGTCCCCACAGTCTGCTCCACCTGATTTCTGCAGCATCGCATCCTAATCCCATATCAGCGGGTCTGGCCGCCATTTTACGTCCCTAGTTTCGATGGCTTGGATTTCAGTTTACGACCATCATAAAACTGGATGGATTTTTTTTGATTACATTTAATTTGTAGAAGGACCGGTGGGAAATGGCGTGTGCAGTTTAATTTATTAAGTTTGTTTAAGAGAAGAGTTTAACAGGAGGGGTGAGCGCAGATTGTAAGAGAATTAAATAGAAACTTAATATAATAAAATAATATAATTAATCACGGCTCGAATTGTTAGTATGTTAAATTCTTTATTACATATTGGCACTAAGTATTATAAAGATATTTCAGTGTAAGAAAGATATATTTGTTGAAGGATCCAATGCGGACCAAGTAGGTAATGTGGAACTTAAGTCTCATAAGCAACTAGGAGAAAAGACAAAGCAGACCTTATGTCAAGAGATACAAGGTACGGAGTTCGAAAATGAAGAAAATTCGAGAGATTATTGATTGTGAACATATAATGATTTTTAATTTAAAGGACCTAAACTAAGCCTAAACCTAACTAACAAAAGGCCTAAATTATACGAAAAATTGGCCAATTTCAAAATTTTGCGACAGTTATGAAACCTAAGTAATTTATGAAAAAAAAACCGTCATCGGTATATTTCAACTAGACTATTTTTCAATTTAAAGTTGTGCATTATATCATAGGTCACAAATTTTCCATTATTCCTAGTACTACATAATTATTCAATAGTCACATCGAAAGTGATGTACCATTACCGGGAATGCAGACCGCGTTGTCTGTGACATTGATATTGTTTAGACTAAGGCCTGCTACATGTCAGGTACACGTGCGATCCTAGAAACAATAGCTAACAACAGTATCGATATCGTAATTAGTGTACTAGTGTGGATACGCCAAGGAGTAGTGACAAACTATGTGTGTCAGCTGTCAAAGTAGACAAGCTGAATGTATCTTGACTGTACTAGGCTCCATGACTAGAGAATTTAAATATGTAATTGAGTTTTATGTTTTAGAGAGACCGGTGGAGCTTGAATTGCCCACAAAAACATAATACCAAAATCATCTTTTATAAATCTCCATGACTGCCTGATTAGCCAAGTGATCCTGAGCGGGACTGCTACGCTAAAGGTCCTGGGTTCTGGGTTTTTATATAAAATTCCCAGTAGTAGCTTCGGAGTTAGGAATTTGTGCCCGGTTGATGGCAATAGCCCCCTATTACGTGGGACCTAAACATACTGGCGAACTGTGGGTGTACATTAGTACGCCTCTACCTAACCCTTCTGGGAATACAGGCGTAATGGTATGTATGTATATTTTACAAAATTGTTTTAATATTCGGATTGAGATACCGTCAATCTAGGTTCCTACCGCACCATTTCGTCTACTACTACTTCACTGGAAATAAATGGCTGGAAAATTTGTTTAAATCTTGGCGAAGCTATCAAGAATTGCATTCCCTTACATTTATTTTCAGTTAAGTATTTGGATGAAATGGTAGAGCAGGCACGTAGATTAATGGTATCAAAATTCGAATAATAACATACTTTGAATAAAATATATTTGAGAAATTCGGTTCGACTCTTAATAAATTTCTGAATATAGAACACTGCATAAGAATCTTTATAACTGAATCCTGGGTAAAAATAATACTATTTGTGGATGCCACAGCATTTCAGAAGACTCCCGATAGACCCAGAATGAGATGGCGAAATGAGCTTCTCTCGTACTGCAGGGCTTGGATGCTGAAAGCTCTCAACCAGGAAGAGTGAAAGAAAGAATGGGACGCCTTTGCCTTGCAGTGGGATGACACAGCAGATAATAATTTGCAGGGACCTTTGGTGGTGGTATTGAGACTTCAAGGGCCAGAAATAGGTCATAAATTAGTCGATCCTTGAAATTATTAGACCGCTTTCAATGATACGTTTTTTCACAGTACCTATGGTGTTAGTATTGTTTGGAACCTTGTTAACGACACCAAAAGATCGACTGAGACATAGAAACAGCCGTATTTTTTTTAAGGAAAATAAAGAAAAGGTCGAACGATTTTTTCTTTCGACTTGGACACTTGTAAATCGTGATTAAAATTGCAAAATGTAACTCTTTTTCATAGAAACGGCAGTGTCCACCATAGAATAAAATATAAACAGAATCGCCAGGACTAAGCCAGCATGCAAGGCAACAAACTAGAGAAAATCCACCGCCCTCGAACGCTGATCTTTAAAACCCGGACATTCTAATATCGGCCGCAAGACGTTACATTCGCACGGATATACCGGGTAGGGTTGCCCGGTGATCTCGTCGAGAATTCTATTGTTCCTGGAATTTAAATTTTAGTTTTGAGCTGAATTTTTCTGGTATTGTGTTTTATTTGGGGTTTCGTGAACCTGGTCATAATTATCTATGTAGTTATGTTGTATGGTTTGTCTTGTGCATTGTACCTATCAAGATTATTATAGAATAGGACTGCCTCAGTTAAATGCATTGTGTTAGGATCGATATGATGGGATAGAGAGTGAATGATGTCGAGATGATGGCTAACAGGGATGAATGGAAAAATGAACCTGATTTGCCGACCACAAATGAATTGGGAAAAGGGCAAGAAGAAGGACTGCCTCATTAGTCTAGTGGTCCGAACGCGACTGCAATGCTAGAGATCCTGGTTTCGAATTCCATGTCAATCAGTATTTTTGGTTTTTTCTATGATATTTTTAGTACAGTAGAGTTTGGAATTTGTGCCGATTAAAATGGCAATAGACTCGCCCCCTATTAGATGGAACCTAAACATACCGGGGAATTGTGGGTGTTCATAGACGCCTCTGCACTCGGGGAATACAGGCGTCATAGAATGTTATAATGGTAATAAAAACTCGTTTAAATTTTGTACACTTATGTAATTGCTAGGTTAAATTATATGTCTGAATAGCTTACAACCTCACTTGCCAAACAGTTTTACCGTCCTGTTTCGTACCCGGTTTTTAATTAAACTGCTTACTCTAGTATTTTTGCTTATATTAAGCAAGATTAGGGCTAAATTCAGAGGATACATAGAACGATAAATTTCCTTCCTCTGCTTATCAATTGAACTAGGCTAGTAAACAGTGAGTGAAGGGGAGTCCTCCTACCTTAATTATCCCCTACCCAGGTGCGGCTGAATTTCGTGTTTTAGAAGGAACGATATCATAGACTGTTTTTAAAGGCATTTTTGGGCTTCTGATTACCACCAACTGTTGTCATAAGCGTTCGTATGACAACCGGGATGTGTTACATATTCTTTAAAGGCACGGATGGTCACCCATCCGCTGACAGACCGCGGAAGACGGAACCTACATATACTTGCATATTGATGAGTGTATTTATTACTTAGCCCCGAATCCTTATTATTTATTTCCAATCTTGAATTTTCACAATTAAAAATGTGAATAAATGATTTATATTTTTATTTTTAACATAAAAATATAACCCATTTATTCATATTTTGTGTTAATGAAATCAGTTGCAAATTAATATGAAGGGAAATTTGTGTTCAAAATAATTTTTCGGTACGCCGTAGATATATCGCGTTACACTAATGTTCCACGAACTCTGCTATTAATTAAAATAAACCATAGATTCAGACTCACCCCAAAGATAGGAAAAAGTGATGAAACAGATTTTTCTGCAGATACATAGACCAATGTTTTCATTTGAACAAACCAACAAACAATAATTACAATTAACGGGAACGGACACAAAGTAACCCAGTCTCAGGCTAGAAACAATCAAAAAACGATTTCAGACACTGCCTTGTCGGATTTTTTATTTACATTTAAATCGATATATAAAGCCATTATGTATAGCAATAAGGTATGCTACAAACAATTTCGAAAACCGCAAAAGAATTCCATCTATTCAATTCGCCAAACAGATAAATCAAAGAAACAATTCGTTGCATTTCTGCGCATCCCTGAGACGATACGTCCAAACCTACAATGGGGGAATTGAGCTGTTGTTCTCCAAATGTATTAGTACATTTATTCGCGCTGGATCCATTCGCCTCGATGCCGTACGATAATATTTTAACTTTATCCCGAATACTGTAACGAGAATTCTTTTGGTTCTACAGTCTAAAAAGATACGGCAATGTGCAGTGTGACAACGAAAGGAAGAAGCGACAAAATATTTTTTAATTGCAATTTTATTTTTTTATTTGTGTTTTTTACATAATGATGACCATTGAAATAAGTAGCTTATGCTTTACCCCGAGAATAGAGTCAATGTCTGTACTAAAAACACAATGAAAATTCTATTGTTTTGTTCTCCGGGAGTCAGTAAGGGCTTTGCGAAATAACATAATTTACATCCCACTAATTATTTCACTTTACACAAATTTAATCTAATGATATCGACAATTTAACGAGACGAAACTAAAATAACTAACAAATTGATTAACTAAACATAACGCATTTCCAAAACTGGATACCAAATAACCAAGTAAACAAACATTTGGTTACACCTAACATGAAAACATCGAAGTCGACAAACTATACAAAATTTTCTCAATTTTATTTCCCACAATCAAAATCTCATCAATGATGTTTTTTTTTTAATATCTAATTCAAAAAAGGCACATATAAAACGCAAAACCTATTTCTTTATCATCCTAATGTCACTATTTTAATAACCAAGCTTTGGTGGTATATTCTCGTAATCAATGCGAGACTAACTTTTAAAAGGGACTAGCGACCCGCCCGCGGTTTCACCCGCGCTGCCCCGTCCCTAAGAGTCGTAGCGTTATGTTATATAGCTTAAAACCTTCCTCATGAATCACTCTATCTATTAAAAAAACCGCATCAAAATCCGTTGCGTAGTTTAAAAGATCTAAGCATACATAGGGACAGACAGCGGGAAACGACTTTGTATTATAATAAGTAGTGATAAAGATAAAACCTCCTAAAATGATTGGCCTTGCAGTATTTGGCAATAACTCAGACAAATATAGCAAAACAAACAAAAAATTAATCAACTGCAAAATTTCAGAACAATTTTCTATTCTGTGACATGTTACAAAGGACGATGCAAAGCGACACAGCATGTTTATATGTGAGCGGGCGCGCAAAAAGTGCAATGTTCAGGCTACCTATTTAACATAATAATAGATTTCGGCTTGCTGCAATTTATTTCTAGCTAGATTGGGCTGGTGAGTTGCGGATGTCCTGGTATTTTTGTAGCTGGAGTATCGATTTTAGGTGTGAAAGAGTTTTTGGTTAAAAAATACAGTGGCTTACACCGGGAATCATTTGTGATGAAAATGTCTCGGTTCTTACACAACTGTAGAAATATCGTCACACACTGATAATTGTAGGCAATTTTTAATTAGTCATTTGATTTCAATAAGACAAAAGAAGAAGTTATTTTAGTGAAGGAAAAGATCGACTACGGGCAGGATTCGAACCTGCGAACCTAAACCACCGCGAGTCCCATCCGCCAGCTCGAAATTTGCCTTCACAATCTGAAGGTACCAACCGCATTAGGCTAGCGTAGTGGACTATAGCTGAATCCTTCTCATTCTGAGAGGAGACCCATGCCCAGTAGTGGTATAATATAATGGGTTGATGTTTATGTTTAAACGTTATTAAAATTAAAATAACTTTATAATCTTAACATGCAGGAAAATACAAAAAAAGCAACACAAAAAGATAGAACAAGTTTGAAATAGGACCTTTAAAAAATACCGTGGGTTCAAGATGACATCTGTAATAAATACTACTATCTAAATTTAAAAAAATATGAATACTACTAATATAAATGTTAAAAATATAATAAGTACTCATTTGTTGTTTAGTAGACCTATGGGGCTAATGGACGTCACAAACCAGTTTGTGTTTTCCATCAAGCATAACTGGAAAAACGCATATAGTAAGGCAATAAAAAGAAATTACCTCAGAGCTGTAATAATTTAACAGTTTACCCGTAATAAATAATAATTTGTATACCTGCAATCCGAGTCACTTATTTTTCAATGATGTAAATAGGTTTATGTAAGTATTTCAATATATTTTTGCAAAAAATTACAACTTGATTACTGCAGAAGAAATAAAAGAATTTGTCAAATAAAGCATTGGCAAAAAACTTGAAAAAAGAACGACGAAATCTAAGCTGCCAGCATTTCACCTTTATTGCAACCTCTTTAAAATATATTACCTATATCGGCAAGCTACATTAAAAGAGGTTTGTATTGTAATAGTTTAAAATCCTTTTTCTTTTGCATACTATTTTGTACTTTTTAACCAACGAAATAGGAAGAAGCGATGACATTACGAACATTGACATACCGATCAGATATTGACGATTTTTTACTTTGCTATAAGAAATAAAAACCTAAATTAATGTACTTACATAGGCAACATAAATCCCTTTGCTCTACCACTAGATTATCACACGATTGTCGCGCAATATTATACATTGTGTTATTATTTTAGTTCCGCGCATGGCCACTAGAGGCGCTGTAGGAAGTTTTAAAAAAATATTTTTATAACATAGCTAAGGAACATTGTCAGGTCATTAATAATTAGTATTTAAATGGATCATTTTGGAAATTTCCCAACTCTGAAAAATAGCAAATAAATTATTGGAATTCTACCTATAGGTATTACATAGGTACTATAAATATTAAGACTCCTTCAATTACCCGTTTACTGCTATGTTTTAAGATCCCATGTAATATTGGCGAGCCTATTAACCGAGACTGCATTTTTGGGTGTAGTCTGGCCACTACCACTGTGCCGCGGGTCGTGGGTTCGATTTCCACTCGGGGTACTTAAATATTTTTATGTTCCACAGATTTTTGTATCGCGTCTTGTGTGCTTTGTCTCCATTAGTAGAAAGTTTAAGACCTGTCTTTTAAAAAATTAAATTCATTATCACCATAACTCATTAGCCTAGCGGTCCTGAGCGTGACTGCTACGCTAGAGGTCATGAGTTCGATTCCCACGTAGAACAGTGTTATTGAGTTTTTCTGTGAAATCTCAGTAGCAGCTCGGACTGCTCGGAGTTTTGAATTTGTGCCCGGTTGATGGCAATAGGCTCGCCCCCTATTACTTGGGATGTTATCATACTGGCGAGCTGTGGTTGTATGTACATTAACAAGAGGAACACCTAATCTTTAGTTAGGTATGTAATTTTATTATTTATTTTGAATGTTTTAAAAACCATTAGAATATTGAAAGTATGCCTAATATTTATCCAAATATGTAGAAATGTGTCGCAAAATTGCGCCACAAATATTATTTTCAAACCAAGTTACAAGGAAACTCACTCCAATTCTGTTGAAGAGCTGCCGAAAACAGTACCAACAAGGTACTTCCATTACAAACTCGAATTACTTTAAGCCTTATTTCTCGTGAAATATGTAAAAAATAATGAGAACCATAGCGGAATTATCGCACAAACATTTTATCATTACTTAGACAAAGTATTAAGCTTATTACTTCAAGACTCAACAATATTAACACAAATTTAAATTACGGAAAAGCGAACCTTATTGCCTTAGTATAAAGAATATTTGAACAGTAAAATAGTGATGAGCAATCTCGCTCTTATAGCTCTATTTCAAGAATAAGTTCGTCAATCCCTGAGGTGTATAAACAGTATAATGAAGACTCAAGTAGGTTGCAACTTAATTTGACAACTCAAACTTTAGATATCTTAAATAGGTATTTGTTTAAAAAACTGGATAAGACCGAGTTTTGCTCGCGTGCCGAGGGTTCCTTACAATCTTGCTACTTTTTTTGGGCATAGGGGGCAAACGAGCAGACGGATCGCCTGATGGTAAGCGATTGCCGCCACCCATGGACACCCACAAAACCAGAGGAGGCACAAGTGCGTTGGTGACCTCAAAGGGTTTGGGCCTCCGGTATCACTCACTCGGCGAAACACAACGTAAGCATTGTTTCACGCTGGATCTCCGTGAGGCCGTGGTATCACTCCGGTCAAGCCGACCCATTCGTGTCGAAGCATGGCTCTCCTACGGTAAAATAATGCTACTTACTTGCATCTATATCATGAACATTACGGAAGTTTTTAAGCTATGAAATCACCGATCATTGCTAGATAAGTAAGTAGGATTGAAAGACATGATTAATTTTATAGTTGATAAAAGTTCTCCCATACATCGATATAAACATCACATTCTTCTCCAACCGCAAATATCAGTTTGCGATCACATTTTTTAATACAGAACCCTAATAGCAACAGAATAGAACTTAAAATGATTAGTTGTAGACACTGTACAATTACATACTACTACGACTTATATATAAAATAGTTAATATTAAATCAGTTATTTTTAGTAGGCTTAGCTATCGCATTAGGTTTCTAAACCTGTAATGATAGGTTAAGAGTTTTAAATAAAAAAAAATAGCTCATTTTCTTCTTCATTATCTACTGATTTTATTAACTCATAACATGGAGGTTCATAGGTTTTCTCGTAGAACGAGAGAGGTTAGGATATACCACGCTGGCTTAGTGCAGGTTTTTTAATCGTTGCCCCACATTATGATTTCATTCTGTGTGGTAGATGCATCGACAAACAAAAAATCTCACATAAAAATCTAGACCTATAACAACAGTAGATCGCACCTGTATTCCCCGAAGGGTTAGGCAGGGACGTACGTAGGTCCCTTATAATAGGGGCAAACATATTACCATGTACTGGACCCAAATTCCGAACTCCGAGCTGCCACAGAGAATTTCATAGAAAAATCTAATGTCACATTGATCGACCTGTGAATCGAACAGAGGACTGAGATCATACGAATAATTTTCCGTACGTAGATTTTATTTGCATCGTGTTTCTTTTCTGAGGGGGCTGTAACTTAACTTATATTATAGAACAAACAATGCGTAAATAACCGACCAATACGAAACTAAACAAGGGTTTCGAAACCCAAGAACCCAACTGTAAAAAATTGGTGATGAGCTCTAGTGGAACCCCAAGTTTCTCATTTAAAAACATCGTAAAACGTCAAGGAAATGTTTTGACACTGTTCCTAATATAAATTTAGAGAGTGTACACACTTGATAAGGTAACTCGGCTCGTAAAACCCAACGAATCAAGGCGAGGAGATAGCGACACGGGAGTTTTTCTTATCCACGTTTCGGGGTTCCTTAGTTCTCTTTTCAGTTACGATGAATGATCATTCGCTGCTATTGGTCTTGGGTTTTAAAATGTTGTTTATTTAGAAAAGAACGCCATGGAGTTGACTATGGATACTGCAAAGGATCCAAAACGGCGGGACTTTAGTAATATTCACAGACTTAAACGCGATAAAATGCGTAAATAGATTTTTTTAGACGATTATAATTTGTTTTTGTTGTTCAGCTCTATATAGGTATGGTCAACTTTTGTATGCAACTGTGGAGGGACGAGCTGTGTTGGTCCTCCAACCAAAAAGAAGATTCTCCGACCATGCAGGTATTTTTGCCTGGCGGGCCACAGCCCTACGTATGATGTCCGGAGGTTTTTTATTTATATCCAAGTTCCGCTGCAAACTTCACTTGCGCGATTCAGGATATCTCCGTCGTAGTTTTGTATGTAGCGCGGTAGATGTCGCTACAAGACAGTACAATAATCAGTCCAATAGCCTATTCTTTCCTGTTCTATTTAAATATTTAATTTCAGCACAATTCGTACCAAGTCTATCTACCCCCTAAAATTCTCGATGCGTTCGTCATTTCGCCGAGTTTTTTACGAGCCAAGCCCGAAACGTCAAGTTAATCAAGTACTACCCTAACATGGCTGAAAACGTTTTTAATTAAACTTCATTGCGTAATTCTTTCGTCTGTTAAGAGTTTTATTAGCGTATTATACAGTTTATATGTTTTTTGATTAGATGGCGGGTGACATTTGAAGATTCAGTGTGGTTTCTTGGTGAAATAGGTCACCTGTTAGTTGGTAATTACAAGTCGCAGTGTCAACTTATTGCCACTGCAGTTTTTAGTCTAACCTGGGTATATGCTGGCCTGAATTACAAGCACTCATGCTGGGCAGCCTCAGTACTATAGAAACCGGTGCAGGAAGGTTGCATTATTAAGAAATTGACTGGTATCATTAATAAACAAACAACCATTTAAATATTATATGACAGATGTAGAACTGTCCAGTTTGATAGTCTTTAAAGTTAAACTACAAAAAGTAAAAACTACAAAACTACAAACAAGTATAAACTACAAAAACTAACCTTAAGTTAACCTACAAAATATATTTTTTATTAAACGTCTGCTTAGAGTACCTACAATTCATTTATACTTATAATCCTTTCATGGTGATCCTCTTCAACAGCTAACCCCTTCCCCCACCTCATGTAATATCTCCAAACAATTCCACTATTTTCAGTCGTCTGTGAAAGGCTAGGCTAGGCTCAGGCTATAGCCCACCACGCTAGCCTAATGCGGGTTGACAGACTTCACACACTGTCGAGAAAATATCTCATGCATGCAGGTTTTTAAGCGGCAGTACCTACAATGGTTATATCAGTAAGGTATCACTGATAATAACTTAATGTATTTTATAACCAAAGTAACTAAACATTAACATGACACATGAAATGTTATTCAAGAACCAATTGTCGGAAAGTGCTGTTATTACAGAATCGGCAAGCGTCGGGAGCCCCAAAAATCTATTTTACAAATGAATAAACAAAATAACCGCCGCTTCCCTTTCAAGAAAATTACTCAGAAATATGACAATGTACAGCGGGCTCCTATTTGTTCTGTCGTGTTTTTAATGTGTCATAATAATAATAACATGAGTTTATTCTTAAATAGCTTTTGTCCCCGATTTCGTCCGTGTAGATATCTGATTTTTTAAGCTAAATGCTGTATTACGGGTGGGTTCACATTGGTAGTGCAATGGCTGGGTTTCAAACCGGCAACCACATGATCATAAGTCCGACGTCCTAGTCAGTCTGTGTTGTCCTGATGTTTGAGCTACGAGTATATTATTCTAGTTTTATCAAAATTACTGTTAAGTAATTGTTATTGTGTATTATTATTTAAGTATGGTTTGTTTTTAGTATAAGTTATATTGTATTGCATATACATAGGTACTTCTAAACGTTCAAGTAATATTAACATTTGTCCTTATGAAGTCCTGGACGTGGACAAAAAATAGCAATTTCTAAAACAAATAAACATTACCGCAAGTTACAAGACAAACTAGAATGCAAATAACCACTAATGCTATGCAAATCAAGCTATTGAAATAACATGCACTGCTTCCTTATATATTAGTATTTAAAAATATGCTAAATATCTGCATCAGTATATAAAAATGGTAAAAACTATATAATGTGTATCATAGTACAAGCGGGCAACGTGCATTGAATAATTATATTTCCTTATTTGACTAAAACCCACGACTTAGTTGCGTGTTCGTTATTTTACTGAAATTAATATTGTAAAAAGGTGACTTTTTTGCGAACATAAAACTTCTTTTTTATTTAAGTCTTGACACGGATTTTGTTATATTCTTCATACTTAAAACGTTAAGAATAAATTTAAATAAATTTAAAATATCATAATAAAGTCATAATTTTAATGATGCTTAAAATAATTTTAAATAATATCCATGATTTTAATAATTCTAACCATTTATAAATACACGTGTTTATTTTATTAAACTAAGTTTACGAATATGATTTTAATTGAGTATTGCCTCATGAAAAATAAGTTTATTGATGCATAATACCAACAGCCTGTATACAAAATAAGGCGGGTGTCACACCGCAAGGGCGAGCACGTAACGCGTCATCAAACACAACGGGGCAGCCATCGCTCTAAATATTCCTTCCAAAACCCGCCTAAGTGATTGTTGATTTTAATTTTATCAATTGAACATGGTATGGTTTAAAATACACAATAAAGGAGAAGGGTTTTTAGAAACTTTTTATGGTTTATGAAGTCCTTCATCTAAACCTAGTCAAGTTAGTATGTTGCTGCTCATTAGCACTAGAAACTGCTAATTTAAGGTGCTTACTTATAAGAGATTGTTGCATTATAATTGTTTATTTATCTTGTAAAGTACAGTGTAAATAATTGTTAGTGAGCCAAAACAAATAAAAATAAAACTATTTTTTACGGATTTTATCGCGTTTTGTTGTATTAATTTTATTTAATTCTCGACGTTTCCGATCCTACAGCATCCATGGTCACGGGTAGACACTGAGGTGTTGGAAATTTTAATGTTAAAATTACTAACAGCTACCTTACATTTTTGTTAATTATCGATAAAATCCGTAAAAGATAGTTTTATTTCAATATTCGCGTAAGTGTCAGAAACCAGTAAATAAAAATAAAATAAAACTATACCTATTATTATAGCCTAATCTCTAAATTTTGGGATTCGTTGAGCTAAAAAGGTTCTTATAACACATTAAATAATTGCCAAAGATATAAATTAGATAAATTTTTATGGAAGAAAAATCCGGTCTCTGACAGGGCTCAGACCTGCGTCCCTAAGGTAACATACCGGATTTTAGGATGCATTACTACAAAATTTAATAAAAATTAAACACGTTATGATTCATTCCAACTTTCATTTAGCCCTCATATTCCTAGTTCTAGTGAACCAATCAAAACATTGGAAATCTACTGCTTTCTAGGGGACTCGAATGCAGCTTATAGCTAGGTCAAACAAATCAATTAGTAGATATGCTTACTAGATATTTTGTAATAAGGTCCAAGTAATGTCAAAATCACTAGTAAGCAAATCCACTGACAGATAGTTAATTGATTATTTATTTATCTTAAAAACTTTGAATCATATTAAATACTGTAAACAGGTCTTCGAGTTTCCAATTCGATTTTTTTATGTAATTATCACCTGATGGTAAGCAATAACCGCCGCCCATGAACACTCACAACACCAGATGAGTCCCAAGTGCGTTGCCCATCTTTTAAAAGGGTTTGGGCCTCCGGGATCGGGGCGAAACACAACGTAAGTGTTGTTTCACGCCGGTTTTCTGGAAGGCCGCGGTATCACTCCGGTCGAGCCGACCGATTCGTGCCGAATCATGGCTCTCTCACAGTACTACATAATATCAACACGATCAAAGATAAAAAAAAATATTTATATAGGTATCTTTAATATACAGTCACAGTAATACACTGATCTAGACGTTCTGTGTTCACAATACCACAGTTAATTATTTACAAACTAATGTAAACCACTTTTTATTGTTGACGACATCATGAATAAAAACACTTTAATTAACCGATGATGTGGTCAGTGACGCCATTACAATGACAAATGGTGGTTCTTTTGCTGCATTTAATGTATTGTATAACTTAAGATTCAACTTCTAGGTCGGTTATACTGCGAATACTTCTTATCTGCCTCTCTCTCTCTCTCTGCCTCATTAGCCTAGTGGTCCTGAGTGCGACTGCTACGCTAGAGGCCTAAGGTTCGATTCCCAGGTCGAGCAAAGTGTTTTATTTATTGTTATTAGTGTTATTGGGTTTTACTATGAAATTCCCAGTAGCAAAATTTATTTAATATTTAATTGTAAAAATATTTTATAAAATTTTCATGCAAAACTAAGGTAGGTATTTAATAAATAAATGTTTTATTTCATAAAAAAGTAATTGTAGTTACATGTGCTAATAACATAGAAGGACGAGGTTCTGTCACTCTTGATAGGTATTAACCTGTAGTAAGGGATAACAGGCCTTTTCCCTTTGGAGTAAACATTAATATCACAGATTGGTAAACATTAGTATTTGTATTATTATTATTTACGCCAACTAAGCAACTGTGGCCCAAGTTGAATGATCTAATTTTTATCTTATTAAACCGTTTATTTTGCTTTAAGAACTTAACCCGTAACACACATTCAAATCTTTTTAATTCCTCGTCCTAATTCCCACAATTCTCGTTCGTAGGTGGTCTGAACACACTAAAGTTTTATCTTTTCCTTATCAAATGTCATTGGTGGTCGCACGTGACATGATTGCAACAGAAAAGGTCGGTGTTATTGCTCCACGACACGGAAGCCGGAGGGTTGAGGGACATCGCTTGATTGACACCACTTATTTATTCATTCCTGTGTCCATCGGAAGGGTTGGGTCAGTTTTGAATGTTACTAAGGATCTTCGAATATAGTAGAAACAGAGCTGAGTTGAATAACTTAGATCGCGTAAACAAGAAAATTTTGCATGTGAAGTTTTTTACCTCGAAATGATCTGTCAGTGTGGGGTCTGTCACGTTGAGGGGTTTGATGAATGAAGGAAGGTCGTTACTTGATTTAAACTTTTACTGGTACCAAATACATATTATACTTATAACTATGAACGACCTAATTGCCTGAGTGTGGGGAGACGATGCTGCGCCGCGTTAACACAGTAATGCGCCTGTACACAAATCGAATGCGTCAGCAGTGTCCCTTCAGTCAGGTTAGGATTGAAGGCTTGATGAGACTATCACCAATAAACTTAGTGGTCATAGTGTCGGGTGTATTTAACCAGAAAACGCAGGTTCGAATCCTGCCCACAGTTGAATTATGTCGTTCACTAAAATGACTTTATAATCTTAAAAAAAATTACAAAAAGATAGGCTTGACGAGAACTTGACGTCGCCCAGTAGTAGTCCTAGTTGATAGGTACTAGTTTTGTCATTATATTGTTATTTATTAGGTACTATAGTAATGTAATAATTAAGAGAATAAGAGCCATGCCCATATTATAATTAACTGGGCATTAAATCTGAACTACGAGCTTATGAAACACATTATAACACTGCTGAATCCCGGATCAAACGCTTAGAAGCCGCACTTACGTTTATGTAACCATTAAGGTAATTCGATTATATAGATTCTGAAAGTTCTTAAGCTATATGCGAGGCAAACGAGCAGACGGATCGCCTGATGGTAAGCGATACCGCCGCCCATGGACTAACACCAGAGGAGTCGCAAGTACGTTGTCGACTTTTTAAAAGGGTTTGGGCCTCCAGTATCTTCACTTACTCGGCGAAGGTACACAAGGTACTTAAGCGTTGTTTCACAGTGGTTTGCTGTTTCGTCGGAGTTTTAAAAAGAACAGACAAAAATCGACATAATTCTATATCAAAACAATATATGTCTTAGGAATGTCATTGACCTCTCTTACAAACGAACTAAGTTGCCATCTAAATTCATTTAAATACAGATAATATTGATAACAAGCTAGACGGGGTCATTGACCCGTTATCAATAACCTTCGTCGCATCTGATAGAGGCTTTCTTTTTATTTTGATATTTCTGCACTATAAGACTATTAAAAAAATCTTTTACTTTGAAATAACATGTGTTATTTCAAAGTAAAAGATTTTTTTAATAGTCTCATAAAATGTAATAGCTGTTTTCGATTTCACTCGCCTAAAGTGACGTTGTGTTTAGCTCGATTAAGAATATATCCTATATCTACTCCGGAATAATGTAGCTTTCCACAGTTGAAATATTTTTTTGAATAGGTTGAGCGGTTTTTGAGCTTATCCATTACAAACAATTTCACAAACTTACAAACAATCAAATCCTTCTTCTTTATAATATTAGTTTATGTAGATACGAAAATCTAAAGGTACTATATATAAAGCTAAAGAGTTTGTTTGTTTGTTTGCTTGAACGCGCTAATCTCAGGAACTACTGGTCCGATTTGAAAAAATATTTCAGTGTTAGATAGCCCATTTATTGAGGAAGGCTATAGGCTATATATCATCACGCTACGCGGACGAAGTCGCGGGCAGAAGCTAGTATTTTATATAATCATATCACCTTTCAGCTCAGACAAGACTGTAACTTGTATATTTTTACACGGACAGGTATGTATTTCCTCTCCTGTTCAGCCGTCACCAGAATTGAGTGGCAGTTACCCACATCACATTAACATGACAGCTATTTTCAGTTTTATAACTTTTACAAAACATGTTGCCTTATTTACTTATGTTTATATACTTTTCATTTATCGCTTATTCGGTTTTACATTATCTGCAGGTTCACCATTTCTAAAATTATCATGAAAATCGCTAGAAAGGAGGCTTGCTAATATTTTAAACTTGAAAGTTTGTGAGTATGTATGGATGTGTGGAAAAACATCGCTCAACGCCGCGCGAGCAACATTTTTATAAACGTATTGCCCGGTAAGCAGTGTCTTTTTGTTTTTATTGAATGCACGCCACTGAATTTTACATCTTTACCTTTAAACCGCTTAACCAATCTAGATAAAATTTGGTATTGAGATAGATTCAAGTCCTGGGAAAAGAAATAGAAATAATAGATTGGACTACGGGAATTACCGTTAAAGAGGCCGATGGAATTTACTAAGAAAGTACAATAAATTTTAAAGTACAATATCGAACGAAGTCGTTGACAAAAACTCATTATAAATAATGCTTGATTATTAACTTTGATGATTTAATTCTTAATGTGTTTGTTAGCTGACATTTATTTATTTATTTATATTTACTTAATTAAAATAGCTGGAGGCCACTTACATTAATTAAGGATATTGCTAGCACACTGACTTCTCACAGAAGTTCATGCATGCTGATAAAATCTTCTTCAATTCATCGGCAAACATATCACAATCTGTACTGGCTTCCAGGAGAGCGTTAAGAGCATTAAGCGACCTAGGTACAGGAGAATTGGCACGCGCCACAGTGCGGCTAGTAGGTACAGCAAAAATCTTGTGTCTTCTGCTACGGGTGTAATTATTGGGGACAAATAACCGAGCAAGCCTTTCGTGCAGTTCTGGCGCCACAATTTTACCGTGCAGAATTTTGACATGTAGCAACATACCATCACGCCTGTATTCCCCGAAGGGTTAGGCAGAGGCGTACTAATGTACACCCACGGTTCGCCGGTATGTTTAGGTCCCATGTAATAGGGGGCGAGCCTATTGCCATTAACCGGGCACAAATTCCTAACTCCGAGCTGCTACTGGGAATTTCATAGAAAAACCCAATAACACTTTGCTCGACCTGGGAATCGAACCCAGGACCTCTAGCGTAGCAGTCGCGGTCAGGACCACTTGGCTATTGAGGCAGTTTGACATGTAGCAACGAAAAAAATATTACCTAATTATGTACCCCAAACAAAAATTATAATTCTACTTTATGTAACGTAAAGTGCTTTAGTAACTTAACAGACAGAAATGTGTTGCTGGGGAATTTGTTGCGCCGCTTCTTATTCCCAGCGAAAACACTAGGAGGCGGTGAAGTGCGGGCGTTTGGGGGCTGTCTATAATTGAAAAATTACGTTTAAAAAGTATTTCCTAGTAGTCTATCTTGAATGAATGATTTTTTGACTTTGATTTTAATGTCTCAAAAATGACTGCCTCATTAGCTAAGTGGTCCTGAACGCGAAGGTCCAGGGTTCGATTCCCAGGTCGAGCAAAGTGTTATTGGGTTTTTCTATGAAATTCCCAGTAGCAGCTCGGAGTTAGGAATTTGTGCCCGGTTAATGGCAATAGGCTCGCCCCCTATTACATGGGACCTAAACATACCGGCGAACTGTGGGTGTACATTATTACGCCTCTGCCTAACCCTTCGGGGAATACAGGCGTGATGGTATGTTATGAATTTAATGTAACTCATTTAGAGTAGCAGTTTCTTAGAGGTCCTGGGTTCGATTAGACTAATAAGGTAAGTTTGTTATAAATCTACGACAAATACATTATTTTTGTGAAATTCCCGGAGACACACTGCTAGCTTCCCTTGCTTAAAAAAAAATTGGCACTTTCTGATATCAATACTTATCGATGCAAACCAGCTGATTGTAAACAAACATTTCCTCAAATCAGCATGCAATATTGAAGGCCAACGACCTATCATATGATAATGACGTCACCGTGACACGATCAAAAAATTAGATAACATAGCAAGGTGACACTATGATAAAAAATATAATCGGGGTTCATTGACCGTGTTATCACGACGACCTCAGTATAACCGATAGTGTATCATGATGAGACATAACAATGATTATTTTGATTGCTTGTTTATGCCGGAATTTTATTTCCTTTGCATATTTTTTCCGCTTCTGACTTATTATTTTGTGACCGCCCTCTTAGCCAAATGAGGACGAGGTTTTGAAGGGTCAGAGTCTTTTTTATAAATCAAGTCGTTGAGCTAGAGAGCAATAATGCTGAGTAAGCAGTGATAACCTAGTGATATGACCATTGGACTGCCAAGTCAAAGGTCTCGAGTTCAAATCCAAGGCACGCACCTCTGACATTCTGAAGTTACGTGCGTATTAATAGTTCATTATCGCGCGCTTAAACGGTGAAGGAAAACATCGTGAGGAAACCTGCACGTCTGAGAGATTTTCTCGACGTCGTGTGAAGTTCAACCCGCATTAGGCTAGCGTGGTGGACTATAGCCTAATCCCTCTCATTGTGAGAGGAGACCCGTGCCCAGCAGTGGGACATAGAATGGGTTGATTAGGTAAGTCGTTGAGCTGACGAGCTACCTGATGGTAAGTAGTTATAGCTTTCCATGGACACCTGTAACACCAGAGGTGTTACTGATAGGTTACTGAGCCATAAGAGCCCCTACGGACTGCAGACTGCCAGAGCTGCAGCAACTGAGGAGGAACTTACGCACAAAAGTCGAAACACACACGAAGGTGCTTCACGACAGACTCCGACGTAAGGGTGATCGTCAGCCAGTCAGACCCCAAGAGGTCTTACCACCGAGCAAGTCAGATATTTTCTCGCCTCTTACGAGATTCCTATCTATAAGGCAGCGAGGAATACCTAGTATTCTAACCCGTTCCCATGCGGGAAAAAAGTTCAAGCAAAGTGTTATTAGTTGCCACTCACTTTATACCATACTAGCTTCCGCCCGCGACTTCGTCCGCGTGGAATAGTTACTTGGTCTTAGCGTGATGTTATATAGCCTATAGCCTTCCTCAATAAATTGGCTATCTAACACTGAAACAATTTTTCAAATCGAACTAGTAGTTCCTGAGATTAGCGCGTTCAAGTAAACAAACAAACAAACAAACTCTTCGGCTTTATATATTAGTATAGATATAGATAAATATTCTAATGTAAAGTGACTATGTATCATGTCATATGATATGTATCACATCATCATCATATCATATGTATTGATGTATAGGACTATGTGTAGTCGTCAGTTCAGAAATGTCAGTGTCATCTAGAATAAAAATAATAAAACATGGACAAGTCTATAATTAAAAGCTTAAAATGTCTCGAAAAGATCAAATAGCAGAAATAAATATCTAGTAGGATATCGGAGTCTGATTTGTGTCTGGAGACTGGCTCCTAGCCTAGAGCTAAGAACTGAGGTTGTCCTCGTCCTAATCTTAATCTTTCGTCCCAATAATCGTCCCGTTAAAAGCGTCGGTAGCCTAATGGCTAGGGCGTCGGACTTGCGATTATGTGGTTGCCGGTTCGAACCCCACCCATTGCACTACCGACGTGAACCCACTCGTAACATAAGCATTTAGCTTAGCACGAGGGGTTAACAAGAATACTAGTAATGTGCGACCCGCATTGCTAGTAAGCTTTTAAAAAAAAAAAGGGGTGATAGCATTTAGTCTTTATTTAAGGCATGGAAACAATGAGTGGAGGCTTTAACTCAGGTGTGAGATATACATAAATACAGCCTGTATTGACTGTTAATAAAAAAAGTAACTTAATATTATTATGTTGACTTTCCACGTCCTGGGTTTTCCTCAATAATAACACAATAATACCTACTTGATATTTAATCACCAATTAAGTAGGCAGTTAATATTACTGGTACGAGGAAAAATATTAACTAAACAGACAAACACCCTTCCTTAATTGATAAACTTATGAAAAAATCATAATAAGTATGTTTTTTATAAGATCCTTTTTGTACCTACTTGCCGCGGTCACTGTATGTTGGGTGACCGTTCTGAGTACATCATGAGCCCTTCGTGCCTCGGGGAGCACGTGAAGACGTCGATCCCGGTTGATATACAAAAACATATTAAGACAAACGTCGCCGGTCTAAAGAGCCAGTAAATCGGGAAAAAATAAAAGCTGACTTGCACACAATGTATTAAGTGATACATTTGACGGCACTTTGCCATACCGGGGTATTAAACCCAGGACATCTTGGTCAGCAACTGCGGTAACGACTACAACGCGAATAGGCCCAGTCATAAAAAAACGACTGCCTCATTACGGTTACTGGCAATAATGGTTAATATAAAATATAAAAAATATATAAAATAAAAAATATATAATATAAATTATAAAATAATGGATAATAACGGTTAATGGCAATAGGCTCGCCCCCTATTACATGGGACTTAAACATACCGGTGAACTGTGGGTGTACTTACATTAGTACGCATCTGCCTAACTCTTCGGGGAATAACAGGCGTGATGGTATGTTATAAAAACTATATATGTACATAATTGCACCCTACAAAAACGAATTAAAACTAATGATATACAAACATTCGATTAAAAATCCAAAATGGCCGCCGTCCATGAATCATAGTACATAACAATTAACCTAGATATTGCGATCGAGGCATAAGCTCCATGAAATTATAAATTATGTAGGAAGTATCGCTGATGAATCAACCGGTCGCGTGTTGCACCGAGCTGGTAGCACTCAGCTAAGTTTGGACTCCGAATAATTCAATATACATATTTAAAAAACGTGGGAGAGCCATGCTTCGGCACGAATGGACCGGCTCGACCGGAGTGATACCACGGCCTCACAGAAAACCGGCGTAAAACAACGCTTGCGTTGTGTTTCGCCGAGTGAATGAGGTTACCGGAGGCCCAAACCCTTTCAAAAGGCGGGCAACGCACTTGTAACTCCTCTGGTGTTGCGTATTCATGGGCGGCGGTTATCGCTTACCATCAGGTGATCCGTCTGCTCGTTTGCTCCCCTATTCCATAAAAAAAAACAAATAAGCTGGACCACTTACACCAACTTCTTAAATGTGTTTAAATTGTATTTAAACACAGTATTTCATAGAAATGTTGTGTTTAAATACAATTTAAACACATTTAAGAAGTTGGTGCAAGTGGCCCTTAATCTGTAATATTAAGCTGCAACCAAGGTCAGGCAGGTAAATCTGGGACTCATGGTTGGGTTTATAATGTGTTGCTGAGAATTTTGTTACGCCGCCACTTCTTTTCGCAAACATACTAGGAGATGAGGAAGACCGGGCATTTTGGAAGCTTTTTAAAATACAGATTTTTCGCCATATTGAAATAAAATCGGATTTAATTGCGTTATAAATTAACGGTGTCGTCGGGATTTGATTTTGAGTTAATATAATCTGTACTCTTTTTTCAACATAGCTATTTAAAATGTAATTATGACATTAAAAATATGACTTTGAGTTTAGATTTTGAAGTTAGTACTTAGAGGTTGAATATTTAAAATCTCAATGTAAGAGATGTATGACGCGTAGACTAGGAACGGGAGACTTCGTCAATTCGACTCTAAGGACCACTATATAAAATTCAAATTTGAATGTGTTACTGCAACTTGTGCAGTTAGTTTATTGTTCGAATATCTTAAACAGTTGGTCCCGGTGGTCATACGAACAACTACACACTAGGATATCTATGAAATGCCTGACAATCTTTCTTAGAATGTCGAATTCCGAAAAAATGGGTAACGGAATCCTAATGGTTGTCTTTTATCTTCTTCTTGTCGTCTCCTGGAACTAGGGTTGCCAGATGAATGGGAAATTCGGGAACGTCCTGGAAATTGGCGTCTTGTCCCGTGCCCGGTAAATAGATTATAGGGTTCTAAAATCCGAACGCTTTCTTAGCAAAAATACTTAGGTATATAGCTATGGTTCCTACCAAATAGGTACACCGCGATCCGTCTCCGGCGGCAATTCACGAGTTACTTTATTTGAAAACTAGCGTCTGCCCGCGACTTCGTCCGCGTAGCGTGATGATATATAGCCTATAGCCTTCCTCAATAAATGGGCTATCTAACACTGAAAGAATTTTTCTAATCGGACCAGTAGTTCCTGAGATTAGCGCGTTCAAGCAAACAAACAAACTCTTCAGCTTTATATATTAGTATAGATATCTTACGTTTGTCTTAAATACAACAAGCAAAAACATTATTGATGCTTAATTAAACCTTTTGTTTGTTTCACTGTGTCCTGTCTCATATTTAATTTGGTGTATAGAAAAAAATATACGATAAATATATAAACACCTATTAATTAACTTTTAAAGTTAGTTATCAGGTATGGTAGCATCGTACGATATAGAACTAACCGTAAGGTAAGTCATGTCGGTTGAGAGGCAAAGTAACTTGCCTTTCAATAGATGTTACTGACGTCACCTTTAAGACGTAAGTTCAGAATGTGAAGGCAAATTTGGACATGGCAGGTGGGACTCGCGGTGGCTTAGTGGTCATAGCGTCTGGCGTACCTAGCCAGGAGACGCAGGTTCGAATCCTGCCTGCGAGTCGAATTTTTCCTTCACTAAATAACACCTATTAATTTTTATATAGTTTACTACGGCCCAAGTCTTTAATTGTCTTGTGATCCTAGAATTGTCCCGATAATGATGGATCTGTATCTGGCAATCCTAACTGGACCCTATCCTTATCATAGTTGGAAAAGGCTGATGATCTACATACACACTTAGACAGCAGACAAACAAACAAGTTTGGACTTGAATCAGTACTTAATGCTTATGTTATCCGGCCTTCAAGGTTATCTTTGTTAGTTGTATGTCTTATATTGTATATTATCTGGTTTCATAATATTGACAAAATAAAGGAACTCAGGATGCAATGGAAATAGAAGCCAGTTGGATATTGGCTCGCTTATATTTGTGAAAAATTGTATTTATGAACAAATCCAACAGGAAAAAACTTAGAGTGGGCAACATTTATTTTAAAAACAGAAGAAAAAGCACTGGTTTCTTACACCAACGCGATAAAATCGGTAAAAAGTAGTTTTAATTCACAGATTTGTAGACTTCCCATTTTATATCCATAAACATACTTCTAGTAACATACTTACCTACCATATAAAATATGCCCAAGTCCGCACTCTACATAGTGGCATGTAACCTTGTACTTTATCTAAAAGTGAGTCAATACAGTTTGTTCGTTGTGCAGCTGTTTTCTGGGTAGCTCAGTGCTCGCCCTTCGCATATCGTGCGTTTCAATGTTACCTAAATACTTAATAACTATATATACTGGGTCAGTGTTGCCTTCTCGCCTTGCATGATTTTTAAAAGTAATTTGTATTGGAGTAATTACTGTGGCCTATTATAAGTAGTTCTTAACACCCTGACATGGAAGATGGACTACCAGTAGGTGATACAATAATTTTTGTTCCACACGGGAACGAATACGCGACACGTGGTGTTAAAGCCAATCGCTCAGACACTTACGCGAATATTTAGGCACTGAAGTAAAACTATGTTTTACGGTTTTTATCGCGTTGTTGACATTGATTTTGATTGATTTTACACGTCCAACGTCGTTACACGTTTAAGACGTCCAACAACTGTACCACCGGTCTACCCGTGACCATGGATGCTGCAAAGGATTTGAAACGCCGAAAATTCAATACTATCAATATAACGCGTTTTTTTTATGGGATTGGGGTGAAACGAACAGACGGATCACCTGGACGCCTGCTATCAGCCTGGACGGATGGTAAACGATAACCGCCGCCCATGGACACCCACAACACCAGAGGAGTCACAAGTGCGTTGCCCACCTTTTAAAAGGGTTTGGGCCTCCGGTAACCTCATTCACTCGGCGTATAGTATTTGTGAGGCCGTGGTATCACTCCGGTCGAGCCTGCCCATTCGTGCCGAAGCATGGCTCTTCCACGTGAAAAAAATCATAAAAAGAAGTTCTATGCTTAAATAAAACCATTTTCCGGATTCTATCACGTTATATTTACATTGTCTGTTCTTAAAGTGGTTTTATTTAAATATGTCCATTATGGGTTAAGTTGGGAAAATGTAAAGTGCATGTTAGGTTTTATAAAATTTTCGAAAAACTTGTGTTTCTCCGAAGTTTAATGTGTAATTATGGAGGATAATTTGCCATTAGATAAGTGTTTGTGAGCGTGTGCAAATGTAGGGAAAGGGCATAAAATTTAAAATCGTGCCTATTTGTGTTCTCTCTTAAACTTCCTTGAATCCTTAGTAAAGTTTCATCCATTTTACGGGGGCAACTGATGTGTTCTATGTTACGAAAAAGACTTGACCTAAAGGCCTATGTTGCCAGGTCATAACATAACCAAAAAAAAATTACCATTATTTTATCTCTAATTCTTTCGCTGTTTCAGCTATCAAACTCTGGAATGTGCTACCACTTGACATCAAGAAATCGACAAGCAAATTCTCATTTAAACGCAAAGTTCGGGAATATTACTACAAATCTTTGAACCCCTAATTTTTCAGTATGTCTTCGTCAAGCTGATGTATTTATTTATAATTATATATTTCATATGTATTACATTATATATTTATATTTAAATATATATATTTATATTTAAATATATATATTTATATTTAAATATATATATTTATATTTAAATATATATATTTATATTTAAATATATATATATAGTATTTGTAAGTGTATGTATAGTATTATGTAAAAATTTACAATCTATTTATCATACCCTAATTTTTGTTTTTTTTCTATTTAACCCGAAGGTTGACTGGTAGAGAATGCCTTACGGCATTAAGTCCGCCTTATGTACCATCAATGTGCATTGAAGATTAAATAAATAAATTATTCGCATAAGTCTCAGAACTCATTCAAGTACTTTTATTTGTCTGTTGATCTACAATTATCTTTCGCGCTATTATGTCTTATAGTAGTCATTCTAGAATATACGTAGGTACCATGTTCAAATAAAAGTTCTATACCTAGGTATATACATTATGATCGTAGTAATTATTATAAACAAACCTAGTAAGCTATACATGTAGGTACCTACTACTAACAGGTGCACAAACCACAGTTACCGCTTTGCAAATAAGCTGACGAAATAAATTATAGCAATTATAACACGCAACAACTGTATTACTAGATAAAATTACGCGTCTATAGTCACGAACATAGATGTAGCAATGAGTCATATATCTCACCCGGAATATGGAATACATACAGATTAAACAGAAATCAAACCTCATGTGATCTTCCAAACCGATTGTCAGACACCAAAGACAAATATTACCTTAATATACCTTATAACGTGGGAGAGTTATGCTTTGGCACGAATAGGCCGGCTCGACCGGAGTGATACCACGGCCTCACAGAAAACCGGAGGCCCAAACCCTTTTAAAAGGCGTCCAACGCACTCGTGACTCCTCTGGTGTTGCGGGTGTCCATGGGCGGCGGTTATCGCTTACCATCAGGTGATACGTCTAGCCATTTTAAATAACAGAGCTATTTTGTAAAGCAGCTAGCAGTTATGTAAAATCGCGAATTATCCAATTCTACTACGACATGTATATTAGGGAAAGTTTCCAAAGAAAAATTAATACTGATGCCTTTGCCAAGAATAATCGGGCACACCACTTATCTAACCTCAAGCTTGCTATAAATCCTATCGGAAGAAAATGGCGCCGTCAATAAACCAGGCTTATGAACTAGCCCGTCACGATACCTTGCATCATGGCAAGATCATGTCCTCAGAAGTCATCGCCTCGCCTCCTCGCCTCAAGGTCAGATGGTGATAATTGATAAGGACTTGTTTGTCCGTCTGTTATCAGCTAGTTTCGTCACTGTTTGTATTTCTGTTTATAGAAAGTTGTTGTGTTTTGCGTAAAATGTAAGTTCATTTTAAAACGTAATTATATCTGGAACGATTTAGCTGGATTCTTTTTTACAAAAAGCCATTTATGTGATTGTGATTTTACCCTTAAATACAATTGGTTTGATTTCGCAACTATAAATCCCATTGATACATAATTATAGTAGACTATCTTCTGCCCGCTACTTCGTCCGAGTTAGCGTGATGATATATAGTTTAGCCTTCCTCAATAAATTGGCTATCTAACACTGAAAGAATTTTTCAAATCGGACCAGAAGTTCCTGAGATTAGCGCGTTCAAGCAAACAAACAAACAAACTCTTCAGCTTTATATATAAGTAAGTATAGATAGATATGCATTAAAAAAACCCAAAAAATATACAGGAATATATTTATAGAAATTAATATACTTACTACAAAAAAATACTTGTTTCAGTATTTTTCGGCAGTGGGGATTTTTTTAAATAGCCATTTTTTATTTTACACTTTTCATCTGAAATGAATCTACAGATATCTCTGAGTTAAAATTCATCAAGCCGCTATAGAGCATAACAAAAAATTAATATGCATAGGAAAAAATAAATTAAATTTATTTGAAAAAAATATTGCAGATGCAGAACCCCTTCCTTTTTGAAGTTGTGTAAATATAAAACAAAACAGGAAGAAGCAAGGACATCAAAACCTTGCCACTTATGACCTGTTAAAACAACCTAGCTCCATAATCATCTGCAAATGCACTTAACCATAAGTAGGTATTTTTTATGCACGTACTTAACTAAGTTTTTCACCCGAATCGACATGGAATTAGTCCATAATCGGTTTAACGTCAGTACTAGATATCCTAAGGTCACATTGTACACAAAAACACAGCGAAGATGTCATCAATGACAACTGACGTTTAGCGTAACTTCAAATTGACAGATCATAATAAGTGTACCCTAATGGCTAGCTAGGGCGTCAGACTTGCGATCATGTGGTTGCCGGTTCGAAACCCACCCATTGCACTACCGACGTGAACCCACTCGTAACACAAGCATTTAGCTTAGCAGGAGGGGTTAACAGTAATGTGTAACCCACATTGCCAGTAAGCTTTAAAAAAAGTTTTAAATCTAAAATTTAAAATATTTATTTAGATGGGAGTGGGAGATGGAGTGCTTAAAATACTGGGAATGATATTAATTGATTTATCCATATTCTAAAATACAATTAATTACCTTTATATATCGTATACTCTTTTAGCCTTCTTTAGTCAAGGCTATAAAAGATATTATCTCAAAAAATCTACTCGATCGTGCAATAAAATTGCAAAATAAATACTAAAATGCTGTAACACTTTGCTTCAAGTGCGAAATCACTTTAAATTGATGAGATAATTCACAAAACAAGGACAAAATCGTTTGAAGTTATAATTATTATAAACGTAATTTTTTTAGTCTGATTCAGGAATGCTATGTAGGGTAACAGTTAACTAACTTCTTTAACGTGGGAGAGCCATGCTTCGGCACGAATGGGCCGGCTCGACCAGAGTGATACCACGGCCTCACACAAAACCGGCGTGAAACAACGCTTGCGTTGTGTTTCGCCGAGTGAGTGAGGTTACCGGAGGCCCAAACCCTTTTAAAAGGCGGGCAACGCACTTGTGACTCCTCTGGTATTGCGGGTGTTCATGGGCGGCGGTTATCGCCTACCATCAGGTAACCCGTATGCACGTTTGCTCCCCTATCCTATAAAAAAAAGACTGCCTAGTCTAATGTCTTGATTTCGAAACCAAGGTATATTGGTGCTTTTACAAACACATATTCTCACATACACAAACGCCTGGAATGAATATCTTTAGGTCATACAAATGTTTGCTCCGTGTGGAGATCGAACCCACAACACGTGAGGCAGAAGATGATCGCTCAGCCACTCCGCTAAAGTGTCGTCAAATAGGCTAGCGTGCTGAATTACAGCCTCACCCCTCTCATTCCAAGAGGGACATTCCAAAGGTGGATCAGTAAATGAGTTGATGCTGAAATGCGGCTAAATACGGGTTTCTTATACGAAGTCACTGCCATTTTACCATTTTAAACATCTTTTTAAGCAGATGTACCAAAATAACAGATGTCTCTCATAACATTATCTTATAGTTAAATAATATTGGAACAATCACATATCTCACAAAACCCACAACTACTATAAAACTGCAAATTTAACTATCTATTAGTTGATTTTACTTACTGATAAATATTAGGAAAGTACTATAATTTACTATCCAAGTCAAAAATCAGATTAGAATCAGAGAACATTCTAAAAATATCATCAATTCTTTAAGTCCAGTAGTATCTCAGGGATCAAACCCTTTGCTCAGAAGGTCACACTATCACTGTTTATACTGTTTACCCCTTCAAGGAAACGTCGTGTATATGTGACACTAAAAATAGCCCAGATAACACTTGTCTTATCTGAGCGACAGATTGTCTGCCAGTGCGATTGGCGAATGAAACACGCTAGTTGAGCGGGCGATAAAATTGATATGGGGAATGTGGATAGACTCATATGTATAGAGAGGCGGCTTGCATACCTACAACGCGCCAATATAATATTGTGTTTCACACTTTGTAAACAAGATATTGATATGGTAGATATGCCATTAGGTAGGTTAAATACAGTATGTTTTTAGATGTTTACATTCGTCCATAGTTTATATTAATTAAATATTATGTAGTTATATTTGTGAAGGCAAATTTCGACATGGCGGAGCGGACTCGCGATGGCTTAGTGGTTATAGCGTCTGGTGTAACCAGAAGACATAGGTTGAAATCCTGCCCGCGAGTCGAAAAAAATAATTTTATAATCCTTCACTAAAAATAACTTTATAATCTTAGCATGGAAAGTTAAAAAAAACACAAAATAAATATTATGTAGTTTTTATCTTCTCTACTAGATCTTATAAAATTGTAAAAAAGCTTTGTCTGTACATGAAGATAATTAAAAAAAACAAGTGGGTTAGGGTATATAAATGTCTCCTAACCCGAAAAGGTGATTTTTAAAATCCTTGTCTGTTTGTAACGGGTTGGCGCAAAAACTACTGAATAGATCATAATTTTGTTAATCACTGTAAGAAAATACGTGCTTCAACTTTCAACTGGTACTTATATTTCTTATCTCAAATAATTAAACGGAACCTGAGCCACAGCTTGACCTCTCTGGTATATAGAGACCCATACAAAGAAGAGATCATCACTACTGGTTTATGAGCTTGAAGTGAGCGAAGTCGCGGGCAAAAGCTAGTGTAATATACCTACAATCATTTAGAAAAACCTTTTGCTTGGAGATTGAATTTGTTCTAGAGCCCGCTGTTATTGCATAAGATAAAAAACAACTACTTATACATATTTCTGTATTGAAACGACACGCCATTTACAAACCAACCTAAATCCAAGTCTCCCTGAATATGGGAAATCGAATGTTCAATTTGTTTATGTATATTCATGAGTACAAGGAGCCTGAACACCGCCCTCTACAAGAACATACCAAATTAATTTGGACCAACCTACTTAGCATTCATCCCGTACAAACCGATCCCCATGTTGCATTAATACGACTGAATTAATCAACTGCTGTTGTTGATAAAGTCTTTCAGTTGATTAAGAGCTGAGAACATTTAGTTTGTCACCTTATCCCTTGGTAATAACTACATATTAAATTATTTACTTCAAATAGATAGAAATTTCAGATATTACCGACAGATACACACACGGGCGTAGTATTATGATGTTGAATATTTGGGAAGGGAAGGGGGGGTCAGAATTGGGTTAGACCCCGAAAATCTCTGGTTACGCTTGTGCACTCAAATATCTTCAACTGAAGCAATGCGGCAGCATGTCTCTTACGCCTCATCCTGCATCCAAACTATCTTTAACTAGTTACTGTAATTAGATACGACTGTTATGTGTTGATATACCATATACCCTTTATTCCTCAAAGGGCTAGGCAGAAGCACCATGATGTAAAACAGTAGTTTGATGGTTTTGGTTCCACGTAATAGTGGGCGAGACTATTACTATTAATTGGGCACAAATGCCCTGCTACTGAGAATTTCATAGAAAAACCCAATACTTCCATACTTGACATGTCAAAGTCAAAGTCAAAATGTTTTATTTCAATTAAATCATTAAAATAGTTCATTATCATATCATCATATTCACACATTATCATATAATAGTTCATTATCATATCAATATTATCATAATCATTAAATTATGCTTTTGAAAAGTGAAAACTAGTAGTATAGGAATCAAATCCTCTCGACGCATGTTTAGTTGGATATTCAATGAATGCTTTTATTTTAACGTTTTGAACATTTATTCAACGATGTATTACAAATTGTTAACGGTTTTATAAAATATGAACGAATATATACGTTTTAACGAATAAGCAACGAATTGTGTAGAAGAATCTGAAGAATGGTGTGAAGGTGGTTGTTCGGTTCGAACGATGACGATATGAAGTTGGTCGCCGCTCTCCCATTGGCTGCTTGCTGCCGTCATGCCACTTGCATTTGCACCGCTCGGTGCGGTATTCAGGACGGTGCGTGATTGCACAACTTCTCCAATAGATGGCAATGTACGTTCCAACATACCGGCCGCCTTGGAAGAACCCTCTTCCAATTATTACTCGGTATCGACAGGAAGCGGGCAGATCTTGGAACAGGCTCGTCGGATGACGCCCGATGCAGTGCGGATTTCAGCTACCCTCGAGATGCCATCGGTTCCTGCAAACACGCGAATAACTCTGCCCATTCTCCACTTTAACGGTGGTAGGTTATCTTCCTTAATCAATACCAAGCTATTGCACGCGATGTCGTCTTTATTGGCAACCCATTTGGTCCGACGCTGTAACTCCGACACGTACTCCTTTGACCAGCGCTCCCAAAAATGCTGCCGTAGCTGCTCCAGCCGCTCGTAGCGCCCGAGACGTGTTGGTGTCGCCTGGGTCAGGTCCTCGCTAGCATGCGCAGTCAACAGCCGGCCAATGAGGAAATGAGCTGGTGTCAGAGGAAGGAAGTCGTTGGGGTCTGTGGACAGAGGTGACATGGGTCGGGAGTTCAGGACGGCTTCGATCTGTGTCAATATCGTACTGAACTCCTCGAACGTTAATTTTGCATCGCCTACAACGCGTCGTAAATGATGTTTACACGACTTTATACCCGCCTCCCACAAACCACCAAAATGAGGCGCGTAAGGCGGAATAAAATGAAATTTAATATTATTATTACTAGCAAATTCTAAAATATCTTTGGTATTGTCAAATACAGCTGAAAGTTCCTTTTCAGCGCCTACGAAATTTTTCCCGTTATCGGAAAAAATCTGATAAGGTTTACCACGTCGCGATATAAATCTTTTAAGAGCCAATATGTAATCTTGTGTAGACAATGTGCTCACCAATTCTAAATGCACCGCTCTAGTGGTAAAACATATAAATAAACAAATGTATGCTTTAATTAAGCGTGACCCTCTGCCTTTCCGGTTTAAAATAAGTACAGGACCAGCGTAGTCAACCCCACACTTCATAAACGGATATGTAGGTTCTAAACGCTCTGATGGCAAGCTGCCCATAAGTGGAGTTAGCGTCTTCCCCTTAAGACGTGTGCAGGTGACACACTTATGCACTACATATTTTGCCAAATTTCGCGCTCCTAGCACCCACCAAGTATCACGCATGGTAGATACCAGAAGTTGAGGTCCAGCATGAAGTAACCTCTTATGCTCATATGTACATAACAGTACTGTGAACCGATGCATAGGGCACAACAATACTGGATGTTTTTTATTGTAATTAAATTGCGAATTGCATAACCGGCCGCCTACGCGGATAATATTATCTGTATCTAAAAATATATTTAAACCAGATATTTTATTAAAACGTTTTTCGTACTTATATTTAACAGGTAAATTCCGTATAAGATTATTATATTCATTATGAAACGATTGTTGCTGAACTAAACGAATTATAACTTGCAACGAGCTAGCTATCTCATCCACTGTCAATACACCGGATCTACGTGGTTGCCCGCTACGGGACGCACGTGCATTATGCAAAAAACGCATCACATATGCACAGGTTCGTTGAAGACGATTGTAACATGAAAACCTATCACAATTAATAACACTGTTGGAATCTGTAGTCATTAGATTTATGGTTTGAGGTTTTACATCTGGCAATTGTATACTATGATCAGGAATTATAGGTGTAGACCAACTTGATGTAGGCTCACATAAAAACCTAGGCCCGTACCACCACAGATCAATATTATCTTCCTTGAACGAATTGAAATAGACGCCTCTAGACAATAAATCAGCCGGGTTTTCTTTACCCTTAACATGACGCCATATAGTGTTACCCGTCAGCTCATTGATCTGCACAACCCTGTTTTGCACAAATGTTTTTAATTGATGTGGCGACATCCGAAGCCAGCCTTGGACTATGGTGGAGTCAGTCCAAAAGTATACCTTCTCAAATGTGAGACGAAGTGATTTTATTACCTTTTGATACAACTGTGCTCCAATTAAGGCTCCACATAATTCAAGGCGTGGTATGCTGACAGTTTTAATAGGTGCCACTTTGCCTTTGGCACATAATAGCCGAGTAGTAATATTAGAATTTGTGTTATCAAATGAACGCACATACGCACATGCACCGTAAGCAACCTGGGATGCATCGGAAAAAATGTGAAGTTCCTTATGTTGACAATTGACTACAACACAACGAGGTATGCTTATTTCAGGTAAGTACTTTACGCTATTCATGAATTTATGCCAGTCATTAGCTATATTAACTGGAACCTCGTCATCCCAATCTAATTTGCTTAACCATAATTGTTGCAGCAATATCTTAGCCGTAGTAATAGCCGGTGCTACTAAGCCCAAAGGATCATAGATTTGTGAAATAATAGACATAATTAAACGTTTTGTAATTAATGTGTCATTTTTGTGCGACTCTAAGTTAGTAGTAAAATACAGCGTATCATTTTTATTAGACCATCCTATGCCTAATGTTTTGGATTGACAATGTTCGCCTATGCTTAAGTCCTTACATGTCTCTGGTGTCACATCATGATTAAAGGTCCACTTTCGTAAGGGGAAACACCCACTCTGCAATACCTTAGATGTTTTGCTACAAATATCTAATAAAACGTTTAACTCGTCATGGCCCGTTATAAGATCGTCTACGTAAAAATCGTCATTAATGACGCTCGCGATGACGTCATCGTCACATTCCTGGGCCAACTGTTTTAGACATCGAATACTCAGGTAAGGTGCGGAGGTGGTACCATATGTGACAGTATTCAAACGATATACTTGAAGTGGCTCACTACTATTATTACGCCATAAAATAAGTTGTAAATTACGTTGGTCCGCTTGAATGAGTACCTGTCGGTACATTTTTTCGACATCTGCGCAGGCTACGTATTGATATTGTCTAAAGCGCAGTAGAATCGAGAATATGTCATTTTGAATGGCGGGCCCTACGTATTGAAGGTCATTCAACGATTTATTGCTAGTGGTAGTCGCACTACCGTCAAAAACTACGCGTAATTTAGTCGTGAGACTATTTTCTCGATATACCCCATGATGAGGCATAACATAACACGGCTTAGGTAACGTTTGTATATCTGACAACAAAGACATATGACCTAATTGTTCGTATTCTTGCATAAAGTTGCAATACATTTGTTTGTATTGAGGTAAACGCTCTAATTTGCGTTCTAACGAATAAAAACGATTTTTTGCGGAATTATATGAATCTCCTAAAACGTCGGGAGACTGTTTTAAAGGCATTTTGACATGAAATCTGCCATGATTATCACGTTGTGTCGTCTCGATGAAGAGCTTCTCGCATAAACGCTCTTCTTCAGACAACACACGCGGAATATTTATTTCCTCAATTTCCCAAAATTTACGTAATTGAGAATCAACCTGAGAAAAATTGCACTGAACCGTATTTATGTGTGAACGTTTATTATATACTGTACCGGATATGATCCATCCTAGACTTGTACCCTGTAGGCACGGGCCTGACTTGAGCCTTATGATTTTATGTTCATGTATTAACGACCAGAACACATCGGCCCCTATTAGTATATCTATTTTAGACGGTACATTAAACGACGGGTCAGCAAGCTGAACGTGATTAGGTATACATATCGAATTACGATTAACGTTTATAGACGGTAAATAAGAAGTGATGCTAGGTAAAACGAAACAATGCAAGTCTGTATGAAAATCATATAATTTTGAACGCATACTGATTTTACATGCATGATTACACTGTGTGTGTGCTTCTCCCACACCACATATATTTATAGTGGACTGTATAATAGACGCATTTAAACGTTTACATAAGTTTTCGGTAACGAAACAGTTTTGACTGCCATTATCAAGAAGAGCACGAACTGTGTGATAATTATTATCAGAATCGGCAACCTCAATCAACGCGGTAGACAACAAAACTGTTTGTAACGCATTCGCATTAACGGTGAACGCACCGCGCCGCGAGTCAATAACCTTGCAGTCAGCTGATTCGCTAACGCTATGCGAAACAGATGACTGCGGCAACGTATTATTATTAACTGTCGATCTTAGCGTTGTATTTGAGTTTACGTTATCAGTGTGCAATAACGTGTTGTGTTTTTGTTGACACAACTTACAGGGTCCGAACGTACAATCTTTAATTGTATGACTATCTGTACGTATACAATTAGAACAGAGACCTTTTGATGTAACTATTTTTGACCTTTCGTTTATTGGCATGTTTAGAAAACTTGCACACGAATATAAACGATGGTTACCGGTACACAATGGGCATGTAAAATTAAAATTACGCTTATTTTGATCGTCTAATGTACTCTTGCCCTTATTTGTATTTGAAATATAGCTATTCGTATGTTGAGCGTTGGAATTTCTTTTATAATCGTTTGATGACCTTGAATCACCTTTAGAATGAGACTGTGAATTGTAATTATTATTATTTTTGCTGCTACTGGATTTGATCATGTCTAACATGTCTGCCCTATTTCGTAAAAACGTAAGTAAATCTTCTAATTTTAACGCATTGTAATCTTTACGCGAATCCGAAATCAAAGTGCCCTTATGACTTTCCCACTCGCGCTCAGTCGACGAGTCGAGTTTCGTAACTAGTAAATAAATTATTAATGTGTCCCATGACTCGGTGGGCTCTTTCAAAGAACTAAGTGCACGTAAGTTACGTAAAACGGTGTCAATTAATTTTCGGATTTGCGTTGCAGATTCTTTATTTAGTGATGGGGTAGTGAACAGGGATTTCACGTGGTTATGTACCAATAAACGATTATTGTGAAACCTATTTTCAAGTAACTCCCATGCGTGACTGTAATTAGGGGCTGTAAATTCCAACGCACTTATAACATGTAACGCAGTACCACTGAGTGCCGATTTTAAATAATGAAATTTCTGTATAGCGTCTAAGTCTTGGCGTTCATGTATCATTGTTATATACGAGTTTCTAAACTCCAACCACTGATCGTAGGAACCGTCAAAGGCAGGAAGCTTTATTTGAGGCAACTTAACATTTATAGGTTTACCCGCAGTGCACTTAGAATTACTCGACTCACTGTGTTCATCATCATTAATCATGCACTTTGCTGATGCTATAATTGAATAATATTGACTCTCAAACGATTCCCTATATTCTAACTGAACCAACAATTCTTTTTCATCAACATTGTTTTCGATCTTAGTTTGAATATTATTGAAATCAGAAAAGAATATGGACGCCGCTTGCATGCGCATTCGAACTTGGGTTATAATAACTGAATCTAAACATGATTTATCTAATTTATTGATGAAATTAACAAAGATCGTTAATCTACCTTTGATTGCACCTCGCTGTTTTTTGAGATCGTTAATATTTACGTCAGAATAATCGGATTTACATTCGTCGTCACTCATTATGGCGGCTTGTGAAGGACAAGGTACTTACAGTCGTAAAAATGGTCGGCACGGCTGCGGCGCGGCGGCGGGCCGGGCAACAGCACTCGCGCGCGAAGTTACGGCAACAAAACGGGAATCAGATGGTCGAACTTCTGGAACGCACAGTAGGTACGATATTAACACAACGCGAATAGGGCGAAGGGGAGGAAAGGTGAGGGATAACCTGACCGTTGCTGGCTTGTGCTCCTCAGTCCTCAAACGTCTGGTAGTTGTAGACGTGCTCCGCCTCTTCTGGATAATTGTACGTTACGCCTGGGTTCCAGTAGGAAGCGCCTCCTCGATGTATCGAATACGTCCGGCTCGAAGGTCCAATGTTTAGTTGGATATTCAATGAATGCTTTTATTTTAACGTTTTGAACATTTATTCAACGATGTATTACAAATTGTTAACGGTTTTATAAAATATGAACGAATATATACGTTTTAACGAATAAGCAACGAATTGTGTAGAAGAATCTGAAGAATGGTGTGAAGGTGGTTGTTCGGTTCGAACGATGACGATATGAAGTTGGTCGCCGCTCTCCCATTGGCTGCTTGCTGCCGTCATGCCACTTGCATTTGCACCGCTCGGTGCGGTATTCAGGACGGTGCGTGATTGCACAACTTCTCCAATAGATGGCAATGTACGTTCCAACAACGCACAGCAGTCACTTATTCTCAATTCTACAGAAAACATTTATACAGCAACAAAATAGCAAATAAATTATTTAAATTAATTCCCAACCTCTCAAGCCAGTCAGGATCAACACCCCATTCTTCTAACTTTACAACCGAAAAGCACATCGTATCGTAAAACGGGGGGTTCATCAATCAACTTAATTAATATGTAGGTAGGAGGAAAATATTTAGCTCTGTAATGTAACAGATAAGAAGCTCACGCTGGGCCCTGAATAACAAATACTGCTTAGCATTCACGACGAACGCTCCTAGATATCGGACGTGATGAAAAAATACATTGCGGCCGAAGCAAGCACTGATAAATAAAAAGAGGTATATAACAACGATTTTAAAATTCAATTAATATCTTCCAAAATACAAGTTAGTTTAGTTTGGGAATCAATATTCAGGCCCTTTCGAAAGATAAGACTTCCTAAACTATTTGCACATAATTCTCACTCTCTGTTGCGGATGTCCATGGGAGGCAGTAATCGCAGTAAAAACCCATCAAAAAAATTAAACATCACTTACCTTGTTCAGCTCTTGTGTAAACAGCAGCGGCATAGTCCCCATACTATTCGATTCCTTGCAGCTTTACTTTTGAACAGTCTAATAGCCTGCTATTACCATATAAGTCAAAGTAACCATTTTTTGCACTGAGGTTTTTATCAAAAATTATTCTTAGCAACAAGTACACAACGTCTACATTTCTGGGATTTCATTCACAAACACTATATACCTAATATGATTTTTTGGATAATAGTGGCTTAAATTTGTTTGTCTGCGTTGTCATTCTACTGTTCCAAATGTTAGAATATCCAATCTAATTTTTTTTATATGCAATAGAGAGGAATTAAACGTTTACCCGGCTCAACTCATGAAGTATTACTGATTGATATTGACACAGCGGCGTCCGTCAAAAATGTGTTCTGCGATGATTTCTCAAAGTACCCTCAATTAAGTTAAACTTTTTAAAATTTAAATACCTCAACACATAAATTAAACGTTTTAAAAATAAGCTTTTCTTTGTCATTAGATTATTTTTATATTGCTTTAATTTTCTGTAATTACAAGATAATTAAACTTCTTTCACTACGATTTCATTGTCGGTTACGTCATTCTTCCTTGCGTTGTCAAAGGCTGATTCCAATTTGTATTTATCAGACAATCGACGCTCGATGTTTAGTGGCTTTAATGGGGTGCGGAGCAGGACTTTTGGAATGTGATTTTTGATTCAGGGAATGCCTTTGATGTTGTCTTCTGGTGCGGTTAAAAGGGACAGATGATTGATTGATTGTTTCAGATGTATTGATGGGATATCCCGCTCAAATGTTTGTGTTGCTCGAAAAGGCTACCCTTTTCTCTTATCCATGGGAGTCGTTGGATCCTAATGGATTACCCCCGGAGGATGGACAGGGCAGGGTATTGCTATTCCTTTGACTATATATTACATTAACTACACTCCTCTTTGACCATTGATGGTAGTGGTACTTGGAACACATTATCGGTGATAATATAGGAATGTACGGGATAGTATTTTAAATTATTTTGTATAGTCGAAATGTAGGAGAATGTCAATGTGCTTAGTCGTAGCGATTACAGTCAACCCCCTGGGGAAGGTAAGTACGGTTTTTAGTGGATAGGAGTCCAGCCTACCTACACCTAGCTGCCTCCCCTGGCGACGATTCACGAGGATATATTCCGTACTATAAAAAAGGTCACTATCGACGTGTCCGCCTAAATTATTATGTGTATGTCGATATTATAGTAATGTAGTGTTTGTGTACGGCAGTAGTGTAGTCAAAAAATTGGTCGACGTCACGATAAAGGCGTAAATTTAGAATGAGAAGGCAAATTTCGACGTGGCGGGTTGGACTCGCGGTGGCCTAGTTGGTCACAACGTCTGGTGTACTGAACCAGAAGACGCAGTTACCAAATCCTGTTCGCAGTTGAATTTTTCCTCCACTAAAATAATGGTTTAATTCCTGAACGTTCTTCACCAAAACAACAATGAGATTTTCACTGTGTCTACAATTTAATAATATACTAGTATCATATCTATATTCTCCAAAGGATTAGGTACATTGAAATAAATAATTATTTCGGTAAACGTTGATTTTTAGAAAAAAATAATGTTATTTTGCTATTTAGCGTCGGTTTTAGTACAGCGATGTCTACATACAAATGAATTATTTCTTCCTGAATATGCTGTACCTTCACAAATATATTACTTTACAGTTTACCTTGTTTAATGATAACAATATTCTTTGTATAATCAGCTTCCTCGTCAGCAATAAATAATGCTACTTTATTTCATTTTCCTGTATTTAATTTTACATTGAGTAAGCTCTTTTTTACTGATACAGCTAACCTCGATACATTAACAGTATTTCATTTATTATTATATCACTCCAAGAACAGACCCGTTAGTTGTGTGATAAGAGTATTTTATTACATCACTGGGAAATTCTTTTGTACATAGCCAACTTTAGTATGATGCGGTGATTGAAATGATTTTGCCAAGACAAAAATATACAACTTATTTCTAAATATTATGTGTCAATTAAGGTTTATTTACGTTTTCCTACAAATTGTCTTTAAACATTGTTGGCTCAGCTTTTTCAAAATGTGCGGTTCACTACAGCCTACTGAGTTATTAGTGTACAAAATTACACTGTATTATCCAAATATAATATTAAAAAATATATGAAAGATAGTTTCCTTGCATCCTCCTATTAAATTTACAGCTTAACATGTTTTTAAACTTTTTTTTACCATCCGTTCTATAAGCTGATACATCTCGCATCAATCCCACACCCATTTCGCGAAACCATTAAGTCGAAATTAAATCCATCTGCGTACATTTCAACATTATAATTTTGAGGTCATTGCAAAATTGCTCCAAATATGATGACGTCATCAAATTGAGTAATGATCCATCTAATGCGTTGTGGCATACGAAATTAAAGCTATAAATTTGAATAACATGATGATAGGACCCTCGGACGAGGTCTTATTTGTGAGGGTTCTTAATGAAATTGCATAAGGGAGAATTAATTATGACCCTAGTATTGATAATATCTTAACATTATCATTTAGCTAAGTGGACCTGACAGTAGGTCTAACCTTGTCCAGTGACATGAAATGTCACTCAAGGGATTTTATTGAGCCCTCCAATATTAGAGGCCAATTATTTAAGTCGCTTTATCCATTGTCAGTTTTTTTTTAAATAAGCTTACTAGCAATGTGGGTCGAACATTACTAGTATTCTTGTTAACCCCTCGTGCTAAGCTAAATGCTTGTGTTACGAGTGGGTTCACGACGGTAGTGCGATGGGTTGGTTTCGAACCGGCAACCACATGATCACCACAAGTCCGACATCCTAGCCATTACACTACCGCCGCTTCGCATAATATACAACATTCCATAGTAATGCAATTGAGAATAATATGTTGATAAGGTTTTGAGAATGGATAAGGTAATTAACGAAAGGGATTTATAAAGCGAATGCCAGTGGAGCCGCCAGGAGAGGACTACGTCGAACTTATTAGTGAAATTATTCAAAAAGGTCAGGTACGTAGTACCTAGTGGATGTGGATGAGACAAAAGAGGTATTCAAGAATCGTAGCAAGTGACGTTCTGTAGTTACTGCCTACGCTCATGGGAAAAGGCGTCATATATTTATCTTTCCTCATACATAATTAAAAACCAATATCCCCATCTTACGGAGGTTTCATTACACTAACAGCTGTTTCTTCATCTATACTTCTATACTAATATATAAAGCTGAAGAGTTTGTTTGTTTATTTGTTTGCTTGAACGCGCTAATCTCAGGAGTTCCTGAAATATATAGAATTTTTGAAAACGGTCTAGTAACTACTGGTCCGATTTCAAAAAATATTTCAATGTTAGATAGCTCATTTATCGAGGAAGGCTATAGGCTATATATTATCACGCTACACGGACGAAGCTAGTGTATAATATAGTTATTTTTGACTTGTAGTCCAAACCGTTGATTGTTTATGTTGTTCGCTTTATTATACTTACTTTATACATGAGTTTATACTTATACTGTTCCATCCATATCTTCAGATCGCTCCTCTGCGTTGGTCTTCTTCGTTTGATTCTCCCAGCTAGCTTCCAGTGCCTTCCTCAAATCAACTTTAGATTTAGATACCAATTGAGTTTCTTATCAGATCCATGTCAGATACTTATCATTTTATACTTTTTCATTATCCATGATATAAAGTTAAAATAGCATTTTAACTTTACGCTATAAATAAGGTGATTGCTATTTTATTAATTTTTGTGTGGTCATTTACGTTATCATTCTTTCTTTTCATTCGTGTACCTATGTGTTTATCTTTCGAAATTTTAAGAAGTGGTTATAGGGTTTCTTCAATAAAAATCTGGTTATTTTTTAAAAACTGGATGTTTTACTTTACGATATATAATAATTATATGTTCATTGAAACAAATTACAAATACAAAATTTACAGTTTGTCTTATGTATTAATCAATAACTACATTAATATTTAATCGTACCTATCATTTAAAAGACTACTCATACATTTTATGTATATACCTAAAGATACAGTGACAATAATTTATACAACGGACGAGGGGAAAACGATGTTAAACATATGTCTTGTATGAAAACTTAAACATAATAGAACTCCTACATTATGGACCAAGATGAATAAATGTACCCGTCGAGGGTTGATTACTTAAACATAAACCAAACTGATCTAATATGTACAATCTTTAAAACCAATGTTACAAAAAAAAGTTGAAAACAACAGTTTCCAATTTTTGGTAAGCCGAATGTTTTATCGCTACATACAAAGAGATCCATCGGTAACAGTGTTGAAAGAGCTTCGTATTTTTTTGGTATAAATTGAATAACACAAACTAATAATCAGGTATCAGGGGCCATTGATGATGAAGGTTCGTCTTATCAGACTAGAGGGTCTCGGAAAAATGATGCAGCTTCCGACGTGTTCAACAATATTTACAAATCCTATGGCAAAAGCTGGAAAATGAAGACATCAGTCCAATTCTTAGCGATATTGGTTAAAGCCATGCTTTATAGCATCATTATTAAGTTTGGCATTATACACCAAAGCATATATTCCGAATGTATACACGCATCTACCTTAATATTATTTGTTAAAAGTTAATGGACCATTTTTTGTTCCTAATTTGTTCAAAGTATATACAGTAAATTAACGTGAAACTTTTCAATTCAACAATTCATTAAGGACAAAGTGCATCGCACGCGCAGATTTCGTTGCGATTGTTTGGACAATACATACATAATATAGCGGGTATCCCCCTGGATTAAAATCACTTTAACACAAAAAATCGCATCTTACAGTAACATTTTCTTAACCATTATGCTTTAAAACTATCAACTTTATTCTTATGTTAGTTCCTTGACTCAGGTTGTGCGAAAATTTTCGTTATTTTTTAATATTCTTGTTTAATTATTAATAATATTATAGATACCAATAATTATGACACACTCTACTATAACAACGAATATATGCGTACTACGGTCTGGTGATAATACAATATCGTTTATACTGAGTTACAGACACCAATTATTTTCTATTTAATATTAATGAAGTGCATGAGGACGTAAGAAGGGAACAGAAGATTCGTTGTGTCTTGGAATATTTCGAAGCAAATAGGTTTAGAGACATGCCACTCTAGATCGACACCAGGTGTTTGCAACCAATCAACAGAATTGAAGATAAGTCACATTCAATAGCTTCAAATGTGACGCAGCATTGGAGAAAACTGTACCCAAGCTGTAACCAAATTTGTCTTTGTATGAGATATATTTACAAATGCTTGGTTTTGGTCTAGAGAAAGTTCTAATTTGCAACTTGAAACTCTCCCATTTGTTTCGAAACCAAAGGAGAAGAGTACTAGATAGAATATGCTTATAATAAATCAACAATAGCGTAGATACATATGATACAGAGATATAATTACGATCAATTATTTTTTTAAACAACGTAACGAGAATATCAACTTGTCAGTTCTGTGAATGATTTCACTAACATTTTAATCGCATTTATAGTTATAACCAATTCTTATCGTACAAATGGATTACTCCTCACAAATGTTCGCCTGCCAGGAAATATACAAATCTAGTCGGGTTCAAAGCGAGATTGTAAGCTTAATTTCATGCGATCACGATAAATGGATACACAACAATATAGTTGCCTATAACACGGTCAATCTACTCAATTCTACAACTAACGAGATAATACGCGAAATATACCGATCATTTCTGCAACACCCATAACTTTGTGAAGTTCTAGCATTTAACCGTGTTATATGCATGTTATATATACGTTTATATATTACATATATAACCTACAACAACTACATATCCTTTATGATATTTTTACTTAAGACGTTTTATATACCCTCTAATTTTTTCTCACAGTGTCGCTTTATTTTGACTTCATTATTATAAACATTTTTTTTTCAATACTTACTTACATACCTCAGATTAAAATATACTTCCATGGTATTCATTAAAAGAATTTTAAGGCTACAAAGAGAGGAAGCCTTAAGCAAAGAATTTAGAAGAACATTGTCCAAGGAAGGCAATGATAATCTTAGGGATATCTCAATGATTTTACATCTAAAATACATAAATGAAAAACTATTAAACCCTGATAACTCCAATAATTATTGAATGTGAAGCGCTAATTTACAACATTTTAAATTCGATGTTGCATATTATAAAATACTCTTGGGGTTTTGACACCTCCCCACTAATAAAAATCATATATACAATATTTGTACAGCGGCTTTGCAATTAAAAAATATTAAAATCCTCTGCTGATCGTACTGCTTCGAATAAAAATGTAGTTGCTACGTTTACACGTGTACAATAATTATGTAAATGGTATTATTTTTATTCAAAGCACGACGATTTTATATGGAGTTTATTCAAAATATTATAAATGTATTGATGCAATTTAAAATTCTGATTCAATTTCTTATTCTATGTTATTATATTGTTTGGAAATGACAGGACAACTTACAATTTTTATTAGTAGAAGAGAATTATTCTAATTTGAGCTTGATGTCACTAATAGTAGACATGAATATTGCTTTCAATCGTTGATTATTGGTTATGAGCCCCATATTATACAATAAAAGTTGCAAAAACGATAAAAAATATCGCGACATTGAAAAAAAAATCGCGCAAATACTCCGCAGAAAATTGACGAAGGACAAAGCAGAAAAATGACACTTTATTGTCAAAATTGATGACATGGAGGGACTGGCTTAGCAGTCAAAATATATCCGATGAAATTCCTCATTCAAACGCAATATTTTTTTCGACGAATCTAACAACAGTATAGTCCATTTAACGTAGGTTTGGGAAAATCTCTACACTATTAACTATTTAGTACCTATTGAAAAGAAAATCTAAAACAACAATATTATTTTATTGGTTGCTTGATATTGACAACCTAATGACCAGTTGGAACTGCTTTGAGATTGCAAACCGCAGTCTATGAATATGTTACGTTAAAGTTATTTTATTTGGCATTTAAATAGTTAAATTAAAATAATATTCAAAAATAAAAAATATGATAATATAAAAAGCTCCAGGAAATAATGAATTTAAACAAAATTCAAAGCTACTAGAAAACGGAATGATTTAACAGAAATCTATTTGATTATGTCGAATCGATTAGGTACTGTAATTGCAAATTGAAATAAGGAATTACATTAGATCATTGAACAAAGCAAAATGATAAAACAAAATGCAAATCTGGCATCGAATAATAATCTTACAATATCTTTTATACAAGGTTTGTTCATTAACAGCGTCTAAACACTACGCGCTTAAAATACTTGTTTGAGCATCACTAAAATAAGTATTACAAGAATTTCAAGATTTTTCATTAGGCACAAATTTATTTATTTCGTCCTTTCATATAATATCGCCCTACGACACACAAGACAGATATAGATAACGCTTTTTTATGCATTTTTTCCTTATCCAAATCGGTTTCCATAGACACATACTAATTAATACATGAACTTTTTTTACATATATAATATATTATATAAAGAATATAATATAGGTAAAGCATTTTCTTTCTTACCTATTAGAGCACAACGGATCCCTTATATTTTGGGGACACAGAAATATCTACAAATATTGTTACAATTTGAAAACAGGTATATTATGTAGAAGGGTTATCTATCTTAATAATGAATGAGGTAACATTTTCCTTTAAACATTACCCCTTAACTGACACGATTTTCAAAGAATTGACAGATATTTTAGCTTTTTTTTTCTTTTTTCTTTAAATACAATTTGTTTAGCTTATTGCTCTGCTGTGGAATTCGGAATCGAAACGATTCTTAATTTCATTTACCTAAAATATTATGATTTGTTTGTAATCTTTTTGCTATCTAATCCCCGAAATATTCTGTCTATCTATTATAATATTGACAAATTTGTAAAAGACCGAAGTCCACATTCCACAGCAGCGCAAAATATCAAAAATATGTACGTATTTAATTTTCTTTCCACAATATAAAATGTTATGCCCAGTATTAAAAATTAACGAAAAATAAAAGAGTTAGAGAAGCTAGCGCTGCTAAAACTAATCTATGCGATATCAGTCTCCACTAGAACCTTATAATTTAGAAAATCCGTAAAGTAAATCACAGAGTTTGAATTAGCAAAACATTTTGTGTTGAAAACTAACAATTATTTTGTTGACCCATCCAATATATTTCATTATAACCCGCCGTCCCGCGGTACAACGCATTCCAATTATTGATATGTATCTTCTATAGACATTATTGTTTTGTCAATGTAGCGAGAAGAGTAAAGAAACGATAATTGAAAGTGTCCCTACACATCGATCCAAAGGTGCCATCATGCTATACAATATAATTTCATACCTTACCATTGAACAAATATTAAACCTTACTTTACGAATCCTAACTTACAAGACCGACTCGAAACATTTAATATAAATCAAACAGTGGACCCCAACCACTGAACTCCATATCGAGGGAACGAGAGACGCGTAGCGGAAGAGACATTTGTTATACATACAGCAGTGACAGAATTCAATAAGTACGCGCGACTCGTTCCGATCCCAAACATCTTGGTAGGGGCCCACCGCATCCAACCGAGACAAACACTTATTCCCGCACACCGAAATTCTTCCAATGACATACCGATCAGCTTCCAATAGTAAAATAATAATGTTTAACTAACATCTATGTGTGCATCAAAGTATAAAGTGAACTTACGTACAGTATATACGAACGTAAGACATACGACTATAACTAGTCTTATTTTTCTATTACTCGAAGAATGATACATATTTCGATCTAAGACGTTTCAAAAATAAAAAGACGACCCTTAAAAGTACAAATGTTAATAAAATAAAAAAGAAGGTGTGACGTAGAATGCAAACTCACGATTTTAGAATGCACTAGAAGCCAAGTCGTGTAATGTACACGTACAAAGAATACGGCGCGACAACGCGATGCGAGCGTGGGGCGGGCGACTGACTGGCCCATGGCTAACTAACCAGGCGACGGAGAGCAGACGGATTTATTTACTGAGATGCGTCTGAGACGTGTCGTTTGGAAATTACCTCCATTATGTGTCGAAACCATACAATTTAATAACGAAAGCGAAACGACAAAACAAGAACCAACTCACAGCCTACGTTTATAAGACCCGATGCCACTTCCTAGACGAAGCGTCGCCGTTATCGAAACAGAAACTTTAAAACTAATCGATTAAAGTAATCGTACGAACTGAAGAGGACCGCGACCATGACGGTCGGTTGTCAAAACAATTTTCACCCTCGATCCTTATTAAATAACTTTGTACATTAAATCCAAATGTCGACACGTCATTTTGGATAGGCACTCTCTAGGCGGAGCGGCGAGCGGTCGCCGCGTCGTCGGCCTCCGTGGGGACGGCCCATTGGCCGACCGCATGAGATCAGTGGAACCGGCCGGCAGCGGCCGTGGCGACCCGAACACCGCTCTAAGACGACGTCAGATACGACGAGAACGTGTGGTCGACCCAGTCGCCCGCCACGCCGATCTCGCTCAGCATGTCCGAAACGTCGGGCGTGCACGAGAACTCGAAGTGTGACCCTGAAGACGAGGACGCTGTCTCGAACGAGTCTATGTCCGTCGTGAGGGCCTCTAGGTCTACCTCGCAGTCCGCTGGAAGCGGTAGCAGGTCCGTGATGGAGTAGAGATCTGTTAGATCTGACTGCTCGCGACGATTATTGTCTTCGTAGAAGCAGGCTGATTCTGGAGAGTCAGGTGAGCCAGCTGGACTCGCAGGCAGGGGCGGAGGCGCAGGGGTTTCCACTGGTACACACGGCACCGATGGAGACGGTCTCCTTCGCCTGGCAACGCCCCTGTTGTTATTGGAGTCTGCTCGCTGTTTGCGTTTTGGTTTCGTTACACCGCCGGTCTTCGGGCCCGACCTATCGGACTTGGCAGTCTTCTTGCGCGGCCTGTACTTATAATCAGGGTACTCCCTCATATGTAGCTGCCGCAACCTTTCCGCTTCATCGATGAACGGTTGGCGTTCCTCATCATTGAGCGTCTTCCATACGCGGCCGAGGTTTTTGGATATTTCCGCGTTGTGCATGTCTGGTGTCTGCTCGCATATTTTCCTGCGTTCTATCTGCGACCAGACCATAAATGCGTTCATTGGCCTCTTTATGTGGTTTGGGTTGTTCTTCTTTGTCTGTGAACAAGAGAGAAAACATTGTTAGTCGAGATCACGATTTCAAATTTTACAGGCAATTTGTGCCCAACTATAATGTAAATTCGCGTTCGAAGTGGAAAACCAACGTTATCTGTTTAATTGCGGGAGCACTATTATTATTTCAGGCATGTCCGATTGGCGGAGCCGGGCCACGACCAATTAGTATGCAAGGTGGTGCAACATTAACTCAGTGTCCTTACTATTAATGATATTGTTATCATAGGAATTATTATTATTAACAAACAAGTCCAAATCTCTATAATATTATACAGTTACTGTGTTGTAATCCGTCCGTGTATGTTTTGTTCAAGTTACTGGAACATTTTGAGCTTACAGTGTGTACCCTGATGTATATACTGATCGCAACGTAGCTTTACATAATATTATTGTAGAACTAAGTTAGTGTTCACACAGATTTGGTAATTATTAGTTTATTTTCACCTCGTGAAAATAAACTAATAATTTTGATAAGGCACAAAACGTACCAAACATGGACAAAATTCAGCGCAATTAAAACAAAAACACTTTGCGATAACGTCTGCCACTAGTGACCTCATTTGAAATATTCGAAGCGATAGCACCAACTGGAACTATAAACGTTCAAGTGCAACTAACATTTCCGCAATTTGTTTATACATAACATTGACTAACGAGGATGTATAAGGACACAGGAAGTTATTATCAAATCATGGAAGACGCGATGGGAGGACAGAGGCTAACTTCCTTGGAGTTAAACGTTCCTAGGGAAAGTGTCACATGGCCAGATTTAGAAATCCGAGGTCTATCAGACCCACCGTTGGGAATTCTTGTAAAATATTAATGTGTTTAAACCAATACAATTCATAAAGTTAGAAACGTGAACATGCAGGAAGTAAAGCCGGACTCTTCAAATAGAAAAGTCGCCAAATTGAATGACTCAAAGATTGTGTGAAGGTTACCTTGAGAAAGGCACTTAGGTTCACTCTATTACTGAATTAACAATGAACATATTCAAAATACTTCCTCAATATCTTGATAATAAGGTCTCTAGTAACCCACGACATCGCACGACCTCGGATTCAACCCAAAACAAAACCACTTTCGTTGAATGCGTCTCGACAAAAAATTTTTTCAAACTTATTTATATTCAAGACAAAAAAGGGTTGGTACGATAGCAAGTAAATCAAGTTCAGAGCACCCACACACAGTTTCAAGGTGACCATAAGATGTTTTTGTGGCCCGCTATCCAGGTTGGAAACGTGGTTATTATCAATGCTAGTTTTTTTGGGCACCTACAATTTGTTTTAGGCCAGAATTGCAACGGCTGTGACTGGATTAATCACGTGTTTGGTGTTCGTGACTAGACTGTTGCTAGGTCGTTTTTTGCGCTCGTTTCCGTACGGTTTTGAGTTCGGCCAGTGTTGGTTTTAGATTTTTGGTCGCTTAAAATTAAATTTCTTTTAGTGACTATTTTGGAGTTGGAATGTTTTTATGCGTTTGTGCTTGCAGTTATTGCGGTTGTGTTTCGTGATGTCAGGTGACTCAAAGTAGGTAAGCTTTAACTTTTTTGCTGTAGGTATTAGTTGCAGTGGAAATTATTAATTCTCCGAAAAAATCAAGCATTACTAATATAAGATACTAGTATACTTCTTATAGATGTAGTAAATTAAACAATTTCAGAGATAAAAATTAAGCTGGCATACAATATGGAAGAGAAATTCGATATCACAGGTAGTAATGGTGTATCGAAACAGAAAACTGAGGTACAACTCCTGTTTGAGGTCGATTTTTCATTCGCTAATATTTGTATTAATAAAAGAAGGTATTCTTACTTGTATAGCTAAAACATTCGACCTTTTATGACATTGATTAATCATGTTTGATTGCTATAGAAACTACTTTTTATGTATGAATACAGATGTCTTAAGTGTCTCTGCGTATATAATAATCTAAGATTAGATTGAAGTACAAATAAAAAAAAAACACATTAAATTAATTGTCAGAAAAAAATGCATTTGAATTTGAATTTTAATATTGAGAGATTAGACACAAACTCAATAAAATTAAATGCATTAAGTATGGAAACAATTTTCAGTCAACCATCAGGTACTCACAAAAAACTTCATGGGGAAAAGACAGCTGAACTAGTTACTAGCTGTTCGAGGTAATTCAGTAAATTAATAGGTCTACTTGCAAAACAGAGCCTATAATTCTTGATTGATTAGTGGTTTCTTTATAAATGTTTACGGTACTGTATAAATATTCAAATTGCCTTCAAGTACTTATACTATTTTTACTTTCAATAGACGGCTTTGCGTATCATTATGTTTTCAAATTAAATATTAATACTAACGTATTAATTCCATGCTGTATTAAGTTCTAGTATTTTTTTATTTTTCATGCGAAGATTATAATAATATTTTAGTGAAGGAAAAATCCTACTGCTTACTTGGTCATTTTGTTGATTGTTTCAGTAGATTTATTCTTTAACTAAAATAATTTGATTCTGGAAAAAAGGTAATGGTAAAAAAATCTTACCATGAGAACAGATTGCAAATTTTTTACCGTGGTAAATTCTAGCACAAACTATTGTCGTTTCTTCAACTGTCTTTTTATATGCAAGTGAGATTTTTGGTTTATATGTATTGTCATTTACACAAAATTAGCACATTATGCTGACCACTGCAGAAGTGCAGAGCACGTGTCTCATCTCACAATGAGAGAGATTAGGCTATAGTCCACCACACTAGCCTAAAGCGGGTGGGTAGACTACACACGACATCGAGAAAATCCCTCAGGTATGCAGGTTTCCTCACGATGTTTTATCTATAATTAACTTGGATTCGAGACCTTAGTCTTGGCAGTCCAATGTGGGTCACACATTACTAGTATTCTTGTCAACCCCTCGTGCTAAGCTAAATGCTTGTGTTAAGAGTGGGTTCACGTCGGTAGTGCAATGGGTGGGGTTCGAACCGGCAACCACATGATCGCAAGTCCGACGCCCTAGCCATTAGGCTACCGCCGCTTTAACTTATCTATTTTCTAATAATAAAGCTGAAGAGTTTGTTTGTTTGTTTGTTTGTTTGGTTGAACGCGCTAATCTCAGGAGCTACTGTTCCGATTTGAAAAAATATTTCAGTGTTAGTTAGCCTATTTATGGAGGAAGGCTATAGGCTATATATCATTACGCTACGCGGACGAAGTCACGAGCAGAAGCTATCTTTAATATACGTGGTTACTCGTATATATGAATCTGATTAGTCTTAGATTACCTCAGATACAAAACATTAAACTTCCTTTACGACAGCTTGCACGGAAAAGGTGTGCCGAGTCCTTGTGTCTTTCCCTTTTCGTATTTTATCTGTGTTTGCACGATCTAGGTTTCAAACAACACGTGACTCGCACGTGGATAGTGCAAAATTATAGTGTTTTGCTATCTTTTGCTTGTGTTGCCATAGCGATTACCCAGAAAATTGGGACAGAGGATTTCTGTGTCTGTGTCAATAAGAATGATATTATGATCCAAACATTATCAGTCTATGTTAGTAATTTCAGTTAGTTAATTTAAATATCATCAATGTCAACCTATTAACCTTCCGATTAATTAACTAAATATGGTAAATATAAGGTTCAAACTATCGAACTATAAAGTATCTGACAAAATTAGAATATTTTATAAGTTATAACATAAATTTATATTGCAAAAAATTTACCTTCAGAAAATAAGTCAATAAATCAGTATATATATTATATAAAGATACTTATATAAGTATTTATATAAGTAGCCTCATTAGCCAAGTGGTCCTGAGCGCGACTGCAACGCTAGAGGTCCTGGGTTCGATTCCCAGGTCGAGCAAAGTGTTATTGGGTTTTTCTATGAAATTCTCAGTAGCAGCTCGGAGTTTGGAATTTGTGCCCGGTGAATGGCAATAGGCTCGCCCCCTATTACATGGGACCTAAACATACCGGCGAACTGTGGGTGTACCTTGGTACACCTCTGCCTAACCCTTCCGGGAATACAGGCGTGATGGTATGTTATGTTATATAAGTATTTTGTAAGAGGTGAAGGATTCTTTAATAAATGATAAATACCATTTATTTTTGTTAGATAATAGATCTTTTAATTATACTTTTAAAAGTCAATGTTTTAAATTTCTCAAGTACTAGATGGTGCTCATTAGCCTAGTGGTCTTTAGCGCGACTGCTACGTTACAGGTCCTGGGTTCAATTCCCAGGTCGAGCAGTGTTACTGAGGTTTTCTATGAAATTCTCAGTAGCAGCTCGGATTGGAATTTTCCGGGCTCGCCCCCTATTACATGGGGCCTAAACATACCGGCGAAATGTGGGTGTAAAGTACAATAGTAAGCTTCTGCCTAACCCTTGCGGGAATATAGGCGTGATTGTATAGCACAAGAACAACATACATATATATTACTTGTAACTATACGGAACATCCTGTATTGGTTGGCAACACCATATGTTTAGCAGTCGCTTATTATTGCAAGCGCGTACAGTCGGCTCTACAAGGGCAGCCAGTTCGTTTCCTGGATAAATAGAGATTGCTCTACCAGAGCTCTATATCTATGTCTCGCAAATCGAGAGTTTAGTGTGACCTTTGCTTAGTGCTTAGACTATTTTATGTTATTTTTAGTTGTACGTTGTTACTTTATCCTTTTACAAGTTTAACCGCTTTATAATCTAGAATCCTATTATTTATATACACATTTACCATAGCTGAACTTTAAAAAGTTAAAAGGCTGTGATGGGAACTCTCAGTTGTCATGCAATATGGTTCAGTTCCAAGACATTTTTTTTTATGGGATATGGAAGCAAACGAACAGAAGGTTCACCTAATGGTAAAGAGATTACCGCCGCCAATGGACACCCGCAACACCAGAGGAGTCGAGGTTTTCTGTGAGGCCGTATCACTCCGGTCCAGCTGACCCATTCGAACCGAAGCATGGCTCTCCCACGTTAGATTTTTTTGAAATAAAAAATATACATAGCGAACTGTTTTTTTTAAACGGTCTCCGGAAAAACCGCTAGTTCGTGCTCTTGTATCTACTTATATCATAAATAGAAAAAAATTGTTTGATTTGTAAACTCAAAAACTACTGAGCCTATTTCAAAAAATCTTTCACCATTTGAATGCTACATTATTCTAGATTAACGTAGGCTATAGAATATATGAAAAATGGGCCGCTAGTTAGAAATATTTGGACTACATATTAGTCTTTTATCGAATAACCACCGTCGTAGTGCGTGCTACCACTAATGCTTGGTATATACAGGAATATTTTTAAGCAGTGCGCAAAAAAATTTTGGTAGTTCAGTATCAGTAATAGAACACATTCCCATTATTAGATCAAAACTTTTTTTTTAATTTTTAGCCTGCTTGAAATCAGCAAAATATGGACACATAATATCTATTCGCAATAATAACAATATGCACGTGTGCCAGCCGACTCACGCGCCGATGTACAGCTGATGTAGGTACTAAGGCGCGCGCGCTTTGCCGTGCGCTAGCGAGTAACCATAAAATCAGTTTCAAAGTAAACATCTTTCGTTAACGATAACTTCGATAAATAAAGTCGTTTAAGTATCAATTGTCAAAGTTTGCGCACTGAATAAAAAATATTCCGGTATATTATATATACATACTGTATCGGCTTGCACCAAGGTCAACACACTTCCTAGTCACTATACGTGTTGAATTTTATTCCGGAATTTTTGCGAGCCTTCGACTTAGAAGGTCAGCTCAGATATAGTTTATGAAGATGATTAATAATGACTTCCTTCGAGGAAACGAATTTGTTTTAATGATGCGACCGGTTTTTTCTATGATTTTTGGAAACCGTAAACTGTGTGTGATTTTTTTTACTTTGCCATATTTTAGATTTAAATCTGTTTATACGGAAATTAGTGTAGCATGTTTTTAGATGCATTATGATGGTAATTAAAATAGATATCACCTATATTTTAATTGAATTAATTAGCTTGTTAATATTTTCATACGTTTTACAACTTACAAGTGGTATTTCAGGTAGATTTTATATTTCAAGTAACCTAATGTCGATATAGGAAGGCGTGATAGAGAAGATCGTAACATAGAATCAAATTATGAATTAAATTCAAGAAGGTTCCGTACATAATGATACCTCTACAATTTTAGCAACAAATTATGCAAAAACTACCATTTTCACTGACATTAAAACTACTAAACTACCATTGCCCATCGTCTGGCTACCAACTTGATGGTAGCTATCAATTTTAAGCTTAAAAGGAATTAATAGGCAATCAGATAAAAGCTGCTTAAGATAACTACATCTAGTTACATAAGGCATACAATATTTAAATCTAAAGCCTTATCTATTTTAAGCGAAAACTGGCATTATGTTTGGCGTAAAAGTCGTATTGGCATTTTCTCTGGCTGCATGGCTTTCTAAATACTTACCTACCAAAATTAATGTTCGATCCTCGTTCGTAAGCTGTTTATGCCATATAAAGTATGTTTTGAGTGTAGTACGTATTTTTATGGATCTATTAGCTTTAACGAGCAGTTCATTTGTATTAATACGTATATATTTATTGTTATTCGTGTTTTATGCATTATCACCGCCCAAGTTGAAAAGACGTAACCACATAAGTGACAGATAAATGTCATACAAAAAGATCCTTTGAACAATTTGTATGTATTTGCCAATTGATTGGTTAAAATGACAATTATTCTGTCACTAATATGAATCCAGACGTTGTAGTGATTAACACAATATTGCCATTTTTCGGCTTTTCTTGTGTCCGTAAGTACTGCAACGAAACCAATACCTACGTAACGTTTTTGAACCATTTGAAGGTTAAGGTAACCCCAGATATATATTATATGCTTCTATTGAATTTCTGACAAGATATTTAAGAACAATTAGTGCAAGTAATTAAAATAATTAATTAAATGCGCCAACATAAAGAGCTTACAATGTCGTCCAAGTATACTTCGCTAAAGCCGGAGTCCCGAGAAATATTAATGAAGATGTTCGACACTTTCGGGGCTTTTAACGCGGAACAAAGGACCCCCGATTAGGGGACCCCCATTGTCGCGAGGACCCAGATGATGTCCTCACTTTGTTTGTGGATAATAGTCAAAATGAAAGTTCCTTTTTTATTAAAATCGGACCCTTATTACTGAAGCAATTTGGCCGGTTCGAAGAATACAGATTGGAATTCGGCACCGTATTGGCAGTTATTAAGTTTGATTTTTATTTCGCGAAGATTTTTATTTTGTACATTAAATTCTGATTTATTTTTTATTTGGCTCTTAATTGAAAAAGCGTTGTGTAAATTTTTAAAGTGACTGAGATGTTTTTAATAATAAAAGTGTCTTAATCAATATTCTCGTTTTTATTTATTTTGAAGGACATGATAAACGTTAGTAAAAATATTTACGAATTCAAAGTACTAATGAATCATATCAATAGGATTGCTTACTTTATGAATAAATATAGAGAACCGTATAAATAGAGTTTAGGTTTTAAATTTAAATGTATCAGTGGAGTGGCGGCGTTGACTCAATATATGTTAAACAGGCAACAGAGAAAAGGCTGGATTATGCCCGCTCTAGGAAGCGAATATAAATTGCGTATAAGTGAAGGATTGTCGCCCAACGCAACAGGGATGCATTTTATTTACTTTATGCCGTCACTATTTTATACTGCCGGCTTTGGGGCCGCCTATAAGATTTTTCGTCTTTATTTTTATATTTTGAGGCTTAGTGGCGCTCGTAAATTCCTTTTTTTCCGATCTATACGAAAAATTATGTCATAAAAAACTTCTTCAAGTGGTCATTTTAGTCGACAGCTCTAACCCTATAACACCACTTTAAACCACTATACTTCTCAATATAATAGTCACTTAACTTAAACTGAAATAAGAGAGAAAATCTCAAAGAGTTTACGAATATAATTCACAGTCTAACTTCTTAATTACGAATAAAATATTTTTGTCTACAATTTAATGGTTTCTTTTCACTGGGGATGAACAATTTTGCAATTTCAAGTGCCTCACTTTAACAAGTAAAATTTGAAGCACTATTAATATCTGAATAAGAACTGATAAAAAGAACTTTTCTTTGTGTTTATCTTCATTATTTTTTGTCTTTATAATGAAAAAGATAACTAGCTCTTTAGGGATTTATTTAACGTTATTAGATAGAATGCTTTTTAGATTTAAAATTTCAATTTAAATATAATGAAAGCGAGTGTAATTGGAAACAAAGACTGCTTGAATACTATTAAAACTTAGTAGAGTTCTTAAATTAGTATTTTTGAATATTTTAAGTCTAGCAACACATACCTACTGTGCTTATTTAATTTTTTTTTGTCTTTGTCATCATTATTTTACATAAAGACCATGCAGATTATTCGATCCAACTTGTCGCGCAGAAATGGATCGAATTTTAATGAAGTGGTAGAATCATGCAGAATGTATAGAGTGCTATCGTATTAGCAAATATTCAACCGTTAAGTAATACAGTACTAACATTATTGCGTTCCAGTTTTAAGTGTAATGTTGCCAGAAAACTTAACGTGCAAATGACAGATAATATCTGATGTCTCATGGTGTTGTGAGTCTGTAGGCTGTGGTTACTGTTTACCATCCGTAAGCTTGTTAGCAACACGTATTCGTCTACTGCTTACCCCCTCCAAATATGGAAGTGTAAAGCTGAAGAGGTAATGACTTTTAATTGTATGTAGCCAAAGATTATTACCCAGACGTGCGAGTAGTTCCGCGTTAGGTACTTATAAGTGAAATTGATTGGTTACACTTAACAATTTACTCAGCGTTTGCAATCAGGAAATCATTTTCAATAAGGATTCTGTTGGGTTCCTATTGAACTTATTTTTGTGTTCATGTGGTTACTAGCTGGTTGAACCTCTCTAGATGGCTTTTAGCTAGACTGCTAGGAATATAAAAAACATATCCCTAGGTATTAGGCATTAAAATATCTAGCCACTTTGAATCAAACATTTATTTGTTATTGGAAAACCAACAGCTATACAGATTAAATAAACATTTAGGTATCTTGTTTCAGTAAGCAATTACAGGTTTTCACGCTTCGTGATACACTATACACTATATAATATTAATATAACGTGATACAATCCGTAAAAAGTAATTTTATATCAATCATTATATTTTTGTTTATTCTTAACCTCACCTATTTATTTATTGCAGATTTTTTAACTAGTGCTGGGAAGTCACGATTTCGTAGCTATGTATTACGTTGTCACAATAGCTGGTAAAAACCTTTTCAAAGATATGTCCACTCTGACCAAATTTTCGCTATAATCACTTATCCTTATAAATACATGATGTGAATTTTAATTTTGACCTATAAATTGAAATGAGTCTTTATTGAAATATGCAGGAATGAAATGTGTATTTATTTTGTGCATGCATTAATTATTGTAAATTACCTATTGAGTGTCTAACTACTCATGATAGGATTTCTCTTATGAGAAGGCTTAGGTCCACTACGTTTGTCTAGTGCCGATTGGCAAAACAACATTATTGTTTTATAGAAGAAAAAAGTTATTTTGTATAACAATCCAAAATTTGTGTGTTTAAATTTTGTTCCAAATAATCTTGGTGTTCTTTTGCTTCATTGGAGTATGCAATGTCACCTCTACGTCTTATACTCTTTGCCACTAATGTACACAAAAACGTCTATACAAATAGGTCGGCGGCCATATATGCGTGTCTACTAATTTGGCATGGCCAAGTACAGAAGATTGTTATTGTCATGTTATACAATGCTTAGCAACTTTATGAATGAACAATAAATTATAAACTTAACGATATTGCGTCTGGCTACCAACTTTATTTTCACTGTCAATGCCACTGAATCAGTTCAGGAAACAGAAGGTAACTCATTGATGAAAAGGCCCCATTTAGTGTTAAAAAACTAAAAACATTGACTTATAAAAGTATATTTGCAGAAAGAAATAAAATTTTATCACAGATTATGCGAGAGATAAAACTAACAATTTCTCTCGCTACCATTTTTTTAAACCGGTCGATCGGATTAATCTGTCACGGTAGTTTTTACTTCTACATTCAAAATCTTATCATTTGGTGAAAAATAGCAATGCTGTCTATGAAAAAAATAACTGGTAACTGCTATCTGTCAGATTAGCTGCCAAGATTAAAAAACGAACGCTGTTTCATTTTTTAAATTCAGTCACAGATAAAGATTACTTTGGGTAGAGCGCAAATCATGTTCACTTTTTCACAGAAAAATCTGGTTGGAGGAAAATATCGTGAACTTGGGACATTCTTCACATCATAAATAATACAGTAAGTACCTATAAAGGTGAGGGCTTTACTCACATATACATGACCAGATCATTTGAATACACATAAAAAAGATGTATTATTTGAGGGCTTTGCCTTTTTGGCACAATTACTGGCTAAATTGTTATTTTATACCAAAAGTTTTTACCTATGTCATAATTCTACTGCTTTGACATCAAAATAGATCTAGCAGCCCCTAGCGACCACGGAGTCGGAGGTTCTCTGTTCGATTCTCAGGTAGTGTTATTAGTTTTTTTAGCTAGATGATTTTACCAACAAACTTGAACTAGAATGGGGACAAAAAGATAAACGATTTTATTTATTTGAAGTAAAGAATATTCGTTTTTTTTTTATAAATGGTCGTTATCGATTTTATTATAGATGGCGCTGCCGTTTCCTGCCAGTCTATTTCTGAGGAGAAACCACTCTAAGATGTCTACATTATAACTTGGCTAAACATGGATATGTAGGTTTGCAAAGAAACTGGTTTAGGATGCCATGACCTGCCTCAATACATATCATTATAATCAGATGACACTTAATAAAAATAAATATACCTATCTCATCTTTTTATTGGGTTTCAAGCTGAGCAGATTATGTTATTAATTGCGACATTTTTTTTTAAATAACGCTCTAAAGACTTTCATTATTTTCCTATCTAAATACGTTTGAATAAGGCGCTTTTAATACAAAGTTAGTACGAATCACTAATGGCTACTATGTATTTACCGATTTCGAATCTTAGGCCTACTTGCGCCAACTTCTGAAATGTGTTTAAATTGTATTTAAACACGAAATTTCTATGAAAAATTGTGTTTAAATATGACTTAAACACATTTAAGAATTTGGTGCAAGTGGGCCTTAGTGTTTTTGGAATGAGAGGCTCGCGGCTAAGATATGAAAAATCCTAAAAATGGGATATAAATATTCCAAAGCCATATAGACATTATTTCTTGAATTTCCTTGCAATCATACCATCACGCCTGTTTTCCCCCAGGGTTAGGCAGAGGCGTAGGTACACCCACAGTTCGCCGGTATGTTTAGCTCCCATGTAATAGGGCGAGCCTAGTAGCAGTAACCGGGCACAAATTCCAAACTCCGAGCTGTTACTGGGAATTTCATAGAAAAACCCAATAACACTGTGCTCGTCCTGGGAGTTGAACCCAGAACCTCAAGCGTAGCAGTCGCGCTCAGGACCACTAGGCTAATGAGGCAGTCCCACAAAATCACATGAAGTGATATTTTACAGAACAAAAGACTATATTACCCTCGAAATCTGTAAGTAGGTACTTTCACGTCATAGAACTTCAATGTCTGTAGAAACGACGCGTTTAAGTACAGTTAGATAAAAAAAGTCCTTTACAAGGGCACAAGAAATGAAGGCAGTAAATTTGTACGTGATTTGATCGCGTTTTGTAACAATTACAATGAACAGTTTTTTTAGAGTTCGGTAGTTATAAATGACAAATGCACAAGTGTTTGTCCTTGTGTGTCATTCGGGTTTTTTATTGATTTATGACCTATAAAATAAAAATATGCATAGTCTGAGGAGTTATTTATAAACACTTGGAAACTAATTTACATTTTATAGAGTCCTAGCTCGAGAACGGAGGTAGGGGGTCACCTAAGTTATCTAAGAAGTTATCCACCTGAGATTGATTTTTACGAAATAAAGCCACATTTATGATAAGTTTCCTAAGGGACAGGTGCAAGTGTGCACCAACTTCTTGAATATGCTGTTTTGTGGAAATAAACTACTATAAAAAAATAAACTACTACCTATATGTTTAAATTGCATTAAAACCCAAAATTAATATGAAAAATTGTGTTTAAATACAATTTAAACATATTCAAGAAGTTGGTGCAAGTGGGCTTATGTCTATGGTTCAAGTCACGCTGTTTGCTAATGTGTTCACCTCATCTTTACGTACCTCTTCAATTTTTTTTTATGGCATTGCAGGCAAACGAGCAGACGGATCGCCTGATGGTAAGCAATTACCGCTACCCATGGATAACTGCAACGCCAGAGGTGTCACAAGTGCGTCGCCGGCCTCATAAAAGGGTTTAGGCCTCCGGTATCCTCACTCACTCGGTGAAGCACAACGTAAACGTTATTTCGCCGGTTTTCTGTGAGGCCGTGGTGTATTCCGGTCAAGCCGGCCTATTCGTGCTAAAGCTCTGTCTCCCGCAGTAGACAATTGGGCGATCTTTGACCCTATTTTTTCCAGAGAGAGGAGCGTAAGGAGTTTTGCTTAGCGAGTCCCCTAGCAACCAGCAAAATAGCAAATAGGTCCGCTAGCTTTTTTAATTTATATGCAGAACCCATCGCAACCGACAGTACTCAGCACCATTTTTTTAACATTGTTCTCAGTAACCGTATACAGTGAACCAAGCGCAACTTGTAGGCCAAGGTTGATCCGTACATCACGTACGTTTTTTTTTTGTGTTTTAACAATAAATTCACGGTTTTTAAAGTGGGGCGACGAAACACGCGATGTGTCAGAAGATGATGTATGTGTGTATGTGGCGAGAATGCAAGATTGTTTGTTTTCCGGGTGAGGTGGGGTGTTTTAGGCTTTTTGTGGTTGAAAAAGGCCGTAAGCGTCTAAGCAATTTTCAATCAAACAAATTAATTTATCAAAACTGTATTTAATAGTTTCTTTATCTCCATGCCTTGGAATGCACGTTACCCACGTCTATCATACAAATACTTCAAGATGAAAACAATAATTGATAGTATTCGTACTAAAAGCCGGACAACCAGAATACCATTAAAATGTCGGTTGTGCACATAGATTGGGTTGCAGTGTGTAAAATACTAATATTCATCTGCCCACAACATAAATGAGAAAACAGCTGCAGGATGATGGAGTTGATAAGTGTCTTCTTTCTCTCTTGACAGACGATTATGGTATCTTATCTTATCTTGTGTGGGGCCGAGGCAGCAAGGCATCAGAGCACTTCGATCCTATGGGAGCTTTTGTACTTCCCTTAGATAACCTATTTCTCATCCTGTACCAGTTCTGCCATGAGCTTTACAATGAGGCCTGGGGTCTTCTGGTCTTGGATAACCCTGCCCCACGATAATAGTAGGTTTTGAACTCATTACCGCGAGTATAGGAATAAGTTTATAATCCACCAATGCAAAACTTTAATGTTATCGATCTGAAAATGTCTCTCGTACTTTAAACTCGCTCGTTCTAAGGCTCCAATTTCAGACACGGATTGAAATTCTACATCGATTTATATGCAAATGTTCACAGAGTTATTTTAAGATTGCTTCTTGTAACATCATGATATATAGTTCCAAATCAATTGTTTAACATAGCTGTTGGCGATAAAAAGCGTCTAAATTAAAATCTAGACACGTTTTTTGCGTATCCGTTTGCCTAGTCTAAAAGCAGACATTTGAATTTCTATGAAATGAGGTGATGAAGGAAAGGTTTCGAGTTAAAAAGGACATTTATACGTGCTATTGTTTACCCCAGCTGGTTTGGATAGGAAAATGTATTTTTTTGGTATTCCCAATTGTGAATTGGTACCTTTTTACGATTGGTACGTCGAATTAGTTAATCTGAATATACCTAGGTACATGTCAAAATACCTACGTCATGTTACTCTAATTCGTCTTAAATTGTTCTTTCGACCTGTTCGACGTGACACAAGTCATTCTGTTGTTATTGAGCTTTTTGTTGCTTTTTTATAGTTTTAGACTATTTTTAGTTTGACTATTAAAACTAGGTATTCTCAAGGTGATCCGAGATTATAATAAATAACAGCTGCTAATAATTTTGTGAGTCAACTGGCGTGAACGGGTTTCTGTTATGTTATCGGTGTAGCTTATCTTCTGTTAGGCTTTGAGACGATTAAACGGTTACATGTAGTTATCTTTCAAGTCAAGGATCATTTAGTTATAAATCCTCCTCTTGATGAAATTCTTCTTTATTAGCATCTATTCACTCCTTACTGAGTGTAGGCCTCCTCCATTGCAACCAATTCCTCTCGGTGTTACCTTCTTCATGAATTTTTCCTGCAATTTTTACGATGTCGTCAGTACATCTATCCAGCTGACAACTGACACTTCTTCGCCCGATCCTCAGTCTTCACTCCAACACATTCCTGCTACCCTTGCCATCGGTTCTTCGGCTAATATGTCCCGCTCACCTCTATTTGCATGGTGAAATGGCTTGGGCCATATCTACAACCTTAGTGCGTTCCCGAATGTCAGTATTGTTTTTATTTATATTAAAGTTAGGTCTCAGTCTAACCAAATACACTATTTACCCACCTTTTTCCTAAGATTATAAATTCAGAATGTGACGGCAATTTTCAAGGTTCGAATCCTGCCCGCAGTCGCCTTTTCTTCACAAAAATTTCTGCTTGCAATTTTGTTTTAATTTTTTCTGGTAATCCTGGTACCCAAAGGATTCAGGGTCTCTTATTGTCGGGTTACCACTTGCGTCATCACTGTGGAAGGCGTCAAGTAAGTAATAGTCGAGAGTTAAAAAAAATGCAATTAATACGAGTTACATACCATTCCGCCTGTATTCCCTTAAGGGTTAGGCAGATGCGTGATAATGTATAGGTACCCATATTTCGCTGGTATGTTTAGGTCCCATGTAATAGGGGGCGAGCCTAGTGGCATTAACCGGGCATAAATTACAAACTCCGAGCTTCTACTGGGAATTTCATATAAAAACCCAAACATAGCTCGAACTTGGAATAGAACTCAGGACCTGTAGCGTAGTAGTCGCGCTCTGGACCTCTAGGCTGATGAGGCAGTTATTAATAGGAGTTTAACCTTATATATTAGTTTCATACAATTTTGTTCAAGCGTAATGATTATAATCAAGCCAGTTTCAATTGAAGGTCCACAATATACAAAATCAAATCTATCTTGCACAATAGTAGCAATGAATAATGATACGAAATACGCTCTCAAATATAACATTTTGCGGTACCACCCATCCATCAAGTTTCGTAACAAATCTTTATGTTACAGTATTGTGTTATATCAATCTGTGTTCTGCATTGTTCGCCTTAATGCTTGACTTTTACTCAAGGTTACACAAAGGTTAAACACAACATAAAATGCCACGACATGAGTTTATGACATTTTAAAATAATTTAAAAAGAAATACGTACATCAAGGGGAAATAAATGTGGAATTAAAAGTTAGGTTAGGTTAGCCTACTCCAAAAATACTTCAAAATGTAAGTACTAAAGCCAAATTAATATTATGTTGTAATGTTACGTTTTTACACCTAAACTGCTGAACCAATTTTGATGTACAGATAGTTTGGACTTTGGGAAAAGACTATCTGCCCTCTAGGCTATATTTTGTTTCAAAAAGTCGGTGAAGCAGCGGGTACTAACTACGTAAACAACTTTCTAATGAGATATTTTGTTAAGCATTGTGAAACAGTAGAATTACTTTTTTAGCCACTATTAAAAATAATACATATATATGACTCATTATTTTTCCCTAACAGTAAAAAACACAATACGAGCGAACGTTCTCTTCCACGATCCTTATGTTACAATATAAACAATTATTTGCATGCTTGTAAAAAACATAATCCGAGCTATTACCCACGGACGTGATTAGATTGAGGTACAGTTAAACAAACAAACGAGTGCATTTTATGCGAGATTATTATTACAATTATGCGAATATGTAATTATGAATTATTGTGTGCAATAGGTAGTAGGGAAAATTATCTCTTGTTTTTCTTTTTATACATTATAATATTAAGCATCTTTTTATGTAACAATTTCATGGACAACAGTGATTTCTGTTTTAAAAATGTACCTATCTATTTTAAATTATATTTAAGAATATTAACTTTCTTCATTTTGCAAATCTCGTTATTAACTTTATGAATATTTTTATGAGTTGCTGATCACATTTCAGGTTCAACCAGAGATAATATTAATATTATTAACATAACATTCAATTTACGTTATAATTTTGTTATATTATTTTGATTTTCGAATAATTTTGCGACATCGCATTGTTGCTGACTGTACAGAGCATATCTCAACTGTATAATAGAACCGGTTTAAATTATTATAACTATGATAGTTATAAATTTTATACTATTAAGCACGGTACTCGACCTTGCCCGTTTGTTTATAACGATTCAACTACGAAACTCGCCCACAGGCGCAAATGTAATTTATATACCTACTTCTACTTGTATAATAGGTGTAATTATTTTTTGGTATGAATAATGACGTGCTACTGGTAGAAAAAAAATCTGTTTTACAAGTAGATTTGATTGTTAGTAATAATAATACCAGGTAATTGCCTATTTTGAATAAAAGACGTCTTCTAAGTCAAATAAGGGATCAGTATTTACCTTTCAAGCTATTAAAAATTCAGAGTTCTTGTACTTTCTAATAAATGTATTAGATTTTTGCAAAGGGTTACTGCATGGGATTCTTCAAACATAACATAACATAACATACCATCACGCCTGTATTCCCCGAAGGGTTAGGCAGAGGCGTACTAATGTACACCCACAGTTGCCGGTATGTTTAGGTCCCATGTAATAGGGGGCGAGCCTATTGCCATTAACCGGGCACAAATTCCTAACTCCGAGCTGCTAATGGGAATTTCATAGAAAAACCCAATAACACTTTGCTCGACCTGGGAATCGAACCCAGGACCTCTAGCGTAGCAGTCGCGGTCAGGACCACTTGGCTATTTAGGCAGTTCTTTAAAAAGAGTGTGAAATTATTTTTACACGGGTTCCTCTGGTGTTGCAAGCGTCCATAGGCTACGGTAACCACTTACCATCAGGCGGGCCGTAAGCTTGTTTGCCACCTTACTGTTATAAAAAAATGTATGATTACAAATAAATTTGTAGTCAGTATTTTTTAAATACCCTACTTTTTCGCTTCTGCCTTAAATCATATTCCATACAGAAGGATAAAATAATTGTATGTTAATTGTTTTTTTAAAGCCTATTGATATCACTGTTTTAATGACTCGACAGCTTTGATACTAATACACATATGGTTAAATATCAAACTTTATTTATCTAGTATAAGCAGACCTTGCATTTATAGTATTTTCTTTCCAATCAGAGGTCAACTTTTAGTGAAAATGAATAGCTTGATATAAATTATATGCACAATGTAGCCCGAAGCTCCTTGAGTGGAAAAAATAGTAATATGAGATTGTTATTAACATCTTACAAAATGCTTTAGGGTATTTTGTGCATCTATTTCAATGTTTTGTTTATAACTTATTATACATTTATATTTGATTGCGTGTACAATTTCTTCTGTTATTTTTAAATAATGTTGGACAGCATTCATCCTATTAAAATATTATTCATGCATTATACTTTTTGTATATGAAAAAGTGGTGTTTGTCATTGCGGTATTAGACTTTTATTTTAATTAACGCGATGACGTTTCTTCTCAAAATGAGAGAAAACATTTAGAAAATCTCATAAACGAAGGTCTGCGGTTTGAAAATTGGGAACTAGATAATTAGTGTATTAAATACGTTATCATTACGAACATACAATAAAATAAAATTCCTCTTTTGCACCAGACAGCAAACCTCCATCTCTAAGCCATAAACGAAACGTTCTCTTCCAAACCAGTTCATTTACGATAAGGTTTCACATCAGCTAAGTGGTTAATAATCGATAATTGTCATGTTCGGGTTCAATTCCTGTTTGATACCCGTTTCTAATTTGACCTAGTATTAACTGGAATAACATTTCTAAGTTTATAGTTTATTAGTGGGAAAATAAAGATAATATTAAAAGCTTTCAGTATATATAAGGTGCGTGCCAACGTTTAATCCACTCTCGACCCCAAAAAATTGTTTATGTTTGTTTCCTCTCAACCCTTAAATAGAGTCTGAATTTCGATACAAAGGACATACATACCTAGTCTACTTTTGACCCCCAGTTCGGTAAGTACCTAAAATGAATATTTTAGTACAATAACGCGTGCCAATAGGTTGGAAAAAAAAAGTTTTATTGATTTGGTAATACTTATCCCTAAAACTTAAGTGATCAGTTTCGCCACTCACACAATAATGTTGCTATATCTCCGATCAAAAATTTAGTTGTCCTATATATCAAAACTATTATTATTTTGTAAAGTATTTTATATAATTATGTACGCTGATGCCACTTTGATACCGATAAAAATAATAATTTGTTAAAAATATATAACAAAATATAATTATTAGTGAGCATGTTAATTTATACTTTTAATAAGTTACCGAGGTCGCAAATAATTATATACAAAAGTAAAAATAATATATTTTCATATTGAAAGTGTATTTTGGTTACATGGCTATCAATTCAGCTCACCCTCGAGTAACAAATAATGCTTAAACACCAAAACGGCGGATGCAAAATATCATTACATACAGAATTTATGATTTTCGAAGATAAATTGGATCCTAGTACGGTTCGTGATTTCCTGAGTTTAATATATTCCGAAGAGCGAACGACTGCTTGTTGGCTTTAAAGGCTGCCACAGAGTATCACTCTACACAGATACGACAGTTCGATTACACTTAGTCGGTATTCTACCTACAAGTTTCTGATTAGGTCTAAGATGTTCGGTGACTTCGAATGAGAATGTCAAACACTATTCGGTATTTGCGTTCGAAATTTGAATAACGCAATACATTGGGGGCTGAACAATATTAGTTGTAAAGTACGTTTCTGAGCTATAAATAGCAATACATATTATCACGGATTATCAGACTATTGTTCCACATTAACGAGGTACGGCAATGGAATAATTATTTTATTGCTATAGAAATTATTGCAACGTAATAACATGATTATTTAATATATTCATTTGCGAGCAGCTTGTTATTGCATATTAACACATTATCATAAACCTTTTATAGAATTGTATAACTTTTCCAATCACAACAACACTGTAAGGTTACATAAAATATATATAATAATTAATTTAATTTAGTCTATATAATTCCTATCTAAAAACAATATTACGAGAATTAGAAAGTGATACAAAGTGAAATATTAGAAGCACTTAGCACACAAAAATAATGACTTTCTGAAATCACTGTTCATCAAACCACAAAAATACGTTTAACCCAGCTCACGTTACTCACAGCGTTGCACGGCGCATAGGCATAATACATGCGTAATTACGACCATCTGTATGTCATCTGTATGTCATTAGCGCACGCGTCACGTTTACGCGGGAACGTTAGCCGAATGTCAATGAATCGCTTTTTATACTCGAACCCGTAATGTTTATTGAATCTCGCATTGACTTGCGTAGATCAAAACTGTGGCTATGAATAACCTTACTGCCTAATAGGCTTGTAAGAAAACGTGAAGCTATTATGTTTATGTAATTTAAATTATGTGCCGTAAATATAAGGTCGTGTAGGCTTAAAAGGTTACTTCATATTAGTATTGTAATGATATTTTGTATGTAAATGTTATTTGAATTTTAACATTAACAATATTTTGACAACAAAGACGCATTTTTTGAATTATGTCTATAAACATACGTAGTACTGGTTCTAACATTAAATAACCAAATCACGGTTTGTTGACAGTTACAAAACAATGCATATGCATAATTTATTGCAAATCTTCCGTCATATAAATCATTATAAAGGTTTGACGAGTACCTATAAGACAAGGTGACATTAAAGTGACGATAAACACGGATGGAATTTTTAGAGCACTGATAAATTATTATGCAGTTTATAAATCAAGCATTTACAGCGTGGAGCCAACAAGTACTATACCAGAAAGGGAAGTTGAGGTGCATTTATACACAGCTGGACATAGCTTAGCTTATTATACACAGCTGGACATAGCTTAGCTTATTATACACAGCTGGACATAGCTTAGCTTATTATACACAGCTGGACATAGCTTAGCTTATTATACACAGCTGGACATAGCTTAGCTTATTATAGACAGCTGGACATAGCTTAGCTTATTATAGACAGCTGGACATAGCTTAGCTTATTATACACAGCTGGACATAGCTCTGAGAACTGACAGCCACTGGGGCAGAAAGTTTCTCGAGTGGAGACCACGCACCGGAAAGCGTAGTGTGGGACGACCTCCGAGATGGACGGACGACTTGGTTATGGTCACTAGGAATCGTTGGATGCAGGCGGCATATAACCCGTCCCTGTGTACGTCTGTGGAGGCCTTTGTTCAGCAGTGGACTATTCATCATGAAATGTTGTAAGTTATTATACCTGGGTATATTAGTATAGGCTGACCAGAAACTCATACGCACAGCTACGTTTACCACGGTCAATCCATGGGTGGATGACCAATTTGACTATAACGAAATCTGATGATATAAGATGATAGAAGCCTATGAATCTGGCAACCAAAGTTAATGGTGTTTGATTTAAGAGTGTCTTATAGAAACAGATTCACATGACAGCTCGATGTATGTCCTATACCAATATTCAGCCTCTTCTAAGTTACATTTATCGACTAATATAGTCAGGAAAGAGCTATATCGATGATGTCAACACCAACTCTATCCAGATGCAGCTCAATGTCATTATACTGACAATGTCCTCATTAAAAATGATCGTAAAAATATAAGACCCCTCATATTCTCTATCGGAGATATAAGCCTCTTCCCTCCCGTAAGTTATCACTTTAATAACCATTTTTGTATGATATAGGTACCAGTAATATTCACACAAATGTAGGTTACGAAAGTCGTTAATGCGGGACTATGAGGATAGTGATAACAGCTGATTTATTTTACAGCTTATGTGGAGAGGAAAATGCTTTGTAGATACATATACCCAGTATCTATAATAAGTTTCATGCATGGCTTGGACGAACAATATTTTTATGTTAAACTATTTTCTTTCTTTAAGGTAAATTTAATATATCAAGGTAGTGCTAGGTACCTTCTATCTTTGACAAAATACTCTTCAAGACATTCCATGCACCATAATGAAAATGAGACATACGAAAATGAGGAAGTAAAAAATTGAGAAGCAGTGACACTTCTTAATGAGGAACAAGTTACAATTAATGGAGTTCTACTTCAGCATAATTCCTTAGTCAGAAGCTTTACTATTGTCAAGTTGTTGAAAGGAGCCGATTCTTCTCCAAAAGCTTTATGCATCTACAAATCTTCCCTAACAAAAAATATCAGACTTCAGACTCAGGTGTCATAACAACAAACACTTGCAAGCTCGACAAACGAGACCCGCGGACTCTAACAAGTAAAACTTAAGTCATCCCGACTGTTATGAATGTAAAGTAAAACAGTTGAAATGCAATTTGTTTCTGGACTCGTCTGGAATAGGGCGAATATCAGCTGGTTTAAGAATAAGATGATGAATGTAGATTAGTAGAAACAGAGAAAACTAACAAAATAACTAAACCAGAGAAAATAAATCATTATTGCTTTACTGCTTATAAGAAATAGTTTCAATTACAGCTAATACAGATAGTTTGTTAATTTTACCATGCGTAGTTTAGACTATTATAGTCGGTATATCAATATAATCATACCACATCCAGTCATGTTGATTTTAATCCATAGAGTAGGTAAATATTTTTTTAAATTAATTTCGTCTGTCTACTCAATATTTAGTTTTAAGTGCTAGTACACACAGATAAAAAATATAGTCAGTCTAATATAAAGACGAACAAGTTTTCTTCTACAACCTGGCTTTGAAATTTAATATTAACAAATGCAAGAAAAAGAAGATTTAGACTTCTGTGTCGCCTCCACAGAGAGAACGCGAAGTTATAAAACAACAAGACTTATAAGACAGGAACAGCTGTGAAATTTAAATCTCCTTGGCGATATGAATGCAAAATAAACAGTGGTAATGCAATTTGCAATATCATTTACAGCTGGATGCGGTTCCCACTAATGTCGCCTTGGTCTGCGACATTCTGGAGTTATGGCAGGAGTTTCGGGTTTCTGGATTTGATTGGAAATTAAAGAGGAAGAAGGCTTTGATATTTTCTAACATGATTGGGATAACGCGATAAAATCCGTAAAAAGTAGTTTCATTTTTTTTAACGATTGTAATGTGTTTTGTGCATCAAATAAAAAAAATAAAAAAAATACAATGTCTAATATTCGGGTAAGTGTCAGAAATCAGTATGATTGGGAATTTAAAAATGCTTGGAAGATTCACGAAGGTGGATTTTAAGGAAATCGGTATTCTTAATTTAATTTTATGAGTTATTGAAAAAAAGACGAATAAGATAAAACTTGTAGTAGATTGAAATTTTATAGATTGTCATGAATAATGAAAATAAGTCATTAAACTTAGAACAATGACATCAGCAAATATTTCTAAACTATGCACGGGATACATAGCAACCAAAATCATTACGTACAAAAGAAATCACATCACAAGCCTTTTTCCGTATATCAATATATGCCGAAATTATGTTTGCCAAAGACGAGGAAAATTTGTAACCGCCAAAAACAACACAGAATGAAGTGCAATCAAACTTAGTGTTTACTTTAACATATGCGAGCGTCTTCTTTGGAATAACACCTCGGCGCTTACCAACTTTCATGCACTTAAGGCTTCACATTATAGGTGGAGCATCACTGAAAATGTAGACAGGGCGTTGACCTTCACATATAGTATTTGTTTAAGACGAAGTAACAATGAGTCGTCGACTCTAAAAACATAATCGAGAAGTTAAGTATGCAGTATTGAAACCTCTAATCAAGATGGTTTTGGTTTTTAAAAGGTGATAATCTGCAATAATCGCATTAGTATTGAGGTTCCAAATCATATTTTAGGTAACTCTTCCTACTTTTTTGGAAAACAAAAGCATGAATAACTATCATTTAGGTACTTTCGGTTAGACAAATAGCATTGTTATTGAAGCAGCATTGCATAGCTTCAATGACGGAGGATTTTTATTAGACGATTTTCTAATTATGGTGTTTTTTTTTCGAAAATAGAACTCGTTAATAACAATTCAAAATCTGTTGTCAAGCAAAAAGTAATTTAGGCATCAATTACAACAAAGTACCAAACCATTTTATACCTACTCGTCTTCGGTGAAGTCATTAAAGTCTTAATGCCATACAATAAAACTCCACCCCGTACCTGTACACAGCACTTTCAGTAACTGCATGCGTAATAAATGCAGTTATTACCATACCAAGTATAGGACAAGGAGTTGAAATTTTCTACCTCATAAAGCTACGACTTTGTAACGTCTACGCTCTTGGTAAATACTTGTTCTTTGGCAAAGTTGTAAGTAGCAAATGACGAGTCTGAGAGTTTTATTACTCATGTTTAATCTTTGGTACTTATGTTAAAGTGCAATAAATATAATATTAGCTGTTAATATTAAATGTTACTTTTTTAAATGTTTAGACATTTTGCAACAAGGTGGGCAGACCGGTTTATTTAAACGCTATATAAACTAAAATTTACCTAAATTCCAAGAATATTAGACAAAAGTAACCTTTTAAAAAATTTAAAACTCCAGTTAAAGATAGCCCAAAAGATTTTTAAGGTCCAACTAAGGTAGTATAAAGGTCAAATATAAATTCAAAATCTAATTTTAAAGTGTCTCAGTAGAATTTAAGTGATAAATCTCCTAGTTAGAAACAAACACGCAAGTCGTATGAAGAAAGTTTGTTAATTACAATCGAATGAAACTTTCTTGTGTCATCCCAAGCTTTAACTTTTGACATACTGATGTAATTACGTTTATTTTTGTACTTGTCGTAGTCTAGTACTACATTTGGTACAATGGAAAATTGTATAACACTTATCACACTACGTATAGCCACTGACAGCTTTATTAGCTCAATTTGTAAAACATCTCGAAATTTATCGTTAAGATGTTGTCTCAATATAAATTCAGATTTACGCAACACCATATCTAAGCTTCTTTAAATTCCTCTAACAGTTTGACACGCATTTCACGCACGGCTAAGAGTACGCACAATCCTCACGCTATTAAAACGCACCGCGATAACATCGAGATAGTCGTGACAAATGACGATGATGTGAAATGTCACGCAGACCATTAAACCACAATGGACGCCAATAAAATGAGATAAGTTCGACTGAGAGGAGCCAGAATAGCTACTTCGTGATCATTTTAGTTTTGAAGTAGAAAGCATGCATCGTTAAGAACACCAAGGGATTATGTCAAGTGGTAGAAATGAGCATATTCCTGCTGAAAAACGTGTCAAATTCACGGATTGCTTTGAAAAAATTACATTGATACTGATAATCATAAACTGATAGTAGATCGTTAGTTTATGGCTGTTAGCACTAGAAATACCACGGTAGCTTAACTGAATCCATAAAATCGTTTTAAATCGGGGCTTTAATAGAATGATCTGGAAGTAGCTCATCTTAAATTAGTCGTTGCAGAAACATAATTACATTAAGGAAGTTAATAATATTAAAATGCACTACAATAACACGTCTTGTCTTAAAATTACTTACTCGTAAAAAAGTTACCTATTTCATGATTTTTTAGGTCTGCTTCTTCATGAAAATTGTAATTATAAAGAATTTCAATTGGAAATTCCTCAAAAACTTGCGGAATTCACGTAATTGAAGTTAATTGCAGAGCATAGCTTAATGCTAGGTCTCTTAGCAACTAATTACATGCACCTATATTAAAACTTCCTAAAAAAGCATTTAGGTTAATATTATATGCGGTGCTAAGTGTATATATTAATTAATAATCAAGGACTTGAGGTTAGTTTTTACCTGTCTAGCTTAGAAAAAAACAATATCGTCAATATAAATATAACTATGCACAAAATATTAATTATTAAATTAAAGTGAGCTTACTTCAAGCGCTCTTTTCATCACTGATTCACTCTGTCCTAAGTTTGTGGAATATTCTATTAAGTTAGCCCCCAACACAAACGCTATAAAAACAAGAAGCTACAAAATATTTACAAGGAATTCCTCAGCTCATCTTAGTTATCGTCGAAAAGCGGAAACTCTCGTAAATCCACCCTGTCAATGTTTTAAGTTGCCAAAGTAAAAACTTGAAGTTCCAGCGAAACCACTGCACCTCTTAATATGGAACTTTAATAAAGTTACTTTGCAACAAATTGCATAGTTTATGATCGAGGATTAAAGTTCAAGCGAATAGTTTGACTTTCAATTGATGTTTTAATTGAGTTTGTTGCTGTAGAATTTTTGGTGAGTTGTTAAATTTAATTTTGAAAGAACGCTTTGAATTTTTTGCTAATATTTTGTATTTATTGGATCGTAAAATTATGAATATTAGGTAAGTACCTAGAGAATAATAATATATAAAAGGGCAAATTCTTCTACTTATATAATCGACTGATTTCTAACACGTACTACGTTTATAACGCGAATATTAGACATACAGATATAAAATAATTTTTAGGGGTGTACTTTATGGGGAACCATAATACAACGTGGTGAATCAAGTTACATCAAACTTGAAAATTCTCAAACATATCAATACCAAAATATGCAGTATACAAACCAAAATTATATTTGGAACGGACAAATCCTAAATAGCGCATACACGACCGGCTCTATTCAAAAACGCTAGCTTCGCAAATATGCTACACTCCGAATGTCTACGTTTCGGTCTGCCATCTGAATAAACAGGTAACAGTCTTATTCAGGTAACATGTGTGTTTCAACGGGTGCATTCAGATTTTGTTAATTAAAATCAGATTCGAATTTCAGATATGCAGACTGCAATCTCCATAGCACATTCATATTATAATAATGTTGCGATAAATAACAATATATTAAATTAATTAAATGGCACGCCTGAAGTTTCACAACATTTAGAAGATTCCTATCTTGAAATACCGACTTAATTTTCCATTCAAAATTTCAAAGATGAGCGATGTGCAGGTCAAAAACCCGAAGCTAAATTAAACAGGAATTTAAATCAAAAAGAATTTTGGTGAAATAAAGCGTCAGAAAATTTTTGCAATGAACATAATAAATGTAATACTGAAACTGCATTCGAAATTCACTGCGTTAATTACTGCGTCAAGGTAACGTATAAATGAGGTGAACTAAAAAAATGCTTCATGTGCACGCTACGAGATTCAATCTCCTAATAATGGGCGAGTAATGTTGGCAAGAAAAAATAACACCACAGCATGATATGATCGCAAACATGCGAAAGAATATATTAGCCAGTAAACAGTTTTAATTATGCAAAACATTTTTAATTGTACCTTGAACTTATTCAGACACATTGCGTGCATTGAGGGCATGGAAAATACTTGATTTATTGGTTATTATAATTCGAAATAATTTGTTGAAGATTTACATCATCTAGAATTTTATCTTTATTACGAACGATTGCCTTGTTTGTGCCTTCATTGATTTTTGGAGTCTACCTATAAAATGGGGATCAAGTTCCAAAATTTTCTATAAGTAATGAAACTGGAACAAATATTTTAATTTTGACTTTCTACCGCGTCAGCGTGTACCAAAAGGATTTGGAGTTTCATTAAAACATTCAAATTTTAGCGGGACTTTTGATATATTTTAAGATATAGTCAAAGGGAACTCACAACCTCTTAAGAAGTTATAATCATACTTAAGTCAAGACTAATTGAACTCTTAATTAAGTTAAGTGTAACTCAGTGAAATGTCCCAATTTCAACGGCTGACGCAAAAGTTATCGGGGATTTCAATGAAAATTTATTAGTTCAACTATTTGTCAAAATTGTCCCCGAAGGGTCGGGTCCGTTGGACTTCTGGCAAATATCGAATTGAATAGGCAATTTGTTTTGAGGACCTTATGACTGTTTTCCTTTGAAATATGTTTGGATTCTATATTAATCTAAGTACTTAATCAAATCATAATTCATTCTCAAGGAGTATAGGAAATGACCTTCGCTATACACTTGAGCGGAAGCTATGTGTATGATTATTTCAACCTAATGATATACATAAATTCCGGTATTGAGTTTAAATACCATGAAATATTACAATATTTGTTTAAATTTGACAGCGAAAAATTTTATTAACACCATTCACGAGTAGATGGTATCTGAACCCTATTTGCGAGAAACAATACTGACCTCTGAAACAGTTTGCTTCTTGTGTAACATTAAATGAACTATATCTAAAGAAAAGTCATTCAAAAAAATCAAAAGATACGACAAAACATGTAGAGGTACACAAGCTATCCGTGTTAAAACAACGCTGGTGTCGCTTGGATATTGTGAAATATGAACGGGGATCACCGTGTCATTCCCTCGCCTGCTCAACGAATTTATCACGTTTCTGTCCGTCCATACGTATGCTGTGCTCCAGATATTGAACGCTTTACGAAACGAATTGGAGGATCCTAAAATATTTGTTATGTGTGTGTTTGTGACTGTGTTTTGAGTTTTTCAGACGAGAATTTTTGGCATCAGTTGAGGTCCGGTTTATTGGATATGATTGAGTGTTTGTTTCAATTCAGGTGAAGCTTGAACGATATTGGCTTCTGAAATATGTGCGTTATAATGGAATTTTGACAGAGGTAAATATTGAGATACTATCAGTATTCTAAATCAAAATGTGTATGAACCAATCCAGTGGCAAACATCCACATATTTAACGACGACAAAAACATTTTGTGTATTCATATTTCGTCCAGGCTGTCATCCGTGATAGGTCATATAAAACCCCCGAAATATCCATTTTTATGTAAACCCGGTTAACGTCCAAAACGTGTGTATATGAAGTGTGCAAAAAAGCAACAATGGTTAGACTGAGTCCTTACTTTTGATTTATTCTCTTTCCGCACATTCACTGGACATCATTTCATTTCACGTTAAAGCAAAACACGGTTATGCTTTTATTTTCCCGTTGAGATATTTCATCTTTAAGCCATTCATTTGCCGTTCCTTCGTAAGACGTAAATTTGTTTGGCTTTCTTTAACAGATACTTGTTTGCTTAAACTTGCAAAGTTTCGCATCTCCCGAGATAAGACACTAGACTACTGCAATATCTCGTTAGCGCCGAATTTAAGTGAATCTGGACTAGTTAAGACTGTATCTTTACCGAGGTGATATATATCCTTATAATACACCGTCACTTTTAATTAAAACGGAGATTTCAAAACTTTGAAATTTAATACGGAATTGCGGCGGAGCAATAAACCGTATCTGTTGTTTATGTGAGCCATCAAACCAAGATAACACCCGTCTTTACATCCAGAGTTTAAGTTAGTGTCATTGTTTCGTAACTTACAAATATAAACGATGTTTGGGAACAACGCGAAGCTTTAACATTCATGAATAACATTAAGCCCCCTCGTCCTGTTTTGAATATCGCGAAGCTCTTTTCAAACCAACTTTACAGAGTTGTATTTATGCTTATTGCCTTTTAGGGAGGCTATTTTTCGTGTGAGTTTACGACCATTACAATATTCACAACTAAGCAATGGACAGGGATGGAATCCCCGCAGGCCGGACGTTAAAAGAACAATCCGACGTTCGGAGGCAATAAGCCTCTATTTGAAAACGTCCCAAAAGGTTTGCTCTTAAAACACGGTCCGTCTACGATGGTAACCGACATGCAAAGCGTCGCATTTAAAAGAGGAAAGAATAAAATACGTACGGTTGAAAGCAAACAGGAAAGTTAGCCGGGAGCGGCGTACCCCCACAACTTGAACGAAACAAGTTTTCTATGGACATTATTTAAGTTTTGCCTGCAGTAGACACTATATTAAACGTATCAGAGTTGAGTTTTAAAAGTCCCGCCGATACGGCTGAGTTGGCCCGCGAAACAGCCACAGCTTGGAACACTTGGCAAGGAGCGCCTATAGGAAAAATAAAAGGCAGGCAACAGTTTGCTGTCAACTTGTACTTGCTTGTACGACTGCGGAGAATTATTGTTTGAAAAAAAAAGAGCCGGTTTCAAATGTTGACTTTGGTGATTTTTTGAGCATGTGATAATTTTTTTGCATATAAAGCCTAATTTAAGCGTAGAATCCAAGTAACAAGAAAAAGATGAATAGGCAGAAACAAACTAAAACAATAATATTATATCAGAAGCACTTCTTTCTTAATGACTTGCTCGAGAAAGATTCTCTCCTGCTCGAGATTTTAGTTGAAAAGGCAATTTTTTTTAACGAATACCATAAATACAGTATGACTGGTTCAGACATGCATTATTCTGAATTTGCAGGCAATGTGTCTCGCCCATTAAAAGTACCCGAGAGCAAACAGAATTTTATATCAGGAATTAAAAATGTAGTGCACAAAGTACTAGACTTTTCCCTTTGTTTAGTACTGAAAGCTTATTAGCTGCTAGAATTTCTAGGAATGGCTTTTATAATCTCTTTTTGATGGTATCATTGTATTTTGTGTTGAATAACCCGCTATTCTTAATAAAAGCTTTGTATTGATTAATGTTAGGAGCTTTGTATATCTTGGAAATTAAAATTATTTTGTAGAATCACAATCTCTGAACTGAAAATTAGCAGGGAAATAAATTATCTTAATGTTGAATAGTAAAGATGAAAAAATACTTGGGAGAGTCACCTGTTTAGCAGAATAAAAATATAAGAAACAAGTTGTACAAAATGTACTCAAAAGACTTAATAAAAATACTAATGCTAATTTCTAAAGCAAAGTAACCGAAAAAGACCCGGTTTTATAAAAAAGGCAACAGAAACCCACAGCAACATAAACACATTCATCTGAATTAAGAGCACCGTCCACAAACAACGAATGGAAACAATTTTCTATTTCGAAATGTCTTACTTGGCCCACTATAATTTAATATTACACGAACAGCCCGCTTTGGGCGGAGACTGCTGGCTTTACTAGGATTGCGAGAGTGAATAATTTGACTATGGAGGGCTTGGTACCGCGGACGCCTCGCTTGCAATTTATTTGCAACTAACGAATTGGGGCGAATGATGTATGGCTGGAATTTAATTCGGGAGTTTACTGTTCTTGGATACTAGATGGCATTAGACTCATCGCGGTATTAAAAAAACTAAGATTTTTATTGATTTCATTTTAAATAACATCATTCAATTCCACCCATTCCAAAAGCATACGCGTAAAAATCTTATTTGTAAGTTCAAAGTAATATTATAAACTTGTTCTATGGCAACGAAATCTTATCTCACAACAAATCCAACAAATGTTTTACTCAAGGCACGAGTATCTGCAGGAACAAAATCTCTAATAGGCTGTTACTATTAGATATCGAGACGGTAACACGAGCCTATTATTCTTGCGGTATCTCAAAGATTGAATGCTATCCTTCAGCCAATTACCCAGACCGGTGTTTCGTTACCAACTGTTTTGACGTAATATGCGTAACTCAATTGTGTTGTGGTTTTAGCTTGGTATTCTCTGGTTAAATGTAATGTATTTTTTTGAGCTGATCGCCTGAAGACACTGTAATATTATTGAAGATTATTGTCGGAATAAGGTCTTTATTTATTCTGATTCGATAGCTTTTATAGGTCTTGTTTGAACTAAGAATGGTATGATGTAATTCAGTGATCCTATTACAGTTTTTTTTATTGATATTAGAATAAAAGCCAAGTTGACCGTTGTTAGGATCGGGAGATTTAAAAGAAAAACCAAGGCGGTATGGGTAAATGGTAAGCAATCAATTTTAATTAAGGGAAATGGCAGTCATTAGGGTAAGTCAGAGGACGTTAAAACCCACGGAGTCGAGGTGAAAGGTGGCGTGATTAGATAACCGGTTATCATGACCGATAGGCATGTAGTAAGGAAAATACTTTCATAATAGTAAAGACGATATTTTTTTAAATATTCTGTGAGTTATTTTGTTTTTAGCGACTACTTACAGATATTTTTTTTTACAAATAAGAACCTACTCAAAAAAGTATGATATACACTCCATTATAGGTAGTTTGCTACAATCACAATACCTACAAAATCTTTGGATTGGTCTCTCTTGAATCTTGCTGAATGAAGGATCCACAAGTTTTTACTAATTTGTATGCAAGTTACACTATTCAAACGGTGGAAAATCACACAGTATCGCTAACCCAAATTTTGATTAACACATTTCATCTACACTGCTAAATTCTCGATGAAAATACGTACAAAATCAGAACACGCAGCCACTCGTTTCCACTTTATCATTATCGTCATTGTGTGTGTTAGCTTATTCGTTTACAATACCATCTACAATTACTTCAGTAATACATACAGGTGTATACACTGTATGTATGTGTGTGTTTATATAAACAGTTATGTACGTACGTCAAAGTTCATTCAACCAACCTTGCGATATCAGTACAATGTTAATCGTAAAAAAATTACAACATTTTATTTTTAGTTTGATGAGAAAAATAAACAAATACAACTTTGCTACGTCAACGGTCGATCGGCACTGGCAGATTGACGGACGAACTGAGAGAAGTTATAATTGGATTTATTGGTGTTTGTCACGAATTTAGAGTGAAGGTATGATGTAGAGTTATAACGCAGAGCAGCAGAGCAGAGTAATTTAGGCTTAGGTATTCTGAAAAATTAGGGAAGGCCTATGATCAGACTGACCTATGGTCCAGTTGTGAACAAAAGTAAGATCAGCGCAATTCATAAACATAACATCCGCCAGTGACTTATATTTTCTTGAATCACGCATCATTGTTCGATGCACGCCCCGGTCAAAAGGTTGATGGATTTATAGCAGCAGTTTTTTTAAACGGTGAATCATAGGTTAAATTCTAAATTTAAAACGTCAAAGTCAGAGCTGAACTTCTATAAAAAAGTAGCATTCCATTTTTTCTAATGGGCGATAAAACAAACTAAATTGAAGCTCAAAAACTTTGTATTTTTCGACGCAAAACTTGAATCACCAACTAAAACTAAAAGGGTGAATCTCAAACGTTTCACGAACTAATCTATTCATAGTTAGTTAGCATTAATCATAACAAGTTAACTATAAAGTTACGAAAGTTCAACCCTCTTGAAACTTGAAGACGCCAGTCAGAAAAACAATCTCACCAGAATTTAATAAAGCGCAGTGTACTGAGTGTCTGCGAAGTATTGGTCGCCAACATTGGCACCAATATTGGAATAAAATATTATTATGATGGTTCAATATAAAATGAGATAAAAAATCAATTTCACTACCAACTTGTAGATATTTATTCCTTAAGGAAAATTATTTAATTCTGATAATGTAGGGAATTTCAATTAACTTGCCGTCGAAAGATCTCCCATTTAGCTAAGTATCCTGTAGGAGGTGAAATTTAGAGGGGGATTTCGCCTTCGTATTGATGACATGAAAAATGTGCTGTAATTTATTTCAGCCATCGCTATTTCTTTTTTAAGAAACTTATTTATGTTTTGATAATTTTTTACTCAGCCTTACCGACTAAATTAAACCTCGCTCTTGCCAAAAAAAGAATACCTGCTTAAATGCCAACATTTTCAGGACCAACATTGGGCATCAAACGTTTGACCCAATCGTGGCCCCACGTCTAGTCTCCGGGAATATTACTGACTACGGCAGCTGTCTAGCCGCCCTTTCGAAGTTACTTTGTAAAATGGAATCGGCCTAAAGACGACGTCAAAAAGGCTATGTGTGACTTAACAATGCTTTTGTATCGCTCCTTTGGGCGAGTGTGGTAATATTAAGAAAAGTGCTCGGAGTAATTCCGTCGCAGTTGAAAAGGAAGACGGAACTAATATGAAATTGAAACGAAGAATGGATGTTTTTAAATGCCTTTCTTTTAAATAAAGATAAATAAGGTAGATACTAACATGGTGAAGAGAAAATTATGAGGTTAAACTTTATGTCCGAGCGATTTTCTGGAATAGTACTTACATCTAACCTAATTTAGAACCTATGCATATGGACTATAGCATAATCCCTCTAATTCTAAGAGCCCAGCAGCTGTGGGACAATATATTGGTTGATGACGAGGTTGTCTATATAATCATTAAATGCCTATAACATATTTTACAATCTGCTGTTATGAAAGTAAGTAATTATGTAAGCAACCTTAGAATTTACAAGCCAATTAAACTAACATGTTTGGTTAAAAAAACATACGAACTATTAAATCAATTAAAATTTATTTTCTTTAACCTGAACCCAAATGAAATCCCAGCAACACAATTTTAATTTCCCGCGGCGTGTAAACATGTAGAACGGGGAGCCATCGGATCCGATTGCAGAAATAACAGGCCCATAAAAACCTACACCTCGCAACAGATGTGCAGCGTTCGATTCCACAAATAATATTATGTAACTTCGAGGTTCCGTGGCTTACTTTTAAAGAAATTTAGATTTAAAGGAAATTTTGGAATGGACCCTTAGAAACAGTGTTTTAAAAAGGCATACTTAATTGAAGGAAATGCGAGGTTAAAGTGCGTCAGTGTCTGGTTGGATGACCAACAATTTATTGGGCGTCAGAGGTCTGACAATATTGAGAATGTTCTGGTTAGATCTTGTTGGGCCGACCTCAACGAAGTAGGAAAAAATATAAGATTTTATCAACTGATATAGGAAGATTATTAATACAGATTACCTACTATAGTGACGATCAATATGGCTGGTCATAAAACTAACTTCTTGTCTACGTTTTGTAATGTTATCGCTAAAATCAGGAAACACACCTGAGTTTGATAAATCTGTAAGTCTACTTATTAGGTCGGTTAAATAGATGCAACTTGTCTCAATATTGTGATAATTATAATGAATAATGCATTAAAATTTTAAAGTAGTCCATAACATCAAAAACCCGCGTGGGTGCTTCGATTAAAGTCAGTCTAGAGATTAAAATAATTATTTCTATAATAAATCTGTTTCAAATATTCGTTATTAAAAATTTAAAATGGAAATAATATGCATTGCTTTTAAATTCTATTAACTTAAATGTATCAAGTCTCTTAGTATGCGTTTAAATTACTCGAGTGATGTGATTTTTCAACATAATTCATATCGACAACACTTAAGATGTATTTGAGTGAAGCTATTGCTTGCTGTATGGCTTTTCTTGAAAGGAAATAGAGTCAAGAAAAGCAAAATGCTGAGTACCAGAAAGAAACACACGTAATTTGAAGATCCCAAATCTCATCTTCATTTATGAGCGAAACTGCAAGCAAAAACAAATTGTCCTTTTCCAATTTCGTACGGAACCCTAAAAGTTTCCTCTGTTACCTGCAAACGTAAATACGGGTTTTGGAGATCGAGATATGCACTACGATATATTTCGTGCCAATTTTTGCTACCGTTTCGATATATCGGAGCAAAATGTTTTCAACCCCACTCCACAGCGGGCTGCAATTTCTTGTGGATTTCTTTCGGTATGATAAACAAAAGTTATGATAGTGTACAAGCTACTGCTGTTTTAAAAAGTTTCTAAGTAGCTTTGGTATTGATATGTTAGGTACTAATATTATTTAATGTATCAAAGAAATTGTGGTTATTAAGTAAAAATCTCACATATAGGTAACTCAGGCATCCTACGCAGATTGATGGGGATATTTTCAACATAATTTGACACAGAATACTTTCTGTAAAGAATACAATTTAATCGAATGTAATACAATTTAAATAGAGACACCATCAAGATATCGACAGCTTTATACAGGAACACATGTTTCCCAACACTACCCCGCCCGGCGTGTTTACTAAAATCTTTTCTATACCCGACACTTAATTTAAGTCTAGACATCTAAAACTTAAATTATATACGTCTGGCAATATTTCAAGACGACACTTAAGATTATTGACACATAGAAAGAAAAAGAAATAAAAATACTGCAAATATTACACATTTTCAAATATGTATTTTGATTTATATGAGAGTTTATAAGTGAAATTTGATGGGTAAATTAATGGGTTCTTGTTTTATGATAAAATGGGACTTTTATGGGGTTGGGCAGAACTCCAAGTGGCGTTAAAGATCGATGCTACAGCGTGGCCAGATTTATACTGCGTTAGTGAGTTAAGAAACGAAGTGCCTTCACCTTGGTTTTAAGTTAGTCCGGTTTCTAATCATTAAGTAATGTATGAGTAAGTAGTACTACGCTTATAGTCATACACGTAGAAGGCTAACTGTGATAGGCTAAATGATGTATGAAACTAGTATTTAAACATTAAGTTTATGTATTATTTGACACCTTCAAAATTATTATCACTATTAAACAAGTTTAAGGTGACTTGTTGATCGCTGGTGGTAGATAAATATTAAGCAGATGTCTGAGTTTTTAACGATGTGTTACCTGTGGCTCTGTCCACTACCCATTACTCTACTCTAAATACTCAAATTATATACTTATCCCCTCATGTGTCGCGGCCATTTTGCGCATTATATATCTTTTGATTAATTTCTTAACTCTTGAAAACTTGTCGTGTATTTATTGGTTTTTCTAGTCTTTGTAGTCCTAATAATAGTCCTAATCCTTCATCAAGATTAATATATACTTTGTAATAAAACTACTTTCATGGATTTTATCGCGTTGTATTTTTTAAATTATTTATTTAATTACCGACGTTTTGGAAACGAAACGCGATAAAATCCGTAAAAAGTTTTTTTTTCAATGTCTAATATTCGCGTATGTGTCAGAAATCAGTTCATATTTTCTTGTTCTGGATTATCGAAAAGCAAGTAGCTTTAGTTACTTCTCAACCTTGCTACTCGTTAAAAAGTAATGACATAAAATGCATTCGACCACATTTCGACAACTGTCGAAATAAATATTCGCTTCGTGGTTGTCTGGTCACGATCTTAGGCGACAATATCCGAAGCAGTCCGAACCATTTTGTACGGTATCAATATTTTAAGAGCTTTTTAAAAGATGCTTTTATTTTTATCTCTCAAGATTTATAAAAGGAGATTAAGGTGTGTACCAGATTACGAATTTTGCATCTTTATGGCTGTAAATTTAAAGTTCTCTTTAATATTTATGTTTTGATTTGGAGCCTTTTTAGATTAAGAACTCTTTTAAATTAGTTTTTTTAGAATGACTACTATAGGCATTATATTCTTGTGATCTTTTTAATATTAAAAATAAATTCGTGGATGGAATAAAACTATTTTTTACGGATTTTATCGCGTTGTATTGATATTGTTTATTGAAAATTTAATTTATAGAAAAGATACCAAAAGCCAGAGATAATTTAAAAAAGCTCCCGCTCTTTTTAACAAGACCTGTTTCAACTTTAAAAACACTGAATTGGAATACATAAAATGTGGAAATCGAACTCGCAACACATCGCAGGTCCTTGTGAAGAATCCGTGCGAAAAAATGTGAGATAGCAACTAAATCGCTTAAAACATAAGCTTAATGAACACAGCTTAAGGACCTGTGCCGTATAATTAAAGTTAATGATACACTTCCGACTTCAATTCCCCAATAAGCCTCCAAAGAAAATACTCTAGAACAATAGATATTTATCACCAAAGAGGATCAACCCGTCAATCTATTTCGTCCCCAATACTCGAATACAAACTTCCTATTACACCCGAAAACTCGGATTTCCAACTCTATTGTGTTCGTAATAATGGTGGTATTGTCAGCACGCTATAGTTGTTGAAGGACATTATCGAAGAACGAGTGTGTCTAATGATAACATGGGATTAGGCTGGTTGTAAGTTATCTACAAAATGTAGGGTCAGCAGCATTAATAGTTCGGGTTAGTAGGTATTGGTGTTTCGTCACTTTGTTTGGGGTTATTTGATGCGGAAGTTGGGTAACTTTGAGGTCACAAAGCTAATTGCATTTCTATATATTTATGGAGAAAATTATATAACCGTAACATTCATAAGTTTTTCAGTCCTAAATATTTTTTAATAACTTTTATAGGTATAATATTAAAGGTAAATTATGTATCTCATTATTATTGATGGAGTGCCTCATAAGTCTAGTGGTCGTAAGTGCGACTGCCGTGATTAAGATCCTGGGTTCAAATCCCAGGTCGAGCAGTGGTGTTATTGAGTTTTTATATGAAATTCTTAGTACTTAGCAGTTTGGAGTTTGAGAAGTGTGCCTGGTTAATGGCAATAGGCTCGCCTCTACCATTACCAACCATTGGTATAGGTACCTCTGCCTAACAGTTCGAGGAACACATGTTTTATATAAGTATGTTTTTTATTAATTAACTAATCATTAATGAATAATTATATCGCACTTATAAAAATATTCTTAAAAAAACATTTTATAAAGTAATATATTATGTATACCTACTATACTATGTATTATATGGTAGATACTAGATACTATATATAAGTACTTAAAATACTATAAATTAAAATTGCTGCCTTATTCTAAAGTATAACATTAGTATCCTAACACTAACAAAAAAAAAACATTTCTTATTTTGTTACAAAAAATCTCTTCGTCGTATCATCTCCGGTACATTTGCTAAACCCATTACATCCCGTGTGCTTACCCACCAGTTAGGAAGATAAATAATATATATGTATAGACGGGAAACTCATCGGTGCTCAGATTCAACCCCCACCCCATTTGTAAAGACGGTCATTAACCTTTACGCCACCGTAGATTACTCCCCTATGATGGTATATTGAGCATTTTTTTATTGGTAAACATGAACGTAGTATTTACCCGTATATATTATTATGGGATAAGGGGCAAACGAACAGACGGATCGCCTGATGGTAAGCGACTACCACCGCCCATGGACACGCGCAACACTAGAGGAGTCACAAGTGCGTTGCCGGCCTCTTAAAAGGGTTTGGTCCTCCGGTATCCTCACTCACTCGGCGAAACACAACGTAAGCGTTGTTTTACACCGATTGTCTGTGAGGCCGTGGTATCGCTCGGTTTGACTGGAGTGTGATGTGTGTGAGTATGCAATCAATACACTTTATTATTTAGTTTTAAAAATACATTTTTATTTATTGCAAATAAATATAACTTTTCTAAAAAAAACAGTGATCCTAACCTAGAAACAGTTTTGCCAAAAAAGAAGATCCAACAATATATTTAAGTATTAAGTATCATTTTACTTATCAAACCCTTCAACCGAAAGGATTTATGTTTTATTTTTATTATTATATGTTTTAGTTTCACAATAAACAATTTCACGGCACGTTTGGCGTAGCTTTTGAGCGATCGGCTTTTGCACTACGTATTGTGGGTTTGATCCCCGCATGGAACAAATATTGGTAGTGTGGAGCAATACTTCCAAAAAAAACAACTACAATTTTAAATGCCTGTATTCCTTAAAAGATTAGGCAAAGGCTTACCGTACATCATTAGGTCTCATGTAATAGGGGTGAGTTGTAAGAGAGAAGTGCCAACCCTAAAAAAAGGCAGTGAAAATTCAATTTCTTAAAAAAATATTCTTTTACAAAATATACGTTTCAACCCTAAAACTCTATGAATAAAACCAGCAGTCATTTAACGAAGAAGAAAAGTTGTTAAATTCCCAACTTTAGCCGAGTCCGTCCGAGCCTTAAGACTGTTTGCCAAAACACTCGCGTATCTATAAGAGAGTTGTGTACACAAATAATTTACAGATATTTTTCTTTGCCAAAGTGAAATAATGCTTTGAATCAACTTTATTTTTGTTCCATTACCGAGGCAGAATACCAGCTTGACATATTTAGAAATGTTTCGTTGTTTGGAAAACGTGTGGATATTTGGAAAAGTATATAGATAAATATAAATCGTTCACTGCTCCATTAGCCTTGTGGTTCTAGATTCGATTCCCTGGTCAAGCAAAGCGTTATTGGGTATTTCTATGAAATTTCCAGTAGCAGCTCGGAGTTTGGAATTTGTGCCCGGTTAATGGCAATAGGCTTGCCTATTACGTGGGACCTAAACATACCGGCGAACTGTGGGTGCTAATTAGTACGCCTTTGCCCAACCCTGCAGGGAATACAGACGTGATGGTATGTTTATTAGTATTGCAAGATCCTGTCGCTTGTATCACGACATCATTAATATTAGTAATGATAACATATTAGATATTTTGCACGTAACCTCACAAATTAAAAAAAAACATTACATAATTACAGTCTGATTCCTGCTCGAGGTAATTAATTAATATTATAGTAAAATTATACACAAAGGAGTTCCATATTGCAACTGAGTAATTAAACGGGACTTTAAAAAAAAAATAATAGAAAATAAAAAAATAGAAATAATAATGTCAAATACAATTTTAGCAAAAATATTACGTCACAATAATACCAAAAAAAACAAATATTTCACCACACATCCCAAAAAATCCTCCAAAAGGCCGAAGAGGCATAAATTCACAAGTTATTAAAACAATATAACAGGCAGGACGGACGGATTACCCCGTCGATCGGTATTGACTGTGCCCGCCTGCCCGTCGCCGATAAACGTAGATTAAACCTGGATGTACATCAACCTTAATCCGGCAAAGTCCTGCCATGTTTTTAATATGGCGTTCTGATTTTGAATATTTTCGCGCCGACATTTCGTTTGGTGCGGGTTTTTGTGTCAGTTCGGTTTGGAATTTACGTGGTGATCGACATGTTAAATAAAAAAAACATTTTAATTCTGGATAAAATAGATCAATTTGTTGACCTGGGCAAGTTAGTTGATTTTCTCAAACTAAGCATAAGTTGACTCTTCACCATATTGTAAAAAATAATTTTCTAATACTTTGCTACGTCTAATTATAAGGAATGAAAACTGTGAGTCGTGTTTAAAGGATTTTTACATATTATAGTAATTTATTATTTGAAGGAGGAAGAAATACTATAAACAATGTGCCTTAATTCTATGTATTAATTATTATGTTTAACGAAAGAATCATAACATACTCGCACATTCAGGACAGTCTGCACGCAGGAAAGTGATAGACATGCCATATCAAGATAAAGTTGGGTACCACGTTAGGTTATCTGCAATGTCCCGAACTAGGTCACTTCGGCGTAGACTATTAATAACTAAACTTGTTCACTCGCTTTCGGCTTAGCAACTGGGAAATTAGAATTCGCTTTGTAGATTAGATTAAATATCAATATTTCTATATCATTATAGAGTCTGTGATAACGAGTTTATTATTACTCAAATGAAAAAACATAAAATATAGGCCCCAAAGCTTTTTAATGCGAACTCCGCTGTCGAGTTTGTCTGATAGGATACCAGGGTATTTTCTGCTGTATTGTAATCCGGTTATAATGATCCTATAACCAGTGAAATGTAAAAGGGTAAATGTGAGTTCTAAGTTAATTTTCGAAATTGTTAATTATTCTTAACACACGTCTCAAGATTCCCTGGTGTAACACCAGTGAGCCGAAAGTCAGGTTTTTTTTTACTATCTAAGAAATATAAAAAAAAACTACCCGGTCAAGAATATACTTATGACAGACGACAATTGAGCTAATTGATAAGCAAAGAAGAAGAGTAAGAAGTTTCCTAGACAAAATCTATATTGGAAATTACCTGGAAGCTTTACAAAGTATCAAGATGCATTTCTTACATTTGTATGCACTTGCCAGTGCACATAAAAAACTCCTGCAGCATTTTATTTGCACTTAAATATATTTATGCCGAGATAAGAAACACATTTGCAACATGACTCGAAAACATCTCGTTTTATTAAACAACATAAAGAAACAATATGGCCGTATAAAAGGGAATAACATTTTTAATAAGAAACTCCCTAAACTCTAGAATTTACTATGGAAATGTAGAAATCATGGGCGGTGTTGCCATTTACGTTTAATAAAGTACAATTTACGTTAGGAAGCCACTGTAATCAGATTTTCACTTACTAATTATTGGGCGACACTGATCTAGGGATATACAACCATTGAAACCGTTAAATAGGTTTAGACCATAAAAATACGACCCATAAAACAGACGTTGAGAAAATCTGGATGGGCCATTAGCGATACAGTAATTACGAAATGACAGCTCAAACGACTTGTACTTTTGTGTTGGATAGGTTTTAAGCGGTATAACTATAAAATAATAATTAGATCCATCCTAATGAGATAGATAAATTTGTTTGATTTTTATTATTGGGACCACCCGTAAAGGCCACGATGTCGTTGAAATTAACTGCAAAAAAACATTACTTACATAAAATTCATATTAAAATGTCAAATTCAAGTTCTTTATTTGAATAAGTTCTCGAATATATTAAGTATGTAACTTATTTTTGAATACACTGTTCCATTTTAATTTAATTACTAAAATTAATTTAAACTTCCTGTTTGTCGAACATGTTTTCGACAATAATTATTAGGCTATTTATGTCCTCAATTATTTTTTTAATATGAATAGATAGTGGAATTAATTACGCGATTAATGACAGCATTTCCAATGATCGACAGCTGGAAAACGTTCGTGCCGATACATTTACAAAGATAATGAGGTCAATGAACTTGATTCTAGTATTTACGCGCACTCCCGCGCACTCCTACACACTACTTCTATTAAATTAAAATAAACGTAGACTTTTTTTATGTCTAATGCGATGTTTATAGACTAATGTTTAGACTTTCTTTATTATTATGAATGGTATAGTCCGTTTAATATTCTACAGACAACTTATAATTGTAATAAAGAACTTTAGCCTAAATCCAAAACTACACTCTTTTATATTATCTTTGTATAAAAATTTGGACGTCCCGTTTGACGTAGTAGCTGAGCGATCGGCTTCTACGCTATGTGTTGTGGGTTCGATCCCCGCAAGGAACAAATATTTGTTAGAACTACAGTATTTGTGTATGTGATAATATGTTTGTAAACGCACCGACGATACAGGAGACAATTCTTCGTGGAGCAATGTTAAAAAAAAACTTCATAGATTTTTTGACACTTACGCGAATATCAGACATTGAAATAACACTATTTTTACGGATTTTATCGCGTTGTATGAAATAATACCAATTCAAATTCAAATTCAAAAATAGTTTAATTTTAGTTTTTTTTTTTTTGGAGAAATGATATTATTCTTGTGAAAACAACAGGCTTTCAGACCTCGTTGGTTATCAACCTACCCTACTTAATGTAGGGACGAAATCTTTCTAGATTGATTTGTACATTTTTCTAATTGTTATCAAACTAGGTACAATCTATTCTGTCTTGATAAACACTATTAAGAGGTTAATGATCCCACTATTAAGTGTACTGTAAATAAATAAATTGGAGGGTAAAGTTCGATTATACAGAATACAAGATTTTCTCATATGCAAGATTTACCTCTTATAAAAAGAATATTCCTCTTTAGTATTTTGGGTTTTATTATGTAATTGTGTGAAAACCAAACATGCAAAAAAAACTCCTCTTTTTAAAGTCGTTACAAAACTACCAAATCTTTATCTTAATTGTTGAAGTTTTATACACACTGATTACACTGGTTAATGAACTCGGCATGATAAGATAGTGATAATTAAACAAACAAGATGCGTTATGGTAAACTACCTTGGGATAGGACCGATATTATAAGTTTATAATAAATTGTATTTTATAATAAAATTGACTGACAAATCGTGGGATATTTAATATTCAATGATTTCTATGAAAGGCATGTTGCCTACCAAAAACTTGCCCCAATCAGCGAATGGATGGTACCCATATTTAAATATATTTATTTAATATAAGTACTGTTGTTTACTTGAGCGGTTATCAAAACCCCAAGAACTTAATACTTCAGTGTCTGTATTTGTCGTAAACCTTAGGTATAATAAACAAGTTGATCTAAATTTAAATCGGAGTAATTATTAAAAAAGTAACAAAAACCCAGTTAAAGTTAACCCATACTGTAATTAACCAGAAAAACAAACGATTAACTGCTTAAATGCAAGCTTAAATTTCAGATGCAAAGAAAAAATCAAAGCCATTGAACTGACCTCAGGTTGTTCGCCTTTGACCTCGTAGTGACAAGAGCGGACTTAGCGATTTATACTTTAAAACTATACAAATTTTCCACAATGATTTTAATTGACTATTAAGAAAAATACACTTTAAGATTTACGGGCAGAAGACTTCATTTTGTGTTCACAGTTTTTTATTACAATCATAATTGTGACATATTTTGTCATTAAAAAAACTACTTCATTATTAATATCTATTAAGAGGGATTAAACCAAATTATCGTTAATTTATTATCGTTAAAAAATATCGTTCGTTTTTTTATGCTGCCACTGTGCTATAACTTAAGGTGGCAGCACCTTAAAATAGTGGCAAAAATATAATTGGAATATTATAAAAACACCCAAACAACAGTGCATAAATGCATCAACATAATTGTTATGTATACTTATATATTTTTAAAATGTTTAAAAATATATTGTTAAAGAAATATTTTCGTTATATTAATTGACAGCTTAATAATTTCCACGTCCAAAGAAATTATTCTTATTTAATTTTGGTCTCAATGGTTTTATTCACACTTAACCCTTCACCTTCTGCGTTTCGTCCATGGAGAAACAAGAAACAACACGTTAAAAAGCAGTTGGAAAAAAGGTTAAGGTTATAATTAGTAAAGTTCAATATAATGCGTTTAATTTTTCGTGTCGTTTTCTCCGCCGCAGTAGGACAGCGAAAACAGTGTCAATATACACATACAATATATGCACTGAATATTAATTTTAAAAAGGTTCGTTTTAAAAATAGCTTTTGCGAAACAATCGTTCCCTGAATTCAAAATGTAATATACCTATTTATTTGTATTCAATACGCGGTTCAGCGTAGTTTAATAAACTCTGAATTTCTAAACCAATTGAAGCTTAATACAAAATGTATTAGTCATTGGCGTTTCTTATTCGATTCATTTGTTTAATGTTTAATATTTGTCTTTTTTATGGTATCAGTTAAGACTGGTTTCCTCAAAGTCGCTATGACTCTTTGTTCGAAAGACGTTTTTTTTAATAAATCGTTAGTCAAACAAATGGCTTGTTGAAATTGCTATAAAAGATTAACACAAATAAATGTATGGTTACGTTTATAACTTTTTTTTAGTGTATGTGAAATTATTTTTTTTTCTAAATTATTCACACTACATTTATGATATTCTAGTACAGTTGCATGAAAATTTGACAAAACTTATATTTTTAGACCATTGCTTCTTCAGTACGCTAAAGTTTTAACTCATAACTTAGTAAACAAGCAATGGAATACTACAGCTGTTTGTTATTCTCTGCGAGTTGTGGCAGTCGATAATAAAACGGGTTGTTATAATACAAACAAGTCGCTACTTGTTTTAAATTATAACTGCCGAGCTTTATTTGCTAGAAACAACTAAGTATTAAGTATTTTACAGCCCAAGATATTTTATAAGTCTGTTGGGATTCGTCAAGAAAATGTTGTGATGAAATCAGTAGTCCAGAAGTAGGTTTCTAGGATTACTGATATCATCACGATGTTTTCTTAAAATCATTATAAAGAATTGGACCTATTTAGATATCTATTAATCTATCCGTTTAAGCCTATAACGGCCAATAATGAGTTGTGATTATTTATATCTATTAAAAAAATAAGCTTGTAAAACTAAGGTGCCGTGTATAATTCACAATTCAATTATAACGTTCAACAAAAACATAGGTATTGTAATCAAAGTGACAATGACGCAACAATGACGACAGCCATTGGCGGAATCGCGAAATTCGTCCCATATATTATTCACCAGAGGCCGATAATGAGGGCGTTCACCCCACCGCTTTAGACACAATTTGACGCGACTGATTGGCGATGTTTAGGTTTTTTTATTGCATATTTATTACTGGTAATAATCTGGGATGAGAAATAAAATTTTAAGCATACTTTAAATTAAATGACTGTTTTCTTGGCAAATTAGTCACTCGAGTAATGACGGGTTGAAAATTGCGATATAATTAAAATGTTATCGGTCACCGTTAGTTAAGTAATGAAATTCAATAAATTATTTTCAAATCTGGATATTTTTTGTAAGTAGTAATATTAACATTGTTTTTCATTACATACCGCTCTTCAAAGGGTAAGTCACCACCTCGCACGCGAATCCAATATTATAAAAGAGCAAAAATCACTTATCCTTTTACAGTGGCCAAAATATAATCTTACCTGCAACAAAAAAAGAAACACCATTAAAATCATCATCAACGGTTAATTTTTTACCGAAAAATACCGAATTTTGAAAACGATCCATTGTTCATGAGAACTCTCACACAATACGGTTGAACGACCGGCCAGATTTTTAAATCAGCACCTAGATTTTGTGAAAAAATTATAATACAATTTAAAAGTTGAATAATACATGGGTTGCCGTGCGTGTGTATGTATGAAATTCGTAATTGTTATACATTATATTATACGAGTCACGTTTTTATTTGTTTGCTTTAAATAATCGAATTATTTTATAATCATAAAGCAAAGACTCCATTTCAGTGCCTTTGCCACTTTGTCCCCCTTTTCCTTTGCTGTATCTAATGTTAGAATAGAACAGAGTAAAAAATTACTTAAACTTATTGTTTATTTCAAAGAAACATTTTTAATATCTTCGACGAATAATGCAAGACAATTAAGTTAATCTTATCATTATTCAATGCTGGAAGCTGATTGGCTAAACTGTTGTTTAGCGCAAGAAAACTCCAAATCAGCTCTATGGATTCCAGTGTTCATCATTTAAATGATTTTGGAGAAAAGCCGCGCTTAACCCCAAGTCACTGATCCCCACAGAATATTTCTTCCGATCCAGATATTTAAATCACCATAACGACATAGCCGTGTGTTGTATAATCCGCTATGTTTATTAAAGCTATGCTAAGATATTCGCTTCCTATATCGTATGCGTGTTGACACGCCCTTATGTCTATGCCTGTGTTTTGATTAGTACTGTCACGTGTATAATTTATCATTCATTGTCCGAACCAGGAAAAGAATTGATTATGTTCATGCTTTTTGAGGTGAACAAATGTTGAAGTCTTGCTACACCTTGATACTTAGAAAGGTATAACGGGACTTATATTTAAAATGAGGTTTAAGTACTGTTGATTATACTTCCAGGTTGACCCAAATAAGTTTCTATCTATCTTAAGTCGGAGAGAAAATAAAAAAGTGGCAAATTGCATAGTAGCCTTCGTTAAGGATTTTATTAGAATATTCCAGATTTTATTTATTCCTATCAAGCTGACAATCACTAATGATGTCAGATGTCAGTCAGTCCTTTGAAATGCATTTAATTAAGTATTGTTAAAATGATTAACTTTCATTTACAGTTATAATTGCTTTTGTTGAAAATGTTATCAAGCTCTGCATATAAAACAGATATTAAGGTATAATCACCAGTTGATGGTATGAAGGAAGTATTTTTTATTGCATCATCAACACAAGTTGATGATGGAATAAAAAATACTTCCTTTTTACTTGACAGATAATTTTTATGTAGATACAATACATTTATATAACTATATATTTATATATATAGCTATTTCACGGTAATAACCAAAAACAGGTAAATTTAATCCAATTTCGGCTTACACATCAACAATACACTTAATAAAATCATCCCTTGAATATCCGCTTCGTAAATTCGGGTTTTTGTTCCAACAAGCCCACCCTTCGTACCTTCTTCCAGCCCAGTAACCACAAATTACAGTAATACCCCAATGTGTATAAGCGTTATTATAAAATGGCGCTTCGTTGAGCCCACCTTTAGTCCTTATATTGAATGTCCCCCAAGTCGTAAAGAAGTTCAGATTATGAGAATTCTGTTCAAAAGTACCGCTTTCTATGTTTTATATGGTATAGAATGCGAGCAAACATTTTTTTAATAAATATAGTGTATCTGCTGAAATCATTATGATGTATATGACAATAAAAATAAATAAAGTGGGCGTCACAAAAATGTAGACTTATTCCAAACGTAAATTGTACTTTTCACATTTCCAAAAAAAATGCTTTCGAGAAATTTACTTTTTGCCATTAAATCTATGTATGAAGCTGAACAATTACAAGCATAAGTGCAGTAATAATATGTCGAGTTTAAAGTACTCAGAACCGTGTAAGTACCTTTTAAAGTGAAGCATAATTATATACTTTATCTTGACGCCGATCAGGAAGACATAAGCTTTCCATTTATGTAAAAATCACTTAAACCGGTCCAGAAATTTCCGAGATAGCCGCATCAAAGTTAATAACTAAAGAATACGACGTAAACAACTCCGTAGATCTCTGCTAATCCCCGAAACGAACAACTTAAAGATAATCATAACAAGGCAGATTATAGAGATAATGTTTCTAACATCACTTCAAAAGGTAACGAGGTTAGAAAATTTTAAATGAGCATTAAAAATGGATTACTCTTATGGTGTACTATAAAATTAAAAAGCAATGGTAGTGAATATTACATAAAACTATGGCTCAAGAAGTTGTGTAAAACTATTTTAGTCACTTTTACATGCCATTACAAGTTGTTTTTTTCTCATAAAACGAACTGTAGAAGCTTTTTACTATTAGGATATTTCTATGGCGTATTTTTAGTTTACATATTTTTTTTAACCCATGTCGAATTTATTTGTTTGTGAAGTAAAATGATAACCGAAGAATTTTTACATACATACACTCACGCCCTTCTCCCACAGGGGTAGGCAGAAACTATAGACTGCCACTTGTGAAGATTTTTTTCGTTTATTTAATAGATTATTACGATTAATTAGACGTAAAACTACGAAAAAATAAATAATCAAAATGATTATTCACGTAACATTGACAGAATTTATGAAAAATATTGCTTAAAATATACACTAAAAATGTTAAGGGCGCAACATTTGCAATTTTTAAGAGCCAAAGGCTTCAGACGGTACGTTATAAAAGTATATGGCCTTAAATATATTTTTACGAAGTCACTCTTCTGGTTTCGTTATGGGTTTTATTTAGATTTTAAGTGAATGGACGAGAAAATGTGTTTTCACCCTGCATTACTGCTAAATGTTCATCGTTGTTTGCATGAAAATTCGGAGTATGATGGTATGGTATATTTTTATTTCTTTTTCCTTTTTACTGTCATGCGTTTCAAAGTACATAAAGTAAACCTTAACAATTACAGAAAATATTCGAATATAAGAATTCCTTTCGAAAAGGAAAAAAATAACTCATCTCTAAACTAAAATAAAACTGGACTATACCGCTTTGTTTTTTTTTACACAATGACCGTTTAATAGGTCAATAAATCACAATATTATTTATGAATTGTGTAGTTACTATTAATGCTAGCATAATATTTCCATTAGAATTTATTTAGTCTTATATAGTAACACATATATATATCCAGATATTAATAAGATAAAAGAAACATATTGGTACTATGTACCTAAGTAAGTTGCAATACTTATTATTATTTCCAAATGCTCAATTATAAATCGATTTAAATTAAATGTTTTATTATAATTTCTTTTTTTCTGGTATTTCAGATATTAATAAAACCAATCAAGTCATCACTGAGAGTTCAAATAGTGAAGTGATTAAACGATTGATTTTTCTATAGCTCACTTCCATTCCATTGTTTTTTAATATTGTGTATGATCTAAAAATAGATATAGCGGGCCTTGTTGTTTATGCAAGTTAAATATATGTCAGTAAACGCATCCGGGAGGAAACCTTGAGTGTCATTAAATAAAAATATTGATGAAAAACAAGTGCTTACTGGTGTTTCTTATTTATTCTATTTTTACGTATTTATACTTGGCACCGATAAAAACAATCATAACTAGTCTCCAAAACAAGTTTTACAAAAAATGAAACACAAACGAATATCATTTTGCAATCTATTCTAAATTCTGCACATTACAGGCCAAAAATCAATCTAAAATGAATCTCGAATTTCCATATTTTACACATACATAAACATCTCAGCGCCGACAACGGGCGTTTTCACCCCACAAAGACCCCGTAATATGCCCCGGGCAATAAATTTATTATGATAAAGTCGATTTACGTCAATAGCCCGAACTTTTTTGTTGAATTGAAAACTTTTATTCCATTCGAACTCTTTGAAAAAGTATTCTTTGATATTGAAGCCGATAATACTATGTAGGTACACAATTTTCATGTGAAATCATTTTGAGGGATGTTTGTGATTATGTTGAACTTTCGATTTCGATTGAAGAACTTTAACAATGACTCACAGAATATTCTAAATGAAATGGGGAGAATATTCAGTTTACTGTGTAGACACAATTATGTTTCTAAAATTATTACTGAATTCAAGTTCAAGTTCAAATGTTTTTATTTCAAATAAGCTTTTATAAGCGTTTGTGAAACATTATGATTCTCGTTGCATGGTTCCAAAAGGTTGATCCTATGGAGAAGAATCCCGCAAGAAACTCCATGGACACTCTTTTAAAATAAATTATGTTACAATATTGCGATAACAAGATTTGTGGACGTTGAAGGATGTCTAAGTTTGTCAATTTTTTCGATATGTTAGAATGGTGGAGCTTGGAAGAATATTCACCAATGCTGCCCCGTTTCTAAGAGTCGAAGAGTTATGTTAATAGCTCAAAACCATCCTCTCGAATCACTCTATCTATTAAAAAAAAACTGCATCAAAGTCCGGTGCGTAGTTTTAAAGATATACGCATACATAGGGACAGACAGACAGTGGGAAGCGACTTCATTTTATATTTTATTGTAGTGGAGTGTACACCAACAGCATATACCTAGATCATGCGTTAGAAATAAAACGTCTTATAAGTACAATATCTGATGTGTATCCAATTATAGGTGTACACAACATTCAAAGTACCAACCTAGTGACGGTATGTCATATAGAAAGAATGAAATTTAATTCATAACCAGCCCCCTTTCTATTAAGCAATAAGCCACATGAACTCAATCGTACTTAAAAAAGTACCACAAACCACAAAGTACCACATTAATCACTACCGTGAAAGTCAAGATTACTAAGATATCGAGCAATCCCCGACCGATCTCCGACCAAGGCCTCTGTAAATCCACCAAATAAAAGTAAACTACAGAAGTTCCAAGTTAATAAAGGTGTTCAAATTGTATGCGTTTTTTTTCCAAATTCCATGTATGCATTTATCACCGGGACATCTGCAAGTTATATAAATATTTAATTTGGGCGTTAGAACCTGTCAATGGAAGCAGTCTCTTGCTTAACCACTGCGATCGAGTTGACTTTCTTTTCGGTCGAACTTTTTTCAGAAAGTATGCTTACTTTGCATTTCCTTATTATTTTTTAAGGAAACCACTTTAAATATATTATGTGAGACTAACGCTTAACAATTTACTTTAATAACTTCACCCACTGCGATTGATTGATTTGATATTCATCAATCACACAGATCAAACGCATTCAAGCCAGCAAACAATAAAGATATATAATAATTACATTTGGAATAATGTTTGTAACCATGAGGTTACACTTCATTCACTCATGAGAATGAATGTTAAAGAAATAAATGAATATTTGATGAATTCGAAAAAGTATGCCAATCTAGCATTTTTAGCTATGAACCTTCTGTATGCAACTCTCTATTCTTTGGTAACATGATCTCGTTCGTTCACTAATCGTTCATTCCGAGTGAACGAGTAGAGTTTTACGTATCACTTGGCAATGGTCGGTGTACGTTTTATAAATTATTGTAGATATTGGCCGGGTATTGTGGTAAATGCATATATTGGAAAATAGGATTTGGCGTAGTGGAAGTAGTTGATAGGTCAGCTGTGGTAGACTGGACCCATGCCCAGTAGAGGGAGAGCAAAATGGTTTGATCATGGAGTCAACGTATTGAACAAATATTAATTGATTTGATAACAGAAATAAAAGTTGATGACTGAAATTATGTTAATTTTATAGCAAACAATTTCCTTCTAGGTTACAATTACGAGTACGTCAAATCTATACAAAAAAAAAACATAGCCACATCCTGTAAAATGTTTACTGTATAACTACCGAGTTCTTGTAAGAAAAATGAAGTCAAATTAATTTCAGAAGCGGCGGTAGCCTAATGGCTACGTCGTCAGACTTGCGATCATGTGGCTGCCGGTTCGAAACCCATTGCACTACCGACGACTAATGTGTTTCCCACAAGGCTTGTAAACTTTTATAAAAAAAAGTTTAAAAATAGGCTGTACTTCTTTTTTTCTATAAATACCGACGACATTGCTTTTTAATGATCTCATTATTATAAATATAGTATTCTCAAGCACCATGACTTAAAGGTGAGGCTTTCACTGACCAAGGTCGGATCGCAGGTTCGCTTCCTCGTTAAATCACCTTGATATTTTTTTTAGTTAGAAGAAGGAAGTTAGTTCAACTGCTTGGATTATGTTACATTCAGAAAAAGATTAATTGTTCCTACGTTGAGTTCAATGCGAGATAAATAGAGCAGATCTTTTTTAATTAAAGTTCGTCCTTTCTAATTCCTTTTTATTGTTTTTTTTTTCAATGTGAAACTGAATATTCCGTATAATGTGTTCAATAGTATTTTTTTTTTTGAGGGCTAACAAACAGATAACCACACTATTTTTCAATTGTAATTCAGGGTAGGAATCACACATTCTCACATACACAACCACCCGCATGTTTGTACCTATATGTCATATGAGACTGTAAAAAAAACAATTGTTCGTGGCGAAAATAGAACCCACGACTCCTAACACAGAAGTCAATCGCTCAGCCATTACGCCATTGCGTGCTGTCAATAAAAATGTTATAACTTCACGGAACAAAGATGAAGACATAAAACACTGCCTACCTTACAATTTCTGACACGATAATCGTTCACTGTCGGATTGAAATTTCCAAAATAACATACTACCTTGCTATAATAGCAGAAATAATTAGATTTTACACACTTGTTAGATGTTATTTCACCAAATACAACGTTTTCCGACGATCTTCATTAACAAAATCACGCACTGTAATACATTAAGGTTGTGGTTTGGGTAACGACGATATAGCGTTTTCATAGGCGTAAGCAACTTTGTACAGCGAAATAGTTTTGGTTGAAGTTTAGTATGAAAAACATATTACTAGAGTATTATATAGAATATTTTTCTAAATAATCTCTTCTAATTAGTTATTTATAATTTGCTATTTTAAATTTCATAAACTTCCGTAATGAATGTAGGTACCATAGTTTCAGCCCCAGAACTCACTATAAATGAGTAAAAATGTGTTAAATTAAAAACAATTGAGATCAATTTTAACCCTCTACCGCTGTACTACTAAACTCGCACCCTAACACCGTAGTATCGTATTTTTAAGCTCATTTCGTAACTATATAACCATCAATTGGATAGATAAAAATCTCAAATAGAATTACATCGCGTGTTCCGACCGCCATGGTTTAATTTTGGTAGCATTACCCCACCAAATTAAAAAGTTACCTGCACGCCTCAGGTATATGCAAATCGGGTCTATTTCTGGTACAGTCGGCTAACGTTTTTATAGAACAATGGGTGCGTGAATTGTAATTACAATGTCAAGTATTTACTTGTCAGGCAGTTGGGGTTTAAGTGTTGAAGAAACTGGTATATTAAGATTTTATAATGATACACGTATTTTGTTGTAGGCTCATGACACGATGAAATTTATGAATTGGCCAGGTTTTTATATGGGGCGTTTTTATTTTTAAACACGATTGCATATTTATGTAAAAAAAATCATTTTTGGAAAACATTTTTTCACACGATTTTTGAAAAATATAATATTGTAGAAATTATCAAGTGTTTGTTTAATTTCTGAACAGAATAGGGTAACTCATTCTGTAGATATGGGTTACCCTTCTAACGGGTTACCTCTTCAGCCCAATCGTTGGGTAACCCTTGGTTCTAAACGACCTAAGTCCCGATATTAGTGTTCCGTAGTTACCCCTTATTACCTGTATTAGGTACCCGTAAACGTTAAAACATAAAAGAAAAATGTAACTTCGTACGTAGGTATTTCAGTTTGCTTAATTTACCTCGTTGTAAATGAAGCAAAAGAAATACCTAGATCTAAAATAAGACAGCAAAGAAAATCTCTACACGTGGACACCAATTTGGAGCAAATTTTTTCCAACTTTGTTTCCATTAATACCTCTTATAACATGGTATATTACTCAAAGAAAAAAACCTTTTATTTGGTTTTGTCATCGACAACAACGTTTATTTTAGTATCAAACAATTTACAAAACATTAGTTTAGGCATTTATACTTTTTCACAGCAAAAAGTACAAATTGCGCCACTTTTTTATAAATCAAAAACAGTTACTTTAAAAATCAAGTGCTAAAGTCAGTTGCAAAAAATAAAACAATTTAGTTTTAAGCACTTACTCACGTACCAATCTGTGTGGCAAAGTTGTACTTGAGTTTTATTGGCCGTTACCATAATATTGGGAACCGTGAGAAGGTTAATGTTGTCATGGTAACCACCTATTATGAACACCATGAAAGGTAATGGATAAAGTAGTGCGATAGAATCCATTTATTTGTTTATTAGTTTTCTCATATTCTGTTATTTGATTCGATAGTGAAGAAACTGCTTTTATAGGTACTTGTCCGTGAAGGTCAAAATACTTGGTAATTCTTATTTTTTATTACCCAAAATAATGTTACGAGAGATGAAGGGTTAACGAATGTTTATAGCATCACATTAATAAAATCTGTATAAATTCTCAAATTTACATTTGAACACAATTGAAATTCAAATGTGTCAACATATTTATGAGTGTGAGTGTACTTTTACAACTTTATTCATTTTATGCATAACAAATAATATGAGTAGGTTAAAATACCTATAGGTAGGCTTTCAAAATATAGTATTTCACGTTAAAGATCTCTTACACTACTTCATAACAGATTCTTAAAGCTTTTCAGTAAAAAAAACTTAATTTTGAAATATTAAAAATAATAGATCGGTACAAAATTATATCATAATCCAATTATTTCCAAATATGTATCAAATGGTCCAGTATAGAAATTAAATATTATATTGTCAAAATGAACAATTAATACTGCTATAAAAATTAAACACAGCCCACATTATAGATACAGTAGCCATATTTAATCATAATTACGATACTACATTGCTACTTATACTTAAACAGTTCTAGCATGAACATGTACTTACTTACTTATAATTAAGACTAAAATGCTACTGACGCGTCCCATTTCCTGAATCAGGCTAAACCTAGTAACCGTCTTACATGGAAATTAATTAATTATTTTGTATGTATTCAGTACAGCTGACACGGATGCAATATAGTTAACTCTATTATAATTAATTAGACAAGAGGTAATTAAAAATTCATTGCTAACGTTATAACGAACATGCATTTTAAGTTTTTGGTAATATCTCTACGTCATCTCCGGTTTAACGTAAAAAAGATTATGCCGTGTTCCGCTTCAAACGCATGAAAAAACACTAGTTTTGTAAACAACGGTAACAAAAAATCACCAAAATAAAATTTAAAAAAATTTAAATACACCACTATAAAAAAATCAAAAATATAAATAAAAGCTAATTTATATTAAAGACCATAGAAATGGTAAATTATAATAAAAAAACCGGCGGCCATAAAAAAAATATTATTTTTTAAATAAAGACAAATGTTCGCAACACAGCCTTATCACTCAGACTAACCTCGGACTTATTACGAAACCAATACACTAGAACATTTGCGTGCTACCATTACGTGTGCGAACACTCATTAGTAGGATCTAAGAAACTTGACCTTCTGTGATTTTTTACTTCACCTCGCAAATAAAGGGAACTGTAGCGGTGTGATTTTGATCTAAAACTTTAATTATATTATTGGTGTTATTTCGTTTAAGGATGTGCATTCATGTAATGTGCAGTGATAGCTTCTTGATATCACTATATAGTATCAAGTATGCGAGCAGAGGTATCTGCTTGAGAGATTTTCTTAATAACGTATGAAGTCTGTCATCCCTAGATAAGTGTGGTGAACTATAGAATAAACCATATGAATATGGGAGAAGACTTGTGCAAGCATTGAAACAGTAAATAGATTGACATATTAATGTAATTAAATATTCATTAGATTTGAGGTTCATCGGAGTTGTTAATGGTATTAAACCTGCACTACCTTGGGAGAATCGAAATTATATAGAAGAAAAAAAAATGCTTTCAAAATATTAAGAGTAAACACTGTTTAGAACAAAGTAATAATAATTCTATAGCCTCGGCAGAATTGCAAACACGTAGGCACAAAATACCTAGAACTAAACGAAATAAAGCCAGCCAAAAACCCAGTCACGTCCACAAAACTGTGTTTGTGTCATTTCATTAACAAAATATGGTTAAGTATTGCAGTTAGCCGTGCATAAACAACAACTTAGATTGTGTCACTTAAGTGCTTAATTCCAGTGATAACTTTAAAGTAGGATATGACAAAAGACATTGTATAATAAGAAAAAACATAAAAAACTTGGAAAGATTACTGAATATAATAGGACAATAATAGATACATTCTCCCTAATCTAGGTTGATCATTTTATCACTTGTTAGAACACCCTATGTAAGAGATAGGGTAACACCACCCATTAACGAATATCTTAGGTAGGTACCGCTAATGATCAAAATTCTAAATCACAATTTAATTACATAATCACTGTAATAAAAGAGCCAAATCACCAATATATTTAAATTAATTGAAACTCTAATACAATTAAAATTATACAAGAATCCAATTAGTTAGATACAATGTTACTGGCGCCGTAATAAAAATTACCCTTCATAAGAGCGTAATAAATTATTGACAGCTGCCTGATAATGTACAATGGAGTTCAAATCTTAATGCTTTTGAAATAAAGGTTACTCTAGTATGAAATGCAATATCTCCTTGATACTCTCAAGCCCGCGTGGGTGCTTAAAAGCCTCATACAGTGACATATTTTGCAATAGTATACGCAATCTGTGGAATAATGAACGTTACACAACTCAGAAAGATATCGTTGGTAACTCCATAATTTGAATTATATTAACCATGCCATACCTACTATATCAAAATATCTGATATTGTCTTCCACAAAACCGAGAAGCTCATAAGAAGTGATGAAAGATGTATAATAAATTACTGGACTTGTAAAGCTGTAATCTTAGGTCAAGCTAAATGTACAACAATCCTTGATAACAGTAGTAAGAACAGAATAAGTAGTGCACTATTTAACCAACACTACAGTAGGTTCAAATCTATAAACACGAATGGTCATGGGTTCTTTTTGTTTTTTTAATGTTATTAGACCATTGATTCAAGTCATACAAATATGTATAAAACTCCAAATGTCACCACACATCGAAACTCTCAATTGATTTTCACTCAAGGCCCAAATAAAACCGAATCTCTCAAATCCCGCAGAATCTCTCTCAATTTTTACGAGAACGAAATACGTCTTTAATATCCAATCTATACACAGTTTAATAAACGATAAACCGAACTGCAGAACCATAAAAAAGCTTGGAACGTAAAAAGGAGAAAAAGGCGCAACAAAACTTTTCTACAGGCATCGGGAGTTAATAAAAATCGTGCCCAAATGACTACGGTAAAGTTTGACGTAAACATACCGAGTATACTGGGCGAAATTGGCGAAACTCTGCAATGATTTAAGGTTTCAGTGCAGCGGAATTTGGTTTTGTTATTTACAATTTCTTGGTTTGGTTGGTTCAGATTTCTGGAGTCAAATCGAAAATGTTGGTTTCGAATAAATGAGTTGGTTATAAAGGCAGGCATATCGTTAGAATATTTTTGTATAATTTAAATCAAAACAAATCTCTCATTACTCAAAATTAAGTCACAGATTTAAAACAACATCTGTGCATTCCAAAATGATTTCACAATTTACGAAGCAGCTCCAAAATTTTACAGTATAATCGGAAAAAAATACCCTTCACTCTAAACTTTAAAAATATTCCACCCTTCCTAAATAAGTAAAGCGAAAAAGTAATTTGTCAAGTAAATCCTTCGTTCGAAGGAGTGAGAAAGGATATCAGGCTGATATTTGATTAATGACTCCACCAAATTAAATGTGACAGCAAATGGAGCATTGGAGGGCTCAGAAAAATTAAGTTCTTTAGATTAAAAATGCATGGTCTTTGTTTTACTTTAAAGATGTAAGTATATTTTTCATTTAAACACATTTTCTAGTAGAAGTAGCAGCAAAGGTAACAGAATAATTAATTAGAATAGAAAATAACTTGCCACTTGTCTAATTTTGTTAATTTAAAACTTAGTCTAGCATGCAACAAATCATAACGACGAGTCATTGATAGGGCAAACATATACATGAGGCCATATTACTTCATCTATTTTTGCTTATCTCAACATCTAGCCTCTATTAGTTCAACCTTAAAATAGCAAGATAATTCAGGATTTCCTCTGTGTAAAAATATTTCCTTAATTCCTTTTTACATTTAGTTGTACAAGATAATTTGTTGTTCGATCACAATCGGGCAATCAAATCGTTATCGTCGAGCAACATTAAACAGGGTTCCCATCGTTGTTTCCATTTTATTTCCTTGAATAAGGTCGTCTACTCCTTTCGATAATGACGGTCTTAATAATCCGATATTCATAGTAATGGCTTGGAAAAGTAAATAGAGATAGGTTTGGAGTTTCGAAGGTGATTTTGCTTAAGTATTTCTCGGTCTTTATCTTTAATAACTAAACAGATTCAGCATCGATTTCAGCCCTAAAGGAATCTGTAAAAGCTTTTTAAAACATCTTTAAATACCAGATCTGTAAAAATAGCGAATAATCCAAGAATTTTTCTTTTCTTTCAATAACATCATTAATTCTTTCATATCAATCAAATTACAAGTGCCAAACTTTTATTCCTCAACCACCAAATTAACACTCGCTAAACAACTCAAATTACATAACCCTTTACAAAATCAAAGTTAACAACAGAAAATGACGCCTCTCGAAAAATTATAACAATTTTTTTACCATTGTCACAAAACAAAAGCACAACCACAGCTGAAAGGGGGGATAAGGGGGCGGACACCGACCAGGTCCCCTTCCTGTCAATTACCGTGATTAATGAAGCCCTCGAATATTGAAACGTTTATTCGACCGACGCCAAAAGTATTATATTACTTTGAGAAACACTGTATCAACTTTTAATAAAGTCGCTCCAAGGAATTACCCACTTTTAAATAACCAATACTCCGATAATCAAACATTTTTTAAAGCGTTGAAGTTTGTATCTTATGGTAAGCTTTGGAGAGATTATAAGGTTTGGGCGATAAACAATTAGGCCATTTTTTTCCTGCTTTACCTTATCGGTAATTATTTTAGAAAATATCGCTCTCACTCTCCAGCAATCATTTTGCATTTAATGTCTGAATTTTTATATAGAAAAATTCCTACACAGAACTGGATTTCTAAGAAAACCTATTATTGAGTACAAAGGTTAAAACAGTCTGCGTGTAATTACTATTAATCGTAAGCAATAGGACCCGATTCATGCAACTCGCTAATAAATCACTTTATTTTGAAATCTGCATAGAAACACTGTGGAAATATTGGCAGCCGCAAAGTCAACGAAATACCATGTACCCTTGTATCGAGAGAACAAATTAAACATTTTCCGAGCTACGCGACCGCTCGAGATTAAATTATGAATTCAAAATCGATTCACTGGCTCACCCGCTGCGAGTTATTTCCAAAGATTCTGATGTTTCACGAAGTGTTGAAAGAATAACGGAAGCAAATTTTAAACACATTTATGAGTTTGTAAGCCTGGTGATATAATTGAAGACCTCACCCTTGAAGATGAACTCATAAATGTACTAGATTATTATAGATTTTTTTTCTGTGTGTACGGAGGATAACACAGGGTAAACCTAAAATAATTTAATAGAATGTTATTAAAATGTAATATTCATATTGTTTCTAGGTCGGGCAATGGAATTGCATTTAAATATTTTTCCTCAATAACTACGAAGTATATTGTACACTAAACTGCATTGTTTAATATAAAATAGAAAGCCACATCCGCGTTTGAAAGAAAATTACTCATCAAATTCGTCCACTCCACCCGGATTTCCCCAAACCAGTCAGGTTTTCATCAATATAAATATCACGTACTTGGCACGGTAACTGCTTGTCATATAATAGCAACAGATTCATGATTGATGGCGAGCTTCCCAGAAACAGAACACTTTGCCGAAGAATAATTCAATCAAGACATTCGATTTCATGATTATTTCATAGTGAATTTTCCACTTATAGAAGTTATTTTCCAATCTTTGATGTATTACGGACGGATATAAATTGAATTGTTCAAGATCATGCGAAGCCTATTTCTGAAGTCGATATAATATTGTGCTTCAAGAAACTTGGGAAGGACATATTTTTATGGTTTCCCCTTATTATACCTATAACGATGTTATGAATTTGAGCAAAGGAAAGGAATTAAGACACCTTTTAGAATGATCGTTTAACAGAACCGTTACCTTAAACAGAAATGATATTGTATAATATTTTCTCTTTGATCCTACATTAAGCTTCGTTATCCCGAAAAAGAAACATTTGTCTCAACACTCGATACTATGAGAAGTGCTCGTCTGAAATGAAGTAAGTTTTTCAGAGCACAACAAAATTAAGTTAGTGTAAGCGAAGTGGGAAAACATCAATTGTCGTCCACTTAAAGTGTTCGTAAAGGCAATTGTCTCATGATATCGGGAAGCTGCCAGGAAAAATAGTCACTTTAGAGGAGCAACTGTTTTTTCCCCTAGTTGGCAACATCTAGACATTTTTATAGCGACACTTAACCGCAATCAAGTGGATCATTAGCCTGTAAAGGCCTGCCAAATATCTTTGCTTCGCCTCCGCTGTTTTCTCACCCTTTTGCGTGAAAGATGCTGTAACACACACCTTTTTTGGACGAATCCCACTCGGCCACTGCCAAGTTCTGCCTGATTTTTTGTAGGACATTATGTCGGCAATTCGCTGCGGTCGGGGTACAGCTGTTTTTCGTATGAAACTACGCGGTTTGCAAGCCGAATTTAAAAGCCCGTATCATTTTTTGAGAAAAACAAATTGAATTATGTAAAAGAGACTACCTAAAAAATCAAATGCAAAACTGGAAGGGAATCACTCTAGAACGAGAGTTGGGCGGGTCGAAACAAAAAGAAAAAAAACAAAACATCAATTTTAATGACTCGAAAACCCAAGAATTTTCTCTTACATTTAGAGAGCAATATTTTTTCTACAACATTTAATCAGAGTAAGAAGTGAAATGGTAATTTGTGTGGACCGCTCGATGTAAATTTTATGCAAGAATTCGCTCGGCGCTCCCCTCTCCCTAAAAGGGGAAGGATTTTTGCAGCGGACAGAAAATTTTGCTTAGCCAAGTGAAATTTTAACTGCTACGACAGAGACAGCTATGGAAATGCGAATACTTAATGCTAACTTACTTCCCGCTGGTTCATTATACTTCATAATTTTTGAGGGAAAAAATGTGATCTAAAGGGTTCCGATGGTTGTGTTTTTTGCTTGCGCTGATTTGAATATTGAAGTTTAGATTTACACATTTACTCCCACTAGATATTTTCGATGTAGAATAGGTACCTACAACATTTTACTGAACAACAAAATAAAGATAAATAATGAAACTCTACAGAGTAAATACGCGAACATTAAAAGTTTTACAGATACAAATCTCGAAGAGCCCGAAGTTGTTGCTGAGATCGAAAACCTATTTAAAATTTAGAAATGGGCTCAAGCACCAGATAACTACACAAGTAAAACACTCTAAACTTTAACAATAATTTCAATGATGCTCCTAACAACGACTCTCAAAGTTACACCGAATTCCATCAAATTATAACTTGTACAAGACAATTCAACTCTTTGAAGTAACGAAATCCACTTTTTGTTTTCGAATCGGATCGAATATACCATCTGTACAATTTCATTTAAGGGCAGTGTCCAAAAATTCTTCAGTTAAAGGTTCGAATGATTTAATTCAACTTCTTACACTGAATTAATGAATCCTGTTCCAATTTGAAGGCAGTTCCACGGACTTTGGGAGTAAACTTTTCAGTTTGTTTCAATTTGTTGGCCCCGATGGAAATTCAATGGGGTTCCATAATAATAAACAAAAGATGTCTTATTACATTTTGCAAGTTTCCCAACTTGTTTTTGGTTCAATTGCTTTGGTGACAACGTTTGTTATCATGACTTGTGAATTCCAGTTAATTAAATAATGTGACGAATTTTAGTCGAACAAAGTTTTGAACTGTTTTTGCGTTGCCAATCTTAGTGATTAATTAATTTTGAATAATTTGTCTTGTTATTGTGTAAGTGGAATTATAATCTATTTTAGTCATAAATAAAAGCTAAACCATAATCCTGACAGTTAACTAACTTCACTAACAGTTAACTGAATTCAGATTATCAATTACTAGATGCTATTATTATCAAACAACATCATTATCACGAATTCACGATAATCCCTCGCTGGCTAAACAGAGCTTATTAAGACCATGATTCAAACACAGGAATTGAACCGGCTAAAATTAAATCAACTCCATAGCACTAGTTCAGTACGACCACTAATTAGTACCGCAATTTATACATCAAACGGCCAACGGTGATACGCATCATCAAAACGTATCTAGCACAAAAGGAAGTCTGTTTGTATGAGTAATATGATCTGCAAAATTACTGAACCGATTTTCATTCTGTTTTGTATTAATTTCAATAGGAAACTTGACAAGAGAAATGTGGAGGACGACTGGAAGGATGTGTATTAATTGCTCGGTGTCAAGCTCTTCGTTAACTCGAGGGTTGAAATTTTGATATTTCAGTAACTCCTTTCTTTGGCTAATTATATAAGCAGTATCTGACGATTGATATGAAAAATAGTGCTGGAACTAAATACGAGCATTGATTTTTAATACCATTTTTGTACTTTTTTTTTATTTTGAACCTGTTTTTTTTGAAACACAATAAAAATACAGCTATTTACTCACAAAACTTGATCACAACACTAGTGTAGGACTGTAGGTATAAACAAACTATATAATAGAGACAAACGGCTGATCAGCTAAACCCGAACGTGCAACAAACGGTTAATGAGGAAGTGGCTACTTGCAGACAAATTAACATGTCACTTTAAAAGATAGGAGCAGGAAACCATAATATTTAATGTTAGACTGGATTAGTACTCGTTAGGTGAGCGTGAACTCTTGGCCTTTGAATTGAGTTCTGGGAAATGGCGAATATAATAATTGTACGTAGGTATTCTACAAAGAAGTCGTTTTGTGCTTAATTAAGGAAATTAATGTCTGCTGCAGCATTAGATAGTTTTATCAAATCTTCTTCTGGTAATTTATCTTAATAACTTAATAATAAAATTATGAATCCTTCCTAAAGAATTGAATCATTACTATTATTTTTAAGAATACTATGAGAGTGTGATTTAAGCTGGGCCAGGAAAAACTGTGCTGCGCAAAATAGAATCAATAACCCATATTTGGATTGTCACAGACAAAAATAAACATGGAGGAACATATCACGCGAGGTTATTTAAAGAACATGGGCATGCATTTTTGATACAAAATTCAACTATGTGCCATAAATAATAAGAAATAGTTGAAATAAAACCAACCAGCACACGCGATACTCGTATTAATCTGGTAGCATTGAAGTGCTTTCTAACTACAGAGGGAACTTTTTAATTACTTTGTTCCCGACGTCTGGTAGGAAAAAAGGGGGGGTTTAAAGAATTGTGAAGAGGCAGGATTTCGAAAGTGTTTCAGCAAAAAACTATCATACTACTTTATTTTTGCATGATTTGCTATAGAAATATTCTAAGAAATTAAAATGTATGATGATAGAAGTTTTACTTTTATAGCTTGTTGACAATTCTCTGCAGCATATGTGATATTAAATATGCAAAACACATCTACAAGAATGATACACGCAAATCACGTTCACAAACATCCAGACCCGATATAAATAAGTACATACTCTATAGGCCTCAAAGTACATACATTATGTAGGAACCAAAACTCGTCAGATATGATAGGCGCAAATAAAAAGAAATATCATATTAAGACTTGTGTTGATATGAAAACTATTAATAGAAAACTACATATATATACGTGAGTTATTAGATATTGAAATTAGTTGAAACAGAGCAGAATATATACCTACAAGATTGTTAATATAGATCTCACGCAAAAGTTCGTGCAAGTATCTTACATGAGAACATCTACTAACATTAGCAAAACTAATTACTAGTACCACTATGGACTAAAGAGGTATCTAAACGTAATTGTAAATCAAACTAATGAAGTATATATCAGAGTAAACATAAACGGTGAACGTTTAAACGTTCCACGTTGTAGCGGAACGAAGTTCAGCTGAATTTATTGTTATAGTTTTGTTAAGAAACGCAATAGCTTCTTCAGGTAAAGCCTGAGTGGCCGTAAAGGAGTCGATATAAAATACTGCATTACCCTCCTTATGTATTGCCCCGTCTCACCGTAATGCTTACGCCAATGTTGCTATTTACCTGAAAATAGGAAATAAATTGTTAGATACAACACAGGATAGTAATAAATAAACAGGTTAACACATAGGATTTATTTCTTGTAAAACTGGATAAGTTTATTACTCTTTGTACTAAATATTAAAATTGTTTGAATGTCAAATGATTCACAGTTTTTGTCTTGTGATTCAGATTCAAAACCGCATCGGGGTCAACCCTCAATCATTTACCTTTTCATAAGATCCGGAAATACCAGTACCTAAAACTGTCAGAACAGATAAACCGATAAAAACGATGAATAATATTTTTATTCTGAATTGTAAATGAGAGAAATATGTAAAGTATCATCTGTCTATTGTCTTGTGGAAGATGTAAGTTATAATAAAGTCAGAGAAAAACTTTTTTCTATTCATCAAATGAGGGCTTTTATTTCCACTTGGGTGGTTTTATCTAGCTCGAATTACAATTGGATTGCCTTATCGATTCAGTGCTGGAAAGCGTTTAGGATTCCGGATTCAATTCCCAAGTCTGGATAATAATTGGCTTTCCTACCTAACTCTTATTACATACAAATGAACATCATCAGGAATCAATTGTGAATGGAGATATATCTGAACTCTTGAGAGATTAGAAACGGTTATAACACAGCGTTAAAATTTGAGGTACCTCAGTAACACAAAAGAAATATCCTGGCGACAGAAACCGCATTACCAAATATATATTTACATGAAACATGTCAAATAAACGAATGTTTTAAGCATCCAGTTAAGTTATGCCAGCTCACGTACCGCTAACCAGACGAGAAGAAATGTAACGATATAAAACCGAGTGCCTCCCCGAAAATTTCCTTCAGTCTTGTACGATAAATCTTTTAATCCTCTTATACAATTTGATCGAGATTGCCCGGACGGCGCGTTTTTTCTTTTTGTTCATGGACGAATGTTTCCGATCTTAGTTTTTGTTTTGACGATAAATGTGCTTTTAATGTGCATTCCGTTTGTTTGCTGAATTTGTGGACGTGCAGTTTTAAGGAGTGGTCTTGGTGGATTTTCGGCAAGTATAATACCGTTGTAAATTACGTTTTATTTTTTGTGAAGCCTTTTGCTAAGCTTTATTTTCATTAAACTTTTACAAAAATTCTTCTTCCAATAAAGGTATCAAAGAAAAATGTTTGGGAACTTTATCTTGCTAGGTGATAAGCTTATTAAACAGAGCGATACTTCTTTGGACAATTACCACATCAACAGTAAAAGCACTGTAATGATGTTTCTATTTCTAAAGCATTACTCTTTAAACTCTTATTTTATATTATTATTGTTTATTTAAGAAGCAAACAGTCATTTACAAAAGAGAAATATTAACTATTGCATACAATCAGACCCGGAGTTTCCTTGCGGTATTAAAACAGCAAGAAACAAGTAGATAGGTACTCTACCTAATATTTCAATGACATAAAAAAAACTATTATTAAATTACAGTTTATGCTGGTGGTATATTAGCAATTGCTATCTAAAAACTTCTACAACAGTTAAATGTATTACTTATTTCAAACGTTCTAAATAAAAAAAGGAGAAACGACAATACAATTCCTCCTGATTCGATTATAAATAAAAGTCAATGCAACGAAATAATACCTATACAATGCTATTTCAATAATAAATATCGAAGATTAAAAACGGTCTCAAAAGTCGTTGATTAATTTGTTTCATTAAATAAAACGAAAACCCAATTCTGACATAAATAAGAAAATTAGGATCATAGAATAGAAGCTATTTTTTAAAACAGAAGCAAAACTTCGACTGCACCACAAGGTTATGCAGTTGGATGAATTGGATAGTGTCCATAAAAAGCATTCGTATCGTAGTCAATAACCGATTTTTAAGAATCCCAGAGTCAAAAATTGTCTGACATCCGAGCCTACCTGGCCACACCACTGGTATTTAAATCGCATCGATCACGGCGTGACGCAGATGTTAGACAATGTTAGAAGATACTCAGCCGATAAAAAAATATAATTGATGAGGACAGGTAGTGGATTTAGGGTTGTGGGATTGAAGGGACGCTTGGGCGGTATAGCTACCAAACTGGGATCAGTTAGGGACGTGCCTGGTAAAAAAAGTATTGATACTACAATAAGAAATAGCATTGGAATAAACTCAGATTTAAGCAATTGAATCAATCAAACCAGTTAATAAACCTGATACGAAATAGATTTGTTTGTGAAGGCAGAATTATGTTCACGTCTTAGAATAAAACATACCTAAGAAATCATGATCTAAAAAGAGTGAATACGATAAATACAGAAATGACAACAATTTATTCATAAGTCACAATCTGGACAGATCTACGTAGAAAAATTCGTGTTCAAAAGTAACTAGACATTCGACACAGCCCTATCCCATCTGATATACAGGACGTTATGATGAATCGTTTTATTTGATACGAATCACTTGTTTTACATGTCTGAGTATTACACAGATAATAGTAATGTGCTGTATTTATTATGATACGATTTACATTGAAACACAGGTTCAGTTTTGTATAAAAAAGTCTGGGAAATAATTTGCGAGACGTCAAATCTTGATTTGTATCTGAAAGCTAAGTATAATGTATCGGTTTTTTCTAGGACTAGCACTGGAGTTCAAACTAGAATATTGTATTATTTTTATAGTCTGATCAACATAAATTGTGTGTTTTAATCCTGTATTTCGGACGGTTTCTTTATAGGGTTGCATATATGTAATTTTTATTAATATTACTAAAATACCTTTAACTTATACAATGTTTTCTTTTACTGCTAGATAAATAATAATAACGCAAGCTAACAACAAAGTAGGCAGCCATTATCAAATGAAACCTTTTTCGAACACAAACAGCCTGTATCGTAAGTTTTTTCATCGCCCCCATGTTTCGGGACAATAAAACGCGTCCTTATCTATTCCACTATGTTTTCGTTTTAAAAACATTTTTCGTTCTTTCATGATTATTTTTTAAGCTACCGCACTACGCTTTGCCCACATCTTGTTTGTTCACACTATTCTCATCCCTATTTCCATTAACTGTAGTGCTACACCGGCGTGGAGACTGCTCTTTAAATTCTTTTGTCTTAAAACTATTGATTCTTTTTTATTTTATTGTGATTTCAATATGAATAGAAGTTCAGGTTTTATTGACGACTTTTTATGGTGTGGGTCGGGATTCGAATCTCGGTTGAATCAAGGTTTTATGTGCGATCATTGTCTACGTATTTATGTATTCCTTGCAAGGAGAAAAGGGCTTATGTGATCTGCGAGATAAGCTTTGCGATTCAGTGACAGTCATCTGAGAGAATGCACGGATCTCTATTTATCCACGTTTTATGAGACAGTAAAATTTCAAATGGACTTTATGACCATGCTGTTAGCAAGATGTAGGTTCTTCTACATTCGAAACATTTTTGTAGTAAATAGCACTCGAAGGGCAAACAAGCATTCAATTGAACGTTAGTTTTCATAGCAAACTTAACACAATACCTCAAAATCATAATGACAGTGCCGAAACAATTTGCAAAATTCGGTCGTCATTTAGATATTTGACCAAGTGTACACCAAAAAACATGGCGCATTGACAACTGTTCGTTTCCGTGTGCAACAGATGGTGGCAGCGACAGTTGCAAAAATGTGGAGACAGGTGGCATCATGACCTACAATTATTTGTTCCTTCGATGACTAATAATTGAAGTATTTTATAGTGACATACAAAATTAAAATGGAGAATGACAGTTCTAGAACCATAAACAATAAATGAGGTTTTCAGTTTGCAAATTATTTGAATCATCATGTCTATGATCTTTAAAAAATAAGTCAAATTTATATTTCTACAGCCTTAGTTCTATCTCCTTTGATTGACTGCAATATAACATCTGGAAACGAATATGGATCTAACCAAAAGGTCCATCAAAATAATGCAGCGATAGCAGTAATCCTTTCTCAGTCTGGCTCACATGCGTGATTTACATCGTGCATGATGCAAAATACCTGACCCAAATTTCGATTCAGAGAGCAAAGAAACAAACTATCCTATTATTATAAAACCTCATGTAGTCTGAGATAAAGCAGAGCTAATACAAATTGGGCGGACTAAAGAAATCCTATTACTTAACGTTATCAAAGAAAACCAGCACTTAACTTTATTATGAGTCTCATAAACTTTATCTGGATTTATGTTTTTGAAGCTGTAGTAGCTCAGTGGTTGGGGGAGCGGAAATTGTTGTGTGTCCAAATCTGAGAAGTCTTGGTACGAAAAGTTAAAATTAAAAAGTTCTAATTAAACTAAAACTGACTCTGAAAAATATGGGAAAGGGACACAAAACCTCAGAGGGATAGAAATGAAGTTAGACTGGACAAAGTTGGACTAGCAAAGAAACTGAAATCGGTTGTATAATAATAGTATAATTAGCCTCAATCAATACACTAAATGTGATTTGCAAGACTACTCCTTATTTACTAGTGAAATTTTAAAGTACAGAAGAATTTAAGAGACTACAAGTTTTATGTGGTAACAAACAGTTGATACACTGTATTTTCTACAGCCAGATAAGCTTGGAAACAATATAAAAACTTAATACAATAAAAGACAATCTTGTTTATTTTGATGTCGACACCAAGTGGCTAGAAAATATTGTTAAAACAAACATTTGCTTTGATCTTGCAACCTTGCAGTTATCATCAAACAAATACTCCTGGTGTGTGTTTATGTATCTTATCCCTTGAGGAGTCAGTTAAAGACCTAACAATGTTACTATTAGGACTTTGAAATGATCATTGTATACAGCTCTGATGACTCGTCTTTTAAATTTTACATATATGGTAATTTTAATAGATTAAAACCAGATCTTACAAAATGGTTCTGTGAATTTCATTACAAACTATAATAAAATCTAAGTAGTGTAATAACTAGCATAGAATTAAGATCAAAGCTATAAAGACTAGTAGCTAAATGTACTGTTATATTTCCAGAAAACAAGATTCAAGATCAAAAACCAGTCATGACATTTATGTCCTAATATGATATGAAGAAACTTAGTCTTAAAGAAATCTCAATTGCTATCTTTTTGAGAATTGTAGTTGCCCAAAAAAGTGGACGTAATATTTTTGCTTATGTAGGTAAGTTAGTTGTTGCTGCATAGATATGTTTAGTAGATTGGTGACATCAAACGCACCGAGAGCCGCCTGAAAATGTATGACCAAATGTTGACAGACCTCCATAATTTATGGTGTAATAATAGTGGCCATATGTGGCTACAAAGAATCTTTCTACATCAAGAAAATGTGTCTCAATTTCCTATGCCAATTTGAGTACACAAAATATATGTAGGTACTTTTTAAAATCTATGTCAGTCGAAAATACCGACACAATTTCTCTTTTATCTACGGATTAAGCAATCCGATCCTTGATACTACAACTACGTAAAAGTATAAACCTGACACGCTCTACATATCTTTTCCATTACAAAGTAGACACATTTTGTTTTAAATTCAACTAACGATCCACGTGATGCCAAGGTCACGTTGCATCGCACGCAGTCACTTGATGTTTATGTTTTACATCACGGCAATAATCACATAGTCAACCGTCGATCTATATCAGCCACTTGATTTAATCACTAGAGCTAATGTCTTGATGGGAGCAGCCAATAATAACTCAAGGATAATCTTATTTATTTAGGATATTGCATTTGAATTGATTGAAAGCAAGCTGCTCAATTATAGTGTAAGCGCAAGGTAGTGTAGCCTCTAAATGATGCATCGTATGTAATTTGCTGGTATCCGCTGTTGCTATGGATGTTTCTGCGAAGGATTTTATATTAGTACGCAAATTTAATATGTATGTATTATGTGGTCAAATATATGTTAAATTGCTGTGTCCATTTGAGAAGTACATCTTTATAAAGCCAAAATATGTTTCAAATCAAGTATCATCATTTTAAATATCCGATTATGATGATGTGTTATCCCACCATTTAATAATAACTTACATATTATGACAAACTTACATGTTATGTAGATTCACTAAACTAAAGATATAATTAGTATTTTCACATAAATAGACTAGCAATGAATTTATAACTTTGTGTTGAAAATTGAGCTATTTAACAAAGTTTCAACTTCAAACTCCTTCAATTTCAATTACTAATTCTCGAAAGATCCAAACCTCGGCCATTTTAACTATCTGATCCTATAATACTGGCTCAACCAAAACTTTATCTTCCGGCCCACCTTGATATTACAAGTATAACCTTCGAGAGAACCACCTTGTCCCAACGTCTCGAGATTTAAGAACTTTCTGAAGACTTTTTAAGTTTCTTAATTTCGGAAGTCCCCATATTTCGTGGAAACAAATTGAAATTGTTTTGTTAAGGACTGCTTGTAAATAAGGATATATCACAAGGGACAGTAGTTAAATTATTTAAATGTTTTATGCTACAAAGTAGTAGGATTTTTATGAAAGGAAAAATATATTTGACAATCAATTTTGAAAAAACTAAGTATTGACTCATAGTAAAAGAAAATATCGCAAGGAAACTTGGACAGTGATGTTAACTTTTCAACACGCAATAAACTAAGCAACAGTAGACATCAATGCTCGTTTTGTGATACCGAGAGAAAATTTTGCTTGAATACTGTTAATAACATTGATATCAAATATAAACCGAAGCGCAAGCGTACTAAAAAGAATAAAAATTCAAACGACACTAACATTAAAATCATTCAACATTCAATCCAAAGAATGAAATGGCCACACCTACACATGAAATTACTAACATATCTCCACCGAAATCAGTTAAACACGGCATATTATCGTAACGATCTATACTTAGTACACAGCATTATTACTCAATTAAACATGAATTTACGATTCATAAAAGTTCACAAAGTTTTTACCTGCGTGTCGCGAATGCATATATTGTGTGGGTTATGTCAGCAATAATTTCAATATGTGGAGGTGCAGTACTGGGAGCGACGGGAATGGCGAATACACCATTGCTTTTTTAATTTTTATAATGGTTGTGTTCGAGAGAAATTTATGGGACTGAGTTTTGTGGTGGGGAACTAGTGTCTCTCTTTAGTGATTTTCACTTCTATTTATTTTTGATAGTACGGGTTACTTTTGTCTGAAATTACCCTGACATTTCCAGCTATACAATATTATACTTCTTTGGTTCCCAGCCACGACAATAGTTACGCAATAATAACACATATTAATCAGCCGTCATCATACAACCACTAACTCATTATTTTATACTTTCTCCACATATTTTTTTTAAGTCAAAATCGATTTAAAACTACCTAACCGCCTCGCAGTACCTACTCTCATGCGCCATAAGTGTATATTTTAATTTATTCGTTGGCAACACGAATACTTTTATGATGGTGCAGTTGACACATGACATAATGGCGGCGGTAAAAAAGCGGTAAAAAGTGGTAAAACGGCCACCACTCGCAAGTTTTATGCGGTAAAATTAAACTATTTTTTTACATTTGAAAAGCATTATAAAAACGTTATTGAGTATGCCAATGTACGGGTAAGGAATTGAAATAGTATAAACGTTAACAAAAGGTGTACTTTAATAAAATTAGACGTTATTCAATGCGGTATAAAATAAATTACACCTGCTGGATTTAAAAAGTAATTACATAAAAGAAAGGACACACTGCGCCGACCCCAAATAAATTAGGTACAGACAAGAGAATGGTGATATTACCGAGTAGGGCAAAATTAAAAACAAAAACGCACAACATAATGTTCCTACCATTGTATCAAAACGAAAATAAGGAAAACCAACTCCAAAAATTTTTCGTTACAACTTTTTACATACCAACATTCGCCCCACTAAAACATTCCACATTCTCTCCCCATGCGCAAGTAGTGGGTAGGCTAACGAGTAAACAGATAAAAAGTCCAACACGTGTGCTTGTGTGTTCAGTACTGGGCTAGTTATATCTATTCCCGTAGGAGTTATCGCGTGCAGCGATACAAATCACTAATAATAACATTGTTTACGTCCGTCAGTACATTAATGCGTCGATCTTAAACGTGCCGGATACGTAGTTAATGGCGAAAGTGTACTATAAAAAGAAATGGCTGTTATTTTTATTATGATCTCGTGATATTTAAGGTACTATAAAGTATTTGTCTACACATTTGGAAGGAGTAGGTACCGCTGTATCTGAGTAGTGTAGGGACTTACCTGTATTCATAAAAATATGAACAGACTTACAAACAGTCTTATTCTTTTCCCTGTCACACATAAGTATATCACAACAAGAAAAAACATATTATAGCTAGAAGTTTATCAGACGTTCTTCAATTTTATGAATATGGGGATTATAAAGTCTTTATTCCAACATTTTAGACTCATGTGATTCTGATCTAGGTTCTATAAATCACTCTTTTAAAGAGGTGAGAAACCTCACTTATTGTTAAAACTATATTTAACATACATATCCGTCATAAGTCTTGTCTAGAAAATGAGGAAATTTTCTAAACACCAAACATTTTATTTTGAAAAAGACAGCCTATTTCATTTTCACGTGGGAGAGCCATGCTTCGGCACGAATGGGCCGGCTCGACCGGAGTGATACCTCACAGAAAACCGGCGTGAAACAACGCTTGCGTTGTGTTTCGCCGAGTGAAGGAGGTTACCGGAGGCCCAAACCCTTTAAAAGGCGGGCAACGCACTTGCGACTCCTCTGGTGTTGCGGGTGTCCATGGGCGGCGGTTATCGCTTACCATCAGGTGATCCGTTTGCTCGTTTGCCACACTATCTCATAAAAAAAAAAAAATTCAACGTTCTAAAAGGAAAATCTCGGTCCCCCCTTTGATTGATACAACCTCTTTGTGCACAGAACTTTTTATCCTCAGAGATGCCTCAGTTATATTTGGTATATGACACGCTATTAAGTTATTTGGGAGTCCCCCTTTCCATGTCCAGCATTAGTCACAATGCTTATCCTAATTGCGTAATGTAAATGCATAATAAAGGGTAAAATATCATGAATAGAATAGCATAATCTTTTATAGCTCTTAATGACGTAATAGCTCTAAATTCAGTATTCTCCAAGCTGAAATCCCGCCGCATATCATCAAGTGTATTTATCTAACTAATTTAATTCCATGAAGATCCGATGAAACCAGCCGATGAGTGCTATATGTTCACAGGGAAGTGACTTTGGCACCGATCGCGGCATACATAGTTACACACGACTAGAATCGTTAGTTCAAAATGTTTACGACCCCAGTAATGTTATTTAATTTATTTTCTAGTCAACAACACCGTGTTGTCTGTTAAGGTCACATATAAATTGCTTGCTTAAAGAGTTTAACTGCGAAGAGGTTATACTCCGTTTATTTATACGCAACAATGGCTTATCCCATACAAGTAGGATATTTATATGCTAGATACGTTTGCGAATATGGTATTTCCATGTGGATAACCTTCTATAAAAGTTATTGTTTATTATTCAAATCAATAATACAGTGTGGCGAGAAATGTGATTGAGTAATGTCTTATCAATAGTTAGTATTAAGTATAGATCTCATTGTGACAGCTGAAACTGATCGGTAGGATTCGAATTTCAAATTTGAATTTCGTAAATGAATTCATGTCAGTTGATTTCGAAAGAACATTACAGATTTAGTACAAAATTATTAATAATAATTTAATTAAATAAAATGGAATTATGCATTATTTATATATTTCTAAAACATTACTCACCATCATTTCCGAAGAACCAGACAAGTAGGGAAGTTATCCATAACTTAACGGTACTCAAACTGATACCTAATATTTATTTGTTATAACGTTATAATTTAATATACTATTTTAATCGAAATATCGGTGTGTTTACTTTATATTATAACGTTAGTGAGACTCGCTCGCTATCGCGGACCGACGAGATATGGCCGCGAGTGCAGTAATGTCGTATGACTACATTGATAAGAGGCAGCGGATTAAATAAATTACAAAACAAAAAAACATCGGTGACTTCTTAGATGAAACTAAAAAATATATAGAGGTTATGTTAAATATTGCAATCTGTTAAATTAAGATGCTTATTGTAGGAAATAAAAATAACCATCAAACCCATTATACGTGGTGTATTGTTAAGTTAATATTTAAACTATTTGCAAACGCATCGCAACGCATTTTGAATCGTAAAGACAAAATACCAAGCCTACATGAATATTAACGTTTTATCGAAATTCTCTGTATCATATATAATGAAAGAACATACGAAATAAAATCTGTGACGAAAACATTAAATTGAAATAAAATAAAAACAGTGCTTAAGTAATCAATGACTCAGAAATCAGAGTGATCATGAATTCATAACATAAGCCTATCATAGCATTTATAGAGCCAGATTTAAATTATAGATCTAGTTATAAGAACAGGATTTAGCAATACCGCTTAAACCTAACCTGTCGACTGTAGCTGGCATTAAAACTATTTTATATGCATCTATAAAATCTAAATGGGATAGTTAAAATACTATTAAGGCTTAGTTAGTTGGTGAAAGTGATATTTTTAGGTGGCCATTTATAATATTATATATTTCATATTAAATACAAAACATAGGTATTTGCATTGGTGATTTGAAAAAAACTTCACCGTATTTTCCATCGGAGAAAGCCATCTCATAAGATAATATGATTTTTAATAAGTACTATTTTAGATACCTAAGTACAATTTTGCCTCGATATCTGTTACGAAATCATATATTGGCATGTTATTTATTTATTTTATTTTAACAATTGTATAAGTACATTAATTGTTTTGTTTGTATACATTAATGACACAATCTTTTTGTGTTTTTTTTTGCATTTTTCATGCTAAGATTATAAAGTTATTTTAGTGTAGGAAAAATTCAACTCGCAGGCAGGATTCGAACCTGCGTCTTCTGGTTAGGTACACCAGACGCCATGACCTATAGAAACAATAAGCATAGCTATGTAATTTGTATCTTAAACTAGGCTTTAGGCTCATTCATAGTACGCTAACAATACTAATATATAAAGCTGAAGAGTTTGTTTATTTGTTTGTTTGCTTGAACGCGCTAATCTCAGGAACTAGGTACTGGTCAGATTTGAAAAATTATTTCAGTGTTAGATAGCCCATTTATTGAGGAAGGCTAGGCTATATATCATCACGCTAAGACTAAGTAACTATTCCACGCGGACGAAGTCGCGGGTGGAAGCTAGTGTTGAATAAGCGCTACCAGACCAATACTTGCCCACCACTTTAGAATTGGACCGAAAACCAAAAATTCATAGATATAACCTTAAATCGCCGTATAGAATTCCGAATCCAACCTAACCCGCTAATCGCTCCCCACAACGGCCACGACCCACGAAGCGCACAATATCATACACGTGGCTGTTTATTAATAAGCCCTGCGCAAACGCCGCGCGTGTAATGATGTAACTGCGTAGCTACGCTTATTACGGATTTTGTGCCGTATTAGTGTACTGAACACGGTTTTGGGGTTGACGAAAGGTATGACAGTATATAACATAACTTATCATAACATACCATCACGCCTGTATTCCCCGAAGGGTTAGGCAGAAGCGTGCTAATGTACACCCATAGTTCGCCGGTATGTTTTAGGTCCAATGTAATAGGGGCGAGCCTATTGCCATTAACCGGGCACAAATTCCTAACTCCGAGCTGCTACTGGGAATTTCATAGAAAACCCAATAACACTTTGCTCAACCTGGGAATCGAACCCAAGACCTCTAGCGTAGCAGTCGCGCTCAGGACCACTTGGCTAATGAGGCAGTAATCCCTTGTTCTAATACGAGTGTCGATGTTTATAATCACTTAGAGAATTCAGTTTTTCATTCGTGAAATTTTAAATAAAAAAATAGTCCTAACCACACAGCAACTACTTTATTAAAAAAATAGCGGTTTCCAAATAGTGCCAAAAGCAATATTTTGTTTTGCATTTGATACTTTTAGTACCAAATGCAAAACAAAATATTATAACGTACCATCAAGCTTCCCCCAAAAAATTAGGCAATGCTGTAAGTACCGCTATACATCCACAATTTGCCAGTATGTTTTGAGGTTCCAAAAATAGCGTATTGCCCCAATCGGGCATGAGCCCAAACTCCGGACTGCAGCTGAGAATTTTGCTAACAGAATAGCCGTAAATTTTGGTTACTTTTAAGGAGAAATACAGCAGGGTTATGCAAAACTTAATAATGTCAAGGTTCAGTAAAAAAAATATGGTGCATGCATAAGTTAATGCTATAAATTAATCTCTGAAATTATCATTAGAACTAACCTTAGCCTTAGATACTAGAAACCAATCATACAACGCTATGACGAGGTCAGTGACCCCAGATGATCTGCCCGTTACCGTCCTAAAGTATTTATTAAGCCTACCAGATATTGTCAGACTCTGGCACTATTTCAGAGACCACGTGTAATGAGTTTAGGAAAGTGGTATATTTGATATCGTTTATACAGTAAAGCGGTGCGCGTGCGCCGCATGTTGTGATGTAACTGCGCAGTGAGGCTTGTTATGGATTTTCTACTGTATAACTGTACTAAGGCCATAGTATTAAGTGTTTGTGAGGAAGAGAAAGAGCTATTTTCTCACCATCATCACCATCGTAGTTTTGCTTGAGAGGTAAGGTAAAGGTTATTTGCACAAACATTTTTTTATGTGTTAAGGGGACAAACGAGCAGACCGATCACCATTGAAGCCATTCCGCCGCCTATAAACACCCGCATCACCAGAGGAGTCTCAAGTGCGTAGCCCGTTTTTAAAAGGGTTTGAGCCTCCGGTATAATCACTCACTCGGCGAAAATATAATTCTCCGTTTGTTGACTAAATATAGCACAGTATATTTTAGAAGCAAGCCTATTTATCTTTTACGAACAAATGAACAAATTCTGAGAATTTGATAAGAGGAGCTGCGCTTGGGACCACTTGACCATTGAGGTAAATCAGCATTTCTCACAGGGTAATAAAATTGGTATACGAACTCAACCTACTTATCTTAACAATGCCAATTTCCCCCAACCTCAACATTTTCACAACATAACAAAATCACAAACCAAACGCAGATAGCATTAGTATAAATCGCATAAACCTGACTTATGCTATCAGGAACCAATAACTCGCTATCTTGGCGAAGAATAGCCCGGGATGGTGATCGGTTGCGGGCCGTGAGCGTGCCAACACCGAGATTTATTAAAAGTTGGTTTGGTGATTGTAATTATAGATATTTATATAGAAGTTATAGTCTATACCACCATGTCTAGATTCTAGAACTTATACATATTTGCATAATACCGCAATGGCTGAAAGAGTGGCTACTGTTACTTTTTTCAATACCAGACTATAACTGTCTGAGACATCATTGCTTAAACACGTGCCAATATTTTAGCATACAATATATGCATTATGGATAGCATGGATAGCATTTATGGATGACGAGCCACCTGGTGCTAAGTAGTCATCATCACCCATGGACACCTGCAACACCAGAGGAGTTGCTGATGCGTCGCCGACCCTTAAGAGCCTCTACGGACTGCAGACTGCCCGAGCCGATTTTTGCACGTAAGAGCCAGTTTTCCTTCGGTTGTTGCCCGAAGGAAAACTGACTCTTACGTGCAAAAGTCGAAACAAACACGAAGGTGTTTTACTCCTACGTAAGAGTGGTCGCCAGCCAGTCAGACCTCAAGAGGTCCTACCATCGAACCCAGGACCTTCTAGCGTAGCAGTCACGCTCAAGACCACTTGGCTAATGAGGTAGTTTAATAAAATAAACGCCTCCATTGACTGTGGACAATAGTCAACCGTCTCAATAACCTAGTGAATAAAATTAAAATAATTTGCATTGAATTGACTAAACGGGGATATTTCCAGAACTTATCTAGTATGACTCACAGAAAACAACGTTTATGTTGTGCTTCGTGAGTGAGTGAGGACACTGAGGGGGCCCAAACCGTTTTAAAAGCCCAGCAACGCACTTGCGACTCCTCTGGTGCTGCGGGTGTCCATGGGCGGTGGTATCGCTTACAATCAGGCGATCCGTCTATTTGTTTGCCCCCCTATGCCATAAAAAAACTTATCTAGTATGACTAATACAATGATGGTACTTACGCATTAAATAAAATTCACATTTCATTGTCACTAATATTTAGCGCGTGTATGTGCACGCGATATGAAATAATTATTCATTATTTTTATTACAGATAACTTTTAAGGGGTCTTCAAAGCAATTGTTATTATAAGGGCCTGAGCATTTTTATTTCAAAGATCATGGGTGTAATTTACTCAAAAATTCTAAGGAATTATTTTTAAATTCAATTCCAAGGTTGTCCGTTAATACTAGAATACTTACTTAAAACTACCTATCTACTTGTTAAAAAACATACCATCACGCCTGTATTCCCCGAAGGGTTAGGCAGAGGTGTACTAAGGTACACCCGCAGTTCGCCGGTATGTTTAGGTCCCATGTAATAGGGGGCGAGCCTATTGCCATTAACCGGGCACAATTTCCAAACTCCGAGCTGCTACTGAGAATTTCATAGAAAAACCCAATAACACTTTGCTCGACCTGGGAATCGAACCCAGGACCACTAGCGTAGCAGTCGCACTTGGGACCACTAGACTAACGAGGCAGTCTTGTTAAAAAAATACTAAACAATTTAAGTGTTGTCTTAAAAATGTAAAGAACACTACCGGGAATAGGAAAATGAACTTTATGGACACGCAAAATTATGTTATTAAGGACAAACACACGTTATCACTCATTAGAATAGAAAATCACTAAACAGGCTGCTCTAAAACGGCATAATTTTCTCAAAGTGTACATTTAGAAAGCGAATATACCGGTCAAAGTGGGTAATTGCGGTAATTTTGCGTTTTGTCTAATAGTTTGCTGCATGTGTTGATGTGCGCACGTGTCATTTTCTACGCGCCATGTAAATAGGTATAAATAACGTTGGCTTTTCTCTTGAAGTCTCTAGAAGAAATGCCCTTCATTTGACAAATGGCAAATAAATATTATTTACCCTATTTTTTATGAAGCAACGATTACCCTATATCCTTAATTTTATATAGAGTCTATAACATTTAAATTAGGCTAGGTAGGTCTCTACTGTGGTAAGCATCTCTTTCAAGTTATTAAGAGTGTATAACACTAGTTAAATGATTCATACAAAACTAAGTCATGCTAAGTAGGTAGTTTTTAAATAGCTCTATAATGTCTTTTTCCATTAGTATTCGTTCAGTAAATTAAGTCGTGAAGAAACAATTTTGAACTTTTTTGCATTTATATAAGAATAAGAATATATGAATGACTTTTCCGCAAACAGTCAAGGTTCGCTGCCCCCCGCCAAAACCAATATTTGTTTAGCCTTTTATCTAGTTAAAACATGTATCAATAGAGACTAGATACATTGTACATATCTATTTATGTCTTAAGTACAGCAATGCTCAGTAATTACATTAGAAATTATTGATATCAGCGAGGCGGAACGGCAACCATGCAATGTGTCACACAAATCAATGTATACTTGTTACTAATAATATTATTAAAATAATTATTATAGTTCAGTTTACACAAGGAAAACTTATGTATTTATTAGCAAACGAGTTCATCAATAATTTTCTAAAGTATATTATTAAAGTCAGCTGATTGTGACGTAATATAAGTAATAACAGGAGGTAAGTAATATTAACGGACGAAACAACTAGGTGTAATATGAGCTTTGGACAGCTATAAAATGTCTTGAATGAGATCAAAAGGAACTCTGATAGTAATAGGTTTTAGAGAAACGGCCTCAGGCTACCGAATTCAACCAGTTTTCGGAAACAACAGCAGAAGGAAACTAAACAAGTATCCAAATATTTACCTTTGAAATTATGGATAATCTTTACACTAATAATTCAATGCGGGTAGTAAGAGTATTGACTGTAAACACTGAGATGCCTCTGAGGTGGTTGGCCCAATGATCCGAACAAAGTGTTTTTGTAAGAAACTCCTTGATGCGAAATTAACCCATTTAGTGGTTTTTCACAGAGGGGCCCTTTCGTTGAAAATGAACTTTTACCTTTAAACTGTATTAAAATATTTACAATGAGCAAGTTAATGATAATGACCACAAAAATAAGGCCTCTATAGGAATCAAAAAAATACTTAAACTTCCGCCATGATATTAGACCATAACATCATGTTTTACTGTAACAGTAAAGCACTGTAATGCGTTTATAATTACATATATGTAGGCTGCCTCGTGACAAGCCGTCACAATGATTACAATAGGCAGAATGCTTGTTCACCGTAAACTTTCAAAGAAATAGCCATAAAAATTGCCTATCTAAAACGATTACCATTTTAATCTACGCAAGTTTATAATAAAATATAGGAGAAATTATACATCAGCAATTTGCATATGGAGAAGACTATACCTGCAGAAATGGTCGAAACAGATGAAGTGCCGCGACTATGTAAATATTCGATGTCAAGAGTTTGTAGCAAAAGCATCTTATTTCCAATAAGTAGCCTTGAGGTAATTAGGAATAGCACTTAAGTTAGTATTCAGCAGAATTCAATTGTTGTAAAAACTTTCAACATTCAAATTAATTAGCTTCAAGTAAAAAACTGTTTCATGCCACGTAATGACACCTTTTCAGAAAAAGTTCTAATTACAAGCGAAGATACAGTACAGTAAAAAGTTAGTATCATAAACATTGTGAGAACAAAAAGCCAGGCTGTAATGTACAGTAATTTTCCACGTAGACATAATTCTACACCACACCACAGTAACGGGGCTAACATCTCCCATACACATGGGAAAAATGCTTTACGTAGTTGTTAAACATTTGTAATTAAATTACATGTAATTTTTGTAATCTTATGTCATTGATGCGTTTCTGGTTCATGGTTAGGCTACATAGCAATGGCGTTTAATTGAGACATTATCAGCGTTAGAATGATTTTCCGACTGTTAAATACTGTGGAGATCTGTGCTTAGGCTAGCCTTGTAAAGAATATTACGCCCTACACTTAAATCATTTATTGTCTCCATGTCACGTTCAAGTAAATTGTGATTATCATGATAATCAACTAAATTGATACTCCATTAACGATAATTGTAATACATAACAAATCGGACTATGTATAGAACACGACAAAAAAGTAATAAGTTACAACCAGATGCTAACAAAATTTGTTTTATGATGGTGACCGGTTAAAATCAAAATGTACTACTACGAACTTGTCATGATGGATCAAATTTTCGACAAAAACCAGCGTGCAGAATGTCTACTCCAATATATGATTGACGGTGAAAAATAACTAATCTGGGCAATGACACCTAGAATTAAATGACTTATAATTGACAGATGTTATAAATACATATTTACTGCCTACCTTTAGGAACACATTGTAAGAAAATGACGGAATTGATAGAAATTCATAACCACAACCTGTCTATACAAGAACGAAAAATGAAAGAAGGTGTTTCCGGAAGAGACTTGACAAAAGACCAGGAAAAGAATAAAGAACTACCTTTCCAACAAAAGGCAGACAACCCAATAACATTATATTAACCTTTGTAACGAAATAATCTTTTAAACATATCCTCGACTTTGAAAGGAACAAATATCAATTTATATAATAGAGTGCTCAGACGAATCACTTTACGTTTGTTGGTCTGTAAATATAAAAGAATCTCGAGTATGAGATAAAAAGGGAAACCTTATGTTTCAAAATTCAATACATTCTTATCTTCCAAGATACAGAAGGCAGTCGGAGAGAAATATCTTGAGAGGCAACGAGCGTTGGCGGACAAAAGGATAAAGGGTTCGTAATAAAGAAATCATAGTCGTATGTGTATATGTGGAGATGTCTCGCAATGGAAATGTTTATATGTCGAGCTGGGGGTGAAATGTAAAAGGTAGAAGTAATAGGGAATGTGTTTGCAAAAGCTCGTAAAAATTCTGAGGGTAATTGGTTGTGTTGCAAAGAATAAAATACTTCTGTAAGGATTTGAATCGTACGTACTTTAGAATTACTTTTGAATTAAATCACAAGTATAAAGTGACACAAGCAGTCTTATTTCTATGAAAACTTTAAGGCGAGAAACATAATCAATATTTCGTCCATCGAACTCAAACAGATATAGAATAAGTTATCTTATCCAATTTAAAACAACTGATTTAATTGTGGAAAGTTGTTTTAAAATAGGCTGCATTATATTAACCGCTTTAATGAAAATTGTATGGAAACAATTCAAACAATGATACAAAGCGTTTCAATTAAGTACTCGTTTGCCAGGAATCCTGTTAATCCCAAACTGGAAGCTGTAGCGAACACCCAAATTTAACAATACAGAAAATTGAATTATTCCTTTCAAGCGAACTTCTCATTAAACTTGAAATTAGTTACCCGCCTCTTTGGGGTCCTAAACAGACGGTCAGTGTCTTTGTTCTAGTCAACTCTAACTTTGGGTTGCAAGATCAAAGGTACCTATTAAGTTTAGTGCGCTTGGAAAAGGCCTCTTTTCTTTCCCCTGTACCAACTTTTCTTATTCCGAGAGCTGGTTCGGAAATGGGAGACATTACCGAGTCAATAGATGCCGTACGAACCGAACAGTCAATAAGATCCTCGCTTTTGAGCCGATCTCGTTTCAGCTAACTTCTGGCTTACGTCGTGATTGGAATTCGTAATACATTTTGCAAACTATTTCCCTAATTGCGTAAGTTTAATCAAATGTTATCATTACATTGGTTTTATTTAACTTTTATAAAATAGTCATCTTCGCAGTTTACATCTGGTCGCATCAATATTTAAATACAATTCTGTAATTTATTTTCTGAGTATATTATGACATTACATTAGCATGTCAATTGCCAGAGCTGATAACAAGACGCACGTAGATACTGTAAGTAAATGTATTTCCAATTTTGTGTAAATAAATATACATGAGTGTATCGATGAATAAATAACGCAAGAGGCATGTTGGGGTCAAATAAAATAGCGTTCTGCGTCTGCTAAATAAGTAATAAGATGGCGCCATTTACCAAAATGTGATCTCGGAGGTAAAGATCCAGGTGACTAAAACGTTAAAATAAACATGTCTGGTCATGGCTCCTAAAATGTAACATTAAACATCTGACACAAATCCCGAGGTATTCCCAAAGCGATTACAGCCAGTAGCGGTAATGGTTCATTTGGGAATGGATCACAATTCACTGACCCCGTCCCAATTTTGTATGATCGGTAAACTTAGCTACGAGTTTTAATAAAGGAAATTCCTGGATACAAAAAATCGGATGGAAAACTTGTAAGCTAAGTTGAATCAAGTGGCTTAAGGGCTGAAACAAACAAGATTGGTGCCGAAAAAGTATGTAAGAATTAAAGTTGCGTTTAGTTCTAAGATTCGGACTAAATGAAATTAGTTTTAATGTAATGTCTACTAACGGAAGGTCGATTTTTGAAAGAGAACGTGAACTTTATTTACTTTTGTTTGGTCTTTATAATTAACCGAGCTAAATAAATCTAATTAGCTTTGTTGTTGCCATAAGTTAAAAAGTACAAATTTTATATTCTAGACAAAGTTCTACGCTGCTGTTATATTTAAAAATCAAATAAAGAAACTGCTCACAGCGCATAACAAATTCATATCACATACTTCTTTACGCCAAAGTCGTGCATAGGTCCCTGGTGGCGGTGCTCCGCCGTCCCAAGGAAATTCTGCGAGTCTGACGCGACCGATGCATCAGCTGCATGTCGTAAAACCATTGCCAGATGCTCACAATCAAATTTAGGGTTGGGAGATGGAATTTAAGAAAAATCGATCGTTTCGTGAATTAAGAAGTAATTTTGAAATTACGATTGAAATACTGAGAAATACTTACTTGGATACATAAAATTAATAAAATATTTATGAGAGTTACAAAAGATAAATTAAATAATAAAATATTCTGCACAGTGATAATACACATTTTTTTATATCACAACAATTGGTTGAGAAAAACAAACACGTGTATGCAATATAACTCTAAATAGTCAAGAGCACATACTTAAAATATTCCAAACAAATCTATTGGAAACCAAATACCACTCAAACTCGATAAAGTAATACTTATCGACTTGACAAATAACAAAGCCATGTTTAAATCATTCTTTAGAATCAATATACAGCCCTGAACCGCAGATGTAAGTCCAAACTATACAACATTGTAGTTCAATATGGGACTTTTTATTTACAACAAACAAAGTGGAGTTTTCGACCGAAGTAAATGTTTGAATTTATCGCTCACATGCGCTTAATAAAAACTATGTAGCAACAGTTACATTGCCAAGTGCTCTGAAGTGCCCGAATCCCGCGTGTGTTTTTAGTCCGTTTGGTATTAATAATGGCGCTTTTATAGCGTTAGCAATATTATTACTTACTCTTACTAGATTATGGGAATATGTTTGGTTAATGATATCATCTATACTACATAAATTATCGTGGCTTTTGGATTTTAATCTAAGTGAAAAGTATAGTGTTTTGGAAGGCAGAATAACAACAATTTTATTGTTATACTAATATGTAGATTTTCGTACCAGAAAAACCATAATGAAATTTAAGTAGCACTTATTAAGACTATCAAAATGTTACCTAAAGCCTCAATAAAACTTCTCTATCCAAATTGCACATACCAGAGACGCACTACGAACTAACACTATTAGTCGCCAGCCCCTCGAGACGAGTCGAACGTTGAAACAGAATGCATCTAAAGAACATTGTTTGCTCACTAGAGCGTCCCGAGTCCCGTCCAATCCTCTGAGAGTTGGCACCAGAACAAATATTGGTCGTGTATTAGCGAACATGGCTGTAACGAGTCACTTCTTAGCTTAGTTTGGCTTTTTTCGTTTTAAACCAGTTTGTGATACCCTTGATTTAAAGATAAAGATCGCAGTTAGAGGATGTATTTTACTGTTACGTGACAATGTAAAGAAATAAACTAAAAATGTCATACTGACAAAACGAATGAAATTCAATAAGATTAATTCTAAAGATTAGCTTCATAATACTAAAGATACGATACAGAATAAAAATATACATCAGCTGTTTATCATTCCGTGCAGGTCGAATGCCAAATGATTACGCCTAATGCGGTTTCAAGTAACGCATGGCCACTAATTGTGACTCTGTTTAAGCCGTCAAGGATTACAGTGCCTTATACATATGCGTTATAAAGATTAAAATTCAAGCTGCTATCAAGTTAACCCTATAAACCGTTTAAGAGTCTTAAGAAATTATAGAAAATAGTTCTTCATTTTCTCCACTTAGATGTTGTCGCTTACGAAGTAGAAAGCGTTATCGGAGTCAGCTAAACCTTTACCGTCGCAACAAGAAACTCACGTCGCAATATCAGAGCATTCAAGCTTAATTTGTTTTCACTAACCGCCTTTACAGCACCGGCTCCCTTTAAAAATAAAAAGCGTGAAGTCACCTTCACATAAAATTCCCTTTTCCGTCCGTCTATTTGCAATTTTATCTGCCATCTAAAGGGGAGGTTGTAAAAAAGTTTCAATGAAAACGGTCGACTCGCTGCCATATTTCGTTCAGCTTTCTTCATAAATCGTCAGCATTGAATCTCATCTACATATCTCGGAGATTGTCTGAATGTAGATTTGGTTTGTCGCGACCTTTTGGGTTCTGTAGGATGAAAGGTGAGTGTGACTTCCCACTAATCTATCAGTCTAGAGATGGAGTTAATTTAAAAACATTTTTGGGATCGTTTGCGAAAATGCGTCTGCTTCATAAAATAAATACATTGATTCAGTAAAGTCTAGAAGTTTGTTTATCATCTCAAAAGCTTTCATATAATCATGTAACTAAATGATAACAACGAACCGTAATAATTACATTTTACGGGAAGGGTGTTGAGACTAACATAATCCTATTACACCACCTTCCAATCAAAACTGATTCAAAAATTGCGCAAATTACAATGGAACGTACGGATCTAAATTAATTTTCGCTTTAATTCTTCATCTCACCCTAACCTGTGACATTTATGTTCTCTCTAGGTATTTCAATTAATTCACAAGGATTAGGTGTTTTTAACAATGGATTTAACGTTAAATATTTAATTGCTCCGCTCGTTACAGAGATCGTAAAATATATGTCTGAGGCATCAATTAGAGAACAGTGTTAGCACTTGAATGTGTAATTAAGTGCCAAGACGATGTTATTGGAAATCCAGTTAGTAATGTTTTAATTTTTGATTGGATTTTAAATTTAGAAACACTTTTTTGGACATATTGATTAGTTTTTAACTGATTTTTTATCTGGCTAAGTAAAAGTAAGAACAATTAAGATAAGCCTTAGGTTTAGCATTTAAAAAAGCTCTTAACCTTGACATTCTCATCTTAGAGACCACTTATCTTAATGCATTTACTTGATTACTAATGTACTGGGATACGAAATCAGTAAAATGTGAATATTATTTGCATGAAAATCGAACTTCTTAGTGAGCATGAAACAACTTTAAACAAACATTTACATTTAGCGGTTTTGATTCTTCGTTTCAATCAGTTTCCGAAGTGAATTAAATATCCCAAGTAAGTTTTTACAGAATATTATTAAGTTGTACGTTGAAAACCTCACCCTAGCCATATCAGGAGTGCCTCGAGGCACACCGGTCACATTTGAACAGCTCGCCTCGAATATTTTTAAGTTCAAGGCCACAGAATTGTATACAAGTTTTGCTTCGGCTTCCTTGTGCCGGCTTCGGTTACAAGGTACATTGAACTCTGTTGATGATTTTTAAAGCTGGTTTTCCCTTGACACTGGATTGCAGTTTTTTGTGCAAGTTTTTTTGTCGTTCTTGATTTAGTTCAGTAGATCGTGTAGTTTTGATGGTGGAACCGAGTAGGGTGACAACTGGTAGACCAGCTTTGAGTCTAATAAACAGCTTAGTTTACGGCTGTTTTGATTCACAGTTCTTTTACAAGAGTCTTTCTTGTAGTACGGACTTGGGTAAATGATTTCCTGATGACATTGATCTTTATCATAATTTGCAATAACCTTAAAATACTTGCATTCAATATATTAACAAATTAATCAATCAATGTTATCATTCATCAATCATCGTCAATCGTTGTTTCACCGAGTGAGTGAGGATTCCGGAAGACCAAACCCTTTTAAAATGCCGTTAACGCACTTGTGCACTCTTCTGGTGGAGCCTCTGGGTGCTCATGGGTGGCGGTAATACCATCAAGCGATCTGTCTTATCGTTTTCCCTCATAACCCATAAAAGTTTTGTAGGTAGGTATTGGTTATAGTGTTGGTATTGTCATGCATACATAGGTACTGCACTTATTATATAGTTAAATAAACGTTACTTTTTCGTTCACAAATTAATTTAATTAACTAAGTAAACGCATTCAAAATAAATACATATCTTATCTATTCTTCTTATTTCCGTCTACTCCCAAAATAATGCAGCATAACATTATGTAAGTCAGACTATATTTAACACTTAACTTAAACAAGTTACTACACAACTTAAATCTCACATCCGCATGGCAAAGCAGGAGATTTAGTGAAACAGACCACTTAAGATAACAAGTGTGCGCTCATAATTCTTCCGGGCGAGTGACCCAACGGATGTTTCCTAGCAATACCGATTCGATTCATACTTATCTGCATTCTATGACATCATACTGTCCTGTCTGGGTAAAAATAGGCCAATCCTTCTTGTGCAAAGCTTGAAGATCATCAGGTATAGGTAAAACGGCATTAATTTGATCATAAACTTAATGGCTTACTTTTTAGTGAACGCATCAACACAAATAAAGTTGGAAATTGTTATAATTTATTTAAAGTTAATTATTTAGTCTGTCTGGTATGGAAGTGTGTTTATCATTAAATTTATGTATTGAATGATCTCAAAATTTTTTGGAGGGATTCGGGAATTTTTTAACACTAGCGATGTTCTGCTATGATAAGAATCCCCGATAACTAATTTTTTTTTATTAATACCTCTGTATTTTAGGAACCACTTCACTAAGGTTTTTGGATCCCATGTAGCATGGATCATTTAGTTTGGACAAATACCTATACCGAGCAAGTTAATTTTATAGAAAAACTCATTGATACTCCGAAATAGACAGACTTTACGATTCAGCACCGTCTTGTGGTAATTAGTTTGGAGTGTTTGATAGATTTACACATTTAGTCCAATGGTGGTTAATTAATGCAACGAAGTACAAACGTAATTTCTTATTAGATTGTATAATAACAAAAACAAATCTAACAGCTACACGCCATGTCATTACTAGCTGCGTTTCGCAAGTCGTGTGCATAACGCCTAATGTTCATTTAATATCGTCCGCTTATTCCGTAGAAACTTGAACAAAAACTGCACAAAAAGTAGACTTATAGTTCATTTTAGTGATTAGTTTAATGACTTAATATTGGAACAAGAAATCGTGAAAATCATCTCATCATATTTTATTATCATGTCACTTTGATTACGATTGGAAATTATTCTAAGATGCAAAAATATGATGAAATGTTTTACCTTGAAACTTAATCTGGATTAAAATTTAGCTGGAGTAAAAGTGCTTTAATTGTATAGCCCTATCGTATTTTTATCTAAGTATAGGATTTTTTTATCATTTTATAAATAAGCATTAAACATTTTATTCAAATTATTCCAAGCCTCGTATCACATAGATCAAATAGTTAGCCGAAATTTGTTCAATTCACGGTCATGTTAGGCAACGTTCAATGCCGATAACAATCAGGTTTATTGTAATGCGTTGCGTTTGAACGTGGCATGATTCTATTACTATGATGTTTAAAATTTAGAAAAAGCAGACGATACGATCCAATGTCACACTATTTTTGACTAATTGAGAAGATGTAATTTAGACAGCTATCAATTTAAAATATATTTACGGTAATATTATAATTTAAAATAATAATGGTCCAAAACTAAAAATTATCAAATCAATATTCTTAAAAATCGGGAAAGGGAATCTATATAGTGGAATAATTATAGCAGTTGAAATAGCAATACAAGAAGTTACATAGATGAAATGCCTTCCTATTTTTTTTTATTGTTTGCTTGCGTCTATAGTATCACTGTGACCGAAAATGGTCTATTATGATCGCCACTAAGTGCCTGCCTAACACAAGAAGAAATGGAATTCTAACAGAATCTGAGCAGAAGGAATCTACAAGAATATTATCCTCATTATAAGAAATTAAAAGGGTCATAATCATGGTAAGCTTCTTATTATACTTCCTGAACTCCAAGATCAGCAAAATAATTACACCACACCATAATAACCTACAAACGAGCATTTTTCCGGAACATCGCAAAACTGTCGATCAGCAGTAATCATGTTATAACTTGTTTTTAAGAACCGTCCAAGTTTCCAAGAAGATATTATTATATCTCTCACTTCCTGATTAGTTCGGCAAAGTGCGAGATGTTAAATATCGTTAGGTACGGTTTTTATAAGAAAACTTCGGGCTATTTATTTAGCAAGGGAAGGTAACACTTTAGATACTTAGCTGTTGCTTGTCTGAGAGTATAACAGATTGGAAATTATACTATTAACAATTCTTCAAATTCTACATTTTTATTTACAATCTGTTCAGTATTGAAATCAATGCCAAACTTAATGATGAACTAATAGATCAAATTTTAACTTAACCTTTACATTTCTTTGACGGTACATAAAGTGCTATTGACGTGGCTAACATTCTTCCTCATTTTGCAAAGGACCAAGCAAAAACCGACGTTAATATAAATCTAGGACGTAATCCCAACTGTGTAGTATCACATAATATTATTATCAGTACCATTAACGCAACAGCTCTTTTGTTATCTAAAAACACATAATTAGGACAAGTAATTTAATCACCATTAGTTGTAGTTAACACGAACATGTCAGAGTTCGTAGTTTTATATTGTAAGCTTAACGACTCCAATACTAATGGAGTAAGCTATAATGTTATAGAGAGAACACAAGTGAGATTTTGTTATTCTAACAAAATTTGACTTAGTTTGGAAAAGGATTCCAGGGAATAAGTATTAGAGTAGAGATGGTATGGATACACGAAAAAGAATTAGGATATACCAGATGAAAAACATACCAATCCCTCATACAAGGAGCAAAAGAGATAAATGAACTTAAGAAATCTGCGGTTTATAGGAGCAAGCAAGCTAAAAAAGTTGCGTATAATCATTTTAATACAAAATCTATTCAAGTTTGAAAAATTTATAGCGAGCTTTGGTCACGCTTACGCATATTTTTCCCAATGTCTCATGTAGGATACATTTGCATTTTACCCCAATAAATTATGGCCTTCATGAAAGTCTAGTCGCCTGATATTTCAGTTAGACCCAAAGGAATTTTGATAATTCACACGGCCAAATACGAAGCAATTAATTTAGCGGGCATTCTCCGAACCACCCGGCCGTTCCTCATAGTCACGCTACAGAAGGCATAAATCATGCGAATACCTCGGCAGCCAATGCTGTTTTTTCAAGCTATTTTTGAGCTATTTAAATTTCCAGCCAAACGTTGAGCTTGCAAAGAGCGATTTGTTCCACGACAGCAGTTGAAATGTTTGAACGAAATTTTTTGCCTTTTTTGCCTGACTTTTGGGCCTGAAATGCGATTGCTTGAGGCAAACTTTATTGCTGACGTTTACTGCTAGTTTAGTTTGAAATTCTGTACTCACATCTTGTAAAAACGAAAACGAAGCAAAGTAACTGAACAACTTATACGGTAAAGCCTATTTTGATGCTTTGACACACGATCATCATATTATATAATCGATATCTATGAGTGAAAGTCAATCTGAATATTCCGGGGTTTGAAAATACCTGCCCCTTGTAAGAATAGAAACACACTGTAGTACAAATTGCTGGTCACTGATACCATAACTACAAGTTCAATTCGGTACAACCCAATATTCGATTCTAGACTTCTGGCAGGAAACCATAAGTAATACAGGACCAGACTAGTAACTCTGTCTAGACGACTGAGGGTCAACGATTGGACAATCGCACCTATAAGTTCAGAGGTCTTCCTCACTTAGACTAGACTTAAATCCAACTTAATGTATGCATGGATCTCTAAGCTCATTTCGCTGGCTCACGAGTGCTTCAAGCTGCACTTGGAAGCCATTTAATATAAATAACGTTGCGTTTTAGACTTGCAATTACGTTAGAGTTTCTCAGTAATACTAAACATTTTGTCTCGTGTTTACTATTTGTCGTGCCAAATCCATTTTATTTAAGAGGATAACGAGTAACAGGTAGGGTTAATTCTTTTAGAGATTGTTAGATTCTCGAGGGGCTTGAAGATATAAGTTTAACTTGCAGGAAATTTGAGTTAGATACTTTTTTAAAAGTCAAACCCCAACCGGTGTCAATACTAACTTTCCAAAAAGCGAAGACCACCTCGCCAGTGTCAACGTGCTGGAAAGTCGCGAACTTCAAAAAACTAGATTAAAAGAGGGTAGGATTTTTCCAAGTCAATAAGTAGCTAATTGTATAAAGGGGCTGTCCGTGGGTTAATAGAGTAACGCGATTAGAACTCGCAAGTGAATACAAGGAGGGAACAAAAAGTTTGGAGCCAATGAGCACTCACGACCTGAGCGAGGATCGATAGTTCTGTTATTGTGATATTAGGGGTGTTTGGGATTGTAAGAGGATTAGGAACTAATTTCGACGATCATTTCGAAATCAAGGAAATTAGATTGTATTAGGTTTTCTGGTCACGAAAAACAACATCGCCGCTTCGGATCTAATTAGGTTTGGATAGAAAAGGTTACAAATCGATTCCTAATCCTAGACTTAGTTGATTTTGGTGCCAAAATGGGTAGCCTGAACTATGAATAATTTTCACTAAGTGGCTAGGACGAATTCTAAACTTATTATTCAAAATCTGGTTAAGTCTAGTTAAAGTTTAACCTATGACAAACTTACACAAAAGCAACACATGCCTGTTACGAAAAAATCATAAAGGGAAATAAAATTCGCAGACAAGTTTCTTTTTTTCGAAAGTGTCTGGGATCGAGTGTCGTCCTTTGGCTCCTCGTAAAGTTTATCGTTTTTAGAGTTCCGTCGGCTTAATGACGCTGTTTTAACGTTTTGAAGGCTGCTGAATATTTAAGGCTTAAGTTCCGGGTACGGTGTTTTCGGTTTAACGGTTTGGATTAACCAGGGTTGTAAATGTGATGAAACTTCGGTTAGAATTACGTTTGGGGTGTTATTTATAGGTAAGGGATAAGTAGACTTTTTTGTATTAGGAATGAACCAAAAAGAAAAGTTAATCTTGGTTATTTCTTAAGAAGAGTTTTAGACCTTTATTTATTAAAAGCAAAGGTATGAATAATGAATATACACAAATATATTTTACCATAAATGATATTAGGCATTTTTATCAATGACAAGAATAATTGCACTAGATAAGATTGTAGTTAAGTATGCAACTTCTGGGCTGCAAATTTTGATAGCATTAATTTATATGATGTAGGAAGAAAAACAATCCATGCTTAATTAATTTCAGGTTTTACATTCTGACATTGGCAGGGTAAGTGATTTGAATATAGGTACAAATATATAAAAAATATAAAAAAAGAACTTTGAAATGTTTCATATCACATCATTCCAAAACTACCTAATATCGTAGCGAATGAAATATACCTACCCTAATTTTCACAAAAACCTGAAGGCGAAACAAACAATGGTAGTGGAAAATACGAAACAAAGATATATGTGCAGCAGTTTTGTTTCTCTGCCGACTTCAGGAGCCGTCATCGCGAGCCCCAACGAATTTATAGCCATTTGGTCTTCAGACTTTCTGTTTTCATGTGGGAGTTTCGCCAGGAATCTAGTTTTGGGTGGAGGCTTTAATGTAATGTCTATTATGAATTTTCGGTTAGCGTTTGCTATACTTGAATGTAGAATATAATAGTTGTTACCTATAGTTATTCCGTTTTTATAATTCTTGAACGGATAATCTTTAGACAGACTCCTTATTTCCTTTCCTTGCTAACTAATGAAACTAAAGGAAGTATTATAGCTACTAATGCGTAGTTAACGACAAAAATATAACCATTACTCTCTTACACGACAAACCTATTAACTGCTATAATTTAACCTATATTACTCCAAGCGATACCATGTTAATCCTTCCTCAAAAGGAAGTTATACTCTAAATCGTTCCATATAAGCATACAAATACGAATTATTGCTGCAAAAAGTCAGGTAGGCTAACCATTTTCTTAAGCAACTCTCAACTATAATAGTGCTATTAAAACACCCACGAGTTGCAAATTGCAAGTGGCTTAAACACAATCAAATGTTGATTTGATTCAGCTGCCAACACTATTTTGTGACCGGTGTAAACTATGGTAATTAAAATTTTGGATGGCAACTCTGTCTATTTGAAGAAAGGTATAAAACTCTGTTATTGTAGTACACAGAGAGAAGCAATAAATTTCAGCGTGTAATTTTGCAAAATATTGATTCATGTGACACTTATGGGTCGGGTATACCCAATATAGAAACAATGGCTTTAAGTGCAGCAGAAAGATTTATTTGAAGTCGTACAGCCGGAAAGTACAATTACTCGCTCACTCAGAGAAATAGCGTGACACTAAATACTAAGAAAAGACAAAATACCGGAAGAAATTAACAGTTTCTCATTTATCAAACAACAAATTCAATATAAAGAAAATGTTGCTCCACAAATCACGTTATCAACCCTTATTCTAGGGTAGAACTTGAAATACCAAACACGGAGAATTCTTGAAATGCCTGCATATCGTGAGCTACAGTTGTAAGGCCAACATTATAGTGAGGAGACACGAAGTTGCCCTGTTACTTGTACGACACTTTTTCTACGAACTCAATGTAAATTGTTTCAAAGATTTCGCGTTAATGCAAATGACTACGTTAATCGCTTTTTAGTGCTCGGCGGAGTAAAGTTGTGTGAGTTTTATGCTTTTAGTAATGAAGGGGTAATAGGATAGAGCCGGTCTTGGGGAATTATATTGAGAATAGTCATGATACGCGCATTATAATAGAAGTTCATGGTTTTAGACTATTAGTAGGTAATATGTGCAATAATAATGTGATTTAAAGACTTTATTATAGCAAAGAAACTGGCAAAAAATCTGATTTAGAATGGCACATTATAGTATGAAAATCGAATTTTCCGCTAGCACCACCACCAGAGAGAAACATTTTTTTTTCTAAATTCAAGAGAACGCTGAATAGCAACGACTAAAAGTATGGTAGATAACCTTGTGGAACAGAACTGTTTCTGTGCTCTTAGCTACAATTTTAACAAAAAATGTTAACAAAAAATAACACAGCCAGTCCGGTCGGTCGGTCGCTATATAATGATCCAAAGCCCCGCCCTTAGTTAATTTTGTTTTTTTTTTGCACAGAACCAAAAGCTAAATGTTAACGTCTACTTTTTTGGCCAATAAAAGCATATCGATTTCATAATTTTTCGCCCAGCAAAAAAAAAGACGAAGATGAGTTTTTTTCCAGCGATACGGTTGCGAATTTTAAGACTTAACTTAATTTTTCATGGGCTACCCCTTTTTTGCGAGTAGCAATTAGTCATAGAACACATGCATTCTATCAGCAGGTATAAAATAATCTTAACAGTCGTCATTTTTTACAATACTCAATAACTCGTGATGACAGAAATGCTGGTAATTACGAGCACTCAATAAAATTAAATATTGCAATGATACTGTTAATCGTTTCCTGATATTACAAACGACACACGTTGATAAATTTTATTTCCTTGTATCTGATTGGTAACGAGAGCTGAGCAAACTGAGGTTATCATGCTCTGAGAGCTAGTGTCGGCTCGGAGTGTATGAACTCTCGAGGAAGACTCGCACGGCCAGCGGATGACTAAAAATACATTGTTACGTGTTGACATTGAAATGTTAATGCACTCTCCGCTCGACGCATTTCATGGATACAACATGGCCTTAATATCATTTACTTATGTCTTTTTATTTTATTGATTGTTTTGACTGCTATAGGTTTATTTAATACGATATCGCGTGAGTCGGTGTTTATTACGCGATAATGCGAAAAATTCACAAATTGTGTTGCGATGTCGTTGCTCCCGACCGTGTTTTTCGTATCGTACGCGTCACCAGAGTGTGCAATGGATTTATCACCGTCATAAGCTTACGATAGTTTATTTTATTCATTACCGGCTACAGAATTTTATGAAACGTTTACATTATAAGTGTCCATCTCATTTATTTCACGGTCGCTCAATTTATTGCACTTGCACCGTTTTCTATCGCTAATCTTAGTTTTGTGGAAATCTTTCCACATGACGCGTTACTTCGTGAGAATTTATGGTTATAAATCGCTGGGCTAACGCATGTTGACTGTGTTGACGTTTTCAAGTATATTATTCCCTTCATCTCTTGATCATAATTAAATTAATCAATATTAATATTTCAACTCAAATAATATTATGATGAACGTTATACTTTTTTATTTTAAATTTACGTTCAAGGTCTTGTAATAGACACAAATGTGAGATTTTGTAATATGAACTTGGTAAATATTTCAAAACCTATTTTCAAGGTTTAAAACATACCTACTTAAGATTTTCTAATCTTATTTGCAATTTATAATATTTTGTAATGGGTTAGTTTTATAGGATTTAACGTTAATAATTATATATTTTAATAAAATTAAACTTAACATCTCAACACATCTCATCTCATCTTAAACATCGGTTCAAATGTGTATGGCCATATACTTACCATACACATTTTAACCGATTTTATTTTGTAAAACATTTTAGTTAAAAATAAAAATATTTTACTATTTTGACTTTATAAACCTATTTTATTAAATATTTTTCAACGAATTTCGTTACGAACTATTATTTCACAAAATAATTTAGGATTTCCTTGTACTTTAAAAATTTTAAAATTGAAGTTTTTGGGTTTTTAAAAGCAAGTTAATTTTTTTGGGATTTATTTTAAAAATCAAACCATTCAAAATATATCATTCAAATGTTACCCTTAACCCTAAAATACGAGTGCTTAATTTATGCGACTCACATTAATTAAGTACCTACCAAGTTTTAAAATTAATTCAATGGTTTTAATGACTGATTTTAAAGTGTGATTTAAATCCACGTGGGATTTTTTATTACGCTGGCCTGCCGGATCGCATGTCTGTGCATCATTACTCCTTGTTAGTAACCAGTTTAGTGAGCGAATTGAATTTCAGTGTCTTGGTAATGGCTGCGTCGGCCAATGAAAGTTTATTACAATTATCTCGAAGATAATGGAGAACTAACCCTTTTCAACCAACACACCGAAATTACAAATTGTTTAAGTTAAATGGACCGTTTATAGGACTAGCATTTCGAATACCGACCTAGCAGAAATTTAATTAATATTACAAATGTTTGCTCGTTGGGTTGTTATTTTAAATTTTTAAATTGATGTGATATATTAGAATGGTGCTATTTATCCATATAATACTAAGAAAATTATTTTTTATTATCAACTTAAACTGAAAAATGTAGGTACTCCAACAATTATTTATAAATTTATTGGCCTTATATATTTTGTATCAAACCCGTAATCTGCTGTTTACAAAAAAAAAATAGATCCTTTTGCCATGTGTTGACTGTTTTCTGAACGATAAAACTATATTGCGCATTACTTTTTGTATATTTTTGTTATACCGTTTCAGTGATATTTTCGTGCGTACCGATGTCGTAGATTCACACTTATTTTGTTTAGTTGTCCTATGTAAATATTTTTGTTATTCATTCATAGATAAGATTTTGACGATTCTGTTTTTATTGACGTGATTTTTTACGTGCAAATGAATCAAAATTTTATATTTTTATTTCGGAATACCTACTCATTGTACATTATTATTTCGACTTAGACAAATTATTTCGTATTTTAGGAGAATTTACGAAATTTTAATTTTATCAAGATTTTGAGATTTGTTTTGTTTGGTTGTTTTATTATTTTAATTTGAGTTGTAGGTACCTATTGCAAATTTTTATTTTTGTTGTTAAACTTTTTATATTCACTTTTTTCACTTTAAAATGACACAAAAAAATCCTAAGTGTCTAAATAAATGGACTAACCTGAGTTGCATCAGTGTATGGTGTTGATGAGTTTTTATCGACGAGCTGGGACCCGAACACGGGTACTCCACTCGACGTTGGCGACAGGGACCTCACATCCGACACTTGTTGGGGCACCATTTTTGTTTATCCAAAAAAATAAACCCCAAATAAAACTTAACACAAAAAAACACAGTTCACCTATTGCACTTGAAAACACTAAAAGACTAATTTGTTTGAGTCCAAAAAAAATTCATAAGTTTCTTAAAAAATATTTATAACAGTCCAAATGGAGCAACAAGGAGCCTCTGTTTGTTCCCGAACCGCAGCCTCTCGGCGGACGAAACTCCGGAGATCTCCCAGTACCTGGACACTATCCTAAAAGCTTTCTCTTCTAGAACGAGATATCTGCTACTATCTTCTTCGCCGGCGAACAGTCCAAAAGTCATAATTTTAGCGGTGTCCCGACCGCAGTTCAGTTAGCACTGCGGGGCGACCGTGTCATAATCAACCGGGAGCGACGTGTGCTGTGGGCTTTATGCGGCTACGTTCGCACTCCGCGGTGACAGAGAACCTACTGACTGAGCGGCAACGTGCTGTCAATATACCCGCGCGCTCAGCTGTTCACCCCTGCCCCGCGCCGCGCAAGCGCCCCGCGCTCCCCCCGCGTCGCACTCTCGCGCCGGCGGTCGGCGGAAGCGCACGCTTCCTCCGCGCTTCCCGCTGTACCGGTCGGACCGGTCGTCGTTACGAGCCGTGGCCGGCTAACCGTAACCCACAGCCCACGGTGGCCGTTTTAAATGCAAATTTTAGATGTATGAACACTTATTTTGGAGTTTTACGTAAGTATATAGCTGTGTTGGCAACAGTTGCCACTAAAGTTTATGTTTATTAAACTTTTATACGGAAACATAGCCTAATGGGACACTGTTTACATTTTATGGCTTTACAAATTTTAATTAAGCAAATTATTTTGATTAAATTATTATTAAAGTACTCATTGCGGTATTATTAGCTAAAAATTGTAGTAATATTTGCTTTTAAACGCCTAAGCTAGTGTTTTTCATACATCGTTAAAAATGACAAAGATCATCAAATAAATATTTCTGTATTATTATTTTGTATTAATTTAACATATTTACATATGTATTATTGTTTTGTATTAATTTTACATACACTTACTAATTAATTTTAAAACAGTTTAAATTATTTTACAAAAAAAAATAGTGCCTCAATAAACATACATAATTATGTAAAAAAGGATAATAATATCTATGTACTAAATCTACGCTTATCAAAAATAATTAAGCAGGTAGCTACACTTACGGCCACTTGTCCTAACTTCTTTAAATTGTATTCAAACAGAAAGCTACAACGATAAATTGTATTTTTTTTTTTGACAACACGTTTGGCGTAGCGGCTGACCGATCGGCTTCTGCGACACGTGTTGTGGGTTCGATCCCCACACGGAGCAAATATTTGTATAATCTACAGGTAGTTGTTCTGGCTCTGGGCGTTTGTGTATGTGAGAATTTGTGTTTGTAAACGCACACAAGATACAGGAGAAAATCCTAGTGTGGGGCAACGTTTTCTTTTTAATAAAAAAAATTAAGCATATTTAAAAAAAAAATGCAATCGGGCCTTAAACATTAATTTGCCGTTAAGCAACGGTGGGTTAACATGATTTTGTTTTCGGTTTGAAAAGAAATGTGAAAAAAAAACTGGGCATTTAAGGAAACTACACTGATTACTACTGAGGTCTCAAGATCACAGGACGCTAGTGATACTCCTGGTGTTCCTGGAGTCTTTACTTTGTTTTTGCCTTTTAGCATAGTCCCATAATATGCCTGTTTGTTATCTTATACATAAAATACAATAAACATAATTCACTAAATTCACTTTTTATAAATATTCTTAATAATAAATAAATATTCTGGGACATTTTTACACAGCACCATCTAGTCCCAAACTAAGCAGAACCTAAGTTTACCTAAACTATTGAGTTGTATGGTTCATCGTACAGTTATATCCATTGTCTAGTACCCATAGTACAAGTTCTGCTTAGTTTGGGACTAGATGGTGCAGTAGTTTACCTTATCCTACTTTTTTTGTAAATACATGTCATACATTGTACAGTCCAATAACTTGTTTGTGTGGTTTTTAACTGTTAGGGCAAGTTGGTAATAATCAATAAATAAAAAAATAAAAAATACCTAGGAAACAACCAGACGAACACAAACATTTATAATCATCACATCAAATTTTGTGTCCTGAGGGAATCGAACCCACGACCTCATGGTCAGCAATCCGGTACTCGAACCACTAAACCAAAGAGGTTGTGTACTGTTAAAGATAGTCATTAAATTGAGCATATATATATCATTGTTATTTGAAATAGCCTTTATTAAAATTAATCAATGTTCAAATGATAACATCGCAACATTAGCAACGTCAACATTATTTGCGATGAATGGCACACTTTTTTTCGTGTAAATCCTTCTGAATATCAACTTGGGATTTTAAAGATAATTCTCTTAAAATATTTATTAAAATTAATTTGTTATTTATATTTAAAATATACTTCCTTCTACGTTACTATTTTTAAAATAACTAATTGGGATGATACGATATTTATTAAAATTAAAGTATTATTTATATTTAAAAATACTTCCGTTTATGTAAATATTTTTAAAATACTAAATTAATTAGGACTTATATAAGCAGAAGTATTTTTATACTTATGTACTTACTATCTACAAAAAATAAACCATACATTTGTTCAAATAAATTCAAGTAATCTTCGTGACGATACCTTCGTCACAATTTTATGGAATAATTACATATACAAATACGTAAATACCTTAAAAACTAAAACGTTCGCATTTCCCATTTAAACTTTACACCTAGCAATTAGCCCAAATAAGCACATCGGGCATCAGAAATTATGCCCAATTTGACAACAGCCTTACCCACGGGGTAGTTTCACTATAATTATTGAGCTCATTTCCCATTCATACGTTTAGTTAAAGGAACGTAATAAATAATACGACAAGTCATAGAGAAATAAACAGAAGTCATATTAATGATTTACTACAGCCTAGCCAGCCCACTTCTGGGCACGAAATTCATGAATGAGATGAATTCAATGGTTTATGATTCTAAACATGTTACAACTGTTTTTTTTTTCTTTTAATGTCATAAACTAATAAGAACAAAGGAAAAGAAATATTGTTTGCTTGAACGCGATAATCTCAGGAACTACTGCTCCGATTTGAAAAATTCTTTCAGTGTTAGATAGCCCATTTATTGTGGAAGGCTTTATGCTATATATAATACCGGTAAGACCAAGTAATTATTCCAAGGGGACGAAATCGCGGGCGGAAGCTAGTCATTCATATCACTAATAAATAAATAAACCATTAATTCTTTTATTAAATATACTAAATAGGCTAACGCATGATGATACGCTAGTTCTGATGTTAAGCGATAGAAGCAACCGATTCACTCGTAATTTAAAGACATCCAAATTATCCACTCGGGCAGCGCATTCCACATTTACATACAAATAATTATATATCCATATTGATTCGAGGACGTTATCAAGTGACCTTTCTGTGTTATTTCTACTGTGTCCTTTAGTGTTGTCCCGACTACCATCTGCTGTGTGGTTACAGTTTGCCCGCATCCTTCTGGGTGTGGTGACCATTATTTGAGACATTAAAAAGATGTAAAATTTTATTTCATTCTTAAAAATTAAGAATGTTTTAAAGTAATTATAGGTTCAATTCATATGAATGTTTAATTGAGTAAAAGGTAATTAACGTAGGAAATAAAATAATCCGGAAATAAAAAGTATTTTTAAATTATTATATCTTTTATTTTAATATTTTTCATTATTTATTAATAATTAAATTTATTTAAATATTTTTAATACCTAATATTTTTATGAGCAATATTTTTTCACAAATAAAAAATCAAACAAAATTCCCATAGATAAAAGGACAAGTAGGTAATCAGTTTTTTCCTTAATTTAAAAATTGACCAAGAAAAATTTGTTTTCACAAGATCCAGCAATTGTTTAGTGATGCGCTTAGCAACAAATGAACAAACCACATTTCATTGTTATTACATAAAAATATTTTTAATCATGATCAACATAACATTCAGAATTTTGTTTTTTTGATGTAGGTAGGTACTACTTATCAGACTAACATTTAAAGTTGGCAAAGCAAGTAATTTAAAGATCAATTGTTGCCCTAGATTCAAACCCTAATACAGTGTACAAAAAGCAAGTGTTTGAAACACTAACCGCTGTTTATAACCTAGTTTTTTCTAGCCGACAGATGCACCCCTATGCTCGTTAACCACATTAGAGACTGTCGGTTAAATCATACTAAAGATTGTGGCAATTACTGTCAATAGAACCGCGGAACACCTGCTAAAAATCATTAGCTCGTGAAATAAAATATTTTTGTAAAAAAAAATACTTCTAGGATTTTATAATGTAACTAAGTAGGTACACACATTGACAATACATTTGGCATAGCAGCTGACCGATCGGCTTCTGCGTCACATGTTGTGGGTTCGATCCCCACACAGAGCAAATATTTGATCTACAGATAGGTTTCCGGGTCTGGGCGTTTGTGTACGTGAGAATTTGTGTTCATAAATGTACCTATGATACAGGAGAAAATCCTAGTGTGGGGCAACGTTCTTTAAATAAAATTAAATTGAGATTTTTTTTTTCCATTTTGCAATGCTAAATGTTAAAATAAATTAATGTAAGTATATCTTTCAATAACTTATTAATAACAATCAATAGTGATTAATTGCCTCTCATTCTCCGACATTCTACTCAACACCCAAGTCAATAAATCAACGCTGTGACGGATTGCCCAAAAAACACAATTGGGGCTTTTTTACAGGTATATTTTCCTTATTATTACATTTTTAATATAACGTTAGCGATCCCGAATTAGAGTGTAATTTAATTTGAATTAATTGTGTTTTTATGATAACGAACATTTTTGCCTTCGTCTATTTCAGCGCAAATGAGAAATTATTATAAGGATCTTTTTAGGCAATTTCTGAACTTTTAATTCGAGCTTTCAAGGGGAGAATTTATGATTTTATTATTCGCTGTCCCAGCTTTGAAATTTGAAATGCAGTTTTATTTTATTAATTTGATTACAAAAAAATCTTATTTCTTGATTAAATTATTCTTGAACCTCGAACAAAAAATTTTAGAATTTTATGTTTGTAACATTATTTGATGTGTAAGTTTGTGAAATGTGCCTTACATAACATTATGATTTTATGACATAAAAATGTTATTTCCATAACGTTGCTTCGTTGCCTTTACAAACACAAATTCTCACAAACACAAAAGCCCAGACCCGAAACTACCTATAGTTCATACGAATATTTGTTCCGTGTGGGGATCGAACCCACAACAGATGTCGCAGAGGCCCATCGCTCAGCCGCTACGCCAAAAGTGTCATCCAACATGTATATAACCAAGTATATATGACTATACACACATATACCATAAAGTATACCAAGCACCAATCAGTATCCATTGATATGATTGATAGAAAGGAAAAGTTTTGTGATAGTCGTAATTCCTTCTTCTTTCCTTGTGCAGTAAGTTCCTATATAAGTTTCGCCAAAGTTTCTGTTTACAACATAATCACTTAATATGTCTTTGTCTTTGGTGAGGAAGTATTAGTTTATAAGAATCAATTGTTTTTATGGTATAGGGGGGCAAACTAGCAGATAGATCGCCTGATGCAACACCAGAGGGTTAGCAAGTGCCTATCCGGCCTTTTAAAAGGGTTTGGGCCTCCGGTATCCTCATTCACTCGGCGAAACATAACATATGCGTTGTTTTGTTTCATGCCACCCAATCTCTGAAATGGCTGAACCGATTTTGATGGGACTTTCACTGGCAGATAGCTGATGTAACTTAGTACTTTTTATTTTATTTTTAAATACGACGTGGAAGAAGTCACGGGTAACAGCTAGTAGTATAATAAATCATGACATAAGTCAAGTTTTATACTCCATTTAGTGACATGACCTAACCTGTGAGTCAGCGTGTCAAGGCCAGTGACGTCACATGGAAGCATCAGATTGTCAGCGCGTGCGCACTAAGTAATCGAAATGTGATGATTATTAATCAATTTGATTTTGATTAGTCTGGCTTGAATCATTATAGAATTGATGAGTACGCTTTAATATAGGGTTTCTTCAATTTGAAGATTTGATATTATTCATAATGAGGTATTAAATACTTCATACTAATAATATCATACATACCATCACGCCTGTATTCCCCGAAGGGTTAGGCAGAGGCGTACTAATGTTCGCCCACAGTTCGCTCGTATGTTTAGGTCCCATGTAATAGAGGGCGAGCCTATTGCGAGAATTTGAAAACACAGAAAAACTCAACACACACTACAAAACACTAAGACTTTGGTCGACCTGGTATTCGATCTCAGGACCTCGACCGAGGCAGTCGCATTCGGACCACTGGACTAATGAGGCAGGTTGGTAAGCCATGCTTCGGCACGAATGGGCCGTCTCGACCGGAGTGATACCACGGGGTCAAAGAAAACCGGCGTGAAACAACACTGACGTTGTGTTTCTCCGAGTGAGTGAGGATTCGGGAGGCCCAAACCCTTTTAAAAGGCGGGCAACGCACTTGTGACTTCGGTTATCGCTTACCATGAGGTGATCGGTCTGCTCATTTGCCCCCCTATCAAATAAAAAAAATTATCTTCCTTCTCTAAATGTCTAAAGTTTGCGTAAGTACCTATCAAATTTTACCTAGTAGTGAAGAAAGTCACGTACATATATTCACGCCTTTTTTCTACATATAAAGGTAGGTAAGCAGAAACTACAGACCGCAATCGCCACTGAACGTTTCAGACACAATTAACAGTTCATAACATACCATCACGCCTGTATTCCCCGAAGGGTTAGGCAGAGGCGTACTTTAGTACACCCACAGTTCGCCGGTATGTTTAGGTCCCATGTAATAGGGGGCGATCCTATTGCCATTAACCGGGCACAAATTCCAAACTCCGAGCTGTTACTGGGAATTTCATAGAAAAAACCCAATAACACTTTGCTCGACCTGGGAATCAAACCCAAGACCTCTAGCGTAGCGGTCGCACTTGAAACCACTAGACTAACGAGGCAGTTTAAAGTTTTATTAACAGTTCATCGCCTTTTTATTATTGTATAATATTTAATAGAAACTACAGAATGCTATGAGGTATGCAATACATACATACCATCACGCCTGTATTTCCCGAAGGGTTAGGCAAAGGCATACTAATGTACACCCACGAGCTCGACCCCGGTTACATGGGACCTATACCTACATACCGGCGAACTGTGGGTGTACCTTTTTTTTACCTTTTTTACCTTAGTTCCTACACCTCTGCCTAACCCTTCGAGGAATACAGGCGTGATGATATGTATGTATGTAAAATTATATATTTTAGAAAACCTAAAGGCGAGCATGGATCAGAAAAAATAAATTAAGCCATCATTCAATTCCCAGGTCAAGCAGTGTTATTGGGTTTTTCTATGAAATTCCCAGTAACAGCTCGGAGTTTGGATTTTGTGCCCGGTTAATGGCAATAGGCTCGCCCCCTATTACATGGGACCTAAACATACCGGCGAACTGTGGGTGTACATTAGTACGCCTCTGCCTAACCCTTCGGCGAAAACAGGCGTGATGGTATGTTAAGTCATCATACGAAAGGCTAAATACCTAGTATTAACCTAAGTCAACATGATGTCATATGTCATCGGAAATCATTAATATTGTCAGTTAGGCGTGATTATAATTATGACGGGTTGCTATGTAAGCAAAATTGTATGAATCAGTCTGCGTTTTGTTTGTTATTGCATTTTGTATGAACTTTGTCAGTAAAATGACTTGATGACAAATAATTTGAATGAACTTTGCCTAGTTTATCGTTTTTTTGTATCAGTGACAAACGCCTTTGTAGATACATACCTACATATTTTTACGCCTGTCTCCCATTGGGCTATGCAGAGACTATATATTTTCACTTGCTACGATCCTGGCACACCACTTTCCCTTCGTCTACGTTCATTAACCTCCTCATGTAAGATCGTCGGTTTAGGGTGCTCTTAACCTGACCTATTTCGTTATGTTTTTATTTTTCATGTAAAATCGACAAACAACACAAATATAAACATATTTTATTATCTTTATCTCTTGTCTCTCTGTACTATTATAAAATTGTAAAAAAGCTGTGTCTGCACATTGAAGTTATTTAAAAAAAACAAGTGAGTTAGGGTATATAGAGGTCTCCAAACCCAAAAATGTGATTTTTTAAATTCTTTTCTATTTGTTACGGGTTGGCGCCAAAACTACTGAATACATTTTAAATTTGTTATAAAGAATATGCTCCAACTTAAAAACTGATGGACTTCTTATCTCAATTAATTGAACAAATCCTAATACAGCTTCATGTGAGCGAAGCCACGGGCATAAGCTAGTAAGTAATAAGATTGAAAAAAATTAAACCAATGGTAACATTGATAGCATGTATGATTAGTGGCCATAGCGTCTGGTGTATCTAACCAGAACACGCACGTTCGAATCCTGCTCGCAGGCGAATTGATCCTTCACTAAAATAGCGTTTAAGATAATCAATCATTTGGTCTGGTTGTCTCAGGAGCTGCTGTCGAGAGTAAGGGCCTTGGTTCCAGTTCCAAGACATTAAATTTTTACACTTAGAATTTTTTTTTTTAAAATTAAATGCAGCAGCTTTCTTTCTGAAGCCCAATAGATGGGAGCGAAAAAAATGTTGAACTGTTAATTTACATTTGTATATCTCTACCTAACTTTTCGAGGATATAACATGTGATATGGTTGGTATGTTGATGTTATTTTTTAATCACCAAAATAGCCTTCAGATAACTATGTAGCAATCTTGCTACATTGGATTTGTTAGAATAAGCATCTGCTTATTCTAACAAATCCTATTATTATTTCTAAATATAAACACGACATTTAATAACGAACTCATTAAAAACCCAGACACGTATCCGACTTAATCTCGAAAGTTTAAGTTTAAGTTGGCCGAGCCAGCGTTCTATGGCCCTATTCAAACGTGAGGCTATTTGACGGCTTCCCGAAAGAGGTCGTTACACATTAGCTTCATCTAAGATCATCCCCTTAACAACGTGGCTACAATGTGTGCCACAGATAAGGGACATAGCTCAAGAACTATTATCATTTTCTTAAAAAAAAGTTGCCTCTCATACTAGGTTCGTCATGTGTAATGGTTGCATTTAAATAGGAACAGAAATCTGACACTCAAAATACCAGACCTGGGACCCTATAGTATCTACAAATTTAATATTTGATCCGTTCGGGGATTGAACCTTTGTTCCGGCTGATCTTATCAATTGTGCAAGTATTTTTATTCATTGCATCTATTTTTTTACAATATTAAAAACAAATTACGCACTCTCTCTTTGGTCTACTGATCATAAACACCACTTCTAAACGTGAGGATGTATATTTGATTCCGAGGGCAAAGTTTATATTATTCTCTGGTGAGATCCCTGTAACACCCTGGAGTTAAGATTTGTACCGTTTAGTAAGCATCCTGAAGAAGCCTGCCTGCTTTTGAGATTTCGTTTACCTCGTGTGATCAGTCTCTGACGTAAATTAGGCGCCACAATGGTGGTCTTTAGCCTAATCCTTAATCTAAAAGGAGACGCATTAGTAAATGTGTTGATGATGATACCTATCGCTTGACTTATAAGAAACAAAAAAATCCTAACAGCAAAAATTGCTATTTTATACAACAAATCTGTAAGTAGATTTGCTTACTAGAGATTGTCGCTTAATATCACTGACATCACTTGGACCTTATGTCTTAATCCTATCTCCAGTAAGAAAATCTACTGACATAGTTGATATAGAAACTGGCTGTTAAATAGTTTATCTTCCTAATCTAAACCGTATCTCTTCTTTCACCAGATTTATGGAAAGCTGCTCTTGTTTACAATGTTAAAAAAAGTGAGAAAAAAGTAGTAGCGTATACAAACGGTGGCGTACTAGCAGTCAAGCAGACCTTGTTCGAACTTCTGATAGAATCGAATCGAGCACTTCACGTCAGCAAGCGCTGGCCTCGAAAAAGGCGAAACCTTAAAAATTGGCCACGAAATTGGAAACTCATGAATGTGTGTTGCTACTGTAAATTATGATCTTGATACTGACATTACTCTTTATAAGGTCTACTTTATTAATAGCTTTGAATTCTCCCATGACAAAATGGGTTAAATTATGTTACTATAATATGAAGAAGAAAGATTGTTGAGGGTCTTTGATCTATGCTAAATATAACTTTTACCTGCTGTATTTTCTATTTAATTAGGTACAGACAATTAGAACTTATATATATAGGTTGCATTTGCTAAATAAAATCTCATACTTATCTTTGAATAGTATCTAGTCTGGAAAGACTAAAGAACAAAACACTTATCTAACCCCCTTGGCAGGATGCGAAAATAACTAAAATTAAAACCAAGGAGCTCCTTTCCCAACTAGAAGGAACTTAACTCCGCTGCTTTCGAGGGCACGGCCTTAAAATCGAGACTTTATCCAGCTGAGGATCATATATTTCCCTCCCACACCCAAAAACCAGCCTTAAAACTGAAAAGACAAAGTCTAAATTAAATTAAAGTTGACCTTCGCAGAAAACGCAACGTGCAACCAGCTATACTATATTCATTTATCTTTCTCGTGTTTGTGTTGTGGTCTTACTCGGGCATCGATTGGGCGTCTCTTTTACTCGTTCGTTGCATTGATCCTGTCTCGCTCTGACACGAACTAACCGGTTCGGACACGTTCGCAGTACATTGGAAAGAATTGTGTTGATAAGCACAGCTGTGGATTTTATCTGTTCTATTTAGTCAATTGGAGACTGGACTCCAACACTAACCTATTTTTATACCTTCGTTCGTTTGATATGCAGACCCAAATTCGAATTTAACCTTAATTAATTTGTCGACGGATTCAATATTAATTTTCTTTAAAGCGAGGACACTATGTACCGCCTGGGGCTTTAAACCCAAACAAATAAATGAATAAGGCCATCGTCTAATTCAATAATAATTATATTATAACTAAATATATAGCCTATTGACCATCAATCATCCTTCAAGCTAACTGGAATAATTTAAAAAAATTTCAAGTAAGTCAAGTTATCAAAATTGTATTTCAAAATAGTACATCTATTTTAAAACTAATTATTATCCAAAGATTTCTTGAATCTATCAAATAAGGTCGTTATATTAGATGACAAATTAGATGTCCTGGGTTCGATTCCAAGGTCGAGTAGTGTTATTGGGTTTTTCTATGAAATTCTCAGTAGCAGGTTGTAGTTTGGAATTTGTGCCCGGTTAATAGGCTCGCCCCCTATAATATGGTACATACCAAACTAAAGGTGTACATTAGTACGCCTCTGTCAAACACTTCGGGGTATACAGGCGTGATGGTATGTGTGCATTACGTACTCTGTAATAATTCACGATTCATTCAGTAATCCATATTATTCTCTCCCCACCGTTTAGTTGTCGCCTAAAGCGTAGCAGTGTGTTGTACTGCAAGCAGTTGGTACAGCTTGAGTTTAAGCTTCATCAACTATACACATTTTACACATGCTCTTATATTATATCTAATTATCATTATCGACTTACAAGGATCTCGACTCACTAAATTTTTTTTTTGATTCGCCAAAGGCACTTATAGGTACTTGGTTATTATCATCATATAAAGGAGTACCTATCATAATTTTTAACATATATTTTACCAAGAATAACTATTACACATTATTCTATAATTCCCAACTACACTTCCGGGTCTACGATACAAAGCTTACAAAGATAGAATTGTGATGAATTCATCGTCACTTTCTGACTTGTAGTAAAACCAAATAGATATAACAAATCTTCTATAATTAGTCGTTACATAATTATTTTAATTGATCAAAAATCAAACGCTTTAGCAACACTCATTAATAAATACTAAAGGATTTCTTACACACATGAAAATCGAATGTTAGATAATAACGGGTTTAGAGACTTCCAAAGGGGAACATCTTAGGACCATTTATTTATACATTGCTATCATGTCATAGATGGCTACAACGAGAAAGAACATAGACGAAATGGGTAAGCGCTTAAAAATAGTTTTGTTAAATAGTAAATGTAAACCAATAACACTAAAACTTATCCTATATAGCAATTAATTACCTTGTTCCATAAAAGCATGAAAGATAAACATATGTAGAGGGCATATTGAACTAAATAGCAAACTAGCATAATATTAAAATAAATATGGGAGATATAAACTCATATTTAAATATTGACCGATTCAGGGAGAGTGCTAACAAATATTCAGGTAACTTTAAATAATTTTGAGTGCTTCATTGACGCAGTGGCTAAAATATTGTTTTTGTGTGCTATGACTTTGATTTCTGCTCGCAACAAATATTGATTTGATTCTCGTAAAGTAGAGTAGTTTGTAAAGGCACCCTCATTTGGGAAAACCCACGAGAATTTTTATTAAAACGTTGCCCATTGATTTTTTTCAGTATTGTGGATTTTTTTATTTTCTCCAGTATCGTGGGTGCTTTTACAAACACAAATAAAATTCTCACATACACAAACGCCATTTGCTCAGTCGCTACTCCAAAAATGTCCCTGACTGCTAAAGTGTCTGAAGACTCTGAAATATCGGTCAGTTCATTCAAACAAGCATTATTTTACGAGGGAGAGCCATGCTTCGGCACGAATGGGCCGGCTCGACCGGAGTGATACCACGGCCTCACAGAAAACCGGTGTGAAACAACGCTTGCGTTGTGTTTCGCCGAGTGCATGAGGTTACCGGAGGCCCAAACCCTTTTCAAAGGTGGGCAACGCACTTGTGTCTTTTCTGGTGTTGCGGGTGTCCATGGGTGGCGGTTATCGCTTACCATCAGGTGATCCGTCTGCTCGTTTGCTCCCCTATCCTATTAAAAATAAAAGAAAAACAAACGAAAGCGGCGGTAGCCTAATGGCTAGGGCGTCGGACTTGCGATCATGTGGTTGCCGGTTCGAACCCCACCTATTGCACTACCGACGTGAACCCACTCGTAACACAAGCACTTAGCTTAGCACGAGGAGTTAACAAGAATACTAGTAATGTGTGACCCACATTGCTAGTAAGCTTTTTATATTAAAAAAAAAAACATCTTTTGAGGGAATAAAACCAGCTATCCACCTCGCTGGCCAAACTTGAATCGTATTCTTATTACTCAATATCTTGAAACTGTACATTGAGTAGGTACTAGAGATGGTAAATCCTCTCTCCCCACTGTACCTGCTCCGTATTAACAAACAACCCACGCTTGAAATCTAAACCTTGGCTTATTGCAAGATATGCCGAAAAAGCCATAGCATATTTGTTATTTGTGTTGCCACAGTAATTTCAAATAACAGTACCAATGTTGGTCCATAGATTTAATGCCCCAATTAGTAGCTTTATAGTTTTATGAGTATAGGCCCCATATACAATAGCGATTGGTATTTAAACGTAATGGATTATTAGTATTATAAGTGGATTGGTGATCACGGAACCCTTTTTTTGTATTCATGAAAACATAACATACATATACCTACATATATACACGTGTGTTCAGGCTATTACTATTGTGCTATCGTTAAGGAAATCTGAAATTCGAAGAGAAATATTTTACCAGCAAGCTATACAGCCCTGTCAAGAATTTAGGCGCAAAATATTCTATTGATAATTAATTACACATACCATCACGCCTGTATTCCTCAAAGGTAAGGCAGAGGCATATCTACTTTATTACTAATGTAAACCCACAAGTCCGATATGTTTCGGTTCTCATATAATAGGTGCAGAGCCTTTTGCCATTAACCGGGCAGAAATGCCAAACCCCGAGCTGCCTCTGAGAATTTCATGGAAAAACTCATTATCACTTTGAAACCGACCTGAAAATCGAATCAATGGACCTCTAGCGTAGCAAATACACTCGATACCATGAGGTTTTTCATAATAAAGACTATTTATTATAACACGCTGAATGTCTCAATATTCTTCAAAGCGCGATATTACGGTAGAGGTCATGTTCATATTCATAAATATTTCCTGGACCTGCAAATTGTTATTGGGTTTTCTTCAAAATTTTTAGCGACATCTCGGGGTTTAAATTTGTGCGGTTAGTGGCTATAAAGTTAATACTAGAGAACTGTGTGTATCATTAAACCTCTGGCTAACCCTTCAGGGAAGCGTGATAGTTTATTTTATTAGCAGACAAGATACATGAGATAATTCTAGTGTGGGGGACCGCTGTTTTAAAGGCATAAGAGCAGCATCTCGGAAGCAACGCTTGGAATTAATTTCCAGGTTCAATCTCAACTGCTGATCTTCTTCATCAACGCCGTCCAAAACCCAACTTAATACAACATGAACACAGAAGTGCGGAGATTAGCATAGTAGCACTTTCATTGTACACTGACACCACCAAGGAGCCACCGAGATTTCTTTGTCAATAACTAGTTCTGCTTATACCATTATGTCTAGAGAAATATCGATACCTCAGACACAGATTCTTACCTGTGTTCTTACTCTAATTTAGTTTGCAGGAATACTCCACTTTTTTGTCGACAATATAAAAAAGAAATCTGTTTGTAAATCAAGTGTCCAACAAATATTGTATTTATTGATTCTTGAGTGTCCTTCTTCATACATTATAGATATATAAATTATATAAGTAAATAGCAGGCCCGTTTCCCTGCCCTAAAAATAAAAGTCCTAGAACCCCATTTGCAGGGTCACCTACCAAGTCCAATTGTATTTTCAAACCATCCAGGGACTCAAATATACACACAAAATATCTTGCAAATCGGTCCAGCCGTTTAGGAGGAGGTAGATGACAAATACGCGTACAGAATAAATATTATTAAAAGATATTGTTGGGTAATCAATTTCCTAATTAAATAATTATCTAGTTCATGAGGTTGCTACCAAACCCAATCAAAACCGCTGTCCTCATTAGGCATCAAATTTATGTTGTTATCAGTGGCGGCCTGGCGGGCACAATCTAAGCCACATATTAGCTGAGCCCGTTTGGTTATCGTGGGCAAATATTATTGATATTAGCCCATTGTGGGAACGTGGGCAAATTTTGGCCATTGATGTTAGATGTGACATATTTTAACGTTATAAGTAATAGACTGCTTCATTAGCATAGTAGTCCTGAGTGCGACTGCTACGCTAGAGGTCTTGGGGTCGATTCCCAGGTCGAGCAAAGTGTTATTGGGTTTTTCTATGAAATTTCCAGTAGCATTTCGGAGTTTGGAATTTGTGCCCGGTAAATGGCAATAGGCTCGCCCACTATTAAATAGGACCTAAACATACCGGCGATCTGTGGGTGTACATTAGTACGCCTCTGCCTAACCCTTTGGGGTATACAGGCGTGATGGTATGTTATGTTATGTTAATAGACTAGAGACCCGCCCGCGGTTTCACCCATATTGCCCCGTTCCTAAGAGTCGTAGGGATATGTTACCTACCTTAAAACCTTCCTCTTGAATCACTCTATCTATTAAAAAAACTACATCAAAATCTATTGCGTAGTTTTAAAGTTCTAAGCATACATAGGGACAGAGAGACAGCGGGAAGCGACTTTGTTTTATACTATGTAGTGATGATGATTAAAACGTTATATCTTTAACCATGAAAATATACACAGGAGTTCCTGAAATAATCTAGGTGAGCACTGAGATGGGATTTTGGGTTAGGTTAGGATTGCAAAAAAAAACGAAGTAATGGCTGATATGCAGATAGGCCTACAATCATCATCACTACTTATTATAAAACAAAGTCGTTTCCCGCTGTCTGTCCCTATGTATGCTTAGATCTTTTAAACTACGCAACGGATTTTGATGCGGTTTTTTTACTAGATAAAGTGATTTAAGAGGAAGGTTTTAAGCTATTTAACATCACGCTATGACTCTTAGGACCGGGGCAGCGCGGGTGAAACCGCGGGCGGGTCGCTAGTATTTGATATTAATAAACAGTAAAAGAGATTCTAAAGGTCCGCTACTTCAAGCATAGGTCAAAAGATCATCCCATTACATAAGTAATAGATCTCTGGACCTTCTGTATGACAGATTGCTGGCCTATGACCCCTGACACTATTCAGTTAAGCGTTTCTCTGATAGCTTCTAACTTCGATATTGGTAATGATAAATTGGATGATTACTTTCTATTCGCCTGTTATGGTTTTGAGATTAATATATTTGAGATACATGACTGACTGAGAATTTTTACAACATGTTACATTTTGTCCCAAAAATGTTTAAAGAAGGTTACAAGTGGGACACACAACAACACTGGGGCCCACTTGCCCCAACTTCTTAAATATGTTTTATCGAAGGAAAATTTCGTTTTGCGTGCAGGATTCGAACCTGCGTCATCTGTTTAGAAAGGCAGACCACTAACAACCACCGGCCACCGTGAGTCCCAATTTTCCCTGAATTAAGACGCAAATTCAGGGAAAATTGGGACTCGCGGTGAAAGTGAAGTCAGTATCATCTATTATCTTTAATAGTTAGTAGTAGTAGTTAGTTAGAAAGTTACTTTTTTTTATTATTTTTTAAAAAACTTACTAGCAATGTGAGTCACACTTTACTAGTATTCTTGTTAACCTCTCGTGCTAAGCTAAATGCTTGTGTTACGAGTGGGTTCACGTCGGTATTGCAATGGGTGGGGTTCGAACCGGCAACCACATGATCGCAAGTCCGACGCCTTAGCCATTAGGCTACCGCCGCTTCAAAACTTTGCTTCTTATCCGACATGACTTACCTTACGGTTAGTTCTATGTCGTACGATGTTACCATACCCTTAAAAATCTTGCCCGCAGTCGTTTATTTCTTTTAATAAAAATAACGTTTTAAGTGTAAATTATTGGTTTGTTTTAAAAAAATACTTAATAGCAGCTCAGATTTTGGATTTGTGTCTCGTTAATGGCAATATGATCGTCCTTCATAACATGGAACATAAAACTATCAATGAGACATCTCTACCTAACTCTTTGGACGAAACAGACGTGACTTATGTTATTTTTACTTTTTTATGGGATAGCAGACGAGCAGATGAATTGGATCATGGTAAGCGACTACCACCGCTCATGGACACCCGCAACACCAGAGGATTCTCTAGTGCTTTGCTTGCAATTTTGATATCCCTAAGATTCTACTTATATCTCTATTTACTACATGCGCTCCTACATCATTGCACAGTTCACGTTTACATTATCATTAATTCACGCAACTGACTTACTTACTTAGGTGATAATAATAATAATTGTTACACTAAAAACGTACCAAAAGTGGACTTCAACACTACTAGTGTTAATCGAATTTAAATTCTACCTCTATCAAAATAAGTTACAATTTTAGATGCCGTTTTCAATATTGGAAATGGATTAAGGCGCGGTGAACAGACGATGTTTAGGTATTGGAGGGGGTGAAGCAGGTACGTGGGGCACAACTCAGCACAAGTAGGCCCGCCCACTGCGGGGCGCCTCGGACGAATTTTGGCGATGCGCGACGTCCTTTTAATATAGAAACGTAATTTCGAAACGTTTGTTAGATGTACGATTGGCTTAGCGCGCCGCTGTCCGGCTTGACACCGCATATCGCAGACACTAGATACTAAGTTCGAATCTCATGATACATAATATTCCTTTTTATCTTTTTTTTTAATTTAAAAATGTACTATCTAACTACTCTTTTCGTATTTTTTAAATAGTAAATCAATTATTATTATTTTCTAGAAGTTTGAATAGAATATTGAGAAAGTTTTAACAGATTCATCAGATGAGTAATAAATAATTAATCATTCAGAAATAAAATGGCTTGGGCGTAGAATTGCCAATTCTAGAAATGGCAAAGTGACAAAATTGTGAAAAATTTATATAAACAAGCATTTTTATTCCCCAGACTAGCCCCTGCCCGTGGCTTCACTCACTTGAAACTCAAAACCAACAGTGATGATCTCTTCTTTGTATGGGTCTCTATACATTAGAGGGGTCAAGCTGTATCTCAGGTTCCTTTTAATTATTTGAGATAAGAAGTATACCAGTTTTTAATTTTGAGCACATACTTTCTAACAGTGATAACAAAATTAAAATCTAATCAGTAGTTTTTGCGCCAACCCGTAACAAACAGACAAGAATTTTAAAAATCACCTTTTTGGGTTCGGAGACGTTTATATACCCCAACCCATTTGTTTTTTTTTTAATATCTTTAATGTACAGACACAGCTTTTTACAATTTCATAATAGTAGAGATATGCATTTTTTTCAGAATCTAATATAAAAACGGTCACCAAGCCCGATGGTTTATTCGGGAGAAAAATAATATACGTACCGACATGTAGGGTGTCACAAAAGACTGTAGTAATTTGAAAGCAAATAAATAGCGCAAGCCATAGCACCAACCAACAGCATAGCCACACAAACAGCTGTTTAGTAGGTAAGTACATATTTTCTCGACAAATGTCGTAATTAGGGTTTCCGGGCGAGAATTCCCGAAGCGAGAATTCCCGGGAAATTTTGCTTTATTCGATTCGAGACGACAAAAAATGAGTCGATAGCTTGAGAAATCTGAAGACTATAGAAAACTTACAAAATTAACTAATATCGTACCTAAATATGAAGATATGTATGTACACACATCAAAAAAAGTTTACGATCACTTTGAAAAATCTAAATCTCTTTTTTTATGGTAGATTATATTATGATTTCTTCTTTAGTCATTTATTTTTTAATTTCAAACAGGGTATTTCTATTTAAAGAAAACACACAAAAACATTTTTTCTTCATAAAGTTGAATTTAAAAAGTTATATCAGCTTAAGCTAGTCGCAATTTTTTTTTGATGTGTGTATAAATATTAGTGCACGAAAAATCGACTCAAAATGTTTAGCATGTTTTAGAACAAAAAATAACCACTGATTTCTAAAGTTTACGCAAATATTACACATATTGAAATTGAAAAACTATACGGATTCTATCGCCAAACAAAAAGAAGCATAGGGACCCGTGTAAAGGAACACATTGCTCATGTTAAGAACCGTCGTCCCAAGAAGTAAGCAGTTTGTGAATACATAGTTGACAAGGCCTAGCACTATATCATATTTGATACCACTTTGGAGGAAGTCTGAGATTGGGGCAGACCTAATATGGTCCAATTTAACCCGAAAAAGACACATATATGCGTGTTCACTGCAAAAAAACTGCCGTTGGTCGTATTTTTTCGTTTTGAGAGCACCCCTTAATTGCCTCAGCCAATATTGGAATATTTGGTGTTGACATATGAAATCAAGTCCATTTCCGCGGTAATTTAGAGGTTAAGGCTAAGTTAGTCTCGAAGAAGCTTGGCGTGCTTAATAGATAGAGACGGTATTTCACTCGGGCCCACCGCCTATCTATACTAATATATAAAGCTGAAGAGTTTGTTTGTTTGTTTACTTGAACGCGCTAATCTCAGGAACTACTGGTCCGATTTGAAAAATTCTTTCAGTGTTAGATAGCCCATTTATTGAGAAAAGCTATAGGCTATATCTAATAACCAGAAAAGCTAAAAAACCAGTAAAGTAGATCAGTCAGTTCTTACAACCTGTCAAGTCTTATATACCATTCCAGTAAGACAGTCGTACCCCTGACAAAGCCCAGTACTATGTCAGATTTAATATACTGCAAGTCCTTGCAAAAGAAAGCAGATATCTGCCCAAGCTGATTCGCGAGACTATTTAAAATACAAAATTTCATTACCTGCTTGGAACCCCCTTATATGTAGATTCCATTAAATCTAAATCCAAAGACAAAGGATAGGATTTGCTCATTCTATGTGAATCGGGTCGCAAATACTTAACAAAAGTTAAAGCTAGCTGTTAGTAATTCGACATCTGAATCTACTGGTGACCATGGATACTGTAGCCTATAATGGATCCAAAACGTGTGTAAATAAATAAAATAAATAAATATTCTGGGACATTTTTACACAGCACTATCTAGTCCCAAACTAAGCAGAGCTTGTACTATGGGTACTAGACAATGGATATAATACTTATATACCTTTTTTTTCGTAAATACATACTTATAATACATAAGAAACACCCAGACGAACACAAACACTTATATTCATCACATAATTTTTTGTGTTCTGTGGGAATCGAACCCACGACCTCATGGTCGGCAGTCCGGTACTCGAACCACTAAACCACAGAGGTCGTCAAAATAAAGTAAATATCAATATAATACTTGTCTTCATAGATTTTCTTGAAGTCCCGGGAATTTTCGGGAAATAGTGATCGAGAATTCTCGATTCCCGAGAAAACAGATGTCGAGAAATCAGAAACCGAAGTCGCAATTGAAAGTGCTGTCCCAGGGTTCTCGTGCTCAGAATCCTTTTGTAATCGAACATTGACTTTTTGTGATTTTTTTGCATTTTTCATGCTAATTTTATAAAGTCAAATTTCAAATTTCGACATGGCAGGTGGGACTCGCGGTGGCTTAGTGGTCATAGCGTCTGGCGTACCTAGCCAGAAGACGCAGGTTCGAATCCTGCCTGCGAGTCGAATTTTTCCTTCACTAAATAACTTTATCGAAAATTGAGATTAATGATTTTAAATTTTGAAATACTACTAGGTACTAATTTTATATCATGTGATTTTTTTGATAAATTTTATCAACATAATTATATTGTGGCCATCTGCTATCGTCTAAACTATAGTTTATTATTACTGAACTTATTACTATTTCGCCTTCAAAGTTGTTCATATAATGTCATTATAAAAAAAATACTATGGCTCCCTAAAATCATGAAAAATAATCTGCCGCTCCTCAATGACCTCCTATCGAATTACTAGTTGTTACTACCTATAACATGCTATAACACAATGTAGGTACATAATTATTATATGCTTATGTACTCATAAGAAGTTATCTCCGATGGTTCATGGATAGCCCGGTAAACTTTTATTTTTACTATAAAAAAAAGTTAAAAAATGTATTAAAAAACAAAGAACAAAAAAAAACAAATTAAATAATAATCACTGAAAAATTATTTCTAAAAAGAAAATGAACAAAAAGTTAACATATCGAAGCGGGGTTTGAACTCACGCTTAGTCGCACATAACGCATATTTTCCTACTGCAGAAGACCGCTAGACCAACCGAGCTATAGAATTACGCATCGAAATAAAGTATTTATAGATAATCAGGCAGGTATGTGCTTACTTTACAACTTCCACCATTTATTTTTGTTTCATAGAATAAAATACAAATAAACAATACATAGAATACGAATACGATACAATCAGATACAAAATATTTTTGAGCGGCGGGCGGAACAAAATGACACAGGTCCATCAGGCAGCGCGCCTCAGCGATCACTGTCGCTCCGCCTAGAAATGAAAGAGAAGCGAACAGACGCCTCGATGGCGCGGTGTTTCGTTCGACTCGTGAGAGTTATTTATCATGAAATTTATTAATTATTAAAAATATCTTATTTCAATCGATAAATAAAACCGCTAGTGTACTTTATTATTATATATTACGTCAGTGTTATTAATTTTATCAAGATTTGTTTGTAAATAATACAGTTACAATTGCAATAATTTTGAATTCAATGGTTACTTTATGATTTTTTTCTATCGAGAAAATTTTCCGCAAACGTGTTTTGGACCGGTTAGTGTACTCATAAATATGATCAAGATTAACATATATTTTTTTCACTGCTTGAAACTGTATACTTTTTGCTATATAACTGCTTTAAGAAGCCTATTTTGACTATTCACAGCGCCTTAATACTCGTGTGAAGTTTAGTGTTTGATTTGTCAGTTAAAGTCTCATTAATATCGGTCTATTAATTGAACATCCATGGATCTCAAGTTTGAATGGACTTTAGAACAATTTGGAACTTTCAAAAACATGTTTGTGTAGTTATTTTTAATGTTAAAGTTTTAATGGGATTGTGGGAACAGATCGACTTGCGGTTACCTGATCATAGTCGCCAGAGTGGAGGACCTAAACAGAGCAATCTGGATGAATTCCTTCAAAATATGAGTTATGTGATTTTACACTCATCTATCTTACACTCATTATACAATTATGTGACAAATTCAGGTATGTGCTTGTGAAGTTCCACCAACTTAGTTTTGTGCTAGATAGGGCAACATTGTTCATGGTTTATTATGCGCTGGTGGACTCACTGCTGTCTTATGGGCTGGCGTGCTATGGTAATACGTTTAAGACATACTTAGATAAAATAAAAAAAATACAAATTAGATTCATGAAACTTTTAGTTGATAAAAATACAAAAAAGCGTTGTGAAATTGCTGAGTATGAAAATTTATTTTTGGAATGTAAAATACTGCCGGCTCATGAGAGGGTGGTGTTAGCAATAGCTTTAGAACAGTATAGGTAATAGTTATATATATAAAAATATTATTGTACGTACGAGACCTCAGAGGACAAATAATATGAAAAGGTTTGTTGTACCCAATTGTAATAACTATTATGGTAGAAGATGTACAAAAGCGTCTTATAAAAATAAAATACATAAGTACCTCTTCAATGAATTTTGTCAAACCCTCAATGTTGAGGATATTTAGAAAGTGTTTGCTGTGAATGTTTGTGCTAGACAAAAGGAGCTACAGCTGCCGACAAACTGCTTTGCAGTTTGGCAGAGGTAACATTTATAGTGTTGAATAATATGTATATCTGTGAATAAACCATTTTTCATTTTCATTTTTAGTCTGGCTGTAATAACCTTTCAGATCTATTGATCGGCCTAGTTAAGATAACTTTATCATCAACTGGCAGTATTTACCCGGTGTGTTTCGACTTTTGCGCGAATTTTTTTATGGGATATAACCACCGCCCATGGATACCCGCAATACCAGAGGAGTCACAAGTGCGTTGCCCGCCTTTTAAGAGGGTTTGGGCTTAACCTAACTAACTCGGCGAAACACAGCGCAAGCGTTACTTCACGCCGGTTTTCTGTGAGGCCGTAGTGGTATCAATCTGGTCGAACTAGCCCATTCGTGCCGAAGCATGGCTCTCCCACGCGTAACTGTAATTTCCCCTCGGTTGCTGCGGCTCTGAAAGCCTGCAGTCCGTAGTTGGTCTTAAGGGTCGGCAACGCATCAGCAACTCCTCTGGTGTTGCAAGTGTCTATGGGCAACGATGACTACTTACCACCAGGTGGCTCGTCAGCACGTTTTCTTAACTCCTGAGACGTAACGCCCATTTTGGGTAATATGACACTTCTGTAGCGAATCTGTTGCAACTACGTGGGTGAATATTTCGTAATGAGGATATCTCGAAACTGTTGTATACGCACTACGCACTGTATATAAACTGTATATCGTTGGAATACGTATTATATACGAATACGTTTAAATAAGTTTTCTTACTCAACTAAAATCAAAAATAATATATTTAATATAAAAAAGTATAATAAAAATAATACAAAAAAAAAGTGAAAAAATAAACAAAGCAACGTCAGCAAATTTTGCAATCGATAAAAAAGTAGGCATTCCTACTAAACACAAATTATACAACAAAGTAGCTCATGACTTGTTTAGATTTGTACTAATTTCAAGTTTCATATTACAAGTAACCCAACGCGCTAGATTTGAGGTCACATTTGTTTGGAAGCATGTTACAATTTGTTACAAACGATCCTTTGTGTAATAGGACCATGTTGTGAAGTTTTCGATCCGGAAAGTATATGTTAGTCATCGCATCGTTAAGCATTCAGTAAGGCATTAGGTCATTAGTGCAGTATAGGAGAGAAATGTACCTAATTAACTACCAAGGGCACCAAAAATCATACTAAAATTACGTTACCTCCCCAATGTAAAAATCTAAAGGCCTGTTTCACCTCCTCCGGATAAGCACTATCTACCAGATAAATTCAAAATTGGAACAGGATTTGTATGTATTTCTGTGTCTGATAATTTACCGGGGACTTATCAATAGGCGGTGAAATAGGTCCTAAATTATTTAAACGCAAAACTTTGATGTAAACGAAAGGATTAAAACGTTACGTCACGCTAGGGGGGAGGTGGTCTCACAAATCTGACGACGTGTGGCAGTACTCCTCTACCTAACCCTTCTGGAAATACAGGTGTGGTGAATGTATATATTTATTGTCAGGATCATTTCATTTCTCGAATTTTCAAGTTGTAACCATTTCATGAATACCAATACAACTAACTTCTTATAAAATTGGACCCAAAAATATATTAGAGAACAGGAATTAGTTATTATAAGGGTCTTTCACAACTATTATTTATTATATCTGTAAGGGAAATTTAAGTTTTGTCTTTCATCATCATCGCGAGAGGTGTAAGCAATGCTTATCATGATATTATAACACATTACATTCCACACATAATACAATTAAATTAAATAAATACGAAATTAAAAAAAGGACTCATAACTATGCGTTTTCACAGAAATGAAACAATGAAAAAGTAAACACTACCTTTCTGATTACTGTACCATCTGATCAAACAATAAATAATTTTATCGCTTCACATGGTCATGGAACTGTCCATGGTGATCTCATTATGTTACAGGTATTCGAATGAATTGTGACATTATTTTTTATTACTGCATCGTTCATAATATTGAAGTAGGTACAGAGTAGTTTTTGGGTTATTTCAATGTTGTACTAGAAATATTCAGAATCTGTCAACTGAACCCTGTAAAATATGACATTAAATTATTGATTAAATCTATATCTATACTAATATATAAAGCTGAAGAGTTTGTTTGTTTGTTTGCGTGAACGCGCTACTCTCAGGAAGTACTGGTCCGATTTGAAAAATTCTTTCGGTGTTAGATAGCCCATTTATTGAGGAAGGCTATAGGCTATATATGATCACTCGCGGACGAAATTGCGGGCAGAAGCTATTATAACATAAACATTTTTGAATTTGTTTCAGTTCATTAGCCAGAGTGGATGGAGGATCTGGTAAAGGTTGCTGGGAGTAGTCGGTTGTAGGCGACATACAAGCGGTCCTTGTTTGAAGTCTTTGAGGGAGGCCTTTGCTCAGCAGTGGACGTCTTTTAGCCGATATGCTGATGATGATTAATCAGAGCGTACACTATATCTTTATATGCAAATCAGAAAACTAGTTCTACTTGTAACAAAAATTGTATAGTTATTCCAAATTAGTTTAGCACCCATAATAATAATCTACTCAACCTTCTCAAAGTATTAGAGTAACAAAATTAAATAAAATAATACTATTATTTTATCGCTAAATACTTAATTAAAGAAAAAGTTATGCAAAAATTGTTCAATGCTCAAAATTCTGTAGAACCCTCTATCCAAATTGTCTCAAATTAACATAAGCCTAGAATTTTAATTAAGACTTCAGGGTTTCAGCGGCTGTGACCTTCGGAAAATTCGTGGAAGGTTTATCCTTCAAATAACATTTTAGCAGATTTATAAGTGAATAAAAATTATGAGGCCGCCATTTGAATGAAAACTCCTATCTTTATTGTTGGGTGACTTTCAGATCTAAGTAGTGACACAGTAGACTGGTTTAGTCGGGGTATTTTTTAAAGTGTTTCTGTCTATTGATGTATTATGCCTTCAGCGATGAATCGTTTAAGGGTCTCCTTACATTTTTATACGCGGAATAGGCGTAAGTCAAGTGATTATTACCACGCTCTTCGGAAAAGCTGCCTTATTAGTCTAGAGGTCCTCAGTGCGCCTGTTACGCTAGAGGTCCTGGGTTCGATCCCGATTAAAGTCATTCAATCACAGTGTTTTTGACTTTCTCAGTAGCAGTTCGGAATCGTACTCGGCTAATGGAAATAAGCTGGCCCCCTATTACATGGAACCTAAACATACCAGTAAACCGTGAGTGTACATTAGTACAACTCTGCCTAACCCTTCGGAGAAAACAGAGGTGATTGTATGTATGTTATTTAAGTACTATATTTAAAAACCAAAGCAATACGCATAAGTTAAAGTTAATTTTTAATATGAAAAATCTAGAAATGTTATGCAAAGCCTCAATTTGTAGTTTTACGCATACCTCAAAAACCTAGAACCATGCATGAGTTATTATTTATTTAACAAATGATTCCGGGACGGTTTACCAGTAAATTGTTATCTTGTAAACATACGTGAGATGCCATCGGGAGGAATCATTGGAGTCTTGATTACAATATGTTATATTATCTCAATGTACTCTCAATTTTTATCTAAGGAATCTCGCGAATATGCGATTTGTAAATATTTATACTTTGATGTCATTGTAGTGTAATGCCTTGCGGATTGTAAGTCAGGTTCGAATCCTAGGAAATTCCCATTGATGGGTTTAAAAATGTATTAATGTTGAAGGTATAACAGTAAGAAGGCAGACTGACCGACTTATTGAAGCACTATCCAATCGGTCTAGAGACTCCTAAAGCATGTAAACAATGTGCATAAGTAGACTTATAAGGTATATTTAGAGGTTAGCCTATTGCCACGGATCAGGTATATAGAATCTATAATGAAATCCAACCTCCAGGCTACTTCAAAGATTTTATGAGACATACTCATTACGCTAAATTATGAATTCAAATCACAACTTTACAGCAGCTGCAATTATGATATCTAAGCAGCTGGATTTTAAGACTAAAATTGCATAGTTGTTATTCAGAAAATCGAATTAGTGTAGATATAAGTGTGATAGAATTTGAGATTGATGTTATGCATGACAAAATACCTAATATAATCGCACTTCGTACATACAAATTACCGAAGGCCAATCGACACCACGCAGTCATATATGCGTTTAGTCGTACGTACGTTTTGTCGCACCACAATCTTCTCCAGCACATTACCAACGCATTACGTCCCGATGATTCAAATTATGATTCCGCCGATTTACATCACGCGGCAAATTTTCCGAGAAATTAGATCGCGCGCCAAAAATCCTAAGGGTGTTCGAGTTTATGCTTTGCGTGTGCGTAAACACAACATTACTGCAGCAATTCTAGCAACAACATGCTATCCTAATCACGTCTTTATAGCTCAGAAAATAAAGATACTCGACGATTTTTACAGTAGAAAAGGTAACTTTGCAAACAAAAACTACTATTCATTTTTCATGTAGCGTTTTTACGGTAGAAATGTTTAGTATAATTCAAAAAAATAATCTGAATATAACTAAATATGTACCAAATAGTGCTAACTCACGTTTTTTGTCTGATAGCGTTGGGAGAATTTAAAGATGTTCCTCCCACATCTTCGATGTTGTAGATCTTGGAAGAAAGAAAAAATGAATAAACTTCACCCAAGGACTAGACAGAGGCGTTGATGTAAGCAGGCCCTCCTCAGAAGACAAGTTATTGCTGTGTCTTTAGCTTATCATGGTCGTGGCAAATAGCGCCAATCCTTGACATAAGGACACAAAGGAAGACAAGTTTGGTTTCATTCAGTACAAGGCCGTAATACCCTTGGTAGTTGCAGATGATCAATGAAGTTTATCCACATCATGAAAAACAAAGAAGGTAAGCTACTTAAAACTCAAGTTTGGTGTTAGTACCTCTTGGGGTCTCACTGGCTGGCGACCACCCTTAGGTCGAAGTCTGTCATAAAGCAGCTTGGAGGTTTCGACTTTTGCCCTTGAGAGCCAGTTCTCCTCAGTTGCTGCGGCTCTGGCAGTCTGTAGTCCGTAAAGCTCCTTTGGGTCGGCAACGCATCATAATTCCTCTGGTGTTCCAGGTGTCTATGGGCAACGATGACTACTTTACCAGGCAGCTCATCAGCTCGTTCCCCAAAAAAAAAATAACCAGTCATCAATTTTTTACAAACATTAGGTACAACTCTTCCACTTTCATATCCTGCCTTATTTTCATTCATTACCGTTTCCAAAAAGTGGTATTAGTATCCCCCAAAGGTTTTTAATGTTATTTACGTGCAAAGTTTTATATTAGGGCGACGCCATTCCTGTACAAAACAATTGTACTGTTGGTTCGTGAATATAAAGCCTTACATTTGTATAGTAAGGGTCATCGCATATCAAACAGGTTGCTCGAAACACGCGATTAATATTTTTTATTTTACATACAGATGTATAACACTATTTTTCAACATAAAGAACTATAGGATCCTGGGTTTAATTCCCAGTTTCCCGATGGAATTTTCATAAACAGCGTTACAGGCTAGCAGCTCGAAGTTTGAATTTGGCAATAAGCTCGCATCTATTTTCTATTAAACGAGCTACTCAATGATATATAATCTTCGCTGCCCATGGACATTAATAGAAGAGGAGTTGCTAATGCTTAAGAGATCCAAATCTCTATCATATGGAACCTAAAAATATCTATACCACGTTAGTATCCCTTCCTAATCATTATTTGGTAATATGATTGATTATGATGGTATGCGTCAATTTCTAATAATCTTAATCAGAAATTTATTTTTTATCGAATCGATAGCAAAGGCAAAGAGAAGATTAGAAGAAAAAAAATACATTGAAATAAAACAACTTTATGGATTCTCAAATCAAATCCCGGCGAATCTAACGTGATAGAATCCGTAAAGTTGTTTTTTTTTTTCAATATGTCTAATATTCGCGTAAGCTTCAGAAATTACAAAAAAGTATCTAGTTAAAAATACTGAATTTATAAAACTTTATATTAAGTAGAAAACTTAAAACCCCTATATCGCGTATCACCGCGTTACTTCGTGGAATTGACTCACTGTACGTCGTTCCTTACCAGATTGTTTGGATTGTGTTTATTCAAAGTTTTTCTCTTCAGATTAATGAGGCTCCGTGAATGATGGAGCTATAAACAAAGTCCAGTTAATGCATAAATAATTGAGATGTTTAACAATTAAACGAGATAGTAGAAGGATAAAGATTTCGTCTTTAGAAATGGTAGCTTGATGAACTTTTAGGACACGAATGGCAAAAATTGGTGTGCGTTTAGCGTTGGTCTTCTCCGCTACTGGTTACGGGTTTGATTCTTGCACTGTACTAAATGTTTGTGGTTAAGGTTTTGATGACAAACCTGATGTTAAATCCAATTTATATCACATTCTAAGAACGTCAATGTAGCTATACGACAATATAAATTCAAGTATATAAATCATCCTGTATTATATATAATTATGGCGTTATTATATACTTATTTTACCAAGTAATCCAACTAATATTTTCACGCGTTGGTGAAGAAGAACAAAAATAGACACTGTCCCAATTAAAAGGAAATCTGTGACGAAATGAACGGATGTTTCATTAGGCAGCTTAGCAGGATACAATATTGGGGATAGGATGACCACTGACACTTAGAACTAAGCAAAATTTTCTTAAAAAAGGTATTCTCTGGACTGGATGCCCATTTCATCTTTTGTTTTATTTTGCATGATTGTTTAACTGATAGGTATTTATTTAACTAGACTATTTAACTAGATTTATTATTTATTATGTTTTTATGAAACAATACACAGCCCCACAAAACTGTATAAACAGTTTGACTGTGTAAAATCTAAATTAACAAAACGGAACAATAATGTTATCCTTATCACATACTTCTTAGCAGCAAAATCAATCAGAACTCTTGCAGGAAACAGAAGCTCAGTGAACATTTAAGTATAATTATGATGGTTGATATATTTATGAAAAGAGAGGTTCTAAGGATCTGGCTGGACTTCTGATTAGTGTTGTTTTGTTGGGTGCCTTAATATTGCATGAAAATAAAGAAGTCAGTACAAAAAATCTAATTCAATATTCCTATACGTCATATCATCATTTTCATTTTGAATAAAACGTTATCTTACACTAGGAATACCTCCTGTATCGTGTATAAGCACAAATTAAAATTCTCACATAATATGCAAACACGCATACCTAATCATCTATTAAACATACAACAGTAAAAGGTCACAAGACAAAGTCCGAAAATGCTGCCCAATTGAGAACCCCTTTCTTCAAAATTGGCTATGAAGACGAATATAAGTGCCAAGATCATCCTCACAGCATTCAGCCACACATCTAGCCGAGTCGTTGGGCGCACACCTTTTGGGCGTAATATCGAAGATGTCCTAATTAAGGGGACGCGCCATGGGCGGGTGCAAGCTATATTGCGACCTTTCAATAATGAACGCTGGGGGAGGATTGGAGGCGCCCAAGTGTGAGGATGAGGCGGCTTGGTGTTTTTATTTTTTTCATGCAGTTCTCACATATAGGAGATAATTCTGCGACATGGTATTTCAAAATAATCGATGGCCCCGTAATATACTTAATTTTAACATAATTATACAAACACCTTGACTAGGTAATACAAATATCCGTGTCAACCAAAACTCCATACAAAATGACAGTAAACATCAAGTCAAAGTCTAAATGTTTTATTTCAATTAGACCATTAAAGAAGGAACTTTTGAAAAGTCAAAACTAGTTGCACGGTTCCAAAAAGTGGGTCTTATGGAGAAGAGCCGGCAAGATCACCATCATCAGCATCATGTGGGATCTTCTCAAAAGATTCACATGCAATGCTTATTTTGATAATATGTAGAGATAAGACTTATTTATTTGCAAGTCTTCACTCTTAGCTGAAGTAGGTGAGTATGGAATTCAAAGTTCCTTGTGTCTAGATTTTGTGGGGTGCAATTATTCAACTTAGTTCAAAATATTATAATGTTTCAGTTAATCCGAAACTACCGATATACCTACCATACATACAAACACTCACGGCCTTTTCCCATAGCGTTAGGTGGAGCCTATACTATTCTTGCATGCCTCTTTTGCTTCTACACCAAGAAGGAAATAAAGATACATCTATGTCCAGAAATCATTGCAGACAAAATAGAATTTTGAAATTTAAGAATTAGGTGTTATAATTGCGTGACATTTCATTTCGTAGCTGACTCCCGCTTCCGCTTTTCTCTCATCCCGCTCCTCAACAGATAAAGGAAAATATTTGGCAATGAAATCCTCAGCTCTCTGTAATTGCGGCATGGCAGCCGAGATACCGCCGTTACAAAGAATCGTGTTTCAAACAGATACGGGGAAATGTTTGCTAAAAACAATTGTGTATAAATGGATTACTGATATACACGAGGAGAACTGGAGACAATTAGAAAGAAGCTTTTTGCTTTGAATTGGTTTCGGGTCGAAAGAAAATCTGCTAAAAGCAAATCAAAGTCAATTTTTATTACAATAATAAAATTAAAATTAGAAACACAACTCCAATAAATTGATCTTATGTAGGAAAACATATTATTACATACATACCATCACGCCTGTATTCCCTGAAGGGTTAGGCAGAGGCGTACTAACGTACACCCACATTTCGCCGGTATGTTTAGGTCCCATGTAATAGGGGGCGAGCCTATTGCCATTAACCGGGCACAAATTCCTAACTCCGAGCTGCTACCGGGAATTTTATAGAAAAACCCAATAACACTTTGCTCGACCTGGGAATCGAACCCAGGACCTCTAGCGTAGCAGTCGCGCTCAGGACCACTTGGCTAATGAGGCAGTATTATTATGCACAAAATATTGTGATAAGCGCGACTATTCGTAGGGTTTGGTTCGAGATGCAGCAGTTTTATTATAGGTTTTATAAAATGTATTCCTAGTAACGCGTTGGTGGCAATAAGCTGATAATATCTTGTATAATTATAAAAATCAAATCTGCATTACACAAAGAAAAATGCAAATGTACCACAAAATGGAAACCGGCGTGATGAAAAAGTGAAAGCAATTTGTTATATTGAATACTTATTTTATTTTAAAGATCGGTTTAAGCACGCGTTACACAGATAAGAGACAAGACAGAGACGGAAGTACAGATATCACAGCTAGAATAGAAACCTATGCTGCGATCTGTATATTGGTTCTATGCCTTCATTCCAATATGGCTCGATGGTATGTTATGATTTAGTTAAAAATATGAGAGAATAAGTACTTTTTATACGTAAATAACGCATTATATACCTAACCTAACCATAGAATTCTAGTAATATACCTATTAGTACTGTGTATAAATATACTGAACCAAAGGTGTAAAAATCCGCTTCTATTTTCAAAAATATCTCGGCCGGAAGCTACCTACGCACTAGCTGCCTTCCCGGGACATCGCTAACAGTCCTAATCGATACTCTATGGAGTAACTAGCGTTAAAATTAGACCATGTACGAACCGCTAAGTAAAACTCACAAAAACGTTAATGTGAAAATAAGGGACAAGTTCGGTCGATAAAAGTTTCAACACTTTAAAGATATAAATAAATTATGTTAACTTAAAAATGATTGTTAATAGTTCAGCCATTACGCGTAATAATAAAGTAACTAAGTTTTGTTTTTTCAAAACCTGTTTAAAAATATAATACAAAAATTTAACGGTATTGTCAGTCGGTAACATTAAAAATGGATATCAATAATACAATTATGTAACTTCATTGAGTGTTTTTCATCAAAACGGGAGCGAAGGCCTAACAAATTGTAACAAAAATCAATCAGACCAATAAATTGATCTTGATAAATAGAAAGGTATATTTATATATTTAGCAGATCTAAAATGATTTCATAGTAAATGTATCACATATTCAGCTCGACGTTTTATATCTTTTATATCAGCACTTGACTTGCACACTACCGTGCACCCAGACTGTTAACTGCAATAATAGAGTACTACGAGTTTCTGTTGAAGTGATAATGTTGTTAAACTATCTTATTTACTTGTCAATGTCAAAAAATAGACCATTCACTGACTATTCATCATGGGAGAGACGATTCTCTATTTGTATAAAATTTAAGTATTGTCTTTCACCAGCAACCTTTCGCAAATCATCATTACATCTTGCCAGAGGGCGTCCTGTGCTACGGCAGAAGCAGGATGTGACAAACCGAGGACAGGGTGCAATGGCGCACATTGGAGGAGGCCTACGTTCAGCAGAGGTCTACTATGGTGATGACATCATCCATGGACTATCCACAGTCTACACGGCTTAAGGTTGACCGTTCATCTTAGCTCGGAAAATTCAAATTTCAATTGATTTTTCACAATTTGTAGATCTTTAATACATATTAGATTCATGGCAATAGTTATTGCGACTTAACTATACAATATTCACAATTGAGAATTAAAACCTTTCCATACTCGTTATTGTAGCTAAAAATTGTGTAAATCGACAATTTTGACTGTTGGCACAGTTTTATGGAAGTTTTTGGCTTGATAAGATTTGATTTGAAGAGATTTTTAAGCGAAGGTTTTAGTTCTCAGTTGTGAATGCTGTATAGTTAAGTCGCAACGATTACTGCTTTTACTCTAAAATGTGTTATAGAACTAAAGATTGAAAATTTATTGAAATTTTAATTTGGTGGGGTCAGGTGATCGATAATACTTACCCACGAGCGGCACACGTGTTGTAAAAAATCTTTAGTTCTAAATAAATATCGGCAGCAGATTTTATTAAGTGTGTTTTTATACTTAACGCTTTTCCGACATTGATACCTTTAAAATTAACACGCAAAACTTAAATATTCATTAAATAGTAATGTTATGGTAATGTTTAACTTATTCTCACACAAATGGTGTGTTTAAATAGTATCTAGTAGTCATAGTAATAGGTATAAATTGAATACGGAATAAGCCTTTATGTAGATATATTTCTGATTCCTCATAACATAACATACCATCACGCCTGTATTCCCCGAAAGGTTAGGCAGAGTTGTACTAAGGTTCACCCACAGTTCACCGGTATGTTTAGGTCCCATGTAATAGGGGGCGAGCCTATTGCCATCAACCGGGCACAAATTCCAAACTCCAAGCTGCTACTGTGAATTTCATAGAAAAACCCAATAACACTTTGCTCGACCTGGGAATCGAACCCAATAACTCTAGCGTAGCAGTCCCACTCAGGACCACTAGGCTAATAAGCCAGTTCTAATTCCTCGTTACCAGCAAATCCTTGTGTTATATAAGATACTAGCTTCTGCCCGCGACTTCGTCCGCGTTAGCGTGATGATATAAAGCCTATAGCCTTCCTCAGAAATGGGCTATCTAACACCGAAGGAATTTTTCAAATCGGACCAGTAGTTCCTGAGATTATTCAAGCAAACAAACAAACAAACTCTTCAGATTTATATATTAGTATAGATTTAGCCTGCTTATGTTTGTGCTCGCAAACCATTTCTGTAAGGCCGTCGTAGCACTCTGATCGAGCCGGCCCATTCGTGCCGAAGCATGGCTCCCCCACTATCTGATTATAGATGATTCGTATTTTTGTGTTTTTATATTGCAATTTGCAAACTTGTGCAAGCAAACCCTGATGAATACAACCTGTATAGATATTAAAGTACGATGTATAAAAAAATGCAGTTCTTAGAGCCGTATAATCGTTGAGTTCCCTATATGGAATTTAACAGGGCGCGGAGTTCCATATTGCAGACACTTTAAGTACATACCTATTCACACCTTTGTTACGGAGCTGATAAAATAAAATAAAGTTTTATTGGCAGTGCATTGTAAGTTCAAGCACATGAGTAGATACTCTGTGGTTCAAGTATGAAGTAGTTTCAATACGGTGATAGCCCGGTGGTATGACCATTGGGCTGCCAAATCAGAGGTCTCGAGATCGAATCTAAAACATCGTGAGGAAACCTGACTCCTTTCAGAATGAGAGGGTTTAGGCGTATGCCTAACGGTGGAACAATAGTATAAATGGATGATTATAATGAAGTTTTATATCTTTGAAGGCTTTGGAAGTGTTATGAATAAACTTTTTCTTTCATACAAACTAGCTAATTGAAAGAAAAACTTATAAGTATTTAGAAAATAATATTAATCAAATTATAACCACCACAAAACAAATTGTAACGGTTACTGTAGTTGTTATCTCTGTGGTGCGAAATAAACAATGTATTTATTTAATATATAACTAGCTCAGTTATTATAATAATTAATGTATTTCATATATGTAACTACTACTACCTGACCCGGCGAACTTCGTACCGCCTAACAGTCGATTCTGAAACTAACGTCACTCAATTGTTTTGCCTTCCCGGAACCCCTCCACTAACACTTAAACTTTATGGTATGGTATTAAAGTTGAAATTGACTTTTAAGTATTATTACGAATCTTTTGTATGGGAATATAGAAAAGTGTTGTTTTTAGACATTTTCAGGCAATTTTTAAATTTTTCTCTCCGTAAGAACCATCCTCGTACTTCAAGGAATATTATAAAAAAAGAATTAGCGAAATCAGTTCAGCTGCTCTCGAGATGCGCTTAGCAACACATTTGGCGATTCATTTTTATATTATAGAATATGTGTACTACGTAGGTACAGGCGGTAATGAAATATCGAGTTGAAACGGAAAAACTACCTAGTTGCCAGACTTTACAAGCTTCTGACTACCAATAACACATTTTTAGGTGTTCATTCTAAATATGTTGGATATAGTCACCCATCCACAGACTCGCCACGACTACCGTAGCTTAACCTACGTACGAGGCTCTAAGCTTCTTATTTCTATCGATACTGAACTTAAAATGGAATATTCTATTTTTTCTCCAATAATCGATTAGATATAAAGTATGATACCGCACTAATCTAAGCTATGTTATGTCCCCTCGATTGAATATTTATAGAATTAGCAGCTGTTAGCCGCTTGCACCTGGAACACTATTTTTTTATAGCAAAGATAAGCGTAAATACACACTTAGACCATTAGAGCAATTTAAATGCTTTTACAAAGCTCTCGGTTGATACATCGGTTATTTTTCACATGGGAGAGCCATGCTTCGGCACGAATGGGCCGGTTCGACCGGGTCACAGAAAACCAGCGTCAAAACAACGCTTGCGTTGTGTTTCGCCGAGTGAATTAGGTTACCGGAGGCCCAAACCCTTTTAAAGGGCGGGCAACGCACTTGTGACTCCTCTGGTGTTGCGTGTCCATGGGCGGCGGTTATCGCTTACCATCAGGTGATCCGTCTGCTCGTTTGCTCCCCTATCTCACAAAAAAATACTTGTGTGTACAAATACAATGAGTTTAGAAAACCCTCGAAAACCCGACCCGTCAAGGTATTGTTCGGTATCGAGATCCGGTTCTAATAATTTTTTTTTATTTGGCGACACGTTTGGCGTAGTGGCTGAGCGATCGGCTTCGGCGTCACATGTTGTTCGATCTCCACACGGAGTAAATATTCTGTCTGGCCGTTTGGTTATGTGAGAATCTCAGTGTGTAAACGCACCCACAATACAAGAGAAAATCCTAGTGTTTGTTTGGATTGGAATTTGGTTTGAAAATAATAATAATAGAAAACTGAAATGGCAATACTCACAGTGGCAGCGACACCGTCTCTGGTCTATGATAGTTTTAAACATTTACAAATTTTACTGGATTTTGGGGAAATTATGGCAATTTTGGGGTAATTATAGAATTATCGGCACAATGACCCTAAATTTTAAATTTCATTACTGTGTTTCACTAGCTTTTGCCCGCGTCTTCACTCATCTGGAGCTGAAAAACCAACAGTGATGATCTCTTCTTTAGATGGGTCTCTATACATCAGATAGGTCAAGCTGTATCTCAGGATCCGTTTAATTATTTGAGATAAGAGGTATACCAGTTTTTAAGTTGGAGCATATACTATCTATTAAAATCTATTCAGTAGTTTTTGCGCCAACCCGTAACAAACAGACAAACAGAGAAGAATTTTAAAATCTAATTTTTGGGTTCGCAGGCTTTTATATACCCTAAAACCTACTGTTTTTTTTTTAATATCTTCAATGTACAGACACAGCTTTTTTACAATTCATAATAGTAGATATTTCATGAATACTTAACGTTGCTTATTTTCTTTGATGATGTGACCCTGAAACGAGATTTTTTAACATAGTGTAAGTATATTTTTTCTACTAACACTTTATATTTTCTGTTTAAGTACAATTACTTTTAGCTTTTACTAATAAAAATTTGGAATCCAAACAAGCCAGGACTTAGCCGGTCTATAAATTTTGTAAGTCGTTAGTAAGTTTGTGCGAAAGTGGTGCTAACGTCAAATCAGGGAACATTCATGAAGCATTCACGGTTTCGTCCTAAATGGCTACAATGTATTTCATCAACTTTCCAAAGATTTTGTTGATTTTCATAGAAAATAAAAGTTGTCGATTTTATACCTTGTTTACTAGCTATTATGACGACCTCTGTGGTTTAGTGGTTCGAGTACCGGACTGCTCACCATGAGATAGTGGGTTCGATTCCCACAGGACACAAAAAATTATGTGATGAATAGTAGTGTTTGTGTTCGTCTGGGTGTTTCTTATGTATTATAAGTATGTATTAACAAAAAAAAGTATCTAAGTATTATATATCCATTGTCTAGTACCCGTAGTACAAGCTCTGCTTAGTTTGGGACTAGATGGTGCTGTGTAAAAATGTCCCAAAAGATATTTATTTATTATATACATTTACCCATGATTCCGATATTAAGAAAGAAAGAAAGAATTTACTGACACAGTTTGCGCACATTCGTACATAAGTAAGGCAATTGTACATATGTACCTAAGTGGCAATAGGACATAGGTTACATAAAATTATAAATATGTGCGTGTCTATTATAGAGGGGGCTTGCTAATATTATAATAATGCTTCAGTATCAATTTCGATGCCATAACATAACGTGTGCGCCAGCTGATAATTATAGCAATTAAGGATACCAAACTGGAATTCAAATTCTGTTTTTATGTAACTTTTAACGCATAAGTAACTTAACAGACAGAAATGTGTTGTTGGAGAATCTGTAGCGCCGTTTCTTCGCAGCAAAAATACTATGACTATAATATTTATAGCGTAAAAATAACGTTCGTAAAGTACTACTTAGTAGTCTATATTGAATAAATGATTTTGTTAAATATTTTAAAGACAATGTTGATAAACACAATGTATTTCTTTGCCGAACTCTATCGAAATCTTTTACCTGGTCAGTTTCGCATTTAAAGTATTAGTATGGAAGTATTATGTATGTAGATATAGTCATAGTACCAATACATATAGCTTTGACTGAAATTAAATAACTTCTATCAAAAATTTAAACAAAACAGCAAGTTGAATTACTTAGGTATTTACAACGGACAATTATTTATAAATGTCGTCTTTTTGATCATTTGAGATTAAAAATATTAGAATATAGGTAATCTTTTTGGGTTTGAATATAAGTTTAGAAACTATCATCCTCTGAGCATTTTACACGAAGCGACTACCATCAGACCTCCGTAAACCAATTTCGAAGAGAATAGACTTGTTGTCAGGCTTTTTTGGGCCTCTGACGACAACTAACAATCGTCATAGATATTCGTATGACAACCGGGATCGACGGCTTTATATGCACGGAGTGATCTTGATGTGTTAAGAATGGTCACCCATCCACACACTGACCGCAGAGAGCGCAGCTTAACCTTGCAGATCAAATGATCAGCTTAGTTATTAATGAGCCCTGGGCCGCACTTGTTTTAAAAGTATATTAGCATATAAAAGTGCACCTCACGTTTGGTTATCGTTAAAACCAATAGGTCTGACATCGTAAATAATTTCACGGTCGCAAATGAAATATAGGCACTTAAGACTAAAGTACTGCAACTCCTGTGCCAGATATTAGTTTATCGCGAGCAGCTTAATAACTGACGTTAAGCGCAAAACTAGCATCGCAATATACGAAGGTAATGCACTAAGTAGTTACTTTATTAATTAAATTATGTCAACGTTAACATTAGTAGAGGTTTAAGCGCCAATAAATGTACTAATTATTATTTTTATGCCATAGGGGGGCAAACGAGCAGATGGATCCCTGATGGTAAGCTATACCACCGCCTGCAACACGAGCAGAGTAACAAGTGCATTACCGGCCTTTTGAAAAAGGGTTTGGGCCTCCGGTATCATCACTCACTCGGCGAAACACAACGTAAGCGTTGATTCACGCTGCCGTTTTTAGAAAAAAAACTTATAGCTATAATTTGTTTTGGCTTCTTTTGCCAGTCACACGATATCACGTGTCAAATAAGAAAAACGTAATATTAGAACTATAGAAGGTTAGGTAGGCGGAAAATATTTAATTAAAACACTAAAAGTGCAAATAGAAAAAAACTCAACTAGAAGCATACCGCCCTATAATGATAGGGTGGAAATCAACCCCTGATTGAAGAGTGGGAGCTATTCCAGCCCTCGTCGGCTCCAGAGGGTGGCCGCGAACACCCCGTCCTCAATTTTTTATCGAATAGTTTTTTTTTTACAAAATATCTTAATCATGTTCTTTCACAAAATTTTCTAGAAATCCGAATTTATAAAAACAGGACTAAGTTCTGAAAGCGCTGAAATATTTCTAGTTAACCGACTCTTGACTGTAGTAGATGGCTTTAATGGGACAGACAAGATGAAAAAATAAATTTCCGGTCTAGCGATTGAAAAATATCTTTTTGTAGGGATGACAAAACTAGTTACAATAAAAGGGTTTGGTAAAATAAGTACTCAGTATTCAGCGAGCACTCAAATAATAAGAAAAGTGTTATTCCGAAAATTTAAGAAATATCACTTACTTCTTTGCCTGAAAAATCTAAGGTGGTTATTTGGCGTATCTTTCTTCCGGCCTGATTCGAACTAAAAACTCCAACTCCTTTTCTACTTCAAGACACCAGCAATGAATGACAGAGGTCGATTCAGTTGGCTTCCTCAAGTATATAAATTTGTTCGTAGTTCGGCCCTCCATCATTTGATCTCCTGCGATCGTTCCAGTAGACATAATCTGAAAAAGATATTGTGAAAATAAGTCAATATTTTTTTTTCTAAGCAAGAGCGTACCTAATAAACATATAATTCACACGAAACCGCGATAAAATTACATACTGACAAATAAAAGATTACTCTGAGCTTACGAAGCTTAAATAAGATTAACAATTTTGGTAGTTCACAAGAAAAATTCCGAGGAGATACAACTAAATCATCTTGGCAAACAATAGGAAATCACCCTTAAATCATGACAGCAGAGTCGAAAATCGCAGCAAAAGTAAACATTATTCGTAACGTTTGTATATTTTACAATGTACTTGCAAAATTACTTATGCAGATGATAACATCTTTACCGCCTTAGCGCAAGGAACAAGTTTGCTTAAACCAGATGTAGGCGGAGGTTGAGAGCCTACCAGGAATGAGGTGAACACACCAAATATTGACATTAGACTTAGTGGATACGACATAGAAATGTGTCCAAATACTGAGGTGTCGATGTGTATTTGTAGAGCAATAGAAGACGCAATAAGATGTGGAACTGTTGCTGATGTTGGGACGCCGAGGGAATACTGACAGATTTCAAGTGGACAAAGTGATATTACTCAAACTTATGGGTTGGTCCATGATATTGTTCTTGGAGTGCGAATCTTAGAACAGACCGATTTCATAGACAAAATTGGCAAAAATCAACAATTCTGAAACCATTTATTGGCGATTATGACATAAATAAAATGGTAGACTTGGAGTTCAGGTTATACTTATTATAGTTCGCGCAAAATAACTTGACCCAAAACTAACGGAGAACGACTATTGCGCATCCACCATTTTGGTTCAAGTTATTTTGCACCAAGTGTACATCCTACAATTCATCATTCTTGATTAACAATTTTTTTATGATATTTCACTACTATTTGTCCATATTTCGGGTTATCTAACAGTTTATTTAGAAGCGGTTACATTTCAGTATTTAGTCACAATGTATACGTATTATTACGTATGTATGTTTATGGATATTCTAAATATAGACTGGTTACCAGGCGTATTGGTTCTGACTACGACTAACAATTGTGATAGGTGTTCGCATGATCACTGTGACCTTGGGGACCTCACATAACCTTACTGATTGATTGACTTCATCTTTCATTACTTAGGGTTTATCCATCACTTGATCGAGCCACTTCAATGAAAGCTTATATCTCTCTAAATACTACATCTCTGTACAGCCCTTTAGTCTTTGCAGAGTAGTTTATTTCCCCCTCCTCAGCATCAGCGCCGTACTAAGCACCTTAAACGTTGATAATTTCTATATTAAGAATTCACTTTGTGCAATGGGCCTACCAAGTCATTCGCTCTGAGCCCATGAATAACTTATTCACGTTTTGATGTGCAATTAACTCTTTCTTAATTGATGAGGCTTTAGCTAGTAGACGTTTCGCGTTATTGAAAATTTAATTTTTGGTTAATTGCTCTTGGAGTTGAAGCCATTTTGTTTTCGGGTGTGATTTCGAGAAGGAAATTGTAACTGAAATGATGAAAATATATCACTAGGTATTAAGAGTGATTTGGTTTTTTTTATAAGACTTTTTCCGCGTACAGTCAAATACATGTTTGTCATCATATTTAATTAAAAATATTATATAGTAATATCTGTGTCGTTGAGGAGACAAAGTAAAAATTGATGGAAAAAGTGCAGGACTCTCGCCCGCAATCAGTCGTTTACTAGTAACTGCACCAATTGATACTGGACATCAAATAAAAAGAAATATTCTATATAGGTTATAAAAAACGTAATAATACGCACTACAACAAGTATATACTTACCTAGATTAACAATACAATAACTTCAATACAAAATACCCTGTCACTAAGCGAACGCCAATTACAGCGTTACTTGAAACTTAACTAAAGCGCGTTTTGTTACCCTCACAATAATAATTCGTGATTACGTGCGCGTCGATGGTTTTGCGTTCATTTGTTTTAATGACTTGGTAGGTTAGAGTTTCAATTGATGTCGGGTTCAGAGATTACAAAATGTTAATGTGGAAATAAATTAATATGTTAACAAAAATGTACAATACCTACCTAGATAGATCGTAATTATTTCTCTCGACTGCTGACGTCACATTTACACACAGATCAATGGAATGTTTTGCTGTATCTTGGAAGGCGTTGAACCTTTTGTAATGAACAAGGCATGAATCCAAACTAGTGAGAATCATAGAACAACCCAATGAAATATTGCTGGACCTGGGAATAGAACCCGTGGCATGGCCTTGCGCATTACCTATTTTGATCATCTGCGTCTTTCCCAAAATATATTTTCATACACCAATCTTCATTCATCTAATGTCGAAAGCACTCTGCTTATATTGCTAACGTGATTTATTAACTGTAACAATTAGATAGCGAACAAACACCGGCGCTTTATTGCCAAGGGTACGGAACCCCAATAGAACAAACGATTTACTCACACGAAATTAAACTGAGAAAAAATCTCACCAATATATCTAAACTTGTTACAACCACACCGCATTTGTTTTTAAACCCGATCATAATCACCAGTTATCCCCTTTGATCGAGAAAAAAAAACTTTTTTCAACCAAATCCGTAAACAAAAGGGTTCAGGGCCGAATTCGAGGGTACTTTAAATTAAACACCAAACAAGGCTGGGTTAACGAAGCGTTGCCGTACCGAGAGCACCGATGCGAACGTTCCAAATTTAAAATCTATGTTTGTGACAATTAGATTTTGAGTTGTTCGGAAATGGCGGGAAAACTTCAAATGGCGGAGGAATAAAGAAAATTCTTGATGTAATATCCGGTTATACGGGAAGTTAGAAAATAATTCTTGACTGATAAAAAAAACGTTGTGTTTATTTGTTTAATTATAATCTATCATGACATTATTATCAAACACAATGAGAAACATTTGTTACCTGGCCCTTGGAGAGTCATTAGAAGAACAAAATCTATCACTTTCTTCTGCATGTAATTAACATTTTCACATGTATTTAATAAAATTTTAACACCAACAATTTTTTTTTAGATATATGATTTTGGTAATTCAACGGAATTGGGAAAACTGCGGGTATCAAGGGTATACAGCGAAACGTAGATTTTTCTTAAAATAATTTTGATTATCTATTCGGAATATTTTGTAAAGAATAATGATACCTTTATGATAAAAAATACAGGTAAATAGATAGATAATATTATTCTCAATTAATTGTTTTGTATGGTTGTTGGTTCTAACTTACCCCTGTTTTGACAGGCGGATAATTATAACCCTTCCACCCCAAGGCTAATGTCTGGGCCTGTCATATTCCTCATTCCAATTCTTCGAGCGTCTTTTAAAATTTTCGGCAAAGGAAGTGTTCATTTCCGTATCCGTTTGTCCGACTGTCATAGACAAGATTTGCGAGTGAGGTGTTTGTTTTTATTAAAATATTAATGAATTTATTAATTTCTGTATGTAGGTTCATGATAATTGTGCATTGTCCAATTCACAGTTTATATTTTTATTAGTAAATTAGCTTTTGCCCGCGGCTTCGCTCACCTGAAGCTACATTAATCAGAAATGGACAATTGTATTGTTCAGTGCAATCATTAACCAACAGTGATGATCTCCTCTTTGTCTCTATACAACAGAGAGGTCAAGCTGTATCTTAGGATCCGTTTAATTAATTGAGATGAGAAGGTGACCAGTTTTTAAGTTGGAGCATATATTTTCTAACAGTGATAACAAAATTAAAGTCTATTCAGTACTTTTTGCGCCAACCCGTAACAAACAGACAAAAAGACAAGAATTAAAAAAATCTCATTTTTGGATTCGGAGACGTTTTAAATACCCTGACCCACTTTATTTTTTTTTAAATATCTTCAATGTACAGATACAGCTCTTTACGATTTTAATAGTAGAGATTATTAGTAATTAGGTAGTAGGTATTTCAGTCCGCCCGAAATATCCTTTTTTTACAAGCTGTTTTACACCACTTCCTCATAGCCGACGTAGTAGAATTTCTACATGATATTGTTCTTTTTGTAGCATTTAAATAAAACCTTGTTTAATTTGTATTTTAGTCTTAGGGCCACTTGCCCCAACTTCTTAAATGTGTTTAAATTGTATTTAAACTCAAAATTTGTACGAAAAATTGTGTTTAAATATGATTTAAATACATTTAAGAAGTTGGTGCAAGTGGCCCTTACCTCTTACATTTTTATGAAAATTTTAAAACGAAGCTGCTATCGGTTCCGAATATGAATTGATTGCAAAAGAATTGCTAAATGTGGCCATTTTAGGTGCCATCAAAGTGTGAAGATTCGACGTAATGCCACAAGTATCTTATATATTTTAGGTTTTTGGTATTTTAGTACCAGCCGTTTAGTATCAGCCGAGGAGGAAGACAGTCTATAACCTGTATAGCTGGGTAGGTAAGGTAGGTAGGCAAGTAGCACAAGTCAGATTTGCCCTGGAGAAAGACAACCATTAAAAAAAATCCTAACGTCTTCTAAATAAATTCCAATCAATAAATAACATTCAAAAGTAATTTCATTCAATTGAATGAAATTAAAATTTTTTTTAGCAAGCCTTTTATGTTTTCATCGCGTTTCGAGATTAAGGCCGGCGGGTAGGGGACGCTAATACTCGTAAATTATAAAAAGATCACCCTTGAGAATATTGAATTTTCTTAAGATTTTCTCTCATTCACGTTGAATTTATGTTTCTTGGAACAATGTCGGGTTTCGCTGCTATTAATTTCATTTAAGAATCGGTTCAAGTTAATGACAGGAAAATATGAGTTTTTTTTAAAGTGATACATTAATATTTGTTAGTTCCGTATTGACAACATTGTATTCATGTCATAGTTTTTTAACTGGAGGACGCAGGGTCGAAATATTTAAAAAATGCTAGATTTTGGGGAGTTTTTTTATTCCACTAAGGTGGCAGACAAAGCATACTGCTCATACATACATACATATTTTCACGCCTGTCTCCCATTGGGGTAGGCAGAATAATATACTGATACTGCTCGCCATGATAAACGGTTACTGTAGCCTATGGATGCTTGCAACACCAGGGGTAGGGGTATCACTCGCATGTTGCCGACCTTGTAAAAATCCTTTCACACCCTGTTTAAAGAACCCCATGCTGTGTTCCTTTGGGAAATCCTCAGCGGGGAGCTGATTCCACAACAAAAATCTCTGGAATCGCACAGTATGAGACCAGAGTAGTTCTAAGATATGAGGATGAGCTCCACGCCGAAGGTGAGAGATGCGGTGATAGAAAGTAACCGTTGGCATCATTTCGAACAATTCCTCAGAACACGGGCAGGGTTTTGAGGAATTGTACAAATGATAGAACACACACAAAGCGGTAATTTTAGACTTCATTATTAAGTTTACTAAAATGGATATATATTTTTTTTATTTGCTGATATGATTGGGATTCGGATCGGACAGGGATTTTTTGAACTGAGTGTATATTTAGTACGGAGTTATTAATACTGCGTATATTATAAATAACCTAGGCGTTTGGTAGGTGTTAATTAGGTCATGATACCAAATTAGACCTTGTTAATCTTTTGTTAGCAATCATTAATTTCAAATAAGGATAACCACAATAAATTAATAACATTTAAATGTAGTGTTAAACAGGCGCTTATATAAATGACCACGGAAATTAACAAAATAGGTAATAACAATCCCAACAAATGATATAACAGTAAAATTCTAATAAAAAAATAACTAACTAGGTTACGGTGATAACCACAACCCTATTGTCAATCGATCGTACTACCTTAACCCTAAAAAACAACAGTGGGCTCGCGTGACCCCGGCAATTAATTCCGAAAGTACGGCAACGAGTGAGTGGGTTTTATCATAATTATAAATGCAATAGCGTTTGTAGTGTTAATATGTATTCACCGTGAAACGATGTGCGTTAGTGATAAATAGGTGGCTAATTGTTTATATTATAATAAATAAGAAGGGGTAGAACACTCGTGTGTGTAGGGTTTGGAGAATTTGAAAAAACGCCTAAGTATGCTTGAGTTTTTTATGGTATAGGGGTGCAAGCGAGCAGGTGGATTAGCTGATGGTAAGCGATTACCGCTGCCCATGGACACCCGCAACACCAGAGGAGTCGCAAGTGCGTTGCACGCCCTTTAAAAGAATTTGGACCTCCGGTATCCTCACTCACTCGGCGAAACACAACGTAAATGTTGTTTCAGGCCGTTTTTCTGTGAGGCTATGGTGTCACTCCGGTCGAGCCGGCCCATTCGTGCCGAGGCATGGATGGCTCTTCCGTGATGAAAAAGTTGAGTTTTGGTCGTGGTTTAATATTCAAGTGATATAAAATTTGTTTGTTGACATTTCATCGTATAAAGAAATTGATTTAGTAATTATGACTTTTTCTGTACTTAAATTTTACTGTCCAAGTATAAATGACTTAGTCAATGTATTGTCAGCATTAGGTAAAATATATATATATATTATTGAGTTATAGTTATATGGGACCGCCATATCGATGCCTTAACTTCCATGCAATGTCTTAGTACCTAATTTTATGAAATCAATGATAGAATAATGCATCGTTATTTTAAATATTAAAATCTGTTCGGAAATGTTTATTTTTACAAGTCATTTTCTAGGCCTAACATAAAACATAACAATCAACCTGTGCCCTGCTGGACACGGGTGTCCTCTCCATTTTGAGAGGACACCCGTGCCCAGTAGTGTGGCATTATAATAGGTTGATCATGTTATGTTTTATATTAGGCCTAGTCTATATATCTAGGCCTAGGCTGTAGTCCACCACGCTAGCCTAATCCGGGTTGGCAGACTTCACACACCATCGAGAAAATCTCTCAGGCATGCAGGTTTTGCCCACGATGTTTTCCTTCACGTTTCAAGGCCTAGTTTAAGAGTAATAGTAGGTACTTCTCCAGTAAGAATCATCACGTTAAAATTATTATGTGTTCAAGCTACATTACCATCACTGTCCTATCTTTGATCTCCGTCCATAATCTACCATGCAACACTCCACTTGCCAACTATCAAGCGATTTTAATTGTGCCTTTAATGACCCATGATGTTATTAGGGTTAACAACGCTTCACTTTTTTTTACTAGTGTTGTAGCAATGTCGACTTCGTTGATCGATGCGATGTGTTCGCTTTGTCGGCGTATAATTAAATAGTTCGCGATGTGTGTATATATGTTATGGTACGATTCTCGGAAAATATAGGTACATTATAGAAGTATTAATTTTTCGATTATAAGTGATGTTTTCCTGTTGATTTTAGCTGTCAAATTAAGTTGTTTTGAAGAACTGTGTTAGCTATAATAATCTTGTCCCAGCATTTTAACATTAAATTGGTTGATAATGATGATAAGTAGCAATTCTGTATCGGTGATTTTCATAACGTTTCATTCATTAGTTTCATATAGTGTAGATTAAATTTCCAGGTCAGAAAAATCTAGGTTAAACAGTAAATTCTCGGGAGTTTGGATTTGTTTTTAGTTTTTTATACATACATACATGCAAAAATGCCTGTAAGTCATACAGATTCCTTGCGGGGATTGAACTCAAGACCCGAAACACAGAAACCTTTTTCCCAACCACATATTTACATACATTTCTAGCAATCTGTATACAGCTCTGTCTAATCCTTCAGCGTTTACTGACTTGATGGTATGTATGTTCCACATTATATAGTTTTTCTTTTGTTAGTTTTTATGTAGAGTTCCATAGCCTTAACACCATAATATGTAAATTTGACCTCGCACAATACTTTTAATCACAGGTTGAGGCACATAATGTATTATTTAGGCTTATTAAATAATATTACATTGTTTGCTTTATATAACTTCAAATTCTTATAAGTTGAAGAAAAATTTTAGTTTTCATACTTTACTATAATAATTTTCCATCTACATCTATAAAGGTACGTATAATTATGTATAGTCTAGGTTGCAGAAAGTGATGAGTTGTTCTATAAAATTCTCCTAGCTCAGATTTTGGAGTTGTGCCCTGATATTGGCAATAGGCACCCCCTATTTTGTGAGCCAAAACCCAATAACATACGTACCGGTGAGGGTAGATATTAGTAGACACATCTCTGACTAAGCCCCCGGGGAAGACAGGCGTGATAGTATGTAATGATAAATGATAAGTAGTAAGTATTTATGATTTACTGAATTATTTTAAAAGATATAATTTACAAGTGTAAACTTCTCCGTACAAAATTATTTTATTTTCATAAATAGGTTTTTAGGTTTTTTCAGGTTTAGCGGTAATAGTGTGTAATTATGTAATTAGGAACCTAATTTTTTAAACACATTTTTGTTCTCCTCATAAGACAAGAAACATTGTCCATTTAATGAAAGTGTTGCCTCAAATATATGTAAATTGTACCTCACACCGTGACTCTAATAACAGGCCCTGTCGGTAACGTGTGTTATTTTGACTTTTTAATTAATATCCATATTGTTTTACACGTAACTGTTACTTCCTGCTGATATATATGAAGTTTCTGCGTTGTTATTAGCTTAGTGGTAGATGCGACTGCTACTCTAGAGCTTCCATTCAGGCTTCGATAATGCCTTGTATCTTGCCATGATCGGGACATGAACATCTTCAACACCATAGGAGACTTCTTATATAGGGTTGAGCCTATTTCCACGAAAACGTCAAACTCTGGACTGCTGAAAATAATAGTAAAGGTATTAGGGAACATTACATTTTGTTTCGTTTTTCACATGCAGCAAGAAATTAATGATAACCTTGGGGTATGAACACTGGAATGCCATGTCTTATATAGGTCTCGAGTTCGAACCCAAGGCACGCACCTCTGACTTTTTGTAATCATGTGCGTATCAATAATTAATTATCACTCGCTTAAAACGGTGAAGGGAAACATCGTGGGGGAACCTGCATGCTTGACAAATTTTCTCGACGACCGCGACGTCTGCCAACCTGCATTAGACTAGCGTGTTGGACTATAGCCTAATCCCTTTCATTCTGAGAGGAGACCCGTGCCCAGCAGTGGGACAGTATATTGGTTGATTATGTTATGTTATGTAAGTAATTAAATTTTGACATTCTACATATAAGCCAACGAACTCCGAACTTAAGACTTGAAGTAGGTATGAATCACTTTGTTAATTTACTGCAAACAATTTCAATTTCACCCTTTCTAGGGTTGAAATTACTCTACCCTTTCATCTAAAATCGTGAACGCTACACAAAATTTATAACACCCCAATAAATTTATTAAAAAATACCATTAGAAAGTCATTACAATTTAAATTTATTACGCTGCCTACAAAAAATGTACATTAGTATTTTCAATTAGCTGCACCTGCGTTATTTTTTAAAGATATCGAATTTAGATGTAAATTACGTCTTAATTTTCTTTTTAGGGAAGATTTATTGGTAGTTTGCATAGTTGTCTAACGAAAGGGGTACTAATTTTGACAAATTGTAGGCGAAGCGGCTTCTGTTACACGTGTTATGGATTCGATCCCCACACGGAGCCAATATTTATACCAACTACAGGTAGTTGTTTCAGGTATACACAAAACAGGTGAAAATCCTATGTGTGGCAACATTTTTTATAACAAGAATAAATAAAATTCAGCATACAATTATTGCCAACGTCATCATCATCATTAATATCCTATGAGAAATTGCTATTGGGAATATATTTAATATTTATATAATTTACTATATTAAAAAAATATTTTGACATAGGTAACTGCCGCCTTCGGATTAAGTCCTCTATCGTACCTACTATTATTTTTTTAAACATACCAATCTAGCCTATCCTTTCTCAGGATGAAATCTACAATACTTGCCGAACTCATTTCCAAGACCCACTTCTTGCAACCGAACAACTAGTTTAGAAATAAAAAAAAATACTTTGATTTTGACTCTAACTTCACTACGATGTTTTCTTTCACTGTTGACAACAATGTTATAATTAATCAACTCACTATTGAGTTACAAATAAAATATGGATTTGTACTCGTTACACAATATACAGCAGAGTAGCTATCTAACCTCTCGACGATCACTGCTACACCTAAAGAGAGAGTGAAAAAGAGATTGTAACGTGAAAAATCACGTTTCTAAATCGAGAGATTTGTTGGGGTCATCGATATTCTGGGGTCATTCCGAAATTATGGCTTACACAACAATATAAAAGCTTATTAGCTTCTGTTACTTAGAACACATACAATACAATCCACTTACCGTATTCCGTTATACAGCTTTCAATCAAACAAATTTCTATCTTTTCACGTCAAAAATAAAGCTCAAATTGCCGCGTGATATTCGAAATTTTATGTGAGGTAACTTTCAAATGAAATAGGTTAATAGGCTTTTTAACGCCTAAACTTAAGTTACAGTCAGTTTAAAACATGAACCATTTAGGTCAATGATTGGAAAAAATAAAGACCCGACACTATTTTAATATGATTTTTTGAGCGATGCAATTTTGACTAGAAATCATGTTATGTCAAAATGTCAATCAAATTGACGTGAAAGTTCAAAGATCAAAATTGAAACTCAAAATGTACACGTGTATTGGTTTGTTTAAATACCTATTGTATGAGTTGCGTAAAATTCACACCTACATAATTTACTTTTTGTTTTTGCTAACGATATTTCGTTACAAACAAATCACCTAATGTAACGAGATATGAATAATTTTTATGCTTTGTTCTAGTTCATATTATATTTTTTTAATGTTAATATTTATAATTACTTTGTCACAATAATATCAGTCCGCGAAGTTGACAGCAACTGCATGAATGACCTGGTGTCGAGCGCGGTTGTTGAACATGAGGTTTTGGTTTTGATGACCGAGTCGAGCAAATTGCTATCGGATTTTTTCTCAATGGTAAAAGGGTCGCCCCTTAATTACATAACATAACATACCATTACGCCTGTATTCCCCGAAGGGTTAGGCAGAGGCGTACTAATGTACACCCACAGTTCGCCCCACTTGAGTTCGGAGTCGGTTAAGTGACCTCGAGTGAGTAAAACTGCTGATAATCAGACGGGCCGTAAGCTTGCTTGCATCAGTGATATAAAAAAAGTAGTGGCACTTCTCTAACGTTACTCTATGGCCAAGAAAATTAAGGAATCTACTTGTAACAACAAATTACACCTCTTTCGTTTATCTACACAGAAGCTACGCTTTCTCTTTGACAATATTGATGACAAATCGCTGATATTGTCCGTGGTGACGTCAGTATTTAGTGATTTATTGTTTTGAACGATGAGCACTCAGAAATTATGGTCAGAGACGCAATAATCTTAAGACACTTCCCATGATAACAAGTCAAGATGATGACGTCAATTGTCAACGGCATTATGAAATGGACGATGGAAGAAATGGGTGACGAGGAAAATGGGAAATTAAAACATTCAATCATTTTATACCATGCTATCACGCTTGTATTCCCCGAAGGGTTAAAGGGGGGTACGAATATACACACAGATCGCCGATATGTTTGGATCCCATGTAATTAGGGGTAAACCTATTGTTATTAACAGGGCCCAAATACAAACTGATAGGTCTTGTACGCACTTACACACACAGCTTAGACCCAATTGTAAAAAGTTCCTTCTGGACCCAATTTAGAGGCCTCATTCGACCTTCTGAAAAATATTATATTAAAATGACTATTGGACCTCTTTTTGAGGACCAATTATAGGGGTACCTACAATACTAGTCCCAAAAAAGAGTTCCAATTGTCCTATCTGGTCGAATAAGTCCTATCGAGTAGTGTCCAATTATGATGGTCTAGTGGGTACAAGACCAACTGAGCTGCTACTGATAGTACTTTTTACGGATTTCATCGCGGTATATTGATATTATTTAGTTCCCGACGTATCGGATCCTTTACAGCATCCATGGTCACGGGCAGACTGAGTTGTAGGACGTCTTGATGTTAAAATTACTAACAGCTACCTTACATTTTTGTTAATTATTAGCGATCCGATTCACGCAGAACGAGCTCACTGTATCCTTTGGTCTTGCAGTTTTAAATAAAATAAATAATATCAATATATCGTGATAAAATTCGTAAAAAGTAGTTTCATTTCGGTGTCAGAAATCAGTATGCTACTGATGTATTAATAAATCCTACCACCAGTAAATGCAAGATTCGAAACTGCATCCTCCGGCTTCCAAATCGGCTCTTACGCAGTAGAAATTTCAAGCAACAGATCCCTACAATCATCTGACACCAAAACTCTCCCAATCACAAGTGCAAACGTACAGAACCGTGACAAAAGTTAAAAAACCTCGTTACAGATTTTACAACACGCAGCGGAACCCTAAAAATTGATTTACGATACATATGTATTACATTTGGCTCTTAATGATGGTGATTGCGTAAGGATTATTTATCTTTACGACCTAGCAGTCAGCGGGTAGGCAGGCGTGTTACACAGTTTTATGGGACTATGAGTTATGAGTGCGTATGGGTTATTGACAGAATTGAACAGTATTTTTGTCCCAAGTAGATAATGGATTATTCCACGACCAGTTTGGCGCAGCGGCTGAGCGATTGGTTTCTGCGCCACGTGTTGTGAGTTCTCGTCTTGCCGGACAATTGCAATTTGCCTTCACATCCTAAACTTACGTCTTAAAGGTGACGTCAGTTATATCTATTGACAAGCAAGTTACTTTAATAAAAGACGTAAGTTCAGAATATGAAGACAAATTTCGACATGGCAGGTGGGTCTCGCGGTGGCTTAGTGGTCATAGCGTCTGGTGTATCAAACCACAAGACGCAGAGTTCTAATCCTGCCTGCGAGTCGAATTTTTCCTTCACTAAAATAGCTTTATTATACTTTTATGCAAAAACATCACAAAAAGACAGATCCCTATTTGGGACTCGAAACTACAACCTCAGCCGCGTTTTCGGAGCCACTAAGGCAGTTAATACAATTGTTACTAGAATTGAGTCATATATCAAAAGAACTGGTTTCCAAACCAACCCGTGGTGACTTTTAGTGCCTAGTAAACTAATCAGTTATCATTGGCGCCATAATTATCAATCTATGGTGAAAGGCGAGGTGTCGACGAGACTGGGACTGACCTATCACGATCCTATGTATCTGAAGGTGGAATTAGAAGTCTATGAGACTTGACTATGACTACTTTTGTTAATCTGGGCAATCAGATAACATGCCTCGGCGCGAATGGGCCGGCTCGACCGAAGTGATATCATGGCCTCACAGAAAACCGGCGTGAAACAAAACTTACGTCGTTTTTCGTCGAGTGAGTGATGATATCGGAGGTCCAAATCCTTTTAAAAGGCGGGCATAGCACTTGAGACTCCTCTGGTGTTGCGGGTCGCTTACCGTTGATACGTATGCTTGTTTGACCGCTAATCCCGTAAAAAAAAAAATTTGACCCCTGAATCAGTTTATGAAAGTTAGTTTTCGATTTTTCTTTAATCATTAAAGAACGGTGAGCTAGAGGGTGATCTTCTTCTGTTCGCTAAATGATCCTTGACAGAGATTTTATAGTTCATAGCTGTCTTATATAGACAGCTATGAACTATAAAATCTCTGTCTCTCTCTCTCTCTCTGTCTCTCTCTCTCTCTGTCTCTCTCTCTCTCTGTCTCTCTCTCTCTCATCATCTCAAATTTTCTCAAAATCTCATTTTAGGAATAAATAAGGAATATTTATGGGCAAGAAAACTAAAGACTAAACTGAGCTAAAATTAAGGAACGACTTTTCTATATCTCCCAGTGATAAAGAGAAGAATTTAAATAAGAAAAATTCTCCAATCCCTGAGAAGAACACGTGAATCTACTAGATCACCATAAGTAAAATGATGAACTACAAAAACTATAAAGTTATGTTCATAAAGCCCCACATAGACGATCACATGAGTGAATAGTACCGATTACACGCGTTCGCTACCAAGTCAAAGTAACTTACACAACTCGAAGCGCTCGACGCTCACTGTGCGGAAACTTTTGACTCGCGAGTTGGACCGTCAGTTGGGGCTCTAAGTTTTTGTAATCTCCTATGAGCAGCTTGTATGTTTTTTGTAGTATATAATCATAAGTAGCTAATTTAGCTTACATGTGGGGAATATTTCTTAGGCTTGAATCTATCTTCTTTACTTGGAGTTCAAAACTGTCAAATTATTTTTGATAGTTTGAGAGATGTCAGTTTGACATCTGTCAGTCCATGATTTAATTTATTTCACTAGGAAAATATCTCAGGAAAATATAGTCTAAGGTGGCATCCTACGACATCGAACTAACTGCACTGTAAGTCATATGTCAATAGTTGGCATGTTGGTAAAATTCAAAATGTGAAGGCAAATTTCGATTTATGTCGGGTAGTACTCGCGGTGGCTTAGTAGTCATAGCGTCTGGTATCTAACCAGAAGACGCAGGTTCGAATCCATAAACTGGCGTCATGGTACTAAAAAAATAATTACAGACAAATTTTGTTAACGATTGTTCTATGCATGCAGTATTGTAATAACGATTTTCAGAAAATTAAGGCCTCAGATCAAAAGCCTATATCATTTCATGAAACGAAGCCTTCGAATAGCCGGGGGACACCGCTGTCATGCACCACATAGGTTCGAACGCGGACAATAATTGGAAACTCTTGTATTTCACCCCGCCTCGGGACCTGCCCGACCTGTTGCGGTCTCGGATTCATAATTAGGAACGATGTTGGTGACTAATATTGGAACGGTATTATCTGTTTTGAATCGGACGTAGGTACCTATTGACATGAGTATTTACAAAAAAAAATCCATTTATGGAAAATGCTAAGATTATAGTTATTTTGGTGAAGGAATAATTCAACTGCGCGCAGGATTCGAACCTGCGTGATCTGGTTACATACACTAGACGTTATGAGCATTAAGTCACCGCGAGTCCCTCCTGCCAGGTCGAAATTTGGTTTCACATTCTGAATGAACGTCACCTAAAAGACGTCGAAATATTCCTTCTCTAAAATAACTTGAGAACTTGTGATATATATAAAAAAGGGGATACCTTTTAAAAAGGGGATTACCTTAAGTGTTAGGCAAAGGAGTTGTACGCCCACATTTAGCCGGTATATTTAGATTTGATGTAAGTGAGTCATGAGTCTTGACAGACATTGTCTTGCCTTGTAACATATACTATATTTTGCTAGTAAATAGGACTTTAAAAAAGACCATGATTTTCTGAGTTTATTTCAGCGTTTCGTTAGGAAATGTTGGTGCCATCAAGATATATAATATAAAACATTTTCCTTAAAAAGTATATTTACAGAAATAAATAACGTTTATCATTTACATACCATCACGCCTGTATTCCCCGAAGGGTTAGGCAGAGGCGTACCTACTAATGTAGGTACACCCACAGTTCGCCGGTATGTTTAGGTCCCATGTAATAGGGGGCAAGCCTATTGCCATTAACCGGGCACATATTCCTAACTCCGAGCTGCTACTGGGAATTTCATAGACTAACCCAATAACACTTTGCTCGACCTGGGAATCGAACCCAGGACCTCCAGCGTAGCAGTCGCGCTCAGGACCACTTGGCTAAGAAGGCAGTTCGTTTATCATTTAAGTTAGGAAAAACGTGTTCGTGAGGAAACCTGCAAGCCTGAGAGATTTTCTCGACGGCTTGTGAAGTCTGCCAACCCGCATTAGGCAAGCGTGGTGGACTATTGCCTTATCCCTCTTATTCTGAGAGGAGACCCGTGCCCAGCAGTGAGACAGTATATGTGTTGATTATGTACAGCTGGAAGTGTCAAGATGACTATGCATTAGTGTTACCACTGGTGTTGCTGGCGTCTATAGGCTGTGGTTACCGCTTACCATCAGGCGACCCGTATGCTTATTTGAAATCTAATTAATTTAACAACCTCCAGTACCTAAGGACCCTCGGTATATAAGACAAATTTCTCATTTTGTCTGTTGTTAAATACTTGAACGAGTTAAAAAAGATGGCCCTTTTTGTCGTTGTAAACATCTTAACTTGACTGTTCCAAGTAATCTGAGATATTGCGGGCATCTTCTTTTTGGGGGAAGCAGAGATGGTGTTGGGATGGGGAGCAATCTTTCATCGTCTATGTGCTCAGGAAATTGGTTTCCTGACAACATATCAAGCCCGTTGTTTGAATTGTGTACTACAGATTAATCGGTCACTGCGTTTAGTTTTAAACACATTTTAGATAAATAGATTGATAGATATAAATTTCTATATAAGTCACTAAAACAAATCATGACGGCACGTTTGGCGTAACGGCTGAGCGATCGGCTTCTGCGACACGTGTTGTAGGTTCGATCCCCACACGGAGCAAATATTTGTATGATCTACAAGTAGTTGTTCCGGGTCTGGGCGTTTGTGTATGTGAGAATTTGTGTTTGTAAACACACCCACGATACAGGAAAAAACCTAGTGTTGGGCAAGAAATAACTTGTCAATATATCTGCAAGGTTAATAAGCTTGCCACTGTCAGGATATGAATGGGTGACCATTCTTAATAGTTCTGGTCATGTACGTGCTTCTGAGAGCAGGTTAAGCTGTCGATTCCGATCAACATAAGAAATTCTTAGACAATCGTTATTACAAATTTTAGTTTTTAGTAACGGTCGAATGGTCTTTTTTAAGGAGGCCTTCACCCAAGGATCTTGATTGATTCAATTTTAATCATCGAATTAAAATTGTGAAATAAACAGCAGTTTAATTATTACCTACACCATAATCATTGTTAGCAACAATTAGTAAAAAGAATAGTTATAAGTTTAGCGTAGTTATAGGATTTCATGTACAGTAGGTACATGAAATCCTATAACTACGCTAAACTTATTAACGCTACGTTACTATTTTTTTTGCATGAAATAAATAGAGGTTTTTATTGTTTCATTTGTATTAACGGTTGAATTAATGGAATTAATGGCAAGTAAACTGAACAATCCCCATCCCATACGGAAATACGTTAGCATTTTAAGCGCCCAAAAAGCAGCTTTAAAAATATTAAAACGCAATTGAATCACCATTCATCACAGAACCCTTGCAAGCCATCAATCTTTTTACTCTTAAAAGTCGAAAAATTTCAACTCAATTTCAAAACCCGACGTCTAAATAAGTCTGAAGAACAGTTACCAGTCCTCATGCCCTTTACGATGGCGGGACGAGAACAAATTTAAAAAGCACATTTTCAATCTAAAATCACCAATACCTTGATGAGTATAGAGTTGAGATTGAACGCAAAAATCGACGATAACTTTGTAACAGGTCGAACAAGAGTTGTCCCACTACCGAACTACGCATCGTGTGTATGTTGTATAGTTATCTTTATATGTATAGAGGTTTATTTACTTTTGTATATTGTTTTGTATGTAAATTATATGTAGATAATGTTAGGCTGTACAATTGTTTGTAAATATTACTTAAGCGTGTAATGTCATGTTTTGATGATCCAAACATGTTATTTTTTTAAACAGTACCTTCTAAATTACCTTCTAACTTATTGTGCAATGTTTGAATATTAACTGGAATTGATTTTGGCCCTTTAAATTTAAACGTTATCGTCTTTTTGCTGCATAGACCTACATGTAAAAGCGAAATAGCAATCATTTATTTATTACGAAATCTCAGAAGCTGTATTATTTAAGCAATATGAGAGACAAAATTTAAAATTAGGATCTAAACTCCTTATAGACATCATAGTGAATAAAACTCAACATGATGTTAACTCAATATTTTGTTCCCTATTTTAGATACAAAAATACGTCAATAGACATCAAAATTAACTGTAAGCAAACCTAAATAAATAAACACATCAAAACTACGTTTTACTTTTGATTAATTATTTATTTAGGTTTGTTTATATTGCATAAACTGGCAAAACTTTAGCATAATCATAAAACTTATTTAATGGGCTTATATATTATTGCAAATTTATCACTTTATTGAAATTATTTCATTGAGAAATACTTGTGTTCCATTACCTAGTTATTTAATCGTCGTTTGAGAAGGTAATTTATTTTAATTAGCAAAAATATGCCATCCAAACTGCCATACATCTGTCTGTTACCTTTCAACCACTGAAACAATTTTGATGAAATTTGCATAGAGGTGCACTGGATCTTAGAGAACGATATACTTAAGTACCTTTATCTTCGGAAAGTCCCTTAGTATTTGAGTAAAATAGCGGATAACAGCTAGTACTAATATAATAACCGCGATATTATTTTGTTACCTTGTCACATCAAAACTGCTATATAGATTACGATGAAATTTGGCACAAAAGATTGCATAGAGATAAATTTTTGGTGGTTTACACTGCATCGGCACATCGGCATTTACACGGTTACATCGGCCCTCTTAGCAGTGTAAACTACGTTGCACTGATTATCGAATAACATTAATAACATAACATAGGTACCATCTTGATATTAATAATATACAATATTAATATTATATTATCGTCACATATTATCGTCACACATCGTCGAGAATATCTCTCAGGCACGTTGGTTTCCTCATGATGTTTCTCTTCACATTTTAAGCTCGTGGTAATATATCATTGAGAAAATTCTATTTGGACAATTTAGCTTCATGGTTCAGGTAATGCCATCAGGTAATGACAAAAAATAAAACCAAAAAAACAATAGATATTGTGAAAGTCTTGAAGAAAAATTCGTTACCTGTGTTGTATTTTGGACTGTATTAAAACGATGTTGAAAAATAACATTGGAAACTATTATTTTTTTATGGTATAGGGGAGCAAACGAGCAGACGGATCACCTGATGGTAAGCGATAACCGCCGCCCATGGACACCCACAAAACCAGAGGAGTCACAAGTGCGTTGCTCGCCTATTAAAAGAGTTTGGGCCTCCGGTAACCACCCTCACTCGGCGAAACACAACGCAAGCGTTCTTTCACGTCGGTTTTCAGTGAGGCCGTGGTATCACTCCGGCCGAGCCGGCCCATTCGTGCCGAAGCATGGCTCTCCCACGTTAATTAAAATTTAAACGAATAATTTTCTAGAAGGCACAGTAACGAATAGCATAAATATGTAACATTCGAAACCTTTTTTTCGTGAAATGCCAATTACAAACTTTGGGACGATACCACTATCATTAAAGTATTGGTTCGAAAATATTGTGTTCATAACACCATATAAATTTTAAATTTAAGAGAAAATAAGCTTTTGAAATTTGCCAAGTGTATACACATCTATGCTCGTAACTGTACATCTACAGATCATCCCTAGTTGAACCTAAATACTGGAAGTCTTACGTCAGATGAACACGCGATTATGTCGAAAACACCCACAAATCCTACCAAACAGGTATATGAATGTTTGTAAACCAGGAATAGAACCCAAAACCTTGGTCACGACGCTTATCCAATAAACCATCGCGCTCTCTCGGGCCACTGCCGTGTGCTAATAAAAACCAGTTTTAGTTATCTTTACAACACACGATTTGTTGAAAGAAATATGGCGGTCTTTATCGTTGATGATGAAGTCGTGAGGTTTATAATAGGTAAATAGGGGAAAGTAAAAAAGATGTATAAATTTTTTTGTGTGTATGAGTGTAATTCTTTTTTTTTCTACAAAGACGGCTGGAAATTTGATATCATTGAATGCGAGATGATTCATGACATTTAAATCTTGATGTTTTGTTGTACTTACCATATCAGAATGTAAAGTAGACAGGAAGAAAAAAACATTATAAATAAGAAGTACGATAACATTTTTGCGATGTAAAAAGAAATGAGTAAATCATGGATACCCTTTTGCTGACTAAGGTTTGAAGCATTGATAATGCATTGACCATTTTAAAATATGTAACTCAAAGATGTTATTGGAGAGGTCCTTTAAAAAGTCAGGAGCGTAGGATTCACAATCAGCGCATTATGAGAAGTTGTATTAATGTGGGAGAAGCAAACGTAGTAGGCAAGAATCGTAGCGAGTGGCGGTCTTTAGTTTCCTAAGTAATTCAAAGATACCAAATGTATCTTCTCGTCCCCGTATCGTCTCCGTCCCATCAGCTGTTAACAAGCCTCAACTCGATCACTACCGCGCTACGCAAAACGTGTTTCTAATACGATTCCGACTATAATTTATGTATATTGCTTTTTGTTTCTGGTCACTCGATATGTTAGGCGATTAAATCTCGACGATTTCGAGACGTGGCGCCTCGGAAATTTGGGTCTCGGAATATGAGTACTTCACAGTGTTCTTAATAATGCAGTGTTGTCCCACTTAAGTGAATTAATTAAAGATGTCTATATAATTATATCAAATTACTTAAAAAAGCTTGTATTTTTGTATACAGTACCTCTTACAACCTTTGGATGGACTCGGGAGAAAGGAAAGGCAAAAGCACAAAAGATCCCATTGGGTCGAAGTGCTCTGAGGCCTTGCTGCCTCGGCCCCACACAAGATAAGATAAGAAGGAAAGGCAAAAATTTGTCAATAATATGGTAAATAAACAAATATGGTAAATTTAATTACATTAATTCTAAATATCTCTGTTATAATTTACAAAATAAAACTCCATCAGCACTCAAACACGAATGGGCCAGGTCGATCGGAGTGATACCACGGCCTCACAGAAAAACCGCCGAATGAGTGAGGATACCGGAGGCCCAAAGCCTTTTAAAATAAGGGCAACGCACTTGTGACTCCTCTGGTGTTGCGGGTGTCCATGAGCGACAGGTGATCCGTCTGCTGTTTGCCCCCCCATCCCATAAAAAAAATCTCTCGTTCACAAGAAAACTGTATCAATGAATACTTAATAAAGTCCATAATCGCTTGCAAAACTCCTTATGCCAATTCAAAACCTATAGGCAGAACTAATGATGCCAATAAGCCGGGTAATTTCGTGGCAGTTTTCTGGCAGATAAGTGGCAAATGCCACATAACGCCTCGTGAACACCCGATAGCGTATCTCGAACGCTTTGATCGGCCGTTAAAAGATAACTTATTGGCCATAACTTAATTAAGTACAGTTATCATGAGATTATTGGGTGATGAGTAAGGATGTGCGTGGGTTGACAATTATTCGATGTCATACCTAATTGATTTTTGGTATATTTTTTTATAAGATCAACGTAGAAATCGAATCGATACAATATGTATGCGCACAGTTTTCTAATTATTCATGAATGTTATTTTATGCATGAATAATATTTATGCGAAATATATATACTGGTTTGTTTGAGTCAATTATCTACTGTTATTTTAAATCTATCAGTAGTTTATCTGATCAAATTAAGCACAATAAATCGAGCAAATTACTCAAAATTAATTATCATTTAATTACTAAGACCCAAATAAGTACAACAAATTATTTACAACGGCGTTAAATCCCATCAGATATGATGGGATGAGATGATGATGAAAATCAAGAATAACAAAATAGATAAGATCAGATTCTATGATTCTCCGTAAATATTGTGTTAAAAAACTACTCTTTGTGTTAAAAAGCATCTTGTTACCGCAGTAAAAAAATAAAAATAATCTTAGTCACTTGCGGTCAGCCACCTCATTATATAAAACCTTTTTATTCTGTGTTAAATATTCCATTTTCAAATAATGAGTCACTTTATTCAGTTACTTTTTATTTTTTGATCGATTTCTCGGTAGCCGATTATTCGAATTCCTGCGTATCCGAATAATCACAACACTAGTGACTCATGGGCGTTCGGAATCACCTTTTATGTGCAGCACTGCGGTATTTAAGCAATCCTATTGTTTTTGCGTTGCTAACTGAACTATGATTATGTACACATATCTATTATAGTCATACATACATACATACATAAAGTCACGCCTCTTTCCCGTAGGGGTAGGCAGAGACCACAGACTTCCACTTGCTACGATTCTGACATACCTCTTTAGCTTCATCCACACTCATCAATCTTTTCATACATGAACGTCGGTTTAGGGTACTCTTGACCAAGCCATTTTTCAAAACGTCCTCAATCTGATTTCGGAACGTTCGCCTAGGCCTTCCCCTTCCTACATTCCCATTCACTTGACTCTCGTATATCTGTTTAGTCAGTCTCTATTGTAGTCGGTGTTTATTAATCCAGAATTTCAGTTCCCATCACTAATAACATATTATATTTTAATATGTATTTCCGGTGTACTTAACCGGAGAGACGCAGGTTCGAACCCTGGCCGAATCTTATAAATCTTAAGTCCGGTCCCATTTTTTTCCTGATCCTGGAAGGATCGATTTTCAAAATAATAACCAGATGCGACTGAATATTATTTTTAAGGTTTATCTCGTTGTTGTGACATACCAAAATCCCTCTCTATAATTTAATATATATTCAAATATAAACACGTTTTTGTATGTGTGTTTGTAGATACATACACTCATACATTCATCTGAAGAAACCGCGTTTACGAGGCGGCAACATGATGTTTTTTGCATAATTTAATCAACTCGCAACGATCAAACATATGTGTTTACAGAAGGGGATATAAATCATACAAATCGACACATTACTCCTCCGTACTGGGATATAAAGATCTGTTCAGACTGCTTCTAATCGCAGCGATTTAAAATATACAATCAGTGTTTAACTGGAGTCAAAGAAAGTAAGTATCATAAGTTACAATACTACATAAGCGGGTCTTCTCTTAATATTAGATAATTATCGACTTCAATCTATATAGATTGTAATAATATTAGGTCTAAGAAATAAACCAGGTATGAAAGTGTTTGCATGAAGACCCAACTTTGTATTGTGGATATAATAATGAAAACAAAACAATCAAAGAAAAGAGGAGGCTTAGGGATAATAACTGATTTTTATCCCATTTCCAGGATAACTAAAAAAGCAGGAGGATAGCTTACATCTATTTGGTTCATACTATCGTCTAACAAGCCATTATACTTAACATTTTTTTTTAACATACCATCCCGCCTGTATTCTCCGAAGGGTTAGGTAGAGGCGTACTAATATACACCCACAGTTCGCCGGTATGTTTAGGTCCCATGTAATAGGGGGCGAGCCTATTGCCATTAACTGGGCACAAATTCCTAACTCGGAGCTGCTACTGCGAATTTCATAGAAAACCCAATAACACTTTGCTAGACCTGGGAATCGAACCCAGGACCTCTAGCGTAGCAGTCGCGGTCAGGACCACTTGGCTAATGAGCCATTATACTTAATACTAAATAATACTTACATTTATCTAATCGCTACGTAACACATATCCCGTGTGAAGGCCCCTAACAGATACAGACGCATTAGTAGCGACAAGTTCTCGCCCGGGGCTAATTGAGACCGCTCCACACTTGATAAAGATCCTCCCGTGAAGAACATACTTATTTCACGTGTAAATTACCTACGTATCAGGGGTAGAAAATACTTTTTGATTTAGATCGGGCGAAAATTCAGTGTATTTACTTGATTTTCGTCTTGAAAATCGGCGAAGTATGGTTTTTCATAACGAGATTAAAGGATTAGTTCGTTAATCATAAACAGCCAAGCTTTTACCCAATTAGTTTGAAGTTGAACCTAAACATACCGGCGAAATGTGGGTGTACATTAGTACGCCTCTGCCTAACCCTTCAGGGAATACAGGCGTGGTGATGGTATTTTGGAGTTGTCGTCTGGTTAAACCTAAGGTGGATGAGTATAACATACTAGCTTCCGCCCACGACTTCGTCCGCGTGGAATATTTACTTGGTCTTAGCGTTATTATATATAGCCTAAAGCCTTTCTCAGTAAATGGGCTATCTAACACCGATTTTTTTTTCAAATCGGACCAATAGTTCATGAGATTAGCGCGTTCAAGGAAACAAACCAACAAACTCTTCAGATTTATATATTAGTATAGAAGTATAGATTCACGTACACTATTCCTTTGAAGGGTTAGGCAGAGATGTACTAGCGTACATGTGACAGTTCGCCATACCTGTGATATATAGGTATATATCACAGGTATGGCGAACTGTCACATAGGTCCTATGTAGCTAGTTAGGATTATCAGATTCTACTACATGCAAGATTGTGTTAACCTTTAAAACAGACTCCGAAAAGGCAGAATTGCATTTTTTCACCATCCTACCACAAACAAACTGTGGAAAAATAATATGATGAGTGTAGACTTTGACGGTGGGATAAACTGGACTTCCAATACAACTGGTCCTTAACTGATGTGGAAGAAAATTACAGGATCTTTTGGCCTGAAGTAGAAGTCTACAAAGTAAGTACACTCATAGTGGAGTAATGGAGTGTACCGAGATGGTACGCATTAGACTTATCCACCGCAAGCCTCCAAAGGAATGGGTATCTTCTTCGCGGAAGATATGGCGTGATCGCTTATGGAGACACAACTAAACGTCATAGTTAGCATTTACGCCAGTAGCTCACGTGTTTCAACGATCGTCCGTCATACATTAGTTGCTGGGCAAGCGGGTGACTCACCGTGCCAGTAGGCGACCGTTTAGACTTTCACCCAGTTTCGATACAACACGCTCCGATTATCGCTTGCGGTGGGATTTATGTGTTTTGTGTGCATTGCTTGTCGGCTATAGGCTAATATACTGGTTAAGCTTAGCCTGTGGCTAAATAATGGTCAATTAACAGGGTTTTGATCCTGTAAATCATGCACAATATCTTACTAGCATCTTCGCAAATAAGTATATTGGCTTCCACTGTAAATTTGTAACCAGCTGTGAAGTATCTTGTACTTCACAGCTGGTTACAAATTTACAGTGGAAGCCAAGTAGAAGTCTACAAAGTAAGTACACTCATAGTGGAGTAATGGAGTGTACCGAGATGGTACGCATTAGACTTATCCACCGCAAGCCTCCAAAGGAATGGGTATCTTCTTCGCGGAAGATATGGCGTGATCGCTTATGGAGACACAACTAAACGTCATAGTTAGCATTTACGCCAGTAGCTCACGTGTTTCAACGATCGTCCGTCATACATTAGTTGCTGGGCAAGCGGGTGACTCACCGTGCCAGTAGGCGACCGTTTAGACTTTCACCCAGTTTCGATACAACACGCTCCGATTATCGCTTGCGGTGGGATTTATGTGTTTTGTGTGCATTGCTTGTCGGCTATAGGCTAATATACTGGTTAAGCTTAGCCTGTGGCTAAATAATGGTCAATTAACAGGGTTTTGATCCTGTAAATCATGCACAATATCTTACTAGCATCTTCGCAAATAAGTATATTGGCTTCCACTGTAAATTTGTAACCAGCTGTGAAGTACAAGACCCTGTAACCCAAGTTCGATCTGGGCAATACGAATTCCCTAGGGATATACCGAATGTCAGGCGTTTTCTTCTGACTACCACTAAAGATTGTACTAGGTGCTTGTATCAGCCCGGACGGATTAACGTGGTCATTAATTATGGTTAACTTTGTCATTAGATCAATAATTATTTCAATCAGGACATAGACTTCTTGTGAGTTCTTTTTTTCTACCTATGTCTACGCCTGAACGCAGCCTTTTCTTCATATTACTATGTTTACGAACGCACCCTAGCAACATCGCTCGCTGCGGCTTCACGGCAGGAACGCTACCAACTTCACAACGTACACTGGAACACCGCCATTTGTCTCGACACAATTGTAATAACAGAATAGAATAAACTTTATTTAAAACAACGAGGTGTGATCTATTTGTATCGCCCACAACCTATGTTGTCAGAATATAAAGTCATATAGTTTCGGGGTGTAAGCCAGGTCACCTGGTTGATAAGCTGAGCTGAAGAAGCTGACAACATAAGGTGCGCCGTACGGTTATTTATATATCTTCACTCGTGGAATAAATCACATCCCAAATTCTCACATAATTTTTTCTCCAGCAAGACACTGCAATAAGTCATGTTTTGACAATAATAAAAATTCATAAACTAGAAAACTAGTCAATGTAAATCATCCATTCCTAACCTCGCGCATGACTCACCGCGCATGCGTGTGCGCATCGTAAGGTGTTACGTTGCTGTGACTCATTTTGTTAGCTTTTTATTACTATCGTGTTCGGTTAGACTTATCTTTATTGCTAGGTTTAAGTGATGTAAGTTAAGTAATAGTTCGAGTTAGCTGAAGTAAAATCAAAGAAATTTCATGGACATTGCATATTATACTTTTTAACATTGACCTTTTTGATGACCATAGGGAATTTAAAGTCTTTGGTTATGTCTGATTTTTGTGTACCAGAGAGTTGTGGGACAATGTTGTCTTTCTTATCAATGCATGAGTTTAATTATCTATTTTATTTTCAAGTCAATGTTAATATGAAGATGTACAGAGTAAAATATCGATAAAATTTGTACCACTTCCACAAGGAATTTTCCTTTCAACGTAGTGTTTTTTTTTTTAAAAAACATTGCCCCACTAGGATTTTCTCCTGTATCGTGGGTGCGTTTACAAACACAAACTCACATACACAAACGCCCAGACCCGGAACAACTACCTGTAGATCATACAAATATTTGCTCCGTGTGGGGATCGAACCCACAACACGTGTCGCAGAAGCCGATCGCTCAGCCACTACGCCAAACGTGTCGTCAAAGAAGAAGAAGAGGATCTCGCGTGATAACACCATGGAACAAGTATTGTAGTATGGTCTACACAAAACTGTTTGGTTCTACAGGTGAATGCGGTCCTGAAGCTTAGGAATATTTCCTCATATAGTCCAAATCAAACGCCCAACCCTGTCAAGGTCATGCATGAAATAAAATATCAGATCCTATGAACCAGACCATCCAGGGCTAGGAAGTGGTTTTAGTCGAGAAAGAGATATTTTATGAAGAAGCCAAGAATATAACGCATGCAAGTTAAAGATAGGGACGGCCTTTGACATATACCTCAAACTTTCCAGGCAGCAAAAAGACATATCTGTTAGTATTTAATGCATTTACCATTATATTTTATTGTCTTATGCGTGTTCTTCTTCAATTAAAAAGTTAAAATTCTTTCAGTGTTAGATAGCCCATTTATTGAGGAAGGCTATTAGGCTATATACCATCATGCTACGCGGACGAAGTCGCGGGCAGAAGCTAGTCAATTGATAAAAATGTATAATAACCGTTAGTAATTTTAACATTGAGACGTCTGACACCTCAGTCTACCCATGACCATGGATGCTGTAAAGGATCTGAAACGTCGGGTTTGTTTTTATAATTATATGTTTATATAATCTCTCACCATCAAATTACAATACAGTTAGACAACATTTCTTTGAACATAGAGACTAGACATAGTGTCTGATGTAGGTAAAACTTGAAGTACCGACATAATATCAATATAACGCGATAAAATCCGTAAAAAATAGAACAAGAGTTTCGTCTCAATAGTAGTTTTTATTTTTATCGCAAATCGGACCACCTAAGTAATAAGTGAAGAACATATTTCTATACACGATTGCAGCTATTCTCTCGATCATACGCCTAACAAAGGTTGTATGTTTATGTATGGCAACCTTAGACCTCGTAGGGGAGGTGGGGGGCGCGCTGATTTTTAATTTAGATAAAAAAAACGTAAAATGTAGATGCCATCACTTAGCATGCGTGCTGGCGGCGCGCGGACTTGGAATACACAATTGTGCCGTGTGGATAAGAAGTGAGTTTTTATGTTCTGATTGTGTTATCTCAAGTTATAAAATTATCCATATTACGGGCAACTCACAAACATCAATATATAAAATTATAAAGTAGAAAAAATGTATTACTTAGTACCTAGTTTTAGACAATATTTTGTTGGTCGTAGACATAAATAGAAAGAAAGAAGTATTTTATTTGGTCACAGCATTGGAGACACAGTGTGTACATACATACAGATAGGTATACATCTTAAAACAATAAAAAAAAATGCAATGATTCTATACAGACAGACATATTTGTATGTCTCACAGCTGGACCAAAAAGGAGCCCAGATCAGCTTAATGTCAAATAGGAGGTCCTACCTACTTGACGCTGGTTTTCATCTAAATAATTATTCACAAACAATTTCTCAAATAATTATTATATTAATGTGTGTTAAAGTTATTTTGGCTATAAGTTTATTTTTTCCTTGATTTAAGTCTTGTTTTTAAATTAAGAACAACGGTAGCAATCAAATGATCCACCATGGCATTACATATACTAGGTATCTTGCGAAAAACACCATGTTTTATTCACTTCAGTAACTGCAAACAAATTAAGTAAATAAAGGGGTGATTATATTATAACATTTAAAACATTATGATAATGATAAAAGGTAACAAATAATAACTAATGCAGTCCGGTATTAGCCCACCAAAAATAGTAACAAATATAATTTCTTATCCATCCTAACATTATCCAAGTTGTTATTCCTCCATACTTCACATCCTCGTGGCCAACATTATGGGAGAATGTTTACACGGCTTATTACGAGCCATGGGAACAATGATGGAAGTCATCACGGTATGACGTCATTACCATGACAATTGTACACCGCCACCCGAGAGCCTTTGTTTGTTTATGGCCACAGTTTTTGTTTATAGAGGTGACAAGTTATGTTGTTTTGTCAAGTTAATGGAGTCTTCAGTTTAATTTTGTAATGAAAGTGAGTTGTTTTTGGAGGTAGAGTGGTATCTTACTCACTAGGTTATATGTAATAATGTACCTCGTTAAACTACGCGTACGATTTTGGGTATGGTTTGCTATACCGTTTCATTTTAATAAAGTTGACAGAACTAAAGAAGCGGCGGTAGTCTAATGGCTAGGGCGTCTGATTTGCGATCATGTGGTTGTCGGTTCGAAACCCACCCATTGCACTACCGACGTAAACCCACTCGTAACACAAGCATTTAGCACGTAATGTGCGTCCCACATTGCTAGTAAGCATTTAAAAAATACTGCCCCTTAGTCTAGTGATTGCAATAGTGACAGTTTAACGTAGGGTGAACATAGGGTTAGGGTGTACATTATTACATCTCTGCTCAAATCTTACTCGATATAGGCGTGATAGTATGTTAGGTGATGATAAAAATGTTTTATGTTGATTTAGAGCACAGTACTGCAGCTGCCAGATCTCTGTTTGTGTACACGGTGTGTGTTACTTTAATGTGAAGTGCGTTTAATAATTTCCATTCGCTCAGAAAATTTTACGTAATACCTTATGAAGATTTCAGCTAACACACAAATAAAATATGTACCTATAATATATCTACACTTTACAAATGAGGATGTCTTTCTTTTTTAATTCGGTTAAAAACAAACGATTTAAAAACTGCATGCCTGTAAATTGAGTAAATTGATTTTCTAATTCCTATTCCAGATATGCGCTTCGTTATACAATGTGCTTCATCGGTAAAAATCTAACAAAGTGTGGAAAGAAAATGAAATAATCGCTGATTGGAGAACCTCATACGTGACTTGTTATTACTAATTCTTCTGGCGCGTGGAATACAATCATATAGTAGGGGTCTTTTAGTTATGAACTAGAAAACTCAGTTGCACCATTTTTTATACAAAAATATCTACTGTTTGTATTGTATGGATATAATAATTATGTATTTACAAAAAAAGGTATATAAGTATTATATCCATTGTCTAGTACCCATAGTACAAGCTCTGCTTAGTTTGAGACTAGATGGTGCTGTGTAAAAATGTCCCAGAATATTTAATAATATTTATTTATTAAATATAGCCTCGTTAGTCTAGTGGTTTGGTGCGACCGCTACGCTCGAGCAAAGTGTTATTGGGCTTTTCTATGAAATTCCCAGTAGCAGCTCGGAGTTAGGAATTTGTGCCCGATTAATGGCAATAGGCTCGCCCCCTATTACATGGGATCTAAACGTACCGGCGAACTGTGTGTGTACATTAGTACGCCTCTGCCTAACCCTTCGGGGAATACAGGCGTGATGGTATGTATGTACTTATGTATTTATTATAATAATGCATATTAATATAATATAAGGTTAAAATTCATTAATATAAAAATTAATAAAGCTAGAATTAAGATTTTTGTTGTGCCCTATAACAGAGTCCATAATTGTCACAAATATTTTAAAGTTATTTTAGTGAAGGAAAAATTCGACTCGCAGGCAGGATTCGAACCTGCGTCTTCTGGCTAGGTACGCCAGACGCTATGACCTCTAAGCCACCGCGAGTCCTACCTGCCATGTCGAAATTTGCCTTCACATTCTGAACTTACGTCTTAAAGGTGACGTCAGTAACATCTATTGAAAGGCAAGTTACTTTTGCCTCTCAACCGACTTGACTTACCTTACGGTTAGTTCTATGTCGTACGATGCTACCATACCTGCTAACTATCTTTTTGCGATTTTTTTGCATTTTTCATGCTAAGATTTTAAAGTTATTTTAGTGAAGGAAAAATTCGACTCGCAGGCAGGATTCGAACCTGCGTCTTCTGGCTAGGTACGCCAGACGCTATGACCTCTAAGCCACCGCGAGTCCTACCTGCCATGTCGAAATTTGCCTTCACATTCTGAACTTACGTCTTAAAGGTGACGTCAGTAACATCTATTGAAAGGCAAGTTACTTTTGCCTCTCAACCGACTTGACTTACCTTACGGTTAGTTCTATGTCGTACGATGCTACCATACCTGCTAACTATCTTTTTGTGATTTTTTTTGCATTTTTCATGCTAAGATTTTAAAGTTATTTTAGTGAAGGAAAAATTCGACTTGCAGGCAGGATTCGAACCTTCACTAAAATAACTTTAAAATCTTAGCATGAAAAATGCAAAAAAATCACAAAAAGATAGTTAGCAGGTATGGTAGCATCGTACGACATAGAACTAACCGTAAGGTAAGTCAAGTCGGTTGAGAGGCAAAAGTAACTTGCCTTTCAATAGATGTTACTGACGTCACCTTTAAGACGTAAGTTCAGAATGTGAAGGCAAATTTCGACATGGCAGGTAGGACTCGCGGTGGCTTAGAGGTCATAGCGTCTGGCGTACCTAGCCAGAAGACGCAGGTTCGAATCCTGCCTGCGAGTCGAATTTTTCCTTCACTAAAATAACTTTAAAATCTTAGCATGAAAAATGCAAAAAAATCACAAAAAGATAGTTAGCAGGTATGGTAGCATCGTACGACATAGAACTAACCGTAAGGTAAGTCAAGTCGGTTGAGAGGCAAAAGTAACTTGCCTTTCAATAGATGTTACTGACGTCACCTTTAAGACGTAAGTTCAGAATGTGAAGGCAAATTTCGACATGGCAGGTAGGACTCGCGGTGGCTTAGAGGTCATAGCGTCTGGCGTACCTAGCCAGAAGACGCAGGTTCGAATCCTGCCTGCGAGTCGAATTTTTCCTTCACTAAAATAACTTTAAAATCTTAGCATGAAAAATGCAAAAAATTCACAAAAAGATAGTTAGCAGGTATGGTAGCATCGTACGACATAGAACTAACCGTAAGGTAAGTCAAGTCGGTTGAGAGGCAAAAGTAACTTGCCTTTCAATAGATGTTACTGACGTCACCTTTAAGACGTAAGTTCAGAATGTGAAGGCAAATTTCGACATGGCAGGTAGGACTCGCGGTGGCTTAGAGGTCATAGCGTCTGGCGTACCTAGCCAGAAGACGCAGGTTCGAATCCTGCCTGCGAGTCGAATTTTTCCTTCACTAAAATAACTTTAAAATCTTAGCATGAAAAATGCAAAAAAATCACAAAAAGATAGTTAGCAGGTATGGTAGCATCGTACGACATAGAACTAACCGTAAGGTAAGTCAAGTCGGTTGAGAGGCAAAAGTAACTTGCCTTTCAATAGATGTTACTGACGTCACCTTTAAGACGTAAGTTCAGAATGTGAAGGCAAATTTCGACATGGCAGGTAGGACTCGCGGTGGCTTAGACGTCATAGCGTCTGGCGTACCTAGCCAGAAGACGCAGGTTCGAATCCTGCCTGCGAGTCGAATTTTTCCTTCACTAAAATAACTTTAAAATCTTAGCATGAAAAATGCAAAAAAATCACAAAAAGATATGTCACAAATATTATATTTTACCATCTTTTCCTATACCTACACATTATGGAAAGCAAATAAATGAATATAAATATGAAATATAATTCTCCACACACAGGCCATGCATGAGAGGGGAGGAATTATTTTCATTGCGAAAGTCTGTATTGTTTGAAAGAAAGAAAGAAATTTTGGCACAGAGAAAGATTGGCGAGGACCTAGAATACCTTTTAGTCTCAAAAAGCTCTTCGGGATACGAGTGGAACTGCATGCTATCGTAGTAAATACATTTTCTTTTTTTTTAGTTCAAATTTATATAAAAGTGCGTCTGGTATATGTAACCAGGAGAGGCAGATTCAAATCCTACCGAATATTTATATATATATAAAATATCGTTATGGCCTTAGCATGGAAAATGCAAAATAAAAATACATTATGAGAGTAGGTATTTCTTTAGGTTCAAAGCTCTGACAATAATTTCTTTTAAATTGTTTGTAGTAGTACCTACTTAGGAAAGTAGTAAAACATAATAAGACTAAGAAAATATAGTAAGTACTTAATTATTAAATCAGCAGTTCATTGCCTCCCAAGGCTACCTTTTATTCTTTACCCAAATTACTATAGAAATATTAAAGCGTAACACGCTATAAAAGCCCGATATAATAAAAAAAAGTTTCTTATTCCAGGATTGAGTAAAAAAGCAGTGGAAAGCAGTTAATTTATTCAGCAGTAGCGGTGTGACTGCCACCGTTTCTTATGCAAATCACTTAGATATTTACGAGGTAAGGGGTTGCGCATAGAATAAGTTCAGTAACTTCAGGTGCGACATTTGTTTGACCGGTTATTTTAGAGCTGGATGTCAAGGTTACCGAAAGCTTTGATATAATGTTTATTGATTTTATTACGCATTTACCCACGCATGTTTAGCAGTTTCTAAATTAATAAAAGAAAAAATAAACATCCGGTTCGATACGCGATACGCTAAGGTCACTCTGTCTTCCTCTGATTCAGTTCTCTTTGTAAATATTTTTTTATACTGTGACCTACGAGTGAGCGCGCTTGCCTAGAAGAAACCGAATAATAAGTAATTTATCTGAACAATATAAAAAAAACAGCAAATCAGTTCAAATAATTAAATAAACTACAACGATACTGGTTGCCGACACTTTTCAATGCAATGTTAGACTCACCGGATCGTCTGGAATTAAATTATGTAATGGGTATAACAACACCATACGAACCGTAAAAAGTAGTTTTATTTCAAATACCTACGACGATATTATCATTTTTGTAAGTATTTACCTACTTAAATCGTGTATATGAGCTAAGCAATATGATTAAAAAACTTGTAGTGTAACACCTGCTATACCTGCTTTGATTTTTTTACCTATTAAAACAATCAATGGCGCACTCAATTACGCATTTTTATAACTACTTATGTATTTAATACTATTTTTGTACACGAGTATAATATCAACTTGACCAGCGCGGTAGACTATAGCCGATTCCTATCATACTGATAGACCTTTCCAGCATGAAAAGGTCTTCAGGATTTGACATTCTTATTTTAAACAAATACGTCACTGGCCGGGATTCTTGTAGGCATTATTCCTTCGCCTAGTAGTTTCAAAGCAGCGTCATGTCTGTGTCACAGATGATATCAGCGAGCGTGCGCGTGTGACATCGTGGACGCGTTTTGTGAATAATTGTCGCACAACTAGCTGCGCCTTTACTGTCGTAGATTTGTTTTAATATATTAAAAACTAACTGTCATCCACCGCTCTGTTCACGGAAAAAATGTATTTTTTTCTCTGATACCTTTATTAGAAGCATTATAAATTAATTATTCTGTCTCTTTTTTCAGCTGCAAAAAAAGTGATGGTTATCTTTTTTATATTTTGATACATTGTAGCATGTCTAAGAAGACACACCTAGTTTAATTTTTCGCTTTGGTAATGTGTATTTTACTACATAGTTTATTTATTATCTTAAAATGACATCGGATTCTCAAATAATGTGAACCTCCGTTTAATATCTTCGCACATCTTGTTGACGCATTATTGTGTCAATGAAGATTGTAACATAATTTATGAAAAGAGTGTGTACATAATAAATATTCTGGGATATTTTTACACAGCACCATCTAGTCCCAAACTAAGCAGAGCTTGTACTATGGGTACTAGACAATGGATATAATACTTATATACTTTAATTTACTTTTTTTGTAAATACATACTTATAATACATAAGAAACACCCAGACGAACACAAACACTTATATTCATCACATAAATTTTTGTGTCCTGTGGGAATCGAACCCTCGACCTCATGGTCAGAAGTCCGGTACTCCGGTACTGCCCTTAGTGGTTCTTGGAGTATTTGCTACGCTACAGGTACGGGATTCGATTCTCAACAGACATGCAATATCTTATAGGGCTTTTCTATGAAATTCTCAGTAGCACCTAGGAGTTTGGATTTGTGCCCGTTTAATGGCGATATGGTCACTATTATATAGGACCGAGACATACAGTCAAACTGTCTATACATTAATACTTATGTGCCCTTCGTTCGCCCCGCCCATCCAGCATCCAGGTTAGGTTATCCGTCAGTGAACCAAAGTTACCAACATAACGCATCGAAAGAGCAAGCTGAAGTGGCAGTGGGCTGGCCATATCTCTGTTAGAAGAACCGACAACCGCTGGAGGAGTCGTGTTCTTGAGTAGAGACCGCGACTCGGCAAACGTAGCGTAGGACGCCCTCCGGAAAGATGGAGTGATGATTACCTAATTACAGAAGGTTTCTAACAGAAGCTGGATGTGATAAGCCGAGGACTGGGTGAAATGGCGCACATTGCGGGAGGCCTACGTCCGGCACCCAGTCCTCTCCGTTGGTTACAACCAAATTAACCTTACATTGACCTTATTTATTTACACAACACTAAACATTTATACCTATTTGTAATTTCCAAAAATGTTAAGCATAATTTAATTTATTCAAAAGCATTCATTTCATGTCAAAACTGGTAATATTTTTTTAAATCAACTCGACTGGAATGAGCTGTCAACATAGCTGTGTTTTTTGTCTGAGTCTTGGCTCTGTCGTATCGGAAAAAACCAACCTTACATTACTGTCCAAAAAATAGGGACAGCCCCAATAATGTTAGAAGAATTATCATTTTGGTCGGCAAAGTTAAATTTGTTGAGACTCTTAAAATATTTTAGCGTTCCTTTTAGTTATATTTGGTCCCGAAATCTGTTTGTTGATATTAAGTATTACTATTACGTATTTTTATGTAAGCGATAATAGTCATCGCTAGATCGGGGTATGTAAGTTATTCTGGTTTCTCATGGTGTTTTTAAACCAAAATATCATCGGCTTCGTTTCAGAATTCATACAGCTTCGGTATCAATGGCATCATCGTTATTTTTTTTATTGATTAAGTTGGCAAACGAGTTGACGAGCCACCTGGTGTTAAGTAGTCATTTTCGCCCATGCACACCTGCAAGGAGTTACTGATGCCTTGCCGACCCTTAAGAGCCACAGCAACCGAGGAGAACTGGCTCGTACGCGCAAAAGTCGAAACACACACGAAGGTGCTTCATGACAGACTCAGCAACCGAGGGGAACTGGCTCGTACGCGCGCAGCAACCGAGGCTGGCTCGTACGCGCGCAGCAACCGAGGGGAACTGGCTCGTACGCGCGCAGCAACCGAGGCTGGCTCGTACGCGTGCAGCAACCGAGGGGAACTGGCTCGTACGCGCGCAGCAACCGAGGGGAACTGGCTCGTCCGCGCAAAAGTCGAAACACACGAAGGTGCTTTACGACAGAATCCGGCGTAAGGGTGGTCGTCAGACAGTCAGACCCCAAGAGGTCCTACCACTGAGCAAGTCAGATATTTTCTCGCCACTGACGAGATGGCTATCTGAAAGGCAGTGAGGAATAGTATTGTAACCAGTTCCCACACGGAATTTCTTTAATAACATTATCAGGTATAAAAAAAGAAACATGTTTTTCACGTGGGAGAGCCATGCTTTGGCACGAATGGGCCGGCTCGACCGGAGTGATACCACGGCCTCACAGAAAACCGGCGTGAAACAACGCTTGCGTTGTGTTTCGCCGAGTGAATGAGGTTACCGGAGGCCCAAACACTTTTAAAAGGCGGGCAACGCACTTGTGACTCCTCTGGTGTCGCGGGTGTCCACGGCGGTTATCGCTTACCATCAGGTGATCCGTATGCTCGTTTGCTCCCCTATCCCCTAAAAAAAAAATTTGTATATAACTTTTACTTACCAACTATTTAATTATTAATGATTATATAACCAATGTCATTGTCAACATATTTTATTTGAATTAAAAAAATTTTTTATGGATAGTAATAACTTAATTCATTAAACGGTTCCAATTAGTGGCTCTTCAAGAAAAGAACCACTGAAATACTCGAAAAATACTAAGTACCTTGAAATCCTATAACATATTCGTTAGTTTATTACTTTGTTACAATATTGAACACATAACATACATAACAACATACCATCACGTCTGTATTCCCAGAAGGGTTAGGCAGAGGTGTACTAAGGTACACCCACAGTTCGCCGGTATGTTTAGGTCACATGTAATAGGGGGCCAGCCTATTGCCATTAACCGGGCACAAATTCCAAACTCCGAGCTGCTACTGAGAATTTCAAAGAAAATCCCAATAAACCTTTGCTCGACCTGGGAATCGAACCCAAGACCTCTAGCGTAGCGGTCCCACTTGAAACCACTAGACTAACGAGGCAGTTAGACAATTTTGAAGCATAAATAATACATCGCTCATTCTCTTCTTTGATGTGAACGAGTAATTCAAAATCGGAAAAAAATATTTACACAGTAAGAGGATTGCCGTGGCAAGGTGGCTAAAATTCGTGGTGAATGTCGTGATTCCCATAGGCAAAACAAGGCGAGAGCGATCTATAATCGGTACGAATCCGACATTCCCTGCCAACTTGAAGCGGCGGTAGCCTAATGGCTAGGGCGTCGGACTTGCGATCATGTGGTTGTCGGTTCGAAACCCACCCATTGCACTACCGACGTGAACTCAATCGTAACACAAGCATTTAGCTTAGCACGAGGGGTTAACAAGAATACTAGTTATGTGCGACCCACATTGCTAGTAAGCTTTTCAAAAAAAAAAAGAAAGAAAAGAAAAGAAAACTGCCCATTTTGCAGAAGATCCATTAGAAAATTTGGAACCATAAAAAAGTTCAAACGTTTTTATTTCAAATAAGCTTTTACAAGCATTTATGAAATGTATTTAAGTCTAGGTGCACGGTTTCAAAAATTTGATCCTTTGGAGAAGAATCCGGCAAGAAACTCCACGGACACTCTTTTAAAATAAGTGGTATGTGTGTTATTACTAGTTTCTGCCCGCGACTTCGTCCGCGTAGCGTGATGATATATAGCCTATTATAGCCTTCTTCAATAAATGAGCTATCGAACGCTGAAAGAATTTTTCAAATCGGACCAGTAGTTCCTGAGATTAGCGCGTTCAAGCAAACAAACAAACTATTCAGCTTTATATATTAGTATAGATTGTTTCTTATTAAGAATAACTCGAATACCGTACACCTCTAAGCATTAATTGCAATGAACATCAGTCTTGTCTCGAAACATTCTTACATAAAATTATTTTCTTGCGTCTTCTAAAATATATTCGAGCCGCCAGTCAGACGGGAGTGTCCAGGTGTCAAAGCAGTCTATTGTAAAGCAGATACACATTGAAGCTATTTTAAAAGTAACCTCAATTAATTTAATTGGCCTAAGAGCTAAAGGAGTTACACATTGGCAAAAGTTTTTATTGTAATCTATATTTATCTATACTAATATATAAAGCTGAAGTTTGTTTGTTTGCTTGAACGCGCTAATCTCAGGAACTACTGGTCCGATTTGAAAAATTCTTTCAGTGTTAGATAGTCCATTTATTGAGGAAGGCTATAGGCTATATATCATTACGCTACGTGGACGAAGTCGCGGGCAGAAGCTAATGAAACGTTATGATTCTAGTTGAACTAAATTAACTTCACTAAAATAATTCATTTTATTCGGCCAGCTGTTAAGGCGTGAAAAAACTGAACAAATAGATAGAATTTCGCATATACTAATTAGTATGAATTCAACTAAAACTGATCCAATCTTCCATTCATCCAAAGTGTGTAAGCTCCCTAACGATAGCAAGTATACAAGTCGCTACAAAACTGATGGTAACCATTTTAAGGACCATTAATTACCCATACAAACGAGACACCATTAACAATGGTATAATGCCCCGTCTCTGGTTATTTAGATTGATTCCGTGCACCATTAATTAGCGATCGGAGTTGGGATTAATTTTAGTTTAGTAATTAGTTAGATTGTGAGTGATTAAAGGGTTATGTTAGATGTCGTTTGGGTTCTTGTGTAGTGTACTTTATAGTCGTGTAGGAGAATAGCTAGGTACTACACCCGACATCGTCCGCGTGAGCAGAATGCTAGTTTTGTAATAAATTTTGCCTACTTCAACGAGGGAGGAGGTTTTTTTAACTTGTCTTTATGAAATTAAGGATCTTTTTGCCGGGAGTAGGTACTCATATATTGTTATAACAAAGATTTTCAACCCATTATATGTCCCACTGCTGGGCACGGGTCTCCTCCCACAATGAGAGGGATTAGGCTATAGTCCACCACGCTAGCCTAGTGCGGGTTGGCAGACTTCACACGTCGTCGAGAAAATCTCTCAGACGTGCAGGTTTTCTCAGGATGTTTTCCTACGTAATTCCGGTCCGATCCCCAGGTCAAGCAAAGTGACACTATGAAATTCCCACTTGCAGCGCGGAGTCTGGAATTTGTGCCCGGTTCCCCCTTATTACATGGGACTTTAAATACCAGCGAACTCTGGACTCTGCCCCCTTTACATGGGACCTTACATACCTTACGTCTCTGCCTAACCGTTCAGGGAAAACAGGCGTGATGGTATGTTTAATAAATTCCATTTACATTTTAAATTGAGTACAACATTAAAATTACTATGTAGGTACATACTTACATCACACAAACGTTTTTTAATGTTAAAATTATGGGTGGCGACTCTATCACTTGTGTTTTTTTAAATTAAAACAAAAACACAGCTTAAAACATTGATCCTTTTAATTTATTTCTGATCGTACTTTTTAATTAAATACCCTACAATATATTGATGGCCTTAAAGTTTAATTATATAGGCGATTGTAGTTTTTATTGCTTAATCATAAGGACCAAAATAGGTCGTGTTCAAGAATCAGCTGTTGCAATAATACCGGCTAGAGTACGCGAAAGAATTTTACTTTCAATCTATCTATATCAGTAATATAAACGCGGATATGTTTGTCTGTGTATTCAACAACAATATTTAGTCTATTTAAAATCTATTTATTATATTTTATGCGCATAGAATAATTTCGAATCACTCGTTCGTCAGTGGATTAAATTAGGATTTTTGAGACTATTCCGTGCCTCAAGGAGCACGTGAAGTTGTCGATCTATTGTTTTTCGAAGAGGTACCAACCTCATAATAGTCGTAAGTGGTGTTCAGAAGCTTGAAAGTCTGCCAGCCAGGTTTTCTTTGAGATATCAGTATAGCTCATTACTGGGTTTTGGAGGGCTGAATGACTATCTAAATGAATTCTGGCTACATGCAAGCAGGAGTGAGATCAGATCTTGACGTGGGAGAGCCTTGCTACGGCACGAAGGGGCCGGCTCGACCGGAGTGATACCACGGTCTCACAGAAAACCGGCGTGAAACAACGCGTTTGTTGTGTTTCGCCGAGTAAGCGAGGTTACCGGAGGCCCAAACCCTTTTAAAAGGTGGGCAACGCACTTGTGACTCCTCTGGTGTTGCGGGTGTCCATGGGCGGCGGTTATCGCTTACCATCAGGTGATCCGTCTGCTCGTTTGCCCCCTATCCCATAAAAAAAAGCAGACCTCATTATGGTTTGTAGATTTCAAGATGATTTATTAAAAACAAAAAGCAACGGTTGTATAGAATAAAACTAAACGAAATATAATTTACACAGCACTTCACGTGCTTGAATCCTACTAATCCTACTAATATTATAAATGCGAAAGTTTGTGAGGGATGGATGGATGGGTGGTGATGATGGGTGGATGTTTTTTTTATTTTTTATTTTTTTTATTTTAAACATTTATGTTTGTTACTCTTTCACGCCAGAACGGCTGAACGGATCTGTAAAAAATTTGGCACAGAGATAGATTATAGTCTGGAATAACACATGGGCTACTTTTAATCTGTAGTCCACGCAGACGAAGTCGCGGGTAGAAGCTAGTTGCTCATAATAATAAAATAATAAGAATACCTTTATTTCAGATCATAGATCCATATATAAATACGTAATACCAAAATAAATCGTAAACCAAACAATATTTTATCAAATTGTGTTATTATTAGGATTGAGATACCGTTAATCTAGGTTTCTACAGTACCATTTTGTCTACAACCACTTTACTGGAAATAAACGACCGGAAAATCGTTAAAGTTATCAATAACTATATTCGCTTACATTTATTATCAGTGTAGTATAATAATAATAAGTATTTTGGATGAAATGGTAGAGTAGGAGTCTAGAATAACGTTATTGGAATCCGAATAATAACACACTTTGAATAAATTGTGTTTGAATTACTATTTATTTTGGTATTACGTTTGTATGGGAAATTCGGCCAAATCTACTAACAAGCACACACGAAAAGCATAACCCAACCTTTCCTGCAGACGGTTAACATCCAGGCACTGCAAAAAATAAATGCATAAAAAAATATTCCGGACAAACCCGCTCGCAAAACATACTCACCAATAAATTTCAGTATTCGCGTGACAAGGGCAGATGTTTGGCGGCTTATCTCATCAAAAAAGAAAGTATACAGAACCATATGAAGGAATTGTAATATATTTCTATATAGGTCACCTACCTCGGTATAGTTATGTGACCATTATGTATTTTTAAATGCAAGCCACCAATTTATATCGGGAGATATTATGTTTTCGGAATCGTATTAAGATGGTACTTATAGATTGTCGGCTAAATTATTAGTAATTATTTTGGCTACTTGTTACCTTAGTAACTATATATTATATTAATGTATTATTGTCTTGTCTTAATAGCCTAGTGGCTAGAGGTCCTGGGTTCGATACCCACCCAGGTCGAGCAAAGTGTAATTGGGGATTTATGTATTAAATTCTCGGCAACAACTCAGAGTTTGGTTGAAGGCGATCGGCTCGCCTCTATTACATAATACCTGAATATACCTACAAGCAAATTAATGGTTTTCATTAGTACACCTCTGCTTAACCCTTTCAGGAATACAGGTAAGACACTGTGCCACTAGGACCATAAGACCATGATACCTGACACAAACTGAGGGAGATGGTGGCAAGGAAGTCTAAAGTCCATATTGACGCTGCAACAACTGTGCTTCTCTCAGATGTGCAGGTTTCCTTACAATATTTTCCTTCACCGTTAAAACAAGTGATAATCGATTTATGATCCTAATATTACTTCTTTATTACTCCTAAATCTTATTAGAGAAAGCCTACAGGAAATTGTGGAATATTCTCATATAGAATAAAGTATTGAGAGAATACAAATATCTTCTATTCACTAAGTGCAAGTAGCATTCTAGTCTCAGCACTTAAAAACTATTATGTCTTAGACAGCTTAAGCCCTCTTCCTCCTATTTCAAATTTCTTCCTCTCTTAAACACTACTATATATTTTGCATCCAAAAACACATTCTAATTTTCAAACGCAGTAAAACCCAAATCGCTATCCCAAACAGCCCAAATTGCATCCCCAATTTGGCTGACATAAGAGTCCTCTTTATACCAAGTCATATCACCAATTACGGACATAAATTGACCAGCGCCAGGCAATCCAGACGCAAAGCCAACTCTAGTGAAATAAACCTCTGGCACTTTGTCTAGGTACTAGTATTAAACCCCGTTAAAGCTTGTAAGTGGTGCAAGGGGGGAGAGATTGTGGGGACTTAGGACATAGAGCATAAATCGGGAGAAAATATAACTGCTATTTTAAAATAGTTTTTAGTAAGTTTCTAAAGTTTATCTTAGATTTTCCTTTTTTCGAATCTTTAACACAGGTGCTGAAAGGGTTGCATACACATACTCACGCTTTTCTGCCATGGGTTTGATCAGATCACCATGTGCCACGATTGATGTATACCAATTTTACTTCGTCCACGTTTGTACATTCTATCATACACTCAGGCCAGCTGCAAATTTGTATTATATTTAAATACAATCCGATACTACGCAAAAACGGTGTTGGTGAAATTAAATGCATAGTAGGCCCTCTAATTCAGTTTGTATGATCAGCCTTCACCTTTAATTGCCTGATTAAAAAAGATTTCAACACCAAAAAGATTGTTTGCCCATAGACAGCGCAGATCACTTTCCATAAAATAAACTGTATGCCCGTTTCCTAATCAATAAAGAAAGAGCAATAGAGACAGCTATGACCATAAATTCACCCTGCTTGTTTTCGCTCGAAAATCTGCATAGATTCCTATTACCATTGAGTGTTATGTGCAAGTTGGTAACTAAAACAACATGATGTTTCTCTGTGCATCTCTATGCCCCACAACTGGACACGAGTCTAATCTCAGAGTGAGGAGAGTAAGGAGTTACAACAGTTAGACAGTATTTCACATGCCTCTGAGAAAATCTATCAGATGTTATGGCTAATCAGTCATCAGGATTCTTTATTAGAACATTCTACATAGAAACGCTTCAGCTCATTCCTAGATCCGCTGACAAAGAGCAACAGAGCGAGCACGCACGTCCGACACGCCGCGGGGCAATCCGACCAGGGTTGTTCCGCACCTGATATTAAAATGCACTATTGTGGCAGGTTTTAACCAAGAGGGTAGGTAAGTTGATAATGTTCCTTGACAAGTCGAAGAACCCTATCCAAAAAAACTCGTGCAGATTAGCAGACTGCTGTTATGAACTTGGAGTTATGTAGAGACCGCTACAAGAAGGCGATAATGGTATGGGTTGGCTGGTTGGAAACAAATACTTAAAGAATAAACAATTAACATTTAACAGAGACATTTAACACTCATAAACACTCACACTCAGACGCATTTACCCACAATGAGACACAATAACCCACTGTCACTCATCTATCTCACTCACTCCCAGATACGAATCACTTAACTGTTAAAGGCTATAATATGTCCGGGTGAAGCAGGCCAGGAGACTCATGACACAAGTTTTTAACTTAGTATGAGCTCCTGTCTCCCATCTATTAAATTGTTAACTGTAAACTGCATACATTGTATGGGAGAAATAAATAAATATTTTATTTAAAAAAAAAACATTATTTAATTTGATCTGACTGGTAGAAGTGTCTAGTCTGCGAGAATCTACACACTCATTAATTGTTTACCAATCTAGGTGCCTTTACAGTACCTACCTAAGTTCTCCACCAAGTAGTGCGAAATACGAGATGATCATACCGGTATGATGGTCTCCTGTTTTATCCCTACGTATGATGATCGAATTTTTCAGTTCCCTCAATTCTATTTCCCAAACGTCCTCCTATCCATCTCCTATCAGAATGAGAGGGGTAGAATGGGCTATAATACTTATATAGTCCTCTATACATACCCAGTGTAAATATTGATAACTACATTTGGTTAGGAGGATGAGGAAATGTCTCAAGCATGCAGGTTTCCTTCACCGTTCAATCAAGTGTTAATGAAGCGGGTTTCAGCTATCACTATTCGTAAATTGGTAGATATTTAAAAAATATCTGACTGGTTTGCCTAGTGGTCCTGAGCGCTGATCCTGAGAGATCCTGGGTTCGATTCTCAGGTCGAACAAAGTGATATTGGGTTTTCTATGAAATTCTCGGTATAGCAATTTGGAGTTTAATATACCGGCGAACTGTGGGTGTTCATTAGTACGCACGGGAATATGACCAGTTGACCACTATATAGATATAGTGTAAATGTTAATATATGTAGATAGATTCGAGCTTATCAATATAAGACGTGATCGCCAGCTTTTAACAGAAATCGATGAAATGAAAGATATTGGGGCTCATAAACGTCTTATTTGTTAACAGCAGGTGAATTGGTCATGGAAATGAGACGGCGGAGTGTGCAGGCGAAAGTCAGCCATACATACTTACCATAACGCTTGTATTCTCCAAAAGGTTAAGCACAACGTTCGCCGGTATTTTTAAGGTTACATATTTTAGGTTGCAGTCGGCGAGCTATTATCCTGGGCGAATATCACGATTAATAATGCCTCCTTAGCCTAGTGGTCCTGAGCGCGGCTGATACGTTAGAGGTTCGATTCCCAGGTCGAGCAATGTTTTTTTTATGGGATAGGGGGGCAAACGAGCAGACGGTTCACCTGATGGTAAGCGATAACCACCGCCCATGAACACCTGCAACACCAGAGGAGTCACGAGTGCGTTGCCCGCCTTTTAAAAGGGTTGGTCCTCCGGTAACCTCACTTACCCAGCGAAATACAACGCAAGCGCTGCTTCACGCCGGTTTTCTGTGAGGCCGTGGTATCACTGCGGCCGAGCCGGCCCATTCGTGCCGAAGCATGGCTCTCCCACAGAAAAAAAATTATTGAGTTTTTCTATGAAATTCCCAGTAACAGCTCGGAGTTTGGAATTTGTCCCCTGTTAAAGGCTATAGGCTCGCCCCCTATTACATGGGACACATAGCGGCAAAATGTAGGTGAACATTAGTACGCCTCTGCCTTACCCTTCGGGGAATACAGGCGTGATGGCATGTAAAGTTATAACCAAAAGTTTTGCATCCTGAAATTCAGCTAATCCTGCAGGTAATATAACAAGTAGATAACAAAACTTACACAACTGCTCACGCCATTAAAACTCAAGGAAACTTCTACATAATGTTTCGAGTCCATTGTACCTAAAATTTATCAACAAGTTATCACTACTTATTATAAAACAAAGTCGTTTCCCGCTGTCTGTCCCTATGTATGCTTAGATCTTTTAAACTACGCAACGGATTTTGATGCGGCTTTTTGTAATAGATAGAGTGATTCATGAGGAAGGTTTTAAGCTATATAACATAACGCTACGACTCTTAGGAACGGGGCAGCGCGGGTGAAACCGCGGGCGGGTCGCTAGTCATAAATATAACAGACACAGCACGAAGAACTAAGTAGTTGCTATAATGCTTAAATTGCTACACTTGTTAGGAACTTCTCCTAGTATCTAAATATGTTTTTATGTATACACAGGGTTGTTGGCACATAAACTGACATTTATTCAGGGAATGCCGGAGGGAATGCTAAGTTCTATATATAATAAATCTGAGTTTTTTTTTATATAGGATAGGGGAGCAAACGAGCAGTCGGGTCACCCGATGGCAAGCGACAGCCGCCGCCCATGGACACCCGCAACACCAGAGGAGTCACAAGTGCGTTGCCCGCCCCTTAAAAGGGGTTTGGGCCTCCTGTAACCTCATTCACTTGGCGAAACACAACGCAAGCGTTGTTTCACGCCGGTTTTTTGTGAGGCCGTGGTATCACTCCGGTCGCGCCGGCCTATTTGTGCCGAAGCATGGCTCTCCCACGTAGAGTGGTAAGGCGTCAGTAGGAGTTGTTGATGCGTTGCCGACCTTTAAGAAACTTTAATTGTGTTTAACCAGAAGACGCACGTTCAAAGCCCGCATAAGAATTTTTCCTTCACAAAATAACTTTATAATCTTAGCTTGGAAAATGCAAAAAAAAATTTTTTTTCTATGAAGGAAATATTCGACTTGCGGGCAGGATTCGAACCTGCGTCTTCTGGTTAGATACACCAGACGCTATGACCTCTAAGCCACCAAGAGCCCTACACGTCATGTCGAAATTTGCCTTCAAATTCTTACGTTTTAACGATGACGTCGAATTTTTCCTTCATTAAAATAACTTTTTAATATTAGCATGGAAAATGAGAAAAAAAAATACAAAAAGATTAAAATAAATAAATAAATATTCTGCAGCACGATCTAGTCCCAAACTAAGCAGAGCTTGTACTATGGGTACTAGACAATGGATATAATACTTATATACTTTTTTTTTGTAAATACATACTTATAATACATAAGAAATACCCAGACGAACACAAACACTTATATTCATCACATAAATATATGTGTCCTGTGGGAATCGAACCCAAGACCACATGGTCAGCAGTCCGGTACTCGAACCACTAAACCACAGAGGTCGTCAAAAAAAACACAAAAAGATAACCAATAATTGCCTATGGACTGCAAACCGCCAGATTCGTAGTAACTGAGAGGGAACTGGCTCTTACACGCAAAAGTCGAAACACACACGAAGGTGCTTAACGACAGACTCCGACGTAAGGGTGGTCACCAGCCAGTCAGACCCCAAGAGCTCCTACCACCGAGCAAGTCAGATATTTTCTCATCTCTTACGAGACCAAACCATCTTCATTCAAAAAACCTATCCTAAGTGAATCAAAACCTTTTTTTCCTACGGGAGAGCCATGTTTCGGCACGAATGGGCCGGCTCGACCGGAGTGATACGACGGCCTCACAGAAAACCAGCGTGAAACAACGTCTCGTTGTGTTTCGCCGAGTGAGGTTACCCGAGGCCCAAACCCTTTTAAGAGGCGGGCAACGCACTTGTGACTCCTCTGGTGTTGCAGGTGTCCATGGGCGACGGTTATCGCTTACCATCAGGTGATCCGTCTTCTCGTTTGCCCCCCTATCCCATAAAAAAAACCATAACCTAACTAAAAGTCTAGTCGATAGTTACTTCGTCTGGTAAAATATTTTATCTCCAAATATAATTAATAATTGACTGCCTCATTAGTCTAGTGGTCTTGAGTGCGACTGCTGCGCTAGAGGTTCGATTCCCAGACCGAGCAAGGTGTTATTAGGTTTTTCTATGAAATTCCCAGTAGCAGCTCGGAGTTTGGAATTTGTGCCCGGTTAATGGCAATAGGCTCGCCCTCCATTACATGGGACCTAAACATACCGGTGAACTGTGGGTGTACATTTGTACACCTCTGCCTAACCCTTCGGGGAATACTTACAGCTGTGATGGTATGTATAATTAATTATCAATAGAATATTTTGCGCCTAAATTCTTGACAGGGCTGTATAGCTTGCTGGTAAAATGTACACTGTTTCCCTTTGAATTTCAGATTACGTTAACAATAGCACAATGGTTACAGCCTGAACACAATATATCTACCGTTCTGTATATCCCGAGTTACAGTATGCAAATACAAACAGTGCGAAATCAGATACACTGTGCAACGCATTGACATAACCTGTCAAACCAAATCCCCTTCAATATTGTACGTGTAAGAAGTCATCAGATGTCTGTATTGTGTAAACGCGTTTATCTCTCATTGATGTTAAGACTTAGATGAGATTTCCCCTAACAAGCTCAACAAACGAAGTTATGTCTTATTTTGAACATAAAACAATCAAAATACAATGATTTTTTTAGATGTGATCCAAAAAACCTTACATCTTTGACAGAGTCTAAAATTTTTAATAAATAAATATTCTGGGACATTTTTTACACAGCACTATCTAGTCCCAAACTAAGCAGAGCTTGTACTATGGGTACTAGACAATGGATATAATACTTATATACTTTTTTTTGTAAATACATACTTATAATAAATAAGAAACACCCAGACGAACACAAATACTTATATTAATCACATAAATATTTGTGTCCTGTGGGAATCGAACCCACGTCTTCATGGTCAGCAGTCCGGTACACAAACCACTAAACCACAGAGTTCGTTACGAATGTTAGAGTTGTTCGTATTATTAAGTGCTGACAGAAAATACATTAGATAACCGTATGTAAACTGTTTTTTAAGGTATCAACAAACATGCCTAACTGCCTTACTCGTGGTCATAAGCACGAGTCTTGGGTTCAATTTCCAAGTCGAGCAAAGTATTATTGGGGTTTTCTTAAAAAATCTCAGCACCAGCTCTGAATCTGGTTTTCTTTTCTATCCAATTCTGGCCTGTATTTGTGCCTGGTATATGGTAATAGCGTCATACCCTATTGTATGGAACCTAAACATACCAGGTGGTAGGTCAGGTGCGTAGTACCCGCAACCGGCGCGTATGTATGAGAAGATGTATGAATGTGGCAGAAGCAAAAGATGTATGCAAGAATCGTAGGAAGTGGTGGTCTATAGTTTCTGCCTACCCCTGTGAGAGAAAACCGTGAATGTATGTATGTATGTAAACATACCAGTAAACTGTGGGCGTGCATCGGTAAAACTCTGTCTAACCCTTCAGGAAACATGCGTGATAATATTATATTTTTTCTATTTTTTTAAAAAAAAGCTTACTAGCAATGTGGGTCACACATTACTAGTATTCTTGTTAACCCCTCGTGCTAAGCTAAAATGCTTGTGTTACGAGTGGGTTCACGTCGGTTTTGCAATGGGTGGGGTTCGAACCGGCAACCACATGATCGCAAGTCCGATGCCCTAGCCATTAGGCTACCGCCGCTTAAATATTAATGTGTATAAAATAAATTATTATAATAAATTAATAAATATTAAATTTAAAAAATTAAAATATTATAATTATGTGTAGGTAGACGCGATGTCAGATCTTTCTACACCTCATCTATATATATAAAAGAAAGTCGTGTTAGTTACTCCATTTATAACTCAAGAACGGCTGAACCGATTTGGCTGAAAATTGGTGGAGAGGTAGCTTAGAACCAGGAGACGGACATAGGATACTTTTTATCCCGTTCCCGTGGGATGTGATGACAGACCGAATTCCACGGGGGCGAAGCCGCGGGCAGAAGCTAGTAGGTAATATAATGTGAGTATATTTTATGTACGTGTGCATCTTTATTTCTATGCGAGTATAAATACGTAGGTACAATAATTTTCCCTTTCTTTCTCTCTTCTCTATATTTCTGCTCACCTCATTACAAACACCATAAGTATTACGTTATATAACACCATGGTCCTGATCATCAATCAGCCGCCAACCGTGCTTCATTACGGTATAACCCTCCGACTCGTTCATCCGAGAGCTTATGGAGTCCCGATTATCAGAGGGTTAAAGCATAGAACGCAAGAATCGTGGAGCTCATTATGACAAGTTTATTTATTGACATCATGATAATACACTAGATATGAATGACTGATGATTCTGGTAATTAATTGATGCGGCGTTAGCTTAATGGTTAGGGCGTCGGACTTGCCATCATGTGGTTGCCGGATCGAAACCCACCCGTTGCAATACTGACGTAAACCCACTTGTGCGAGCCTCACGTAACCCGCACAAGAAAATGTCAGAATGTCAGGGTAGATTAGTTAGAGATTTTTTGTCAATAATATACGTCAGTACGAGTTGAATGCCTTTAATGCACTCTCAAAACATGCGCTAATAAATATAAAAATTAGGTTAATTTATTTATTATATTAACTTAATTATTTAAGTAATGGCTTGCACACCACTAATTTAGTTTAGCATAGGGGTTAAACAAGAATAAAAGTAATGTGCGAACCCCATTGCTAGTAAGTTTGTTTTATTATTACTAAAAAGCAATAATGATTACAAATAGTTATAGGTGCGTGCCTTAGATTCGAACTCAAGACCCACGATTATTCAGTCTAATGGTGATATCACTGGTTATAATTAATATCTTTCACTCGTTTAAAAACAGTGAAAGAAAACATCGCGAGGTAACCTGCATGCCTGAAAGATTTTCTCGACGGCGTGTGAAATCTATCAACCCGCACTGGGCCAGCGTGATCGACTCACCTCCTCTGAGAGGAGACCCGTGCGTAGCAGTTGAACAGCAAATGGGTTTATGCAACGATGATGACGATATCTTTCAGGTCGTATTGTTAAATACATAAGGTTGAATATTCGTCAATCACCAAGCATGCTAATTGTATGGCAAGATAGTGAATGGACCTACCTATAAATTGAGCAATTAAATTGAACACAATACATAAGAGAATCCCAGTTCATAAAAAAATGGGAGACTCATCAGCTCAACCGGAGTGATATCACGGCCTCACAGAAAAACGACAAGAAACAACACTTACGACGGATGAGTGAGGATACCAGAGGCCCAAACCCTTTTAAAAGGCCGGTAACACAATTGTGAGTCCTCTGGTGTCGCGGGTGTCCATGGACGGCGGTTTCGCTTACCATCAGGCGATCCGCCTGCTCGTTTGCCCCACTTATGTCATAAAAAAATTAGAAACTAATATTGTTTCGTCATTTCACCACCTTCCAATACGTCTTGTTCATTTGTTTACCTTCCACAAAATAGGCATGACATCAACTTTTGCCCCTGCCTACCCTTTTTGCCCACCACGGACGTGTAAGTTACATAACCACAGTGTCCCAACCCACAAGTCATGCACTTGAACTTATGTTCAATTTCTAGTTTTCACACGTGCCCCCATCTACTGCACATCAAATTGAAGTGTACACCACTTTCACATGGAATTACAGTGCATGCCAGTAGAACACCATCAAGAGCCTTAAAAGGCGCTATATCATTGCCGAGTTATTTTGAACGCCAGTGTAATTTGGTGTGCGGTGCTTTATGAGAAGCCATATATGATAGTCTTAGGAAGGTGTAGCAGGAATCTTTATGGTCATATAATAGGTTATATTCTATTGAGGGAAGATAATAAATTGAATTTTCTAACTATAGGTTGTGATGTTCATGGCGTCTGGATTTATATGAAAACTTGTATTAGTTTTATTCGAGTCAAAAATATTAGAATCTTCATGGTGTAAGTCTTTAAAAACTATAACTATACTAAAAATAATCCCTATTTCTCGTGGTCACGGCATCACGTGTGAACGGCTGGACCAATATCGCTAATTCTTTTTTTGTTGTATTTATTGCACTAGTCATGATAGTGTTAGATTGTAAAAAAGAAAGAAAAAAAAACATCTTCATGCAATAATATTATGCGCTTTTTTTTGTATGTGAAACCCGAGACACGTGTCTAGTATTTTTATATACAGAATCTATGTACAAAATTTCAAAACTGTATCAAGAAAATTCAAAAATTATACATACGAGGGCAAGGTGAAAAGTTCTCGGCCTAACAATGAAAGGCTGTGATTTTCATTATTTTTTTGTTTTTATTTTTCTACTTAGTCTCCCTTAACTTCCACACACTTGGACCAGCGTTTCTACAACATCAATATTCCTTCCCGGAAGTGAGTGTCTGGAAGGCTGTGAAAATATTCATCCACGGCAGTCTCAACTTCTTCATTGGACGTGAAACGCTTCCCAGAAACTAATTTCTTTAAGTTTGGGAGCAGATAGAAGTCTGAGGGTGCCACATCAGGCGAATAGGGGAATTAAAGAGCAAATTGTACCCCAAATTCCAAAGTTTTCCCATCCCCAACGCACCTTTGTGTGCAGGTGCAGTGTCCTGGTGAAAAATGATTTTTTTCTTCTTCAAGCCATGCCTTTTCTCACGAATTTTGGCATCCAGCTGGTCAAGAAGATTGGAGTAGTATTGGTCTGTAATTGTTCTGCCTTTTGCAAGGTAATCAATTAACAAGATCCATTTCGCATCCCAAACACACTGGCATGACCTTTCCGGCAGATGCGATCGACTTCACTTTCTTTGGCTTTAAACCACCGGCTTCCACCCACTGTTTGGACTGCTGTTTCGTTTCTGGTGTATAGTGGTGGACCCACGTCTCATCCATGGTAACAAATCTCCGCACAAAATCGGTCGGATCTCTATTGAATCAGTCCAAACATTGCTACGAATATCGTTTGCGCATTTGATTTTGATCGGCATTCAGCAAACGCGGCACCCATCATGCGCAGAGCTTTCCCATCCCTAATTCTCCGTGCAAGATATTTCTTACCCTTTCTTACGAAATCCCCATAGCATCAGCTATGTTGCTCACCTTTACTCGCCTATCGTTCAATACGGTATCATGTACTTTTTTATGATTTCCGGTGTCCTAGCGGTTTTTGGCCGTTCTTCACGTGGGTCATTATCGAGGGACGTACGACCACGTTTAAATTCTACTGCCCACTTTTTTACGGTTGACATGGAAGGAACAGAGTCCCCGTAAACTTTTACCAACTTCGGATAAATTTTTTGGGGCTTAATCCATCCAAAACGAAGAATTTTATAACCGCACGATATTCAAGTTTATTGACTTTTACGAAAAACACGTAAGACGTGTACCGCATTTTTTTTGTGAACAATCTACTTGCGCGAGCAAACTGTAACTTATCATACGAACTAATGAGATGTGCATCCAGGCTTGAAAAATATTTTTTTACTGATTAGTATACCATCTCTGTGTCAGGCCGAGAACTTTTCACCTTACCCTCGTATATGCTAACTCATACACGTACACAAACATGCTCACCACGTTTTATAACCCCCGCCCCGCTGTGCGCCCGTGCCTAGTGGCCCTATGACCTGCCGTTACTTGTATTGTGTGGATATAATTGCGAAAAGATAGATACTTGTCTCTTTCGGTGTCGGCCACTTGTAAACTTTTTTAAATATTTTCGAGACAAAATTATGTAAATATTATTGGAATAGATTCAGTTACTTATCCTGAACCAAAACCATTATCAGGTTTCGCAAATACTAAAAATAATGTTGTTTATAAGATTACAATAGAACGAACTTCCTGAAGTGCCATTTGCAAGCAAATTTAGTACCAATAACACAATAAATTCAAGCAACTACAACATATTTTCCTATTTTTCTAATCCTATTAATATTCATATCCAGCGCTGAACCTAGAAATGCACAAGCGTAAAGAATGCACACTACTCGTAAATACTTTAAATATACGCTCTTAAAGTCAGTCGATACGTTAAACTTAGAACTATTGAAGTACAGGATAAGTCAAAAGCTTTTTTTACACAATATGGCAACGATATACTCATTGAAATAAAAGGGAGATCACTAAAATCGCATAAGTAAGATATTGTATTTTGTTACAACGTCTCATCATCGGCTTTACTTTTTAAATGATCTTTATAGAGTTTACTTAAGAATAAATAGTTGTGAAAACCTATTACTTATTATTAATGTTTTTAATTTAATAGTTTATCTCTTTGTGATTTTTCTGCATTTTTCATGCTAAGATTTTAAAGTTATTTTAGTGAAGGAAAAATTCAGACGTCACCTTTAAGACGTAAGTTCAGAATGTGAAGGCAAATTTCGACATGGCAGGTGGGACTCGCTGTGGCTTAGAGGTCAGAGCGTCTGGCGTACCCAGCCAGAAGACGCAGGTTCGAATCCTGCCTGCGAGTCGAATTTTTCCTTCACTAAAATAACTTTAATAGTTTATGTTTTTTATAATTAGTACTTGCGAGCAATAACTAATTCATAACATAACATACCATCACGCCTGTATTCCCCGAGGGGTTAGGCAGAGGCGTACTAATGTACACCCACAGTTCGCCGGTATGTTTAGGTCCCATGTAATAGGGGGCGAGCCTATTGCCATTACCGGGCACAAATTCCTAACTCCGAGCTGCTACTGGGAATTTCATAGAAAAACCCAATAACACTTTGCTCGACCTGGGAATCGAACCCAAGACCTCTAGCGTAGCAGTCGCGGTCAGGACCACTTAGCTAATGAGGCATTCATAACATAACTAATTCACAGAAGTGCTTATGTTTAATTAGCCTTAAAATTTGCAATAATATTTTAAGACATTTATTTCTTCTCATTGTTTATACATCGATCACGCATATATTTATAGCTATATGGTTGGGCTCATGTACGTATAGCTTGGGCTGAATTTTAGAGCTAGTAAGCTATACTTAGCCGGTATATTTGAGATCCTATGTTTATTGTGTAGGGCGCCCTGCAAGGCAGCTAGCAGTGACTGGATGAGGAAAGCCGAAGATCGGGCTCTGTGGCGTCTACTAGGAGAGGCATATGTCCAGCAGAAAACGAATATAGGCTGATAATGATATAATTATGTAACTGAGAAAAATCCCTATTTGCAATAAAATTGTCAACAATCTAAACTTCTCTTCCAAATTTCACGAATCTAAGTACGAAATGGAAGCAATCAGGGCCCATACCGGCGGCCTCATAACTCGATAGGGTATAAATTTTTACAAGACGCTAAAAGCATGGCGGTGTGTGACACGTAAATTGTCATCAGAGTTTTATGACGCCATGAAACGTGCTCGGTCATTACTTTGGTTGGAAACGGTTCATGGGGAACTGGGTTTGTAAAAAAATTATTATATATTTATATATTTAGGAACTGCCTCAATAGCCAAGTGGTCCTGACCGCGACTGCTACGCTAGAGGTCCTGGGTTCGATTCCCAGGTCGAGCAAAGTGTTATTGGGTTTTTCTATGAAATTCCCAGTAGCAGCTCGGAGTTAGGAATTTGTGCCCGGTTAATGGCAATAGGCTCGCCCCCTATTACATGGGACCTAAACATACCGGCGAACTGTGGGTGTACATTAGTACGCCTCTGCCTAACCCTTCGGGGAATACAGGCGTGATGGTATGTTTATGTTTATTATATATTTTTTTAAAGAATGCTAGTTATATGTATATTAGGCAATGTTTGATAGTATACCTACATGCTTGCCGTCAGTTAGATCTATAGCCCAAACACGAACCCTTTCGAAAACGTATTCGTATCGAAATCGAGAATAATTTAACGTACGTAGCAAGTGTAGTCTCTGCCTACCCCAATGGGAGACAGACGTGAAAATATGTATGTATGTAAGAGATTTTTATCAGAAATAAACTCATTCGTTTACGTTACGAATTCGATAGTTGTTTGTGTTTGGGCTACTAGTCTACTCAAAGCTGCTACGGTTCTTTTCTCAAAAGGCCATTTCAGACACTGCCCTGCATTGTCCCACTCACATTATTATTTGCATTATTGTATGTCTGGACTTTAAAAGAGACCTGGTTCTTCTGAGTTTTTCAGTGTTTCTTCTCAGAGGTCGTCAGTTAGGTAATACCGAAGCCATCTAGCTATAAAAAAACCAAACCATTGACCTGTAAAAGTGTCTCTAAAGATCTACTTACAGAACTAAATATAATTTCATTTCATCATTTCATTCATTTCAAAGCTAGCAGTGATAGCCTATTGATATAACCTTTGGACTGTCAATTCTTGAGCTCGAATCCAAAGCATGCACCTCTGACTTTTCGAAGTCACGTGCGTAGTACCTAATAGTTAATTATCACACCCTTAAACGGATAAGGAAAACATTGTGAGGAAACCTGCATGCCTGAGAGATTTTCTCCACGGCATGTGAACTCTTGGCGAACCCGCATTAGGCTAGCGCGGTGGACTATAGCCTAATCCCTCTCATTTTGTATGGAAACCCTTGCCCAACAGTGGGGTATTATAATAGGTTCATTATATGTATTGGAGTTCCACCCTGTCTTAAGTTAGTTAAACACTTTATACACTTACATAAATAGCAAATAAATATGAAAAATGTAAACCTGAATATGTAATTATAATTAAAATTCATATTTGCCTGTTACGAGTTAACAACACAACTACTAAATTAAATTTCTGTAAAATATAGCTTGGATTGTTCGAAATACCTCATTATTCGCTCCCTATAACATGGGATTTAAATATCACCACTGTGAGTGTACATTAGTACACCTGGTATATTATTGATTCGATTATCATTTTTTTATTTTCGGTTGATTGAATAAAGATACCACCGTGACCTGTCGTTTAAAAAGTTGCCGTAATAATTCGACAAGAACCAGTCTATTTGTAATAAAAGGAAAAAAGCCTTCTCGCATCTAATTGAAGGCATTCAACACTTCGCGCATCTAAGCCTTCGCGCTTCTACCATTCGCGCATATAACTACTACCTGCTAAAAGGCATAATTTTCTCCTAGAAACTTTACATGCAACGTACACCGTCAATTTGTTGCAGCAACAGATGCTTTCATTTGAGTTCACGTTGCGCTGTCACTTAGAAATGATCTCGGCCGATGGGACCCTATTTATCAACTTTCTTAACAACTGATTAGTGGGTGATAAGTGCCCTGATTACTGGTCTGGCTACTAATGTGTGGTTAGAATGTTTTCTCTGTGAGGCTTGTACTTTGATCTAATTTGTAATTTATTTTGAGAAACATAGGGAGCATGTTATTATGCCTGTACTCCTTGATAGGCGCAGGTGTATTGATAATACATAATTCACCACGGTCATTTTGACATTATTAATAAAAGCTGCGCGATGGAAATGTCAGCCTTTATCAGAATTAAATGAAATAAAATAATAACTCAGCGAATAAATTGGTCCGTTCATTGCAAGCGTTTTCAGAAGTGTGTTCGGCTTGGGAGTTGAGACGAAAGTGAGTCGTCCGTTCTAGAATATTCTGAGCTGACTTCAGTCTGTATAATGTTGCCATTACAAATTAAATATTAATCTACTAAAAGGAAATCAGTAACATAACTGATAAAAAACGTTGTAGAGTAATAATAAAAGTAAACATACAAATTATTATAAACGCTTTGACTACTACCTACACATAAATATAATTGTTGTGTTGAAGATGTGAATTTATGTAGAAATAAATGTACAATAAACCATACTAAATATCAATAAGCTAACATTAAGTTCAAGATATTATGAGAAATTATAACGTTTTTATAGCTTAGGGGGCAAACGAGGAGACAGATCACCTGATGGCAAGCAGTACCATCGCCCATGGATGCAACAACAGAGGAGTCGCAAGTGTTTTGCCAGTCTCTTAAAATGGTTCCGATATTGTCACTCACTCGGCGAAACAACGTAAAAACCTAACAAAACGTGGACGAAGTACGACTTCTCATCATCGTACGGTGAACACAATATTTTCTTTATTTTAAGGAAAAATTTCGACTGTTAGCAGCTTCCGAACCTGCATCTTCTGGTTCAATGCATAAGACGCATACCGTCTATAGCAAGCCACCGCGATTCTCACCCGTCAGGTTTTTTCGATAGATTGTTTACTGATGTAAATTCAGAATGTGAAGGCTAATTTCGACCTGGCGGGCGGGAATCTCAGTGGCTTGCTTGGTCATAGCGTCTGGTGTATTGAACCAGAAGACGTAGGTTCGCATACTACCTGCAGTCAAAATTTTCCTTCACAAAAATAATTATAATATCTTAGCGTAGAAGATCGAAAAAAAGTTACAAAAAGATACAATATTTACAGCTCTGAACTGTGCCTTGAGTTATTTTTAGCTTGTTGGCCCATCAATTTACTATTGACTCTCTTTTTAATATCTAATCCATTATTATTCTTAGGATCTACCTATTCTAATAGACTAGAAAAACGTTGAGTCAATAATAAAAAAACAAAAGATAAACATACCATCAACATTTTAACCAGATCAGAAACCCCCAAATAAATACTGCATCAACATTTGATTTATGATCTGATAAAAGCAACGCTAGAGATGCGAAAAACTACAATAAAATAATAATCTTTATGCAAAAAAAGTGTAATGGAATCACTCAATCGAAGTAATGTAACGAACGACTGATTTATTACTTGTCGAGTAAGAAAAATGACTATAAACTACATCGTTGTGTTTACAGAGCACGGGACGGCTACGTAACGTAATAGTTATTGTAAGTATTTTTTATTACATATTTAGAACATCTGTGCTATTGGCAAATGGTTTAATTAAATGGTATGTGTAGAGATCAAAGAACGAAATAGTGATACGGCAGGGTAACTGAATGAGGAAAATTGACGATCGGGCGCTTAATGCGTTCAGTAGGAAAACCAGCAGTGGATGAATATACATACGTGCTACCCAAAGTGGTCTAGGACAACGACCTATAGGGGTCTATGTCATCGGGAAGAAAAATTAGGGTCCATGAGATCTAAAAGGGTATGGTATAATAAAATTGCAAAAAAAAAATTAGGTATCAAGGGGGTCTATCCATTCCCGATAAATATGACAAGTGGCCGACAAGATAAACAGTTTGGGACTTCTGAATTATAGATTAATGATGGTGGACTCTAGGTAGTTCAAGATATCGTTCTTCTTTAATAATCATCAAAACGTTGAAATATATTTCCAGCACACAGATTTGATGCTAGAATCGTATCGCTGAGCACCTTAAGGCAGTCCAAAAATACAGAAAATCGTCACCTGTAAAATTTTACGTTTTCATTAAAATGTTAGCTCTTTAGCAGATTATAAGCTGCCGTGGCTTTTTGAAGCAACTCAGCGCTCATCAATGAATCGGTAATGTATTTTTATGGCAAACAGAATCGGGGCCGAAGTTGATTGATGAAATTTCATGTGTATTAAGCAATTTAGGGGTCATTAATTTCTTACATAGCATACGTGCATGGCCCGTAAATATATCCTAAATGGGCCGAATTAATGAGCCGTTTTGGTTAAATATGTTTGCCCCGCATTGGTGAATCAGTAAATATTTATTAGTGATATCAGTGTAAATGCTAAACCAGCCCAATTGGAGTGCACTTATGCTTTAAAATTATTTTGTTCGCTATTTCGTCTGAGTATTGAAAATCGATATTAAAGTAAAGGTCAGATACAGATCAGATACGTGTAGGTAAATACTGCTAAAATTTGCTGTAAAGAGCTGTATTTATTTCATGAAATGTATTTAACAGCTAAAAGGAGATTTGGCGAATTTGAAGAGGTTGCAATTCGCCAAATTTTCTTAGGAAGTGTATTACATTATACAGTACACACATATATTCTACTATTTAAATAAAACGTCGCCCAGCACTGCTCACAACACTGCATTGCAAAACTCTTGCCTAGTATGAAACTTGCCCTGTTTTATAGATACAACCGAGACTATCCAATATTATCTTTCAATTTGCACAATATGTAGGTACATTTATATTCCTCGGTTCAGTTCTATTTAAGTGACGTGCTAGATTTCTACAACCCACATCAAGTTTGAGCGACTTGCAGTTCAAACCGTAGCGTTGACCTCTCACAAACAGTCCGGACAAACGAACCGTATTGTTAGTTCTGAATGCGAACTATAATAAATACGTAACCAGCGTTTAATCTACTCAGATTGTGCGAGATTTTGTGATAGATTATCTAGCGGGAAACTACGGTAAGTGCGGAATTCGGCAAATTTTGAGAGCTAAGTATGGTGGACCATTGATCTGTAAGGGTTACAGAATTCACTTCAATTGTGGGTAAGGCATCAGAATGCAAGCTCCGTTACATTTTTCTTTCCAGAATTTTTCAGGACTTGACATAACCAATATTACATAGTTTTATATCATTTAACAAATAGGATTATTTGATAACAAAAAAAATACGGCTATATCGGTGCAGTCCGTGAACAAGCGACTTTGCGCCACGTTTTGGTTTGATTCCACTCAGAATATTAAGTATGACGTACGTGTAGTTCTTTAGGTTTTATGCGAGGGCGAACGAATCCCACGATAAAGGAGAAAATCATAATGTGAGATTGAGTTTTTCTAATTCAGCTTTTATGGTGTGGTATGGTTTACCGTGGGAGAGTCATGTGTGGTAACTGCCGCTGTGATAACTACCTTCACAGAAAACTTGCGTGAAACAACGCTGACATTGTATTTCGCAGAGTGAGTGAAGATATCGGAGGCCGAAACCCTTTTAGAAGGTCAATAACGCAACTGCAACATCAGGCAATCCGTCTGTTCGTTTGCCTCCCTTTGCCATAAAAAAAATTGAATATTTTCTTCCTAAGTCCAAAGTCTTCGTGCCACTAAAAGTCCCAGTATTTCACCTAACCCTATCTATCTCGCGGGCCATTCATCATGGCTGGGTGTTTGTGCCGCTGTTTGCCGTGCACTTAACTGGTAACACTCCTCCAACTATGATGAATAAGTTTTTGTCCCCATGTCCCCGATTTCTTGGATGAAACTGGAAATTAAGGAAAACAGTCTGTGTGTGACTTCAACAGTAACATGCTGTCACTTGTGAAAACACTATGTATGTGTTTAGTTTGGTTATAATAATTGATTGAAGTGGTCTTTGTGCTTATCATACAAGTAAGAACTGGGTGATACGTTACATCGCTAACTCACTACAATAAAAGTAAACACAACATGTGTTTCCTTTCTTTAAAATATTTTTATATTGCATAGGGGGATAAACGAGTAGATGGATGATAAGCGATTACCAACGGACACCCGCAACATCAGAGGAGTCGCAAGTGCGTTGCCCGTCTTTTGCCTCAAAAAGGGTTTGAGCCTCCGTTATCCTCACTCACTCGGCGAAACACAATGTGTGGTTTCACGCCGTTATTTTATAAGCAGTAAATACTGTAAGTATAGGTTAGTTGGTGAATAAATAAGTCAAAATATTATAAACAAAATGTTTTGAAGTTTTATTTTCCTAATAAGTTAAGTAATTGATATAAAAAATATATATATTAGATATGTACAACTTTTTTCTATAAATATAAATACACACAAATTGGTTCAGAAAGTAAAAAAAATACAGGTAGGTAGGTAGGTCTTTTATATGTTGGAACAATAGCTACTATGAGCTAACGGTTTTTTTTTTCAAATGCTCTTCTTATCACAAATACGAAAATTGATAAATGGCTGCGAGTTTACCGCATTACATTTACATTCAAATAAATTACACGCTAACCTGTGATAAGAAATTCCCTTCGAAGATCGTAGGGTTACAAATTATTTATGCACATTTTTCAGAACAATCCTGATGTTCTTGGCGATATCATTTATAACTCTGTTGACCTCAAACTGTAATAAGAGCGTGAATATATGTTAAGGTCACCCATAGATCATGGGCATACGTCTCAAAATAACAAATACAATAATAAACATACAATAAACGTATTTATTACATTATTTAGATTTTTATTTCAGATTGAGGGGAAATCAAATTATTTAATCAAAAACAAATTTATTTCATACACTTTTATAATTAAAATTCACGATAAAATAGTCCATAGTAAAAAGAAATAAGAATATATACTATTTCTACAACTTCCAAAGTAATTTGGTCGAAACAACAAGTCTTTTTTAAAGGCAAAGGTAGCAACTATTCGACCTACATGCGTACACGCAATTGTATTGTATTGAAACAATACAATGTTAAGGTTACGAATTGTGTTTGCTTACTCGACTTAATCGGAGGGAAGTCATGCTTTTGGTTGCTATGACGTAAGATCTCCTTAAAGATGCTTTGATGTTATCTTAAAACCTTGAAACCGTAACGTAATTGAAATACAAAATTAAGTTTGGTAATAGATTTAGTAATTAATTTTAAATTAACATAGCATACATACCATCACGCCAGTATTCCCCGAAGGGTTAGGCAGATGTATGCTACTAATCTCCCACAATTCGCCGGAATGTTTAGGTATCATGTCTTGCTGATCTGGTATCGTCGTGCGACAGGTCGTTGAGCTCCCTAAATAATGGTTGAGCTACACGATGCTGATGTATAGTATGCGAGCCGTCAGTTAGGACAGGTCAACTCAAAGCTGCTATGGCTCTTTCTTCAAAAGGTCTGTCCAGATTTTGCCCTACATCGTAAGACTCGCATAATATCTAATAATATTATTCTTGTAATATCAACTATTATTGTCTGGACTTTAAAAGAGACCCTGATTCTCTGAGTTTGATTCGGTGTTTCTTCTCAGAGGTCGTCAGTTAGGTAATGCCGGCGCCATCTAGTTCAAAAAAATGTAAAACATTGACTTGTAAAAGTGTCTTTAAAAGATCTATTTACAGAAATAAATATCATTTCATTTCATCATGTAAGGATCGAGCCTATTGCCATTATCCGGGCACATATCTCAAACTCCGAGTTGCTAATGAGAATTTCATAGAAAACCCAATAACACTGCTCGACCTGGGAATCAAACCCGGTACCTCTAGCGTAGCAGTCGCGCTTGGGGCCACTAGAATAAATTAAAATTAATTTATTAAATTTTAATATATTTATGTAGGTAACTATGTTTACGTTTCAAAGGTCCTTTCGGGATAAATAGTAAACATTTCAAAAGACGAATATTTCCGATGATTTACGAAATAAAGTTGTAACTTTTTTAAATAAAGCTATGCATGCCAACTGAAATAGAGTTGTACCCTTTATAAATCAAGTCATGCATGCCATACCAACAGCATGAAATAAAACTGTGATAGGTCCTGGGTTCGATTCTCAGGTCGACCAAAGTGTTATAGGGTTTCTCTATGAAATTCCCAGTAGCAGCTCGGAGTTTGGAATTTGTGATGGTTAATGGCAATAGGCTCGCCCCCTATTACATGGAACCTAAACATACCAGTTAACTGTGGGTGTATTTTAGTAAGCCCAACCCTTCTTCTTCTCCTTCTTCTAAGTGTAAGACTATTTTTGTTGCGATATTTAAATAGAATATTCAAGAAAGTTCAACAATTCTTAGTAAACAGATTATTAGTTATCACAACGGGTAGCCATTTGTACAGAATTTTTACCCAGTGAAGCTATAAGGTAGGATCGTTGAAACCGACATTGTTGGTTGTTAGACATAATATAAAATTGAAAAATGCGTTGCCGGCACGGGCGAAACGGCAAGAAATAATAATATCCTTGTGTAAGCTAACCAATCGTGACTTGAAGCTTTTGCCGACTAGTGACGTGCTCGCTAGATTATCGATAAGACTGCACAAAAATATGTATGCTACGATGTTTTAGATTTTTATGAAAAAGGAACGTTATTTTGAAAATAAAAACCCACTTTCCCAGCTCAAGAAAATAAAGAGGTATTTTTTTATTCCTGATAAGCTAACGTTTGACCATCATCGTCAGTTTGCCGGATATTTGCCCGACACTGCTATCTACGATGGAGCGCACTTGCCTTGAAACCAATTCTCTCGTGATTGAAAAAATTGATTTAGGCTACTAATATACTTATATTGCTACGATTCAGTTGCGTCTAACACGCATATATTTACAGTCATGGCACTCCTGTTCACGTATTAAACAACTAACTATATCCGAATCCGACTTTATATAAAAATAACGTAATTATACAATTTCACGACTAAACTCTTCCTCAATTTAAATTGTCTCGCCTAGTTTAGGAATTAGTATCTTTTTATATCACAGTTATATTAAACACTGTACCTATATCCGATATGTTTAATGTGAATTCATTTACCTATGACAAATTTATTTATTTATATCTTTTATGGGATAGGGGCAAACGAGCAGACGGATCGCTTTATGGTAAGCGATCACCGCCATCTATGAACACCCGCAACACCAGAGGAGTCACGAGTGCGTTGCTGGCCTTTATACTGTTTACTGACTTCTGCTCGCAACTTCGTCCGCGTGGAATGATGATATGTAGCCTATATCCTTCCTCAATAAATCGGCTATTTAAAACTGAAAGAATTTTTCAAATCGGACCAGTAGTTCCTGAGATTAACACGTTCAAGCAAACAAACAAACTCTTCAGCTTTATATTATATTAGTAATAGAAGTATAGATTAAACACGCGCAAAACTAACCGAGTCTGGTTATTATTGAAATAAAATATTCCATGTTATGTCACGGATTATATTATTAAAGAAGGGCTTACAAAACAGAGTCCTCTCATTACCTGTATAAAAAATACTTGAAATACTTCATATTTGTATCCTCATTACCAATGCTTCACGTAATCCGAATGCGGAACACAAACCCAAAAGATACACAATAAATGAGATTAATTCTATAATAGGATAACTTTCTGAACCCCTTTGTTAAACAAGGGTCACTACAATGGTATCTTTGGAAACCTGAACAAATCCTTTCTTATTTATTCGTGTATAAAAACTAAGATGCTTACATATTTACGTTACATTTCTAGTTTTGCGGGTCCAGTTTTTTCGGTAGGACAGTAATGAGCATGAGTTTACCCTTTCATTATTATGGTTAAGTGAAATATTTTACTGAAGGACTCATACATATATATGGATATGTATAAGCCTATTAGCCCAGTAAATAAGTGACTGAGTTTTTCATCTGTTTAATGCACTGCACACATTTTTGTTTTCAAATGTCGTCAAATGTGCATATAATATTGCGTTTGTAAACGCACTCACAATATATTGTAGTGTATTAGTTCCGTTCATAAAAGAAATCGAATTATAGTTTTATTTATGCATACATATATATACTGAAATCAGACCATCAATTGTCAAATCATGATATATTATGATGAGGTTACTATTCGACATAACCTCACAATTTCGATATCGATAATTCAATCACCATACACAACACTAAACGCTCGGAGCGATCAAATCGTATCCATACATTAAGAGCATTCATAGCTCGTAGAGGCCCTGTCGCTTAATGCAATTCATTGTACAAGGATCCTTGCAGCAGCCAGAATTACAAGACCCTCCACCGCTCCCGCAAATCAGTGACATCCGGTCTACAGGAACGGGAAAAGGTTCAACATAAGAGCTCAAGTTAAATTAGACATTGGATCGCTTGCATACATTTTGGCTTCTATAAGCTGGTCCCTCTAGCCCGTCTTGCTGCAAGTAAAATCAGGTTTTACGGGGCGCTATGGAGGAAAAGCAGAGATCAATACATTTTGGTCCCCGTCAGTCAGATGAAGCCTGCACAGTGCTTCGATTTACAAACTTAAAAGGATTGGCGTCGAGATTTTAAAATTTTAAGATTAAAAGTTGTTTATAGAATGCTTATGGACTGTGAGTGAAATGAAGACGTCCGCTACTCTATGGTAGATATATCTATTTAAAAAAATATTATCAGCTTTACTATATTGAGTTTTAAATGTAACTCAATATAGTAAAGCTGATAATGTTTTTTAAGTTAGTTGATCCTTAGCTAGTAAAAATATTGGTGATAAGTACTTATTTCTGTAATGGAAGGCATCTCTTTAGTTTAAAATATTGTTTACCTCTTAGATGTCTATATGGTATAAGAAAATAATACACTGCTCCCTTCGCTTCCAGAGCTACTAAACTTGTAAACGGGATTAAGGCCCACTTGCACCAAATTCTTAAATGTATTTATGTCATATTTAAACACAATTTTTCATAGAAATTACGTGTTTAAATACAATTTAAAATTACAAATTAAAATCGTCGTATTAAAAGAAGTTGCCTATTTATTTACGTGATATGTTAAAGATAGATCATTCTTTATATTTATTATTTTCTTGCTATCGTCACAATTGTTTACATCGAAAAAAGTACAAAAAAGGAAATAATAAAAATCATGTTATCGTTACTACGATTTCAAGGTACACACTAAATTAGACATAAAAATAAACATAAAATAACACAACGCCACAGGTAATGGGCCGTAAATAAAATAACTACACAACACACATTGGAAATCAATAAAAAAACAACTCAATAGGTCAATAAAAAAAAACTTATTTTGTCATATAAATCTTTTTGACGGACTCGAATAGTACGAACGAATGTTTTTTACCCCTGGAAAATCTTGCCAAGCAATTCTCAACTATAAATTTAACCCCATAGAGTTGATATTTTATTCTTAAACACTTTTTGTAACTTTGTAGTAGTTTTATGAAAACAGGCTGTTTTATGACCACCAGCCAAATGTCTAGGTGGTAAGATAGTGGGTTAAAATATCAGGCAATTTTCGACCTTCTGTAAATGTAGTAAGGTGGCGTTTTATTTTGTTAGTACATTATTAAGGGGTCGTTTGGTAGTCTCCATTGTCAATCAATAGATCTATTGCAAGAATGTAAGGATTCATTCAGTGACTTTGATGTGCGACGGCACAGAATATGAACTTAAGTATAAATGTCATGTATGAATAGTTTGAGGATATTATAGATGTCTGTTCAAGGGGAACGGAAGAGTGTAGTTCGTTTCTTTATAGGGTTTCTATGAATCATTCATGGTCTAACAGATTGTGGCCTTCGACATAACTCTCGAAGAAAGTAAGTCGGCTTGTACGAATGTACGTGCTGTGCCAATCTCTTTTTTTATAATGTAATGAAAAAAACCTATACATCAAACTGCATAGTTAATTAACATAACATACATACCATCACGCCTGTATTCCCCGAAGGGTTAGGCAGAGGCGTACTAATGTACACCCACAGTTCGCCGGTATGTTTAGGTCCCATGTAATAGGGGGCGAGCCTATTGCCATTAACCGGGCACAAATTCCTGAGCCGCTACTGGGAATTTAATCGAAAAACCCAATAACACTTTGCTCGACATGGGAATCGAACCCAGGACATCTAGCGTAGCAGTCGCGCTCAGGACCACTTAGCTAATGAGGCAGTTTAATGTGCATAGATAATTCTCAGCAAATATTTAAAACAAAGTTGTAAAACTTAATATTGATTGTTTATTTTAAAAAGAGTATCTATGGAGCTCTTCTATTTTTGGAACCGTGCAACTAGTTTTGACTTTTCATAAGAACCTTCTTTAATGGTCTAATTGAAATAAAACATTTTGACTTTGACTTGACATGTATAAGAGCATAATTATCATATTTGAGTTGATATTATAAGTGACGGAAGAATATAGAAAGCTAAATTATAAGATTTATCACATAGGTAAATGCCTAATGACAGCAGGCGTGATACAGTGGGGCGAGCCTATTGCCCTTAACAGAGCCGAAATCCAAATTACAAGGTGAGAATTTCATAGTAACATAGCATAACATACCATCACGCCGCAGTTCGGCAGAGGCGTACTAACGTACACCCACAGTCAGGGTCCCATGTAATGGGGGGCGAGCCTATTACTATTAACCGGGCCCAAATTCCAAACTCCGAGCTGCTACTGGGAATTTCATTCAGACACTTTGCTCGAGCTGGGAATCGAACCCAGGATCTCTAGTGCAGCAGTCGCGCTCAGGACCACTAGGCTAATGAGAAAGTCATATAGTATACTAGCTGTCCGGCCCGGCTCCGCCCGCTTTCCCGTAGGAATGAAGCATTTTCCCGCGGTAAAAAGTAGCATATGTTCATTAGGGATAATGTCGGCTTCTAATGGTAAAATAATTTTTCAATTCGGTCCAGTAGTTTCGAAGCCTATTCAATACAAATCAAATCTTTGTTCTTTATAATATTAGTGTAGATGTAGATAGTCATTTTCATAGAAAATTCCAGTAACACTTATCTCGACCTGGAAATTGAACCCAGGACCGAGCATACGACTAATGGATTCATTGTAGAACGACGCCTACGACGAACTAGACATCAAACCGAAAACCTGAACTTTCTGTTCATTGATTATTCCACCAATCTTTTTTCATGAAAGAATATAAATACCAAACTTTCCAACAAATATTACACGAACATTTTTGGACGTGCCAAAAATGCATTTAATGGAGGCCAAAGGGAGACCCTGGGGGTACCAGCCGATGGGGGGGCGTCTATTTGAGTATTAGTCAATGTAGCCGAGCGGGGGGCGTCGGCAAAAAACTCACATAATAAGAACATACCTCACGATAGATAAGTGCGGTCAACATTGGGTAATGTAGAGATAGCAGAAAAAATAGCTAGATTTCTTTTTACGATTTAATTTTACTCTTGGCACAAGAATGTCATAATATTCTGGTGAGTACAAGCAGCATCAGCAGCACTTTTTGGATTAGAAGGAGGTCAAATTTTAAACGCGTATAAACATTACATTTAGGAATTGTTTTTACGCGTTTGCAGATACCGGCTATAGGTTTGCCCATAATAATCTCTTACCGGTACATCAGTACCTACCTTTTACTACATAACCTCTGCCTAAACCTTACCGGGTAATACAGGTGTGATGATATAATATTGTGTTAATGTTTCTCACAATAAATATTATTATACAAATAAGATTTTATTATAAATGAGTTACACACCACTCACACACTCTGACATTATCTTGTAGCCATTCAAATAAGAGTAGTCAAATGAGCCATTCCATTCACTTACTTATGATCTAAGTATAATATAATAATAACATATCATCACGACATTCTCCGAAGGGTTAGGCAGATGTACCTACACTAAATATTTTACACACAAAGTTCGCGGGTATGTTTAGTGTCCCAAGGGGGCGAGCCTATTGTTAGGCTCTCCGAGGTGCTACTGATAATTTCATAGAAGAACTCGAACCCATGACCTCTAGCTTAGCTGTCGCACTTAGGGCCACTAGGCTATTGAGACATTCGTATAATATTATTTAAAATATTTTTTATTAAATTTAATACACAAATTATTATTTTTTTGCAAGCCGTACGGTAAGGTCCCCGCTGACCAAGCGAAGGGCGCGATCTAAAATAAGATATGTACGGGCGACCTGCGGACCGCATAAATACACCCAATATCAGCCTTTAGGGCTATGTATATTAGGTATATCTACTTTCTCTGCGGAAATAGGAAGTTATGCGGGTGGAAGCCCTTCAAAGTCAAATCTTTATTTGCTTCAAACATTGTAACAAAAACATATCTGTTCTAAAAATAAAACATTTAAAATCTATTGAGATTTTTTTCGTATCGTCATAAGTAATAGCTCTACATATTCAGATAGGTATATACTTAGATAAAAAAGTGATTAAAAATTCTAACTACAAATTAATGTACCTAATGATAATCATTTTGGATCTCTGAAAGGTTATTAAAGTCTGCCAAACTGCAATAGGCCAGCGCCTATTGCAGTTAATTTTGCTCCCATCGTGATTGTGTCTTGTGGGATTCTTTTAAAATAGAATCAACCTTTTGGAACCATGCAACTACAAGATTAAAGTTTCATGGATGTTGTTGTAAAATGCTTATTCGAAATGAAAACATTTGAATTTTGAACTTTATAGGGCGAAAAATCCTCTAGCATCGTATGGCGCCTGGTTAGGCTGTACCGAATAAAAACTGACTTACCTACCTTTAAGACTAATTTAGATATTCGCAAAGACCTCAATAGTGAGTCTATTTTACCTATTGTGTTACGTAACTGCTTCTAATATTAATACATAAGGATTACGACACTGTCCAAATTTTCATTTAAAAAGGCCTCATCTTTACGAAAGAAATATGATAATCTATTGAACCGCGGGTCGAGTCGTGATCTCGATATAATCGCCATACATCTCGATAGATCGTATCGATTTAAAGCATCGATTTGAAATCGGTCGACCTTGATATTGATGAGCCGTAAAGATCCCGATTTTAGATTAATGCTTAACAATACTGTTTTTAGTCGCATTAAAATTCTTTTGTGGTTTTTAAATTATGTTTCTGGGACAATAATAAGTTATTTGAATCACTAATAGGCGTAGATGGCATCGAAAGATCGTTGAAAAACTTATCTTTAAGCAGTTTTCAAAGTAACTCAATGAAAATTCCGGTAATCTAAAGCTTTAAATAAACAGCGAATATAAGGTACCAAATTCATCAGTTCTTTCATATCTTGATGACATCTACTCGTAACGCCTGATGGTATAAGCTGAAACTGCACCTGATGGACGCCAGCAACACCATCACTTAAGTCCACAACTTAATAAACAAAAATGGTTTTAAATTAGTTAGAATAATTATTTGAAAGTACGTCTGTGGACTCTATCGGGTGACTAGAAAGAAAAAAAAAGGGTTTATTGACACAGCCAAGGACTGAGTATAATAACATAAAAAAAAATATTACTTTATAAAATAAACCACAAATAAAATAAAATATACTGTGCCCAATGGCTGAGCCAAATAGGTCCAGTTCAGCTTACCGCTCCAGTGAACTGCCTGGCGCTAGCTGACTGATTCTCTCAGACGCTTGTAAGGCATAACAATCTATTGAAATCTAGAATTCTGACATGAATAATACTCTTTTTTTAAGAATAAGAAAGCTAGAAATCTTAACCATCCCAATCAGACATGATTACTAACGAGGAAGCGTTTAAAATAATCAAAAAGTTGAAAGGTAAAAAGATTCTCGTCAAGCGGTACGGTACAATTAGCGGCAGTGTGTAATTATCTTAAAAAAAGAGGTTTGAGATGGCCATTACAATGGCTAGTCGTGACACGCGCTTGGCTTCGGACACGACGGCTACGCGACACGCTGGCTCGGAACTCGAAGATGCAGGTACGGATTCGACGATGTAAACAGAAATATATATTATACATTGTTACTTCTCATTTGCGCACCCAACTACCTACCATAGTGTTGCCACGATGTATATAAATAACATGTTGATATATCTTATTTTTAGGTACTTTACAGCATCCAAGTTCAGTGCAGTGAAAGCCTAGTGATATGTATATGACTATTGCACTGCCAAGTAAAAAGTCTCGAGTATAAATGAAACACGTGGGAGAGCCATGCTTCGGTACGAATGGGCCGGCTCGACTGGAGTTATACCACGGCCTCACAGAAAACCAGCGTGAAACAACGCTTGCGTTGTGTTTCGCCGAGTGAGTGTGGTTACCGGAGGCCCAAACCCTTTTAAAAGGTGGGAACGCACTTGTGACTCCTCTGGTGTGGCGGGTGTCCATGGGCGGCGGTTATCGCTTAGGTGATACGACTGCTCGTTTGCCCCCTATCCTATAAAAAAACACACGCAGCTCTGACATTTCGAAGTCATATGCGTAGTTAATTATCACGCGCTTAAACGATGAAGGTAAGTTGCATTTCTGAGAGATTTTCTCGTCGGCGTGTGAAGTCTGCCAACCCGTATTAGGCTAGCGTGGTGGACTATAGCCTAATCCCTCTCATTGTGAGAAGAGACCCGTGCCTAGCAGTGGGATAGTTAATGGGTTGATTGTGACAACATCCATGGTCAAGGCTGGTATGTGATTCTGGTTTTGTTTCCCAAGTCTGGCCATCAAGCGTAAGCCTACTATGAATAAAAAAAAGGTGGAGCTGTGTAACATAGGTACTGATTTCTAACACTAACACGAATATTAGACATTGAAATAAAACAAAAGTAACTAACTCCGAGCTGCTACTGGGAATTTCATAGAAAAATCCAATAACACTTTGCATGACCTGGGAATCGAACCCAAGACCTCTAGCGTAGCAGTCGCGCTCTAGACCACTTGGCTAATGAGGCAGTTTTTATTTATTTAAATATAAATTCTGATATTTCAGCTGTTTGCACAGTTTGCGAGTTTGCGAGACATTGAATTTTTCATCATAACATACCATCACGCCTGTATTCCCCGAAGGGATAGGCAGAGGCGTACTAATGTACACCCACAGTTCGCCGGTATGTTTAGGTCCCATGTAATAGGGGGCGAGCCTATTGCCATTAACCGGGCACAAATTCCTAACTCCGAGCTGCTACTGGGAATTTCATAGAAAAACCCAATATGTATAGGTCTTGGGTTCGATTCCCAGGTCGAGCAAAGTGTTGCTCGACCTGGGAATCAAACCCAAGACCTCTAGCGTAGCAGTCGCAGTCAGGACCACAAGGCTAATGAGGCAGTTAAGTTGATATAAAACTACTTTTTACAGACTTTATCACGGTATATTGATATTATTTAATTCCCGACGTTTCGGATCCTTTACATCATCCTTGGTCATCATGGATGCTGTAAAAAGTAGTTTTATTTGAAGGTGGAGCTGTGTTATCAGTTTGGATAATATTTGTGTCATGAATTTGGATCGGTGTTATATTAAATTAATTAATTAAAAAACTGATTAATTTAAATATAAATTCTGATATTTCAGCTGTCAGGCCCCACAATAATTGCGAGACATTGAATTTTTCATCATTAGGTAAACACATGTTTTATTTTAACTTTGTAAACAAGAAAAAACAAAAACTAAACAACAATAATGTAAGTCCGGTCCACGATTAGAATAGATACAATCGACAAGAGAATTATTAAGTCATTATAAGTACGTACAGGTCACAACTTTGTATTTATCAAAGAGTTCGATCGTAAATGAAGCATTGTGTTCGTAATGTGTGTCGCTAGGCGGTATAATACTGGGCTTGGTCAACAAAATTCTAGCCTTTCTTAAATACATCTTACAAATAAAACAAACAAAGAAAAACTGTAATAATGGTGGACATAATAAGTGACATTAGTATCAAAGCAGCCATTTTAAATATTGTAAATTTAAACTACAGTTATGGTGGACTTAATAAGTGACATTAGTATCAAAGCAGCCATTTTAAATATTGTCAATTTTTGTCTTTTTTTTTAATTTTTTTTTTATTATTCTGGATAGGCCTACGCTTAGTCGCCAGTTCACCTGATTAAGCAACACTGCGACCTACGATGGTTTCGGTGAATAGACCTTTTAGAAACTGTTTTTTTTAGGCATAACATACTATCACGCCTGTATTCCCGCAAGGATTAAGCACAGGTGTACTAAGCTACACGCACAGTTCGAGGGTATGTTTAAGTCCTATGTGTGGGGGGGCGAACCTGTTGCCATTAACCGGGCACAAATTTCAAACTCTGAGTTGCTACTGAGAATTTCATAGAAAAATTCAAGCAAAGTGTGCTCGACCTGGGAACCAAACTCAAGACCACTAGGGTAGCAGTCGCACTTTGGACCACTAGACTAACGAGACAGATTTTTTAAACTAGAGGGGGATATGCCCTATCTGAAAACCAGCGCAACCATTATGTTTTACCCAATGTCGCAGCATTATGCTGAGCTTATCTGGCCGCGCGCAGGGTCGCTCTTTTGTTTATTTTTAATTAATGTATGTGTGAGTAATATGTGAGTCTAGAATAAAAAGTTTTCTTTTCTTTCTTTCTTTCTTTCTATTTGGTTCTGCTTTGGGTATCGAACCTAAGATGAAAACCAATAAGCCTCCTTATACAGTCTCTAAAGATGTTACCGTAAACAAAAAAGCTCAGGGGTCTCAAAACGTTTTAATTAGATGGATTAAATGTAGCTTCGTACTCGTAATTAATTAATTTTTAATTTAGCTGTCTGAGTGCTTAGTTAATTATTCAATTAGATAATGCGTCATATGTCTATGTATATACAATTATATTCTGACATTAATTTGGGAATAGATTACATAACAATTAATTCGAAGACGTAGAAGGGTTTGTTAACAACTAGTCGGTTTCTGCTCAAGAGTCCCGCGGGTTTGTTTCCCGTACGGTACTAAATATTTTTACAGCCTACAGGTAGTGTGATGATTTATCTTTCTGATTATTTCTGTTTATAAACCCATAAAAATGTTGGAATTAAAAAAAGGTAAATATTATCATCATCATCATCAGCCTATACTAGTCCACTGCTGGACGTAGGCCTCCCCCAATGTGCGCCATTTCGCCCTATCCTCGACTTGTCGCATCCAGCTTCGCAAATCATCACTCCATCCTGCCGGAGGGCCATTATATTATAATAATTACTAATTAAAACTGTATCATTAGTCTAGTAGTCTGAAATGTGTCTTTTGCGCTTGAGGTCCTGGATTCGACTTCCAGGTCAATCAAATTATTATTGAGATTTTTTACGAAATTCTCAGTAGCAGCTTAGAGTTTTAAATTTGTGGTTGTACGTAGCTTTTTCGGGGAATACAGGCGTGATGGTATGTATGGTGGTATGGTATGTTTTTAAATTGTAAACATAAATAATTATAACTTATATAGGCCTTCATGAAATAAATTATGAGGCTGTTTAGAAATTCACATATTTTTTTTTTATAAATAGACACCATGTCACATTACCATAATTTATAATAATGATAATTGAATCAGTGATGATATCAGCTGCCGGATGCCCCATATGAGCTGAAAATGTCAATCGAGTCATAATAATAAGCTATTAGTGAGCGATTGAATGGTAAAACCATAATTATTGTGCTATAAATTATATTAAATACTGGATATTATAACTAACTAGCTTTTGCCTGCGGCTTCGCTCACCTGAAGCTATAGTAGGATTAGAAATGGATTCCAAAAATAATTGAATAAAAACCAACAGTGATGATCTCTTCTTTGTATGGGCGTACATCAGAGAGGTCAAGCTGTATCTCAGGATCAGTTTAATTAATTGAGATAAGAGGTTCATCAGTTTTTAATTAAAATCTATTCAGTAATTTTTGCTCCAACCTGTAAAAAACATAGCTTTTTTAGAATTTTAAAATATAAAAAAAAATTTACACAATGCGATGCGCAGATATAATTAATATTTTATCTCATCAATGCTCATTACTATATAAAAGGACGAAAGAATAAGACAACAACCCAAGGTAATAAATAAACCCTGTATCGTGGAGTAAGTACTGCGAATCACTACTTAGTAGTAGTGATTATAAAACAAAGTCGTTTCCCGCTGTCTGTCCCTATGTATGCTTAGATCTTTTAAACTACGCAACGGATTTTGATGCGGTTTTTTTTAATAGATAGAGTGATTCATGAGGAAGGTTTTAAGCTATATAACATAACGCTACGACTCTTAGGGACGGGGCAGCTCGGGTGAAACCGCGGGCGGGTCGCTAGTGTATAATAAAAATTGGAGGTAAATACAGATTTTAATCCCTCTCGCGAGATCTCGCGAAATCCAAATATTGTGAATTGTTATACTGCTTATAATTTGCCTTATTTTTCGGTTGATTATGATTTATCGAAATTTAATATTGGTTAAGTTAAGTTACCGTATGTATCGTAGGTACGCAAAATATGCGCTTTGTCATGGAGTTTTGGAAATAGCCCGCTATGCCAAGAAAAGAAAGCTGCTTCATTATTCTAGTGGTCCCAAGGGCAACTGCTACTCTAGATATCCTGGCTTCGATTCCCAGGTAAAGCAATGTTATATTGGCTTTTCTTATATATATATACATGAGACCTAAAACCATGTTATTTCTTTACGCGACCGAATCAGAAATGAGGAGATCAATTTGCCGACATAACTGGATTTCCAAGCTTAAGTAGCAGTGGGCAGCGCAGATAGCTCGTAGAACTGATGGCCGCTGGGGTAGAAAGGTTTTCGGGTGGAGACCACGCACCGGAAAATGCAGTGTGGAACGACCTCCAACGAGATGGATGGAAGGTAGCTGGGAGGCGTTGGATGCAGGCGGCATACAACAGGTCCTTGTGGAAGCCTTTTGGGGGAGGCCATTGTTCAGCAGTAGACGTCTTTTGACTGCTAAGATGATGATGACATGAGGCTTCCACATCCAATTACCGGGCAAAACCATTACTCTAATTACTTACTGCTTGTCAGGCTTCTCGAACTGGTGACAACTAACCATTTCGCTGTTGTATTTTTTTAAAACGTGCTCCTACAGAATGCTGTTAATAAAATATTTTTGACACAACGCATTTTTGAAGCTTCAGAAAACATTAAAGACTCATCGCCAAGGGACAGTACCATCCGAAAAATTCACAAAAAGAGTAATGATTGACGGGAAAATCGTCCCGAATTCCATGCACAATGCCTTAATTTAAGATTCTCTTTCATAAATATAAATCGTTACAATTTTTGTGGAATTTTAAACGTAACAAGTACACAGTGTTTCGCTTGATTTTTTCCTGGACAAAAAAAAATAACTGTTACATTTGCATGAATTACGTAATTTATATCTTTTCCGCGTCCATTGGCATTCAGGTGGTGTACAAATTTAACAATCACGCCATTTCAGTGTTAACAATTTCTTTACTACGCATTCTTTTCGAAAATTAAGGGGAGAACAGTAAAAATGTTTGGGTGGTTTTTGCATTAACTTTGTGCAATTACGATGAAGTAGGGACATAAAAACTGCAAAGGCTGCACAGTGAGCGTGCAGTTCAAACCTTAAGTTAAAGCCAAGTCCAGCTAGTTGTAGGTGTTAATTTTTTATAACTTAACTGTCATTTAAGCTCTTTAAAAAAGCTTCAATTATTTATAAACTTGAGTAATATATCTATCATGAAGAAGAATTTGAAACCTATTACAGCTTTGCATGATAATGATGTAGTGTATTTCTTAGAGAACAAGTCTAAGTTTGAACAGTTGGATCATAAATATTTTAACATCACATCCAAGTCATTAAACTCTTTGTTAGAAAACGATCCAATCGATCCGATCCAAAAACCCTCTAAACTCATGACCAAATAAGACATTAAAAATTGCAGTTATTTTGGTGAAGGAAAAACTGACTGCGGGCTGGATTCGAACCTGCGTCTTCTGTATAATATAACAAACGCTATGACCAACTAAGCTCCTCCCAGATTAGTAGAATTCGCCGTCCAAGGCACGCTCTATCTTACCCTGATGACCCTATAACAGTCCTACAAGAGTCCAATAAAGAGACTAGCACACTACACAAACGCCGCCCGATTTACCGTCCTCGCCGGCGAGGCCCGTCGCGAAGACCCAGTAATGGTAACCCCCCCCGACCCTTGCTCGAGCCGGCCCGCGCCGAGCCAGTAGCTTTAAATTAGTCCCTAATAATAATTTAAACCAGATCCAGCCGTCCCTAGCTGCCCCCCCCAGCAACGCCCTAAGCCGAGGCCCGTGTCCCGCAGGGGACGCCCTTAGCTGCTGTTGCTTAATTTTAAGTTGCTCCTGGCTGGAGGCATTCGGTGCCTCGCCACCAAGTTCGGTTACGCTGTTAAGATTCCCTGAATCAACAGCTAATGTCCATATAAAAAAAAAAAAAAAAAAACCAACTAAGCTCCTGTGCAAAAAAAATACTAAGACTCACTTTTTTCGTGCCGAAATTACCCCGTAATCTAGCAAATTTTAAAATAATGATAATCATCATAATTATGTCTTAGTCTGTTTGACACCCATGGCTGCTACCACCAATTGTCATTTCAGTTTGCTAATTTTTATAATTTTTTTACACGATTTACTCTACTGAAGATTTTTTCTTTATGTAGTGGATATGATTATATAAATAGAACTGAATCTCGATACCTAACAATACCTCCCCGGGTCAGAGAGGGTTTTCTTAACACATTGTATAGTCTAAATACACCGTACAACTTTTTTACCCCTGGCAATATTTTAAGCAATTACGAAATAATATAGAAAAAGTACCAACTCGCTTATTATAATTACAATTTTAGATTGCTTGCCGTTAAAAAATAATAATAGTTCATTAGTACCGACAGACGTTTATTCAAACTTTGAATCTTTAATTAAATGCTAGAATTTGCTTTCGCGAATTTTCCTTCTAATTTTATATTGAAATTAAATGAGAATTGTAATAACGTGTAATTTGTATTATAATACTTTTTAATTTAGCTTTCACTGAGAATTTCAAGAAAACTCTATTTCTTTATTTGTACACAACCTTATATTTTTTATCACGTTTTGAATGTAAAATTATAGATCTCGGGTAGAAATCCCCAGGAGAATTACATAATTATGTTAGTAAGACTGAAATTTGAATTGAGAAGAATTTTCTTAGATGTTTTTTTATGGGATAGCGGGCAAACGAGCAGACGGATCGCCTGATGGTAAGCGATCACGCCTCCAATCCCCAAAGGGTTATGCCAAGGTGTCCCTCACAGTTCGCCTGTATATTTAGGTCGCATGTCGTGGGATCAATGGGGTCGAGCCTATTGCCATCAATCGGCCAGAAATACCAAATTCCGAGCTGCTACTGAGAAATCCAGTAACACTCCTGAGAATCGAACCCAGGACCTCTAGCGTAAAAGTCACGCTTGAGACTACTAGATAATGAGGCAGTCGCCCTTTCAAAATATCTATAAAAATATATAAAGCTAATCCGCATAGAACAGGGGACAGGGGTAACAAGACGTGGTGAGCATGTTTTTATAAGGACAATCAGATAATATTATAACAAGCTTATAACTTTGTAATTTTTCGTGATTCAGTTTTGAGATTTTGTACATAGATTCATAACATAACATACCATCACGCCTGTATTCCCCGAAGGGTTAGGCAGAGTAATAGGGGGCGAGCCTATTGCCATTAACCGGGCACAAATTCCTAACTCCGAGCTGCTACTGGGAATTTCATAGAAAAACCCAATAACACTGCTCGTCCTGGGAATCGAACCTAGGACCTCTAGTGTAGCAGTCGCGCTCAGGACCACTTGGCTAATGAGGCAGTTAGTAGAGTAAGTACATAGATTCTTTACACAAAAATACTAGATATGTGTCTCGGGTTTTGCATAATCTATATACTAATATATAAAGCTGAAGAGTTTGTTTGTTTGCTTGAACGCGCTAATCTCAGGAACTACTGGACCGATTTGAAAAAATATTTCAATGTTAGATAGCCCATTTATTGAGGAAGGCTATAAGCTATATATCATCACGCTACGCGGACGAAGTCGCGGGCATAAGCTAGTATATACTAAAAAGGTTGTATAATAAGTATTGAAATTTTTTAATTCAAAACGAGTTTTATATATCTCGAATTTTATTACAGACCACCGCACACGACTGACAGGTACTCTATCCACTAGAACTGATGGAAGTGTAAGAGGAAATTATATTAAAATCTAATATATCGACCAACAAACCAAACATGGTGGTTTCCGTTTATGGTGGACCACCCTGCCGCTTCCCATCCCTGTCATGGGAGATGATTGAAGTACTGTAAACTCGTATAGACAACAAAATGTATTTGAATTTGTGTGGGCTCGCTCCAACTACGGTTTACCATGTGCATCTGCGGATTCTGATGCTAATAATATTTTTAATTGATCATCAATGTCATTTTGACATTTAAGTACATTGATTTTAATTCAACATTAAGCAAATAAATATTAACTAAAACTACTTTTTACAGTATACGTAAAAAAAACTAAAACCTATTACAATATGATACTTACACTATTTACATAAAATTAATATATACTAGCTTCTGCCCGCGGCTTCGCCCCCGTGGAATTCGGTCTGGCATCACATCCCACGGATATAAATAAAAAGTACATAAAAAGTCCTATGTCCGTCTCCTGGTTCTAAGCTACCTCTCCACCAATTTTCAGCCAAATCGGTTCAGCCGTTCTTAAGTTATAAATTGAGTAACTAACACGACTTTCTTTTATATATATAGATAGATATATTATATAAACTAAAACTAAAAGACTGAGGCGCGGCTAAGCGTCAAAGTATTCATCGGCATCACTGTCGTCTGGTGAATGGAAAATGAAAATGAAAATGAATGGCAATGCTTATACGCTCCCCTAGAAACAAACCAGCCCTCTGGTCATGCGAATTGTCGACTAGTCTCCTTGAAAGTTTCTTTTAATTTATATGCCAGCCTCAATGGTTTATTTGTCTTAATGTAAGCAGTTCGAAGTTTGGAAATCTGCACGCCTAAGAGATTTTGTTGACGGCGTGTGTCTGCCAATCTACCTCAGGCAAATGTTAATGTACAGTCGACAAAAGATTTAAGTATACAGGCAGCTAACGACATCTGTGTTTTGACAGTGGAATAATGTATCACGCAATATTATGTCAAAATGCAGGGTTGTTCGCTGTTACATACCCTTTAACGGATAATTATTTATTATGTAGTCTATTTTAAGGCATTAGTCTTAAAAGAGATTTAGTGGAGAGGGAAAGAAGAGAAGAGAAGTGTCTCCACCCATGCCCAGAAGTGGAACAGTAAATGATGTAGATGATAATGAATAGATGTTGCTAACGGACGGAGAAGTTGAAAAGAAAATCTAAATTAAAAGAGAAATTCAACATTGCCGCTGCCTGTGATGTCGAATTTCTCACACATTATCGGTAGCTTAGTTTCCTAAAGCGTCCAGGGTGTTTAACTAGTCTTCTAGATTCCTTGGCGCTTAAAATTCTTTTTACAAAAGATACCCTTGTTTTTACAAAAAAAAAACTTTTCCAGTAATAATTTTATATCTTTAAAAAGAACAAGAGCTGGAATTAGTTGATAAGTAAGTAAAGTGTCTTCAGTTAAAGATAACAAACTATACTGTTCTAAATCTGACCACACTAGAAGTCTTAGGTATAGAAGATTACAATTTCAATAGTAATGATAGGTTAGTGGCAGCGCGCGCTCTACTTACGTGCACTCTGTATTTATATCGGGTGACTTGCGTGGGAAACAATAATGTGCAGTAATTTATGCATGCATGCATAAAAATTATGAAATTATGACGTTACTGCTGTTTGAAGGTTAAATATATTTTGTTTTTCATCCTACTTCCTATCCTATCCTACTTCCTACTAATATTATAAATGCGAAAGTTTGTGAGGATGGATGGAAGGATGGATGGATGGATGTTTGTTACTCTTTCACGCCAGAACGGCTGAACGGATCTGGATAAAATTTGGCACAGAGATAGATTATAGTTTGGAATAACACATGGGCTATCTTTTATCTGAAGTTCACGCAGACGAAGTCGCGGGCTGAAGCTAGTATTATAAATGTGAAAGTTTGTGAGGATGGATGGATGGATTGATGTTTGTTACTCTTTCACGCCAGAACGGCTGAACGGATCTGGATGAAATTTGGCACAGAGATAGATTATAGTCTGGAATAACACATGGGCTACTTTTTATCTGAAGTCCACGCAGACGAAGTCTGCAGAAGCTAGTTTAATTTTTTTTATGGAGTAGATGGCAAATGATCCGACGGATCTCCTGATGGTAAGTGACTACCGCCGCCCATGGACAACCGCAACACCAGAAGAGTCGCAAGTGCGTTTACGTTACGTTACGTGAAATCACCTTTTAAAATAGTTTGGGCTCCGGTATCCTCACTCACTCAGCGAAACACAACGTAAGCGTTGTTTCACGCCGGTTTTCTGTGAGACCGTGGACTCACTCCTAGCGAGCCAGCCCATCCGTGCCGAAGCATGGCTCTCCCACATTAATCCGCCGTAGGATTTTCTCCTGTATCGTATAGTTAGTTACTTAAATATCAGAAAAACTCTATTTTGTGGGTGTGATTCCAATCCGTGACGGACAAGTTGTTGATCGTTCGATTATTGCCCCATTTGTATTGTAAACTTTTATTAAAGAAACATAAACATAACATCATTATTTTCATACACAAAATTATGCCAACTTATTTATTCAAAGAAGAAAAATTATAGCGAAAAATTTTGTTAAAGCTCTACGAAATTATACAGGATTTTAATTTTGCAGATTTATTAGGGCCATGTGCACCAACTTCTGAAATATGTTTAAATTGAATTTAAACACAAAATGACAATAGAAAATTGTGTTTAAATACAAATTAAACACATTAAAGAAGTTGGTGCAAGTGGGCCTTAATTTAAAAAACTTAAATGTAATAATGCTCAAACATTTATTCAATTCTAAAGTAAAAGCAATGACCGAAACAAAAGAGAAATCAATTCGATTTTCAAAAATTTTGCAACTTTCTAAGTACGAATTACTAAAGTAGAGCTGAGACATTCTGCAAGGAATTCTCCGCGTCATAAAAACGAAAACGAAAGCTCTTTCCTAAATTAGCTGTAACGATTCACACGTGTAAACCATCGCACACTGACGATTCAATCGTTTGCAATCACACAACACCATGCAAGGACAATAAAAATAATTTTAAACGCATCATAAAATTCCGAAATCGAATTTCAAAGAAATTTTCAAACAAAGATTCCGAAAATATTATTTTTACGAGTACAAAAGTATAATACAAGTTTATACTGCGTATTCTCCTGTCGGTCATAAGGCGGTATTAGCGCGATAATTTACGATAATTTTTGGCATTTATCGTTCTATGTCAACTGCGGGTCGATGAGTTTTTATGCGCGGGCGCGTTGTGAATCATTCGCGGGACAAAGATTATTTTGCAGAGGTGTTAGGTACTTTTATGATCTTAATAAATAAAGGTTCTAATAAAATGTCTATGGTTAATAGCGACATTCGATTGAAGAAAGGACACAATCAAATTCTGCATTTCCGGGCTGCGAGTTCAATTTTCTCACCCATCATATTATATTTGCAACCACACAAATATTTTTTCTGGTCTTGTAGTTGGGATTTTATGGTAACTCGCTATAAAAATACTTCATATTTTTAAGCTTTAAACATTGTACCAAACAGGGTGACTTCAAAATGTAAAAAATATATATTATTTTCAGTGACAATATAGATATTATTATTTGGCTTAGCAATTTACATTAAAACAAGGTTTTAAATTAGTAGCACGTTTTTGTGTAGTTACGTGAAATTTAGGAGAAAAAATGCCTGAAATGTTGCATTTACAAAGCTCTCAGTCGACATGGCAATGTTCGAATCGCCTCTACAATTTTTTTTACTCTGTGCCATAAGCTTTCAAAACATGAGATTAATCCATGTCAGTGTAACCTCTACAATGTGCGCGGTAAACTTTACGACATGGCTGTATTCGGAAAAAGTCAAAATTATTAAAAAAAATGTGAAATTTATTCGAAAAAAGTTGAATTTATTCGACTTTTATGCCTAACAGCTTTTGTAAGGGTACTTTAATTGTAAACTTGATATACGCACAAAGTAACCCACCTTAAGGATATATAAAAATGCAAGCTGTATTGTCAAATATAGATATGTTTTTCTTTTTAATAAAGTAACACAATAAAAACATATGACTTTTGTAGATGTAAATAAATTGGATTTATTTCTTTTTTTTATTCTTTAACTAATAATTGTTTCATTCAAGATTAGAGATATTGTTATGAAACCTTTGCTCATTAATTATCCAGATTATATATTATGTCTGTAAAACAGTTTGAATTTGGTTTTTAGACTATAAAGTTACATAATTATAGTATCGTGTCATTTTAATCTTTACTACTAATATATAAAGCTGAAGAGTTTGTTTGTTTGTTTGCTTGAACGCGCTAATCTCAGAAAGTAATGGTCCGATTTGAAAAATTCTTTCAGTGTTAGATAGTCCATTTATTGAGGAAGGCTCTATAGCCTTCCGTAACTCTAGCGTAATGATAAATAGCCTATGCTATATATCATCACGCTACGCGGGCGAAGTCGCGAGCAGAAGCTAGTATTTTATTTATTAAGACGAAATACACCATTTTCAAGATATTTGTTTATAACTGTATTTTAAAGCTATATAAAATTTGCCACAAAGCAGCTGTTACCCCATAAACTTTCATTCCTCCACATTATCACTTCACGCTCGTAACTCCACGAGTTATCCAATGCCACATTATCTAATTGTAGGGATCTGTTGTGTTTACATTTTTATTGTTACACACTGTACAATTTATGACTGGGCCTTATCATTAAGCTTGACGGCTGAATACATGGTTGGTGGCTGTCGTAAATTATGATTTGCTAGGTTAAGTTCGAATGACGGTTTCTTTGGCATGAGGGGAGCGTTGGTGCATTGAACAGCAGATCTTGGGACTCATTTGCAATAAAATATTTTATCGATAGAGAAGACAATCAAGTGACTTGTTAAACATTCCGGGCCTCACAAAGATTAAAGTCTTCGTGGCACTTGTTTGGTAGTCTTTCTCCGTTTACAAGTGTTCACAATCACAAATCAATCTGCAATGAAATTCAATTCACGTGGGAGAGCCATGCTTCGGCATGAATGGGCCGGCTCGACCGGAGTGATACCACGGCTTCACAGAAAACCGGCGTGAAACAACTGGCGTTGTGTTTCGCCGAGTGAGGTTACCGGAGGCCCAAACCCTTTTAAAAGGTGGGCAACGCACTTGTGACTCCTCTGGTGTTGCGGGTGTCCATAGCCCCATTTGACCCCCTATACCATAAAAAAACACAATTTGGAATGTGTGTTGTTAGTGTCATTTTTGACCATTTTAAAGTAGGCATTAGAATATAGCGCACCGAATTAGCAACCTGAAGTGGCAGTGGGCTGGCCATATCTGTAGAAGAACAACCACTGGAGTAGATGTGTTCTTGAGTGGAGACCGCGACTCGGCAAACGTAGCGTAGGACGCTCTGGCAAGATGGAGTGATGATTTGCGAAAGGCTGCCGGCAGTAGCTGGATGCGACAAGCCGAGGACAGGGTGAAATGGCGCACATTGGGGGAGGCCTACGTCCAGCAGTGGACTAGTATAGGCTGATGATGATGATATATTAATATAGTAATGGTCTAATAGAAATAAAACATTGGACATTGAGAAGATAATTTTATCGCACTTAGTAGCAATATACAGTTGTCTTAATTTCTAAGCTTTGAGCTTTGAGAAAACAATTTGACTATTTCTCTACGCGCTCAATTTCATCATTAAACATAATAGGTCCTAAATGTTAATGTATGATTCTTCGCCCTTCGGTTCATGGTTACCAAGTATAAAAACAAACATAAACGTTCAATATACAATCTAATTTCAACCCTGACACCGAGCTTTAAGAGTCAAAGCTACTGCATTTAGGCTTTGTGAAAGTACGCGAATACTATGTTATCGCATGCGGGTAAACTGTTCAAATTGAAACCTTATTATATTGTAATAAGTACAAACATAACAGCAAGAATATAATTGGAAAATCAAGCAAGGACACTAGTATTGGCAAGAGGTATAACAAAATAATTGTTAGATTGTTTGTACTGTATGCCTATGTTACCGGAAATAAGGATGAATCAGTATTTTTTTAGATTTCCTATAAAAGAAAGATATATGCGTTTCTCAAATTGAATTCAATGAAACCTAAATCAAAGAAAAAATAGAAGTACAAGACGGAATGGATGGGAAGAGTACTTGATCCACAAAACGCTTCTGGATCTACTAATAATGTTGGTTAATTTGGGCTGAAATTGCTGTACGCAAGTGTCATTGACGACACGTTAGCAGTTCACACGTAGTTGTGGGTTCGAACCCCACACAGAGCAAATATTTGTATTAACTTACATTTGCTATAAAGTCCCAGAATATTTACGAATAGCGGCATTGTAGGACACCCTTGCCTAATAAGATTTCAGAATAAGGAGTACATTTCCCAGACATTATCCAAAATGTCTTAATACATACATTTCCAAACACATTAACATTGACATACACATAATAACAAATCTGTGGATTATTTCTATATTACCCTAGTTATAAACGCAGTTTGGTTTGTATTATCTTTTAGTGTAACATTTACATATTGATTGCCTATTTTTAGGCACGGGATTTGAATGAATAGTAAGACTATAAAATAGTAATATAATGAGGTGTAGGAATCGTACTCACGAACCCTAGCGTAGCATATCGAAAACTCAGAAAGTTACTAGTACAGTCTAGAATATTCTAGATTAATGCTAAATGTCTGCGACCTCGGGACAGGGCAGGTATGTCCGACTCGTACCGTAAAAACCGTATACTTGACCATGACAAGCTGTGAACCTGCAATCGCTGGATTCCTTCAATAGACAACGCCGACATACCATCACGCCTATATTCCCCTAATGGTTAGGCAGAGGCGCACTTATGTACACCAACAGTTCGCCGGTATGTTTAGGTCCCATGTAATAGGGGGCGAGCCTATTGCCATAATCCGGGCACAATTTCCAAACTGGGGATGTACAATCTCTTGTTAAAATGCACAACTCTTTATAATGAATGATATTTAAATAAAATATCGTTAGTTCAGAAACTGCATAGTGTCTTGTCCAAATAATACTTGAATAAAATTGTATAAGCTGAATGAACTAGTGTAAAGTGATATTGTTACCGAGTATAGAATTATGAAAACGCACTGCTTACTTGATTGCTCAACGCAAACTGATTTTATTAATAAAGGAAGCGTTCTTGTTGCGTAAAAATTACAGGGAATTTCATGGCAGAACCGGTAATCGAACCCAAGACCTCTAGCGTAGTAGTCGCGCTCAGGACCACTGGGCTATCGAGGCCATGGTGTGCGTGTAAAAAGCACAAACTTTACCTACCCTACGAAGGATTTCTTGTAAGCTTACAACCGCCTAGTGTTGCAATACAACAATAATAATTATTAATGTAGCATGAATATTAATTAAGCACTAGCATTGTTTCAAGTACGTACGTGATTATTGAATTAGTCTGCATAATTTATGATAAGCTTCTAATTGACCTATGACTTAGTAACTCGGTGCTTATACTCTCTAACAACGTAGGTATACTTCCATATAGGTTTTATGTGCAGTTATATCGCATATTTAGTTTTTGCCAACTACCTTGCGTTCGCCGACAAGTAGTGTTATTAATTTTCTATGAAATTCTCAATTGTAGCTCGGAGTATGGATTCAAATTTTATACCTATTCCACGCCTAGTTGTATTTTATTATTTAGTAAAAGCAAGCGTTTCTATGGGTAGATATGCAAGTGTATTTTTTTTAAGGGAATACTTTTTTTTCGGCGTTGTGCACTTTTTGGGATGGGTAAAAAATGTTAAACTCGCGTCAGGACACGTGACCTGATCGAAAATTCGTAAGACGGTTGTAATAGTTCCGAAGTGTTAAATTTTTTATGTTTTATAAATTGTCATGTTTGTGTACGATAGTGCAATAAATAAATATTGTATTTTACCACATAACTGATAGTACTTTTATACTGATAATTAAAGCAATTAGTGCGAAATTATTCTCTAACCATTCCAAAATATCAAAAATGCACAACGTTAATGTTCAAGTTTTCACTTCTGCCGGCACTCCAAGAGTGCAACCCGTTGTTTTTTTTATTGTATCGGACATCATTGGCAAGAACTGATGACAAGAACATGTAACCACGTCGTTTCTCTTTTTCACAAATTTTAACTGTTAAACTAGACTTTTTTTATTTATTAGTTTATTTGCTGTCTTTAATAAGTATAATTTATATCTATGTTACAAAGATTGTCTCTTTTTGTTTCACAAGACACTTTCTAAGTGCCTGTACACGGTTTATAACTTTAAAAAAACTATTTAGATTTTGATGCTTGATCCCTATTACAGGGGTACTTGATCCCTATTACAACCTAAAAACATACCAGGTTTCTGTTAGTGTTCATCGGCACACCTCTGCCTTACCCTTCGGGGAATACGCGCGTGATAATAAACCAAGTATTAAGTTCAGGCCCAATTATATTATTTACCCATTGACAAGTAGCAAGCCCAATCTCAAGCGTGATTTGTGTACTCAATTTGTATTGAACTTAGTTTACAATTCGCCGCAATATGTAAATGATAGTAACTGTAGTGATTACTTGCTGTTGTGACTAGGTAGGACAAGGAATAAGTTCTATTTGTCAGCAGAAGTGACACTGTGTTCATGGTTAAAAAGATCTTTGTTAAAATTAGTTGAAAAATATTGGCTGATGTATTGGCTGGACGGATGAACGCAATACTTAAGAATAATGTTTAATTTTTAAGGAGTAAGCCAATTCTGGTAAAAGGAACGGTAAAAAATATAGTTCCGATCTAGTCTCAATCCATACTAATATATAAAGCTGAAGTTTGTTTGTTTGTTTGCTTGAATCTCAGGAACTATGTACTGGTCCGATTTGAAAAATTCTTTCAGTGTTAGATAGCCCATTTATTGAGGAAGGCTATAGGCTATACATATATCACGCTAACGCGGACGAAGACGTGGGCAGAAGCTAGTGTAACATAAGTATCGAACGGTAGTCTTCTAAATTACCAATCAACGTCAAACGTGAACAATCCATTTTACTCCAAGACCGAAGACTCCCATAATGTTGACTTGTACGACTGGAATTATATTTCAACGTTTTTTATTGCCAGAATTAGCCTTCTTACATACAGTCAGTCCACCTTAAACAGAATAATTTCAGTTACCAAACCTATTTTATTAATAGTCTTGCTCCCGTGGTACATGGATTTACTACTAAACTGTGATAATTCCACAGCACTAAAATCACTAAACCGTAACAAGTCTTTAAAAAAGTACATAAGTGGTTGTATATGCCTATAATACTGAGTACCCTGTACCCACCCTAAAGCTCTGCCCAGACATCGCTTTTATGAAATTGGAAAATACTAGGAGCGCATAACATCGAGCGGTGTTCTACGGAATAAAAACTTGTTGATATAAATATTGGAAAATAATTCCCGGAGCCCAGTTCGGCACGGCACGGTAGCTATTGAAAATATTAAAATTATTGTCTTGTGTGCGTTTTCTGGATTCCAGTTACATTGTATGTTTTTGTATATGAAATGGAATTTTGTTTTTTTTATTCCAACGGATGAACGTCGTTTTATGGGTTGGGTTGTCAGCTACAGAGTTTGAATTACATGTGAATGTGATTGGAAAAAGCCGAACATACCAAATATTGTTCGTTCACGTAATATTTTTGTATTCATTATCTGCAAGAATACACTCCATTATGTTACAACCCTTTATTATAAGATGTGGAAATATTGAAAAGCGAAATTGTGGGTTAAACCGGAATAAAAATACAAGGTATTCCATTTTGTACTTAAGGTGGGGACCATAAAGTTTAAAGAAGAATTAGCTGGCTTAATGTATCTCAGACGTAACACATCTTTAAGAAAATATTGCAATATTAATTTAATTTAAACAATTATAATAAACATATACTGCGACTCAATGAATGCATTATCAAGACGTGACAATTAGCGGCCAGGTGTTGTGATATCGTGCGCGCGCGCCGATTGTGTCATGTTGATATTACACGTGCTGTCCGCGCTGACGGCACACTGTGCACGTAGGTACGGAAGTGGGGGGAGTGGGGCAGTGGGACGCGGAAGTAAAATGCACGTGCTGAAGTTGGAAGATTTCGATTTGTGGGTGGTCATTTCTTGCGTGGTGTTTTCTGCATCTCTTGAGATGAGCACGGAATCAATGGAGATAATATGCTGAATTTACGTTATTATTTGTATATTTTTGTTAAGCAATATCTTCGCAATGGACAACCGGTCTTTTTTATATTATAGAATATAGATCCTATTCGGTCTTTCTAGAAATTTGATGACTGACTATCAATTCTTAAGGCACACCACAAAATAGATAAAGTCGGTTGCTTGAAGTTCAATTACAAAAAAGTTCCTTAGACATGTTTCCTTTCATTTCCATACAACTGTTCTACTAATCTGGTTAGGTTCCAGCTTTACTCTAAATGTATAATTTTCTAGTCTGTGTATACGAATTGATGCCAAGGTCGGCACAGTTTGCGTATCTTGTAAACTTGCAACTTTCTAACTCCGAGCTGCGTCGCCTCGCGTGTTACCTTAGAGTATTGGTTTTATCTACGTCCCTGTTCGCTTTTCCTGACCACTATTGGAATTAGAATTGCTTTTATTACAAGCCTCTCTAGGTCAGTGTAATTTTTTTGTATAGATCTAATTGAAAATCATCGGCCATTCTCCATGTATCAATTTAAATTATGTAATAATTAAGTACTTTGAGAAGGAGGCGACCAGAAGAATTCGCTTGGGCATGGCGGCATTCTGAAAGCTGCATGACATCCCACAATCCCTAAAGACCAGGGTCTATAACCAGTGCGTCCTACCCGTGATGACTTACGGAGCCGAAACGTGGACACTCACCATGGGACTGGTCCACAATTTAGGGTTGCTCAGCGTGCTATGGAGAGAGCAGTTCTTGGATTTTCTTTGGTGGATAGAATTCGTAACGACGTCATTCGCCAAAGAACTAAAGTTGCGACATTGCGGAGAATAAGCCCGCTGAAGTGGAAGTGGGCCGGTCATGTCTGCAGACGGACAGACGATTGATGGAGCAGACAAGTCCTAGAGTGGAGACCGCGTTTGAGCAAGCGTAGTGGGGAACGCCCTGCGACACGATGGACCGACGATTTAAAGAAGGTGGCTGGCAGCGGATGGATGCGAGCTGCCCAAGACCGGGATGGTTGGCGCTCTTTGGCGGAGGCCTACGTTCAGCAGTGGATGGTAATAGGCTGATATGATAATGATGATCATGAATAATTAACTAGAAGGGGAAAATAAGTTTTGTGCGAAGTGGTAGTTACCTATAAATATTTTAGTTCAGTCCAAATTATAATCTATACTAATATATAAAGCTGAGGAGTTTGTTTGCTTGAACGCGCTAATCTCAGGAACTACTGGTCCGATTTGGGAAATTCTTTCAGTGTTAGATAGCCCATTTATCGAGGAATGCTACATATCATCACGCTACGTGGAAGAAGTCGCGGGCAGAAGCTAGTATGTGTATAAAATAACATACATTGTAATTGTAATCTTGTATGTTTTTGTACGCGACCTATCAGTGCATACCTGTTTGTATTTGAACCTACGACCTACGGACTCGTAGCTCGAGGCCACTGCCACTGTGCTACTGCATCAGCTTCTTATCTCCCCACGCAAGTTCTGGCAAACAGGTTATTTGACTGTGGGCGGGCGTTTGGCACCTGTCAGTATTTATACCTAATTGGTATTATGAACTTTAGCCTTCGAATAATTTAGTAGTTTTGCTAGTATATCCAGAATAGAATATAAGAAAAAGACAAAACAGAAAATAGACTCTTTGAATACCTTTTCTTCTTACTAACATAACTTACCATCACTCCTGTATTCCCTGAAGGGTTAGGCAGAAGTGTACCTAGCCTGGAATGATCATTGGACTGCCAAGTCAAAGGTCCCGAGTTCGAATCCAAGGCACCTCTGACTCATCGAAGTCATGTCTTTAAGAATAGTTAATTAATTATCACGCGCTTAAACGGCGAAAGAAAAAGGAATCCTGCATGTCGTCACCTTTAAGATGTAAGTTCAGAATGTGAAGGCAAATTTCGACATGGCAGGTGGGACTCGCGGTGGCTTAGAGGTCATAGCGTCTGGTGTACCTAACCAGAAGGTGTCTTCTGGTTAGGTACACCAGACGCTATGACCATTTTACTCGCAGACAGGATTCGAACCTGTGTAGGTTCGAATCCTGTCTGCGAGTAAAATTTTTCCTTCACTAAATAAACTTTAAATCTGATAGTAACTTAGAGAGGTAGTGATAATACCTATAACTTAACTTATCGTAGATAGTGTACCATAAATTTAGAGAAACCTCAGAATTTATTCTAAAAAGGCATTACCTACACATATTTTTTCTGAGAGATAAAAGGATTACTTCTGATAAATTTAAATCTCACATGGGCAAACCCATAACTTAATCTGATCATTCTCCGCAAGCCCTCCAAGCCAACATGCCATAGCTCATGGAGACCGGAGATCTGTTAGCACCTGCTAGCACTTAACCATATTATATACATCTATATATATAAAAGAAAGTCGTGTTAGTTACACTATTTATAACTTAAGAACGGCTGAACCGATTTGGCTGAAAATTGGTGGAGAGGTAGCTTAGAACCAGGAGACGGACATAGGATACTTTTTATCCCGTTCCCGTGGGATGTGATGACAGACCGAATTCCACGGGGGCGAAGCCGCGGGCAGAAGCTAGAATGTATATAAATGTAATATTTGATCATTTGGATTTCTATAACTCAATTTGAATAAATTATGTTTGAACTACCTATGATTTATTTTAGTATTTCGTTTGTATGGGCAATTATGTCTCTGCCCGGACCCATAATTAAAACTATTACCTATCTAAATAGATTACATTAATTAGGCATTCTTCAGTATCAACCAAGACCAAATCAAAATTCATCATTATTGGACGAGTTGACGGGCCACCTGGTAGTAAGTAGTCATCGTTATAACCAGAAGATTCCCTGTTGCGTTGCCGACCCTTACGACTTAAGGGACCCCTACAGACTGCAGACTGCCAGAGCCGCAGCAACCGAGGAGGAACTGGCTCTTACGCGCAAAAGTCGAAACACACTCCAAGGTGCTTTACGACAGACTTCACCGTAAGGGTGATCGCCAGCCATTCAAACACCAAGAGGGCCTACCACCGCGCATTTTACAATTCTGATTTTATTTTTTAAATGCATATTTCAATCCCTCTAGTAAAAACCTTCGGGAGTTTAAAAAATAAAACTAAAATGTTCATCACATTTTATAGGCAATGGAAATTAACTTTCGGGCGAAATTCCTGTCGGTTATGTTACGGACGGAGGGCAGTTTAGCGTTGAAATTTGAAATACATATTTGTAGTAGAACGCCGGAGGGCCACAAAATGGCGAACTATTCAAATATCAGCCGGCGGCCATATTTAAGAGCTTTTTTATCGTCGTGTTTTTGGTACGGCGATATCGACGCGACTCGTTAGCATATGAGGTGAGCAGAGTTTAAAGCAAATATAGAAGATTTTAAATTTAATTAAATGTAGTTCATTAGCTTTTTGTGAAAGGCGGGCGTTTTGGGGGCTGCCTATAATGTAAAAATGACGTTCAAAAAGTACTACTTAGTAGTCTATATTGAATAAATGATTTTGACTTTGACTTTGTTCAGTTTCATGATTTTTTTAGTATTTCAGGTGGTGCATTGGCTTATAACTTACTTGATAATCTACCACAATTTTCAAAATAGACTGACGTCATGCCTTGTGAGAGAACTCGACTACGAAGAAGAATTTTCATAATACAATTTATCGTTTTTTTTTTCTGTTCTATAAATTGGTTAAAATATGATCTCTGCAATGAAAAACAAGTTTTACTCTGATACCATTTAACAAAATATGGTCTTTTAGTTGACATCCTCTATGGCAAATTTAACGCATTTGGAAATTAATGCAATACCCTAAGCACGAAGAACCATCGTAAACGAATGAGTTTCTTTCAGCTACCAATCTCATACATACATACATACATATTTTCAGATCTGTCTCCCATTGGGGTAGGCAGAGACTACACTTGCTACGATCCTGGCACACCACTTTCGCTTCATCTACGTTCATTAACATCCTTCTCATACAAATTATTCTCGATTTCGATACGAATACGTTTTCGATAGTGTTTGTGCTTGGGCTACTGCTTCCTTCCACACAATCTACATTCTTAGGACTCCAGGTATAGATATTCTATGTCACGAAGGCCGTTAAATTATTGAAATTTGAACTTTATTTCAATTACATAATGGTCATCATACAGGACTTCGTGAGATGGAATGACTATATCAGAATATCAGTCGGGGTCGCAAAATATAGTTTCCACGATATTAATATAGATACCTAGGTATGGTCGCAAGTTTTCCAGTTCTCTACTTAACTATGCGCCATGCGGGAACCTTCAGCAGAACTAATTTAGCTGCAGTTCAGTTTCAATTACGTTCGCAATGAGAGAATCGTACCTTTATTTGAAATGTTTCCGAGTTTTTAACTATTTCAATAACACACTTTTGCCTGGCATATTTGTATTTCAAAGAAAATTGGCTAGCTTGCTTAGGTAAATAGGTATTATTCAATTGTATCAAAATGGAGTTTTTAATAGAATTGGCGAGTAATCTGGCTTTGAAAATGACTATAAACATTATAGAAGCAGTTTTATAGGTGTGACTTTTAGAACTTTAGGAAATCAAGTTATTTTAGTGAAGGGAAAATTCTACTTTTTTTTTATGTGAAAGCAGGCAAACGAGCATACGGATCGCCTGATGGTAAGCGATCACCGCCGCCCATGGACACCGGCAACACCAGAGGAGTCACAAGTGCGCTGCCGGCCTTTTAAAAGGGAGTACGCTCTTTTCTTGAAGGTTTAAAGGTCGTATTGGTCCTTGTGGGCAGAATTCGAACCTGCATCTTCTGGGTAGATAGGTACTAGTTAGATTTTAGAAATCAATAAAATAGTTAAGTCTGATCTTGATGAAACTTTATAATTACACTATCTTTAAACCGCTCAAGTGGGATATTGGGGATATTCCTAGGTATATTTTATTTAATTGGGTGGTTAACTGTTATTTGATTTATTCAAAATAACAGGCTAAGTAAATATTCAAGTTTTGGTGTGAATTGAGAATTGCTCTGTCCCTTTCTCACAAAACGAGTGTTACTATAGAATTTACATTTATATATTATGACGTCACATATCCAAGTGTCAAGTCTAGCACAAAATGAAAATGCGATTTTAATTTTGTCTTTACTGGTCAGCTCTAGTTAATGTCACCTTTTTTGTGAATCTATAAAAAGGAATCAATCAACCAGTCTATTGTTATAACATAACATACATAACATATAACATAACATACCATCACGCCTATATTCCTCGAAGAGTTAAGCAGAGGTGTACAGTTCGCCGGTATGTTTAGGTCCCATGTAATAGGGGGCGAGCCTATTGCCATAAACCGGGCACAAAATAACTCCGAGCTGCTACTAGGAATTTCATAGAAAAACCCAATAACACTTTCCTCGACCTGGGAATCAAACCCAGGACCTCTAGCATATCAGTCGCGCTCAGGACCACTTGGCTAAGGCAGTTATTGTTATAAGATGACAATAATAAGCATACCAACGCACGCACTTCTTCACGTGGGAGAGCCATGCGTCGGCATGAATGGGCCGGCTCGACAACTGGCTGATACCACGGCCTCACAGGAAACCGGCGTGAAACAACACTTGCGTTGTGTTTCGCCGAGTGAGTGAGGTTACTGGAGGCCCCAACCCTTTTAAAAGGCGGGCCACGCACTTGTGACTCGGCGGCGGTTATCGCTTACCATCAGGTGATCCGTCTGCTCGTTTACCCCCAAACCACAAAAGATCCCATTGGGTCGAAGTGCTCTGAGGCCTTGCTGGCTCGGCCCCACACAAGATAAGATTACCCCCCATCCCATAAAAAAAACGGGCCACCTGATGGTAAGCGGCAACCACAGACTATAGATGCCAGCAACACTAGTAGTGTTACTAGCACGTTGTCATCGAGGCCGAAGTGCGAGTTTTATTTCACCAATTCGATTTTACGGATCGACCGTTCGAGTCTCTGATTTGTGAAGATATCTGAAGGTCTCGGATCCACCAATCAGCACGCAGAACGCGTTCGATGTTTAAAATCGAGTCAGTAAAATCAAACTCGCAGTTGAGCCTCTGACTTGCTGACAACAACTTCTGGTAACAATTCTATGTCGTACATTTCATAAGTTCTTGTAACGGTAACGACACGACATGAACATAGTATTTCTTCAACTTTGTACTGTTTTTCTTTGGTTTTTATAATATCACCCTGTGGCCATATTGTCGTGGTTACTATACGAATAGGGTTGTCGACAGTAAAAATATGCAAAACAGCAAATATACACACTGCCAAAGTTCTAATCTAAGACACGCACCTCATGTGGTTATTAATAGTTAATTATAATCATTAATTTAATTATATATTAATAAATATAATTATATTATGTAGTTAAATTAATATATTAATTATTCAGTCCACTCTTTCTTTTTTTCTCTATTTATGTATGTATGTTACTCAAACTAGATCAACAAATTGCTGTAGTGATTATATTAGTTGGTTAACTTAATCTTAGAATATACATGCGGAAGCTTGTAATTAGCAAATGTCAACTTTCTGTTAAACGATATAAATAAATAAAAATTATCACGTGAGGAATAAAAAAAAATCCAAACGATGGTTTTTTTTTTTTATATATATATATAAGCACACCAACAATACAATCGCTTAAGCTATAGGACAATAACAACAGTAAATTTGAATTATTAGCAATCATACAAATAACAGGTATGCATGACATTTAAAAATGAAACACAGAACAGAGACTATATAGTACTGACACTTTAGTAGGTATTCTAGATAGGTATTATTCATATCATAATTGTTAAATAACAAACTATATTATTCTTAAATTGCTTTAAACTTTTCTCTACTATAGCCTAATTAATCAAGCCTAATTCCTCTAACTATAGCCTAAGTCCTCTTATTCCGAGGAGATTATGTTACATGATTACAAGCATCAGAAACGTCCTAATTGGTTTCTACCTATTTGAACACTAAACAAATATTATCTAGTGCTAGTACAAAAAGACCAGTAACATGCAACAAAAGCTATAAATAATTTAAAAAAGTAAGATCACAAATGAAAATGCGCTTCCACTTAAAGTTTTTACTAATTCTCTTTAAATTCTCTCGAACGTGTTAACAAAACTTTTTTACTATTTCGTGCCATCCCTAATGCTCTTAGTTCATTCGGGTCTCACAAAGCTCGGGGCGTTGTACCGATGGCAAAAAAAGTGGAAACATCGACAAAAATTTTTTTTTTCTAGTACGAATGCTGAAAACAAATCCCTTGCTGGGTACACAGTGTCTCCGTATTGGGATTTTTTGGGGATTTTCCTTTCGTATAAAATTCTGTTACGTTTTACATTTAGATAGTTCGGTGGAGACCAAATGTTTTTGAGGTTATGTTTGATATTTTTGCTATGATTTGCCGGGAATTTACATTTGTGAAGACTTATCAGTACCAAGAAGGTTTAAAGGTTCAACTTCCTAATATACCTATGTGTGAGTTATCCTCTAAATAAAGTAACATAACCTAACATACCATCACGCCTGTATTCTCCGAAGGGTTAGGCAGAGGTGTACTAATGTAATCTACAGTTCGCCGGTATGTTTAGTTCCCATGTAATAGGCGGGGCGAGCCTATTGCCATTAACCGGGCAAAATTTCCTAACTCCGAGCTGCTAAAGTAACTTTTAAAAATAGTAAAACGGCCTTCCATAACCAAAAAAATAATGTTATGTGCGAATCAGTTTCATACGTCGGATCTTTTCTTTTCACCACTTTCTGAAACTGTTGCGGACATAACATTATTCCTTTTATTTTTTAAAGGTGGTTTTACTCTTTTTTTAATGTTGGCGAAATCTTTCTTTCTCCTGTATCGTAGGTGCTTTTACAAACACAAACTCCCAGACCCGGAACAAATATCTGCAGGTTATACAAATATTTGCTCTGTTTCGGGATCGAACCCACAACACGCGGCGCAGAAGCCGATCGCTTAGCCGCTACGCCAAACCTGTTGTCAAATTTCTTTTGATAATATCACCTTCAGCTTAACTAAGACCTTCAAAGTTCTCGCATCCTGATATTGCACTATTTTGCCCGTGAAGAATGTATCACCTGTTGTTCTAAAAAGAGTTGACGACCTCTGTGGTTTAGTGGTTCGAATACCGGACTGCTGACCATGAGGTCGTGGGTTCGATTCCCACAGAACACAAATATTTATGTGTTTGTTTTCATCTGGGTGTTTCTTATAAGTATGTATTTACAAAAAAAATGTATATCTATAAGTATTATATCCATTGTCTAGTACCGATAGTACAAGCTCTGCTTAGTTTGGGACTAGATGGTGCTGTGTAAAATGTCAAAGAATATTTATTTATTTATTATTTACTAGCTTCTGCCCGCGACTTCGTCCGCGTAGCGTGATGATATATAGCCTATAGCCTTCCTCAATAAATGGGCTATCTAACACTGAAAGAATTTTTCAAATCGGACCAGTAGTTCCTGAGATTAGCGCGTTCAAGTAAACAAACAAACAAACTCTTCAGCTTTATATATTAGTACTAGCTTCTGCCCGCGACGTAGTCCGCGTAGCGTGATGATATATAGCCTATAGCCTTCCTCATTAAATGGGTTATCTAACACTGAAAGAATTTTTCAAATCGGACCAGTAGTTCCTGAGATTAGCGCGTTCAAGTAAACAAACAAACAAACTCTTCAGCTTTATATATTAGTACTAGCTTCCGCCCGCGACTTCGTCCGCGTGGAATAGTTACTTAGTCTTAGCGGGATGATAGCCTATAGCCTTCCTCAATAAATGGACTATCTAAAACCGAAAGATTTTTTCTAATCGGACCAATAGTTCCTGAGATTATCGCGTTCAAGCAAACTTGACAGGTGGCACTTGACAGGTGGTAAGAAGATAATGATCCCCTTCAGCGGCTTGTAGTATGTTTTGATTGAAGCTCACGTCAAGATATAGCCAATATTGTTAGTTGATAATTGAGTATTGAGTAAGTCCTTTAAAGCGTTTGTTGGGTCCGAGCGGACCCAAGCTCGGTCCGCACGGATACAAAACAAACGTTCTAAAGGCTGATGAATAACGTATTTATTTGGATAAGGATTAATATCATGTTTATAAAAACACCTACGCAAATAATGCATTTGGAATTTTAGAACAAAGTTAGCATAAAAAAGGTTATAGTGAGCCAACCTTAAAAGATAGACATATGCTATCGCGGACTTTTTTTTTAGAACTTTAAAAGAGGAACAATTCTGTCATATATGATTTTTGCGAAACTTTAACCGTTTACGCAGCGCACGCATCGGAAGCTCTCAAAAGGAAAAAAAACGAATTTTAGAACAAAGTTAGCATAAAAACGGTTATAGTCAGCCAACCTTAAAAGATAGACATATGCTGTCGCGGACTTTTTTTTAGAACTTTTAATGAGGAACAATTCTGTCATATATGATTTTTGCGAAACTTTAATCGTTTACGCAGCGCATGCATCGGAAGCTCTCATAAGGAAAAAACCCCGATTTTGAAACATTCTTCGTTGATGCTCCGCTCCTTTTGGTCTTAGCGTGATGATATATAGCCTATAGCCTTCCTCGATAAATGAGCTATCTAACACTGAAAGAATTTTTCAAATCGAACCAGTAGTTCCTGAGATTAGCGCGTTCAAGCAAACAAACAAACAAACAAACAAACAAACAAACTCTTCAGCTTTATATATTAGTATAGATATAGATATAGATTTATAAAAAGAGTGTCCATTGAGTTTCTTGCCAGATTCTTCTCCAAAGGATCAAATTTTTGGAACGGTGCAACTAGTGTCGTAACGTTTCATAAGCGATTGTAAAAGCTTATTTGAAATAAAATCATTTAAATTTGAACTTGACCCAATACTCAAGATTAACGTTTACCTACAAAACCCACCAATTATTATTTGGCCAATATATTTCTTATTTCACAGATATATTTTTACCTATTACTTAGGTCTCAACTAGACTGAAAGGAACGATATTACGATATTGACTTTTTATTTGATGCCAGCAATTAGATACTACTTCCTACTTCCTATCCTACTAATATTATAAATGCGAAAGTTTGTGAGGATGTATGGATAGATGTTTGTTACTCTTTCACGCCAGAACGGCTGAATGGATCTGGATAAAATTTGGGACAGAGATAGATTATAGTCTGGAATAACACATGGGCGACTTTTTATCTCAAGTCTACGCAGACGAAGTCGCGGGCAGAAGCTAGTATTTAATATAAAAATCCAATTAACTTACTAAACACACATCAAACGTCACTGTACAATTATATCTGAAAGGCTATGACTACAGAAAACCAATTACAAAAAAACCCGTTGTTCAATGAAGACGTTTTACCTGTAATAAACAGACGGACAGAAACTCTAATTAGGAGAGACCGATCGTCCCATGTAAGTACTTACCTACCTTATATGGTAACTGAACATACGACGACTTAACTAAACCAGTAATTTATTAGACAAGATATTTAAAAAGTAATGCTTTTTACACAGAAAGCTGAATTCATTTGGTTAACGGCAATTACAATTCAGCCCTGCTCGAATTCCTGAATATCTTATTAATAACTGTGCTTATCAACCAATCTGTAGGGTTAAGCTGTGCTTGCAGCGGACAATATGTGGAACGGATACTATCCCTAAACACATCGAGACCCATCGAAAATCGAAACCATCGTCGATCCCATTTGTCATGGCAACACTTGTAACAATCACGAGCCTAGTCACAAGTTTAATAGTTAATCTATCCTTCGGCTATCGGTATTAACATAAAATTAAGTTACGGAGGTCTGTTGGAGTTTTTTTTTTATGTGATAGCAGGCAAACGAGCAGACGGATCACCTGATGGTAAGCGATCACCGCCGCCCATGGACACTTGCAACACCAGAGGAGTCACAAGTGCGCTGCCGGCCTTTTAAAACGGAGGACGCTCTTTTGTTGAAGGTTTGAAGGTCGTATTGGTCCGGAAATACTGCAGGCGACAGTTCATTCCATAGTTTTGTTGTGCGAGGCAGAAAGTTTCTAGAGAGAACGCACAGTTGTGGACTGCCAGCCATCAAGATGATGGGGATGGAACTGTTGTCGCTTAGAACGATGGCGAAAAGAGGCTGGAAGAGCTGCTGCTGCTGCTGCTGCTTCTTATTGTAAAGTACTCATATACAGCTGGATTCGGTTAGTATGGGAGCCGACCCCAAACATAGTTGCGAAAGGCGTAGAAGGATGAAGATGAGGCTCTGCTCCTACATGCAAGATCCGTCAGTACTCAGTACCTACCCAAATTTTCACATAAAGATCCCCCATGACAGGTAAGGTTCCTGTCATTCAGATAAGTCTCTCGTAAAATGCGAGAAAATATTTGACTTGCTCGGTGGTAGAACCTCTTGGGATAACTGGCTTGCGACCACCCTTACGTCTTAGAGTCTGTCTTATAGCACATTGGTGTGTGTTACGACTTTTGCGCGGAACAGTAAATTCTCCCTCGGTTGCTGCGGCTCCGGCAGTCTACAGTCCGTAGGGGCTCTTAAGGCTCGGCAATTCTTCTGGTGTTGCAGCTGGTGTCCATGGGCGCCAATGACTAATTACCACCAGGTAGCTCGTCAGCTCGTTTCCCGACATAATAATTAAAATATTTATTATATCGACCCACGCTGACTAATGAATTGGGGTCCCCGTTATAAATAATAAAATATTATTTAGTTTTATGTTTCTATTTTATTCCAATCTTAGATGACCAGACTTTACCATATAAGAAGTTCGTAATGTCAAAAATATTATAATCACTCAATAAAATTAATTACTACAAAGTGTTCCTTATAATTGTTTGTGTCGCAGTTAAATTGCATAATAAGCTGTTTTGACAAGCTTCTAGCAGCTTTACAATCCGCGCTGTTTTGTATTAAAGTAAGACACGTTATAACAGGTGAAAGAGCACCTGCCCTGCTACATTGCGACACTCACCTAATAATTAGGTAATACCTATGATGTTTGGAATTTCAAATAATATACCATAATTCTCTGAGTTTGTTTCTGTGTTGTTCTCAGAGGTCCACAGTTAGAAAATGCTTCATCGAGTGTTCAAAATTATATTTCTCTTATATCTCTATAGGCAGAGACTATAGATTTCCACCTGCTAAGATCCTGGCACACCACAATCGCTTCATCTACGTTCATTAAGCTCCTCATGCATGATCTACGGTGTACGGTGCTCTTAACCTGACCTTTTTTGACAACGGCCGCAACTTGGTTGTGGTCCGTTCGTTGAGATCGGCCCCTTCCAACTTTTCCATGCGTACTCGCCATGTATACTCGTTATACTTGGAAAAACAAATAAGTATAATGCTACTTGAATTAAAGACAATTAACAGCAGCTCACAAACAACAACAAGAGAGGAATAACTAAGAACTAAAAATCACGACTTAACAAAAGACGAATATTTATTGTAAAAGTTTCATTAGATAATTCAAAATGTTGAAATAGTAAATTAATTCAATTAAAAACTGCACTGCGTCACAAAGATGCTAGACGTTTATCGATGATATGTAATTTGTAATGTAGCTACAACATTTATACAAATATAGTATAGTTCACAGGAGTAGGTATATGTATGACCATATATGTTATTGCGACTACTTGAACCTTGATATGACGACACTGTCAAAAGTGGTTCTACCCACGCGATGGTAATATTTGGATGGTAATTCAGTGTAGAATATTCTGTGCCTTTTTTGGTAGTTCTTTTTCTCATACTTAATTAATAGATATCTGATTAATAATTTAAGGAATTAAATAATATCAATAAAATAAAATAAGTAAATAAATATTCTGGGACATTTTTACACAGCACCATCTAGTCCCAAACTAAGCAGAGCTTGTTCTATGGGTACTAGACAATGGATATAATACTTATATGCGTTTTTTTTTGTAAATACATACTTATAACACATAAGAAACACCCAGACGAACACAAACACTTATATTCATCACATACATTTTTGTGTCCTGTGGGAATCGAACCCACGACCTTATGGTCAGCAGTCCGGTACTCGAACCACTAAACCACAGAGGTCGTCAAGAACAGTTTTATTCAGAAACCAGTATGATATCTGATTAGATTAAAGAAACGCGATAATGTAATTAAAACGTCTAGTTATCATAGTAGCACCACTATGCCATCTGTCAACGCATCCTGTCATATTCCGGTCACATAGTGCGCAGAGGCGATGAAACACCGGAAAAACTGATTGTGGTTGGGAACGCCGAAGGAACGAACGAGATGGACCGATCGAGTTAAAGAGTCGTCGTCCTCTAAATTCTACACGGTCGTAAGAGACGTGCTGGATAGAAACCAGGAAAGCCAGATCTTCCGCTTTAGATGCAACCCTGATACTGGCCACCAAGACCCCAGAGAGAGAGTTAACATACTGTTAAACATACCATCACGCCTGTATTCCCCGAAGGGTTAGGCAGAGGCGTACTATGTACACCCACAGTACACCTACAGCCGGTATGTTTAGGTCCCATGTAATAGGGGCCGAGCCTATTGCCATTAACCGGGCACAAATTCCTAACTCCGAGCTGCTACTGGGAATTTCATAGAAAAACCCAATAACACTTTGCTCGACCTGGGAATCGAACCCAGGACCTCTAGCGTAGCAGTCGCGGTCCGGACCACTTGGCTATTGAGGCAGTTGAAACGTTTCCAACACTAGAATTTTCTCCTGTATCGTGGGTTACACAGCACGAAGCACAAATTCTCACAAACTTAAATGCTCAGACTAGGGACAACTACCTAGGACATAGAAATGCTCCATATGGGGATCGAGCTGAAACATCATGAACCGCACCCGCCCTTGCAGCCACTACAGTCTAGACTGATCATATAATCAATTATGGACTATTAATGGAGATCCCCTAGAGGGTACTGATAGTGTTTCCTAGATAAGCCCGAAGCGATGAACTTACTAGGTGTTTTGTGCTATGAAATAACTATTTGTTTGTTAGACTGTCTTATTTGTTAATAAGACAGTATATTTACCATCACGCCTGTATTCCCCGAAGGGTTAGGCAGAGGCGTACTTATGTACACCAACAGTTCGCCGGTATGTTTAGGTCCTATGTAATAGGGGGCAAGCCTTTTGCCATTTACCTGGCACAAATTCCAAACTCCGACCTGCTACTGGGAATTTCATAGAAAAACCCAATAACACTGCTCAACCTGGGAATCGAACCCAAGACCTCTAGCTTAGCAGTCGCACTAAGGACCACTAGGCTAATGAGGTAGTTATGTCTTATTAATTCAGTAATTTTAATTGCAACTGCTTTTTACAGGATTAGGGGGTAAACGAGCAGACGGATAACCTGATGGTAAGCGATTACCGCCATCCATGGATACCCGCAATACTATAAGAGTCACAGGTGCGTTGCCGGCCTTTTAAAGGGGTTTGGTCTTCGCCGAGTGAGTGAGGATACCGAAGCTCCGGTATCCACACTCACTCGGCAAAACACAACGTAAGCATTGTTTCACGCCGGTTTTCTGTGACTTGCGTCTGCTATGCTAAAGGTCATGGGATTGATTCTTAGGTCAAGAAAAGTGGTAAATATTGGGTTTTTCTATGAATTTTTTAGGAACAGTTCGCTCGACCCTGGAATCGAACCCAGGACCTCTACTCACTCAGCAGTCGCACTTGGGATCACTAGATTAATGAAGCAGTTGATAAATTGTGTTTATTTCTGTAAATATATTTTTTAACGACACTTTTACAAGTCATTGTTTTAAATAGATGGCTTTATCTGAAAATTACAAGCATAGGAGATTAAAAGAAAGAAAGAAAAACATTTATTTTGGTCCTTTCAGACTAATTAAAAACATTGTTAATAAAAAATCGCAAATGACACGAACAAAAGTGATATAATTAAAAAAATACGCGTTCGTTCGTGACTGCGGTAAATGTAAACATCAGTCTACTCAACTCAACATTACTCGACATAGCTCAACAAGTTCGGGCTCAACTCGTCTCGAGGGCCTGCTCATGGGAAAAAGTTCCCTTTGTTTTTAATTTTTAAATACTTAATGCAAAGAGGTCTTGTCAAAGAGTTGTAATATAGACTCTTATTTTCATGTGTTGCAACCTCCTTTTTCAAGCTGATACGAGCTTGAGAAAGGAGGTTGCAACTCAGCTGACATTTGAGTAGGTATGTAAAATAACGTCAGGTCACTTGAATTTCGAAAACTGTTTTGTATCAAATGGATATTTAAAATATATTTAAAAATATACTAATAAGGCCAGAGTTTTTCATAGCCATATTTTATCGGAGGAATAAATTCGAATTATTGATAGTTTTTCTATACAAAATCTGTCAAATGTCAATTTTATTCCTTAATTAAAAGTAATCCGGTGACGAATGAATCGGCTCTAATAAAAGTTTGATTCTCGTATTAGGAGTCAAGGTTTATATCAGTTTGATGAACAGTTTATCGTTTCAGTTTGAAGTGTATTGGTGTGTCCCAGACATTACAAGTTAATCATGCGTTGAACTAACCCTTCAGGAAATACACGTGGAATTATAAATGAAAGTTCCTACATTATGCTCCATAAAAATATAAATGTTTAATTCTCTTTTGATAAGCATTAACCCTCGCAGGCTGTGAGCGTATTTTTTTATCTTTATGTATCATGTTTTAAGCCTCTCATTTGTGTATTTCATTGAAACATAACATAATTTTTCTCTGTATATTTTCACCACACATATTTCTGTTAATAAAAAGTTTAACATTTTAATAATAACATTTTGATAAATAAAGGGAAAAATAATATGTGAATACATAATAAGTAAAAACTGAAAATAAGAATTATTTAACGAATGTTTCATACAATGAAATAATAATTTATTTTTGGTTGCAATGTTGAAAGTTTTAAAATTTAATTGGATTTGTTGAACTGCTGGAGTCAGCTTTCAGTATAACCAGTTGCTTCTTCTTTTTTAATACAAGTGTCCCCCACTAGGATCTTCTCCTGTATCGTGGGTGCTTTTACAAACACAAATTCTTACATAGGATTCAAACGCCCAGACCCGGAATGACTATCTGTAGCTCAAACAAATATTTGCTCCGTGTGGGGATCGAACCTGCAATACGTGGCGCAGAAGCCGATTGCTCAGCCGCTATGACAAACGTGTCACTAAATATAGGTAGGTACTATAATGATTATCATAGATTCTTTTATTAAAGTTTGTTTGCTTGAACGCGCTAATCTCAGGAACTACTGGTACGATTTCAAAAAATATTTCAGTATTAGATAGGCCATTTATTGAGGAAGGTTATAGGCTATATATCATCACGCTACGCGGATGAAGTCACGGGCAGAAGCTAGTTTATTTATACATATATTATATTCATTGTTATTGTTAAATTTGGTCCAGATTACACGTTAAGAAAATTTTTAGTACAGGCATACATCGTTTCTTAATCTAGTTTGTGGGTGACTACTGTTCTCCTAGCTAGGATACACTGTTTTAAGGAGAATCAGGATCGATCCCTCAACCTGTTTCAAAATAAGGTTCAAATTACTGCGTATGATATTTCAGAAACTTAACGAAAAAATAGTAATTTTGAACCTCATTTCTATGGCTTTGATATATTATTATATGGGCTATGGCTATGCCTCAATAGCCAAGTGGTCCTGACCGCGACTGCTACGCTAGAGGTCCTGGGTTCGATTCCCAGGTCGAGCAAAGTGTTATTGGGTTTTTCTATGAAATTCCCAGTAGCTGCTCGGAGTTAGGAATTTGTGCCCGGTTAATGGCAATAGGCTCGCCCCCTATTACATGGGACCTAAACATACCGGCGAACTGTGGGTGTACATTAGTACGCCTCTGCCTAACCCTTCTGGGAATACAGGCGTGATGGTATGTTATGTTATGTTATGATATTTCAGAAACTTAACGAAAAAATAGTAATTTTGAACCTCATTTCTATGGCTTTGATGTATATGGTATTGACGGTACTTTACAGAATCGGTTAAACAATATCGTATTCTCAGAGATATAACCCAAAGAGAGTCTTCTTTTTGGGTATTAAATAATGGTCACCCATCCTCCGTAAGCACAGCTTAATCTTGGCGGATCGATGGATACGCGTAGTTCTTAGCTAGGACCAGCTCACCTCTTTCTCAATTGTAATTATATAATTTTATATTTTTTATTCAATTATGTTTCCTTCCTTAGTCTTTGGAATTTTCGCCCATGGACACCAGAGGAGTCACGAGTGCATTGCTCGCCTTTTTAAAAGGGTTCACTCGGCAAAACACAACGATAGCGTTATTTCACGCTGGTTTTCTGTGAGGCCGTGTTATGACTCAAGTCGAGCCGGCCCATTCGTGCCGAAGCATGACTCTCCCAGGGAAAATAAATATTTTTAACTTTGGAAAGTTAAGTTCCCATTTATATGATTGTTATTGGGCAAATTTAAATAATGTTGGGCGGTAAAAGCTTGGCGTTACTATATTTGTATCCTTAAAATTTTATTTTAAAGTTCACTATAAAATAACGATAACGTTAAGAATGGCCTTTAGAATAAATAGAAGAATATCACGCCATTTCCTGTTTCTACGCTTACGCATTACCTAGGCTTCATTTTTAAGTACAAATAACATAGTACCGTACTACATTTTAACCCTCACAAAAGCCAACACAACGCGAATATTAAATATTGTTCACGATCGATTTGATACACTCTTTCATTTCGCCCATATCCGGTCGCAGATCCGGATAAAATGTTATCCGTGTACAAAACAATATGTTGTTTTTTTGTTGTTTTGCGTGCACGATGTACAAAGTATTGATTAACGCCCAGCTCTCAACGGACCCGGGTATAAAAAATAAAACATCAACAGGGCTGCACCGCCTCCGGTTATGCACTCGCAACAGTTCAAACATAGTATGGACATAATGTATAAAGGAAGCGGCTAGTTTAAAGTGACCTGCCATGATCCCTCCTTTTGTATCCAGCCCGGGTGAATTTCCAGAGAGCTGTCAGTGTGTCCGGGTTTTTGTCTATTGGTACCTTTACATGGCCAGGAGGCATGGGAAATGGATTTTTTATTCCCATTCAACGAATCATATGCGTTTATTTTTTTTTATTTGTTGGGTCAACGGAACAGAGGATGTGTGTTCGGCAACAATTTGTTGAGTATATTTCAGTTTTCATTTAAGTCAATATTTTATTTTAAATTCAATTTACATTGAAAGTTTTGCTTCATATTCCAACAACGATACAACATTAAGTTATTTTATTTTATTACTAGCTTCTGCCCGCGACTTTATCCGCGTAGCGTGATGATATATAGCCTATAGCCTTTCTCAATAAATAGGCTATCTAACACTGAAAGATTTTTTCAAATCGGACCAGTAGTTCCTGAGATTAGCGCGTTCAAGCAAACAAACAAACAAACTCTTCAGCTTTATAGATTAGTATAGATTTTATACTATGAGTGTACATTAGCACACCTCTGTCTTACCCTTCAGGGAATACAGGCGTGATGGTATGCAATATACACGGGATTATGCAGCTTATCAATAACAACTGATAAATAATATGTTTTGCGTGGGTAAATAAAAAATCTTTAAGTTGGATTTTAAGGAATATGAGTTTCAGCTAATTTGTAAACAGTAAGGTGTTACTAGCTTAAATATTATTCAAAATAAATGCATAACCCGAATGATTCCAAAAACTAAAAAAAGAAACATAGAATATTATTTACATACCATCACGCCTGTACTCCCCGAAGGGTTAGGCAGAGGCGTACTAATGTACACCCACAGTTCGCCGGTATGTTTAGGTCCCATGTAATAGGGGGCGAGCCTATTGCCATTAACCGGGCACAAATTCCTAACTCCGAGCTGCTACTGGGAATTTCATAGAAAAACCCAATAACACTTTTCTCGACCTGGGAATCGAACCCAGGACCTCTAGCGTAGCAGTCGCTCTAGCGTAGCATATTATAAAGAATAGAATATACTTTACTAGCGACCCGTCCGCGGTTTCACCCGCGCTGCCCCGTCCCTAAGAGTCGTAGCGTGATGTTAAATAGCTTAAAACCTTCCCCTTGAATCAATCTATTTATTAAAAAAAACCCATCAAAATCCGTTGCGTAGTTTTAAAGATCTAAGCATACATAGGGACAGACAGCGGGAAGCGACTTTGTTTTATAATATGTAGTGATGATAGTGATGATTGCACACCAAAACTAATGTTAAGTACATGCTTCCAAGTATTAATTATATAAAGGTACAATGGGCGGACTTATCGCTAAAAGCGATCTCTTACAGACAACTTTTGGATGGACGAAGGCTTAGAACTGAAGTCAGATTTAAAAAAACTGGGCTCGGGTTTCCTTTTAGAATGTTAGGGTATAAGTCCACTATGTTGGCCTAGAAATAAAAAATCCTACTTACTTCTAATCTCTATTATTCCTCTAAGCTTAAAGCCGATTCACAAAATACTAGGTCCCTAATATAATAATTACCCTACCCTCATTAGGGTTGTCGCATAATTTATAAGTCTAGCAAAAAAGTAGCAACCTTCTAACCCAAGTACTTCTAAATCTAAGGCCGCTATACACAATAAGTACCTACAGATACACTCATTAGGGCTGTCGCGTGATTTTAATATATAAACCGTTGGTGGTGGGATTGCAATTAAGCGAAATGGTTTCCTCGGCGTTGGCTCAATTTACATATTTTTATTGTAGCCGGAAAGCGCTGTGTCCTCACGAAATGTCTAAAACAACTCAGCTAAATATTTTCTTGGCGTATTTTGTTGAGTATTTGTGGCTTTCGGTTTTGTTGTGGGTTTTTTTAAGTCTTTATGGCGACATGTTTGGAGATTTTAGTCAAGGGACTGCTTTGAACTTAGTGACTTTAATGTAAAGTGCGCTATTAGCATTAATTATTAATATCAGCAGTTAGGAGGCCTTAGTGCTCATAGTTAAAACGAGGCTAATGAGATGCAGAATTTATTTTATTATTGTTCCGTGTCTAGATACTTTTTATTTAATATTTTTTAGGCAATTTGTAAAACGCACCTGTGATTCCAGTGTTTTTGACATTTTGACAAATAAATATGTTATAATAATACTGTTTGGTTTTTTTATGGCATAGGGGAAAACGAGCAGTTCGTTCGCTTAATGGTAAGCGATTACCATGGACGGGTGTCCATGGGTGGTGGCAACACCAGAAGTCGTAAGTGCGTTGCCGACCTTTTAGAAGCGACTGAGTATTCTCAATCACTCAGCGAAAGCGTTGTTTCACACTGGTTTTCTGTGAGGCCATGGTATCACTCTGGTCGAGCCGGCCCATTCGTGCCAAAGCATGGCTCTCTAAGAGATAGGCTACCTTTGTATAAAAATAACAAATATCCCTTTTAAAATGCCAGTGAAGTCATTGGTAGTAAGCTATAATTAACCCTTAAAGCAAACAGCAGTGACAACTAGATCGGGTTCAATTATAGAAATAAGTGTACTCGTCCTTCACCCGCGGACGAACTCATCCGTTCCCCAATCATGGCCAATAATCGTGATTCTTTCAATTTAGTTCAAACTACAGGGCGTTGTGTTGCGTCATCTTTGAACTTCATTGGTGGGAATGATCGAGGTGCTTGACCACGGACTGATATGTCATAGATTTTTATTTCGAATCCAAGGCAGATACCTCTTACAATTCGAAATTATTGATAACTAGCTCCTGCCTGTGGACTTCAGAATTGGGTTCAGCCTAGATAAAAGGTCCGTTCAGCCGTCCTGGCGTGAAAGAGTAACAAACATCCATCCATCCATCCATCATATTAGTAGGATTATCAATTGCTTGGATTATAAGGAAAGTATCATGAGGTTGCGTGTTTGAGAAAATTACTTGACAACTTGAAATCTGTCAACACTAAGTAGAAAACTCTCCAAACCCTTTCATTTTGATAGTACTGATAGCTCAATTGAAAAAATAATTGAAATGGTTTAATGACATTGATAACAGTGATGAGTAGGTAATACCGGTGAACTGTACTGGGTGTACATTAGTATACCTCTGCATAACCCTTCGGAGTATACTAGCGTAATGGTATGCATAATTTTTAGGATCTAAGTACTGTTTTATGTCCCTATCGCGATTAACTAACACAAATATTTCCTACTGCCACCTCCTGTATAAACTCCATAGTTTCGTAAATATCAATTTAGTTAAAAGCGACAGAAAATTGTAGGGAAACTTTATATTGTTTTGTTTTATGCTCGTAAACGCGTAGTAAACGCTCAGAGTTTAGCGTTAAGCATCACCCAGCGCGACACGGTGACAGATATGGGATTATGTCACGCCATCGCTGACGGCTGCGAAAGCTTCGGACCTCGGCCCTTGATTGATGAGCAGTTGAAGCTGGTTTGACGAATCAATTTTTGTGTGCGAGCAAAAAGTAATGCTTGAAATATGGCTCCTAGTTTTCGCTGGAAAATCTCATTTGCTCGATTTCCAGCCTTAGATAGAATTAACTCGATCGAGTATTATGTTTACACCCCTTGAACGTTACGCAGACTTGAGAAGTCTGCGTCAAAAAAACACGCGTGACAGTATTTTGAATCTAACTGATCCCGATATCAGTCAGGGAAAGTAGACGGATGATGAATTGATGACTTAAAAAAATCTATAAAAATTTTAGATTCTCCAACCAGTCTTAAAGAAAAGAACTGCTGAACATCAAAGTCAAAGTCAAATGTTTTATTTCAATTAGACCAGTAATACAGGTACTTTTGAAATGTCAAAAACTAGGTGCTCGGTTCCAGGTAAATAGTGGGTCTTATGGAGAAGAACCGGCAAGAAACTCCATAGATACTCCTTTCAACAAAGATTATAACATTGATTTATTTTAAAATTTAGTTGTTATAATATCATATCATCTATCTGAACATCTATAACTCACGCAAATAGTACGAGGTCCCCACTCTACTTGGTGGCAGTTACAAAAGGGATACATTAAAAAGTTTAACTGCTAATTTTGGGGTCACACAGTCATTCGTGACTGAATTAATATGAAAATGTATTGCTTTAGCTGTTTCGACATTACCTATACCTATTTATATTCTTGGCAGTCAGTTACCCTGTTAAAAGGTACCCTAAGAAAATACAACCTAACCTAACCATCAAACTTGTTTTCCCCGAAGGTTTAGGTAGAAGTGTACAGGTCTACAAAGTTATTTTAGTGAAGGAAAAATTGTACTGAAAAATTCAAACCTGCGTCTTTTAGTTACCAGACGCTATGACCTCTAAGCCACCGTGAGTCCCGCCCGCCATGTTGGAAATTTGCTTTCACATTCTGAATTTACGTCTTAAAGGTGACAACTATTGTAAAGCAAGTTACTTTGCCCCTCAACCGATAGTACTTACTTTTCAGTTAGTTCAATGTCGAATGATGCCACCTTATATAATAGTCATAGCGTCTGGTGTACCTAACCAGAAGACGCAGATTCGAATCCTGCCAGCAAGTGGAATTTTTCCTTCACTAAAATATCTTTATAATCTTAGCTTTAAAAATGCTAAAAAAATACAAAAGATGTATAGATCTACCGCCAACATTCGGTGGTATTTTAAGTCACATGATACAAAGGGTGAGCATATTGCCATTCAAAGGCTACAAATCTAAACTGCTGAGGTGCTACTGAGATATTTTAGCCTACTTTCCAGGATCGACCGTCGAATTAATCTATTCAACCTGGAAATCGAACCCCCACGCCCAATGAATTTGCCACCACTAAACAGACGTGGAAGGCTATAAAATAGTAAATAACTTGTAAATTGAAAGCCGCGAAACCCATCACAGACCTGAATTACATGTAGTCAGAGATTAGTTTAGTAGGTTTTACGATTGTCTCTATAAACTGCGAACTAATAAACTTATAACCTCCAAGAGAATCCGCTAAGCCGTAAACATAAAGATTACTTCAGACGAAACAAGCAAATTCCACACATATCGTCATTCCAAAGAAATAACCTAGTTTTTTCAACGTACAGGACACACAAAATTTTACCAAAAATTTATCGCAATCGGATGTATGATTTAGAAATTTAAAGCAACATTCATTTTTATTTATATAGATTAAAAACAACACCATTGTCGGTATAATTAATACTATTAAGCTATTTGAATAATAATAATATAATAATATACACTTTATTTTCAGACCATAGTCTATATTAAGGAAACATTACAAATACAAAGATAAGATAAATACAAGTCACACGCAAAAAAATATAAAAAAGTGGAATCGAAAATATTAGTATCAAAACCAAATTATTGCAAAAGACGTGACACTAAATTAAGTCGTTATCTCAGTTAATTTGTGTCTATTGGACTAGATTTTTACATTATCTGTATTTTTGTCGTAAACCTCTGCTCACTAGTTTCTTAATGACCGGAGGCGTGATATAGGAACACAGAGGATGAACAAACAAACATTAATTTTAAAGTGTTTTTTTTTATAAATAACTTAGATAACATAACATACCATCACGCCTGTATTCCCCGAAGGGTTAGGCAGAGGCGTACTAATGTACACCCACAGTTCGCCGGTATGTTTAGGTCCCATGTAATAGAGGGCGAGCCTATTGCCATGGCACAAATTCCTAACTCCGAGCTGCTACTGGGAATTTCATAGAAAAATCCCAATAACGCTTTGCTCGACCTGGAAATCGAACCCAGGACCTCTAGCGTAGCAGTCGCGCTCAAGACCACTTGGCTAATGAGGCAGTTATATTATAAATTAGATAAAATCTATAAAAAAACACAAAGTGCTACACATTTCCATCTGAACACACCACAATATTCACAATAAAACGAACCATGCATATAATTTGCGAATAATTTAATTTGTTAACCCTTAACCCGTTTTATGGTTAACGGTTAAACTTGGGTTAATTGCACAATAGGTACATATAGAAATATTATTTTATATCATGTGAATAAATATATTATTATGGTTGTATTGTTTATGCTTAGCAATCTCATGGATAGTGTTGTGGTTTAGTAACTCTGATTATAATTTTACTTTGGTACGATGTCAATTATTTTTACGAATTGTAATACGTGCAATAATGGGTCAGCTGATAAACAAATGCGCACTGTTATAGCCCAGGATATAATATTGTTTAAATATAGGAGCTTTTTGTGCTAAAAATATGATATTACTTAAAATTACAGATCATTGGGGCTTCATCTTTAGATTGGTTGGGATTGGTCGTGTTTGAAGTGCTTCGACGTGTTATTTTATAAATTTTTGTTTTCGTTACGTGGCATGTTTTGATCTGGAACATAGCTCTACTAGGAACAAAAAGCATTTCAGATTCGAATGATTTATACGGCAGAATTTAAGCGTGTTTTCTGTGACATCAGTCTCACGCTTGACTCTAGCGTCTAAACCTTCTAGTGGCTAGAGTATTTTTTTTTTCATAAGTTTTATCCATCGTGTTTAATAGAACATGGTAAGCCGAAGATTAAGCACTGTGGCATTCAATGAGAGAGGCCTGCACCCAGTAGTGGACGAATATAGGCTTTATAATTTTTTTTTACACAGTAACGGAAATGTGATGATTATTTTTATCTTATTTAAGGATTTTTTAATACATACTTTGAAGTTGTATCAAAACAAGTATTCTATTTTAAGCAGATATCTATGTTACAGTGTACCGTAAATAACACACCTCTAGTTCTGCTTACCCCAAAAAGGTAACAACAAAAAGTCTCGGCGCGCTACAGGCAATACTTGCATTAATTTAGATCTGAGTGCAGATAGTATTAAGTAAAGGGTCCGATTAAACTGTCTGTCTTCGGCTGCTATCTCATCACTTTGTGGGCTGCGGCTGCAGTGCATAAGCTTAGCGAGCAGAGGGTAAAGTCGCTCTTGAAAACGAAGTTGCCTGATCACTCTAATCACAATAAGGCTATTTAATAAGTTACCTGTAACATTTAAGGAACTTCCAATGAATCGTTTCAAAAAAGCATTATTTAAATGGCTTATCGATAAATCGTTTTATTCTGTAGACGAGTATCTTAAACTTAAATAAATAATACATGCTTCCTCACTATTGGGCTTTCCTTATACTATTTTACATAAAATTTGTATGCTATATTTAGCGAATTTTCCTAGTGCTTATTTTAAATTGAACCAACTGTAATTTACTACAATTCTTACAGATAATAAATTTCATTTCATTTCTCTAAAAGTACCAGAAGGCCTGTCTGTCAAACATAAGATTCTGGATGCTCAGGCAAAATTTTACTGTAAGATTATCTCGCGGGTACGTTGACAAAGTCAACTTCTCACAAACAAGAAAACCCAGAAACTTATAAGAATCAAACTCGCGACCGTAGCAAAAAAAAGCTGATTGCCCGGCCTCATGCCTAGCATACCCCATAAATAAAGTTTTAACTTTTTTGTGATTTTTTGCATTTTTTATGCTAATTTTTATAAAGTTATTTAGTGAAGGAAAAATTCGACTCGCAGGCTGGATTTGAACCTGCGTCTTCTGGCTAGGTACGCCAGACGCTATGACCACTAAGCCACCGCGAGTCCCACCTGCCATGTCGAAATTTGCCTTCACATTCTCAACTTACGTCTTAAAGGTGACGTCAGTAACATCTATTGAAAGGCAAGTTACTTTGCCTCTCAACCGACATGACTTACCTTACGGTTAGTTCTATGTCGTACGATGCTACCATACCTAATAACTAACTTTTTGTGATTTTTTGCATTTTTTATGCTAATTTTTATAAAGTTATTTAGTGAAGGAAAAATTCCTTCACTAAATAACTTTATAAAATTTTCCTTCACTAAATAAATAAAGTTTTGTTAAAGTAAGCTTACATCATCATACCATCACACCAAGGGTTAGTTAGGGCTGTACTTATGTAAACCACAATTTGCCGGTATGTTTAATATGGTTCCCTATTGCCATTAACTGGCCACAAGTCCAAAGTCCAAGCTGCTGCTGTGATTTTGATAGAAAAACCTAACAGGTAATAATGTTTGACCTGGGAATGAAAACCTTTAGCGTACATGTTTTTCACACTTAGAACCACTAGATTTAGTTAAAGTAAGTAATAAAAAAGGTTTAAATACACTACAAATTCTTATTATTTATGTTGGAAATCGCTCTCCGCTCACTTCTAAGTGCTCACCCTAATTTGAATTTGATGTATCTACGTTACCGCTTAGAATTTAACGGAGCGCTGGTTTGGTTTACTTACGTAATTAAATGTGGCTACCGTGGATGGATTCACTCGTGATTGTTGCTTCTAAATGACTTGCTTTTATACTGCTCTAGAGAAAACATGTAGGACTCGAAGTCTTGTCTATTACCAAAGTCAAGTTTTATAGAATCTTTTAAATTTGCATTGTGCATGGAACATTTCACAGATAGCATGTAAAATCATTTTTCAAATATCATACCTGTGACTTTTGCCAGCCTGCTCAAAATATCAATTCAATTAAATCGCATTTTGTTCACAATTTTTATTGTAAACTAAATAGCATAATAGCAAGTGAAGCGATAAATGATTTTTAATACAATTCATTGTGGATGAAATGTAGCAGGCTGCGAAATATCGCATGTGAAGTTGCTGTGAAAAATAATCATACATTCATCAAATGAAAACGAATGAAAAGTAGCAGTTATTTCCTATATTGTAATGGATAGAAATGTGTTTAAGCGATTTAGTATTGACAGGACTGGACAGGCGAACTGAGGGAATACAGGCGCGATGGTATGTTATGTTAGAACTTATAAATAAAATAGATCAAATTAAAATTGTCATGCTTTATATAAGTCAGTTCAAATTAAAAACAAAGAGAAGTGTTATTTAAAGATAAATCAGTTTTGACGTGCAGAAGTTGGAGCATTGCATGAATAAAGAATCCCAGGCAGCTACGATAGCAGGTGTAATTACCTTCAACTACTAACTACAGCCCACGGGCCTATTACCTGATCAAATATTTATAGAACTTTCTTTAACTTTCAGCCAGGTAAGTAAGGGACTACTTACAATGATTATGCCTTTTTATAAAGAAAAATAGAGAGCAGCATTTATTTTGCAAAGGAATAGTGCATGAAGCTTTTGGAGGGTTCTTCCGAATTTCACAACGAAGCACGAACTAGCTGATAAAATAATTTCAGTTGCTTCGTACCCCACATTTGATCCAGTTTTGGACTCTAGGAACTTCTTAGGAATTTTCACAACAATCCTAATTCCGGATTTACTTAATAAGCAACTTATATTCCTTTTTTTTAGCTTAGCACGAGGGGGTAACAAGAATACTAGTAATGTGCGACCCACATTGTTACTAAGTAGTTTTTTAATAAATAATATTTCGCTTATAAATATAGATATTCGCTTAGGAATTGGACACATACTCAACAGCCGCACATCAGCTTGCCATCTCTAATCAATAGTGTTGAACATGGCACCAGATGATTAAAGATGATCATTTGTACTGTCATATTTTCATTACAATCAATTTACAACATTTCGAATGTACTTTTAATGATTTTATTAATCTATTTAAGTAAGTGCTGCAGTGAAGTAAAAACTTAATGATATAATAAGTGCAGCTACGGCAGCAGGTGTAATTACCACCAGCTAACTACGAGCTATCGGCTAATTACTTACTTAATTATTTATGATCGCTCAATTTGGCTTTTAGCGAGAACTTTTTAGTTATCTGTCTACTTTTTTATATTTTAGAAAGCTACAAAGCTTTACATCTAAACCCAGTGTCGCTTTCCAAGCAAGTAAATAGTGCCTAGCTCAATTGCCTTATTACATGGGAGCTAAACATACTAGCGAACTGTGGTTTTTATGCCTCTGCCTAACCTTTCGGGTAATACAGGCGTGATAGTATGTTTATCTGCAAAATATACTTATATTACACCCTTGCTATCGTCCCAGTTTCGTCCCTATACATTGGTTACGTAATACGAAGCCTTGTTTAGCTTTGAATCTAATGTTTACTTGTGAAACGGAGAGGTTAAAGGCTACATATTAAACTCGCACTTTATTGCATCATAATTCATAACCGTGCCTTTTGACGTATCAACAAGGAGTTTAAGGGCCCTAGGGCCAAGAGACTGAACAGGACTTGACAGAACTTTTGTTGATACTACTGGATTTGCTGATGCGTTGCCGGGCTATAAAAGCCCTTACGGACTGCAGACTGCCAGGAGCCGAAGCAACCGAGGGGGAACTGGCTTTTCTTATGCGCAAAAGTTCCAGGAGATACGAAGGTGCTTTACGACAGTCTCCAAGGCGAGGTTGGTCGCCAGCTAGTGGTTCTACCACCGAGCAATTATATTATTGTGATGACCTCTATCCTACTGCGCATGGCCACTTTAGTTTTTTGATACAGTTTTTCAATCACAGCAGTGCCAAATATAGTTTTATCGATTGGTTGATCACACTCAGGTACACTGTATACAGAGGTATAATAAGATTAAGTCAGTATTGCATTTGTTTTCAGTTCTTGGCCAAGATCCAATAACAGTTCATTACTAGTTCCTGTTCCAGTTCAAGTTCTTATTCCTGATCCTAATCCTATTCCAGTTCCAATACCAGTTCTTGTCTTCGTTCCCCGAATACTTGTTCCTTTCCATCCTATTCCAGTTCATGGGACCCTGAAACATAATCTGTTTGAATTCTGGTTTTGGTTCAGTCTTTGTCCCTGATCCGATTAAAATATAGGTTCCTTTCACCTTTTGTGTTCCATGTTTTATTCTGGTTCTTATCCTTTTTCTAGTTTCAGGTCTTGACACTGTTCCTGTTCTAATTCCAGCTCTTGTCCACTGATCAATTCTAATGTCAGAAGATATTGAGGATTGACAATTGACAACTTTGTTGTTATAAATCATTAATAATTTATGCCTTCAATTGTGCGCATAATCATTATTACGAGTATGACCATTTTCTTAATCCGAGCTGACAACTGCGATATTCTATCAATACAATAAACAGCGCAGTAACGCGGGACAGTCGACAAGAGAAATGATTCACGCAATGATAAACCACGTTCTCACTTGCGTAATAGTGGTACAGGCGAGTACAAAGTACTTACGCGTGTACTGATTATATTACTATAAATTAATTACAATGCTAAGTCAATATCATTGTTCATTCTATAAATTAGTTTTTTCTCATAAACTAACAGTCATGTGGCAATCGATCTGTAAAGTAGAGCTGCGCTTGTCGCTGTCAGTTTATGGCTGGCTCTACCATGCTTCGGAGACCACGTTAATCTGTTAATCCAGGTTGTCGAATACGAACACCAATGACAATCGCTAGTGGTAGTCTGGAATATGATAAGTCTTACAGCCAATGTGTCCCTGGGAGCTGTACAGATATGGATTGAGGAGGGTAGTTGACAATTTTTTCGTTTTAAGTTGAAATATTCAGGGTCTCTAGACATACCTGTATGATGAGGTTGCGCGTAATCCTCAATTTAGAGCTAATATTACTGACTAGCTTCTGCCCGCGACTTCGTCCGCGTAGCGTGATGATATGTAGCCTATCCTCAATAAATGGGCTATCTAAAACTGAAAGATTTTTTCAAATCGGACCAGTAGTTCCTGAGATTAGCGCGTTCAAGCAAACAAACAAACAAACTCTTCAGCTTTATATATTAGTATGGATATCTATGATTTTCGATGTATAACACATGATCGGTGAAACCTGTTGACTGGCATATTGTTGCTACTGACATCATATTCCTACCTCCCACCGTCAAGATATTTGCAGATAAGGTTATATTAGATATTTATATTATGCCTGGAGTCTTGTGAAATCAGGGATGAATTTCACCCGCTAAGTCCCAAGTCTATTATCTATGATCGAAAATATTCCATAAATAATCCTCCTCTTATGGGCTAATCCGAATGAGATAAATGATAAATATTGTTTCTGAAGTTTACGCGAATATAAGACATATTGAAATAAAAACATAAACGGGTCTGCCCGTGACCATGGACGCTGTAAAGGGTCCGAAACGTCGGGAATTGTATTGTATTGTATATACTAATATAACGCGATATAATCCGTAAGGTTGTTTTATTTCAATGATAAATATGTTAATTATCTACATGCATCACGTCTTTATTTTATTTTTATTTTTTTATTTTTTATGTGATAGAGGGGCAAACGAGCAAACGGATCACCTGATGGTAAGTGATAAACGCCGCCCATGGAAACCCGCAACACCAGAGGAGTCGCAAGTGCGCTGCCCGCCTTTAAAAGGGTTTGGGCCTCCGGTAACCTCAACTCACTCGGCGAAACACAACGCAAGCGTTGTTTCACGCCGGTTTTCTGTGAGGCCGTGGTATCACTCCGGTCGAGCCGGCCCATTCGTGCCGAAGCATGGCTCTCCCACGTGAAATTAATAAGTCAAGAGTTTAAGCTTTTTAAGACTAGATTCTAGATAGAGCTACAACTTCTAATTTTTATTGTGTAGTAATGACATTACTTGGACTCTGTGGTTGATTTATCAGAAAATGATGGAGAGAAGAGACCTTCATAATCCTAAAACAATGATGAGTTCAGCTACTAAGGGTTGAATCGTACTGACATGAAATCAGTATCGAAATCTTCAAAAGTTCTCGCAGATCGGGAAATTTTAGTAAAACTATTGAAATATCACAGCCAAAATTGTGTTCTCACAAAACAGCAGCATTTTTTCATACTGGCTACATCTTTATTTTCCCCACGTTGCTACACCCGAGAAAATCTACATTTAGCTGCTACCTAACATTTTTTTCACACCACCGAAGGTATTTTTTTAAAAATAATAAAGTTCGCCAAACAAACCCTTGTGACGTGTGAAAACCGGATCGCACCGGATTAGACCAGTTTTGGCTGAAATGTTTATTTTTTAATAACACAACGCAAGTCTAGGGAATAGAATAGATTTTGTTTCATTTGTTGCTTTAGCAAATGGGTTAATAAAATCTGTAGATAGTATGATTCTCATTACAAAACAAAGTAAAATGTGTTGATGTTCACGCCTCTAAAAAGAAGTTAATTATTTATTTTTAGCGGCGTGAAAACCAACACTCTTTGACTAGGCTTAAAAACATTGTTTTTCGTGATTTATCATTGTAATTCAATCGACCAGCTTTCTTCATTCGGATGTCTATAGTTCAAAGAAGGCTATATTATTCTTTTTGAAAACGGCTCATTTACCTACATCATTGCTCAAAGTAAAAGTCAAAATATTTTATTTCAATGAGACACTATGTTACATACTGTTGAAAAGTCAAATCTAATTGTAAGGTTCCAAAGTGGGTCTTATGGAAAAGAGCTGACAAGACACTCCCTTTAAAAAAATATAGTTATGTTTAGAATTGTGCAGTTTCCTGTGAAAGAATCATTCAATAAAAGAAAAGATTGCTACAGCAAGTAAGAGCTGAGCTCAAACAAGATACCCAAATCTTCCTATCACCACGTATTTCTGGATAAACTATTAAAGCAAAACAATTATCTCAAAGCCTATCCCCATATACTCACCCACAGAGTTTAGCGGAGAAAAAGATTAGATCTCCAAATTGGCCAAGCAACAGCCTGGTATGAAATAGGACCATAATTGTTATCTGGACGTGAGTCACCGGCTCAGCAATCGAGAAATCACATAAATGCCTTTATTGCAACAGCTTTAAGTTTCAATTTGTTGGGTTGCTAATCAGGATTGTAGGGTATGAGCTATAAGCTGTAGGCGTTAAGTAATTAATTAGTTTTAAAGTTAACATTGCTTGCTGACGTATAATTTTTCTCAAAGTCTCATAAAAAAGTTGACTATATATAGAACCGAACAACATAAACAAAATTGAAATCGGTATTATATAGCACGTTGTGACGTCAAAAGAGCAACCCCAATCAAGCCCGACTAAAAACTTTAAAAGATTATATCTTGATTTCAATTATTTTTCATTATTTACCTATATTGAATAACACTTTTAAAATAATAGTCCAACAAGCCTATTTTACTTTCTTTCTTTTTCCAGATCCAGCAAAATAATATTGGATTTGTCTATAAATTCTCAGGAGCAAGTTGGTGATAGGGTTTGTGGCATGAGGGCCGTTTTATTGCACAGAACCCATGTTGCTCGGTTTCTATGGATCGTAGCGTGATGTTTTATATTTAAAATCTATAGGTGAAAACCGCATGAAAATCTGTTCAGTAGATTTTGAGTTTATCGCAAAGAGACAGTCAGAACATACAGACAAGGGGGGACTTTATTCTACTATAAAACACTAGCTTCTGCCCGCGACTTCGTCCGCGTAGCGTGATGATATATAACCTAAAGCCTTCCTCAATAAATGGGCTATCTAACACTGAAAGAAATTTTTTTTTTTTCAGTAGTTCCTGAGATTAGCGCGTTCAAGCAAACAAACAAATAAACTCTTCAGCTTTATATATTAGTATAGATACAGATAACATACCATCAAGCCTGTATTCCCCGAAGGGTTAGGCAGAGGCGTACTAATATAATTATGTAAGTATAAATAAAGTAGGGCTACTTAATATATCCCTTTTGTTTTGATATTTCTTCTGATCATCATTTGTTTTAATATACACCACGTTAAAACTAATCCTTCCAATCTCCATGCTCCTAAAACTTGCACCAGCAGCTAACGGTTTCAGAGTTAGTCATATTGGCTTATCGGCACGTACGGAGCAACCTTATCAAATGTGGGCCGCAGATCTGGTCCCTGGGCCACGGCTATCGGCCTTAACTGGTATCAGACCGTTTTGTCTGGGCGTGGTGTTAGAAAGTTTAAAATAAATAACAAACAGACCGGCCGGCACGTCAAAGTTCCTTTTTTGCAATATTGTTTCAGTTTATCAGGGTTTGCGAATAGCTGATACAGGTTAACATTTTTGTAATAATATTTCTGTCTCGTTTGTCTTATAGGCCCATACGATAAAGTTCCTGGGTTCGATAGCAGATCGGAGTTTGGAATTTGTGCCCGGTTAATGGCAATAGACTTACCCCTATTACATGGGACCTAAAATAACCGGGGAACTGTGGGTGTATATTAGTATGCCTCTGCCTAACCCTTCGGGGAATACAGGCTTGATGATATATTATTCTATTAACTGACTACGTCAATAGGCTACTGGTTGCAAGCATGTCTCAGTCACGTCTCTTTTATCAGACAAATATGCTTCTCTCTTGATAATCTTCTTCTTCTCTACTAATAAAAAAAATTAAAAGCTGTGTGTACATTGAATTTACAAAAAAACAGGGTATATAAACGTACCCGAACTCAAAAATGTGATTGTGTCTTGTCAGTTTTTCTCTATTCAAAACTACTGAGAAGATTTTATTTTTGTTAGCACTGTTAGAAATTATCAAAAACTGGTGAACTTATCTCAATTATTTAAACGGATCCTCTCTGATGTATTCAGACCCATTCAAAGAAGAAGTCATTACTTTTGGTTAATGATTAAATTATTTTCAAAAGCTGATATAACATAAAAATCAATTCAAATTACCCGGTCAAAATGCCTTTAAAGGCCTATTTTCAGCACTAGAAAGCCATATTTAGTATTCCATTATATCCGAGGTTTCTTCATTAATAATTTTGTGGGCACCTGTCACGTGTAATTTTAGGTCTAAAATTCACGAAATTGAGAATCCTAGATCTGGTAGGAGGCGTTAAAACCACAATAACCGTGAAGCGTCTTCATCGAAATTCCAATTTTCAACTCCCTAAAATATGAACTGTCTAACATTTAGAAAAGGGTTGTTTCGGTGAGGTAGGGCTGCCACGTTTCGTGTTTAGAGTTGAACAGATTTTTTAAGTGCTTCGTGATTTTTACATGACTTGTTCCAAGTCTACTCTTTTATTGTGCCAAAATCATCTTTGATTTTTGACAGTTTTGCTCTTAAAAACGTGTCAGTTCTTATGTCATTTAGTATAATTGGACGACCATTCTTTATCAATTGAAATAGTAGACAGGTCTTTAAAAGCTCTTTGTACTCAAACTGCATAACTCTCACGTGAATAAAACAAAATTGAACAAAAGAAAAGCATTCTCATCATTCAACACTTATGCCAGTTTTTCTCCAATTTGGAGCCGTACCTACAACTTATTTTTGACAATTAAAATGTACCAGTTATGATGAAATGTTGTTGAAATTCAACTTTTATGTAACAATCATCAGACTAGGAGGAATGAAACCCATTACTGACAGGAGTCCTTTTTAATTAAGAACGTGAACTGTATTAGCTGTTTGCTTAGTATCATAATATTTAATGGTATTAGACAAATTAGTCTTTTACTGTAAGCTAACTAACGTCCTTAATAATCGTAACTTAAGTTAGATATACATTTATGTAAAGATCACGAAAAACTTTTAATTTAAAAAAAAAAAAATGCTTACTAGCAATGTGGATCGCACATTACTAGTATTCTTGTTAACCCCTCGTGCTAAGCTAAAATGCTTGTGTTACTAGTGGGTTTACGTCGGTAGTGCAATGGGTGGGTTTCGAACCGGCAACCACATGATTGCAAGTCTAGCCATTAGGCTATTTATTCATTTTTATTTTTTCATTTATTCATTCATTCAATTAAGTAAAGAATGTACGGATCTTGTTTCCAGTTTTGTAGAAGAAAAAGGCTCAAATTAAAATGAAGAAGAGAAAGTACTAGATATTTTGCTAAATTCACACTAAAAGACAATACTAACAGCTTTCAGTCATTCAACCAACGTCCAAGCTGACGTGGAAATAATAGTGTTACAAATAATATTGGATTTCATCCCCGAGGCTACCCCTGTGAGCCCTCGTTACGCAACCCCCGGCGAATTTGATATATTATGTATAACAGTGGTATTTCACAGACAAATTTTCACGCCACTTTTGACACTAATTATACGTACCAGAATGGTTTGGAGTTACGCGGTTAGAATTTTTTTAAGAGAAATCCTTTGGATTTTGATTTTGAAAGCTCGACGCACTACACCTCTACACTTAATAAGTGTCTAAGATGTGGAACATACCATATTTGCAAATATAATAGTAAAATAATGACAGCATTTTAAAAATTAGTTGTAAATGGTGCTGAGTACAGTAGGCTTATCGATATTTTGAATGCAAAAGTGCAAATGTGCATTGTGGGGTTGCATGCTGATTTCAGTTCCTCAGGTTTCAAAGAAATTAATGCCTCAAAAGCTAGCCCCAGTATGTTTTCAGGTTATTCATCAAATAGGATCTGAGTCTTTTGCCGAAATCCAAACTTACATACCCAATACATACACATCATTTCATAGAAAATTACTAAGAATCAAAGCTTCCATTTCAACAATTATTTCCTTCATTCCATGGCGGTTAAGAAGGCTTTTGTTTCCATAAATATAAAATATTAGTTAACATTAACATTATGATATATGGGGACCACTTAACATGCAGAAATAAATCACATTAAGGTTATTTTGGGCCACATTTGGAAACATGTCCTTCGAGATATTATTATGCAGGACGGCTTACGAAGGACTTGTTAGGTAATTGTATAATAGGCTCATAACTTTACCGAGGACATGTAGGTAGTCACAGACTATGCGAAAGTATATAATAATATAGATCCAGGAGATACTTCGTAAGTGCTAACGACAATCAGATGTTTATTTCAGCCGGCCTCACAGAAAGCATGATATAACAGCGTGATATAACACTTACGTTGTGTTTCGCCGAATAAGTGAGGATGCGGGAGGACCAAACCCTTTTAAAGGGCGAGCAACGTACTTGCGTCTTCTAGTGCTGCGGGTGTCCATGGGCGGCGATAATAGCTTACCATCAGGCGATCCATTTTCAAACATCACAGACCCATTTTTTGTTGCAACAATCATCATTAATTGTAGGAAAATACAACGGAAATTGTTTAAACAATTCAGTGAAATGATCTGGATGTGAAAAACAATGAGCCATGCTAGATGCTAGTTAAGTATATCTGCTTCAATCATAGTTCTTGTGTTATTTAGTTGAAAAAGGGTATAATCATTAGGTGTCTCTACTCCTGCTTGCCTACTTCTTCCTTAGTTGAGAGCTCAGCACATGTCAGTGGAGCAATCTCCACTGCTCTTCCTCTGCCTTCTGTTCTTACACTTCCTCACGCATCTACTGCCCTCCTTCCAACTAAAAATGTACTACAGTATAATACTATAGTAGTAAGAAGTCATCTCAAGACTCAATTCCTTCCGTACCGCATCGTCACTGGTGAAATCAATTAACATCAACATCCATTATCAACCAACTTAAGCCTCTCTAAGAGACACACTTTACCCAATATCCAGGCACTAATAGGAGCAGAGCATAAGAGGCATTGGAATAACGGATCGGATAGTTTTGAACACAATTTGAACTAACACTAACAATGTACGATAACTATTCCAAGTTCTGAATGACAATAGTCAGCGTCAGCTTCCACTTAGACCTGACTGTTGACCGTAGATCCAGATGTTACGAGTGCTCAAGTTTGTAACTAGTATTTGTAACTGTTATAGCTAATCCCCAAGGATATCCTCCTTGTGACATTCTAGATTACTTTTTTATCGTGGTTTTCTTACAAAGCTGCTTATGATAATGGTTTCAATTCTTCATTAAGCCCCACTTGCACCAACTTTTTAAATATATTTAAATTGCATTTAAACACAATTTTTCATAGTAAATTTGTGTTTAAATACAATTTAAATATATTTAAGAAGTAATGATTTTTACTTAGTCTAAAAAATGAAATTTTTAAATAACTTCTTGATTCCTTTTCTTTTTCTATTAAGCATTTTTCTAAATCCCTTTTAATACTAATTCGACACAAAACACAATTTCCTTCAACATATAAGCAGAAATAGATTGTTTGGTTACCTTTTAGAGATTCAGGCATGCGGGTCAATGTTTAGAAAACCAAAACTTACTCGCAGAAAAGACCCATTAAATCCCAAAGCCTTCAAAATATTCCCATACTGACAAATACTACGGAACCACGGAAGCGTGTCATATGAGGCGGCAGTTTTAGCTTTAAATGTCACACCTACTTTAAGTGACGCCGTGTGTCACGTAATAGTTCTGAATGTTTTACGAGGTGCCGTCGATCGATCTGATCGTAACAGCAGGGCGGAATAATTGAGGGTTACGAAGTACCTTGCTGCAGTATCAATGCAGTTATTGTATTTAACTGATAACTTAGGTAGTACTTTGTATTAACGTTTTTATTCCGTGGAAAATTAAAGTTCATGAAATCATCGTCATAGTCTTTTTCTAACTATGTTTGTTCACAGATTATTCAGACCCTTTTAGGGGCGTAAACGAGCAGTCGGATTGCCTGATGGTAAACAGTTACTGCCGCCCATGGACATCCGCAACACAAAAGGATTCACAAGTGCGGATGCGATCCGGCCACATCCCAACCAAAAAATTCAATTATGTAATGGGTAAAAGTACCTCACCAAACTGCGACGTTTGCGAGGTTATTGAGGATATTTATCACGTATTGATGGAATGCGGCCGGAACAGTCATGACAGACAATGTACCAAATATATGTATATTTGGTGGTAGACTGGAAGTAGGGACATGCAATAGTATTCTAGCCTATCCTCTATCCGAGGAGGTCAGGATGATGTGCCGAATATTGTTTGTGTCCAACCAATAAGAATATTGAAGATGTGTTTGGTTATATATGTGTTTGTTTACCCATGTACTTATCAAATGGTTATTAGTTATCCATTGTACTTATATATTAAAGAGTATGTTATGGGGTGACATTATCACTAGGTAATAAAGCCCCGTTAAATAAATAAAGAATAAAAAAAGAGCGTTGCTAGCTTTGTAAAAGGGTTTGGGCTTCAGGTATCGTCACTCACTCGGCAAAACACAACGCCACCGGTTTTCTGTGATCACTCTGGTCCATCAGACCCTCCCCAAAATAATCTCTAGGCACCAGTTTTTACCCGACTGCCGAAGGAGGAGGGTTATGTGTTTGACGTGTATGTATGTATGTATACATACATACATACACGTCAAACACTACTGGGAATTTTAGAGACGGTCACGATTTTGAATGGGTCCCGACTGCAAGATTGACTTTATTCTACGTTATAATTTATTATTTTATGTATTTATCGATCATGAAAACATTTAAATGGTGTAGTTATTCAATATTACTTTACATAGGTCTGGACTACTAGTCTTGTTTTTGTCTTTTTAGTTTTTTTTAAAGTGTTTTTATGCAGTCGGGTTTTTTAATTATTTTAATTACGTAATTGGTCTAGGCAACCAGATCCGGACATCAGTATTTCACACAAATTGACTGCTATCAGACGTCTTCATCACCAATCCAATTTCGAGGCAATACCGATAACTAAGACTAAGCTGGCTGACTATAAACACGGACTAAGACAGTGTAGTAGCTTATAATTACCCCTTTCTTTCTGAGAGGAAACCCGCATTCAGTAGTGAGACATTAAATGAGTATATGATGCAGGTCAATATTTCAAAAATTTATGTTTTAAAATTAACAAAAAAGGACCACCGGATAGTGACCAGTGAACGCAGCCTTTATTGCCAGTAATTTCAATTGCTACATTGCCCTTCAAAAATTTTCCTTATTATTTTATTGTATAAATTATCTTAGGACCTAAGCTACTGACCGATATTATTGTTATGCTATTCATAAAACAAATCAGTTATCCTTTTTGCGTAGATTTAATAAGCACAAAGAGATAATTTAAGTAAACATAAGGCCCATACAATCGTTGTTTATAAATCTAATAAAATACGTCGAAATAAAAGGTTTTGAGGTAAAACAATACGAATCAAAGTGCGTTTAAACTTAGTACTAGTTGTTATAACGTAAACTATAAACACGTGGAGACAATGGATTATTGTACCATGGGATATCAACAATAAGTGGGTAGACCAAAGCTTTTGTATTACTACTGGTAGTCATTTTATTATCACGTTGCGTGAGAAGATAATGAGATATTATTATTAGCTCCTCTTTTTGTAGTGATCCGAGATTAATTTTACAAATTTTTGGTGTACAAGTTTAACTTGTACGGTTAACACTCGGCTCTGAATCTTAATAAATTAGTAATAAAAACCTACAGAATATGACATGACGTGTTTCTACTGCTTAACAGCCAAGAATTTTCCATTTTGTCAACTGTTGCTGGAACTTATATCATAATATTTCGACTGCACTTTTCATTGCCTTTGTGGCTAACATGTGTACCTTAACAAAACCTAGATAAAATTGTACTGAAACGTAACTCATTATTTTGCGTTATATTTTCACTGTGTGTCATGGGCCATTGTCTGAAACGAAACTGCACCGGCATAAATATTTCGTGATGCACATTTTAGTCATGGGATAGGGGGGCAAACAATCCTACGGATCGCCTGATGGTAAGCGCTTACAGCCACCCATGGACATCCGCAACACCAGAAAAGTCACAAGTGCGTTACCGGTATTTGAAAAAGTTTATGCGCCCCGGTATCCTCACTCACTTGGTGGAACACAACGTAAGCGTTGTTATACACCGGTTTTCTGCGAGGCTTTGGTATCACTCCGGCCTAGCCGGCTCATTCGTGCCAAAATATGTCTCTCCTCTATAAAATGGCACATAGATACTAGATTAAAAAAAACAGAATCCAGTAGTAGGGGCTCCAATATCACAACACGTCACTTGTACGCAGTTGTCCGCGGTGTCGAGTTGCTATCGTAATAACATAACGTTAACATAAACATACACTATTTATGTTTAAATATTTTTTTTGCTGCGTTATAACTAAACAGCTGGCCAGTGTCAGGTTTACAAAACAGTAGCACGCTTTGTATGAAGTCACTATTAATAAGTAAAGCTTTCTATTGTAGTAAATAATATTAACTAGTATGATTTGACTTAGTTTTTACGTTCAAAATGGTATTTACTTATTTGGTATTGTAAATAATAGTATTTAGATACGGTATTAATAATGGCATTTATATGCTACGAATTTTTCGGACGTAGATAGGTAGGTACCGTTTAAAAAATAAAAATGCACGCCTGTACCTAGCGTTATTATTATATAAATTTATCAATGTGGTAAAATGCGCAATGGTTTTACTCTGGAAAAAGTTGGTGAAATTTAACTGAATTACTAGTATAGTATCATATTATTTGGTCGATTTTTGCAGTGCAGTGTTATACTGAAGGATTTCTAATCATTGTTGGATACATTTAGCCCTCATTTTACGTGACTAGATCAGAAAGGATAAACAGAATTTAATTCATTAAAAGATGTCATACTAGAAATCTCACGATCAATTATTTTGCAAATTGTTTGTGATTGACATCGTAACAGCATCGATTTTGAACCCTGACTTCCGTGTTTGATCAAAATGTATAACATTGTACTAAACTTAACGAACTCATTTCACAATTTAACTGTTAAAACAATATTAAAACATTATGCATCCTACAAAGATTACCATCAAAAGAATCATGCACAATGTAAACGGAATAAAAAATCCGAATTTATGATCCCACACTGCACAAATGTTGATTGCCATGCGGTTTGCGGTTCTCTACGCCTCGCCCCACCAACACAACCAGATCTTCCCACCCTCCCAAAACATCAACAACAGCTCCATAAGTTGAGGAAATAGCAATCGTTTGCAAGGTTCAAGTTAGCCTGGCGAGTAGCCAGACTTTGACGATTTAGTATCCACTTTGATTTACTTTTAATGGGGGAATAGTAAATTTACATGTGCTATAAATCAATATGGTACGGTTAAGTTTAAAAAAACTGCGCTCTTTGAGTTGAATTCAGGAATTTTATTTAACGTTTTCCGGTTGTGAATAGAATTTTATACCTGCGAAGTAAATGATAAGTATTTTTTTTGTGCTTCTTGCAATGTAATCTGATGACACGTTTGGAGTAGCGGTTCTGAAATAGACTTCTGGGACATGGGATGTGGGTTCGACTCACGCATAGAACAAATATTTGTATGACCTACAGGCGTTTGTGTATGAGAAAATTTGTGGTTATAAAAGCACCCAAAATATGATTGGTAGCAAATGTAGAAGCTGAGCTTTAGAAACTTTGATTCTAGGCGGTCAAATAATTTTCATATTTTTAGCGTACATCACTGTGTTACATATTTGTGTTACACTGGTAGAAAAAGTTATCCATAAAGTTACCTAAAACAATCATAGAAATAAAGTTTTATTTTTAATTTCAAATTAATAATTAAGTCGACTGCCTCATTAGCCTAGTGGTCCTGAGCGCGAATGCTACGCGAGAGGTCCTGGGTTCGATTCCCAGGTCGAGTAAAGTATTATTGGGTTTTTTCTATGAAATTCCCAGTAACAGCTCGAAGTTTAGAATTTGTGCTCGGTTAATGACAATAGGTTCGCTCCCTATTACATGAGACCTAAACATACCGGCGAACTGTGGGTGTACATCAGTAGGTACGCCTCTGCCTAACCCTTCCGGGAATACAGGCGTGAAGGTATATTAATATTTCATTAATAATTATGTTTGGACCACACACACATCTCCCTTCAACGCTATGCCGCAGGTTATTGCTGTAAATCAGACATTAACAATAAAACCCAATCAACACTACGATAACGGCGCTTTAATTGAAAATTGACCTGTCCCGAGCAGAGTGTGTGTCTTGTTCTACCCTGTCTGGCGTTAAATGAAGACATGTTTGTTTCCTTCGAGTAGTCTGGATAGCAGTTTACGAGAAGATGGAGTTTGTTGGAGAAATATTTGTCTTGAAATAGAGATGTTATTTTAAAATATTGGTCTGGAATGTTGTTGATATGTCTGTTTTGTTAAAATAACCGCACGTAATTTTTTTTTTTTCTAGGTATCTACTTTCTGTCTCGCGCAGCATTTGAACTTGCTTTCAAGTGACTCTCATGCGCAAAAGACGGAACAGATTTGAAGGTCATTGACGACAGACTTGCTACCCATTCAGCCCCACAAAGTCTTACCATAGAGCAAGCCAAGTAATTTACGAACTTACGAGATGACGAACTTACGAGATTACGAACTTACGAGATGACGAACTTACGAGATTACGAACTTACGAGATTACGAACTTACGAGATGACGAACTTACAGAATGCCACAAGGTTTTAAAAATTATTCTCTAATTCTAAACATCTTTATATTGTAACTCCTAAGTGTGGGTTCCTGGGTTCGATTCCCAAGGCGAGAGAAGTGATAAAGTTTTTTTTTTTCTATGAGATACTCACTGGCAGCTTGAAGTTTGGATTTGTATCCGGTCAAAGACAAGAAGTTGGCCCGGCATTAGGTCCATAGGTCCCATGTAATAGGTAACATAGCGGAGAACGGTGGTTGTAGATGAGCTCACATCTGCCTAACCCTGGGAATACAGGCGTGATGGTATGTAGTTTAATACTTTGTTTTATACCATTACGCTCTTATTCCCCTAGGGCCTAGGCATGTTTATTTATACTGTAAATGGGGTGAAAATGGAAAAAAAATCTGACATCTTGAATACGTAGTTTACCTAAGTATCGTTTTGTATTTTTTTTTTTTTGCATTTTGCATGCTAAGATTATAAAGTTCTTATGCGGCGGCTTAGTGGTCATAGCGTCTGGAGTATCTAACCAGAAGACGCAGGTTCGAATCCTGCCTGCGAGTCGAACTTTTCCTTCACAATAATAACTACGTAGTTTATGGTTAAGCGGCCCGCATTTTGGTATATTATATTTTTTCATACAATTTATTTCGGCTCTTAGCTTTTTAAGCCCGGTGCTCGAGTTAGCAAATCTGCCATCATACGGACGTACACTAAAAAGTTTAAGTACGCTATATAGTTAACAGGATGAGCAGTGAGCATTAAATTGATCACTTCACAGAATTTAATCTTGGATAGCATAAACGTTAGTGATGGCACGAGTTGCGTGAAAAATACAGACATGAGCTGAAAAAATATGTGACAATAAATGAATTAAAATATCCAGGGGTTATATATCATCGTAGCCATGGAAGGAATGAAAAAAGAACACAATTAGTTTCAACTTCCATGGACCTAACTAGGTCTTCGGTTATAATTATATGGGGGTAGTAGAAATTCAACATTCACTTTTAATTACCAGCGACAAGGACCTTCTAAAACTTGGCAAAAGTATAAATGCTTCTCCGAATTACTGAAACTCTGTCATAGAATATATCATGACTAGCATCCGCCTGCGACTTCGTCCGCGTGGAATAGTTACTTAGTCTTAGCGTGATGATATATAGGGTATATCATATACCTGAATAAACAGGCTATCTGACACTGAAAGATTTTTTCAAATCGGACCAGTACTTGCTGAGATTAGCGCATTTAAGTAAACAAACAAACAAACAAACAAACTCTTCAGCTTTATAGATTAGTATAGATGAAACTTACACATAATATAAGATTTTACAAGCTTTGTGCAGGGTGCAATGAGCTTATTTATTATTTTTAATACAAGAAAAATATCTGTCTCAATGGTCTACTTATCGCGAAGGTCGCGACTGCTGCGCGAAAGGGCCTCGCTTCGATTACCAGGTAGAGTCAATGTTTCCTTGTATTTGCGGCGATTAATAAAATACCTAAAATATAAGGTGTACATCAGTACACCCTCTACCACAATTCTCGAAATACACAAATATCCATGTTATGAATACTTAATATAAATCTTTTTAATACTGTGAATTTTTACCTACTCTGATTCTGTGGGAGAGATTCGAATTAACTAATAACTATTAAAATGTGTTATCACCGAATTTAAACTATAGTTGGAAAGTTTAAGGTTAAAAATAATTATCAAAAATCATAAAACGGACATTTTTTATTTAAGTTTTATTTCAAAAGTGTAATGAACAACAAATCTACAAACAATTTAATATAAAGTTATTGTTTATAAATTCAACTGAAATTACAATTCAAAACTTGGCATTAATTCTCGCATTGCAGTAACGGAGACGGGAGTTAATTGAAAATAGCTGTCAAGTGGTCTACCTGTCGGAAATGAGCGGCGGATCGCTATTTAGTGCCTGTACGTGCAATTTGCATTGTTAGGGACTAAGCAGAGATGCTGGTAATTTGTAAAACAATTTTACGGGACTGGGTAAAGAGATTTCGTTTGCTGTCTGCAATTTTGGATATCCGTATATAAAGATTTACACTTTTCGTTTTAGGATAAAAAGACCTTCGAAACACTGAAGAAAAGGTTACCTATATTATTTAGCCTTTAACCAAAATATTCCTCTTCATTGTAGAAGAGGTCCTATAGACTCTACAGGACCAAAGCCCGAAGACCCTTAACTATTGCGATTCCAAGGACCACATTCCAAGATCATACAAAAAAAAAAAAGATTTAAAAAAATCCCAACAGGAATTTTTCTAGTACTGAAAGATTTCCAATTGTGAAACGGCAAGTTTATTAAAATTCAGCCGGCGTCGAAAACTTACGTCCCTGCAAACGTCGTATTTCACCGTGTTTTAAACATGATAAGAACTCTTAATTTCCTGAGTTATGTTAGATGGTATCTGGTTGAAGCATTTGCTGTAAGTTTAAAAAAAAAAAACAAAAAAAACGGTGTATGTGTATTTTGGTCGTATGTAGATGCTTAAGAGGGATCATGTTTGTACAACCTTTTTAAATTGGTGGGTAATAGTTATATTTAGTAGATCTCGGTAATAGACTCTTCCTCAAAGTAATAACTGTAATGATAATAAAAAAAAAACGACAATCCTTGTGGCAATCAAGAGTGCTTTCTACTTGGTCGTAAACAGTTCAGTCTTGCAATTCTCCGTCTTAGGTTAAACAACAATTTTTACTGACTTCAAAATGGAGGAGGTCACAATTCGACTGTTTTTATTTGTTACCTCAGAATTTGATCATTTATAAACCAATTGGGATAATTATTCTGGTAATTTGAAAGAATATACTCCTGTTGTAGTTTGGTTAAAATTTGATGCAGATCATATTACAAACTTAGGACCAAATGACAACGTCCCAACTGAATATATTAAAAATCATCGAGGTAAGTGAAATTCTCAAAATACACTTGCCACTAAAAATGTTGAAATAAAATACAAAATAAAGTAAAATAATATTATACCGATATAAAGTATAATACCAACCTGAAAGAATACAAATAATGTTATGTGCACCACAGTTTCGGTAGTCGGTTGCGATAATAAATGATTCGACCAAATCGAAGAATTGGTTTCCGAAACTGTTGTGCACGTAACCTTATTTTTTATTATTTTATAGGCGGATTTACTTTTCATTAAAAGTTATTTTCATAAAATAATTTCAATTGCCACAAATCCACAGTAATAAACTGAAGTCCAACAATTTGTGAAAATGTTGAGTTAAGTGAGCGCCTTAACTTTAGTTTCACCCCTACTTCTCTAAAAGACCCTCATGCCAATATTAATTCCTTCGTTCTCTATATCAAAATCTTCGACGCATCAATCACCCCTTTGATCGAACGTAAACTTCATAACCTGGATGCTGCAAACATTTGCCAGCTATAGGGGTGATACCCACGCATCTTATTGCCTTTTTATAAGCTTGAGCAAATTGTAAGAGATATAGAATTAATAAAATTGATGTGTTTCAAGATGTCTTATTGTTTATCAATTTATTCAAGATGTATTTATTAATTGAATATCTCGAATTTGTTTTAATCATAATATTCAGTTAATTGAATTTGCTGCTAGTAAAATATGTCATTAAAGTCGACCCCTTTGAATACGACTTTAAAACAATAATGGGATTCTTCAGAAACTCTTAAATTAACAACTGTGACATCCCTAGTCAGAGGCAAGTTTGCGGAATCGATATCAGTACACACGTAGCTATGAAAGAGATATAATATACAAACAGATATACATGTAGGTATATGCTTTGATCTTACACTCAACAATCATGTACGGTACCTATTTATACAATTTATTTATATCGAAAAGTCTTCACTGGTTATTAAATCGTTATATTTTTAAATGTTATTTCGAGTAGATATATAATGTGTTAAGAAAATCTTTTCTAGTTTTCTTGAATAGGGAATTGAACTGAGGAGTATAGTCTTATAAGGAAGTCTCACAGAAAATGGATGGAGTAGAACTATCGGCATGGAACAAATTGTTACATACACGCTTCTTCTTCCATGCGGACATCAAATAGATTTAGGCACAGATCTGCGAAAACAAGTCTCTTAATGATTTGGGCTCTAGTTTGGGTTCAAAGCAATCAATTACCAAGGCAACTTGTACCATAACATCAATGATCAATTGCAATGGAAAAGCCACTACCCCCTAAATCCTTATTTAAATTAATGGTCCTTAGAAACTTCGAAAGGACCATTTTACCCTTAAGTTCCTGTTCACCGATGATTAACGCGGTGAGATGAAAGATCACTTGTAATGCTAATAACTCATAGCTACTTACAAATTACTATTTCCATTAGAAGCGTATAGCATCTTCAGCTTGTATTTTTTTATTGTTATCACTGCTTATTTCATAATGTGTAACTTATAAATATAGTATGCATTACGATACATATTACATCCCAACAACACTGGTCCTCCGATACAAACAAGCTTCACTGTATAAATTAATTCCTAGAAAGCACAAACTTTATGCAATAATAACTAATTAATCAGGTGCGTTCTCTATTCACGGGACCGAATCAAAAGACCATACTATACACAAAACCCGTGTATTCACACATGTAAGCTCACATCAAAGGGTAAAATTTCGCTCTGCAAACAATCTCTGTAGAAGAGCGAGCAATCCCTATAAAGTACAAATTTCCAAGAGCATAGGTAGCAGTCAAAGCAGAAGCCGGTGTAGAATGGAAGCCGGCACGGCAGAGAAGCCGATATGGCATTTGTTTATTAGACTGGATTGGGTCAAAAGCAATTTCTATATACTAATTGTGCAGGCGGAGGCGTTCTATTGTAAAGGGTATTGTTTTACACGAGTGGTATCTAACCCTGTGTTTGGGGTTTGGGAAAATTCATTAGAGGGTAGAGGATATATGTTTAAAATTAAAAAAAAAACAATGCGTGCGTTTACAAACACAAATTAACACACACCCGGAACAACTAACTGTAGATCTCAGAAATATTTGTTCCGTGCGGGGATCGAATCCTCAACACGTAGTAGAAGCCGATCACTCAATCACTACGCTAAACGTGTCGTCAATCTATAAAAGGTTCTTAATTTCTCTACTTGATAACAAAGTAAAAAAAGATGCTGGTTTTTTATTTAATTAACCTTTTGAGCCGGGATGTACTCGTAGGTATCACTGTAGGTTGAAGCAGTTTCAACTACGAAAATGTATTTTCATCCCATCTATTCGAAAAGTACGACTTGGTTCGCCTTTAAGTGCACCCAAAGGTGGTGTTTTCTAGAAGAAACTTTTAGCGGACAATAATGAGATTTTAATCCTCTATAAGTGCGCCGCAATTTACTTTTCCACGCACTTTTTAAATTTCGAATATTGTTTGAATAAAGACTGGCTGGTACGACGCCGATGGCCTAATGTCTCGCCGTCGGCGCCGCCGCCTGTTGATCAGGCGCCTTTTATTTTCTCATAATGGGTGATAAAAAGTAGAGTGTATCACTCGGGTGCAAAATATATTTTTGGCTCTGGCCACGTACTTTGAATCCCTCGCTACGTTCAGGATTCTACTAAAGAATCCCTCACTTCGCTCTGGATTCAAAAAAGCGCCCTCGCCGTAAAAATATTACTTTGCTCCCTTATGATACAATCTACTATTTCCACTGCCTCCGCTATCTTAACCCACACAACAATACGAGTTCATTATCATTTCATGGCACGTGTCGGCATGAATATTTCTGTATGACTAATTCTCGTGGCTACGACGCTCAACGTTTATTGGTTGTTGAACGTATATCAGTGAGTTGAGCGTATGCGCCTGTAATCTTTCAACTAATTAAATAACACGCGTGTTAGTAGCTCTTTGTGGATATCAATTGGTATGCAAGCTTTGATTTCAGTTTTAAAATACATAACTTAACATACTATCACGCCCATATTACCTAAAGTAATAGACATAGACATACCTAACCCCAAAGTTCACCAGTATGTTTAGCTGCTATATAATCGGGGTAGGCTCAACTCCGATGATGGATAAGGCAAGGCGATTGTGACTCGTCTAGTGTTGCAGGTGTTTATGGCATGTCTGCTCGATATTCCATTTAATAAACAAAAAGATAAAAGTAAGTTAATTATACCTAGTTACGTAAAACTCTAGGAATATCGAATTGGAATGATATAACCTGTTTGTAAGGAACACCGCTTTACTCTGTCACACAACGCAAGCAATACAGAAAAAAACAATTCCCTTCCTCCCATATCTTATCGGGGTACAATCTCACCATGACTTGCTATTCCATTGAATCATAATTCATCATCATTATCCGCACATTTGGCGATGCCTTCTCTCCACTCCCGAATTCATTTAGCTACAATATGTTTTTATATTGTAAGGATAACAGATGGAGTTTCTTTAATTTTGGTATTGTGTTGCTTTTTTAGCAATAATAGGAAGATTGGAATTTGTTCTTTTTCTTGATTGTATATTTTTATACGTATTTAATATTGTTGTTACTTATTGATATTAAACATTACATTATGGCTAATAATCACTAGAGACATAAACATGAAATTTGGATTAGGTATAGGTACTACTTTATGAAGTTGCATCAAAGAAATGACTTTGAAAAAAAAAACACATTACATTATTTATATTACAATATAATTATTATTTACATAATTATGCACAAATTATTATATAATTACACCACCAATTGCCCGTTAATTTTTTTTACATGTCTATGTCCATCCATATCGACAATTGTACTACTAAAGTTATTTTAGTGAAGGAAAAATTCGTCTCCCAGGCAGGATTCGAACCTGAGTCTTCTGGTTAGGTACACCAGACGCTATGACCTCTAAGCCACCGCGAGTCCCGGCAGGTTCGAATCCAACTTGTGAGTCGAATTTTTCCTTCACTATAATAACTTTATAATCTTAGCATGAAAAATGCAAAAAAGAACAAAAAGATAATTGTACTACTAAATATGTACCTGTTTGTTTAAGCACCTTATATATGTTATCTGTAATCTTTATGGTGTGCAATAAAGAGTATTCTATCTATCTATAACTGTATTTATTATAATCAAAAACACATAAAATAAACAGAAGAGTTCAATTTTCAACCCACATCCAACCCTCAAACTCCGGTACTCCGTAACCCTCCAAGAGAAATCGAAGCAACAGCACGACAGTAGCATCTAATCCATTTTAATTTAGCATCGAGTGTGCCATTAGTTTAGGTCTCCTTAACTGGTCTAAACTACATCTTAAACCTAACATTAATTGTAAATTAGTGGTAGACTGAAATACGACAATTTGTTACAGGTTGTTGTTTAGATCTGGTGGTCCGTTAGCAATTTGTCGTAGTCTCTTATCTTTAATTGTAGAGTTTTAACTGCTCTTAGTATTTATGTACCGTTTTTATGTGGTTTGTTATTGTCTGAGTTGTAAATTAGGATGTTATCGTGCAGTTAATTGGGAAACGGTTCAACTAGGTAAGACATCGTTATTTAGTGAAGGAAAAATTCGACTCGCAGGCAGGATTCGAACCTTCGAAATTTTTTCCTTCACTAAATAACTTTATAAAATTAGCATGGAAAATGCAAAAAAAAACACAAAAAGTAGGTAAGATAAGTATCGTTTACGAAATAATTTTGCTTTAATTGAGATAGAATTTTGGTGTAGTAGCCCAAGCACAAACACTTTCTAAAACGTATTCGTATAGAAATCGAGAATTTTCTGCTATATATCTCATATATACATACATATTTTCACACCTGTCTCCCATTGGGGTAGGCAGAGACTACACTTGCTACGATCTTGGTACACAACTTACGCTTCATCCACGTTCAATATCCTCCTTCTCATACAAATTATTGTCGATTTCGATACGAATACGTTTTCGCAAGTATTTGTGCTTTGGCTGCAGATGTGGGCTGTTGGTCATATGAAAATTATGACATGTTTGCCGTAGCAATTGAGTGATCGGCTTCTGCGCACGTATTTTGGGTTTGAAAAAGCTTACTAGCTATGTGTGTCACTCATTACTAGTATTCTTGTTAACCCCTCGTGCTTAGCTAAATGCTTGTGTTACGAGTGGGTTCACGTCGGTAGTGCAATGGGTGGGTTTCGAACCGGCAACCACATGATCGCAAGTCCGACGCTCTAGCCATTAGGCTACCGTATATTAGCAGTTAGTACTTAGTTATAACGCATTCTACTCCTCTAACCAGAGTACGTCTAAAACTAACAAAACCATGTGACATGAAAAGGTAATTAACAACCAATGCACTAAAACATTCAAAGACAACTCTATGCATTAATGAGCCACAGTGCACAGTTCTGTGCAAATTGTGCAATTAAGCCAGAGTGCACAAGCGGCGCAGTGCGTCGTTAAGTTGACAATAATTTAAATTGGTCCTTACAGTCGATACCTACTTGGAAATGAGCTGGAATACAAGTATACACAGTTGTAAAGCAGTTCTACTCTAGACATCAGCTAAGGGAGCTATTAATGCTTTTAGAGTAACTAAATTGGGTTTTTGTGATTTTTTTAGTGAAGGTAATTTTTTTTTAAATCTGCCTCATAGCCAAGTGGTCCTGAGCGCGACTGCTACGCTAGAGTAGTCCTGGATAGACCAGATGCTATGACCACTAAGCCACCGCGAGTCCCAGCTGCCATGTCGTTTGCGTTCACATTCTTCCTTCAGTCTCTTCTTCCAATTATCTTCAAATTTTACATACCATCACGCCTGTATTCCCGGGAGGGTTACGCAGAGGCGTACTGATGTACACCCACAGTTCGCCGGGATGTTTAGGTCCCATGTAATAGGGGGCGAGCCTATTGCAATTAACCGGGCACAAATTCCAAACTCTGAGCTGTTTCTGGGAATTTCATAGAAAAACCCAATAACACTTTGCCCGACCTGGGAATCGAACCCAGGACCTCAAGCGTAGCAGTCGCGCTCAGGACCACTAGACTAATGAGGCAGTTACGATTTTGTTCGTGATATATTCGTATTTAACAGCTAATTAGAGGAAACTCTATAATGTGCAAAATTAATATTTCACATACAAATCCTATATCCCCTACGTTCGTAGCTCACCCTCGCGACACCAGCGCTTGCCCGGAAAGTCCCCCAATTAATTGGCGTGCCATTCCCCCGATTTAACTTGTAAACGAGTGCTGCAACTACAGGCTCTGCCAGCACTCCGCCAATTAGAGGCCAGATTAATTGTTAATGCGACTGATTTGTTCGTATGGATGTGTGGGAAGGTGCACGCGTGGCAAGTACTTGCAATTATGCTAACTTGCACTGATGTGTGGGTGTAGAAAAGTGGGGGATAGATTTTTATTTTTTAAAGCTAATGATGGAAAATGGTCTTAAAAAAAAACACTTCTTGCTACGTGTGCTAATTAAGTGGTGCAATATGGTATCATTTTGTTCAAAGTAAAGTAGGCGTTTAAGGGTTAACTCATTCCTGAAGTTTAAAGAGTTAAATGGCAATTTGAAACGTGACATTTCAAAAAACACAAATTCACTAGTCAATAATTATGTTCAAGGAACTAATCATTTAGTAGATATAGAAAAGATGACTACAAGACTGTGAGGTAAGTGGCGACATCTATCACAAGTCTGACAACTTATTACGCAAGATTTAATTTTATATAATAATAATTGGTGCTGCGGTTTCACCCGCGTTACACCGATCATAAGAATCGTATTTTTTTTTAAATCCTTTCTTAGTTCACAATTACATCGCCAAAGCAACATTTGTACGAAATTCTGGCTCAAATATGTCTTTCAGCCAGAACTGGTTATTAATTCATTCTTCATGGGTTTATACCATTAAAGACCCTACTTTCGCTCAACTGACTTTCAAAAGTTCTGACAAAAGTCCCACTGACATTCTCATAGTCTCGTTGCATTCCCAGATAATTAAAATGATTCCAACATTTTAATAAAAGGATTAAACATCCAAAATTATTCATTCCTATTCAAATTTATACCCTTTATTTTTATGAACAAGCTTCTAGCCGGAGTACAAAACCAACGCAAGCCGAGACTGCATCACCAAGTTCATGAACTAAGGAAATAGGACGTTACTGCTTCAAGTTAAGGTCGAGGTGGATTGCAGATGTAAGTTTGTCCGGCTGTCCATACAACAGATGTTACAAACACTTTATAGAAGACTAGTTGAAGAAGTTGCCTCAACTTTCTCAGTTCGTGAGATGAAATTTTATTTGGCAAACCTTTTTTGAATATTCGCAAAAGTTTAGCGCTCTCAGTGGCTCTACGAAGCGTCTGATTTGGTCCAAGTTTGCAACTCGACTAAATTTTTGGCAGTCAATGACTTTTATTGGTTTCCGGGGGTATTTCAACTTTATAATGTTAATGCTAGGAATAACAGTTATGTCAATAACTTCTAAAGATTATTGTAGAACAACTATGGACCATAGTTTAGCTAAACTTTATTGTAGTTAATTAGTTAAGGCCCAGGCTCTTAAACCTGTTACTTTATAATATCAAAAGCTTCATTCAATGATGCCAAAAATGATGACTTTTGACGGATTTTTAACTAATTTGTCCTTGCGTAATTTTTGATATCGTTGGACAACATTCTGAAACAATTTAAATATCTCATTTGATTACATGTCCCCTGATTACATATATTGGCTATCCTTAAATCAACAATTATTATTCACCAATGTTCGAGAAGAATCAAAGATACTATATTAAACTTAACCCTTCAATAATGTGAGTATAAATCTCGGCCTCTAAATACTCGTATTTATATATATAAAAAAGAAGAACCTGACTGACTGACTGACATATTAACTTGCAGCTGAAACCGCTGGGTCTAGAAGCACTTTCGTTGATATTTGTGCACTAGTTGCAAAAAGTTTTCTTTCTTACTTTTCTTTCTTTCACTAAGAAAGGATTTTAAAAAATTCCACATCTAAGGCAAAATGGGAGTACACAATTACGATCCTGGATCGGTGCAACGCGGGTGATACTGCGGGCGGGTCACTGGTTTATATATATATATTTAATAAATATATATACATATAAACCAGTACTGCCAAAGTGCAGTGATACCTCGGCAGACGAACTCAGCAGCAGAGCTGTTCTTATTATCAGCTATTATCGACCCAACTGCACAGATCTACCACATCAATTAAAATATACACAGGTGTTATTTTAAAGCTCCCTGATTGTATAAAAACTAGTTCATCTTTTATTTTTATATCTATTTATTAAACATCATAAATATTTTTTTTATAAACGTACAGTCGCCTCCAGCATCTTTTCTCTATAGCACCCATTATTATTATTTAGTTGTTCGATTCATTATTGATTTATGGGCCCCAGACCCTGTGATCTTTACTTTTGTTTCACATCTTTCTATATTTTTTGTAAGTACCCTCATTTTACAAAAAAAATGTTTAACCTTAAATATAACTAATTTGAACTTTACTACTCTGAAATACGGGTTTTTGTATCATAGTGGAGTTGCAAAGTTACTTTGGTTTAAGTAAAATAGGAGCATAAAAACGCTTTTGAGTATTAGCAGGTAGTTCCGAGAATTTCTCGTTCGTTTCTTGGAAGTTTTTAGGAGAGGATTTCCTTGTTTTGTATAGTTATTTTATATTATTATTATTTTATATCGCTTCAATTTGAAGATGTAGGTAATAATGCTACTGAACTGGAAGTAAGGACATGCAACAGCATTCTAACATATCCTCTATCCGAGGAGGCCAGGATGATGTGCCGAATGGTGTTGGTGTCTAGTGAGAATATTGAAGTTTGTGTTTGGATAGATATGTGTTAGTTTACCATATATACTTAACAAACGTTTATTAGTAACCCATTGTATATATTAAGTTGAAGAGTATGTTGTGGGGGTGATATTATCACTAGGTGTTATAGCCCGTTAAATAAATAAAGAAATTACATAACATACCATCACGCCTGTATTCCCCGAGGGGTTAGGCAGAGGCGTACTAATGTACACCCACAGTTCGCCGGTATGTTTAGGTCCCATGTAATAGGGGGCGAGCCTATTGCCATTAACCGGGCACAAATTCCTAACTCCGAGCTGCTACTGGGAATTTCATAGAAAAACCCAATAACACTTTGCTCGACCTGGGAATCGAACCCAGGACCTCTAGCGTAGCAGTCGCGCTCGGGACCACTTGGCTAATGAGGCAGTTATTATATTCTTATATATATTTCTTATATATATTCTAATTTATTTAAAATTGGCAAGTAAAAGTAAACATTTGATTAAGGTAAAACACAACGGTGGTCACTTGAATTTGACGAGTTTGAAATCACGTATTTCATTTCAAAGTTATAATTAGGAAGTTAGGAAGGTTGCATCTTTTAAGAGCAGTGGGTAATGCCAACAGATTCTTCGCAAAGTAATCCCCTTCTTACTTGACTTTTTGTATTACGTCATATCGTCAAAAAAGTGCCTACTTAATCCGATGTTCATTTAAACTTTTCAAGTTTCTAGATTATAATTCGAAGTCATTGTTGGTAGGTGTAAAAGTATTTCTCAAGTATAATATTTGTCCGACTTTGCCCACTAGTTGGGTTGTTTTATGACCGAGACTCGTATTAAACACGTGATGCTTGCACGTGGTGTTAAGACGAAACTGTTTTGCGCCAGCATCTTACAACATCCAATAGTGTATTTTCACGTGTAAGAGAAATGAAATGTGAATAAATTTATAAATATTCAATTTGATTTAAACTTCTTGTATAGACTGGATAATAATAGTTACGGATGAATCTGTTGACATTTCAAAAAACAAAAATTGTATTCTGGAAAATAGAAGAGTGTAGAAATTGTATTGTATAGAATACAGTTCATATTTTTTTATTAATTATTATTGATACAGTATATATACAGTATGATATGTTTGACTGAGCACTGCCTCCCAAAATACAGGTTTTAGCCTGGTTTGGGAACCAGTATCAGTACCTTTTGGGAATAACATTGTACCATAGATTAAGCTTGTGACTATTCTTGTGAGAAATAAACATTTATTTTATTATTATTTATTTTTTATTAATTATTAAACAGTTAATAATTGAAGAAAATACATATAAAAGCATAGTATATGTTTTTTTAATGTTTTTCTCGTTGTAGGTATCCACTGCAATGAAATGTATGGCATATTTAGTTTATTTATTTATAGACAAAACACTTAGAAATAATGCCTTAACTTGATCAGCCAGTATCACATTTGGCTGGCATACATCATAGGCACTTTTTCATATGTCATTCCATAAAAATACACGGATTAATCTTACATTTGGTCCTTCCACCTTTAAAGCTACATTCGTCGTCAAACAACCCGGTCCTTATAAAACACGTGGCCAGTGCCTCCCTCCCTAAACAGAGCAAACAATAGCCCCTTTAACACTCGCCTTACACCATACACCATTATTTGCGGCTGTCTCGTAGGTACCACGCTGCGTCGATTGTACCTACTGGCACTTATGCAAATCGAGTGGCTACTCTTTCATGCGTACTCTTTGATGGTAGGGAAATAATACAATAGTATAATGCATAGTAATCTCTATACGAAAATACAATGTAAAGTTCAATAAAAGAATTAATGGTGTGAAGTTTCTATGGGTCAGTTTTGATGTGTTCGTAAATTTTGATTTTTATTTCCTTGGGGCTGGGGCCCTTGGTGTTGATACTTAGTTTTTCTATGTTATAATAGATTTTGTATGCAAGGGTTTTATATCAGTAATATTAAAAATCCTCGCCCCATTTAAATCAAACACAAGGAGTCCGTTGAATTATTAATAATAATTTTATTTGTATTACAAAAACTAAACTACTAAAATTTAAAGAAATAAAATTGACTTTACTATAATTCTATTATTGGATCCTAATCGCTATAATCAAGGCCATTTGCATAATTGATAATTCTGAAAAGACTGATTAAATGATTTTGGAGGTTTTCATCAGCACAACTGAGCTGCTTTTTTCAAATATAGTATGAGAAATCACTAATACAATAAGGCCATCTACCGCTCCGCCAATCTGTTGCCGGTCAAATTACAAACTAACGACAAGATATCATTCTTTTCTATGTTACAGGTGTCAATAGACAGCGGTAACATCTTCCCACTAAGCACTACCTGAGCTGTTGCCTGGATATTGGAAAAAACATCATATTTTTTGCTTACCCATTTTAAATATCAGTGTGTCTGTGCTAATGACACAGAGCAAAACTTTCTTGTAGTCAGCAAAAGTTCTTTATAATCACGTCTTACCTATTTACGACATATCAAGTATTTTTAATGGAATAGGGGGGCAAACGAGCTGATGGATAGCCTGATGGTAAGCGACTACCGCCGCCCATGGACACCCAACACCAGAGTTGTCACAAGTTCGTTGCTTGCTTTTTAAAAGGGTTAGGGTCAGTTATTCGCAAACGGCCACTCACTCGGCAAAACACAACATAAGCATTGGTTCATGCCGGTTTCCTGTGAGGCCATGGTATCACTCCAGTCGAGCCGAAGGATGACTCTCCCACGCTAAGTGTAAGCATTGGTGCATCCACTAGAGATTCCGAAATCCCTTGTGAGCCTCAACTAAAGGTAGGTAATAGTAAAGTAAGAAAACGAATACGTAACTGGAAGGATCCATTCTTACATTATGTCGGCGCATCACATATGCTCCGTAGGCGATAGCGGGGAAGGCGTGGGGTACGGGGCATCGAACCCAGCCGCGCGCGCGCTGCTGCGCCGCCTTCCTCCACTCGGCTCAACGACGCGTTAGACTACGGGCATTTCTTTGCTCCTATTTGTACATATTTTGTAGTAACGGTATTATACCTATTGTTATACAGTCCACTTCTCTTTAATTTAATTCCCGACTGAGCCCAAACATTGATCCGGCTCGAAGGACCAATGTTTGTCACTTAATCGAGGTATCATACAGGTACATTAATTATGTCTACGTTCTCCCATATCAAATTCACAGTACGTAGAACTTGCTTTCGATCCCCAAATAATAAACAACTATAGATGTTTCGACTCCAATCCTGTATCTGATCGACACTATTCATCAACCTACACGCATACCTGGACAATTAAAACCAAACGGGGGATTACAAAACAAGATTCAAAACCCAACCACAATAGAACTATAATAAAATCCAAGACGAACTGTCCAAAAAAAGGACAAAACGGACAAATCAAAACAATACCTTTAACTTATGCAAGTAATGCGCTGTAATATTTGTATGCTCACCCTTTCTTAGAGGACTGGTGAGGCCAGAAAATAGAAAAAAGCGAAGGGCGAACACACACAGGCAAATATCTCACACGTGAGACAGCAAAAATAAACGTTGTTGGGTACGAGAGAGCGCGTAAAACAAATCCGACCCTAACTTTTACTGGTAGAGTAGAATTTTCAATGGCGGCACTAAATATTGTTTATGTTAAAACATCAGCTGTTTCGAGTAGCTGCAAAGGGAATATGTTGCAGATAAATTAGTGTGCGCATTTGGTAACTGTCACGTGTATTAAGGGGATAAAATTACTGGAAACGAGCGATGAAGGACTGCTTATGTGTTGAACTAAATTGTATTATACTCATACTGTATTTACGTTAAGGGGGAGGTATATTCCCAGTAGTAATTACCCGAGAAGCGTTACTGGCAGTTACGCATTGCGTCGATCACAAATCGTCTACCCACTTTATTATTTCTGCTAATGCATATTTCTCCTTACAAAAAGAATTGAAGCTTGTGCTACAAGTTATCGGAGTTAAGAATTAACTTATGTGTAAAATATGTTTCTGATTCCTGACACTGACGCGAATAATGGATATTGAAACCTATCTATCCATGATCTGGGTAGACAACCTTTAACTATGGATACTTACTGTAAAGGATCCGAAACGTCAGGATTAAATATTAACACTTTTGACCGTCCCTTGAATGACTTCAGCATTATTATCTACTTAAATAGCTTTGATTCCTAATTTCGGATATTTATCCATCTTATTTCATGTATACCGTATATACAGCAGCAGCAGCAGCATATATACAGTATTTAAATCTGCAGAGGTCGTTTTGTAAATGGTTATATTTTAACAAAATTATTTTAATATGCTTTTTTTATCTCTTATGAAATCACTAGCTTCTGCAATCGGGTCTGAGCTGTTGCCTGGACCTGATAAAAGCCTTCGTGCTATTCCAGACTATTATCTACCCCTGTAGCAAATTTCATCCAGATCCTTCCAGCCGTGTGATGGAATAATAAACATTTATCCATTCAAACTTTCGCTTAAAGTATCGGTAAGATGCACCAACTGAGTTGTTGTCTAAAGGGCTCTAATTTTTTTTATGACAACAAGTATTAATATATCACCAATAGAATGAAATACTGTATGCTGGTGGTATTTTTATGTTACCATTTTAGGGGTACTTGCTTACCAAATAAGGGACTTTGGCCAGTCCCTGTTTTTTCAGCGTTCAATCTTCCAACATAATTATCTGTGCCAATTCTTAAGGTTGATAACCATAATAACGCAAGTTTACCGTGAAACTTATCACCCGTATATCTGTGACACAGAGTTCAAATTAGAAACTGAATCTATCTGTAAAGTTTTTTTTTAATGTCTACCTGTCTTGCCTGTTTTATGTTTGAAGTTTGTTGAGATTTTTTGCAGTATAGTCGAGTTTCTTCAACTTAGATACGCACACAATTCTTAGGCAGCTTACCTTTATTTTGAATTCTACGAATATTGTATTCAGAAATAGAAGCCGTTACTGCCTGTCAGCTGATCAGATTACTACTTCTTGTGTACTTGAATGGAAGATTTTTCCAGCAAATTATTTTTACGTAAATGTTCTACTCATAGTGCAAGAATTACTGCCCCATTATAATTATTACAGTATACTTAGGTCCTGGGTTCGATTTCCAGTTCGATCAATTTTATTAGGTTTTTATATAAAAAAATTAACGGATCGGAGTCCAAATTCGTTCCTGGGTTTGGTTTATGGCAACAGACTCACCCACTATAATATGGGACCTAAACCTAGAATAACGGTGGATGTACATAAGTACATTTCTGTCTAACCCTAAGGGGAATACAGTCGCCGATATAATAACATTATAATTAATCGAACTTTATTTTTCTTGATAGGTCTACGTTTGACCGCCTGATGTTGCGACACTGCGATCTACGATGGTGCGCGCTTGCCTAAAACGAATCACTCGTGATTTTAGATACATTATAATATTATTATCGCATCTCTTCAAATAGTGAAAGATATTAATTGCAAAACCCCTAAAAGACATTTCAATTTAATCGAATTCTGTAGATTTGACAAAATGTATTGTATTGTAGGGAAAACGTCAAATCATTCTGCAGTTGGGTTTAGCTTATTGTAAATACATTTTGACTGATTACTGTTTCTCGTAGTTGTCGAGTCCCTATAGGGTGATTAATCTAAGGCAATTATTTCTCAGATCGTAGTCGAGTTTTCAATAGAAATTTTGTTGTATTGACACTTTTTGTGACGTGAAGAATTACGTGTCAATTTCTCGTAATAATTGTATGGTGGTTGGTGAGATTTTTTTTATTGTCATTATTATGATAAACAAATACACGAGTACACGGTAGCCGCAGCTTAAAGATGCCAGCAACACCAGTAACATCATGAGCTCGTTATCATTTTGAGACCTCAGTTGTCAAGTCCTTATCTTATCCTATTCATCTTCCTGCCCTTGTCCCAATTTATTTGTGGTCGACGCAGCATGTCCTTTTTTCCATTCATCCCTGTTAGCAGTCATCTCATCATTCACTTCCTTGGTCTTACCCCTCTGTCCCTACCAATTCCAATCTTTTAGCTATATGCCTTTCACCCATCCTCATCACATGCCCATACTGAGATAATTGATTCCCTTTCAACTTTTCTGTTACTGGCGCCTCTTGCAGGCTTCATCTAATAAACTCGTTCCTTATTTTGTCCATTCTTCTCTTAGGGCCACTTGCAGCAAATTTAAAAAAAAATGCATTTAAACACGATTTTTCATACAAATTTTGTGTTTAAATATAATTTAAACACATTTAAAAAGTTGGTGCAAGTGGCCCTTAGTCTTATAAGTCTTAATTCACTGGCTATATTTCCCTTCAAACCAAAACACAATATGTTTGCAGATTCTTACTTAGCGGCAGAGTATTTAAACCTACCCAAGACGCACTCCCACAGCCGAGTCCTGATTTTATGTATTTGTGATCGAAATTATTGAGAACACAATTTATTATTTAAAACAGATAATACGTTATTTTTACTGTAGATTTTGCAACATCAGAAATTTGGCTTTACCATAATTAAATTATTGTAGTTCAACAAGGCACTATATGCGTGTCCAAACCAATATCATCATAACTCAGTAATTAGGATAAGTAGGCAGTTATAGAATTCTCAAAAGTAAGACTTACCTACTAGGAAACCTAGAACTAACACCTCACACGGCCTATCGCTATTAAATTAAGTAAATGTCAGAAATAAAACTTAATTGGCCAAAGATCTCTTAGGAATTCCAGAGGAAAGATCGTTAGGAAAGGGCCTTCTTAAGTTTTTATTTGGTCATCTTAAACTATTCTTCGAATGTTATCTGGCAAAGCTACGCAAGGCACGCATACACGGATACACCCTCGCTATCACTGTGGTATGTGTGGGTGTTATGTGTTAGTGTGTGTGCCGTCAGTGTCAGGTAACATCAGCTGTTGCGCCGGCACAGCCCATATGACTTCAAGGACATCATGTGGTACTTTTTTTTTAAATTCACTAGAAACACGCCGATACAAGATAAGTAAGTAATTTGAGGGTATTTTTATTTTAAATGATAGCGTTGTTATTTTTATTTATTTGTTTGTCTTATAGGCTGTGATTCTGTGAGTAAGGAGAGCGTTGCAAAAAGGATGCGTACCTATGTGAACTGCTGGCTAATCATAAATTAGAATTACGCACTACATAAGTAAAAACACAGAGATTCATAGATAAAAGAGTATAACAAATAAAGTCATGCAACAACTTACCGAAGAGAGCAGCATTGGCACTTTGGCAGCCTATAGTTCATAGCCTCCCACCACAATCAGTATCAAGTACCTACACATAGACGAGTTTAAACGTAAATTTCTGCTTAAATTTATTATTATGTCAAAATTCTGTAACCTACAAACTTGACTCAAATCGGTTATCGATTTCAAGGTTTAAGATAGTTTAGAAAAGGCACGGATAATTGCAGTCAAACCTGACACGGAAGAATACGACAGTACTTAACAAGTCCCTAGGGATGTGCCCCATGACCGTGGCTAAGGTAAGAGAAGGCAAGTACGGTTTTTAGTCGGTACAAGTCCGACATACCCCGCGGCCCCCCAGGTGGCGGACGATCCATGAGGATTATCCGTACCAGAAAAAAAAGGGCCCGAACAAATGTCTGCAATCCAATATCTGGGCAGTACCGACATCCTGGGTGTAGACTGGTTGTCAGGCCACTAAAGATCATTAGGAGTTCGTATGAAAATCGGGACAGACAGTCGTGCTTGTCGACAGTCTCGTTGTGTTAAGAAAGATTACCCATTCTCACGCTGATCACGGAAACCGTAACTTTGTAGGTTTTTTTTTTCTTAGTATAACCTAACCAAGAGCCCTAAATTTGATATTACGGAATGGAAGCTTTCACCCTGACTCACCTTTGAATCTGATACTAAGAGAAAAGAACACAGAACAACACAACATTTCACGGTAGATATGGTCCACGATACACACATTCTCGCCAAAAGCTCACAAGCACTAGAAAAATTAGAAAATAGTGACAACATTTAGTGCTTTAAAAAATTGGCCACGAACTACCTACCACCAAGCACGTTCGGAAATGCCAACAAATTTCCTTTTTTTTTAATTTGAAGCAAAAGTATTGTACCTACCTACGTAAATAATATAAAAAATAGAAGAGTGCTTAATTATTCGCTGTAATTCAAAATACTCTTATAGGTAGGTACATAAATATTTATAAACTGTTCGAACTAAATACTCGTACCTATTATTGATAAATTCAACATTGCGAATATGATATTTATTTATTTATTTAATTATGGCACACCAACGACTTTTTCACAAAAACATTTACAGGATCCTAATATTAAGTATAATAGTACTACAGTGAAGTTGTCACTTAAAGGTGTGCACAGCACTTACATAATTTTTATTTACTTACTTATTACATACAATAGAAATACAATTACTTATTCTAATAATTTAAGATAGGATTTTAAACAAAATAATTAACATTACAATTACAATTAATTTAAATTAAATGATATATAATTTACGAGATAATATTACGTACCTATATACCTAAGTAAAATAACTGATCTGTGAAAGTTAACGCACAGATTACATGAAAAAAAAAAGATTATTGTCATAACCACAAACAAATTCCTTTGAATGCACAAACTTCAAAAGGTTAGAGATCTTATGAAAAATCATCTAAAATTACATCTTCCCATCCTGTATACTTCAACACCTAAACAATTCACACACCCACACATACAAAACACGTGTTTCTTTGCTTCAAGGATTTACTCAGCTGACTACACACACATACGCACCAACATAACACAAATAAACAAACACCATGTGTTTACACAACTTAACTGAGCTTGTAGTTGTGTGTAGTCCGTATAGTAATGAGAGGGTTTCGAAAAAAGTACAAGAGATATGGGGTGGAGTGACAGAGACGGGCCAAGCATGTGATATAGACAGTTTCCTTATGTGGGAAAGGGACAGCGAAGTTTTATTTGTGTGCTGTCAAAACGTTCCTTTTTTGTAAAACTCGCCGGGAGGCAAGGTGCACGAATGCATTCGATTTTTAAATTGTGACCTGACTGATGTGTGACGTTCAGTCATTTCTAGACGATCAATTTGAAGTTGGTTCTAGAAATAGGAATGCTTTTCATTCTACGATAAAAGTATTGACGTTTACAACTGACTACAAACTTCCACAATTACATAATTCTAGTGTCAGAAATCAGTACATAATTCTAGTTATCCTATTTATCAAGTTTGGCCTACCATAATTATTAATTTGCCATTATTGAGTTGTGGTCAAATAACTTCACAAATTAATCTTGATTTCGACCATATTAGACTTACTTATTTCCATAACTGTACTGTACTCATAAAATAATGTTTTCATCCCATCTATTCGAAAAGGACGTATTGGTTCGCCTTTAAGTGCACCCAAAGGTGGTGTTTTCTATAAGAAAGTTTTAGCGGGCAGTAATGAGATTTTCAAAAACTAGGCACAGGAAACAACGTCTTTACAGCCAAGTGTTTATATTGTAATATTTTATCACTATAACTTTTTAGTACAGTAATGTATTTAAACCTTGTTAACATAATGAAATTAATTGAAAATTAATTCAAGCTATTCCGTTAGTATACCATAAATTGTATTAAAACACCTTTCACCTTTCGCCATTTAAGTCAGAATATCACCTGCGAAATAACTAGTTAAGTCAGCTGAAATTGATAACTATTGTAACAATAGAATAATATCTCACATTACTTACATAAGTACACGGTACTAACCCGGCTTTTTATAAACTTATAAAATGAATACAAGTAAATACACTGTACATTTTTAAACTGGACACGTAACGTAACGCCATCTATTAGAAGAAAAATGTAACTTGAGAACAAATTTTAGAAAAAGTCAACTTGAGAACAAGTTTAGAAGACGGAAAAACAAATTCGCTTGTGCTAACAATATTTAAAAAATAAATATATTTATATACAGATTTTTTTTGCAGGTTATATTTAAAAATTCAAATACAGAATTCTAATTAGCGGAGTAGAAAGCCTTCATTGCGGTATAATTTAAGACGAAAATGGCATTGTTGACGCCATAAATATAATGATGGAGTCAGCAGCTGGTCCTCATAAAGGAATTTCCAGGAATGGCCTAACCCTAAACTGGTCATTTCTTCATCGTAAATGGGTAAATAGTTATGACTTGATGGTAGCAATGTTGTTAGACTTTATTAGTGTTGTAATCATATTGGTATAAAATATTATTAAGAAATTTTTATAATTTAATATTGCAGATAAATTTTATACGATTCGGAATCCTTCAAAAATGAGTGTGCTACAGATTCTCTAAGTTGTGTTAGTAGATTTGACTGAAACTGAGGAAGATTTATAATGAAAGTAGGTAAGTCAGTTCCTAGAGATATTTTTTAAATTGTAAGGTAGATAATAAGATGTCAATTAGTGACTAAAATTGGGTACCTACCTAGTTTAAATAAATAGGTACATATTAGTATTTAGCAACTTTTTTAAATAAAATAAAACCCTTAAACTACTGAAGTAAGTAAATAATATACTTACTTCAGCAGGTACTTCTTCAATTCGTGTTTAAACAAAATTTGTTAAAAAGAAATCAAACCTTGATAGTTTGATAACATGACGAATATCGTGATCCATTCACGATATTCGTCATGTTATCAAACTTTAAAGAGACCAATATCAAAAATGGACTTTTAAAATGAAATTAATATTTCGTTGACCCCATTTAAGTTTTCGAATTAGAAAATTCCCAAAATTACCACGCTGGACGAGCCAGTTGGTGATGACCATTTATTGCTAACAATAATCTAACATAATCCTTTAGGAATGGAATGAATTCTGTTAGTTTAACCAAATTCCATTAATTCTTCCAATCACACAAAAAGGTGGAACATCGATTAGATACCCGAATTCCATCTACCCTTTAATGTTACCTTCCTAAATACCGGTGTTGCCTCGCATGCCAGCACTACGCATTTAAACCGATTGATCACACTACAGCTGTTCCCATCAGCTGATCGCGCACACAGGCGCGCGTGCACGCACACAGCGCGCGCGCACGTGTGAGTGGGTCCGAGGCCGTGGGGGCAAAAAAAAGTGGGAACCAGTCTGACGGGCCCGCTTTTGTGCATCCGCTGGTAAATGCATAGATTAAGATGCAGATGCGTCGATGTATTCGAAAGTGCAGCGATGAATTCCAAAATGGAACAATGTTATCGCTAAAAGAAGTTTCTAGTAAATCTATCGATCTATCAATCTTGTGATCAGATCTTTATAATCATCACAGATAATAATTATTAAATGTATATCATTTATTGTTTTTTTTTATGCTGTTTGCAGCTATAGCACAACTCATACTTCGTAAGCGGCGTTCGTAGCCTAATGGCTAGGGCGTCGGACTTGCGATCATGTGGTTGCCGGTTCGAAACTCACCCATTGCACTACCGACGTGAACCCACTCTTAACACAAGCATTTAGCTAAGCACGAGGGGTTAACAAGAATACTAGTAATGTGCGACCCACATTGCTAGTAATCTTTATTTAAAAAATAATAAAAAAAATAGTCAGAGTTTTATGTAAATTATTTAGAATAAAACCTCTTTGGAGGGTTCGTACTAGGCAGTTTTAAAGGCCTGTCATGTAAATCTATTTATTCATTAATAAGACTAGATCCTGATGAATTCTTATTCCTCTGCCTCCAAATAAATCTCCAACTCTTAACAAAACAGTAAAACACCAACTTAATCTTTGGCCGTGTACCATTTTTTTTTAGTTGCCATGCTCTCTGTGAATGTTTTACGATGTATGTCCGAGCTATAGTGATTTCGGGTACCTGCTCGACGCCCGTTCGATGAAGCGTGAAGTTCACCCAAGTGGGACTTCGCGAAATCCTGGCTAATAAAACTGCCTAGTTCAGAGACCTGTCAGTAATACCTACAGTTTAATTGTTTTTTTTCTTTCTTTTAAAAGATGCACCATTTACTTTTGTACTGCAACTGCTGCTGTATATTTCAATATATTGAGTAATTTAGAGAAACTCCCTTGACAAACCAAAATTGAAATATTTATGCCATTCAAGCAAAAATATTTAAATAACGCAACACTCTTAATTCACACATGGATGAAAGTTAAATTTAAGGAATATAATATACTTTCTTCATATTACAACTTCGTTTTATATATTGTGAATAAAATGATCAAAATAACTTGAAGACACTTAAACCAGTTTTGATAAAAACAGTCAAGTTATCATCTATATATATTGTATATATAATATAAATAAATAAAATAAATAAATATTCTGGGACATTTTTACACAGCACCATCTAGTCCCAAACTAAGCAGAGCTTGTACTATGGGTACTAGACAATGGATATAATACTTAATATACTTTTTTTTTTTGTAAATACATACTTAAAATACATAAGAAACACCCAGACGAACACAAACACTTATATTCATCACATAAATTTTTGTGTCCTGTGGGAATCGAACCCACGACCCCATGGTCAGCAGTCCAGTACTCGAACCACTAAACCACAGAGGTCGTCAATATGTATAGCTCTATTACATGTCAAGGGAATTCGATAGACATTTTGATGTCAAACGAGTTTAAATTGAACCCGAGCCCAATTACTAGATGGAGGCAAATTGTTATCGTATTACTTAATAACGTCGAGAATCGAGCTGTAGAAGGCTTCTTGCTGACATTTTAATCCTGGCTAAGCCCTGGAGACGGATGTCAGAAGATAGGGAGTGCTTGGAGGGTAAGGTTCAATGAACCAGAATCAAGAAAGTGAGCGGTGAACTTGCTTGATGGTGTTCCTTGCTTGAATTGTGAGGATTTTATTAAACTACCTTATTAGTCTAAGCATCCTAACAGCGAATGTTACTCTAAAGGTCCTGGTTTCGGTTCCAGGTTGGTTTTAGTGGGTTATATGAAATTCTCAGCAGTAGCTCGGAGTTTGGATTTGAGTCCAGTCAATGATAATATGGTTATGGCTCACCTCTTTTTCATTGGCCTAAAATATAATAGAGAACTGTGGGTAGCAGTGTTATTTATTTATTTATTTATTTTATTTAAAACTTAAACTATCATTACAGGTTTTGGAAACCTAATTCGATAGCTAAGCCTACTTATATATTAACTATTTAAAAAAAACACTAAGTACTTAAACTAACAATAAAAGAAACAATTAACATAAAATAAACAATAAACATAAAATTACACTAATTGTTATTTTCGTAACATATTATATATAAACTTACTTTTGCAAGTTCACTAAAGTAACACGAAAAAATGTCCAACCTATTCTGAATTTCGTTAACAGTACGAATTGCTCGCGTGAGAGGTGCTTTGGCCAGCAGGTTGGTTCTGGCAGTTGGCACAGCCAGTAGTGGCGGGCGCCGCCGCCTCCACACGTAGCGGTCTGGAACAGAAAACCGCAAGCACTGAAGTACTCCCGGATTGTGCTCCTTGCCCCGGAGTAATTTAATTAAATAGACGACAATAGTGAACTGTCGTCGCACCCTTAATTCATTGTACCCGACCATGCCCAGTACAAACAGGGTGGGGTACATCAGCGGGTACAATGGATAAACCCCGTACAGTCTGAAGTACAAGTGACGCGTGAACTTGTTCTGTACGCGCTCCAGCATGACAGAATATTTGGCTTCATGCGGAGCCCATATGACAGCACCATACTCCAAGTGACTCCTGACTAGAGCGTCGTATAATACCCTAATAGTCGTAATATTAGTGAACCCCTGTGACTGCCTAAGTACAAAGCCGAGGTTTCTGTACGCTTTCTTGCATACCTTAATGATATGTTCGCGAAACGTAAGATCTGGAGTGAAATATACTCCTAGATCCCGCACTTGCGTTACTCGCTGCATGGGTACCGCCTCTGCTTTATACTCATAGCGGACAGGGGTGCGCGCGCGACTAAAGGACATTACCGAGCATTTGGACACGTTGAAGTATAGCTTATTGTCATGACTCCACTTCACTACTCTATCAATGTCACCCTGGAGTCGCTCACAGTCTGACTCATCCCTTACCTCGAGCAGCAACTTGAGGTCATCTGCGAACAATAAACATGAGCCATGTCTGATGACCTCCGGCAAGCTGTTTATCATTATGATAAATTCAATAGGCCCCAAATTGCTGCCCTGGCTTACTCCGGACCTGGTGAAGTACGGCTTCGACTCGTACCCATTGTAGTCAACGTACTGTTGGCGATCTCTCATATAGCTGACAAAGAACTGCAGCAAGCGTGGCGTACATCCTACATCTGCCAGCTTTCTTAATAAGACATCATGGTCCACGGTGTCGAAGGCTTTTTTAAAATCAAAGTACGCCGCGTCTACCTGTACTCCGGCGTCGACTGCCGGTATAACCTGTGCCATGAAGTTAAGCAGGTTGGTGGAAGTGCTTCGTCCGGGCCGAAACCCGTGCTGCGCGTCCGACAGTTGCGCTCGGACTTGCCCCTGTATGCATCGTTGAATAGCGGCTTCAAAAACTTTTGCCGGCGTCGACAACACTGCAACTGGTCTGTAACCGCTGACATCTGGACCTGCCTTACCCTTGGGTACTGGAACGACACGTGTAGTCTTCCACTGATCTGGGAACGTTAATTGCTTTAAGCACGTGTTATATATGTAATGCAGCGGGCTTGCTAAAACTCTAGCACAATCTCTAAAGAGAAATGCTGGTATACCGTCAGGGCCAGATGAACGTTTTGGCTTGAGGTTCGTCAGCGCACCCTGCACATCTTTGAGACTCAAGGTCTCTATATGTACCCGTGCACTGGTAGCACTGCTGACCTCCTCCATCGCCGCCTGAACGTTTAGTTGCGGCGGTTCCTGACTGTATACCGATTCAAAAAATTCTGCGAATTCCCTAGCACACTGCTCATCATTGAGATTTTGCCCATCCTTTATAATACTTTGCCTATTTACTCTACTTTTTTTTGACCTAATGTATTGCCAGAATGATTTTGGATCTTTAGTGAACTGATTTTGAATTTTATTTTTATGGTTTCTGTGTGCAATTTCTATAGACTTTTTTATCCGGGCCCTACATTTAGCGTATTCTTCATAATCGCAATCACGTTTAGAGTTTTTAAACAGTTTGTGAAGTTTTGCTTTAATTTTGATCTCTTTAATAATTTCTCCGGTGTACCATTCGGGATACAGATAACGTGAGTTTCCCTGGGTAAACTTCTTCCTTGGTACACATTCGTGTAGTGTAGTCTCTGCTCTTCAGTCGTGACTCTTCGGGGAATACAGGCGTGATGGTATGTTGTCGACAGATCAGTACTGTCGGTGTCAGTATCGGTATTATCGGTGTCAGGATCGGCGTCAGGATCGGTACAATTGGTGTCAGGATCGGCACTTTCAGTGTCAGGATCGGTGTCAGGATCGGTACAATTGGTGTCAGGATCGGCACTTTCAGTGTCAGGATCGGTGTCAGGATTGGTACTATTGGTGTCAGGATCAATACTATCGGTATCAGGACCGGTGTCAGTACCGGTACTATCGGTGTCAGGATCGGTGTCAGTCTCGCTACTATCGGTGTCGAGATCCGTACTAACGGTGTCAGGATCGGTACTATCGGTGTCAGTATCGGTACTATCGGTGTCAGGATCGGTGTCCGTGGCGGTATTATCAGTGTCAGTACCTACCAGTGCTATCGGTTTCAGAAATGGTATTATCAGTATCAGTGTCAGGATCGGTGTCAGTCTCGCTACTAACGGTGTCAGGATCGGTACTAATGGTGTCAGTATCGATATTATCGGTGTCAGTATCGGTGTCGGGATCGGTACTATTGGTGTCAGGATAGGTGTCAGGATCGGTATTATCGGTGTAAAGATCGGTGTCAGTCTTGCTACTAACGGTATCAGGATCGGTACTATCGGTGTCAGGATCGGCGTCAGGATCGGCGTCAGGATCGGTACAATTGGTGTCAGGATCGGCACTTTCAGTGTCAGGATCGGTGTCAGGATCGGTATTATCGGTGTCAGGATCAATACTATCGGTATCAGGATCGGTGTCAGTACCGGTACTTTCGGTGTCAGGATCGGTGTCAGTCTCGCTACTATCAGTGTCGAGATCAGTACTAACGGTGTCAGGATCGTTACTATCGGTGTCAGTATCGGTACTATCAGTGTCAGGATCTGTGTAAGTGGCGGGGTTATCGGTGTCAGTACCTACCAGTGCTATCGGTTTCAGAATTGGTATTATCAGAGTCAGTGTCAGGGTCGGTGTCAGTCTCGCTACTAACGGTCTCAGGATCGGTACTATTGGTGTCAGTATCGATACTATCGGTGTCAGGATCGGTGTCAGTCTCGCTTCTATCTGTGTCAGGAACGGTACTATCGGTGTCAGGATCGGTATTATCATTGTCAGGATCGGTGTCAGTACCGGTACTATCGGTGTCAGGATCGTTACTATCAGTGTCAGGATCGGTACTATCAGTGTCAGGATCGGTACTATCGGTGCCAGGATCGCTACTATCGGTGTCCAGATCGGTGTCAGTGGCGGTATTATCGGTGTCAGTACCTACCAGTACTATCGGTGTCTGGATCGGTTTCAGAATTGGTATTATCAGTGTCAGTGTCAGGATCGGTGTCAGTCTCGCTACTAAGGGTGTCAGGATCGGTATTATCAGTGTCAGGATCGGTACTATCGGTGTCAGGATCGCTACTATCGGTGTCCAGATCGGTGTCAGTGGCGGTATTATCGTTGTCAGTACCTACCAGTACTATCGGTGTCTGGATCGGTTTCAGAATTGGTATTATCAGTGTCAGTGTCAGGATCGGTGTCAGTCTCGCTACTAAGGGTGTCAGGATCGGTACTATTGGTGTCAGTATCGATACTATCAGTGTCAGGATCGATGTCAGTCTCGCTACTATCGGTGTCAGGATCGGTACTATCGGTGTAAGGATCGGTGTCAGGATCGGTACTATCGGTGCCAGTATCGGTACTATCGGCGTCAGGATTGGTACTGTCGGTGTCAGGATCGGTGTCAGGATCGGTGTCAGGATCGGTGTCAGGATTGGTGTCAGGATCGGTACGAACGGTGTCAGGATTGGTGTCAGGATCGCTACTATTGGTGTCAGTATCGGTACTGTCGGTGTCAGTATCGATACTATCGATGTTAGGATCGGTGTCAGTACCGGTACTATCGGTGTCAGGATCGGTACTATCGGCGTCAAGATTGGTACTGTCGGTGTCAGGATCGGTGTCAGGATCGGTGTCAGGATTGGTGTCAGGATCGGTGTCAGGATCGGTGTCAGTAACGGTACTATCGGTGTCAGTCTCGCTACTAACGGTGTCAGGATAGGTACTATCAGTGTCAGTATCGGTACTGTCGGTGTCAGGATCGGTGTCAGGATCGGTGTCAGGATTGGTGTCAGGATCGGTGTCAGGATCGGTGTCAGTGGCAGTATTGTCGGTGTCAGGATAGGAACTATTAGTGTCAGGATTGGTACTGTCGGTGTCAGTATCGGTACTATCGATGTTAGGATCGGTGTCAGTCTCGCTACTAACGGTGTCAGGATAGGTACTATCAGTGTCAGGATTGGTACTGTCGGTGTCAGTATCGGTACTATCGATGTTAGGATCGGTGTCAGTATCGGTACGATCGGTGTTAGGATCGGTACTATCGACGTCAGTACCGCTACCAACGGCGTCGGGATCGGTACTATCAGTGTCAGGATCAGTACTATCGGTGTAAAGATCGGTGTCAGCCTCGCTACTAACGGTGTCGGGATCGGTACTATCACTGATCCTGACACTGATTGTACCTATCCAGAAACCAATTACCAATTCCGACACCGATACTGACACCGATAATATCGATACTGACACCATTAGTACCGATCCTGACACCGTTAGTAGCGAGACTGACACCGATCCTGACACTGATACTGATAATACCAATTCTGAAACCGATCCAGACACCGATAGTACTGGTAGGTACTGACACCGATAATATCGCCACTGACACAGATAATACCGATCCTGATACCGTTAGTAGCAAGACTGACACCGATCCTGACACTGATAGTACCTATCCTGACACCGTTAGTAGCGAGACTGACACCGATCTTTACACAGATAGTACCGGTACGGACACCGATCCTGACACCAATCCTGACACCGATCCTGACACCGATCCTGACACCGACAGTACCAATCCTGACGCCGATAGTACCGATCCTGACACTTATAGTACCAACCCTGACACCGACAATACCGTTCCTGATACCGTTAGTAGCAAGACTGACACCGATCTTTACACCGATAGTACCGATACTGACACCAATAATACCGATCCTGACACTGATAGTACCTATCCTGACACCGTTAGTAGCGAGACTGACACCGATAGTACCGGTACTGACACCAATAGTACCGATCCTGACACCGATAGTACGGATCCTGACACCGATAATACCGATCCTGACACCGATAATACCGCCACTGACACCGATCCTGACACCGATAGTAGCGATCCTGACACCGATCCTGACACCGTTAGTACCGATCCTGACACCAATCCTGACACCGATCCTGACACCGATCGATTATGGTCCTTGTAGACCGATCAACTTATTGAAGCTGTGCAACTGACTCAAGATTCTTAAAAATCTTATCTGATACTGATTTCTGACACTTACGCGAATATTAGACATTGAAATGAAACTACTTTTTACGGATTTTATCGCGGTATATTGATATTGTTTTGTTCCCGACGTTCCCCGTGACTATGGATGCTGTAAAGGATCCTATATACTTACCGCGATAAAATCCGTAAAAAGTAGTTTCAATCTTATCTGAGCTTTATATTTAACGTTTTGAGTGTATCGATAAATTAAAATATCCGCACCACGGCACAGTTGGGGAGAGCCAACCAAAAAACTATCTGTCTTTTGAGGGTCACAACTGATGACAGACTGCCAATTAGGAATTTTTTTTTATGGGATAGGGGAGCAAATGAGTATACGGATCACCTGATGGTAAGCGATAACCGCCGCCCATGGACAACACCAGAGGAGTCACCAGTGCGTTGCTCGCCTTTTAAAAGGGTTGGGGCCTCCGGTTTTTCAAGTATTTCCAGTTTTATATTAGCGACTCACCTTTTAACAACGATACAATAAGCTTTTGTCGGGACCAGGAGTACAAATAATAGACTTTCTATGGTTGACGAGAAATCTTATATATTTCAGTCGACCCGTAAAATTGCGATATTTTGTTTTTCTGTTCGACTGTTGCGTTGACGACTTTTCACAGATTATAAAGTGTCTATGGATGGTTACCACAGGTTAGGATACCACAAAGTGTTATTTATATATTTTTTTATGTGATAGCAGGCAAACGAACGCCTGATGGTAAGCGATCACCGCCGCCCATGGACACCTGCAATACCAGAGGAGTCACAAGTGCGCTGTGTCGTGAAGCGACAGATAAAAGAAATAAAAAAACAGAAAATACAATTTATTATAAAAAAAATGGGTGATGGACGTAGTATACGAGAGTATAGTAGACGAGAGTATAGTAGATGATAGTAGCCGGCGGAGCACGAAGACAGCCCGCACGCAGCACGGTGTGCAGCCGGAGCACGTGGACAGGCGGAGCGCGCGGACAGGCGGAGCACGCGGACAGCGCGCACGCAGCACGGCGTCTAGCGGAGCGCGCGGACAGGCGGAGCGCGTGGACAGGCAGAGCGCGCGGACAACGCGCACGCAGCACAGCGTCTGGCGGAGCGCGCGGACAGGCGGAGCACGCGGACAGGCGGAGCGCGCGGACAGGCGGAGCGCGCGGACAGCGCGCACGCAGCACGGCGTCTTGAAGAGGCTCCGCTCAGTGGTCCCAGGGCTGGGTCGGCGGCGTAGGTTCACGAAGTCTTCGATTGAGTTTTGAAGAACCAAGAGGCGCTCAAGGCTACTGGTGTAGTTCTCGTGTCGAGACCAGACTAAAAACTCGTACGTTGATGTTGCAAAGTGAAAAATTATAATAATTAAGAATAATGGTGTGATGAGAAGTGTATTATGCCTGAAGAACAAATAATTGTGAAGATAACTAAAGGCTAAAGGAATGAAACAGGTATATACACTACAGCTGCCGGCCTTTTAAAAGGGAGTACGCTCTTTTCTTGAAGGTTTGAAGGTCGTATTGGTCCGGAAATACTGCAGGCGACAGTTCATTCCACATTTATAATACCATATCTATCGGAAGATACGTCGTTCACCGCATCTGATAAGCCATCATTAGCTTACTGGGGCCGCCCGTGGCGCGCGTGGTTCCTGCGAACGCAAAACTCCTGTCACGATCATGACTTATGTCGCTAATCCCGGTTGCGATTTTTGAGCAAAGGAAAGCAAGTGTAGTTTTTAGTTCGTACGAGTTTAACTTGCACTACCGCCTTACCTTGCAGACCATCCATGAGTATGGTTTCTAAAATAATAAAAAATGGGTTGACGTATCCAATATCAGATGTGGCTTTACCCTATATGTATACCCAGTTTTATACTTATTGAAATATACATTCGAAATGTACACTAATATATAAAGCTGAAGAGTTTGTTTGTTTGTTTGTTTGTTTGCTTGAACGCGCTAATCTCAGGAACTACTGGTCCGATTTGAAAAATTCTTTCAGTGTTAGATAGCCCATTTATTGAGGAAGGCTATAGGCTATATATCATCACGCTACGCGGACGAAGTCGCGGGCAGAAGCTAGTAACCTATATTCGTGACACAGATGTCCCATACTTTTTTAAACGCGTATGCTCCGCCTGTCTGGGGCCAAACTAAAGATTTAATAAAAATTACATTTTAAAATTAAGCTTCACAGTTTTTAAAATAAACTTAGGTTGAACACATTAATGTTTGGAAACTGACATTAGGCGCAGTTTTGATAAATGTCGTAGTGTTTAGCAAAACGAAAAAAGTACCTATAAATTAAAACGTAATTTGATAAAATTAAAGGTAATATTAAATTAAGGTAAGAGCCGTGATAGCCTAGTGATATGACCATTGGGCTGCCAAGTCAAAGGTCTCGAGTTCAAATCCAAGGCACGCACCTCTGACTTTTCGAAATTATGTGCGTATTATTAATAGTTAATTATCACGCGCTTAAAACGGTGAAGGAAAACATCGTGAGGAAACCTGCACGCCTGAGAGATTTTCTTGACGGCATGTGAAGTCTGCCAACCCGCATTAGGCTAGCGTGGTGGACTATAGTCTAATCCTAATAATATTCTCATTGTGAGAGGAGACCCGTGCCCAGCAGTGGGACATATAATGGGTTGATTATGCTACTATAAAGGTAATATTGATGGTCTTGAAGCTTCGAATATAAAAATAATTAATAGTTAGTACCGATCCTGTTAGCCGATAGTACCGATCCTGACACCGATAGTACCGGTACTGACACCGATCCTAACATCGATAGTACCGATACTGACACCGACAGTACCAATCCTGACACTGATAATACCGATCCTGACACCGATAATACCGCCACTGACACCAATCCTGACACCGATAGTAGCGATCCTGACACCGATCCTGACACCGATCCTGACACCGTTAGTACCGATCCTGACACCAATCCTGACACCGATAGTACTGATCCTGACACCGATAGTACCGGTACTGACGTCGATAGTACCGATCCTAACACCGATCGTACCGATACTGACACCGATCCTAACATCGATAGTACCGATACTGACACCGACAGTACCAATACTGACACTGATAGTACCTATCCTGACACCGTTAGTAGCGAGACTGACACTGATAGTACCGGTACTGACACCGATCCTGACACCGATCCTGACACCAATCCTGACACCGATCCTGACACCGATCCTGACACCGACAGTACCAATCCTGACGCCGATAGTACCGATCCTGACACCGATAGTACCGACCCTGACACCGATCGTACCGATACTGACACCGATCCTAACATCGATAGTACCGATACTGACACCGACAGTACCAATCCTGACACTGATAGTACCTATCCTTACACCGTTAGTAGCGAGACTGACACCGATAGTACCGGTACTGACACCGATCCTGACACCGATCCTGACACCAATCCTGACACCGTTCCTGACACCGACAGTACCAATCTTGACGCCGATAGTACCGATCCTGACACCGATAGTACCGGTACTGACACCGATCCTAACATCGATAGTACCGATACTGACACCGACAGTACCAATCCTGACACTGATAATACCGATCCTGACACCGATAATACCGGCACTGACACCGATCCTGTCACTGATAGTAGCGATCCTGACACCGATCCTGACACCGTTAGTACCGATCCTGACACCAATCCTGACACCGATCCTGACACCGATCCTGACACCGACAGTACCAATCCTGACGCCGATAGTACCGATACTGGCACCGATAGTACCGATACTGACACCGATCCTTACACCGATAGTACCGATCCTGACACCGATAGTAGCGAGACTGACACCGATCCTGACACTGATAGGATCGATACTGACACCAATAGTACCGATCCTGACACCCTTAGTAGCGAGACTGACACCGATCCTGACACTGACACTGATAATACCAATTCTGAAACCGATCCAGACACCGATAGTACTGGTAGGTACTGACACCGATAATACCGCCACTGACACCGATCTGGACACCGATAGTAGCGATCCTGACGCCGATAGTACCAATCCTGACACTGATAGTACCTATCCTGACACCGACAATACTGCCACTGACACCAATCCTGACACCGATCCTGACACCAATCCTGACACCGATTCTGACACCGATCCTGACACCGACAGTACCGATACTGACACTGATAGTACCTATCCTGACACCGTTAGTAGCGAGACTGACACCGATAGTAGCGGTACTGACACCGATAGTACCGGTACTGACACCGATCCTAACATCGATAGTACCGATACTGACACCGACAGTACCAATCCTGACACTGATAATACCGATACTGACACCGTTAATACCGCCACTGACACCGATCCTGACACCAATAGTAGCGATCCTGTCACCGATCCTGACACCGTTAATACCGATCCTGACACCAATCCTGACACCGATCCTGACACCGATCCTGACACCGATCCTGACACCGACAGTACCAATCCTGACGCCGATAGTACCAATCCTGACGCCGATAGTACCGATACTGGCACCGATAGTACCGATCCTGACACCGTTAGTAGCGAGACTGACACCGATAGTAGCGGTACTGACACCGATAGTACCGGTACTGACACCGATCCTAACATCGATAGTACCGATACTGACACCGACAGTACCAATCCTGACACTGATAATACCGATACTGACACCGTTAATACCGCCACTGACACCGATCCTGACACCAATAGTAGCGATCCTGTCACCGATCCTGACACCGTTAATACCGATCCTGACACCAATCCTGACACCGATCCTGACACCGATCCTGACACCGATCCTGACACCGACAGTACCAATCCTGACGCCGATAGTACCAATCCTGACGCCGATAGTACCGATACTGGCACCGATAGTACCGATCCTGACACCGATCCTAACATCGATAGTACCGATACTGACACCGACAGTACCAATCCTGACACTGATAATACCGATCCTGACACCGATAATACCGCCACTGACACCGATCCTGACACCGATAGTAGCGATCCTGACACCGATCCTGACACCGTTAGTACCGATCCTGACACCGATCCTGACACCGATCCTGACACCGACCCTGACACCGATCCTGACACCGATCCTGACACCGATACTGACACCGATACTGACACCGACAGTACCAATCCTGACGCCGATAGTACCGATACTGGCACCGATAGTACCGATACTGACACCGATCCTTACACCGATAGTACCGATCCTGACACCAATCCTGACACCGATAGTACTGAACCTGACACCGATAGTACCGGTACTGACGTCGATAGTACCGATCCTAACACCGATCCTCCCGATACTGACACCGATCCTAACATCGATAGTACCGATACTGACACCGACAGTACCAATACTGACACTGATAGTACCTATCCTGACACCGTTAGTAGCGAGACTGACACTGATAGTACCGGTACGGACACCGATCCTGACACCGATCCTGACACCAATCCTGACACCGATCCTGACACCGATCCTGACACCGACAGTACCAATCCTGACGCCGATAGTACCGATCCTGACACCGATAGTACCGACCCTGACACCGATCGTACCGATACTGACACCGATCCTAACATCGATAGTACCGATACTGACACCGACAGTACCAATCCTGACACTGATAATACCGATCCTGACACCGATAATACCGCCACTGACACCGATCCTGTCACTGATAGTAGCGATCCTGACACCGATCCTGACACCGTTAGTACCGATCCTGACACCAATCCTGACACCGATCCTGACTTCGCTCCTGACACCGATCCTGACACCGATCCTGACACCGACAGTACCTATCCTGACGCCGATAGTACCGATACTGGCACCGATAGTACCGATACTGACACCGATCCTTACACCGATAGTACCGATCCTGACACCGATAGTTGCGAGACTGACACCGATCCTGACACTGATAGGATCGATACTGACACCAATAGTACCGATCCTGACACCCTTAGTAGCGAGACTGACACCGATCCTGACACTGACACTGATAATACCAATTCTGAAACCGATCCAGACACCGATAGTACTGGTAGGTACTGACACCGATAATACCGCCACTGACACCGATCTGGACACCGATAGTAGCGATCCTGACGCCGATAGTACCAATCCTGACACCGATAGTACCTATCCTGACACCGATAATACTGCCACTGACACCGATCCTGACACCGATCCTGACACCAATCCTGACACCGATTCTGACACCGAACCTGACACCGACAGTACCGATACTGACACTGATAGTACCTATCCTGACACCGTTAGTAGCGAGACTGACACCGATAGTAGCGGTACTGACACCTATCCTGACACCGATCCTGACACCAATCCTGACACCGATCCCGACACCGATCCTGACACCGACAGTACCAATCTTGACGCCGATAGTACCGATCCTGACACCGATAGTACCGGTACTGACACCGATCCTAACATCGATAGTACCGATACTGACACCGACAGTACCAATCCTGACACTGATAATACCGATCCTGACACCGTTAATACCGCCACTGACACCGATCCTGACACCAATAGTAGCGATCCTGTCACCGATCCTGACACCGTTAATACCGATCCTGACACCAATCCTGACACCGATCCTGACACCGATCCTGACACCGATCCTGACACCGACAGTACCAATCCTGACGCCGATAGTACCGATACTGGCACCGATAGTACCGATCCTGACACCGATCCTAACATCGATAGTACCGATACTGACACCGACAGTACCAATCCTGACACTGATAATACCGATCCTGACACCGATAATACCGCCACTGACACCGATCCTGACACCGATAGTAGCGATCCTGACACCGATCCTGACACCGTTAGTACCGATCCTGACACCGATCCTGACACCGATCCTGACACCGATCCTGACACCGATCCTGACACCGATCCTGACACCGATACTGACACCGATACTGACACCGACAGTACCAATCCTGACGCCGATAGTACCGATACTGGCACCGATAGTACCGATACTGACACCGATCCTTACACCGATAGTACCGATCCTGACACCGATAGTAGCGAGACTGACACCGATCCTGACACTGATAGTATCGATACTGACACCAATAGTACCGATCCTGACACCCTTAGTAGCGAGACTGACACCGATCCTGACACTGACACTGATAATACCAATTCTGAAACCGATCCAGACACCGATAGTACTGGTAGGTACTGACACCGATAATACCGCCACTGACACCGATCTGGACACCGATAGTAGCGATCCTGACACCGATAGTACCGTTTTTGACGGATGCAATTATGGGGCCTATACTATACGCATAAACATAATATACATATGGCGCACCTGATACCAAGCCAGATAATCACAACTGCTCAAAACATCTGCAACATCGGAGTAGGTAACGATGGGTTGCGGGCATTTCCGGTAGTTATAAGCACTCATAGCTCCCATCTCTCGAATAACTGGCAATTGGAGCAAACAAGTTCTTGGATGGTGATCGCGCCAAGGCAAGCGTAGCGTGTCCTACCCGCCGGCCAGGTGGAGTCACGACTTCCGGAAGGCGGCTGGCAGTGACTGAATGCAGATCGTGTGGTGTTCACTAAAAGAGGACTACATCCAGCTGTGGATGAGTACAGCCTGACAATATAGAGGCACTCGAAATTATACCTATATAAATATATCATAAGGTGGTGTTTTCATTGCTGGACGGTGGTTCCTCAATTTTATGGTGATGAGAACTAAGATGTAACGTAGGTATACGAAGCGCACGGTCGTGGACTGCATACGCGATTGTTATGGGCATCTCATGGGCCTGACTATAGGGTACGGGACAGCAAGTTTAATTTTTGGTTACCGTAGCGTATGGATATACGCTTGTAACACCAGAGGTATCAATCGCTCGTTGGCAAACCTGTAAAATTCTTATCAAGCTCTTTTGAGAGGGTAGGGTAAAGATTAAGGATGTATAGTTAGGCAGCATAGGAGACAATAAGTGTGATGCTTAAACGCCACCGGTCCCTCCGCTGCCAACACAACGCTTCCTCGAGGAGGATTTGGCAATCTTAAGTTCGAATAGATACAAAATTTATAGAGATGATAAGTATTACTTGTCTACAGGCACTGGAGACCTTGCTCATCGATAGGAACACAAAATTGTACGGAGCTATGTTATTGGAGGTACTTTCCCAGTCGGGCAGCTCCAATTGTGGGTGAAATTATTCAATTCCACTATGCCCTACCTCTCTAAAAATAGTATTAGTACGCCTCGGCCAAATCCTTCGGGAAATGCAGGCGTGGTGGCATATTATTCTAAGATTTAATTGTACCACATCCACAATGTAGTGTAGACATCCCTGTTCTACAACGCGACACACTCGTCCGAAGTGCTTACATATTTCATAGCGCACGCGATCCCCGTATCATTGCTAACTATAAAACTGTACTCATTGTGAATGTTTATCGATTTTATAAACTACTGCTGCTAACTTTGTGCAACCGGTTTGCATGTATTATGTTGAATAATATAATTTTTGCCCGTGGGAGAGCCATGCTTCGGCACGAATAGGCCGGCTCGACCGGAGTGATACCAAACTTACGCTGTGTTTCACCGAGTGAGTGAGGATACCAGAGCCCCAAACCCTTTTAAAAGGCGGACAACGCAGTTAATGTGTTGCGGCACACGACTCCTTCGATGTTGCGGGTATCCATGAGCAGCGGTAATCACTTACCATCAGGTTATCCGTCTGCTAGTTTGCACCCCTATCTCATAAAAAAAATAACAAGAAGCTCGCGGCTAAGTAATTTAAATAACTCATCAAGTCATCATCCTCCTCGCTTTTTTTAAATTATTCTAGGGTCAGCTTTCAATACAACCAAATGCGGATGAATATCAGTATTTTACACGAAGCTGCCATTAGATCTCCGCAACCCAATTACTGGGTATTGGGTTGCGGATATTCTGAAGATGAACTGGCTGTCAGATTCTTTGACATCCACACACAGCTTACCTAATCTTGTGAATCGAATGCTCAAATAGAGATTCGGCGATTGAGATTTTTGTTCCTAATACCAATTTTTTTATATTTGCATTATTTTTATCAAGGGGCAAAAAAGCCAAATTGAGCAAATCTCTCACTTTTTATTATTAGTTATTTTATAATGTAAATCATATTATGATTCATAGACATCATTTTTTTTCTAAGTCCTTAGCTTGTATCAGCATTCATTAAGCAGTCCGCCGACCACAATGATGTATAAACCGCTTAAAAATAATAATTTAAAAACACCAGCAACATAATTAATAAAAATGTAACATCTTCACGCCTGTAGATGGTATCACAGGCCATAAATATGGCAACACAAAGCCATAACAATTCACCGCACCTAGTTTCCTGCTTATCCCATAAAAAACTTCAACAATTAAAATTATGATAACTTTAAACAATACATCTGGTACAGTTATAACGTTATTACATTGGTTTAAACGTTAGAATAATTAGTTTTTACTTTAATTAGTCCAAAATTGTTGCTATATTTTTAATTTAATGGGTTTACAAACACTTTAAAATGTATATTCGTAATAAAAAACAGAGATGAGCGTAAATTTAGTGTCTAGTTTTGTTTTAATTATGGAACTGATTTTTTTATTCTGTTGCTAAGCCAGTTTGAGATGTGTTTTATTAGGTGAACTACGAATTATAAACGTCACATAAAAACGTTGGCTTTATTTTGTTTTAATTTTTTTTAGTTATTTCATGACCTGGTAACTTAGACCTTTAGTTCGAGTATTTTTTGTAACATAGAACACAGTTGTCCCAGTCAAATGGTGGAAAGTTTATTAAGGCTTCAATGGAGTTCACCAGAGAATACAAATAGTCACGTTATCAATTTTATGATTATTTGCCTACAGTCGCACAAATTCACGCACTACACATTAAACTACGGAGGTTAAACAAGGTTTTATAATATAATAAAATAAAAATAATATAAGAATAATAATAAAACCAACAATATGCACAATTAACATTTTCCCGCCTAAACCCAAATAAAAAAGTAACAATGTGAGTACGTTTTCTGACATTCCTTTTTTAAACTTTATTGGAAATTGTCATCAAAGGTTAAAACATTACGCAATTATTCCCCGAAGTGGTAGTATACATAAGGTACTATTCTTTGGTCAGGCAAAGGGTTATTATAAATGGTAATTATTTACCTAAATGGAACCTTAATGGCTTTAGGTCCCATATAACTATACTCTAAGATCAGTTTTTAATAAAAAGCAGTCCTAGGTTCCATCAAATTTTTCTTTTCGCCAACACAAAGCTTTTATTTTTGCCTAATTTTTTTCTTGTAAAATAAATATTTTCAACAAATGTATGAGGTTCCTGGCCTCATTATGTCACAGTAATTATTTACGACTGTCAGGTTGGTTTTGATTATGTTATTTAGTTTCGTTTCGCGTGTTACACTTATACGTATTTACAATAGGTCGACAACACGGCTGAATATGAATTTATCAACGTAAATAATTACATGTCATTCTAATGTAGGCGTAAATTTGTTAGTTTGTCTTTAAATATAACTATAATTTATTGAATCATAAACAATTGTTATTGTGTTTTTAATACATAATAAGTTGAGTATGGAGAAATCTGTTGTGTGTGCTTTTCGGAAGACGTGGACTCTTTCGAAAGATCGTCTATAATCCTTGCAAGAAGACCATAGAATTGCAATCTTGACTAGTATATTTCCTTTAAGTTGCAACCCTGACAAAAGATACAGATATTATGTAACAGAAAACTATGCAAGCTTTGCTTGCCTCCTTCAAGTTTTAAACTAAAAAATCCGAATCTACATTACAAAATCTTCGAATTAAGCTAAAATTTAGCAGGTAGCACTTCAACTCCCTCAGTTTATATAATGTAATTACTTAAATATACAATGAAAGCACAAACGGAGCCGCGTGTATAGCTCGTATAATTAAAAGTAAGGTAAACGTCCCACGTCGTCACGCAATGTGCATAAAAACGTAAATTATTAATGACCGTTTGAAGGCGATATCATTAATCCTGTGGCTTTAGCGGTGTGGCTGGAAAGTCAGCGATTTTAATTTAAATAGTAGCTTTTTCTCACACACATATATTTATGTTGCCATACATATATAATATAATTAGATATTATAGTCAATTATGCTAATTTTTGTTGACATATGGATTTATATTTGACATCCTTCAACTTCACAACAACATCTCGTTATCGCAATATTGTACCAGTGAAGATTGTAACATAATTTATTTTAAAAGAGTGTCCGTGGAGTTTCTTGCCGGATTATTCTCCATAGGATCAACCTTTTGGAACCGTGCAACTAGAATCATAACGTTTCATAAACGCTTGTAAAAGCTTATTTGAAATAAAAACATTTGAACTTGAGTTGATTACTAGTTCATATAATTTGCTGTCCGTACACTCGCTTCCAAAAGGATTTACTAAAACCCGGCTTCTAGAGAGTGTATCGATATGAAATATGTACTAGATTTTAAGTTAGGCCTCCAGCAATACGACTATGACAACCGCATCCAATAAACATACAGCAGTCCAATTTTTTGGCCAATAATATTGGTCGTTTTTCAGACTTCTTACTACTGATACTTCTACTAACGATTTCACAGGCGTTTGTATGAGAACCATGGATATTAAAAACAAATTAAATTACTTGTATGTTAAAAATAATCAACCGTAGAATAACCGCGGCTAGCACAGCTTAAACTTGCAGATTGATTGATCAACATAGTATTTAGGAACAAGCTTTTTTTTTCATTAAAAAATAAATAAAAGAAACTCCTTCCACCGAACCTAACATTGTTGAAAGAACCAGGAGGATTAATTGATTAATCTTTAAGCGCATCAACAAAATCGCTGATTCTGTGGCTCTGTGTCGACAATGCTAAAAATCAGTTTAGATGAGGTGTGCGATAACAAAGCGATGACTGGGAGAAGTGGACCTGCGGAAACATACCACATTTATCATCTCACTAATGATTTTACTTATAATATACATAATAATAGTTAGGTACCTACATCAGATACTGTAGGACAACTTTTTTACTGAAGGTATTAAGAAGAAAAATGCCTAATTAGCCCAGTGACCCTGAGCACGACTGCTATGCTAGAGGTCCTGGGTTCGATTCCCAGGTCGAGCTAAGTGTTATTGAGTTTTCCTATGTAATTTTCAGTAGCAGCTCGGAGATTGGAATTTGTGCCCGGTTAATGGTAATAGGCTCGCCGCCTATTAAGTAGGACCTAAACATATCAAACATACGCCCCTGCTTAACCCTTCGGAGAATACAGGCGTGATGGTATGTTATGTTAAGATGACAAAAACACATAGGGACTGCATGATGATAAGCGGTAACCAGCATCTATAAACACCAGAATGACATTTCAAGGGACAAACTACACATTATGGGTGTAATACCCTCACCAAACCTATGTGAGACAATCATAAGATTATTATTATTCGTGGGCCTCTACTATCTCATTGCAGGCCTTTTGCTCCTACCCAACTGCTACTCCTAACCTGCCAATTCTCTGTCCATTGCAGATAAAAACAAGATTTTCTGAAGTATATAAAGTTATTTTACCGAAGGAAAAATTCGACTATGGGCATGATTTGAACTTGCATCTTCTGGTTAGATATACGCTATGACAACTTAGCCACCGCGAATCTCACCCGCCAGGTCGAACTTTGCGTTCACATTCTGAGTTTACGTCTTCACGGTGACTTTTATTGAAGTCTGTTAAAAACGTGATATATTTCTATGACTTTTACATAATTCTCTAGTAGTCTACGTATAGCTTAATTTCTTAAAAATATATTCTGGAAACTAAGTTTTTATAGCGCTAGAACTTGTTCAGGGAAACGTCAGGAATATAGAAGAACAGCTTTAATATTAGAAGCACTTACTATTCTAATGAAGCTTAAGATTGCTATCATTATCTGAAACAAGTTCTTAAGCGTCTTCATTAACCGAAGTTCAACAAGAACCTTAAAAATTTGTATCAAAGAAAATCTAGTGCAAAAAGACATAAAAGTTTGTAGGGTGAAAGCACCAACTATCGTCCCTATTACATATTTTCTTTCACGCCACCAACGCCGCCACTATAAACACGATATATTGTATACGCATAGATAAACAAATTAACTACTAACAATATGTTAGTAACATGTCGCTATTATTAACAATATATTTTTTCTTTTATACGTATACGTACGGTAATCTGAGACATGTGGCTTACCGAAATAGGTCGAATATGGTTGTAGGGTGACGGCACATATTATGAGATACTAGTTTTTATGGTAATTTCAGATAAATGGAGCCATAAAGAAATGGTCTCTTGTTATTCCAATCAATGTAATCATAAAAAATATAGCGTTGCAAAATTACTATCAGTAAGTAATGTTAATTACAAGAATAATCATTTGCGAAGCAAATTCATCTCGTATAATATTGTTAACTTAATATAACGCGTCAGAGAGGCGTATGACCTAACCTCAACTCCGTACTTACTCTTACTCAAATCTAATATCTAAACGCAATCATAAATCACTCACCATATTTAATCACAAACTAACTTCAAAGCGAAACTTAATTAAAAACAAATCACGGCCGACAACTGTCCCGCTCACCCTACATCTCTGCGAAGGGTCAAAGCCCTTAGCTGTTTTGTCAGTTAAACAGATTAGGTTATTTTTTTACTGTTTACTGTAACGAGGTTACGCGATCGTATTAGTTTACGGAGACTGTAATAGCGCTTTCATAGCAATACGACGATTTTGATAACATAATGTACCTAATTTCCATGTTAATTTGAGAAATCTGATACACTTATCGCACGAATTCAAATAATATCTATACGTTGAGTAATACATACCGAGTAGTGATCAGTGATAGTGTAGTGATATGACCATTAGACTCTCAAAGGTCTCGAATCCAAGGCACGCACCTCTAACTTTTCGAAGTCATGTTCGTATTAGTTCGACTGCTACGCTAGAGGTCCTGGGTTTGATTCCCAGGTCGAGCAGTGTTATTGGTTTTTCTATGAAATTTTCAGTACCAGCTCGGAGTTTGGGGTTTGTCCCGGTTGATATCAATAGGGTCGACCACAATTACATGGGACCTAACATACTGGCGAACTGTAGGGGAATCAAACCCAAAACTAACAATTTGATTTACAATTTAAAAATCTTAACAATATATCTAAACAGTCTTAACAGTTTTGCTCCCTCGTTGAAACTCCCGAATAAGGCTTTTATATAGGAAATCTATTTAGCACTTTTCGGAGGACAAAAGGAGGTTCTATGGGGTCCGTTGGCATGGTGATGGGTCAGTCACGTCTTCCACATGACACGTGTCTTTACAAAGGTATAGTATTGGAAAAGAGGGGTGTCGGATAAGTGAGTTGTAGTGAGAATGCATATTCGTGTCTAAACCTGGTTTATATTTAAACCTATGATGGTATTATAGAAGCTGATATACGTTTTTGATAATTTTTAACTTACTAAACTGCCTCATTAGCCTAGTGATACTGAGTGCGACTGCTACGCTAAAGGTCTTGGGTTCGATGATCAGGTCGAGCAAAGTGTTATTGGGTTTTTCTATGAAATTCCCAGTAGCAGCTCGGAGTTTGGAATTGGTACCCGATAAATGGCAATAGGCTCGCCACCTATTACATGGGACCTAAACATACCGGCGAACTGTGGGTCTACATTAGTACGCCTCTGCCTAACCCTTCGGGGAACACAGGCGTGAAAGTATTTTATATAGCTACTAGTTCGTAACAAGTACTTTTTTATATGAAACTTAGTACAAGACTAGTATTCTGTTATCTGTGGTACAAGCACGGTACTAATGATTCGAATACATGCCTTAAAATTACTCTTATTATTAACTTAAATAATTTAAAGGCCCATTTCAATTCAATATTAATATTATAAAGTTACAAATAGATGTAATATCGTCAATAACTGTCGCACTAATTTAATTATCTTAGTTGATTGACAGAAACACTGGTATTGCCTAATAATAGAACTATTGTGTTTGATTAATCATAATTATATCAATAGCTTTGAAAACAGAAGTACCTAATATTATTGTAATAATCATCATAAATATAGATCTTGTAATGTGTATAGATGGCTAACATATTAGACAGTTGTGTGTACGTGAGAGACACAGTTCTTATGATTTAGTTCCAATGTAATAGGGGGCGAGCCTATTGCCAAATTTTATCCAGATCAGTTCAGCCGTTCTGGCGTGAAAGAGTAACAAACATCTATCCATCCTCACCAACTTTCGCATTTAAAATATTAGTAGGACTAGCTTTTGCCCGCGGCTTCACACACTTGAAACTATATTAGAAATGGATCCCAAAAATGTTTAATCAAAAACTAACAGTGATGATCTCTTTGAATGAGTCTGTATACATCAGCGAGGTCAAGCTGTATCTCAGGATCCGTTTGAGATAAGAAGTTCACCGCAGTTTTTAAGTTAGAGCATATACTTTCTATCAATGACAAGTTCTGAGCCAACCCTTAACAAACAGGCAAGAATTAAAAAAAAATATTTTTTGTGTTCAGAGACGTTTATATGTATACCCCCTAATCCGCTTGCTTTTTTAAATATCTTCAATGTACAGACACAGCTTTTTTACAATTTTATAATAGTAGAGATATATTAACGTCTCCAAGCATGCTCACCCGCAACATTCAACTCTTTACAGCATCATTTTCTTATCATGATTAATTTACCAGGTTCTTTCTTAAAAATTTAGGGGTAGTAAAATCATAACTCAGAATTAATTGCCCCATATTTCATGGGGAACAATAGTGGGGCTTGACGGCAAATGACTGTAGGCCTGTGGACCCCACACAATACTGTCTCAGAAACAATTAGAAGATTTAGATGATTTCACAACGAAATTTATTAATGTATTGGGTTTGGTTTAAGAGGACTTTTGTTTTTAGCCCGTTTGGAGATCGGTAGGGTTGTAAAATTGTTAAAATATGCTATACCTACATTTATTAACATACATACCACCAAGCCTGTATTCCCCGAAGGGTTAGGCAGAGGTGTACCAATGTAAACCCACAGTTCGCCGGATATGCTTAGGTTCCATGTAATAGGGGGCGAGCCTATTGGCATTAATCGGTCATAAACTCAAAACTTCGAGCTGCTACTGAAAATTTCATAGAAAAACCCAATAACACTTTGCTTGCCCTGGGAATCGAACCGTCCCAGTGCTCTAGCTTAGCACTAGACTGACGAGGCAGTTTTGTTACTACAACATTTCGTTAATAAAATCAATATCCTATCTAGATTGGTATGATGGTACATCTGCTTCGTTGGTCTTGTCGAACTACTGAACAAGAAGTTATGAGTTCGATTCCCAAGTCAAGAACAGTTTTATAATGGTTTTTTTATGAAATTCTCAGCAATCCTGAAAATTTCTCGCAAATCGTCAACTTCAGAACTCGTCCCATTACATGAGATCTAAACATAAAGGCGAAATATTGGTTTAAAGGGTTAGTACACATCTGCCTAACTCTTTGGGGAATAGGCTTGATGGTATGTACTATCAAGAACTATGCCTGTGTGTATGACCTCAATTTTATCGATCCTATAGAAATTTCTGAAGATGTATCCCTTAATTAACGCAAGTAAGGAACTAGCTAAGGTTGAAATACAATTTTTAGGGCCATAAGTTACACATTTATGTATTTTCGAATTGAGATACGCATAGAACGATAACCTGCTTATTCTAGGTCAAATAAAAATATCTTGAGAGACGAGTGCGAAAATGTGAGGATGAAAGGTCATTGGGAGTAAGAACCAATCTATCACGATCAAATGGGCGTGTACCGAAAGAACCTTAGGCCGTTACAAATAACGTGCTTATTCATGTAAGTACCTCCTAAAAAAAGTAAAAAGGAAAGGTCCTAGAAACCTAAAATATTACAGCGTTGAAGGTCGCAGAGATCTAAGTCGTGTTCACGATAAGATTTCCAACGAAATACCACATTAGAATAACTTTTTACACACATTTAGTTCTTTTTTCCACAAAAATATATCTTAATTTGGTTTACTTACTACCAGAAAACAAAAATGAAATATATTTCAGCAACCGCAAATGACAAACTACCGCCAAATCTGATCGTTAAAAACAAATTATACGAAAAATCAATTATACCAACAGGAAATTGTCTAATTTCCCTAATGTTGATCATTTTGCGGATACACCACCAAAATTAATTAATAATTAAACGTGTTTAAACAGTGTTTATACACAATTCGACATCAAAAACAAACAGACATGGCGGATCGCGGATAAATCGATACGCCTCGGTATTATTGGTAGCGGAAAAGCGGAAATCAGTGATTGCCGACCCGTGGCAATATCCGCTTAATACTGCTTTTATCCGCCGCGCCTCTGTAGGCATTGGGCCTACAACTGGGTGTTTTACCCTACTATTTTATTTATAGATATTGCTTGGTAATTAGGATAGAGCCTCGCTGTGGATTTATTTGTATTTGTGTCTGGAATGTCGCAAATATTTACACAAATTATAAGTACCTTTATGTCGGCTCGTTGTCATGAATTTAGACGGTTTTAGATTTTTTATGGCAAAATGTAAATAGGTACTTACCTAGTTAGTTTTGTGTGTAGTTATTTGAGTATGAAAAACATTTTTAATATCACGTCGTTCATGTGCATTATTTCGTTTTAAACCCATTTCAAAAACAAAGAAACACCTTCACATAACATATCTTTGCCAATTGCAAACTAACCAAAGTAACCGATTTAGGTATAACTTATTAAAAACAAAAAATAATGAAAGAGAATTTATGATATGAAGTAAAATTATAAATTGACTTGTATTTAGTTATCTTTGCTTTATTGAGTTAAACCAACTGTATAGAAGTTACTAACAGAAACTAATGACATGATTTAACGCCTCTAGTATTAAGTTCAAAGATCACCAGCAGTAATAGATACCTACGCCAAGGTTATAGTAAGGGTATACACAGATAAGTAAATAAATGGAGTGACAATAATTATGTAAGCAAACTTTGAAAAACTATCCGTCTAAAAACTGCATTGTGTTGACACATTTTGACGACCTCTGTGGTTTAGTGGTTTGAGTACCGGACTGCTTACCACGAGGTCGTTTCCCACAGGACACAAATATTTATGTGATGAATAAAAGTGTTTGTGTTCGTCTGGGTGTTTCTTATGTATTATAAGTATGTGTTTACAAAAAAAAGTATATAAGTATTATATCCATTGTCTAGTACCCATAGTACAACTCTGCTTAGTTTGGGACTAGATAGTGCTGTGTAAAAATGTCGCAGAGTATTTATTTATTTTACGTGTACGTAATTAATTTTTACGTCGCTTATCGAATTGGAAATGTATGCGCTCTTTACAAGTACCTATTGTGTAATACACGTTCTTCTTCATCGTTCTGTAACAGTGTTTCTGCTGTGTTAACAGTGAGAGTTAGCATAAAACAGACAAATTTTGTGACAGAAAGTATTCGTTACACTCATACGACATGAAAAAAATATTATATTTTCATACGCTGATAGCTTTCCAACTCGTCCACTTCACTATTATGAAACTTATTTAATGTTTTGAGTACTCCTTTTACTCATTACTCTTTAATTTGACCAAAAATAGTATTGAAAGCCTCTCGCTATCGACGCAGGGTACAGACAGACTTGTAGCTAATGAGTTATTTATTATAACTGAGCTAGATCTGTTAGATAGCCGCCACCTGCCCCAGGCTAAAGTTATGCCTTGTTAAGGCACAATTACACTTAGGCCCACTTGCACCAAATTCTTAAATGTGTTTAAATTGTACTTAAACACAAAATTTATGAAAAATTGTGTTTAAATACAATTTAAACATATTTATGAAGTTGGTGCAAGTAGGCCTTAGTGTAGAATGCATAGTACGCATAAAATAAAGTGAGAAAAAGTGCTAAAATATAAAATACTAGCTGACCTGAGAGACGTTGTCCTCTCCAAGTTTCAACTAACCACCTCAAAAATTTGATTTTTCATATTTGTAATACACTTAGCGCCATGGACCTCTGAATACCGTATTTCTGACCTATAAACTACTTAATTTCAAAAAATTATTCTCGTGGTATTGACGTGAAGCATGGAAATACAAACAGACTCACCTACATAGACAAAAATCTCAAATAACTGTTTCGGCGTCAGTAAATTAAGATTAACGCACCTTGCATTTTTTTTATTATTGTACATACATATGTGGTATATTCTAAGGCTATATTATTTAATTATTTGAATAAATGGAAACTCTTTAGTTACTTGCTCAAATAAAGTGTGCGCACTGTATCTACACTATGGAGGTTTCAAATTATAAAATAAGTTACTATATGGCTGGATGCTTTAAAGAAGAAAACAATAATTGTCAAAATTGTCAACTCAAAATGACACCTGTTATCGAATCAAATTTCATTGAGGTAATAACGATGTCGTGTTAGTCCGCTAGAAAATAAGTTGTCATTCTTTGTTTACTTCTAAAACCTACTCAAATATTTAGTTTTTACACCGGCTTGTGCTCGCTGGATAAATCTTATGTATGCCCCGTGTAAGTAGAGTTAGAATAACTGTACTAATAATCAATTCCTGGTCACAATAATGGTTTCTGATTGATCTGCTATAGTTTCTTGTTTTATCTTATTTAGTCCCTATAAGTGTATTTTTTAATTTTATTACTTGATTCTGTTATAATGTTTGATCCGTGCTAGTCTAATACAGAATTACTTGAAAAATAAATTGACTTCAATGGTTATTTTTAAAATTCAGCGTTTTCAATGGTTAAAATGTTAATAACTTTTGATAGAGAGAACCGATTTGAATTAAAAATAGCCTAAATGTTAATCCAAGAAACAGGCTATGAATTCCTGCCCACTTCCTCCAAATCTCTTCAGTAGTTATCATTTGATGCGCGGTCAAACATACAGACAAACCGACAGACAAACCGACAGACAAACCGACAGACAAACAGACAGACAAACCGACAGACAAACAGACAGACAAAAGTTCCAAAAATAATAGAAATGGATTGTGTTACCGATTCTGAGTCCCCCAAATTAGTTTTTTTGTAAATATAAGCAATGTACAGACACGGCTCACTTACATTCTTATTATATGTAAGATAAGATTATTTCTTGTGATATTTTTTTATCGCCTCGGGATTAGGGAAGTAGTAGTTGTACGGGTCCCTTGAAAAATAAAGGACCGCTATTTGTTCGCAATAGAGTCGTATTTTTTAAGCGGTTACGGAACTCAACTACCTACTATTTTATCCTCATATTTTTTTAAGGAATGTAAAATGTTTATACTATCAAACTGCCTCATTAGCCAAGTGGTCCTAAGCGAGACTGCTACGCTAGAGGTCTTGGGTTCGATTCCCAGGTCGAGCAAAGTGTTATTGGGTTTTTCTGTGAAATTCCCAGTAGCAGCTCGGAGTTAGGAATTTGTGTCCGGTTAATGGCAATAGGCTCGCCACCTATTACATGGGACCTAAACATACCGGCGAACTGTGGTTGTACATTACTACGCCTCTGCCTAACCCTTCGGGGAATACAGGCGTGATGGTATGGGAATCGAACCCAGGACCTCTGGCTTAGCAGTCGCGCTCAGGACCACTTGGCTAATGAGGCAGTTAACATACTTTTAAAATTGCAATAACTTTTTCAGTACATTAGATAAACTTTCGAAATAAAAAGGACTTGAAAAAGAGTTGTATAGTTTCGAAGAAAGTAGATAAAATTTTAGATAAAACATTTTTTATTTTAAATCTCTAAATTCTATAGTTTGGAAAAATTAAAGCTGTAGTACTTAGTTTTGCTGGCCAGTGTATTTTCGCATGTTTTCAAACAGAATACAGTTACTAAAGAATTTTTCTTTGAAATAGAAATTCCTATTATGCAAGTCTAATCATTTAAATTTGAATAAAATATAAGTATAAATTCAAATGTTATGGATAGTTAGTATAGATAGTCTCTGTTTTATCTAAATATGTACTGGTAGATGACGATGATGATATGAAATTGAATACTTGTGTCAAATCTATACTAATATATAAAGCTGAAGAGTTTGTTTACTTGAACGCGCTAATCTCAGGAACTACTGGTCCGATTTGAAAAATTATTTCAGTGTCAGATAGCCCATTTATCGAGGAAGGCTATAGGCTATATATCATCACGCTACGCGGACGAAGTCGCGGGCAGAAGCTAGTTAAAATATATGACTATGTGTGACAAAGATGATTTGAAGAACACGTGATTAAGGAAGATAGATACATACATAAAGTCACGCCTCTTTCCCATAGGGGTAGGCAGAGACCACAATCTTCCACTTGCTACGATTCTAACATTACCTCTTTAGCTTCATCCACACTCATCAATCTTCTCATAAATGAGCGTCGGCTTAGGGTACTCTTGACTGAGCCATTTTTTGGTTGTCCTCAATCTGATTTCGGAAGCTAATTTTACTTTTTAAGTATTGTTAAGAGAGGCAACGTCTCGTGCGCCTCAACTCCTACTTTTCTCGTGAATAGAAAAAAATAGTAAATGCAAGTTAATACTTCACGCCGAAACTTTCTGCATAATTAATTAATCAGACGCGCCGCGCGTATTATGATAATTGAATGAAATTATCTTTTTTGTTTTTAGGTAAATACCGATCATTCTTGCCTACAAGACAAGACAAATTGGGACAGTATGGATCACTTAAGATAAAAATATAAGTGGTTTTTTTTACAATTTAGATAATCACAATCATATTTTAAAATGGGTAAGTAATGGTTTCTGAACCTCCCATTTCGATTTGTTGCATGTTTTCAAAGTCACTCCGTATAATAAATAAATAAATAAATAAATAAATATTCTGGGACATTTTTACACAGCACCACTAGTCCCAAACTAAACAGAGCTTGTACTATGGGTACTAGACAATGGATATAATACTTATATACTTCTTTTTTTTTTGTAAATACATACTTATAATACATAAGAAACACCCAGACGAACACAAACACTTATATTCATCACATAAATTTTTGTGTTCTGTGGGAATCGAACCCACGACCTCATGGTCAGCAGTCCGGTACTCGAACCACTAAACCACAGAAGTTGTCAACACAACAGAGTATATTTAGACTCGGTAAATTAAACTCGTATATACTTTACCTACTTGGAAAGTGACCTATTTAACTCTTATACAGGATGGTACAAAAAGCTTCGTACAGCCCTAGGGCTGCGAATATTTTCTTCTACACTACCCGATCAAAGAAAATATAATCACAAAAGCAAGATCGATATTCTTTCAATTTCACATGTAATAGACTTCAAAATGCCATTTAAAATAAAATAGACCTTAATCTCGGTACGAAAGGCGCGGGTATTACATGTTAAGTATTGTGCGATACGCGGGGGGTTGAAAGGACCGACTTATTAATATCGCCTCCCTTGAATAGAAATGTCGGGATCATTATTGAGGGTTGTGCACTGGGCATCCTGGTGGCGTGTTCAAATTTGGAGGTTCGGTATTTTAGGGTTGAATTTAGTTTGATTGTAAATGTTAGTTCGCCTGATGTTAAGCGACACTGCGACCTACGATGCAGCGCGTTTGCCTCGAAGAAACCGATTCGCTCGTGATTTAAAGACACCTAGATTATATCTATCGGAAAAGACCAACTCGGGAATTTCATCCCATCCCATCCGGCGGTTCACATGATAAAAGTGGACTTTCGGGTTTTCGGAATGTTCACCATGAATCGATGTCGCTTTTTTGTATTTTCGGTCGTCCGATTATAGAAGAGCAAGGGCAAGGTAGAAAGGCTTTTTAATTTACCTAGTTATTCCTTAGCACCATGCCGTCTGTTAATTTTGCACAAAAGTCAAAAGTGGTCGACTGTATAGTTGCTTCATTTTATTTCATAAACATAGGGTTAGGCAGAGGCGTACTAATGTGCACCTACAGTTCGCCGGTATGTTCTTGGCCCCATGTAATAGGGAGCGAGCCTATTGCCATTAAACCGGGTACACATTCCTAACTCCGAGCTGCTATTGGGAATTTAATAGAAAAACCCAATAACACTTTGCTCGACCTGGGAATCCATAAATATACTTTCTTTTTATAAACAACAAAACAAACACAATCTAGTTGGCCCTGGAGTACAATTGTCTTGTGTGTAAATTCAATTACTACATTACACGAAGTATTGTCTCACATCTCCTATGTAAAAGACAAAACATTATAGAAAGCCTAAGCAGATGAGAAAATCTTTAATTTTGCCGTAAGCATATCAACCCGCACATGGTTAGAAGCTGCTCACATTTCCCTTTGATCCTTAGACAGTAAAACAAACACACCAAGTACATGGAGTTGTGTAATGATCGCCATGTGACCAACAGCTGGGCCGTTTTATTAATAGAATAAAATCGGCGTTATAATATAACTTGGCATCAACAACATTAATATTTTAATGTATACATCAGTAGATTGTTTTTAATGTTAACTGCGTATCTAGCTAAGTAGTAATTTGAATTCCTTATTTAAAGCTAATCGTTACCTGAGCTCGCCAAATTCAATTGGATGTTGTATAATTAATGTCGCAAGTACTACTACTATGAAACTAAGATGTGTTGCAGACCTACAAATTTCGAAAAAACGGTCGAAATTTGAATTTGGTGGGCTCAGGTGAATGCTTCGCCTTAAGCATGCTGAGGAGTTAAATGGTGATAATATGAAGTTATTTTTCCAGAATCAATAAGACCTTCAGAACCAATTAGCAATCTTCTTCTCTTCTAATGTGAATTGTACTATGATTTACCAAAAGCGTTTTTTTGGCGCCACACAATGTGAACACGGCGAACTAAGTCACGTTACAAATCCGAGTGTGAAAGCGTACGGAGGCGCGAGCCCTTCAATTTGTGATCGATGAGTCCATCGCTCTTGAGTCTCACAGGACCCGCCCGATACAGGCAGGTTAGAGGGTCAGCAGAAATGTAGACAACCAATCCGTGTAGATATAAGTATAAGTATGCTACGAAAACATTAAATTCAACCTAAAAATATTTCTTGGTCCTTAGCCAGTACCATAGGACCACATTCTTATAAAGTATAAGATAAAAATAAAGTTAACATTATCCGACTAGCACATTGTAACATATTGGTAAAAAAATAATCCAATGTATTTGATGATGATGATTAACAGGAGTCCTTAAACGAAGTCATGTCATGTACATACTTTATAAGCAAACGTTATCACCAACTCCATACCAATAACAGTGCCTCAAACCAAAATTTGATAAATATATTGGTCTTGATACTCTTAAATCGTTGAGCATGTAAAGAAAAGTTGATATAAAAATAACTTCATATTGTTATGCTTGTATTCAAATATTTGCACTGGTAAGCTAGGCTTGCATCACCTGTACCTGCGGGCATCTAATACTTTCTTATTAGCATAAAGCGTTGGTCTATAGATGCGATGGATGGTTAGATTGTATACGGTAGAAATATCGAACAGGTGTTGGTCGCAAGAAACATTGTTGCAGGAAAATCGATGGTCATCTAATATAAACACCACTTACAGATAGTATGGGCTGAGTTCTTTAAATATTAATGTGATCTTTAAGATAGGAAACTATACCATGTTATTGTAGAAGACAACGTACAATGTAGATACATATTTTGAAAATGCTGGCAACGTGATTTTTAGCAAATGATAGGAATGTCTTACATAGTAGTACTACTATCTGATACCTTCCTTTTTTTCATAAAAATTAATAGAAAAGTACTGTTCAACGCGAACATGATGATAACCTTAGAGTAAGACGAGAGAGAAGTTTCACACGTGGGAGAGCCATGCTTCGGCACGAGTGGGCCGGCTCGACCGAAGTAATACCACGGCCTCACAGAAAACCGGCGTGAAACAACGCTTGCGTTGTGTTTCGCCGATTGAGGGAGGTTACCGGAGGCCCAGACCCTTTTAAAAAGCGGGCAAGGCACTTGTGAGTCCTCTGGTGTTGCGGGTGTCCATGGGCGGCGGTTATCACTTACCATCAGGTGAGCCGCCTGCTCGTTTGCTCCCTTATCCCATAAAACAATAAGAGAAAATTCTTTTTGGTGTTTACCTCTGTCACCTGTGTGTCCTCTGATAAGACACTGCATAAATACTGGCAGTTTTAATATTACATAAACTATGAGGTTTAACAAATTGTTATAAGGTGATAGCCGAGAACTTATGATATTAAAAAAACCTCTGAACATATCATCGTGTTTAGAATAGAATCAAATTATTTTAGCATGTAGATATTTCTGCGCCTATTTTCGCCGTAAGGTTACTGCATTTAACTTGCTAAGCTTCATGTTATCTCGATAAATAGCGCAGGTGGCGTGTTAGAAATAGATACCTACTATGTTTTAGATATTCGTAAAGAGAAATAGTTGTAGCGTAAAATATAGAGAGTAATAATTTAAAGGGTACCATTTTAAACTCAATGAATTAGGAATAAGACAAACCAAACAAGCTGTCTGCGTATTTATTAAACTGATTCAAATAAAATTACTCATGGAACAACCGGACGTCTATATTTCTTAAAAATCTTATGTTCTAGCATTTCTTAAATATTCCCTTTTTTTGATAATTAACTACTTTAATATTCTATGCGTTCTACTATGAGAACATGTGTGTTATTGATAATGTTACATAACTTAATAAAACCGTTGCTCAACTCTGCATATTCTCAAATAAATGATGACAAGACGACTTTTTACAAATTATTTACTTCTTAATAAAATACCGTTTTCTGTCATATGCTTCTTTCTATAAATATTGTAAATTGAAAACTGTTTGGCTATAAATTACAAGTTGTATCAAAGGACCAAGTTTATAACTTTTTCTTAAGCCGACAGCGTAACTTTCGCACTTACCCACTTTTTATAGCCTTTTAATGTCAGATATAAATTGTGGTGTGTGCACACATATCTGACTGACACGCCTCTGCGCATCCAATTATCGTAAATGATAATCATTGATATAAAGACATTTTGTTAAACCCAGTCCTGACAAGAAAAATCTATTAAAACTAACATGGTTAAAATATGTACTATGTAATTAAAAAACTTTAAATTATGTATCTACATCAAAATAGCTCGACTTCATAAGTATTTCATGCCTTCGACATTTATAATAAATAATTTAAATTTAAAATTTTCTAAATACATGTTTGATTGTTCGATCGAACATTTAACAGAGTATTACACTTTTTTTATTAGCTTTTTCTATCCCACTGCTGGCAATAGCCTTCCCCTAATCTATCCAGGTCTTTGGGTACGAATCTTAATCATCCCATCATATCTTTCTCGGCTGGCCTCGACATTACACATTTGAATTTACAAATTAAACAACTACTTATAATTCATTATTCTAATGCTATTAACTGGCTCGCGCACATAGAAGTCAGTCCACGTGTTGGCAGTAGTCGGGGACCAAATCTGTCACTGTTACACAACCAACGCGGACGGCTTGCACGCGAAGAGCTACTGGGTACACGAGTTGTGGAATAAGTTCATTAAACTTCCTTAGTCCTTTTTGTAGGTAAACTTTGTTATAATAATATGGTAATAGGCTAGGTGACTGTTTATATTTATGTTTCATAAAAAAATAGACCATAAATCTAGCATAATAGCAAACAACGAAATTAAATTTCGTTCAAAAATAAGGGAGCATTTTTAATTTCTGCACGTTGTGACGTGACGTGACTACCTTGTGTGTGCCATACAAATTCTATACTGACATTCGTCTTTTGGAAGGGGCAGATAATCCCCTCAATGCTTACCGAAAACTTCAAACGGTAGAATTTTATTAGTCGTTTTAAATAATTGATGTCTTGAATTTAACTTATCCAAAGGTGATGCTGATACTGGATCAGAGCAGGTTGACAAACCTTATGATTTCTTTATGAACTTAAATGTTTTTACGATGTCTTTCTTATATAGCCAATTCCCAAAATTTGTTCAAAGACTCTGATTTGAAACTACAGTTCAAAGCACAAAACATTCGAAGTTTGGATATTTTCTACTGCCAACGAGGCACCGATTTCACTAAAGAAATAAAACTTAAAACATAATTTCATATCGAGATAGCTCCTATATTCCAAAACACATATAAATTTGGAATTCTTAATTTGGAGAAAATATGTAGGGACAAATTAGGAGTTTTGGAGTTCAATATAAGAATTGCTTAAGTTTTCTGCCTTAATCAATATTCTTTTTGTATTATTTTTCTCGCATTTCCATGTTAAGATTATTAAGTTATTTTAATGAAGGAAAAATTCGACTTGCGGGCAAGATTCAAACCTGTGTCTTCTGGTTAGATATACCAGACGCTATGACCTATAAGCCCAAGAGCCCAAGCCTAGGAATCCCACCCCGCTATGTCAAATTTCACCTTCACATTTTTACGTCATATATATGATGTCAGTGACAAATATTATAAAGCATTTTGACATGGCGAGTGGAACTCGCGGTGGCTTTTTTTCTTTCATTAAAATGACTTAATCAATGTTTTTAGAGAGATCAATCATCATCAACTTATTAGCCAAAAGACTTTGCAAAAGGCCAAGGCCACCCAAGGCCTCCCGAAAGCCTAAATTGAGCTTGAAATTCGAGTTAATTACCCAGTCCCAACTCCCGATAGCATCAGTTCACGAGCATGACGCATACATCAAATCGCATCCTAAAATATCACATAATTAATTAGTCGTAGTACTGCGTACCGCGTAGTAGTGTACAATACGCGTATAAGCTCGGTTTACCTAAACTGGTTGTGAGTCACCGGGATGCGTCAGCGCAGCGAAATAAACACCATGTATCATGTAGGGCTGTCTGTAATGTCTTATTTTGGTAATATAGATTTATTGAATTTCTGACGTTTCGGATTTTTTACTACATCATGGTTCGGGTAGACTGAGGTGTTGGATGTCATAATGTTAAAAATACAAACAGCTTCTTTACATTTTTGTTAATTATATCAAACGATAGTTAGTTTTATATCATTGTCTAATCTATTATATATACTAATATATAAAGCTGAAGAGTTTGTTTGTTTGTTTGTATGAACGCGCTAATCTCAGGAAATACTGGTCCGATTTGAAAAATTCTTTCAGTGTTAGATAGTCTATTTATTGAGGAAGGCTATAATATCATCACGCTACGCGGATGAAGTCGCGGGCAGAAGCTAGTATTCGCATAAATGCCTGAAACCAGTATAAAAAACATAACATAACATACCATCACGCCTGTATTCCCCAAAGGGTTAGGCAGAGGCGTATTATAAATGTACACCCACAGTTGACCGGTATGTTTAGGTCCCATGTAATAGGGGGCGAGCCTATTGCCATTAACCGGGCACAAATTCCTAACTCCGAGCTGCTACTGGGAATTTCATAGAAAAACCCAATAACACTGCTCGACCTGAGAATCGAACCCAGGACCTCTAGCGTAGCAGTCGCGCTCAGGACCACTTGGCTAATGAGGCAGTTACCAGTATAAAATAGATTTTATATTTATTGACAATTTTACATGGTGTGTTTCTAGATTTTTATACCGCCTATTACCTTTTTTTTCATCGTTCCATTTAATCCAAATAGAATAATAGTGGGTATTTTCCCTACACTCCTGCCAATTTATCATAAAAATTCTGACTTAATTTCCTTTTCAGTAAACAAAAACAAACATTTTCCTATCAAACTTTCACAACTTTTTGCCCTGACGACAAATTTGTCAAAAAAACTTATACTAACTGGCAGCCCTGAATATGTCACGCACGGCACTATCACTCCACATCTATGTTCTGAAGCCGAATATTTTCCTACCTCGTCACCTTTAGATTTGAACAAACTTCCATAACCCATACAACGAAAATCACCCGTATTACCTCTCCTTAGAGTCTTCGAAAAGTGCAGCAATATATTTTCAAGAATTAACGCATTCGAATTACAAAATTAATAATGCGGCCGAAACAAACGATTTTACTTTTAAATCGTTCGATTTTCAAATATTTCGGCCGGTAATATAAAGTTGGCCACTCATAAGTTATTAGGCCACATATTTTATGGTGATGCATCGATCTTTTGCCGTCAGTTTTGAATAGGACATTTTAAATTGAAAGAGTAATACATTTCTTTTTATAATCTACGCGTGATATATTGTTAAATGACGCAACGCTTTTGTTCCTTTGTATGTAGTTCATATAATTTTGTATGGATTTTGAAGTGAGTTAAGAATACGTCATTTGCAATGGTATAATTTAAGATTGTTGGGTGCTAATTTGATAAGAGAGAAGCGTAGTGTAAAAGTGGAAAATTAATTAAAAAATATAAAATGTAAACGCTATTATTAAAAAATGATAAACAAAGCAAAATAAAATAACCTCTTTTTTAATTTCCTAACCTTGTTATTAATTAAGTTGGTACGACAAAAAGGCGTTCACACTTCAGCACAAAGGTGCGACAGTTCCGCTCAAGCCCATCCCTAACGTTAGGGCTATCACTTCATTTCAACACATGTCTATTTAAATTATACAGAAATAAACCTAGCGTACAAAAAGAATGTTCAAACAAATTGTCGGACAATATCACTTTGGGCCATTACGGTTGAGAAACCACTTAAAAACCAACAAAACTCGGATGAAACGCTCGAAAAAACATTATTAACATCAAATCAGATCTCGTTATCAACCCAAACGTGGTTGCTGACACGGAACCACGAGCCACGTAGCAACCAAAAGCTACTCGGACACAACAGTGTAATCTGCATTTCAACTATTTCCTAACATTACGTATACACAATTAAATGTTTCCAGCATTTTGAATAAAAACAATCGGATGTGGGCATCTCATTTTGAAAAAATGCCAACCCTATACTCCCATAAAAATTTTACCATCACCCTTATGTTCATGGAATAAAGTTCAATTTCCTACGAGCAATTTTATAAGGATGGCATATAAAAGTGGTGCCCATATTTATGTAGATCATTTGACACGCGTCGACAAGCGTGCGCGCAGGGTTACCGACCTCCGAATCTATGACCTCAGTATTGTAATGTAAAAGTATTTATTAGTTAATGGCTTAATGATTTGATTGTATAATTATGTAGATAAGTAGTTAACTGTGGTTTTGAATTTGTCATCATCTATGATTGTAATCTAGTAATTAATTGTTTCTTTGAAGCGTTTGCAGTTTTTTTACGTTAATTCAAATTATATTATAAAGAATATATTTAACTTAACATACCATCACGCCTGATTTATCCGAAGGGCAGAGGCACACTAATGTAAACCCACAGTTCGCTGGTATGTTTAGGTCCCATGTAATAGAGGGCGAGCCTATTGCCATTAACCAAATCATAAATGCACAAATTCCAAACTCCGAGCTGCTTCTGGGAATTTTATAGAAAAACCCAATAACACTTTACTCGACCTGGGACTCGAACCCATGTACTCTAACGTAGCAGTCGCACTAAGTACTAAAGAGACTTTAACTTAAAGTCTCCTAAGTCCTGAGCTATAAAGTCGGCGGCGACAACAAATTATCTGACCTAATAGAAGACACCGATATCTGAAACTGTTTTGCACACTGTTTCATGTCTAAATCAGCATAATACTCATATTTATTTATGTCTGGTTATGTCCTTTTTATTTTATTTAATATATTTTGATTACAAAGCCAACCTTTATCCAATGACTTTAAAAGTATTAAAGCTAGCCTATGTCAGTACCACCTTATGAATTTTACGTTTAGTCACAGCTCATTTAAACGTATACTATGTTGAACGCAAAATAGTGCGTATCCGGTATTGCACATTTTTTTTTTTACTTATTCTAAGTAATTTTTTTTCGTGTAGGTATCCGAATGGTTATCAATATTATAATAAGTATAATATCTTATATAAAGATATTCTTGTATTATATTAAAAAGCGTTGTTTTATATGTGGTATAAACGGTATAATCGTCAACTTTTAAATTTATTACTGAATTCATACCGGTTAGAATACGGACAGACAGATTTTTCTCTGTAAAGAACGGAAATACCTGACTTAACCAGTTATTATCAGTGACGTACGGAATTTGTTTGTTCAGCTTATCTTGGAAAATATTGTATAGATTTTCGTACGGTTTTTACCAATAGAAAGAGGGCTAATCTCCGAATATCATAGGCTATAATTTATGAAAGTACTCGTGAAGCCTTACGCCTCTCACTCTGAGAGGGATCAGTTCTGATAAGAAAGAGAGAGATGATGACGACTCATGACAAACCGAAGCGTAAAAAAAAACTGTTATGTTTTACAAATCTTTGACTATAAATCTTTTACCTCTACTTACACTATTTTTAGCATAAAATTATGTTCACAATATGGTCTATACTATAATTAGTTCCACAAAGTAAACATTAAACATCTTTTCTACACCTCCAAATGTTAATTAACAAGATTTAAGCCTAACAACTTGATAATATTCTGTGTAGGTACCTAATTTTGTTTGTAATAACTAAATTAGTCATTAACAGATAATGTTATTGTAAAACAAAGTAATTAGATAATTAATATAAGGCTGGTTACACGTTAGCGATTTAATTCTTGCTAGAATAGTCGTCATTATGAAATAAATAAATTTGTATTGATCTTATTTAATTTCTGAAATTTCGAATCCTTAACAGCATCCATGGACACGGGATTATTGTCCTGTTGAATCTACCGTTTATAGTCAAAGTCAAACTTAAAAATCAAAAGGTGTATTTCAAATACTAAAATGAGCACTTTATTTTTAATAACTTTATTTCTCACAAGAATTTTCATTCTTTTACTTATTGAAAAATGTACCTACCTACAGTAAGCATACTGAATATAGATTCAAATTATTACAACACTATCTACAAATAATATAAATTGAAAGGTGGTTAACTAAAAAACAAAATGTTAATTTAAATGACATATGGGCAAATCTTGTTATTTGCCGATACAATATGGATGTTTCTTTTTGTTATTTTTTTTTATTTTTTCATGCTAAGTTTATAATGTTATTTTAGTGAATGCAAATTTGGACATGGCAGGTGGGACTCGCGATGGCTTAGTGGTCATAGCGTGTGGTTTATCTAACCAGAAGACGCAGTATCCAATCCTGCCTGTGAGTCGAATTTTTCCTTCACCAAAATATGGATGTACTACCTGGATAGTAACAAAGATTGCGACTTACGGGGTGTGCCATACTTTTGAAAAGTTTAATAAATAAATATTCTGGGACATTTATTTTCACACAGCACCATCTAGTCCCAAACTAAGCAAAGCTTGTACTATGGGTACTAAACAATGGATATAATACTAATATACTTTTTTTTGTAAATACATACTTATAATACATAAGAAACACAGCCAGGCGAACACAAACACTTTCATTTTTGTGTCCTGTGGGAATCGAACCCACGACCTCATGATCAGCAGTCCGGTACTCGAACCGCTAAACCACAGAGGTCGTCAGATAACATAGAATAAAGATACAACATACATATAACTTGTACGAGTGTACTTTAGGTATTCAGGAAATCGTACAATTACAGCCACCCTAAGCTCTTACGAAGCCTACACACGAAAGTTCACACCTTGAATTATGTTATTAAGTTCACAAGCACTTAACGTCGGGTTGACCGCGTCAAGTTCGTCCGAGTGCGTCGTAATTTGCTATTATTATTGTTTTGCGGTCAACCCGATGCATCTGTCTGGAAAGGGGTTAACTGACTCTATAGTACATTTGTATCGCTATAATGTAGGTTAGGAGAACAATAAATAGTTCTTTAGAAATGAAAGTGTAATTATAGATTTAAAAGCAGGCCGTTTGTCTCTTTGTTACATTTTCAAGCTTAAACCGCTGAACAAATTTTGATGACGTTAAAACACTGACTAGACTTCAATATTTATAATAAATAAATTAAGTTACAGTGTTCGAGAGTAAGGATAACATTCTATTGTATACGTATATTTAGTCCAGTGGTTGTAACTACGGCTGGTATGCTAGAGGTTCTGGGTTCGTTTACCAGGTTGAGCAAACTGTAACTGCGTTAATCTGTGAAATTTTCATTATAAGCTCAGATATGTTTTAAGCATGTGTAAGTACCATAACGATGTAGTTTTTACTTTCGCATTATGCAAGTAGATTAAAAAGTAAATCAATACTGATTACTGACACTTACACGAATATGGCATTGAAAAAAAACCCACTTTGAACGGATATTATTTACCATGGATGCTGTAAAGGATCTGAAACGTCCGGAATTAAATATAATTAAAAATCTACTATACATACACATAATAATTATTACTATTACACACAATATACATTTAAACCTTATTTATCTCTACTATTATAAAATTGTAAAAAAGCTGTGTCTGTACTATTGAAGATATTTAAAAAAAACACTTGGGTTATGGTATATAAACGTCTCCAAATCCGAAAATGTGATTTTTAAAATTTGGTTGGAGCAAAATCTACTAAATAGATTTTAATTTTATTATCACTGTTAGAAAGTATATGTTCCAACTTAAAACCTGGTGAACTTCTTATCTCAATTAATTAAACGAATTCTGAGATACAGCTTGACCTCCCTGCTGTATAGAGGCCCATACAAAGAAGAGGTCATCAATGTTGGTTTTTTATTTTTACTCCTGATATAGCTTCACGTGAGCGAAGCCGCGGGCAGAAGCTAGTTATTATAGCACCATAAAATTTATTTCGATAAACGGCGTTTCTTTGGTATTTCTAGTGAAAGTATTCGCATTATTCCTGGCCGACCTTTAATAGTTTATAAAGGAAATTATGATTCAAGACGTGTAACGTGCGCTCTGGTGAAAGTGTAACCGTCCAATGACAAGTTTTTACGATAATTATCTGTGAATTTGTGTGTTAATTAGGTTGTCAACCCTGGGTAGTTGTTTTTTTATATCAAAGCATACCGAAGAATGTAAGTACACATTATTACCCCCTATAATACTGCATTTAATCCTAATAACACTGCCTCATTAGCCAAGCGGTCCTGAGCACGACTGCTACGCTAGAGGTCCTGGGTTCAATTCCCAGGTCGAGCAGTGTTATTGGGTTTTTCTATGAAATTCCCAGTGGCAGCTCGGAGTTGGAATTTGTGCCCGGTTAATGGCAGTAGGCTCGCCCCCTATTACATGGGACCTAAACATACCGGCGAACTGTGGGTGTACATTAGTACGCCTCTGCCTAACCCTTCGGGGAATACAGGCGTGATGGTATGTTATGTTAATGTTCACTGCTCGACCTGGGAATCGAACCTAAAACCTCACGCAATTGTGACCACTCAACCGTTGATGCATCAGATTTGAATCATTCATTTATTTCTTCAGTCTAGTTGCTAGGCGTTGAATATCCACTATAGTCGTAGATATTTCTAGCTTCTAATCACCTCCTGTGTACCTACAATCATTTTATATGCTAGCATTTGACTATTTATTAGATATAATTTAACCTGGTAAATGAGCAGCTGTTTCTAATAACTAGCAAATTAACCTAACAGTTATAAAACAGATGTCAAAGGTGTTGAATAAACCAACTGTTTCCACTTAAATATTTGTAAGTATGTTTTTTTTTGTTTGATTATAAATTTCTCCATACAACTTTCTACTCAATTGGATATTATTCTATTTTATTCGCAACTCTTGTCTTATCATACATTACTAGCTTCCATTCATACATTTTAAGGGAATCATTCAACTATAAAGTAACAATGTGGTACCTACATCAAAATCAGCTGTTTATGACAGATGCAAAAACCGTTACATTACAACGCAGCTAGCATCTCGTTCATTCAGAAAACTCCAAGTTTAAAATTTCGTGAATGCCCGCCATTGGACGGCTGCGTGCGCAGGCGATTACGCATCGTAGGTAAGAGTGAGATGGGGTAAATATAATACTCACACATTTAAATTTGGAATAACGTCCTCACCTTTGCTTTAGGTATAATATTAATATGATAAACGCCTAATGTTTGTCTATTCGTAAAATTATCAAATAAATATGAAATAGGTCATTTAACAGTAGCAAGAGATGTAACAGACCGCATTCAGTTGATTTTTACAACGTTAAGGGAGGCGTTCACGTTTGTAACATTCGGGTACCCACGTATGACCTGAAATAAAACTTATCGTTTTAAAATTCACCTAGGTGTTATGGCAGTGATGATATCTATTATAAGGTAAGATCTATAAAACATATCTCACAAAAACAGGTGTATAATTCGTAACTCCATTCTAGTTCTTCGTGTCTATGGTACGACATTGGTTAAATTTTGTTGGCCAAAACCTTCACCACTTCTACATGGTAAACTTGTAGCGTTTGAACACAATCAAATACAATTAAATAATCTAAACTAAATAATATAATTTCGTAATGTAAAACCTCTATAAACAAACAGGATTACATCTAAAGTAGAAACCATAATTCTTTTAACATAAACGTTAAAAGAAATTGCTAAAGTTGTCAATTACGCCGCGCCTCCTCTTTTCTACTCACACACATACAAATTGCACTTGTCAATCGACGCATGCGCACCTGGGGCAGGTGAGCGTTCGCATCAGCTGTGAGACCGGCTTGTGCCGACTTAATACCGCATATTTTTGTGAAAAGTCGGGGGAATGACCTACTTTTGGATTACCAAACAGCTACATTTCATTTCTATCGATTAATAATAAAATTAGAATGCTATTACTACTTAACTAATCCGATACATAAAATAATGTAGCTTGTAAATTTAGATAAATAAAATGTTCAAATATACCTAATGAATGATAGAATTTAATTAATTATTTATTCGAACGGTCGATTATTAAAGCGGCGGTAGGCTAGGGCGTCGGACTTGCGATCATGTGGTTGCCGGTTCGAACCCCACCCATTGCACTACCGACGTGAACCCACTCGTAACACAAGCAATCTAGCTTAGCACGAGGGGTTAACAAGAATACTAGTAATGTGCGACCCACATTGCTAGTAAGCTTTTAAAAAAAATACTGCCTCATTAGCCAAGTGGTCCTGAGCGCGACTGCTACGCTAGAGGTCCTGGGTTCGATTTCCAGGTCGAGCAAAGTGTTATTGGGTTTTTCTATGAAATTCACAGTAGCAGCTCGTAGTTAGGAATTTGTGCCCGGTAAATGGCAATAGGCTCGCCCCCTATTACATGGGACCTAAACATACCGGCGAACTGTGGGTGTGTGGTGTATTAGTGCGCCTCTGCCTAACCCTTCGGGGAATACAGGCGTGATGGTATGTTATGTTATGTGTTATTTATTCGAATGATAGAATTGATATGTTTTATGCTTGGGTATAGTTTCATAAGACTTACAATTACTATAAGACAAAAATAACATGCCTCTGTCTTGAAATTAGATTACTTTTTACCTTTACAGTTATAAATGATCCGATACGTTGGAAATTAAATATATCTATACAGCGCGATAAAATCCGTATAAATTAGTTTAATTAAATATTCGCGTAAGTGTCAGAAACCAGTATGTCTATTAAAAATGTAACACATTTTTATCGTGGTAAAGGCATCTTGTCGCGTGTTTCATATACAAGGATATATACTAACTACCTATATTCTTAAATGTTCATCGGTTATCTTTAGCTCCGACAAATAACATAATGTATTGGGTTCTTTTTTTCTTTATTTAATTTTGTCCAAAGTAAATTATTTCATTTGTGCCACGTAAGATAATGCTATATTTTATCACGTGTCTTCACCAAAACGCAATTAGCTTTATAATCAGCAAAGTAATAACACTAGCGCCATCTGTCACGCGATGTGGAACACGCATTGTCAATGATCTTAAACTAACACTACTATTAACACGTGGTTTCATGCCTTTGTTTTATTCAAAAATGGTTTAATCACATCTATACGCCGCGCTACTATTTTTTTTTATGGGATAAGGCAGCAAACGAGCATACGGATCACCTGATAGTAAGCGATAACCGCCGCCCATGGCCACCCGCAACACCAGAGGAGTCACAAGTGCGTTGCCCGCCTTTTAAAAGGGTTTGGGCCTCCGGTAACCTCATTCACTCGGCGAAACACAACGCAAGCGTTGCTTCACGCCGGTTTTCTGTGAGGCCGTGGTATCACTCCGGTCGAGCTGGCCCATTCGTGCCGAAGCATGGCTCTCCCATGTGAAGCTAATTATCCGACTAGTTATTATTAATCTTTTACTGGTGATTGGGACTCGACTGCAGGCCACAATGAGGACCCACCCATCACATACCATACCACCGTCTGCTGCCAAGCAATAGTGTGCTTTATCATCTCCTAGTTTAAAGACGAGCAGAATTTACATAGCCAGGGAAATTACTGCCTAAATGATGCTTAGACAACTGACGTCACAAACTGGCAATAAATTCCCAAGTACCTTTGATTTATTATCATTAATATCTATAATTCAGTTTTCTTCATGTTCCGAATAAATTGCCAATATTTCTGATATCGGTGTCATTTTCTCAACCTGTAGGACTGCAGCCCTAATTGCAGTCCTCCCGAACACGTCCCAAGAAAGCGACGCTCATATTTGTTACACGCGTGCCTTTTTGGAGAAAGGCCTTGACGTATAAAAGGGAAAATCCAGCAAACGCTGGATCACAACCTATCATGGTATGGGCGAATGTCACGAATACCATGATCATGACTACAGGGCAAGGGATGACAAGGTCAGTCGGTACGAGTCCAAGATACCCTGCAGCCTCCTCAGGTGTCCGACGATCCATAAGGATACTATGTATATTTATAATAGTCTGAGAGCTCTTTCTACAAGCTATAAAAACAAATATGTCGGTCTTGATCCACTCATAAATCCGATAGAAGTAAAAATCTAAAAAGTATGAAAGAGGATAGTTTTGCTATGACTATGAACAGTGGTGTCCACTTATAGCCGTAGCACAGATAAAAGAATACTAGTAGCCGTAGTCTCATGCCGCTACTGTAGGTGCCTACTTAACTAATTACGGTGACATACGACCACGGGTATAAACAAGACACACTTCCTTTTTAGGGTTCCGTACCTCAAAAGGAAAAAACGGAACCCTTATAGGATTACTTTGTTGTCTGACTGTCTGTCTGTCTGTCAAGACCTAAGGGAATCAAAACCTACAGGGTACTTCCCATGAACTCAGAATCTTGAAAATTGGCACGAAGCAACGGCTTACAGCACAGATAAAGGAAAATTTGCGAAAAACATAAATCTTTAGTTACATCATATAATAAAAATATTTTTAAGTATGGAACCCTCGGTGTGCGAGTCCGAGTCGCACTTGACCGGTTTATTTCGTAGTTGGGTAAAAAAAAAATAAGGCACATTCTATAATTACATCATAGAAAAATAATGATACAATGTGTTGGTAGTTTTTGTCATCCTTATCACACATAAAAATATAATTTTTTCACCTGCTAGCTTGGCAATACTGTAAAAATAATATTGGCAATACTGAATCTAACTTACAAACTCAATTTAAAAATAAAAATATAATTCCAACTATCCATTTGCGATAACATAAAACTCGCACAGTGAAAGTGCGTTTAATATAATTAAAATAACTATCCCATTAGAGCAGCTGGCCTCTAGTTGCTAGGCCTATATAATTTGCCACTGGGAATCGAACCTAAGACCAGCAGATGTCCCGGATAATATGTTACTGTAGATTAGATTTTTATAGCCTGTTTCTAGGTAGTTATTAGACGACTTCAACTGCATACTAATGGTTTGTTAGTGTTTATATGTCACTTCAGATAAGTATTTTTTTTAATATTTTCAAACTACGTGTTTCAAATTAAAAACATAAATGTTTTATGTAATATTGAATGGGTGTGAATTAAAATATTACTGAGTATAAATACTCAACTTTTATAATTGTAATTTTGTTGCATCAACACCGTAATGGTTAGATCAACGGATATTAGCGACCCGGCCGGTTTTACCTGCGTTGTCCCAGTCCTATGAGTCGTAGCGTGATGTTAAATAGTTTAAAACCTTCCTCATGAAACACTCCGTTCATGAGTGAAAACTGCTTGAAAATATGTTCAATTGTTTTTGAGTTAATCGGGAACAGACAGACGGACAGACGCGGCGGGGTACTTCGTTTTATAACTTACTTTACTTTACTTTTACGTGGGAGAGCCATGCTTCGGCACGAATGGGCCGGCTCGACCGGAGTGATACCACGGCCTCACAGAAAACCGGCGTGAAACAACGCTTGCGTTGTGTTTCGCCGAGTAAGTTGAGGTTACCGGAGGCCCAAACCCTTTTAAAGACGGGCAGCGCACTTGCGACTCCTCTGGTGTTGCGGGTGTCCATGGGCGGCGGTTATCGCTTACCATCAGGTGATCCGTTTGCTCGTTTGCCCCCCTATCCCATAAAAAAAAAAAAAAAGCCGTAAAATATTTCACTAAGACTCAATCAGTCTAATGATTTATGTAGGGTAAAATAGTTATACTAAAAACCATACATACCATCACGCTTGTATTCCCCGAAGGGTTAGGCAGAGGTGTACTATTGTCCACCGTGCGCCAGTATGTTTGGGTCCCATGTAATACCGAGCACAAATCAAAACGCCAGGCTGCAACTGGAAATTTCATAGACAATCCCAATAACATTTTACTCGATCTAGGAATCAAACCAAGGACTTCCAACATGGCAGTCGCTCTTGTAACAACCAAACTAATGAGGCTTTCTGATCTCATATCAGTGTCAAAATGATAAACGATCCCCATAATCCAAACAGCGATAGTTCAAACTACCAACTTGTAAAAGGTTATGAGTTCGAAACCGATCCCTGAACGGTTGGTCCCTCTAACAAATTTAACTTGAGGGTTAAGTGTATTAGTAATGCATCACGGGTTAACAGAGATCTTTATCTTACTCTTTAATTACCTTAGTTTAATTTATTATCCGATGGTTAGATAATTTTAAGATGGGTTGAATAAATTTGGCTTTTTTTATTTGCAAACATAATTTAGCTGTTGGGTAAACATTTGCAGGCTTTAATGTATGTAAATTAACTTTTTGGGTATTTTTGTAAATAATTTTGAGAAAGCCTTTTTATTATTTTTAAAGGTTTAATGACATTACTTAAGTATGTCTTTTTATTTTTTTTCTTAAAAAATCTTACTAGCAATGTGGGTTGTACATTACTAGTATTCTTGTTAACCCCTCGTGCTAAGCTAAATGCTTGTGTTACGAGTGGGTTCACGTCGGTAGTGCAATGGGTGGGTTTCGAACCGGCAACCACATGATCGCAAGTCGCTCTAAAATATATTTTCTAATATAATAATATTATTTAATAATATCACAGTCTGGCATTAATCTTAAATTGAGATCAATGCCAGATACTTTGAGCATTTTCCTAAATTATATATATCTTAGTGAATGGACACACAGGTAACTGAACAGCCAAATAATAAAAAAATACTTTTTATTTCTGCGATTTTACTGTATTTTGATGTTATACAGACTAATGAAATATTATATTGAAATAAAACTATAAGTTACGAATTTTACCGCGTCGTTGTATGGATATTATTTAATTCCCGATGTTTCGGATCCTTTACAGCATCCATTTTTACGGGTAGACGAGGTGTTGGACGACTTAATGTTAAAATTACTAACATTTCTGTAAATTATTAGCCATCTAAATAACGCAGAATTACAATATCATATAATGCGATAAAACCCGTAACCTATTGTTTTATTTCAATGTCTAATATTACAGTAAATAAAATACTTAGACATCAATTTAAATGAAAATAATCTTTCTTTTTCTTGATCATTATGTCGTTATTCCTTCTTTTAAAATCCGCTTAAGTACGTTTTATAAAATCAATAGAAAAGAATATTGGGGGCAATTAGTAAAAAACAGCCTTAATGGGTCATAATAAAAAATAGGGCCACGAAAACAGAGAAATTGATGTCGCTATGTCCATGGAAAATGTAGTAGAACAGTTGGTAATAATTTACTGGGTAAGCATTACAATAATATCAATAATACAATCATTACGATTGTGAGGCTAAAGAGACCATTATTAAGACCATATTCGAAAATTTCTAAGCAGCCGGGCCGGGCTGTAAATATAAATTGATTTCAGCGGAATCGCTAAATGGAGCCTTCAGTCCCCCGGTATTCCCCGAAGGATTAGAAAAAGGTATAGAAGGGGGCCAGCCATTATCAGGATATAAATTATAAATTATTACTCCGATCTGCTTCTAAGAAATATCTCATGAAAAAAAACGAATCATGAAGCATTTAGCGTTGATCCCATAACGTAACCGTCAGTATTTTCACTTGCAATCTCTAGACAATGAGACATTTAATATTAATACTACTCATGTAGGTACTGCTACTGAAACTTTTAAAAAATAGGTTTATAACAGTTGATAACGGCTCAACCGGAGTGATACCCCGGCCTCATAAAAAACCGAAACAACACTCTCATTGTGTTTCGCCGAGTGTGTGAGGATACCGGAAACTCAAACCCTTTTAAAAAGCCGGCAACCAACTTGCGACTTCTCTGGTGCTGCGGGTGCCTATAGGCGCCGGTATCGCTTACCATCAGGCCATCCGTTCGCTCATTTGCCCCCCTATGACATAAAAAAATATATTTAAAGGTCGCTGTTTTCATGGCCACACTTAATATTCATTCCGGAAATGATTCAATCGAGATTACCACTTATTCTCGAGTACTATCAGTGAGCCCTCTTATTCCATTTAGTTCATTCTACCTTCCATCGTATTTTTTATTTAAATTCTTAGATTTTTACAATCGTTTATTCGAGAGAAGTGTTGTGTACCTATTTAATAATGAGATAAAAATTAGAAGAAAGCTGCAGAGCAATATAAGAGGAGAGTGTGAAGTTTGTCAATGCGAAAAGTCGGTGGAACCCAATAGAGATGACCCGTCCCGAACAATGGGACAATAATGGGTTAAATGATAATTATTTGTTTTCTATAAATTGAGATTGAGAACTATGGGTGTACATTACTACCCCTTTGCTTATGCCTGCGAGAAATACCTGCATAATGGTATGTTATGAAATGGTATGAAACTCATTACTGCTTTACATTCTATTTTAAGGACATGTACTGCCATCTATTGTAGAATATGAATACAAAAAATGTAAACAAAGATTATTATTGATTGAAATATAAAAATATTTATCGTTAAATTAGACAAATCAATTATGTTTTCATGAATAAAATATATTCAAGAACTTTAGCATACATTAAATTATTGAAATCGATGTTTCTTTTCAAATTTCACGCCATCGACCGACAAGTAGCGCCATCTAGGAAGCAGTAACTAAGATTTTAGTTCTTAGAAATCGATCTGGCTTTTTTTTCTCTTTCAACATTGTACATGTTAAAAAACTACTACCTACTACTGACTACTGAAAATAATAGTCAGGGCTGACTACTACAAAGCTCAGGCTAAAAGCAGTCGAAGCTTATGATATAAATTAAAGTAATCTCAGTAAAGTAATTTAAGCTGATGGATGTTGTTGTGTATGAAAAATGTGACAGTGTCAATCAATAATGAATTCATCATATTTTGTCATAAGAGAATACAGGATAACATACCTACTTAATGTAAGGCACACGCACACAGCTCGTAGAACAGCTTGAACTCGTCTGCTCGTAGAACAGATAGCTGCTGGGGGAAAAGGTTCTCGAGTTGATACCACCCACCGGAAAACACAGTATAGTGATAGGATATTTTAAATAAATAAATATTCCTCGACATTTGACACAGCACCATCTAGTCCCAAACTAAGCAGAGCTTGTGGGTCATTCTACTTTTTAGTGCAGGTTTTTGGCACTGATAAAATAGATTTCAAAAATTTAATGGTTAAAGATAAATGAAGTAATTTAATTGTATTTATGCGTAATTATACCTACACTATTGCAATTAACTACCAGCAGTGAAGTTTGCACATATTTTGTTCTGATAATAAAGGTTTTGTTGACCAAGGTACAAAAATCATACCACTTTGTTACCAATCAAAATATTTTTATTGAGCAGCTTTAGTCAGTCATTTCAAACAAACAATTAACAAAACGTATTTTAGAAACATAAATCTTTCTCTTTCGTAACTAAAATTAGATATTATTTTTTAATAAGTCTTATAAATCACATTTAAAAGACAACTATGTCACTGTTGTGCACTTTTGTCTACAAAAACTTGACATAAAATTTATATTATGTGTACAAATATCTTAGCAACGTATTTAACATTGATAAATAAGAATATCTTGCTTGTCATATACCTGTAAAGTAATTTATAAGCCAATTGTACAACTCCAATTGATAAACCTTTACTTAGAATTAGGGACATATGGTAACACAGTTGTTCAACAGCAACAAAGTTGTTCAACAGCAACAAAGTTGTTTCAATAGAAACTTATTTTCTACTAAAATAGATAATCAGTCTCTTAGTTACCACAAAGGTTGAATGCAATAATTTAATCCTATTACTATAATCATTTTACCATAATCACAGCAATTACAATGGTTAGATTATTTAAAAAATAATTCATAATTGCAATCATTGCTCGAACACTTCCAGAGGATTAAGAAATTCGTAGTATTCCCGTTTCCCTCTTAAAATCTTTTTTGGTGCAGGAACTACTTTAACTATATTATCATAAGGCTCACAGCTAATGTTTGTTTCAACAGCTTTAAATAGTTTGCCAGTATCATTTGCACCTCTGTAAAACATTACTTTTACGTATCCATCTTCGTCAACGTCGCTCAATGCTGAAGCCAAGTATGTACTTATACATATTTTTCTACCTTGTATCTTCAATAACAAATAAGTTCCGGGAAAGATTTTACTGGGATGCAGATTATCTTTCTGAAGAAGTTCATCACTTTGTTTAGAAGTACTGGGCAAATTGTGGTCATTATTGTTGGAAATGTCTTTAAACGCAGAAAGAGGTATGTCGTCACTGCTGTCGGAGTCTGAGGAGTAAATTTTACGAAACAGATATTGGCGTGGTTTATTTATGATATCAACAGTCAGCTCATCAAGTGGAGTTTCGATTGAAGTTGGTAGTGATTCCAGTATCATCAAATCATTGACTGGAACCCAAAGAATATGTCTTTTGGTTTCAGGCAAGAACATATTCCACGGCTACAGTAACAGCTTAAATCACGGTACATAAATTTGCCCCGACTTTCAGAGAAATCTTGGTGAACTTTCATGGGACCATGAAAGTTACTACACCAGACCACTAAAGGTGGCACAAAATCGGGTATTTGCTTTTCCATAACAGCAACAAGTCTTTGACGAGGCGTTTCGTTTTGTGGTACCTTTCCAAAGCTTTTTTCTTACTTCCTCTTCTTTAACAGGGTCTAATTTTCATTTGTTTCGGTACCGACGTTGTTTTTCGGCTGGGGTTAGCGGCATGATGTTCTGTAAAAGATTTAAAACATCGCATTATTGTACTAATTTTACCTTCAGTAATTATAGTAAGCCAGTAAATAAATGTAAAATTGTTAAAATACAAACCTATGGGTCGATACGAACAAATCAAGTTAAATAAAATTGGATAGAATGAGTGACAGAGTATATTTGCAACTGTGTTACCATCTCTACAACTGCGTTACCACAGCGTAGTAACAAAGTGTACCGGTAACACAGTTGTAAAATAGCACGATGCGACCTGATATTTACGAAATGACTAGGTAATTTTCAAACCCAACATTAGAATACAATTAACTGATATAAATTCCGCGCCTCAATGGTTAAAACATAACATAAAAGTTAAAAAACTTACCTCTTCGCCGGGTAACAAAGTGCACACCGAATAAACACACGCGTCGTGATTCACAACATGGCAGTGACTAAGTGGCGTCACGCGGCTTGCTACCTTTCCCCCCCATCCCACTCTTGTCATGCGCAACCTACCGATCGAGCCAGCAACCAGCAGTACTCTGCTACTTCTAACGGTTTTCTTGAAAAAAGTGGTAACATAGTAGTCCTGTGTTTATCTTGTTCAATAGGGACAAAATCCAATTAATTATTTAAAAAAAAACTAATCTGTTTAAAAATATATAATGAACATATAAAAAACGCCCACAAATTAAATAAACTTTCCAATTTTTTGAAACAGGACTGCACTGCAAGCACCATACTTTTTTCGGTTAGGTGGTCCGCATATTAGATCGGGGACACTTAGAAATACTATGGAAAACAACTATGTTACCATAAAACTTCACTTTGTTACAATACATATCTTAAAATAGGTAAAATATTCAAATGTAAATGCTAATTGAAGTTAAGCAAATAATGCGGCAGTTTAACGTATTGCGCAAGTATTTTTAATTTTATTAGTAAAATGGCACATCCAGATTTTTTTGTCCAGGGGGACACAAAAACCTGCACTAAAAAGTAGAATGACCCTTGTACTATGGGTACTAGACAATGGATATAATACTTATATACTTCTTTTTTTTGTAAATACATAACTATGTACTTATAATACATAAGAAACACCCAGACGAACACAAACACTTATATTCATCACATAAATATTTGTGTCCTGTGGGAATCGTAGCCACGACCTCATGGTCAGCAGTCCGGTACTCGAACCACTAAACCACAGAGGTCGTCATATATTGATATAAGTAATGCCTTAAATGATGTATAGTAAAATAATTACTTCTAAGGAAGAAACTATTTTAAATTCGGCAACATTACTCTTCAGTTCAGTTAGTTGTGTATAGTCATTTTTATTCGGCATACCTTGACATCTTATGGAAACGATAAGATTTCGACAGAAGAGGGTCAAATAAAATCAAGAGTACAAAAGAGGTGCTTCAAAAACTATACCTTTCACAATAACCTATTTATTAAACTGCATACACCATACATGTTATGATAATTCGCTCCATTCATCAGAGGCTATCCATAGAAATACACAAGCGGCATCATTTCAATCAACCTCGCACATTCGCCACGCTTATCATTCTGTCACGTTTAGGGGCCACACACTCGACAACATAGGGCTGTCACTGTGTAAACTGTTTATGATTAGAAATATTCATGTAGCACACAAATATTGTAGGTACGTTTTATTTCTCTGAGTAATAATTTTTTTCTCGTGCAGGTACTTTTTATACCACATAGCTCGAATGTCTGTCTAGGATCTGTGCATAATAGGTTTGAGTCGCAAATTGTAAAATAGTCATGAGTCTGATAGTAATCGTTACTGTCAGACTCAGTGCCACAGATAGAGAGAGCTCAAAGTAGCTTACATTTCTCGGTTGCTGTGGGTCATTCCGTAGGGAATCTTAAGGCTCAGCAACGCATCGGCAACTGTTGTGGTATTGCAGGTGTCCATGGATGGTGTTGGTGACTACTTACAGTCAGATGGCTCGCCTAGCTCACTGAAACCTTGAAACTATCAATAAAAAGACCTCGTTTCCTAACAGAAGATTAATTATCTACTTAAAAAATTTAAACATTCACTGGTAAAAGTTGTCTTTTGAATATTACAGAAATATATATAATTTATTTTATCATTTATAAAAGCATATCTACATTTTTGAAAACACACCGTTCATAATTTTCACAAGATAAGCATATTCTCACATATATTACGAAGGACCTCTCTAAAGCGGGACACCGTCCAACACGGTGACAACCCTACATATTAGGCACGCTACTCGACGTAAGCGTTCTATACGCGTGACATATACCGGTTTGTTGTGGGGTGAGCAGAAAATTAGCTAAGGGTAGTTTACAAAGCGGCGTAAAACGCAGTGGCTACTCTTAAAATATAATCGTGTATTGTGATATGATGAATACTTATTTTTTTATACAGTTGGAGTGAGGATATAAGGATGAGGTCAGTGTAACACTGAACACCTCGTAGTAGGACTTTCAATATGTAAGTAGATATTTTAGAACACTGATAGTATTCATATTGAAAGTCCGTCTGTTTGTTTTTTACTTTACTCTTTTGTTTCAACTTCTAAATAGATTAAAAAACACATTCCATTCCAACTTTTATTGGCTTTATTATATTAGATTAATATTAAAGTACAAGTTGGTTAAGTACCAGTAAATAGATGACGAAGCACCTTACGATAGTTAAGTAAATATTATCTATAAAACATTTGTAGTAAACATTGTTATTCAGAGCAAAGTTTCCTTAAAAGCTACGTCTCAGGTTGCCGCGAGAAACAGCCGTAAAATTGCGTCTTGTCACATTTGTACACAAGAACAATATCAACACTTTGCTAACATTTCCGAAGAAAATACAGTTCTGACAATATAACAGTTCGTGTATGAAGTTAGCCGTTCCGAAAGACCACGCGTAAAATCTCTCAATGTTTTGTGCAAAAATATCGTAGTAAGAGGAAAAAAAAGAAGAAGAAGAAGATTAGTAGAGACAATAATCACGAATGTGAAATATTTACAACCCCATATGACTCTTTATATCGAGCAACCACTTGTGTATAACTTCAAACATACAGTACATTTATTCCGTTTAGCTGACACTGCATTTAATATAAATAAACTTTTGATACTTAGCGTTAACATCGATTCAGAATAAGAAGTTGCAAGTTGCGTGGATGTGATATATACTTTTTCAATAGTTTATTTCTCTATTTAAATACTATTGTTGTGTCCGTGTTGTCATGCAAATTTTTTTTCTTGCTTTTTTCGTTCAATACAGATAAACAAAAATTGCTGCAATTTCGTGAGTTCCTAAATTCGAATTCCAGGTTGAACAGTGTATTACATTTGTTGAATTGTAAATTTTCAGAAGTAGCAAATGAAATAAATCAGCATAGGATCCAGGTCAATACCGCCATAGCAGTGTTACCTTCCACTTGTCCATCCGATACCCTGCTGTGGCTCCTTCAAACCCCCCCATACCCTAAATACTCTAAAAACTCCGTCTCAAATAATTAATAGGAGGAGTGAGCGAGGCATTAAGGTGCACTTGGAGTGCAGTCGTTAGCGGCCCGCCCGGGGCTACGTCTGACGACGCTAAGACAAACCCTCTCGGTACAGCCAACTTTGCAGGAGTGGTGTACATTGTACGCTGGCTTGTTACTTATTTTATTTTTATATAGTCAGACGAGCAGTTCTCTATTCTGGAATTTCTATACTTATGTTAACAAGCGTTGTGCAACAATTTGCACATCGCAATTGCCTTATGCTTGCAGTATTTTTTGTTTGTACACTCCTGGCATAATATTAGAAAATTCTGAGATGTTAAAGCGGATTTTTTGTTCACACATACCCATGTGTAATTCTTAAGTTTCTGTCATATGGACAATACTTGTTAGTTTACATCTTAGTCTGTAGTATAAAAAAAGGACCATTGCTACATACTACTACATTACATATACTTCTCCCCATCTCATCCCATAACTCACATTACTGTTTCTCACATACACCGATAGTATAATTTGCAATTATTCGGTTTCCGCCACCAAAGACCAAAAGTAATTTGGTCTTTGGTGGCGGTCCTTCATCATCAACTCCCAATAAACCAAAGAACATATTCGTATGGGTTCTGATCAATATTTAAAGCAGTCTCCGAGTATTAAGTGTGGCAAGTTGTACACGTACAGTAGTTAAACTAATTACAATACAGGTGGCATGCAGCATCAAAACACACGGTAAAGAGCACACGCGCCACCAACTTGCTCCCTCACTAACTTTGGATCGCTTCGGGTTTTTGGGAGGCTTAGAAGGAGAGATTTTGGCGGGTAAAGAACTAAAAAATCTACCGATATACTTGACTTCAATGAGTACAAAATATATTCTCCCGAATCGATTTATTTATGTAGTTCTAATTACCAATTAGGAGACGCAATAGAAAAACAATTGTCACGATCCTTTGGTCCGTCCCTTAATTAGGGTTCGAGAAAACTATTTTTTGTTGTTTTCCATGAAATTCTTAGTAGCAGGTCGCATTATAGATTTGTGCCCAGTGAGTGGCAACAGCCTTGCCTTGGCGTGATAGTACGATGTTGTTGTTCTAATCAAATTCAACTAATATTTATAGAAGGAACCATTAATTTTTAGATAATTCGTTGGAGTCTAAGTCTAAGAGCTGGAGGGAGATAAGCACTCTCTTTGTGACAACTTATGTTTTATCCTTTCTTATTTTCGTGAAATCTAAGATAACTTCCATCCACAAAGTTGGCAGATTTCACACACTCGTATCTGTCAGGCTTCTTCATGATATTTTTCTTAGCCGTTTTAGAAAGAAAAATTAGAGCTGCATGCCTTGCTACATTAATTACTAGTGTGAAGTGATGTTGTTCATATCACTAAGTTATCACCGCTATATCACTGTTCAAATCCGCTTCTCCTATCCACTCAGCCCATCAATTAACCTAACGTATTATTTAAGCTAATATGAAAATTAGCGAACTAATACCGAAGGCCGCGCACGTGTACGCATCGCGTCCGTCTCGCCGCCGCCACCGGTAATTAAACTTACAAACGACACGCGGAATGTTTTACCGAGATTGCGACGCGATTCTAATACCATTCTTAGTTTGTGAACGGCTTTATTTCCAAGTTCGGAATTGGTTTTACGTGAGTTGAGGAATGAAGGGGTTTTCATATTCATATTCATATTCATTTATTGCGTTCCATAATGTACAAAAATATATAAAACAGATGGTAGGCTTAAATCTAGGAATCAATTATGGACCCTGTTGGGCACAGCACAGCTTAGTAGGAGAGAGGGAGACGTGTCTATTTATTATATTTTACAAGTTGAAGTCAATATTGTTTAATATTATACATTTTATTTATTATATTTACGTATTATTTACAATTTTAACTATAATATTTTATTGCACTATTTTTTTTTATTTTTTAAATAATGGTCTGGTTTAATGTTAGTGTCGTTAGGTGTTTATTTATTTATTTGGGCATCAACAGATGTAAAACAGAATAAAATCTTACAATATGTATCATAAAGCCAATTATAGATTTTCAGGATTAGCAATAAACATTAAAACAGACAATTCAAGAACGCTCCAGCAACACAACTACAAAATTATCACTACATTAGCCTCTGCCCGCGACTTCGTCTGAGCAGCGTGATGATATATAGCCTATAGCCTTTCTCAATAAATGGGCCATCTAACACTGAAAGAATTTTTCAAATCGGACCAGTAGTTCATGAGATTAGCGCGTTCAAGCAAACAAACAAACTCTTCAGCTTTATATATTAGTAAGTATAGATAGTATATATAAAACAAAGTCGTTTCCCACTGTCTGTCTGTCCCTATGTATGCTTAAATATTTTAAACTACGCAATAGATGTTGATGCAGTTTTTTTTATAGATAGAGTGATTCAAGAGGAAGGTTTTAAGCTATTTAACATAACCATACGACTCTTACGAACGGGGCAACGTGGGTGAAACCGCAATCGGGTCGCTAGTAATTTATATTATAATCATTTATAATAACTTAAGTTTCATTATCTTTCTTGCCACTTTTAATGACGAAAAGGTTCAATTATGAACTTGCTGCATATATATTATGAGTTTAGCCTGTAAATAGTGGAACAGTGAGGAATAGAAATAGAGGGCTCATATCTGATACATCTCTTTGGAACACTAGAATATAGATTCTGTTGAAGATGAGGACTATCAATTACCTAATTGACAGTCCTCATCTTCAACAGAATCTATATTAACAGACTTTAGAGAGCTAAGTATGTGAAATACTTACCTAAGTATTTCACATACTGTATTTCAACTGCCTCATTAGCCAAGTGGTCCTGAGTCCGACTGCTACGCTAGAGGTCCTGGGTTCGATTCCCAGGTCGAGCAAAGTGTTATTGGGTTTTTCTTTGAAATTCCCAGTAGCAGCTCGGAGTTAGGAATTTGTGCCCGGTTAGTGGCAATAGGCTCGCCCCCTATTACATGGGACCTAAACATACCGGCAACTTTGGGTGTACATTAGTACGCCTCTGCCTAACCCTTCGGGGAATACAGGCGTGATGGTATGTTATGTTAAGTATTTCACATACTTAGCTCTTTAAAGTGACCTCATTTACAATAGCGCCCCGCCATATACCTGAAGCGATACTTAAATTAATAATTAACACTAATGCTTTAATGGATGTTTGGTTTACTGAATAGGTAATTCCTGATTGTAACATACGTGCTGTATCCCGCCACGCTACCCGCGTTGATCCCAGATTTTCCGATCCCATAGGAATTTCTCTAAATATTTTCTTGGCAAATTATACCTACACTGTCTTTCAATAGATGATCAGGTGTAGACTGAAGTATTGGAAGTTACGTATTAAAATCAGTAAAAAGTAGTTTTATTTCAATGTCCAATGCTCGTTCCATTATAAATATTGGTTAGAGATACAAATAATTTTACGGTAGAACGTTTTATGAAATTAAATGTGGATATTTTATTTCTACTACAATAGGTATTACATAACTGTACCTAATTAATTAATTTTGAAACTTTTTTAGACGGACATCATTACTAAATATACAATATTATTGAAATAAAACTATTTTTACGGATTTTATCGCGTTGTATTAATTTTATTTAATTCCCGACGTTTCGGATCCTTTACAGCATCCATGGTCACGGGTAGACTGAGGTGTTGGACGTCTTAATGTTAAAATTATAACAGTTACCTTACATTTTTGTTAATTATTAGTGATCCGATTCACGCAGAACGAGCTCACCGTATCCTTTGGTCTTGCAGTTTTGGGCTTGGATTTAGATTTAATAGATTCTATAATGGGGTTCCAAGCTGGTAAATAAAACATCGGGAATTAAATAAAATTAATACAACGCGATAAAATCCATAAAAATAGTTTTATTTCAATGTCTAATATTCGCGTAAGTGTCAGAAACCAGTATATACCTACAATATTATTTTTGGTATGTGAAACCAGAATTTAGTTTTTCCAGAAATAACTGTATCGATTCCAATAATTTTTACATCATGTTATATTTTGTCCCAAAAATCTTTTAAAACGTTACAAGTGAGACACCGAGCTACGTAAGTATCTTTCCGAACTCACAACAATAGTCACTCACGGCACACAGGGATCATAAGGATGTGCTGCGGATGGATGTGAGCTGCCCAAGACCGGGATGGTTGGCGCTCTTTGGGGGAGGCCTATGTTCAGCAGTGGACGGCAATAGGCTGATATGATGATGAGCATATTTTTGTACAGACTACCAAGTAACATAACAAGGTTATTACTATGTGATTTTTTGTGATACAGTTTTAAAATTTTGATTCTTTACATAAAAATACTAGACTTATATCTCGGGTTATACAAATACTAAATAAAAATAATGTTGTATAAACACATTTAGGGTACTATTTTCTTCTTCTTATAATAATGAATGTTATTTAATGAGCATACACATTTTTTGGCCTCTTAACGGTAGATTTAAGAAAATACCCTTCTATATTTTGAGTAAACAAAACAAGCCGATGTTTAATATTAATAATGCACACATCATATCAAAGATACTGTAAAAACAACATTACGACACATTTACCATTAAAGGCATGCACTCTTTGATATAAATATCACTTGAAGCAAAAAATTGTAAACATCTAAGAAACGGGAACCCCAATAAAATTATCATTACGAACATGGATATATTATGAACATACAGTAATAACACATGGAGTTTTCACATTTCTGTCATAAAAAAGAATCACGCCGGCATTTTCATGTGTTTATCTATTCATTGCGATGCTGGTCTGCCAGTTTGGTGAATACTCTTATTTCAAGTCTCTTATCCAACCAGCATGCTTGGGAGAAGAATCGCTGAGAAATAATTATGTATAATAATGATTCATAAGTTTTAATATTAAACACAGATAACAAATTTTATTGTTCCTAAAAACATCCGACACTGGTAGGTGAAGCCCTTACCAAAGGAGGAAAAAAAAATTTTGTAGGAAATAAATTTTCACACTTAAGATATCTCACAAAACGTGCATGCATTCTGTATAGGAAAAAGACAAGCATAATTTCTCCATAGGTTATCACTCCATTCGCTTAATACTCTATGATCCCATACGCTTCCCATACGGGGCCCTCCCTGTAGCCAGGGTAACGCCAGGGTACGTGACGGGTGCGTGGCTACAATAACGGTTGATAAGGAAAAATTTACCAAATTTGAGTAATGACGCGACACAATATAATGGCCCCTCTAACGACGTCGCTTGATACACATTTTATTGCACAAGTGAGAGCATATCAAATTGTACAATTTAAAGATAAATTGTAAGTAGAAGAGTAAAGCTGACGACACACGTGAACGTTTTATTGTAATGTAACTTGTGTGACGAGCGTGTTACGTATCAATCGCAAACGCGAAGCCACATGGTACTCTGTACTGAATATATACAAATGCTCGCTTTGTAACACGTTACATTATGTTTAAGTGTTGTCAGACTTAAAACAAATTGTGTAAAAATATTATGTTTTTTGATATACTTATTTATGTTGACTAACTAGGCTGAAGGCAACACTGGGGAAGTTGGGTAGCAACAAAGAGCTAAAATACTTTAACGCTTACATATCCCTATAATTTTGTCAATATCAACACAATATACCAGAGCAACTATTTCATACGAAATACGAAGTAAGAAAGAGAGCGAGCCGTCAGTGTCCAGCCTTTTTATCTTCTCGAACTGACAGTAGCTAGGTAAATCATCACTGTCATCCGGTAGGAGGCGCTGGGGTGGCTACTACCGGTTGTTGGGTTGCCAATATTTAGGTTGTTTCTTATACCTACATAATTATTTTTATATGCGGAACTTGAATATAGTTGTAAGTAGGTAACTGAATCGATTCCAATAATTTTTACATGAGCATGTTTTTGTACGGACAACCAGGTAACTTAATAAGCTTATTACTTTGTGGTGATACAGATTTAAAATTTTGTACATAGATTATTTACATAAAAATACTAGACGTAGACACGTGTCTAATGTTTCGCAATAATTAATGTATTATTTATAACAGTTTACGTTACTAAAAGTATTAAATAATCAACTTTTTAACATTTTATATTACAGTGTTTGTTCTCCTTTATGAAAGCTAATTAAAATACCGTTAAATGTTTTTATTTTTCTTATTTGTTTAATTACTAAAAATTTACATTTTATTATTTACTAGCTTCTGCCCGCGACTTCGTCCGCGTAGCGTGATGATATATAGCCTATAGCCTTCCTCAATAAATGGGCTATCTAACACTGAAAGAATATTTCAAATCGGACCAGTAGTTCCTGATTAGCGCGAAGATTAGCGCGTTCAAGTAAACAAACAAACAAACTCTTCAGCTTTATATATTAGTATAGATTTCACTGTAACAGTTTATCTATTTTCTATAATTTCATCACAGTATCTGGGAGCTTGTTTTATACCGTATCTAAGCAACAACCCTGCTACGACAAAAAAAGGTTGGAATATTTATCAACAATTAAGGTTTTAGGGAAAAAACATGTTAAATGCAATGTTCTAAAAATTTATTGAGTTCTTCGTTACATGTTTACGATACCTATCTTAAATATGGTTTACCTAAAATACATCTTGTAACTAAACACTGCTCTAAACTAACTGCCTCATTAGCCGAGTGGTCCTGTGCGCGATTGCTACGCTAGAGGTCCTGGCTTCGATTCCCAGGTCCAGCAAAAAGTGTTATTGGTTTTTTCTATGAAATTACCAGTAGCAGCTCGGAGTCAGGAATTTGTGCCCGGTTAATGGCAATAGGCTCGCTATTACATGGGACCTAAAACATACCGGCGAACTGTGGGTGTACATTAGTACGCGTCTGCCAAACCCTTGGGGGAATACAGGCGTGATGGTATGTTATAACAACTAGTTCAAATACGGTCTGGGCTTGATTAGGAGAACATTAAGACACAAAGCCAAACCTCAACAAAAAAATCTACAAAACCATTCTAAACCTACACTTTTTTATTCGAAAATTTTCCTGTATACAGGCTGATATATAAAAGCAAAGTATACAGGGTGTAACATACTAATAACAGCGTAACGACGTATTGTGGAAGTCGATGCGCGCTCGCTATGTCTAATGGAGGTAGCTTTGTACACTTTCAACGTGAAATCATAAAAATTGTTGGCAAGCGCGAAATGGAAGCGCTTGCGGGAATCCGTGTTATATTTTTAAAGAATAATAAAAATGTGCGAAGAATTTTATTTGTATTTCTGTTAGCTTTATAGGTGAGCTGAAATTGTTTGTTTAGCGAAATACATGAGGCAGTAGTCGTAGCAACATGACCTACGTTTGAAAGGGTTAATTAATAATTATTTATTTTTATACAGGAAAAAGAGCATAGCAATAGCCATTGGACTGCCAAGTCAAAGGTCCCGAGTTCGAATCAAGGCACGCACATCTGACTTTTCGAAGTCATGTGCGTATTAATAGTTATTTATCACACGCTTTAACGGTGAAGTAAAACATCGTGAGGAAACCTGCATGCCTGAGAGATTTTCTTGACGGCGTGTGAAGTCTGCCAACCCGCATTAGGCTAGCGTGGTGGACTATACCCTAATCCCTCTCATTCTGAGAGATGACCCGTGCCCAGCAGTGGGACAGTACTTATAATGAGTTATTTATGTACAAAGAAAAACAGAACAGAGTAGCTAACATATGACATAAAAAAGCAGTAAGGTGTACATAAAATACAATAAAAACATAACATACCATCACGCCTGTATTCCCCGAAGGGTTAGGCAGAGGCGTACTAATGTACACCCACAGTTAGCCGGTATGTTTAGGTCCCAAGTAATAGGGGACCAGCCTATTGCCATTAACCGGGCACAAATTCCTAACTCCGAGCTGCTACTGGGAATTTCATAGAAAAACCCAATAACACTTTACTCGACCTGGGAATCGAACCCAGGACCTCTAGCGTAGCAGTCGCGGTCCGGACCACTTGGCTATTGAGGCAGTAAAAAAATAAGAGTTATTCGCAAGTAAGCTAGCTAAAATCAACTTATTGGTATCTGTCCGAGTTTCGTATAACACAAGGGACGTGCGCACACATAGGACGTTGTTTACGACACATAAAGAAATATTAAACATCCTTTGTACCATCAACCAACCTTTTTTGCCAACATAAGTTGTTACCTAAAAAGGTTTCATTTTATAATTTAATTTTATACTTCATATTTTTCGTGTTTCATCTTCATGGCTGGTTAATTTTCCGGGCTAATGAAATCTGGTTCAGTTTATAAGTGTAAGTAATTTAAAATCAAAGTTAGAGCTAATTATTACATTGTCTTGCCAGGCGATTTTTTGTAATACATTTAATTTTAGCTAGCCTTTTGCCCGAGGTTTCACCTGCGTCCTATTCCAAGTGGAGTGTTTAATAGCTCGAAAACTTTCTGAAGAATTACTCTATTTACCTATTTTTGAAAACCACATGAAAATCCGTTCAGTAGTTTTTGATTTGTGAGTGAGAGAGTGAGTGCCAACTATCTACTTCGAAAGTAGAGAGAGAGTACGGAGAAAGTCTCTGCGGACAGACTAAGTCAAGTAATTCCATTCCTTTTCAGGCTAAACAAATAGCAATCAAAATCCCTCCCTTCCCATTGCTATTCCATATAATTTTACAGGCCAACAATCCACCGCGCTTGATAGTCATACAAACACTTTTATTTCGGTCTCTGCCGTTATCCCGCAGCTAAAAAGCGTGATACATGGTAAATGACCTTAACAGCTATATCGAAATCCAGCTTTGAATGTGTACCTGGTCGTAATCGGGTGACCATGATTGGTGCAAAATATGGGATTTGGCGATTTCGAGTGTGTACTGACATTGTTCCAAAATTTTACAAGATATACTTTTTGAAAAACCCCATGCTGTAGCCCTAGTCATAATCATAATCAACCCATTATATGTCCCACTGCTGGGCAAGGGTCTCCTCTCACAATGAGAGGGATAAGGCTATAGTCCACCACGCTAGCATAATGCGGGTTGGCAGACTTCACACGCCGTCGAGAAAGTCTCTCGAACGTGCAGGTTTCCTCACGGTGTTTTCCTTCACCGTTTAAGCGCGTGATAATTAACTATTAATACTAGTCCTAGTCGTATCTATAGAATACCTACATATTATTAGTTATTATACAGTATTGTACAGTTCATAGCACAAAACCATCACAAAACAATGTTTTCATAACATAAATCAGTAGATTTGTATGGATATTGTGATATTGCACTCAAAATATTTGAGTACTAGCTTCTGCCCGCGACTTCGTCTGTGTGGAATAGTGACTTGGTCTTAGCGTGATAATCTATACTAATATATAAAGCTGAATAGTTTAGAACAAATAAACAAACAAACAAACTCTTTATTATTATATAGTTATTGAAGAGAAAAAATTAAATCATAAGTAACTTGCTTTTCAGGACATGGCACTGACGTCACCTTTAAGACGTAAATTCAGAATGTGAAGGCAAATTTCGACTTGACGGGTGGGACTCGCGGCCACTTAGTTGGTCATAGCGTCTGGTTTTTTTTTTTATATATAATTACTAGCTATGTGGGTCGCACAATACTAGTATAATTCTTGTTGCTAAGCTAAAATGCTTGTGTTACGAGTGGGTTCACGTTCGTAGTGCAATGGGTGAGTTTTGAACCGGCAACCACATGATCGCAAGTCCGACGCCCTATCCATTAGGCTACCGCCGTTTTATTAAACCCGAAGACTATTATGAGGACCATTTCAGGCTCCTGTTCTTTATTAGACATTATTATCATTCTTCCACTACAGTACGAAGGCTTTTCCTATTGAACCCATCTTCGGCTTTCCTCATCCAGCTTGCATTACAGAAATCCTCCAAAATTGAATGAATCCATTCTTTTCAATTCAATTAAGGTACTAGCTAGTATTATAAAATTTACTCTGCTAGTCGTGTACATAATTATCATCATCCCTTAAAATTTTACCGCCATATGACAATCTGATCAACAATATCTGTGTTTAAAACTCGAAATCAAGCAATAATAGTAATCAATTTTGTATGAAAATTTAAATATTTTGTATGCAAAAATTAGTTTCTTACGTGACCACTAGAGGTTATTCAAGTTTTCCATAAAAAATATTCGATAGTGACTTTCTTTTTAGGGTCAACGCAGACAGAGAGGAATAATCCCCGCGCGGTCTCGGGCATTTTCTTTACGGATTGCGTATCGCGACCCGCGTATCTTCGAGGACGCGCGAGCATATTTGTCAGGTTCAAGCATTTATGCACTTTATTGTATTAACATTAAAGTTTATTTTCAAGTGCGTTAATAAAATCCTCTCCGCTGCGCTCCGTTCTGTCTGCACTGACTGTTACACTCCTACACTAAGTTCCCGGTTAGGCTAAAGTTTAGTCCTATGAAATCGCCTCATCTTATGCCTTACGGCCTAACAAAGGTCCAGCCGAAATGGGCTCTCACAGTTTTCAGCGCACATTTGAATGGAAACGACTTTATTCAGATAACTACCCGCGATTTTATCTTGCTATATTTCATGCTCAGATTACGTGCTTGCCTCCCTTTGGCTTTGTTTTTTCACCGTCAAAACGACAGTGTTGAAATGAAATTAATTGGTTTTGATATTTGAATGTTACTGCGTAATTGGATGGGGTTATGTAAGAGGGGTGGATGATGTGTTTGTTTGTTTGAAGTGGAATGTAAGAATTTACAATACTGACCTACATAAAAAAATACCAATGATTGAGTACCTATTTTAGGGGAATGCAGCTCCAAATGAAATCAAGCACTGATCTGTGCCTGTCATTATGCTGATTTGGTCCTATCCTATTTGGCCCCATCCTGAGACACCTAACATTTCATTCAGTTTGTTGTTTATTTTACCTACTTTTTGTTTTAATCTGGCATTGGTCATATGATGTGGTTAATCAAACAAAAGTTCTCCAATACAACGGGACAGTCTCGTTTCGAAGAACTTTACAATTATTCAATTTAGGGATTCAAAGTACCTATGTATAATCAGAATCGAAAAAATAATATAGGTATGTGGAACATTTTGTCGAACGAATGATTTGTCTCTGATTGAAATTGTACCCATGAGACGTAGCGTTTTCAAAATTAATTTAATATAATCACCGACTTGACTAAAATATACCGCCTAAAATCCAGGTTGTACGTTAGTATAGCTCTGCTTAACCCTGCGGGGAATACGACGTGATGATATGTTTTATATAATTTGAAAATATTTATAAGCCCGCTATGAAATGTGATAATGTAACTACAAACTCAAGACCTGCGATTTGACAGTTCAATAATAATACGTATCTAAACACAATAAGTGTGTTCGAGCATAATTAATAGTTATCACAAGTATCATAGTGGATGTTTTCTTAACTGTCTTGGATCAATATTTAAACTACTCATTATTGCCTAGTGACGACCTTTGAGTTCATATACTCATGCGCATGCAAACCGAGATTATTTGTCCTCTCTATCCATCTCGCTCCATCATTACCACTGCTACTTATTAACTCTAGCTATCTTTGCGCACGTCCAGTGAAGTGAAAACATTGTCGCAATCAACATGACGATTAAATTATACAAATTAGACGCCAGTCCACCGGTCAGAGCTGTTTACATGGTAACAGACATCATCCAACTGAAATATGAACCTGAAGAAGTGAATATAGGAGCTGGTGACCACATGAAACCTGATTACTTAAAGAAGAATCCTCTACACTCCGTCCCGTTGTTAGAAGACAATGTTTTCTTGGCTGACAGTCATTCTATTATCACGTACCTGGTGTCAAAGTATGGTGGTGAGAAACAAACGAAATTGTACCCAAGCGACTTGACCTTAAGAGCGACAGTAGATCAAAGGTTATTCTTTGATAATTCTGTTCTCTTTCCGCCGTGTAAAGCGATAGTTGTGGACATTATGAGGCACGGTGCAACAGAGCCTAAACCTGATCAAATCGAACAGGTTAAAGCTGGATATGAGATTTTGGAAACTTACTTGAAAAATACCAAGTTTGTTGCCTGTGATCACTTGACCATAGCAGATATTTCTTGTGTGGCCACCATCAGTACTGCAGCTGTTCTAGTGCCTATTGACGCGAAGTACGAGAAGATACATGCATGGTGGAATCAGCTGAAGAAGGAAGAATGGTACAAGAAGAGGAATATTCCAGGTTTGACACAGTTTGATGAATTCATAACGTCAACGATGGAGAAAAATAGTGTGAGTGCTCCTAAGTAAGTTTGTTAATCGTTCAACTTACATGTTTATATTTCTTATTAAAATCAATTATTTATTACTTTTACTTGTTTTTTTTTCACAATAATTATGTTTTGCATCTGTTATTAATAAGTATAATATTTTTTTATGTATGTTGACGCATAACTGCGTTTGACTATTCTTTACTGCCTCATTAGCCAAGTGGCACTGAGTGCGACTGCTACGCTAGAGGTCCTGGTTCGATTCCCAGGTCGAGCAAAGCGTTATTAGGTTTTTCTATAAGATCCCAGTGACAGATCGGAGTTTGAAATTTGTGGCAATAGGTTCGCCTCCTATTACATGGGACCTAAACATACCGACGAACTGTGGGTGTACATTAGTACACCTCTGCCTAACTCTTCGAGGAATACAGGCGTGATGGTATGTATGTGTTTATATGATATATGAGTTACGTTGGTGTTTGATCGTAGATTTCTAAGTTAACCATAAAATTAAATAACTTTGTTTCAATAGCCTCACTGGCAGAAGCATGATATACACCATGAAATGCACATTGGGGAAGGTCAGTCATATATACATTCCACTTCATTTATTTTTAGTCATTGAACACAAATAAACATTTATGATTATTATCATGATACATATTATTATCTTTATCTCTACTTACTGATTTCTGACACACGCGAATATTAAACATTGAAATGATACTAGCTACTCTCTACTATTATTATTATTTTATTATATTATATATTTATCTCTACTATTATAAAATTGTAAAAATGCTGTGTCTGTACATTTAAGATAAAGGTCCCCGAACCCTACAATGTGATTTTTAAAATTCCTGTCTGTTTGTTATGGGTTGGCGCAAAAACTACTGAATAGGTTTTAATTTTGTTTTCACTATTATGTATATAGAAAGTATATATTCCAACTTAAAAACTGGTGAACTTCTTATCTCAAATAAATAAACGGATCCTGAGATACAGCTTGACCTCTCTGAAGTATAGAGACCCATACAAAGAAGAGATCGTCACTGTTGGTTTTATACAATTATTTTTGGAATCCATTTCTAACCCTTATAAAGACACCTTCAAGTGAGCGAAGCCGCGGGCAAAAGCTAGTCTATACTAATATAGAAAGCTGAAGAGTTTGTTTGTTTGCTTGAACGCGCTAATCTAAGGAACTACTGGTCCGATTTGAAAAATTCTTTCAGTGTTAGATAGCCCATTTATTGAGGAAGGCTATAGGCTATATATCATCACGCTACAAGGACGAAGTCGTGGGCAGAAGCTAGTATAATAATATTATACCTACACGTTTATTTTTAAAAAGTTATATAAGTATTCTGTTATCAGCTGTTGATATAAACTATAAATTACGTAAGCGGATCACAACAAACAATCGAGTTAATACTTAAAAATGACAATAAGAGATAAGAGGATCGTATGATCCGCCTGCATAATTATTATGTTTTGTTATGTTTGTGGTTATCACCATGTAACACTAGGGTCAAACATTTAGTATTTGAGATCTGTGCTCGCCCCCTGTTACATGGAACCTAGAGACTGTGGGTGTCATTGATGCGCTTCTGCCTAACTCTCCGAGGAATACAAGCGTGATGATATGATATATTTAGTAACTTTTTGTGATTTTTTTGCATTATTCATGCTAATTTTATAAAGTTATTTCGCCACTAGCAACTAGCAACACACAAGGGACTCGCGGTGGCTTAGAGGTCATAGCGTCTGGCGTACCTAGCCAGGAGACGCAGGTTCGAATCCTGCCTCGAATTTTTCCTTCACGAAATAACTTAATGATATATTTATGTTTTTTTATAAGTGAATGAATATAATAAAACCACATACACTTTCTCTATTCAGCCGGGGTAACCCAAGCATGATATAAAATGAACGAAAAATATTTATTGCAGTGCCCTCTGGTGAGTTAACACTACAATTTTTCTAAGGACCATTGCCAAATTAATCACAAACCCTTTAAAGATAACCGTATCTCAATTGTTCAAACCGTTTTGTAGGTAAATTGTTATTCATTTGCACACACAAACAAACAACCTCTCTCACTAAACGCACAGACGTTTCTAATTGTGACCACGAATACTGAATCTATATACTTACACCTATAATATATTTAGGTATATATTCGTATTATACAGGTTATATAGTCCCCCCACGTATTATCAGTTATCAACTATCTTCCCTACATTTCCATGCATTCAGCAACAATGATAGTTAATTGAGGAAAACTGTAACGATTGCTAACGGCAGATACTCCGCATGGTGACAAAACTAATACCTAATATAGGCAGGTAACATACAATAAAGGAGGGAGGGGGGAATCACCGAATTAGGAATAAAAGAACTGGTAGGAAACTTTTAATACTTAATGTGTACATTGTAGTATGTCTAAGTAGACACCTAGTTTTATTTGTCGCTTTGATGGTGTGTGATTTTATCACATAAGTATATATAATATGAACTTTCGTTTAACATTACCGGCTTCGGTCAAACTTGGACATATTTCAACTTATTAGGGAATTAAATAATATCAATACAACACGATAAAATTCGTAAATTCCGACCGGAGTGATACTACGGCCTCACAGAAAACTGGCGTGAAACAACGCTTGTGTTGTGTTTCGCCGAGTGAATGAGGTTACCGGAGGCCCAAACCCTTTTAAAAGGCGGGCAACGCACTTGCGACACCTCTGGTGTTGCGGGTGTCCATGGGCGGCGGTTATCGCTTACCATCACTGGTGATCCGTCTGCTCGTTTGCTACCCTATCCTATAAAAAAAGTAGTTTTATTTCAATCAATCGTTTTCACATTACAAGCAAAGAAAAAACCACGGAAATTAAAAATGAAACAAGGAAACTGAAAAGGGCTGCAGAGACACCATACTAAGGCTTATGATGGTTTTATCACATTTTAAAATTTTGCTCGATTTTGGGGTAAAGAACTGCGTTCTTTTTCGGCCTGCTGAAAAAGGTTCAGACTGCATTTCAGTATGCGGACAACAAATCTATAATATAAAAATGAATCGCCAAATGTGTTGCTAAGCGCAAATCTCGAGAGCAGCTGAACCGATTTCGCTAATTCTTTTTTTATAATATTCCTTGAAGTACGAGGATGGTTCTTACGGAGAGATAAATATAAAAAATGCCTGAAACAGTCTTAAAACAATACTTTTCTCTATATTCATATTCCAAATATTCGTAATAATACTTAAAAGTCATTTTGAACTTTAATACCATACCATAAAGTTTAAGTGTTAGTGGAGGGGTTCCGCGAAGGCAAAACAATTGAGTGACGTTAGTTTCAGAATCTACTGTTAAGCGGTACGAAGTTCGCCGGGTCAGCTAGTATTCTATAATCTATCTAAATCACGTAACGCAAGAGAGTAGGTATACTATTAATGACCCAAACGGTATCTCTTCACTTCAATAAGCATAAACAAGGACGAAGTACCCGAATTTAAGGCACGCCCTTATACCGTCCTACACATATTTATAAAGGGAAAACGTCCCGAATCGTAATGATATAAGCAGTAGATTTATTCCGGCCCGCTCCGTTTGTCAATGTTCACGGCGAAATTAATTACGGATCGGTCATGGGTTCGAGTCCCGTGCCACGTATTTGAATGGTCATTTGGGATGGAAGTAATTAAGATAAAATATTGTTTTATTTGTCGGATTTGTATTGCAGAATTTGCGGGTAGCCGGGTTTTTGCGTCGTAAAAATTTTCAGCCACATATTGTTGATTTTATTTATGAGTTTTTGAATAGGGATTGACAAATTGATGGGATAAGGAGATTAGGAAGGTAACGATTGGTTTTGCTTTAAAAAAATATGGGCCGTAAAATATGGAACATTAAATCCGTCAGATGGCATCATTGGACTGCCACATTAACATAGAGGTCCTGGGTTCGATTTGCAGTAAATAGTACGTGCAGGAATCAGCGGTGAACTCTAACTCAACGAGTGGTGATCACAGTACACCGACTACAATTGCAAAGCAAATAATAGTATTTAAAAAAACTAACGAAAACAGAACGCTTCTTCGTTTTTCAAACAAATCCTCACGTTGAATATAGGTAGGTATCTACTAAACCATTTTATTTATTGCCCAACGTGAATATTCCCCGAAATAAATGTCGCCAGCCTAAAATAAAATGATTAAGTAACTTATTTTCTTTTCACCCCAAATTAGTACAAAGGCGGTCATAACAAGTTTTAGAAAAAAAAAATAGTAATAAAAGTTGTAAAAACGCGGCGATCTCAATAAAAGGGATGTTTCTACCCCAGTGCTGGCACCCACCGGGATATTTTCTGAAACACAACCCCTAAAGGGAAAATCCTCGGGGAAAATCTAGTTGTCTAATATTGGGAACACCATGTTGACTTATTTGAGAGGAATATTTTTCTACACTATTGTTCCGCGACTTTCAAATTCAAAGAAACGAATTGACATTCTTTACTTTTAATAGTTTATTAATTATAATTTTATTAATGTACTATTAAGAATTTATTTATATTATTTTTATCATGAGCTTTTCTTGGATCAACTTGACATATTTGAGGGGAATATTTTTTTATTTAATTGATATTGATTACGATTAATTATTTACATACGTATTCCCCGAAGGGTTAGGCAGAGGCGTACTTATGTACACCCATAGTTCGCCGGTATGTTTAAGTCCGATGTAATAGGGGGCGAGCCTATTGCCATTAACTGGGCACAAATTCCTAACTCCGAGCTGCTACTGGGAATTTCATAGAAAAAACTCAATAACGCTTTGCTCGACCTGGGAATCGAACCCAGGACCTCTAGCGTAGCAGTCCCCCTCAGGATCACTTGGCTAATGAGGCAGTCATTATTTATTTATATAATTATAATAATTATGAATTTTATTCATGTAGTATTTAGAATCTATTTATTTTATTTATATCATGAGCGTTTCTTTAAAACAGCACAACAAATAAACGACAATATAATTTTATACAAATATTTTAGTCAGAGATAAATACCCTGTATAGAATTCCTGTAAATATATCTGTAATAAACACTACCTCTGGCAGAATCAGAACCTGTGTCCACTTGCTCCGTACACCAGACGCTTATTAGCCAACTAAGCTACCGAGGTAGGTATCTTTCTATGTTGGCAATTTCTGAAAATAGTATGAAACACTTTTTGAGCCATGCTTCGGCACGAATGGACCGGCTCGACCGGAGTGATCCCACGGCCTCACAGAAAACCAGCTCGAAACAACGCTTACGTTGTAATTCGCCGAGTGAGTGGAGATAACGGAGGCACAAACCCTTTTAAAAGGCGGGCAACGAAGTTGTGACTGCTCTGGTGTTGCGGGTGTCCAGTGGCAGTGGTGATCGCTTAATATCCGCAAACCGTCTGCTCGTTTACATCACATAAAAATTAATAAAACTTAAATCTGTCCCACGATTCCTAGCACCACAGACACCCTACGTATAAGTAACAAATATATCGTCGTACCTTTCTTTGTTTTTCGCACAAACTCGGCCGTTGGCCTAAGTTATCGTCGTCTTACCTTGGCTCCCCACCCCTCCCCGGGCACCCTCCCCCCGGTCATTTGTCATGCCTGCAGTTACGTTATCCTTTATTGATTGTTATGATTTGAGGACACCCTACTGTATCATGTGGGTAAATTGTCAAGGTTCTAATGTTTTCTTTGGAACAAAATATAAGCACGAAGCTGTTTTGTTCTTGTATTGTATGTTGGCATATATACAATTTTCTAATCTAATCTCATGGCTAAAGAATAACTACACTGATCAAACGTTCATAACAGCAAGGTTACCCTGGATGGATGGGATGTATGACCCTTCTTAGTAAAACGAGACCCCTCTAGAGCTCGGAGAGCACGTAGAGCTGTCAATCTCGGTTTTTCATAAAAAAACCTATGACAACCGTTACATAGTGGTTGGTACAATGCACCTATACAATAATAGAATACACAAAATAGATTTAAATATTCATAGGTAAATAATTCATCTCATAAGTGACATTTGACCGGTATCAAGTGGAACAAAAATTCGACCAAGAAAAAATATACTGAATAGTATGAAACGTAAAAGCAGTGACAGCCTAGTGATATGACCATTGGACTGCTAAGTCAAAGGTCTCGAGTTCGAATCCAAGGCACCCACATCTGACTTTGCGAAGCTATGCGCGTATTAATAGTTAATTATCACGCGCTTAAATTAAACGCTGAAGGAAAACATCGTAAGGAAACCTGCAATGCTTGAGAGATTTTCTCGACGACGTGTGAAGTCTGCCAACCCGCATTAGGCAAGCGTGGTGGACAATAGCCTAATCCCTCTCATTGTGAAAGGAGCCCCGTGCCCAGCCGTGGGACAATGCAATGGGTTGATAATGTTATGAAACAAAAACATTTTGTATGTGTCACATCATTTGTCTATTGGAAAGGTGACTTTCCAATAGACAAATATTTAGTACTAGCTTCTGCCCGCGGCTTCGTCCGCGTAGCGTCATGATGTATAGCCTATAGCCTTTCTCAATAAATGGGCTATCTAACACTGAAAGAATTTTTCAAATCGGACCAGTAGCTCCTGAGATTAGCGCGTTCAAGCAAACAAACAAACTCTTCAGCTTTATATATTAAGTATAGATTTGCCGCATGCCACTAAAATTATACATAGCGGCACTGTATGTAACTGTGGGTGAAACATCTCTGCTTTCCTTCGGGGAATATAGGCGTGGTTGTAAATTACGGTATGTAAATATGACAGGTTTTTCAATAGGTACATATCTACGGGAATTTGAAGCGTCGGTAGCCTAATGGCTAGGGCGTCGGACTTGCGATCATATGATTGCCGGTTCGAACCCCACCCATTGCACTACCGACGTGAACCCACTCGTAACACAAGCATTTAGCTTAGCACGAGGGGTTAACAAGAATACTAGTAATGTGCGACCCGCATTGCTAGTAAGCTTTAAAAAAAAAAAATTACAACTCTCCAATAGTGCTGCTAGCCACATTTGAGTTGAGAGATGCGTTACTTTCATGTCAAGCATCATACACCATTCAAGTATGGAACTATCCCACAAAAATAACTTCCACCCTAAATGATGAACAGCACTTTTGTTCTATTTCCTTCTTTCTTTCACTTTCATACTTGCCGCACAAAACACAAATATGTTTGTCATAGTTAGCGACGGGGGGCGGCAAAGAAATAATTACCTAATAAAGATTTCTGATACGCGACTGTTACAGGGAAAAGCTATTATCTGGTCGGAAGGAGATGGGCGGTGGGGGGCGCCAGCACCACGAGTTTTGATGAACCTACGTATTAATGTACCATTGATTGCTTTGTAGGTTCTTGCCGAGAGTTCTTGTCAGAAGTCAATATTTTGGTGTTATTTTATGTGTAACCGTTCGTCCACCGTTTGTTTAATTTAAGCAGGGGTGTAGGTACACCTCGCCCTCTAATTCTGATAGGAACCTTGTTCCCGGTAAATAGCACTCAATCTCAAGTGGCATCTAAGAGCAGCGGCCTGCGAACAGCTGACTTGAGGCGTCCGCCACCCGAACTTATAATGATCTCAGTAGGTGGCCATCGAATAGGTACGAGACTAGGCTTTGTCCTTTGAAGGGATCCTGGAAGCGCTAGGCTGAAATAAATAAATTTAAGTCTAAATTTTAGTCGGTAGATTTACTACTTACAGATGATCTCTGAGAATTAACCGCACAACAAAAACAAAAAATAAAATAAATAATAATGGCAGCAGAATATTTTTCTGATTCCATTAAAATTGGAATCATTTAAATTAGCTTATAAACTAAATGATATGTTGGGAATTGTATGGGGATGCTCCGTCCCTTGTCTACAAAACGACTGTTAGCATAGAATTTGCAAGGCTATCGGTTTGTGATATCAGAATCAGACATAATACGCTCTCTGTCTATCATAAAAGTAAAATGTTTATAATTTAGTAATACAATAATTTAATAGTTTTTGTTGTTCGGATTTATTTTTATGGTACACATATATTAGGCCATAAAAATATCCAGTCAACTAGCCTATTGAATAGGACTTAATTAACCTTAGATATGTAAAATCTGTTTAAAAACCCGATACTCAAGGCCAGGATCAGAGAACTGATAAAAAAATAAAACTTCACACGAATGTTTTCTACAAAATAAACTACTTTACGGAGATTCCTTAATAAATGAGTATAATTATAAGTTATTCATTATGTATCAATAATAAAAATATATTAAACACGTTGATTTTATTCAGTTCCGCCCCCTTATTTTAGTTCCTATTTTGCAACTAGATGGCGTTGGCATCGTTTTAGATCGCGCTATGGTTTCGTTCACATTGTTCCTTATAGGTGTATGAAAGCAATGTGAATTTTGTATGCCTGAGAGAGAAAAAGCAAGATCTTGAGGAAACTCTTGTATATTTTTGAGCAACGCTCCCCTCTATATGAGATTAGGAGCGCTTATTAATTGAAACTTAAAAAACTAATTTAACTATATTAAATAGCAAAATAATTAAAATTAATTAAAACTTTACTCGATGAATAATAAAATTATATTAGAAACTGAGAAGGCTACTACTATAGGCATTGGCCATAGCGGCCTTACTAGGCAAACATAGAATGTAGATTATAATAAGTACCTAACTTGTATATTATAATTCCTTCAAAAACATTGAGACAAATATAAGCTACTGAGGTTTTCAATATTTATTACGACTTGTTTCTATAACGAACATAAATCAACGCCATCTCTTTTTCGCTGGGGAACTATTTTTTACCAAGTGTATCTCTTTCGAGTATATTTGCAAACGCATGTAGAAACGAAGTATCCTGATATTTTACTTGGTATTAGTAGTATTCTATTATCTGTGGTATTAGTATTTATTGCACACTATTACAGGTATCAGGTAAATCTTGTCACATTGACTTCATATTCACATCATTTTATGCCATATTCCATGTAATAGGGGGCGAGCTTATTGCCATTGAGCGGCCCAATATCCGGGCTGCTACTGAGAACTTCATAGGAAAACCTAGTGACAATTTTCTCGATCTGGGAATCGAAACCAGGACCTCTAGCATAGTAGTCGCGCTTGTTGCTTGTACTTAATTTTTCATTTTCAAGTTACATATAAAAATAATTAACATAAACCAGTTAAACATTGGATTCAATTCTGTCCCAAATTTTAGTTCTTTTGCAACTATTATTTAAATACGAAATTTTTAATCTATAGATAAAAAAATTTACAAGAGAATTGAGACCACAAACAACATAAGTGTGGAATAAATAGGTTTGAATTCATATACTACTAATATTATTCACTGATATCACACTAACCACAGCATAAGTACCATTAATTAATCTAGTTCTAATGGGTCAATCCATAACCACAGAATAAATTATAATATACTTAATATCGTGGTTTGTTAATAATTTCTATAATAGATTAATTCTATATACCTATGTATTTCATTTAACTGTATCTATTAATCAATTAATAGGTCACCTTTTTATATAGGTCACTTTTCTATAATTTATTAAATTTTATTATAACAAGTGTCCCAAAAAGACAATATTATTCATGTGATTGTAATGACTGAACTAGAAAACATAGGTTAACATAACATTTGAAAGGAAACAATATTGACGGTAGATATTTTTGATATTGTGGGTAGGTAGATATTATTAATTATACTGAACGAATAAAATGTTGTCGTCAAAATGTGTGTACAGGACGGTGTGATCGTGTGATAATTTTGTTTATAATAATATGGTGATCCAAATGAAACGACGCTGATGGAGCAGGATCCAGGTACGGTAAACTCATTTTTACAATACCTACGTATTATTCCTTTACCGTTTGAAGTGAAACGATGAAGGAAAATATAATGAGGAAACTTGCATAGGTACCTAATAGATTTTCTCAACGGCTTGTGAAGTCTGCCAACACGCATTACGCAGTCAGACATTATAATCAGTTGATTATGTTGTTTATCATTAAATAAGTAATATTATTGCACCAACAATCATCAACATGCCACGGACATGGTCAGCTCAGCTCCGTTTGGGCTACGTACAGCACGTACGGCTTCATATGCGCTCGAAGCGGCGGTAGCCTAATGGCTAGGGCGCCGGACTTACAATCATTTGGTTGCCGGTTCGAAACCCACCCATTGCACTACCGACGTAAACCCATTCGTAACACAAGCATTTTAGCTTAGCACGATGGTTTAACAAAAATACTAGTAATGTGCGATCCACATAGCTAGTAAGCTTTTTTTTTAAAAAAAAAAATGCCATCTGTTTTACATCGAGGTGAATCGCTAATAAACCTTGAAGTGACCTTTGGCCAGGAGTGGGATACACCAGGCTAATTGTAATGTGTTATCTTCTAATTAAAGACATAAAAGCTGCTCCTGGGAATTTCATAGAAAAACCCATTAACACTTTGCTCGACCTGGGAATCGAACTCAGTATCTCAAGCGTAGCAATCGCGCTCAAGAGCACTAGGCTAACGAGGTAGTATTGTTTCTTAAAGAGAGAAATTTACTTGACGCAGTTTTATTCCATTTCCAAATATTAAAAGCTAAAAAGTTAAACAAATTGAAAAAAAAAACAAACACAAAAGTTCGTAATCACATTTAATTTTAAGACGTAACACATGTTAGCATTACTGTATAATTTTTTGTCACCATTACTCCTAAGACGGGCAATTTAAAACATATGGCTATAAACCATTGAGGTAATATGACATGTAGGAACTGAAAACACAACGCGGTAAAATCTATTGTGACGTATAGCGTTAACCGGTACAACATAGACAATAATACTTTTAAAAATACTTGTAGCATTGTTATATATTTTTGAAAATTTTCGTTTAAGTATATAAAATAACATATCATCACGCTTGTATTCCCCGAAGGGTTAAGCAGAAGCGTACTAATGTACACCCACAGTTCGCCGGTATGTTTAGGTCCCACGTAATAGGGGGCGACCCTATTGCCATTAACTGGGTACAAATTCCTAACTCCGAGCTGCTACTGGGAATTTCATAGAAAAACCCAATAACACTGCTCGACCTGGGAATCGAACCCAGGACCTCTAGCGTAGCAGTCGCGCTCAAGATCACTTGGCTACTGAGTTCTCGCTCGTTTATATAATATACATATAATTACCTTTTTTCTTATAGGCATCATTTCATATATTCATATATTAGGGGCTGTCTATAATGTAATAATGACGTTCAAAAAGTACTACTTAGTAGTCTTTGTTGAATAAATTATTTTGTATTTGATAGTCAAGTTTTCTAGATTTATAATTTATTTCAATTATGTTCTTACTTTAAGACGAGCGCTTTACCGTCCGTGTACTTCAATGTCTAATGCTACTTACAATGAAGTATAAGACCTCAATGGTCCAAACACTATAAACAATTTATTAAAGCGATAAAGTTTATCATAAAACTAGTAATCTCTGATCTATACAAACTACTGGTGCTATTAAATGTATCACGCACTCTGACTGAACAGTAAAAGGTTTGAAATTAGGCCGGTGGATTACACATCTGTCAATGTACACAGATGTTGGATGCAAGTGCTAATAATAAAACAATAATATAACAGAAAAAATACACTTGTAGAACCCTACAAAAAGTTTGAGGAAAGAAGAAAGAGATGGTTAGAACAATAATGTGTGAAAGTACCTATATAAAGGGTATCGCCAATGAGTGGTTCAGCAGAAGAGACAGTGCTCTGAGAGACATCTCTACTCATTTTCTAACGTAGGACAGCCATGCTTCGACACGAGGGTTTTTAAAAGGGTATCCATGGGCGGTATCATGCAATCCGTCTGTTCGTTTGCCCCCTATACTGTAAAAAAAACCTTTTGGGTGTAAACAATGATGTTATGTTATGTATAATACCATAATTTAACAAATTTTTAATCAGAAATGTCAGAATCTTTCGAAATTCCAAAAATAATTTAACTTTGTATACTTGTCTCGTACGGAGCATCATGGAGTACTGCAGTACTGTCTGGCGGCCGCGTTACGCTTCTCATAACCTCAGACTGGAGCGAATACAAAAAAGGTTTCTCTGGCACCTAGCTTACTCCTCAGGTCAATCTAAAAAGATTAGGTCTTACTCAGCTAGGCTGTTGCATTTTAATATGGCACCATTACAGAAACGTAGGGATGTAATTGATTGTATTTTCATGTTCAAATTATTGCGTCAAAAAATAGACAGCCCCGAGTTACTGAGTAAAATTAAGTTTCGAGTCCCAGCTAGGTATCCTCGTGCACCTATCACTCCATTGTACCCACCGCTTCGTAGAACTGTCCTCGGCACAAATTCTCCTATCCCTAGACTTTGTAAGCTCATAAACGAATGTCATGATATTGTAGATGTGCACAATGATTCGCTTACCACGTTCCGCAAAAATATTTTTAATTTGTTTTTAACTAACCTTTTCCATAGATAACTATTATTTTTTTCCCATAAATAGTATTAAGTGATCTAATGTTATTAAATTTAAATTAGTTAATCTAACTTGTATACAAGTATTGTTCATTGTAACGTATTCTGCATTCTAGATTTTGTTTAAATTTCGACTAATGTTTGTCGACTTCACCTATTAATTTTTTGCGCATGTTGTGCTCGCCTGTAAAAGGCTATAATACTTAACTAACTAGTATGTTTGTGTATTAATTAAGATAGTATAAGTAGCTGTTGGTGAGCCTTTTTAATAAAAATAAAATAAAATAATTTAAGATTACCTTAGGTAATATTGAAATAAGATTTCTAAACTGCTTCCAACCAAACTGTTTCGTTCCCAACCGATTCCCAAAAAAATATAATCAGAGGTCATTGGTGTCGACGACCTCAATATGTTGCATTAAGCAAATCCCATTATTAATATTGTTATAAATATTTATAAGATAATTTTTGTAAATAATAAATCTCCATCAATTTGTTGTAAGATTAAAAGAAGAATTTGTCGGTTAGTTTCGAGTCGACGAATTATGAATCCACATAAAAGATGACAAAGTATGAAAAACACAACAAAACATTAAATAGGCAACTACTATAATAATTCTACCTCAATCGTCTAGTAACTTCACGTAGCTGCTGAATATGAGGTCCTAGGTTGAATTCATTTGAACAGTGTACCCAATTGGGTTTTCCTATGAAATTTTTATTGATGAAGTCGGCTAAAGTATATAAGCCACCAGATGGCAAATGTTACTAGAGGTCCTCCCAATAAACAATATTACTAGTTAAATTCAAGCCAAATTTTACCTCACTTATAAAAAATTTTGAACTCGTTACATTTTACCAGTTCATCACCTTATGTGTACTACTAATAACATTGCTAATACACAGTTACCTGACTCTTTAAACACTTAAGACTCAAATACCGTTAATACTATAAACAAAACTTAATAATGGTAAACAAACTCGCAATTACTTCAGTACATAATATACTACTTACATGAAATGGAAACATGATTTAAAGTTGTGTCATTGAGATAATAGAAGGCCATCCGACTCAACACTCAGAAAATCAAACGAGTGAGTCCTTTAAATCGATAACCATTACCGACTTTGAAGCCATTGAGTAAATGGCACGGAATTGCAAGCAAGCAATGTAAGTAATATAAAGGTTATGGTGGTTTTATGGTATGAGTGGGTGAGGATCTATTACGGCGCCAGATGGCGGCCAATCGACCGTCGATGTGCCACTGAAGCTGCGTTTGCGCAACTGTAATTTGTAAGTGGATTCTACAGAGTTATTAATACCTCATTGGTAAATTGAAGAAAACAGTAATTATAAACAAGCGGCGGTAGCCTAATGGCTAGGGCGCCGGACTTGCAATCATGTGGTTGCCGGTTCGAAACCCACCCATTGCACTACCGACGTAAACCCACTCGTAACACAAGCATTTTAGCTTAGCACGAGGGGTTAACAAGAATACTAGTAATGTGAGACCCACATTACTATAAGCTTTTTTTTTTTAAAAAAAACGTGTTGTTTTCAAATACTTAAAACAAGATGAGTAGATTCACACCATCGTTAAGTAGAATTAGAAATTGAAAATTATAGTATATTTGTTAGCTCACAAATAGCTTTGAAATCTAGGGAGAAACAAGTAACTATAAGTATTTTCAACCTAGCTAAAGTATCAAATACGAAATTACCTATTCACTTTCTTGGTATTCATTTATGGTCACGAGCGGGACAACAATAAAACTACCTTTGGTTATTCTCTTTGTAACAATTCCTCATTACAAAGATTTCTAATGCATCATAATTTGCAGTTATAAATATAAATCTCACGTTGTTCACCTGAAATCCTATTTGGCTAATGCGTAATTTCGCCTTACGTCTTTGATACCTATTAAAGACAATTAGACATGATGAGGCCTTCTGAAAAATGTATACCTAACATTGTTATAATTATATCCTATTGAATTTGTAGTGTATTTCTTGTTAGAGACTCAATAATCAAATAAATCAGGGTTAATTTACACGGTATTATCATCTCTATAGCAGGTGCGACCCGCCCGGCTATAGCCCAAAGCGTGACATTTAACACAACGAGTGTCTCAACTAAAACTTTAATAGCTAGTAACGTACTATATCGTTTGCCTGCAGGGCTATCACACGTTGTTTGAAATGTAATTGAAGTTTTATTACTGTTTGAGGTGTTCTAGTCAAATGGTGGCATGATTTAACTACATCATAGAATGCAGTCTCATTTCCATCTCAACAAAAGTTTTGATATCAAAGGTGTCCTATTTTCTTGTCTAAGATACAGTTTGTCTCTATACTAAAATTCATCAATATTTACTAACTAACTTTAGGCGTGAAAATGTAACAAACAGAAAATTAATTTCGTATTTATTATTAATTTTGGTTTAATATAGTAGAATATATATTTATTATTTGCAGTAACTGTGATAGTTGTAAATAATTATTGCTAGGAGATTGTTACGTTACATACATAAATTTTAAGTTTTAGGTTAGGTTAGAAACTACTTAACTGCTGCAAGTTCGGTTGAGTTTTTGGGTTCCCAGGTTGAATAAAGTGTGGGTTTTGTCATGGAATTCTCAGTAGCATCTCAGAATTGTATCTTTGTATCAGGGTAATGAAAATAAGCTCGCTCCATATTACACGAAATCTTAAACATACAGGTGAACGGTAAGTTAACAGCAGTATCTAATACTTAAAGGTGACGTCAGTAACATCTATTGAAAGGCAAGTTACTTTGCCTCTCAACCGACATGACTTACCTTACGGTTAGTTCTATGTCGTACGATGCTACCATACCTATTAACTATCTTTTTCTGATTTTTCTGCATTTTTAATGCTAAGATTTTAAAGTTATTTTAGTGAGTTGAGTTTAGAGAAAATAACTTTAAAATCTTAGCATGAAAAATGCAGAAAAATCACAAAAAGATACTTGTAGGAATTATTTTCTGCAATGCACATAAATTCTCTAACCTATACCAGGTCAGCATGGCATATTTGCTAAGCATTTGGCCATTAATTTTAGGCAAAAATTACAGCTTAAAATCAAAATGTTTTCATATCATCTAAACTATTTCTGTATATACCTACCTATAGGTAGATACCTACCAACGTAGGAAGTACGTATAATATTTTAATGTATACTTTTTTAATGGGCAATCAATTTGCAAATGATGCTAAACCCTCTTCCTCTCTCCTAATTTTGCTGTGCCCGACAGGGTCCATGATCTAAGTTATCTATAGTCCACCTTTATAAAACATTATGGAATGCAATAAAGAATTGAGTATTGAGTATTGAAGAAACCGACCATTCAAGAAACAAAGGCGGCCAAACGCAACAAACTCCGCAGTTTACACAGGAAACTTTCAATGTTTCAATAGATAATAGCCCTCAACCGCACCCTAAAAATTGTTTGAACAAAGTTTAAAATTTAATCACAACAGAAAGTCGTGAACAAGAAATGAAACAATTGGCCCGTCAAGTTCACTGCGAGCCTGTAGCCGTGGAGAGCTCCATTATAATAATATAAGCCTTAGGCTGGAGTGAACGGAAACGCTGCTAATTAGGGGCCCTCGTGGACCTGCGGATGACACGGGGGTGAAGTGGAGGCGGGCACGCTGATATGACAATTGACGTTTGTCAATTTCTAAAAACGTCAGATTTTTTTCTCTTTCACTTACACATTGCACATACATGTATTTTGAGCCCATTATTTATTGAAAGATTTCATGACTTAAAAAAAGAACCCTTAAAAGTGAAGAATGTATAAAGCTAGAAACATCCTGACATGTATCATTCAAATGAGAATAAATAAAATTTGTTATGAAAATTAAAACATTTATCAAGTACTTAACAACTGCAGATTGAGAACATTTTCCTTTTTAACAGTGACCATGATTTCAGAGCTTTTAAAGAAGTTTCTGTTTAGAGGTAGTCAGCTATAAAACGCTGTCACTTAGTGTAAAAATCTGTAAACATTGCCTTGCTAAGGGAACGTTAAAATATTTATTGAAATTAATAAAATACTTATAAGGTGAATCTGACAGCTGTCATTGGCACGCCTAGGAATCTCTCCCGTATGTTTTTTATTGACGGACCGGTAGCAAGTGTACAAGCGTTTTCATAATGCTGGATTGTTTTCGTCGGTATCGAGTGCACAGTCCGGGGCTATTCACTTGGATCAGCCTAAACTTGTAACCGTGTAACTTTCCGTATTGTGCACCTAATTCTGGCTAAAATGGCTTTTGAGCGCATTTTAGTGATTCACTTGGGTTATTGTTCCTGATTTGTATAGGATTTGCTTCTAACTTCAATAGAAATCATTGTTTTTGGGAATTTAGGTTAGGTTACAGGTACAGTCGCTAACATATCGCCACAAACTGTAGGACTTTCCCAATGGATACTAAAATCTATTTTGTGGAGTTTAAATTGAAAATCGACTAAAGGAATTTGTCAGTTTTAGACACCATGATATAACATAACATAATGAACCATCTTTTTGTGATTTTTCTGCATTTTTCATGCTAAGATTTTAAAGTTATTTTAGTGAAGGAAAAATTCGACTCGCAGGCAGGATTCGAACCTGCGTCTTCTGGCTGGGTACGCCAGACGCTCTGACCTCTAAGCCACCGCGAGTCCCACCTGCCATGTCGAAATTTGCCTTCACATTCTGAACTTACGTCTTAAAGGTGACGTCAGTAACATCTATTGAAAGGCCAGTTACTTTGCCTCTCATAATGAACCAATTATATGTCCCACTGCTGGGCACGGGTCTCCTCTCACAATGAGAGGGATTAGGCTATAGTCCACCACGCTAGCCTAGTGCAGGTTGGCAGACTTCACACGTCGTCGAGAAAATCTCTCAGACGTGCAGGTTTCCTCACGATGTTTTCCTTCACCGTTAAAGCGCGTGATAATTAACTATTAATACGCATAACTTCGAAAAGTCAGAGGTGCGTGCCTTGGATTTGAACTAAAGACCTTTGACTTGGCAGTCCAATGGTCATATCGCTAGGCTATCACTGCTTTATTGTGGCGACCATATTACCGTACTGGTTCTGTGGTGTATGCATTGATCGGGATTTAGATTGTTGAAATATTCTTTAAAGAGTCTCATGCTCTTCGCATTCTGGACGTATCGTAAAAATACCTTTCAGAGTTAGTTTTACAGATTTTCTAAATTTCTCTTGTCTTTGAGGTCTTTTGATTACATCAGTTTCTATAGTGCTATATCCACATCTCGTTGATCTGGAAACTTACCTCAACATAATAAGGAGTTTCTAGAACTGTCTATTCAAGTTTGTAGTTATCCAACATGTAATCATTTCTAGGAACCATAACCATTTGCATGGACTTTGCTACAGGATTTGATACTACCCTCTACCCTTCGTTCGAATAATTATAAAGACTGTATTGAACCTGTGAGCTGTACTGAGTAAATAGTTGTACTGCGACACGAATCAGTTATGGATACGTCAGTTCATGCAAACTGAAGCTTATGTTAAATATTATAGAGTATGTTACTGCTTTTTATATTTTGCGGTCTAGTGATTAGAGCAATAAATGCCATTTGAACCACCAACATATTAAAATTACTATTATAAGTTTAATTAAACTGCCTCAATAGCCAAGTGGTCCTGACCGCGACTGTTACGCTAGAGGTGTTTGTTACTCTTTTACGCCAGAATGGCTGAAAAAACCTGGATAAAATTTAGTACAAAGATAAAAGATACATTAAAGTCTAGAATAACACATTGGTTACTAAGTATTTATCGATTTCTCAATTCTGAAGTCCACGCAAACGAAATCGCGGGCAGAAAGTAGTAACTTTATAATTTTAGAATGGGATAGCTTGATTAGAGAAAAATATCTTATAAACTGTGGGACCGCGGCCCACAGTTCATTAGACATTTTCCAGGAAAGATTATGACTTGAAATTTCTATTAAGAAAACAAAAACGAGTTCGGAGTTCAAAAATAAAATTGTCCATCAAATTTGTAAACAGTACCCTAAGTTAAGAGGTTCCGGTTCTCAATTCAGTTTTAATTTTAAACTTACACCTTAATTTTATTTATTCAATTAATTAAGATTAAAATAAACTTGAAGATACAAAAGTCCTTTCTTTTCACTTGCATTTTAGAAGTGCAGATGTAGGATCAGAAACTTTGTTTAGATTATGTTAAAACTGGACTTGAAAAAATATAAACTACCACTACCTACTCACTTAATATTTAAATACTTACGTTAATTATTCGAGAGGAAAAACCCAATAACACTTTGCTCGACCTGGGAATTGAACCCAAGACCTTTAGCGTAGCAGTCGCGCTCAGGACCACTTAGCTAATGAGCAGGCAAACCGAAAAATAAATTAAAAGAAGAACCTAATCCAATTATTAATATTAAATACAGACCAGTAATAACAGAACAAATAATACTAAACCATATTTTATTCACTGAACCAAAATGGACGATCTTAAGTAGCTCAAAGAAATAGGCCGAAACGTTCCCATTACGGAGATGGAATGAGAAAATTTGTATAGAAATTATTCATAAAGCGTTTTAGATGGACTTCGAATAATAGATTCCCTTTGGAAGTCCACCGTTAGCTCTGACAGCTGATTATATGTAAATTATGCCAATTCGTACCAATTGCCGTGGCCAGCAAAATGGCGGAGCTGGTAATTTGCTGAAGCCTCTATCCAACGTCGTTGGGTTTTTAATGAGAATATTCTCAGATTTATTTCCAGTTTTAATAAGGATGCTGATTCGTTTGTTTGTTATTTTGATCTCAGATTTAAAAGTATTATGGTAATATATTAGTAATTATACTTATATATTACCATGTTACGTTTGTATACTTACAATTAAGGAGGATTATATAGGACTAGCTTCTGCCTGAGACTTCGTCCGCTTATCGTGATGATATATAGCCTATAGCCTTCCTCAATAATTGGGAAACTGAAAGAATTTTTCAAATCGGACCAGTAGTTCCTGAGATTAGCGCGTTCAAGCAAACAAACGAACAAACAAACAATCTCTTCAGCTTTATATATTAAGTATAAGAAGTATACATAGATATAAAAACCATTTTAGTCGACCCTTAGGTAACTAAGGTTTTTAACATAACGGAAATAAGGTAGAAGGACTTAAAATAAGGTGTAAACGCACTTGGAAGTGCGTTTATTCAGGATAATATAGTATTGTGGGCAACATTTAAAAACATAACTTAATTGGAAGGCGAAGGTGTTAATTAAGTCCAATGAATATTAAAATAGGCTGTATGAGTGACTCACTCAAATATTTGTCCAGCGCAACGAGGGTAGTCAGACTCACTGTGAACTGACTGATGGGAACTGTATGTAGCTAATGCTAGATATAAGTAGAAGCAGAATAATAATGTAGGACACTTCATGTTTATATCTCTATCTAATCCCATTTAAACATGACACACGTTTCCACACATCTATAACAGTCACAAAGGAAAAATGTAACTATTCCTGTAATACATTATGAGGATAATTTCGACTGGACCGCGATGACATCACCCGAATCTTTTGGGAGTAAAGGATGGGGTGCTATTTTCTATAGCAGAATCGGGTCATGTGAGTCATTTACCTTTATGGCTGTATGGTTCTACACCATTGAGACAAGTGCTTGGAGTACCGAAAGAGAAACGTGACCTAAATGACGCCAAATGCCATCTTACTACAAAAGATTATCTAAGAATAATCCATTTGTAAAAATAACCTAATTACTTTTACTAGATATGACATAAGTAAGCAGTGGATTGTATTTTTAGTCTGGTTATTATTTGCCAATAAATGTTTACACCTTCGGAACCAGAGCTTCTCTTACAGGTATTTTCTGTCCTGGCTGTAAACCACTGTGTCGTCCCAGTTTACAAGTTATTTTATTGAGTTTTCTAAAAAAATAGGAAATAATTTAAAAGTTTGAGATGTTTCCACTGTAAGAATACTGAGAAAATGTATGTAAAGTTTGTTACTTATGTTCTGCGGAACCTAGGAATACCTTTTCAAATCCAGATAAATAAAGAATCCACCTGATATCACAAATATAAAAACACTTTACAGTGACTTATTTATTGTTCGCACTTTATTTCACCGACTGCGCCATCAGTTAGCATATTTCGTTCACATTTTAATTTTGTTTACATTCAAACGAAAACCTGCTTTATTCTGGAGAATTAGCGTTCGGAATTGAGAGGCAATGGCAGTTGGACAATTTCTTTTGATCAACCAATAAATTCAGCCGATTTCAGACAGAAGTTTGCTCGTTAACGACTCGGCTTTTGTTAGAATTATTTGTTTAAACAACAAGCGAGTAATATACTACGCTATGGAAAGTGTTTGTCAATACGCTATGTTTGGAGTTTCGAAGTTTTTGGTCCTTTCAATAAGGGGTAGATAGATGTTGTTGTGGTAACAAGGGAACTTGTTGTGATAATTGATGGAGATGTACTCAATTTAAATTAAGTTATAATATCAACAACTATGATAGTTTATTAGATAGATAGATTATTTCGTTCCAAATTAATGCTTTGAATGAACTTAAAATTTCAAGCAAAAGCACGGTTCGTTTAATAATAGTCGGCTTGTTTGATAGGAACCATTAAGAAATTATAATAATAAATTATACAAAAATTTCACGATATTCTTCGGCAAAGACATGTTAACACGATCGTTAATTTCGCTTCTCTGAAATAGCATTCCATATAATTATCTTTGTCTACTTTCAGCGACTAAAAGAATCTTGACTATGTATTCGTATCACTGTTTGGGACCATTAGAACTATGTTTTTGAAGTGCTGGGTTCCGCACCAATTCTTCCACCTTTGGTGCTGTAGCAACGCCATCTATCAGCGTAACATAATCACACACAACTGCATAGAGGTACATACCTATGAATAAATTTATTTTTCTACAAATGACAGGAGACTGTGACTCGAAACAATATGTTACGTCACGACTGTTCCTAATTCCTATTTGAAGTTTAACATTTGGGGATTAAAGGACCAACTTTTTTGTACACTTACTTATTCCTAATTTCATAGGAATAAGGTTTTTTTTCGTGTGACTAGAGTTTGTTGCTGTTGGTTTTCTTGATATATGGGGTGAAAAAGCAACAGTTTTCAGATTTGAGACAAGTATTAAGTATAGTTGTTATGCAGTCATTTATTAATCGTGTGGAATGACATAATGAGGTGTGCTGGATTTTTGTTTTAATTGGACACTGTTTTTAAATGATGGACATATTTTGAATATAACCCATTAGGCCGTGGCAATGCGTTGCAGTCTAAAATATTTCTCGTGTCAATAGCAAACAAATTGGCGGTGGTATAAAAATATTGCTTGCCATTTATTCACAAAGTGTGCTTACTGTAACAGTGTGCAAATACACTGCTGCTTGGTTAATATTTAAATGAATAATGTCCATTCATTTAAATATCAATAGTTAATGTAACATAAATAACGACTGTATGAATGGCAATATTGTTTATTGCCATCATTTTTAAGACCTATTATTTTAACCCCTTTTTCGTATAGCGTTATTATTTGTTAAAATGAGTTTGATATAAACAGATAACAAAAGTGCGACCAAGATTGAGTGTCATATAATATTATACTATATTCATATTTTTTTTACTTAAATCGTATATTATATATCCAGAAATATATTTCCTGAAAGGTTAAATATAAACTAAACTGATGTTGAGCCACAAATTACTTATATTAATATTTAAAAAGCGAGTTTATTGCTAGAATTCAAAGTTGCTACAAAATATCATACAAAAAACTTGATAACAGTTCATTCCTGAGGATTGGACCCATGTCCTCACGCTCAGTGCAACTCTCTATCAAATGAAGCAGTTTGAAAAAGACATAAATTTAGTATAAACTAGTTCACTTAACCATTGGTTACCGGGCACTTATCAAATTACCGGCCTAGCATTACTTGCAGTGCATCAATTACGCATCCAATTTTAAGTATTACATCATTAACGCCATAATGAATGGTGTGCAAACTGTAACCTCGTGTCTGAACTAAACCCTGGTGCACATTAGTTATTATGATTGATGGCCACCGCGTAGGGCTGCCACGTTTACACTATTGATATGGGAGTCTGTAATGAGCTGTGGACACGCGATAATATTTCGAAATATATTAAAATTATCGGTTTGATCCAGAGTTCTGTTCTTGAAATTCCTAACTTAAGAGACGATAATTATGAATTAACGAGTGACATATTCAAATGCTCCGTATTAGTTTAGTTTGTTGAAACTTTGTTGAACTATCTAATTGCCTAGAACATTTTTACTTTGAATGCTGTGTATAACTATAATTGGCATACACATCAGATTTTGTACCTATAAGACAATTATTTCTAATGCATGATGTATATGCTGTTGGTGTACCTTTATATATAAACTAGCTTCTGCCCGCGACTTCGTCCGTGTAGTTTGATGATATATAGCCTATAGCCTTCCTTATGAAATGGGCTATCTAACACTGAAAGAATTTTTCAAATCGGACCAGTAGTTCCTGAGGTTAGCGCGTTCAAGCAAATAAACAACAAACAAAATAACAAACTCTTCAGCTTTATATATTAGTTAGTATAGATAAATAAATAAATTAACTTTTTGTCAGTTAAATAATCAGTGAGATTCCTGACTTATAAATGTGGTCCTTCTATACGCGTTAACTACATTTGAACTGTCAAACGACGAGGTAGTTGAAGATACAGCAAGTGATCTTCCATAACATTTCTTTTGTATATCCTCAGAGATGCGCGCCGTCAGAGAAGACAACGTGGTTCGCAGACTTCTGGTGACTACACATTCTTTTTTAATAATTGATGCAGACATTTATGATTATAAAAGAAAAATATCACAATGAAAGAATGAAGCCATTCGTAGCATAGATGCCAGCGACATCTGTGGTATCACTTACTTGTGGTCATCTTGAGACGTAGTCAGTTGTTAAGTCACATTTATCCAATAATTTCACTGGCCACACTACCCTTCAAACCTAAACACGATAATGTTAGTCCATTATTATAGCTTAGCTCCAGAATAATCCGCGAACTTATTTCATCCACTACTCCAGCAGGTCTCTAAAATATATTTTGAATATGAGTTTATATTACTCAAATTAGTTGCTTGTAGTGTGGTCACGCCAAGAGAGATGTGGTCTATACACTTCTGAGTCAGAATTGCCTTACATGGTCGAATAATAATGTAATAATTTGTTTAAATTAATCTTAAATATAACAAGGGTTCAGTTATTATTTAACATACATGTATGTTGAACTCCCTGGTGTTTTAAAATTTGGCTTGCGCGATTGTTTTTGAAGTACTGATTATGAAATGCTATGTACTAATATCATTTCGATGTAAGTAGTTTCGAAGTTAGTGCCCTTGGGATTGAATTTCAGACAGCTTTTACTAGGCCAGACGACATTACCCGAATCTAGATCTAGACTAAGTCAGGGTTAACTAAGCGTTACGACAGGTCTGAGAGAGAAATTTAAAATTTTAGCAAAGCTTTTTTCTATTTTTGATAAAGAATTCTTGACTTGGTCTTTGCTATTAATAGGTATATGTCATCACGAGTCTTATTTTAAACTCAATATCAAAAGGGTGAAGTATGAATTTCTAGAAAAACATATAAACATATTTTAAAAATATTATAAAGAGGAAAGATTTCTATGTATGTTTGTAACGAATTGGCTCACAAACTACAGAGCCGATTTCAAAAATTATTTTACCATTTCAATGCTATGTTATTCCAGATTAACATAGGCTATAGAATATTTTGAAAAAGTTAGGGATTTCTCCACCCGTGCCAAGCCGGGGCGGGCTAGTTTTTTCTCTATAACATACCATCACGCCTGTATTCCCCGAAGGGTTAGGCAGAGGCGTACTAATGTACACCCACAGTTCGCCGGTATGTTTAGGTTCCATGTAATAGGGGGCGAGCCTATTGCCATTAACCGGGCACAAATTCCTAACTCCGAGCTGTTACTGGGAATTTCATAGAAAAACCCAATAACACTTTGCTCGACCTGGGAATCGAACCCAGGACCTCTAGCGTAGCAGTCGCGGTCAGGACCACTTGGCTATTGAGGCAGTTTTTCTATATAATCTATCATAAAAAACATACCATCGCGCCTTTTTTCCTTTAAGACGTAAGTCCAGAATGTGAAGGCAAATTTCGACATGGCAGGTGGGACTCGCGGTGGCTTAGAGGTCAGAGCGTCTGGCGTACCCAGCCAGAAGACGCAGGTTCGAATCCTGCCTGCGAGTCGAATTTTTCCTTCACTAAAATAATTCCTATAAGCATAGAGAATTTATATTTGCGACGTAAAACTTGGCAGTAACATAACATTTAAGAAGTGTTTTAAATGATCAGAACGTCATATCCGCTGAAGATTGCGAACGGGCACCGATCCAACATGGCGACCGGAAATTGACGTCTCCATATAATGAAACGTAATGGAGAGAGCTTAGGAAGATTTTTAAGGATTTCGCAAGAGTGGCAATTTGTAAAGAAACATTAGATATCAAATAAATTATAATATATTAAATTAAACAACGCATTCTTTAAAGATTATTATTAGAACAAGTCAGGAACAGATCACGTCTTGATTCCAACAGTCTTACTACAAAATCAATTCTAAAACTACGAAAAAAGTCCGGTCAGGTTAAGTTCACAAATGTTTGCTCCGTGGTTTACATAAATCTATTAATTCGTTTAAAGTGTTGTGGCTGTTCTGCTTATCAAAACTTTATAGCTTTAGTCTCGAGAAGTAATTCTAGCTATTAAAAATCACAGTGCAGTGTATAAAACAATCAAAATAAGTGATATTAAACTGATAAAACAACTTCAATCTACCGACTAAAGTTGAAGTGCCGTGCGAATGACTGAAACGCGTAAGCGCTAAGAAAATCTCGGGCGCTTACGTCTTTTTTCTCGCGGCCCACCGCCTTACAAGTGCTGCGGTCAACTGCGAGCTACTAAGATTCACGGCTAGAGTAAGCAACTACTAATGTTCGAAGTTAGTGGAACACAGAGCTACGATTGTAATAATTTAGAGTAAGGTTTGTACTTACATCTTTATATCCGTAATTAAACGGAACTAAGAATAAGCAATAATATGTCTTCTACCTCCCCCAAGTCTTTGTGGGGTTGTTGCACACAAAGTAAAAATGATGATAAATCTGGAAAATGTCGGAAATGTCGGAAATCTTTTCATTTCGCCTGTTTGTCATTGCCGAATGATTATGAGTTGCCTACAGAGTGGATTTGTCCAGAATGCGTGAATAAACTTCCCAAGAAATCGAATAGTGATGGCACACCATTCCGCAATGTTTCCACAACTCGAGGAAATAAAAGGGTAGCCCTTACTTCTCCTCAGCAGCCGGCTTCTGAAGGAGCTCTCTCCGCGGATGATGTTCGCCAAATAGTTAAAGAAGTAATAAAAAGTGAGCTTAAGGAAATGTTATTAAGTCTAAATGAGAACATGAACGAAATTCTGAGCAAAGAAATGAAATCTATCAAAGAAGAAATGGCACAGATGAGTAATTCAATGAAGTTTATGAATGATCAATACGAAGATATAATAAAGGAACAAGCTGAATCTAAACAGACGTTAAAGGTGATAGAACATGAAAATCTTAGCATGAAAAACACTATTGTCGATTTGACCACGCGTATTAACCACTTAGAACAACAATCCCGTGCGAACAATATAGAAATTCAGTGTCTACCTGAAAATAAAAATGAAAATCTCATGCAGGTTGTGACCAATATATCAAAGGTGGTTGGGTGTGATCTTCATGATAAAGACATACTAAATTGCACGAGAGTTGCAAAAATAAATACTAAGAGTACTCGTCCGCGATCAATCGTGGTTCAGTTGGCCTCTCCAGGACTTCGTGACCAATTTTTGTCTTCCAGTATCAGTTACAATAAGCAAAAATCACATGGTAAACTGAATAACTCACAGCTCGGATATACTGGACCTGCTACCCCTGTTTATATTACTGAACACCTGTCTCCTGGCAACAAGTCCTTGCACGCCGCAGCAAGATTGAAAGCTAAGGAGAAAGGATACAAATTTGTATGGGTACGTGGTGGTAGGATCTTTGTGAGAAAAGTCGAAGGCTCCGAACAAATCCTCATTAGAAATATGGACACTATAGATAAACTTGTTTAGATATTTCACTTTCATATATAATAATATTATTGATTATGTTATTGCGTCATACTTACTTTATAATTCACAGAATTAAACATTTATTACCAGAATACGAGAGGTCTGCGTACAAAAACTCATAACTTTTATAAACAAATGTCTTGCGAAACTTACGACATTATAATTTTGACCGAAACTTGGTTAAATACTTCCATCACGAGCTCGGAGCTATTTGATAGTAGGTATATAGTGTACAGAAGGGATAGGGAAGGAAAGAAAAAAGATGGAGGCGGTGTCTTAATAGCCGTTTTAAAAAAAATAAAGTCTAAACGTATGTATACCTGGGAAAGTCAATGTGAAGACTTGTGGATTACTATTGAAAGTCCTGATTCTAAGGCCACTCGTCAAATAGCTCTGTGTGCTGTCTACTTACCACCTCCTGTTCTGCGCGCTAACTTGGAATGCTTCATTGACAATTGCAATGCTGTGTTCGAGCAATCGGGGTTGCATACGTGCATAGTTGGTGACCTTAATTTAAGTAATATAAGTTGGAACCTGGTAAATGACTCTTCGAGCACTTACGCAGCAACCGGACCTAGTCAAATTCTATTAGATTTTCTTAACGTAAATAAACTCGTGCAAATTAATAACATAACTAATAACACTGGTCGAATATTGGATGTAATTTTAACTGACTTACCGTCTTGGGAAGTCCATGCAGCTATAAACCCTCTTAGTAATATTGATTCTTACCATCCTCCCCTCCAGTTAATCATAAAATCGAACACTATGTCCAGTTTGCCTTACAACACTAACACCCTAAGAACAAATTATTACAAAGCGGACTACGAAAACATTCGAAAACGCCTCCTGGAAATTAATTGGTACGTATTATTTAGTTCAGTCCTTGACGTTAATGAGATGGTTAGCATATTTTACAACAAATTGAAGCATATAATCGAGAAGTATATTCCTACCAGTACACGCAAATTATCGAAATATCCTCCCTGGTTCGATAAAAGTCTAATAAGAACACTAAGAGAGAAAGAAAAACTGAGAATGCGATATAAAAAATATAAAAACCCATTGGATGGAATTGAACTAGGACTACTTAGTAAGCGCTGCACAGCACTAGCTACTGTTTGTTATAATAATTATCACCGACAGTTAGAAATAGACCTCACTAAAAATCCTGATCGTTTCTGGTCCTACATTAAACAAAAAAGAGGCGGTTTAAGCTCCCTTCCCGCTACCATGACCGATGGAACCGTAACCTCGTCTGATTGCCTTGAGATTTGTAAAATGTTTGCTGACCATTTCTCTTCAGTGTTCGATGATGTTAGTGCCAGTCAAGGTATAGCGCCTTCAAATTATCTTAACGTAATGAATAACTGCAGTCTACCTTTGGTTGTTCCACCCATTAAACAAAAAGATATACTAAACAAGCTTAAGTCGTTGGATCATCGGAAAGGTGCTGGCCCCGATGGTATTCCATCTGTCTTCATATCTACATGTGCGTCCTGTTTGGCGTTGCCTTTGTCCATGATTTTCAACAAATCTCTCTCTACAGGTATATTCCCTGACATTTGGAAGAGGGCCAAAGTAGTACCAATTTATAAATGTAACAAAAATGACAATATTCATAATTATAGACCTATATCTATTCTGTCTATTTTCGCTAAAGTATTTGAATCTTTAATATGTCCACATATACAAACGCATCTCAAACTTTACCTAAGCAACTCTCAGCACGGGTTCGTCAGTTGCAGGTCTACCTGCACAAACCTGGTAAACTTTACTGAATCGTTGTACGAGTGTATGGACTCAAACAAGCAGATGGACGTAATTTACACAGATTTCAGTAAGGCTTTCGACCGGGTGTCACATAATATACTCCTAAAAAAATTATCTGCTTATGGAATCACTGGCGCTCTTTTGGATTGGTTTAATACATATCTTAGAAATCGCTCTTTTTTTGTAGTAGTTAACGGCTTCCAATCAGACATCCATAGAGTCACATCAGGCGTACCACAAGGCTCACACTTGGGGCCAATTCTGTTCAACTATTTTATTAATGATATCCCCCAGATCTTTTATTTTTCCACATGTCACATGTACGCAGATGACCTCAAATTTTATAAAGTAATAGAGTCGGAAGATGACGTTAAATTACTCCAAGATGACATAGACAGACTAGTTAAATGGTGTGCAGAAAATGACATGCTTTTGAATATCAAAAAATGCTACCATGTCAGATATTCTAGAAAAGTACGCATAGTGCCATCGATCTATCGTATTGGCAACGATACCATCCAGGTTGCGACTGAAATTAAGGACTTGGGAGTTATGTTTGATAACAAGCTTACTTTTGAACCGCACCAAGAATGTATAATAAAAAGAGCTTCTAAAATGTTGGGATTTTTGATCAGAAACGTCAAAATCTTTCGAAACCCCAAAACTAAAATAACTTTGTATAACTGTCTCGTACGGAGCATCATGGAGTACTGCAGTACTGTCTGGCGGCCGCATTACGCTTCTCATAACCTCAGACTGGAGCGAATTCAAAAAAGGTTTCTCTGGCACCTAGCTTACTCCTCAGGTCAATCTAAAAAGATTAGGTCTTACTCAGCTAGGCTGTTGCATTTTAATATGGCACCATTACAGAAACGTAGGGATGTAATTGATTGTATTTTCATGTTCAAATTATTGCGCTATAAAATAGACAGCCCCGAGTTACTGAGTAAAATTAAGTTTCGAGTCCCAGCTAGGTATCCTCGTGCACCTATCACTCCATTGTACCCACCGCTTCGTAGAACTGTCCTCGGCGCAAATTCTCCTATCCCTAGACTTTGTAAGCTCATAAACGAATGTCATGATATTGTAGATGTGCACAATGATTCGCTTACCACGTTCCGCAAAAATATTTTTAATTTATTTTTAACCATATAATTTTAACTAACCTATTCCATAGACAACTATTATTTTTTCTCCCATAGTAGTATTAAGTGATCTAATGTTATTAAATTTAAATTAGTTAATCTAACTTGTATACAAGTATTGTTCTCGTTCTAGATTTTTGTTTGTTTAAATTTCGACTAGATGTTTGTCGACTTCACCTATTTTTGCGCATGTTGTGCTCGCCTGTAAAAGGCTGCTATACTTAACTAACTAGTATGTTTGTGTATCACATTAATTAAGATAGTATAAGTAGCTGTTGGTGAGCCTTTTTAATAAAAATAAAAATAAAATAAAAAATAACTGGTATTTTAATAACATACCATCACGCCTGTAAGTATTCCCCGAAGGGTTAGGCAGAGGCATACTAATGTACACCACCAGTTCGCCGGTATGTTAAGTCCCATGTAAGCGAGCGAGCGAGGGGGCGAGCCTATTGCCATTAACAGGGCACAAATTCCTAACTCCGAGCTGCTACTGGGAATTTCATAGAAAAATCCAATAACACTTTGCTCGACCTGGGAATCGAACCCAGGACCTCTAGCGTAGCAGTCGCGATCAGGACCACTTGGCTAATGAGGCAGTGTTTTAATAATGGCATAGCTTATATTTTTTTTTACAGAAAAAGCTTGCTAGCAATGTGCGTCGCACATTACCCACTAGTATTCTTGTTAACGCCTCGTGCTAAGCTAAATGCTTGTGTTATGAATAGGTTCACTTTGGTAGTGCAATGGGTGGATTTCGAACCTGCAACCACATTATCGCAAGTCCGACGCCTTAGCCATTAGGCTACCGCCGCTTTTATTCAATAAAAAAGTCAATAACTTTGCATGAAAGCATAAAAAAATTGTAATTAGTTAAAAGGACCAAAAAGAACTCGAGGTTCATTTTACAGGAAGCAATAGGTAGTGAAAATTGCATTTCACTGTGAAATGTGTGCTTAAGTCACTTTTTAGCCAGACTTATAAATAAAATCAGGTCAAATAGAACCTATAGGTATACTAAAAAGTGCCTTATTGTATGTACATCTTAATCGAACAACTAAATAAAGAAAAGAAAGAAAGAAAGAAATCATCTTTTTTTCGTAATCAGATAATCTCAGGAACCTCTGATCCGATTTGAAAAATTCTTTCAGTGTTAGATAGCCCATTTATTGAGGAAGGCTATAGGGTATATATCATCACGCTAAGACTAAGTAACTATTCCACGTGGACGAAGTCGCGGGCGGAAGCTAGTATAATTATAAAGCTGAAGAGTTTGTTTGTTTGTTTGAACGCGCTAATCTCAGGAATTACTGGTCAGATTTGAAAAATTCTTTCAGTGTTAGATAGCCCATTTATTCAGGAAGGCTATAGGCTATATATCATCACGCTAAGACCAAGTAACTATTCCACGCGGACGAAGTCGCGGGAAGAAGCTAGTCATATTATATTATGTAAAACAAACACACTTTCGTGCACACAAACTTTCATCCCTGTAACAGTTCGGTATGTGATAATAAGGTCCGAGTCTTTGAATCTTTGTGCCTTTCTCGGCCAACGTCAAAAAACTAGTCTCAATTGGACCTTAAAGTGATTTTTTTTGTTTATTCCAGAACCATTTTAAGATTTAATATCGATCTACATATTAGAAGAAAACATACAGGTAAATCAAACCGACGACCAGTAATGCAAGTAGTCACTGCCTAATTGAACTTAAAATATATTGACTAACTACTTTTTACGGATTTTATCGCGGTTTATTGATATTAATTAGTTCCCGACGTTTCGGATCCTTTACACTTTACAGCATCCATGGTCAAGGGCAGACTGAGGTGTTGGACGTCTTAATGTTAAAATTACTAACAGCTACCTTACATTTTTGTTAATTATGAGCGATCCGTTTCAAGCAGAACGAGCACACCGTATCCTTTGGTGTTGCAGTTTTGGGCTTGGATTTAGATTTTATAGATTCTATAATTTCATTTCATTAAAATATTATTCATGATCTTGACATAATTAATTATATACGTATCGGCAAATTAGATTTCAGTAGTAATTGCTTGTAAGTAGGGTAAGGTCGCCAACCGATTGCCTGTAAACACCAGTGACCTCATTCTCTAATTAACTCATCAGCCAATTGACATAGTCTAATTTAGGATACAATATTGGATACAACTGCCACATTAGCCAAGCGGTCTGGAGCGTGACTGCTACGCTAGAGGTCCTGGATTTGATTCCCAGGTCGAACAAAGTGCTATTGGGTTTTTCTATGAAATTCCCTGTAGCAGCTCGGAGTTAGGAATTTGTGCCCGGTTAATGGCAATAGGCTCGCCCCCTATTTCATGGGACCTAAACATAACGGCGAACTGTGGATGTACATTAGTACGCCTCTGCCTAACCCTTCAGGGAATACAGGCGTGATGGTATGTTATCTTGGATACAAGTATAACGCATCGATCTTAGTTGGCTAAGTAGGCAAAATGTTATAGCACAAAGATGGTACTTAATAGTGTTATAGGTATATTTGATTTATGTCAAGAAATAAAGCGTGCATGTGTTTATTGATGACGTATATTTTTTTTTGGTGTGCAGTATCGGCGGTAAGTGTCAATTTATTTTTGTATCCTAACTATAAAAAAAAAACAGGAAAAAAATATATTTTATATTCAAACAAAATGACCCACGCAATTATAAAACTTTACATAATTTCAACCTACATAATGACTACTAAAACATTCTATTTACCTAATAATACACGCAGACACGCGAACTTTAAAACTACCATTTTTAATTAGTGAAAATTGTGAATCCAAAACACGGTTGACGTTTAACAGCACGCGACTGGTGAGTGATGAGCCAGTGCGCGATCCCGACAGGTTATGATAGACTGCACGTTGCTTATACGCACTAGGTTATAAAAACGCAGCGGAAAACGCGGCAGTTTGCAAGAAATAGAGAATGAACACTCTTTAAAGCTCCGGCGGACCGAATTTCCCATACAAACGCAATAATAGCAAACATACCATCACATCTATATTCCCCGAAGGGTTAGGCAGAGGCGTATTAATGTACACCCACAGTTTGCCGGTATGTTTAGGTCCCATGTAATAGGAGGTGAGCCTATTGCCATTAACCGGGCACAAATTCCTAACTCCGAGCTGCTACTGGAAATTTCATAGAAAAACCCAATAACACTTTGCTCGACCTGGGAATCGAACCCAAGACCTCTAGCGTAGCAGTCGCGCTCAGGACCACTAGGCTAATGAGGCAGTTATGATATGATAATGAGGCAATAATAGCAAAATAAATCGTAATTCAAAGAAAATTTAATCAGATTTTGTTATCATTCGGATTCCGATAACATTAATCTAGATTACTATCCAACAATTTCTTGCAAAATATTTCACGGGAAATAATTGTGAGTGAATGTAATTTTTGCTAACTTTACGAAGTGTTAACCGATTTTCCGGTCGTTCATTTCCAGTTAAAAAGTAGTAGAGAAAATGAATGGGAAGAAACCTAGATTAAAGGTACTTATCCGAATCCGAATAATAACACAATTTGATTAAATTCTGTTTGAATTACGATTTATTTTGGTATTATGTTTTTGTTATGGCAATAGGCTCGCCCCCTATTACATGGGACCTAAACATACCGGCAAACTGTGGGTGTACATTAGTACGCCTCTGCCTAACCCTTCGGGGAATACAGGCGTGATGGTATGTTATGTTGTGTTATGTTTTTGTGGGCAATTCAGCGTCCGCCAGACCCTTAGACATTTCCATGAAGAATCTATAGGGTTAATTTATGATCAGTATTCTTCAAACGCGAAAATAACACGACGCGAGGTTCTTTTAAATTGTAATGTATAAGAGTCTACGATATTCCTGCCCTCTATTTTGTCTAATCGCTTAGAAATGCGAAAGCTAACCTTGTTGCCTGGCTTCTTTTTTCGGTTCGTTTTCTCAACACCTTTGTTTCATTTAAAACATTAGATATTAGATTTTCTATGCGCAATGTATAGATATAGTATAGGAATATAATACCTACTATTTTTTTTAAAAAAAAAAGCTTACTAGCAATGTGCGTCACACATTACTAGTATTCTTGTTAACCCTTCGTGCTAAGCTAAATGCTTGTGTTACGAGTGGGTTCACGTCGGTAGTGCAATGGGTGGGGTTCGAACCGGCAACCACATGATCGCAAGTCCGACGCCCTAGCCATTAGGCTACCGCCGCTTCATTTATTTATTATCTATATACTAATATATAAAGCTGAAGAGTTTGTTTGTTTGTTTGTTTACTTGAACGCGCTAATCTCAGGAACTCCTGGTCCGATTTGAAAAATTCTTTCGGTGTTAGATAGCCCATTTATTGAGGAAGGTTATAGGCTATATATCATCACGCTACGCGGACGAAGTCGCGGGCAGAAGCTAGTACCTAATATTTTAATTATAAAACGTGTTGTAAGTTTTTGCTTTGTAATTTACCACAACATTTTTGACACCCGGTGCGTCGACTAACGTTTTACTCTTACTCAGTATACGAGTGAAACTTTTACGTCGCGTCGCTTTTGGAAAATTGCTCGCTTTTTCACGGCGATATTAGTTATGTAATAGCACACTGGGGAGTGAATTAACTATAGTAATTGTACCGATAGTGACTTTACTGACATTTTATTAAGAAAACTGGTGTTTGACGGTAGTTTAAATAAAGAATTCTTGAAGCAATGTTTGCAGAATATATGCTAAGCCACTAGGATTGTTGCTTAGCGGTGTGTTTAAATTTACTTCTTATTTTATTTGATACTTACTCTGATATTTAGGGCCACTTGCACCAACTTCTGAAATGTGTTTAAATTGTGTTTAAACACAATTTTTCTATTGTCATTTTGTGTTTACATTCAATTTAAACATATTTCAAAAGTTGGTGCAAGTGGCTCTTATTATTTTTCGAACAGTTTTATTGCAGGGCGAATGTTATGAATCAATGCTATTAATACTCTTGGAAATACCCACACAATTTTATATTCTTATTTAGGTACATAAGTAATTAAAATTAAAATTCTTCTCGAAAAAAAAAAATCCTTATCACCAACAATGTTTGCATTTTCTTATAATTTCCTTCATAATCACATAATTATATTCATATTTCAAATTATATGAGTCTAACCTAGCAGAGATATAAAATCTATTTCCGTATTTAAGAACCAATACCCAAAATCATTCTCGTAGGACCAAAAACAACAATCAAGGTACAAGAATATTATTATAGCTTATTTTTCTCACTAAGAATTAAAATTATTCATTTAATCATTCATACGCAAATTTATGTTGCTTCGCTTATTTAAATTCTTATGCAACTATATAGATGGTGTTGGCATTGTATTCGATCGCGCCATCACAGCCTCCTCTAAGATTATAACTTATGTATTCTCCACCTAACTCAATTATACCGGTTACGAAACCTCACTATCGGAAATATATTGTCTATAATTTTTAGCTATATTCCAATAATACTGCTCGACTAGAGACTGGAACCCAGGACCACACTTTCAACTGCCATGGACTAAATAATCTACTCTTCTCAATCTGATAGAAATTCTATACCCACTGGAACAAATGGTCCAAATAATATGTATATTTCAATCATTCTTCATAATATTTAAGTTAAAACCAACTCTATTTCCTTCCGTGATTCGAATTTTCATTGGGGAGATATATATAAAATTATACTTACGTCTGAGTACCTTGTAAAGGCGTTCCGACTAGTGATATATCGCCGCTTGCTTTATCCCGCGGCATCGCCCGCCCGGGTGTTTTAAATTATCTTATGGACTAGTTTATAGCCTGCTTTAAAAGTCAACAGGGATGGTTAGAACTCTGAAAATGTCCCCATAAACCATGGGTATAAGTACCTTTGCTACTAGTTTGGTTGGCAATTTTCGTTTGAGTCAAGACTTACTGGCCTTGTGTAAATATTAAGCTTTAGTTTTGGAATTGTTAATCAGCTTAAAATATTTAAGCAGCCGTTTTTTAGAAAGAAAACAGACTTTTAATATGTTTTACATTTTAAATTTGTATTTTCAAATTCAACCTGACTAACTTTAAACTAAGTTCAAGACGCAAAGTTCTGCAATACAACCAATAAGAAAATAAAAAGACGTTTTTGGTCCTTCGAGTCGCAGTAGGTATGCATGTTGTAATGAAAATCCATTACAAGTTCAGTCAAGAAAGCCTACATAATAAATAACCTATCATTGTATCAGTCATGTTATTTATAGAATAACACATATGTAAGACTAATTTACTCTGAGAACAAGTCATCAGAATCTTTCTATATTAACTTAGTATCTACAATATTAATTTTGTTTCACAAAAGTATCTTGTTAATATAGAATCTGTTTTGAATTATATATGGTTTATTTTTCTTAGATTGGATCTGATTGATTCCCAAATAAAATAAAAAATCTATTTTAGTTTAGTAAGTTGCCAAAACCTACCTTAACGTTAATCGATAAGTCATGGAGCATGGGCATTGGAACAACATGCTCTATTAACTGCTGAACCGTTGCGACACGCCGTGATCATGTAATTTGAAGGGTTCGGCTGGGACACCAGTAGTGTGTACACATACTGGCAGAATTGGACACAGGATTAATTTATTTTATTTGTAAGTGGTACATTAAAATCGTCATCATCATTCAGCCTATTGCCGTCCACTGCTGAACGTAGGCGTCCTCAAAAGAGTGCCAACCATCCCGGTCTTGGCCAGCTCGCATCCATCCGCTGCCAGCCAATAAATCGTCGGTTCAAAGTGTCGCAGGGCGTCCCACACTACGCTTGCCCAAACGCGGTCTCCACTCTAACACTTGTCTGCTCCATCGATAGTCTGTCCGTTTGCAGACATGACTGGCCCATTTCCACTTCAGTGTTAATTCTTCGTGCAATGTCGGCAACTTTAGTTCTTTGGCGAATGACTTCGTTGCGAATTCTATTTTTTTTTTTTTTATGTGATAACAGGCAAACGAGCAGACGGATCGCCTGATGGTAAGCGATCACCGCCGCCCATGGACACCTGCAACACCAGAGGAGTCACAAGTGCGCTGCCGGCCTTTTAAAAGGGAGTACGCTCTTTTCTATCCACCAAAGAAACTCCAAGCTTTGCACACATTAAAATAAACTTATTTAATTACCTTGTCACCAAAGGGCAACTCATAAAAAGGACGGACTGACTCTAAAAATGTTAAGCTTCGGGTAGTTATTTACTTCACTGACTGACTAGTTACTTTAACGTTAATTGAATTTTGTAATTATATTGAGCACTTATATTTTAACATTTTTCATAAAAAGAACTGATATTTTTAATCATATTGAAATAAAACCACTACGGATTTTATCGCGTTATCTTAACAAATACTGACAGAATCTTTTACAGTGTCCATGGTTACGGAAAGAAGTTTAAATGTGTTAATGTAAATATAACGCGATCACATCCGTGATTGTCCGCGATAAAGTGGTTGTATATCAATATTTTTTAATATTCGCGTACCTAAGTCTCAAAAATCAGTGTAAATAAATATTTTTAGTAATAAATTTGTTCAAAATAATAAATATATCTCACCACATTCGCCAGCAGGTGTACTCTTCATACAGCGGTCATTATTCGAAATTGCCCATTATTGTTTGCCTAGCCCAGTCGACGAAAATGTTTATTTACGTGCGACATTGTGCCTTAATGACCGACCACGATTTATTGAGGACCTTCACTGATATTAGGTAAGTTAGGTTATAAATAGAGTAGCTAAGATCTAATTACTTGTATCTACCTATTATTCTCTTTATCAGAATATCTTCAAGCACCAATTATAAGTAAATATTGTTATGTTCTCTACTGTAATATGGGATTATAAAACTTTGGTTTCAAAGCATTCAAATCCAAACTAGATAAATTTTTAAAGTCTAGAAGCAAAAAGCTTACACGATTTTTATAATTTAAAGTACTCTTATGTATAAACATTAGGTGGAGGTAGGTTAGGCATAATACTGGTGATAGTGGGTATTTTAATCTTTGGACCGCTAAGTCAAGTCTCTCAAGTACTAATCTACGTCAGTCAATCGTCACTTAAATCATTCATTGACACGGGTTTCCGGAATTAGTTTCCATGTACTAAAAAATCCCTAACAGACAAATCGAATAACACTGCCCGCTATTCACATCCAACCTAGAACCTTACATTCAGCATGGCTATGCGACTACAAGAGATACGCCAATTATTTCACTTACCTAAGTACTAACACAAATGAATCTCAAAATTGAGTTCCAAACAGGCCACCAGTTATGTAATCCAGTGCGCCCTTAGGTACAGAGTAAAAAAAATGAATTTACTAAAATTTCGTAACATCTCGGAAGTGGTCGGGGAAGTCCCCAAGAGAAATCATCTCATCCGAATCCCCGGAGTTAACACAATGAAGTCCGCAGCAGTCCGAATGGGGAATAGTTAAGAAACTGTGTTCCGCTACACACTACCGACAGTCGCCACTTATGTTACTTGCTACCATTTAGGACAAATAAATGGGCCCGCACTATATGTTTCGTATTTTTACGACTTAAGTCTGTTTTAGTATCTAAAGTCTAAAATTACTGTACCAAGTTGTGTTCTTACATTTGGAACAGATCGGGTTAACTTAGATTTGTTACATTAAATAATTGTTAGACCTGCCAGTCAAATTATATATTGACGTACAAACCACTCCGTACTATGTAAAACCGTAAAAACCGATTATGCAAAGTTTAGGTAGATCGATCATGTTTTTGATTGTATTCTTGTTTTGTAATCCTGTTAAATCTTCCAAAGGGTTAACAGTGGTTTACTAATATACATCCACAATTTGCTGGTATTTTGAGTTCCCATATAATTGGGGGCGATCCTATTACTATTGAGCAAATGTCCAAAATCCGAGCTTCTATAGCGAATTTCATGGAAAAACGCTTTACTCGACCTGAGAAAGCCAAGACCTCAGGCATAGCAGTTGCATTTAGGACAGCTAGACTAATGACGAAGTTTACTTATTAATGTTTCTCTACTGTTAGTTAATAAATCCTTTCTATATTCTTTTTAACACACAACAGATGACTGCAACCGCTGCACCCAGCCGGATTGGAATCTAAGAAAATAACCATAAAATACCGACCAAAATAACAACGCAGCGGTTTCAAACTAAATCCTAACCATGCAGTTTTCACGTCCGCCAGTGTATTCAGGAACTAGCCTAGAAGTTATGTAACTATTCTAGTGAACATCGCATGCTCGTACAACCAATGCGGACAACTATTCTACGCAATTGTACTCGCTATTATGAATAGCGTTTGAACTTGGTACGGCAGTAGGTATTAACATAAAATGATGAGAACCTTTGTATTTGCTGTACATATTGATAAGCCTTGCCATAGCAAGTCTTAAGACGCCATTTTGAAGCCGAGGTATCCTATACCTTTGACCAAATAGTTTCAATATTTACGCGTGAGGATCAGTTCACCCTCGATTGCTGCGGCTCTGACAGTCTGCAGTTCTAGGGTCTCTTAAAAAAATATTAGCAACTGCTCTAATCTTGCAGGTGTCTATGGGTGACGATGAATCCTTACCAAAGGTGGCTCGTCTACTAGTTTTTATTACCCAACATAATCACTTCAACGGTGAAGGAAAACAATAAGAGGATGACTGAGAGATTCTCTTAGGGGTTTCTGAAGTCTGCCAATTTTAATTAGGCTAGCCCAATAGACCATAGCTCTTTATGTTCTGAGAAGACACCCCTGCCCACTAATGTAACGTATTTTGGGTTCGATCCCCACATGGAGCAAATATTTATATGACCTACCTTTTTTTTGTTTCGGGGGAAAACCTTCAAAAGGCGGCGGTCTTCGGGGATTGAGACCGCGGAGTGTGGGATTTTTAACCACTAAAACCACCCGGTGGCCACCATCAGCACAAAACGGGGTGCATTGTGCCCTCTTAAAAGACCACCCCAGAACCCCCCCTGTGCAACGCCTGTTTAGGCACATCCCTGGGGTATATGACCTACCTAAAGTTTGAGGTCTGGGCGTTTGTGTTACTAAGAATTTGTATTCGTATAAGGACAAACGATTCAGGAAAAATACTAGGGTGGGATGTGGTTATGTCCCACTGCAGGAAAACGCTTTTTTTAAAGCTTAGCTCTTAGGCGCCTCCTGCTTATTTGTGAAAAGTATGCGGTGGCTCAGGGACTCAGGTATAACGCTAGGAAGAGTGAGTTGCTTGTATTTAAAGCACGTGGTAAGTGTTACTCCAACGTGCCACAAATAACTATCAGTGGTACTCCTCTTAACAGAGTCACGAAGTTTAAGTACCTGGGTCACTGGGTCACTGATGACCTGAACGATGACCTGGATATAGAGAGAGAACGCAGGGCGTTGGCTGTCCGATGCAATATGCTGATCCGCAGATTCGCACGATGTGGCAAACAGGTAAAAATGACACTCTTCAGAGCTTACTGCCAGTCATTCTACACGTGCAGTCTGTGGGTGAGGTATACGCGGGGGGCATACAACGCTCTGCGTGTGCAATATAACAACGCGTTCAGGGTGATGGCGGGGCTCCCACGTTTTTGCAGCGCTTCTGGGATGTTTGCAGAGGCGAGGATTGATGGTTTTCATGCAATCATCCGAAAGCGATGTGCCTCGATCCTCAGCAGAATGCGTGCCAGCTCCCACGCCATGCTGAACGTGTTGTGTAGTAGGTGGGATTGTCCTATGCTGCGCCATTGGATCGGACTTCATATGTCTACAAATACGTACTACATATTACGTGGATAATGTGAGGTTCGGTTCAGGACCGTAGCATAGGACTATTAATATTAGTTAGCATTAGTTTTTAAGTTTTCTTTACTACGTAATATTATAATGTATGGATGCTTTATATCTGAAATAAAGGTTTATTATTATTATTATTAACACTGCTGATGTTGATGATAGGTCTCGGTCGTTTGATTGGTTCAGTCGAACCACGCTAATACACGTCATGCTCGTGAAGCAGTTCTGTCTATCGGGGCTAAACAGTTTTTACTTGCTGAAAATCCTTTTTAATATACGGAATAAATCTGACGCATCAATCTGCATAACTCTCAGTAACTATTACAACAAAATTGTAAAGATTAATATAGTAATCATTTATTTTAAAACGAGAGCCTATGAAATTTCTTGGCTGCTCTTCTCCATTAGACCCATTTTTTGGAACCTCACAACTATTTTTGACTTAATTTCAAAAGTATTAATTTTAGTAGTCTAATTGAAGTAAACCATTTTAGACTTTTTAACAAACAAGCATTCGATCTATCAGCAGACACAGTTAACAACGTACTAGTACGTCTATAAATTGTAATTTTAATGTGTCCCAATGAATAGCTTCTTTCATGTAACGAGGTCGAGTACACTGCTAATCGCCTGTGTCGCAATACAGACAAACACAAAAGTTTCAGCCTGCAAAAGGATTCTTCCAATCTTTATTAGGCCATGGAGTCTCTTCCAGGGCAAATTCTCCCGCACCTCCTTCCATTTATCCCTATCCATTGCTGTTTGGGGACAATCCTTGACAAACGACTCCAATTCATCTGCCACGATGACGGTTAATTGTTTGGGACAGGTTTTCTAGCATGAGGCAGATGTGACCTGCCCAGATCCTCTTCAGCTTGGCAACGTTTTTCAACATTTGATTTGGCTTAAATTATGACATGGTTAGGAAATTAAAAAAGAGAATTATGTCAGTTGCAAATAAAAATAAAGGAAACTGAAAAAGAGGATAACTAAACCACCCTGCGTTAGTGACAGGTACGGCAGAGCTAATTCGATTGAACTCTTCCGCTGAACGGGTTGTAGTAATACTATTACGTAACACAACATAGCTACCATCATACCAGCATTTTACGAATTGCCACTAATACTTGCCGGTACAAAACTTAGCTCCGAAATTCTACAAATAAATTCAAGCCAACACATTGCTCGACCCGAAAACGGAATCTAACACCTCGCATAAACCCACAGTTCTGGGAACTGGCGTATAATAATATATAATTATTTTCCTATCATTTAACCTTCTGTGCATTACTGAGTATAATCAAATATCTCGTTGCTGATCTAAATGTGCGTACGTGTGAGCGAACCTCGGAAACTGATCGACCGATATAGATTAAATTTTATGTTTACAAACTCAATTCCGTGGCTAATGCTGGCCATTATTTAAAAACTGTGCTTGCATTGATTTTTATGATAACAGCTATTTATAAGAATCTGGAAACGATTTATATATTTAACATATGCATGTAACTGGTAACTGGTTTCGAGGTGGTAGCACTCATCGATAGGTTCCATTCATATATTCATAAAAATAGGACTAAAATGTATAAGTTCGATGAAAAATAATAATTAACTGGAAATCATTATTTTTCATTTCGCCCGCTGGGCATGTGGTGTGGAGTGCATAGTGTGTATACTGCATTAGATATAAGTACCTTGAGATATAGCTATATGTATATGTAATCATCGATCATGCACATTGATTTTATAATAAATTAGTATCGATTGTACCTTCAACCTGATCGTATGTGTTTTATTCACATTTCCCAACCACCGAACCTCACAGCATTGCCAAATATTCTGCCGCTAAGTAATAATTTGCTGTATTTACTGTGTTTCGGTTTCAAGGCTAAGTAATATAGCCCGTAGAGTAAAGATAACTCGCGAGATAGACTACTGGTGTTGCTAGCATATAGGTATAGACTGTGAACGCCATTATTATTATAAAAAACTGAGACATGATAATATAGGCAAGAGAAGTACATAATCAAATAAATACTGATATTAGATTATGGAAGAAATCTTCAAGTATGAAGTCCATAGGATATATAATTATTCTATTCAAGTAAGTGTAAAAATTAAATTTCGAATCCCTTACCCTCGCAATAATCTAGTTTATTTTTCTCGATAAAAGTTTGACAGGCCTCTTTATTTTCCCCAAAACTCTGACTACACTTAAACTTTAAATACATACCATCCACCTTTATATTCTACAAAAGGTTACGCAGACGTGTCCTCATTTTACATGTTATGTAATTGTGGTGAATCATGATATAGACATTGAGCATGTTGCACGAATCAGAATGCAGAAAGGCCAGCATTCAAGCTTATGAATACTAGACCAAGGAGCATTTCCCAAAACTTAGATGAAAGTATATAGATTATTGCCATAATATAACATAACGGGCACGATAGAATATTAATTGTTATTTAATCCGGCACCCTAGCGGAGGCAGGTAAACATTGTGAGGATCAAGAGGAAGGAAAACATCGAGAGAGAAACCTGACATAACTTAATTCCACGTTAACGATATAGTGTACAAGAAATTATTATGAAACTTGGCATTTATATTTCTTTTATTTTAATGATATAATAAGCAAGCAGACAGGTAGCTATCGCAGCCTTTAGACGCCAGCAACACTGGTAGTACCACCCGTAAGTGAATCTTAAGATCTCAGTTATCTGCATATGGGGGTAGAAAGATCCTAATCTGAGTGATTGTGTGACGGTGGCGATCCAGCAGCCAGATTCCTGCTGGTGTGTCCTTTTTGGACAAACACCTGCATGAGTAATGATCTGTACATCCTGGTCGTTAGTGGTCGAAAACTATTAAAGTATTATTTCTCTCCCCATTCTTCCTCTCTTCCGGTCCACGATTTATAATTTTTATATTTAATTTAACACGTTTTAACATTGTGGAGTTCAATAAACGAATTGAGTATTGAGTATTTGCCCATTGATACGATACAAAGAACTCTCTTAAGCTCAACAATTTATCTACCCTTCAAACCGGAACACGTTAACATTAGCACATGAAAACAAACCCATACATACCGTCACGCCTGTATTCCCCGAAGGGTTAGGCAGAGGTGTATTAATATTTACCCACAGTTCACCGTTATTTATTTAAGTCCCATTAAATGTGGGTCTAGCCTATTATCATTAATCAGGCACAAATCCAAACACCGAGCTGCTATTGAGAATTTCATAGAAAATAATTTTCAATAACACCACTCGACCTGGTAATGGCACTTGTGGCGCTTCGGACTATTAGAATAATGAGGTAAAACAAACCCGTATTAAATTTAAAGCAAAAAACACACTTGTCTAACCAAACGCAGCAGGCTTTCATATAAATCTTTCTACAGGAGTGTTCATAACAACGCGTAGGCGACACACAGATGTGCGCATCAGTTAATTGGGTCACAGTGCTGCGTGTGACGCGCAAATACACCGCCTTTAGACTCCACGCGTACGCTGCAGCACGTCGCGCGTTCGTTTAGTGTGGATATGCCCTTAAAATTTATCTTTTATTATACAACGTGTCCTAGTCACTCAACAGTGAAGGCCTAGTGAACACCCACATCAAATGCAAGGAACTCACTTCTTTTCTCAATCATGTGCGTATTTTTATTAATTGTCAGTCGCATAAACAGTAAAGGTAAACGTTGTGAGGAAACCTGGATGCTTGAGAGATTTTCCTTCCCCCCTTTACCCACTTTGATTTGCCCCTTTCAGAGAAAAGATTACTGATGATATCACTCTTCTACTATTGATGATAACGGAGTTTAATGACTGTAAAACGCTAGCGGCATATTTAATTATAAAAAAAATGATATTGATTCCACACATTTTTGCTCGTAACTGTACATAATATGTACAGTTACGAGCAAAAATATGAATACACGTACCAAAATTTGGAAGCGATTTTTTCGTGAAATTACGATTGTAAACTTTGGAATCAATATCATTAAAGCATTGGTTCGGAAATACTATATTCATAATACCATATTTCAATAAATACTTTAAGAGAAAATCGCTTTAGATTTTTGCCAAGTGTATACATATCTGTGCTCGTGGCTGTATAAGTGTACATATCCCGAAATATACTTGCCTCATTGGTCCAGTCATCGCGAAGGTTCCTGAGAATGGGTTTAAGAGTTTGATTTCAAAATCTATTATTTGACCATTTTATAAAATTCTCAGTTTGAATCTGTGTCCAGTTAATGGCATAGGCTCATCCTTTATAACATGAGACCTAAAAACATATAAGCACATTGTGAACATATGACGCCCATTTGTAACTCTTCTGGAAGGCGTAAGTTACAAAAAAGCCAGAGTTATACTTTAATAAAGTTGTCATAGGAACTATTTATTTAGAACTCTTCGGGACTTCAATCTTATCCATAGTAAGCTGTCGTATTCCAAACGTGCGTCCGCGTCGCAGCTAGCCGTGGCGGCGATTAAGGAAATCTACATGTCTATACTCCATGGTCGCTAAAATTTATAGCCTGTGTTTATTGAAGCAGTGTTTGTCTATGGTGATACTTAAACTATATAGATTGAGAAATTTTAGTGGCAAACTAAATGGGAGTACAGAACAGATTAAAAAAGATGGTCATAAAAGATCTTTAATGTATGGTGATGATGAAATCGATATTTCTGTAAACATAAGCTAGCCTTGTATTAACTCAGGATGCAAACTATCTGCTTGTCAAATTTTATCGAAATCTATTCAGCGATTTAGATATAATTATACATATAGATATGGTATAACTATATGTGTCCCGCGGTGTTACTCGCGTTGACATCGTATTTCCCCGCCCCGTGAGAAATTGCCAAAATTATTTCTTAGCGACTACTTAAATACACCTATATCATATACCTATTTCAGCTTTCTAGACCGTAGCTTTGAATGTTTTTGATAGATCAGCAAGTCAATAAGGATAAACAAGTTTAGATTCTAGAGATGTATTAAACTTTAATCTTCTTGCATTTAAGACATGCTAAAATTTTAATAATCTTAAACTGTCGTAACATCGGTATTGTCAAACGTTTTTGGTGTGCAGTAAACAATATTCTATGACCAATTATTGTCAATCTAAAAACAACGATGCTATCTACAAAATAAAATCTAAATTCTCACATATTACTTTTATTTTCGCTACAATGCGTGCTGCCTTCAATAATTAGGGAGCGCGATTGATTAACGACCCTCGGTGGACAGTAAATCAATCTATAGTGTGGTGTCGAGTGATTTATAGTGCGTCATTATATTGATAGCGTAGGTTAATGAGAGCAGACTAATGAGCAGGATATGTGCGCTTAGACAAATTCTTAAGATTGTTTCCTTACTTCCCCTATTACTATCCTACTGTTGATGCGGATCACCCCTCAGAATAATAGGTATGAAACCGTACACACTAAAATAATAGGATTGCCTGAGAAGTATGTGTGGGGTAACCCTGAAAGATGGAGTGAGGCAGAACGTGATAAGGGAGCGGTGTAGTGTGAAAGAAGATGTAGTAACAAAGATATGTTAAGGTGGTTTGGGCACACCTATAGAGAGAATGGGTGAACAGAGATTGACAAAACGAGTATACTTGGCGACGTAGCGAGTACGATTGGAAGAGTTGGAAGGAGCCGATCTCGGTTCCCAAAAAGAGCAGCCTAAACCGACGATCTTACATATGGAGGTTAATGAAAGAAGGTGAAGCGAAAGTAGTGTACCAGAATTGTAGCAAGTGGAAATCTAGTCTTTACCTACCCCAATGGAAGACAAGCATAAAAATATGTTGGTTGGCCGAATACAGTTTTGCGCTGGCTTGACAACTTGGGAAAATCCACACACTCTTAAGATATGAATGCAGTCCTCTTAACACTAGTCAATTCTACCAAGTCCTTCACCATTTAAGCACAGATTAAATAATGTATGTTGTGTATGTATTTAGGGTTGATTATGAAAGAGATATTTAATTTAATTTTAGCAAAATAATGTATTTAATAAAACGGTCAGCAAATCATTAAAGTCTCGAGTTTAAATCTGTTGCACACACCGCTATTCCGCGCAACTGTATTCATTCGAATTAAACCCAATATCTCTGGAATATTAGTCGCGCTTACCTATAGTATACTGAGGCAGATATTATTGAGGAAGTTATTTATATTATAACTCACGTCTTTCACCCACAGGGGTTGGTAGAAACTAGACCGCCACTTGCTACGATCCTCACATACTTCTTTTGCTTCTTCCACATTCATACATCTTCTCATACATACGCGCCGGTTGCGATCACTATGCATATGACCTTTTTGAAGAACCTCGCCAATAAGATATGTTATTCTAGGGCGACCTCTTCCGACGCAGCAGCTGACATTGGCCTTATGAATTCTCTTCGTTAATCATTTAATAGATTTGATAGTATATTTCTAGTTTCTAATTCATATTTCCTTATACCTCATTCATTTTCGCTCCACAAATAAACACACATGAAATTCCACGTACCTACTAATTATATCCACCATCTACCTTATAATTACTCACTCGAATTCTCCCTTCAAATAAACTCGTGTACTAAGATTCTAATTACTTCGTTACACGAACCGAAAAACATATTTTATTACTAATATGATTTTAATTCGACGATATTTAGATCGGCAACTCAATTTAAATGACTTAATTATCAAGTATCACAATTTGGTTCTTAATAAGGCTATGTGTTTTGGTGGTAATACAGACGCTAAGTTGAAAAAAATTGGTAAATGATTAAATAATTGTTAGTTTAAGTAATTAAGAAAGGTCTGTCGCTAATTGGCGTCCGCTTGGATTGGCCAATCAGCGAAGTTGTTGTTGCCGAGGTCAGCCTATGAATGGATAGATTACGTGGCATTGACGCGGTAACTGGCGGAATTCTATGTGGTTTTTAAAGGTAGGAGTCTCATATATCTTTCTGATACAGCTGATATCTACGCATGGATACAGCCTATTTCCTTTAAATTTCCGATTAATTAAATTGGTTCATCAATGAAGCGTATAAATGTAATATTGTTCTTGGCTCTTCTGTGAGGCCGTGGCATCTCTTCAGTCGAACCGACCCATTCGTGCCGAAACATGCCTCACCCTCGGTAAAAGAAAGCATTTTGGAAGAGACCGATATGCTCAATAACATTATGTAAATTATATCCACCAAGAAAATTGGTTTCTTAAGTAGGATAAGAAGTAATGAAATAAACAGTTCAATGTTATATTTTTTCTAGTTAGAATAGTAATTTTGCTTAAGTCTATCCAAATATTTTTTGACGAAAACATTATCATGTGCTCCGCCCATAACATGTAACGTTTCGGCGTAACCACAACCTGGAAACATTGACACACAGATTGACAGACATCGCATTACCGAATTAGTGATAATTGTACACTATGTCTTAGTGGTGCGTGAAATATTGCACAGAGTAGAATTAAGATAGAGGGTTTCACCGAATTGGGGAAGCTAGAAAGAGTTAAGTATTTTATTATTTTCCTATGTATATTTATTCTACCCTTCTGATGGCTATCTTATGAGAGTATTTGGGATTTCGTTTGGTACTTTTCCTGCATCAAAATCTTCTATTTGGTGGACAGTCTGAATTTTTAATATATAGGTCAATAAAATATATTTTTAAAGTAGCTTGAACGAGTTTATGAGGTGCTGATGTATCCCCCGTGCATTGACCCCTCACACTCTGTGTCTTTCTACTCTGTGTTCGTGTACGTTGTGTTTGCTGTGTATGTACATAAACTGTGTTTTCCTGGCCACACCCTCCCAATTACCATTACGCTCGCGCCGCGTTGAAGAAACTTAAATTATTTTTGGGTATGTCGTGTATTTTTTGAATGCTATATAAAAGCTAAATAGAAGCTATAAAGTATAAAATACGAAAATATTTATCTCTATTTAATCTTAATTATATAATCTACCACTTGTTCCTACTTCGAAGTAAATAATATTTTTTTTAAATTAACATTACAATAATTTATTAGGGCAAACAAGCAGAGGGCGGGCGGTTGCCGGTGTTTTTATATCAACCTTTTAACTGGCTAATGCCCAGCATGAATTATTGTGTAGCCCATATGAATACATGAAGATTTCTAGGATGCCCTAAGTTATGAAGCTATTATTATGAAGGCTGCCTGAAGCTGCCTATATTTTTTTTAATGATGTTCAAAAAAAGATAACAAGCGTAACTTTGACTTTGTAGCTACGTATCGTAATAAAACGTGACAACCAAAGCATGCAGCAGCACAGAGTTTGAGGAACTTTCAACTCAACTTTTTTTCAATAAAACACTTGAGGATTGGAGAGGGTTAACCAATAGTGGAACATGAAGGAGTGCCTGTCACACGTGTTTGAAATTTTATCATATTTTTTCATCGCTACAGCCTATCTTTCTCTGTGCCATATTCCTAATGGTTCCTAGTGCGCGTTAGTTATCGTGAGGGGACATAGCATATATATTCACGCCGCCTAATAACAGATTCAGCAGCGGTCGATGGAATATAACTTTTTTACTTATTAAAATCACCAGGATGCCCCTCATAATGAAGAACCTGTTTTGAAATTGAATAGGCAAATTATTCAAAGGCTTCTTCAGGGATAATTCTAGGTTATAAAATGAAAATAAAATTGAGGTTATAGAAAAATGCGATTTTGAATCCTGTAGCCTTGCTGTTGTTAAGGCAAAGTAAGGTAGGGGTTAGACATACCCTGCTGTCTGTAGACGCAGGAGTAGGAGGAAATCCTGCTCCTGCGAAGGGAAGAGGGAAGAGGGGCAAAATGTATAAAACTTTCGCATTTCAGTGAGTTTTACAATGCCTGCCTCATTAGCCTAGTGGTCCAGAGCGTGGTCGACTAATATGCTAGAGGTCCTGGGTTCGATTCCCATGACGAGCGTGTTATTGGGTTTTTCTATGAAATTCCCAATGGCAGCTCGGAGTTTGGAAATTGTGCCCGTTTGATGGCAATAGGCTCGTCCCCTATTACATGGGACCTAAACTGTGAGTGTATATTAGTACGCTTCTGCCTAACTATGCGGGGAATACAGACGTGATGGTGTGTTTTATTATCTATACTCTATACTAATATATAAAGCTGAAGAGTTTGTTTGTTTGTTTGTTTACTTGAACGCGCTAATCTCAGGAACCACTGGTCCGATTTGAAAAATTCTTTCAGTGTTAGATAGCCCATTTATTGAGGAAGGCTATAGGCTATATATCATCACGCTACGCAGACGAAGTCGCGGGCAGAAGCTAGTGTTAATATAAAAAGATCTAAGATAACAAAGATGCTATAGTTATTTTGTATATATGTAGGAGGATAGCAAACATAATTATAAACATAACATAGATTCACGCCTGTAGTGCCCAAAGGGTAAGGGAAAGCTGTACCTAATTGTAAACCCACAATTATTAGACGATTTGCTGAATTAATTGAGAAACCATACTACTGGATAACTTATTATTTTTAAAATAGTATTCTGAACCAATAAACGAGTTAAAGAAACTCTTCAATAAAAACGCGATAAAAATCTTTCTACAACACCCTCCATTCCAGAACAGAACCTACACGTAAGCCCCAGCGCACACTAACAATTCATTACAACAAACCAATTTGCGCTAGTTGTAAAAATAGTTGAGCGCGAACACGTAACGCCCATTCACAATCCAATCCGCGCCACGCTCGCAGATTTTAATCGCATTAAACCGAGCTCTGATGTAATTCAATTAATCCATCGGGAAAGGCTAACTGGCGTGTGTACTATGCCTTACGTTATAGGTAATTTGTTTAATGTTAATGCTTCAACTGGTTTAGTATTAAAAATGCTTATAAATTTGAGAGGATCTTAGCAATAAATGTGGGAATCTATGTTTATTAGATGTGTATGCTTATGAGTTGAAATTATGATAAATAATCTATACCTAACTAGCTTCTGCCCGCGGCTTCGCCCCCGTGGAATAAAAAGTATCGGGAACGGGATAAAAAGTATCCTATGTCCGTTTCCTGGTTCTAAGCTACCTCTCCACCAATTTTCAGCCAAATCGGTTCAGCCGTTCTTGAGTTATAAATGGAGTAACTAACACGACTTTCTTTTATATATATAGATATATAAAGCTGAAGGGTTTGTTTGTTTGTTTGCTTGAACGCGCTAATATCAGGAACTACTGGTCTGATTTGAAAAAGTCTTTCAGTGTTAGATAGCCTATTTATTGAGGAAGGCCATATATCATCACGCTATGCGGACGAAGTCGCGGGAGAATCTAGTTACAATACAAAAACAGTCTATCACAACTTACTATATTCCCTATACTGGCTGTTCACGTACAGTTCGCTGGTATGTGTAGGTCATTTTTTTTCTTTAAAAAGCTTACTAGCTATGTGGGTCGCACATCACTAATATTCTTGTTAACCCCTCGTGCTAAGCTAAAATGCTTGTGTTACGAGTGGGTTCACGTCGGTAGTGTAATGGGTGGGTTTCGAACCGGCAACCACATGATCGCAAGTGACACCTTAGCCATTAGGCTACCGCCGCTTCACGTAAACCTTAGGTAGGTAACAGGGGGCGAGACTACTGAAATAATAATTATATTAACGGGGCCCTAATCCAAACTACGGGTTGGGTCTTGATCAACTTTTAGGTCTTGTCCTGGAATTACATGAATTCTTAGTTAGGTACCAGTTTTTCGGAACAAAAATCTCATCAATTTGGCATATGGTATGTCGTCAAGACCCTTCAGTTTCTTATGCTTCCATAAAACTGAAGTTTCTTGAATACAGCATGGTTTTAGGACTCTAAGTCTGTTATCCTTTTCGTTATTTCAAAATTATTGCAGTATTTATCTAAAAGGTAGTATTTTTTTTTTTGAGGAAATTAAAGACAGATTATAGTTTTATTGGTGGTTTCTCCGACATTCCACTAAACCTGTTGGGTCTACAAAAACTTTTATCAAACGTAATATGTTATTAACTAATTATTTAGCTTTCAAACTGACTATAGAATGGTTACCCTACTGCCAAGTCAATTTAATGGGGCCTATTGAAATGTCAGCGCATGATCATTTTGTAGATCAATGATTACGATGCGCTGGTGGAACTGATTGCTATTATTTGATAATAACTCAATAGAACGTAAGTACTAGTCTACCCGCCTATCTATAATGATAATATTTGATAATTAATTCAACATAACATAACATATAACATACCATCACGCCTGTATTCCGCGAAGGGTTAGGCAGAGGCGTAAGTACTAATGTCCACCCATAGTTCGCTGGTAAGTATGTTTAGGTCCCATGTAATAGGATTCAAGCCTATTGCCATTAACCGGGCACACATTCCAAACTCCGAGCTGCTACTGGGAATTTCACAAAAAAACCCAATAACATTTTGCTCGACCTGGGAATCAGGTTACCGGAGGCCCAACCCTTTTAAGGCCGGCAACGCACTTGTGACTCTTCTGGTATTGCGTGAGTCCATGGGCGGCGGTAATCGCTTACCATCAGGCGATCCGTCTGCGTGCCACCTATCCCACAAAAAAAAAAAACAATACACTAAACAAACTTCACCTTTACAGCTCCATAATGTCCCATAAACAGTAGAAAGTGAAGTAAGAGTCAATTTATCTGGTCGTCACATCAGAGCGAGCTCATTGGTTTAATGAGAGCCATCGGGCCGGGCGGGCCGCGAACTCAGCGGATATAAACAAGATATCTCCTGTCAATGTATTTCGTGGCATTTAAAAGTAAATGGCACGTGCATAGTTTGTTTACATTATATTCAAATAGCAATTGAAACATTTAAGAAATTGAATTTAATAATGAAAACGATATTGTGATTTTGACTTTTTTTGTACCACTAAGGTGGAAAATAAGCACGCGGTCTGCCTGGGCCCCAAGTCTGCTATTTTGTCGTGTCAAAATCGTCACTCAATGGCTTCAGAATTGTTGATTTTTGACAGTTTTGTCTACGAAATCTGTCAGTTCGTATGTCATTTAGTGCCATTGAACGACCATTTTGATACAACTGAAATAGCAGACTTGGTCCCCTGATGATAAGCGGTTACCGTAGCCTATGGATGTTTACAACACCAGAGGTATCACGCGTTGCCGACCCTGAAAAATCTTTTCACACCCTTTTTGAAAGGGTGGGGTTAAACTTTAAGGACGAATAATATAATTATATGGGACCTAAACATACTGGCGAACTGTAGGTTTACAATAGTATAATATCTCTGTGTAACCTTTTGAGGAATACAGGCGTGACGATATGTTAATGTGATTATTCCTTACTGCCAAAAGACTTTTTGAGATAAAAGGTAACGAGTGGCTTATGTCCTTCTTCAAGGTTCAATTTCAATTAATTCCATATTAAGAAATTATTCAATATCTAGTTAGCGGTTTGAGAACTTTCAATCATAGCAGACATTTTGTTACTTTCGTTTTTATAATATTACTATGAAAATATGGATAACTAGCTTCTGCCCGCGACTTCGTCCGCGTAGCGTAATGATATATAGCCTATAGCCTTCCTCAATAAATGGGCTATCTAACACTGAAATAATTTTTCAAATTGGACCAGTAGTTCCTGAGATTAGCGCGTTCAAGCAAACAAACAAACAAACTCTTCAGCTTTATATATTAGTAATAGATAGATATGCATGGTAAAGTTATTCTGTTCAGGTTTTATATTAAAAAAAAACGTTACATTGCACTAGATTTCTCTCCTGTTTAGTGAGAGCGTTTTCAAACACAAATTCCTACTGACCTATAGAAACAGCCAAATCTCTTATCACAGGCTTCGATTCCTGAACGGTACAAATATTTGTATGGCCTGGTGTTTCTGTACGTAAGACGATATGGGTTTTTACTAAAAACACGTATCACATTCTAAATGTAAAAAAATATAGTTTATTTAGTTTTTCCAACAACATAGTCACTGTAGTAAAAGGGAAGTGAACTAAGAGCCAATTTATCTGGTCGTCACATCAGAGTGAGCTCATTGGCTTAATGAGAGTCACTCGCGGGCCACGAGCACAGCGGGAGCGAAATGTATAAGACAATTACAATAAGTTATTTACACCATTTAATCTATTTTATTTTAGTGAAGGAAATTAAACTGTAGGCAGGATTCGACCCTGCATATTCTGGTTCAATACACCAAACGCTGTGACAAACTAAGCCACGCTAGTCCCGCCCGCCAGGTCGAAATTTGCCTTCACATTCTGAATTTACGTCTTAAAGCGTCGGTAGCCTATGGCTAGGGCGTCGGACTTGCGATCATGTCGTAGCCGGTTCGAAACACATAAATTGCACTTCCGACAAAAACTCACTCGTAACACAAGCATCCCGCTTACGCAGCACGAGGGGTTAACAAGAATACTTGTAATGTGCGACCCACATCGCTAGTACATAAGCTTTTTTAAAAATAAAAAAAGCGATCAACAAAAATAACGAATAGGATTCTCGAGGATTTTTTCCTTCACTGAAATAACTTTATAATCTTAGCATATAAAATGCCAAAATATACATAAAGATCATTTAATCTGTGTCATTAAAATGAGGCCCGAAAGAATGATAATTATCGTCATCATCATTTCCCGATCTTGTGCGATCGGCATACGTTGCAATACTTGTATTTTTAAAGTTTTATAGCATTACACATTCAGGACAAACATATGTCATTACATATTATATAGATTACTTTATATTATTCTTATTTGTTGCTGATATTTTATTAGAAGATTTAACAATGTATTTTGCCTCAAGTTTTACTTAAAGGAAAGTCGAAATGATTAAGTTTGTACCTTAAAAAACTGTAACACTAATAGTTTGACAAACGGTCTAGAGTGGGTGAAGAAATCCTGGAAATACATCGCTGATAACACTGCGATGTTACCGCTAAAATGAGTGAGGGTGTAGTCCACCACGCCGGCCTTAATGTGAGTTAGCAGACTTCACACGTCAACGAGAGACGCGAAATATGCTGTTTCATGATGTTTTTTCCATCACCGTTTAAGCGAGTGTGCACGAAGTTAGAGGCGTTGGATTCGAACTAGAGATCCCTGACTTGCATGTTGCAAACGCTTCGTTTAGTGCAAAAAAATCTCTCTCCGTGTAGGTTTCGCAGTTTTAGTGGCCCCAACTTGACAATTAATACGTTTCCGATGATTTTCAAATTTAATTACGCGGGTACAGTCATCCTCGCAGTCGCAGCCGTTAAATACAACGTTTTGTTGTGTCCCAAAGTGAAATTATTGGTTCGATTGTACACCAGATATTGGGAGTAATATACTGTAAAATTATTTTTTGTTCCGTTTGCCTGTTAAATGAATTAATTAAACGTGGATACGGTTTTAATTTGGGTTAATAGCCGTATTGATTTTAATTTCATATTATTGTTTCTGGTATAATTAATTTTACTTTGGGCGTTAATTTGTTTTGACTTTGTCAGAGGATCTATAGATATAAGTACTCATAGCAAGACTATCATAGAAGCTAAGCAGAGAAGAGAAGTAGTTTTGTTGTCACAATATCTCGTCTCCAGACATTAATATGAGTATGATTATGACAAAATGAGTCTGAGATGATGCTAAAGTCCACCACGCTAGCCTAATGCGGGTTGGCAGACTTCACACGCTGTCGAGAAAATCTCGCCGTTTGAGCGCGTCATAAATAACTATTAATTCGCAAATGACTTCGTAACATCACAAGTGCGTGCCTTAGATTTGAACTGAAGACCTTTGACTTGGCAGTCACTATAAATCACTAGGCTTATCACTGCTCTTAAAAATATACATTTGCAAAGATTTGTTAGACAAAAACCAACCCAACAAAAATCCACTGGAGTTTATCGTCCCAAAATTCATTATAAATAGCTCGCTAGCGGCCAGGATGATCATAACTCATGGGGGATATAAAAATGCCTATCTATCCCCATCCCCATACATCCCAGATAAATGCCCGGCTGAAACTAGCCGCTGAAAATATCGAACGACTGTATAAGCTGAAAACTGCGATATTTCATAAAGCATACCCACTCTGTCTAGTTTAGAGTAACACTTTTAAAAAAAAATATGCGTTCAACGATTTTTCAGGGCGATTTCGGGGAAAGCCGTTTCCGCTTGTTTGGTGATTGAGATGGGTGGGCGGAAGTTAGTATTAAATCTGCAGTTTATTTAGCTTTGGAAACAGACTTTTTGAAGTTGAGTTGTTGCTAGGGTTAAATGTGCTGAATGGTTGATCAATAAAATACACAACTGTGGGTATATACATTAATCCATCTCTGCCTAACCCTCCGAGGAATATAGGCGTCATAGTATGTTATAGATACGATTTCCAAACACGATACGACTTAATTATTAGTATTTATAATATTAAAAACAACACGTTGCCCCACACTAGGATTTTCTCCTGTATCGTGGGTGCGTTTAAAAACACAAATTTTCACATACACAAACACCCAGACCCGGAACAACTACCTGTAGATCATACAAATGTTTGCTCCGTGTGTGGATCGAACCCACAACACGTGTCGCAGAAGCCGGTCGCTCAGCCGCTACGCCAAACGTGTCGTCAAATTGAATTATACGTCTACTACTACCTACCAACATTTTTTTATAAAAATACATATTTGAGTTAAATAAATTTAATAAGATGCATCTGAATGCAATCAATTAACTTGATATCAATCTAAAAGTGACTTCGGCAACTACTGAATAAATACAGCTGCTTCTATAGCCTGGTGGATAATAAGTGCAACTGATAAGCTCGGTCCAGGGTTCAATTTCTAGGTCAAGCAAAGTATTTGTCTTTGATGTGTAATAACAGCTCGAACCTTAGTTTTTTTGTGTCCGGTTAATGGCAATAGGCTCGCCCCCTATTACATGGGACCTAGAACATACCGGGGAACTGTAGGTGTACATTAAGTACGCCTCTGCCTAACCCTTCGAGGAATACAGGCGTGATGGTATGTTATGTTGTTTATGTTATGTTAATGGCAATAGGCTCGCCCCCTATTACATAGGACATACTTAATGGCAATTGAGAGTATACACCTCTGCCTATCACCTCAGGGAATATAAATCATCTTCCGAGCCTTGTCGTCGAACTATGTCGGGGCCAGCTTCCACAGATGCGGCTGAATATCAACATATTACACAAAGCTAAACACCACCAACCAAATTTCTGGGTCCTACCTACATTTGGAGGATAGACTGGTTGTCAGGCTTTTATGGGCTTCTGACTACCACTAACAATTGTCATAGATGTTCGTATGACAACTGGGACTCATGGCTTTACGTGCTCTTCAAGGCATACAGAGGTCACCATGTATTAAGATTTACACCCGTCCACACATTGACCACAGTGAGTACAGCCTAATCTTGTAGATCAGTAATTGATCGGATTAGTTAAATACCATCACGCCTGTATTCTCCGAAGGGTTAGACAGAGGCGTACTAAATGTACACCACAGTTCCCCGGTATGTTTAAGTCCCATGTAATAGGGGGCGAGCCTATTGCCATTAACCGGGCACAAATTCCTAACTCCGAGCTACTACTGGGAATTTCATAGAAAAACCCAATAACACTTGCTCGATCTGGGAATCGAACCCATGACCTCTAGCGTAGCAGTCGCGCTCAGGACCACTTGGCTAATGAAGCAGTTTTGCAGTTTTCAGAGATTAGTTAAATATACAGTATTATAACAATAGTAAGCCAATAATGTAAAGCACAAAACAGTTTTCAGAGTTTACTTATGTAGGTACAGATAGTTCAACTCAGTTGTGCGCGCGGCCCTATGTGTGCGTGGCCTTGTAAATATACAACTTTCATTCGTGTGGCAGTGACGTGGCAGTGGACGACGACTGCCGCGTCACTGCCACACGAATGAAAGTTGTATATTTACAAGGCCACGCACACATAGGGCCGCGCGCACAACTGAGTTGAACTATCTGTAACATCCGTTGCACTGTATACTACCGTTTCCGTACTGAAACAAATAAATATGCATTTAAAATACTTAGCTAAGGAAACGAATAGAGAAATAATTTGTATACTTTATTGTTACCTGAGAGCCAGGGAGGCGGATCCGGGACAAAAGCCACGCCACAAAGCGAGCATCTGATCTACATGATAATATACAATTTTGGGAAAAAACTTAAACTTTAAATGCTACATTATGTCTTGTTATTTTTACTATATTTATCACAGTAAACTGCCTCATTAGCGTAGTGGCCCTGTGTGTGACTGCTACGTAAGAGATCCTGGGTTTCATTTCCTGGTCGAGTAAAGTGTTATTGGGATTTTCTATGAAATTCTCAGTAGCAATTCAGAGTTTGGAGCTGTGATCTCGCCCCCTATTACAAGGGACCAAAATATTACGGCGAACTGTTGGTGTACAATATTACAATACAATAATACAAGCGTGACGGTATGTTTGTATTATTTGATTTCCATACAAGACCATTACCAAGCTGCTGAAAATTCTGTAACGCGCTCATGAATCGCGCTCGGCTTACCCGTGGTTAAAAATAGGCTTACTTTTTACTCGCCTGTGTCAAACGAAAGTGGTGTTTTAAACGGGCTGTGGAGATTTGAAATATATAGATTATATACTAGCTTCGGACCGTGGTTTTGTCGAATAATATCGGCACTTTATTTATCATTATATTAGATGAATTTTAATAAGATGATAAAATCACATCGCAAAAATGTTTTAAAAGGTGATCATCGCTACTAATTACCAATTAATTACTATTGCTTTAATAACAATCGACACGACTTGCAGCAATTTGCGAATAAAACCCTGAATTTTGACTCCAAATACTGCTTAAAAAATTCTCAACTCAATTAAGTAGCTAAACCCTAGAAAAAAATCATAAATACCCGAAAACAATCACAATAATAATAAAATTACCGTCTCAAACGCACTCCGAAGAAAACCTTCCTTAAGAATTTGTATAAAATTTTTAGGGAACGTATACACGCTCGACTTACGCGAACATTTCCGTTCGACTCGCCAATTTCGAAAGCACGTGAGATCAGACCGGAATGCCCGTACGTGAGTAGCCTTCCTAATACTACCAACCAGTATAACATGACCTGTCCACTTTGTATGTTATAGGTAAATTTTCAACTTACAGGGGTCGGAAAATTCTGGTTTGTGGTAAAGGAATGAGTTTAAAACCCACCTAGGTAGGTGTCGGGTAGGCGCTGAAATTGAGCGGAAACTGTGTCGCGTAAGATTAGTGAAGCTAGTGTTTTTTAAGGGCGTCAATCGTTTGTGTCATTAAAAACTTGACGATTGGTAGAATTCTTATTTTTAAGTCTTGATAACCTTACGCTTGACCGTCAGTTCACCTGAATAAGCGACACTGTGATCTTTGATGGAGCGCGCTTGCCTACAAGAAACCGATTAACTCCCATTTACAACCGATTAACTCCGATCAACCGATTTAAAGACACCCAGATTAAATCTATCTGGGAAGAAACTTTCAGCGATCTAGCTCCTGTAGTTTCGGCTGTGCGTTGATACGTCAGTCAAGTTCTTCTTTTATTTATATAGATTTTAAAGTTTTAATTAACTAATACAGATTTAATAGGAGTTCTGGAATAATACATGAACTCAATCAAATGTTTTATGTACCTACGCAAGAAGACAGTTTCCCGACACAAACACACATCATTCAGTAATTGGCCTCATGACCCCTCGGGTTATTAACCCTATCTCTATCTCCATTGATAGTGGTAAATACTGCTTAAAAAATTCTCAACTCAATTAAGTAGCTAAACCCTAGAAAAAAATTCATAAATACCCGAAAACAATCACAATAATAATAAAATTACCGTCACAAACGCACTCCAAATAAAACCTTCTTTAAGAATTTGTATAAAATTTTTAGGGAACGTATACACGCTCGACTTACGCGAACATTTCCGTTCGACTCGCCAATTTCAAAAGCACGTGAGATCAGACCGGAATGCCCGTACGTGAGTAGCCTTCCTAATACTACCAACCAGTATAACATGACCTGTCCACTTTGTATGTTATAGGTAAATTTTCAACTTACAGGGGTCGGAAAATTCTGGTTTGTGGTAAAGGAATGAGTTTAAAACCCACCTAGGTAGGTGTCGGGTAGGCGCTGAAATTGAGCGGAAACTGTGTCGCGTAAGATTAGTGAAGCTAGTGTTTTTTAAGGGCGTCAATCGTTTGTGTCATTAAAAACTTGACGATTGGTAGAATTCTTATTTTTAAGTCTTGATAACCTTACGCTTGACCGTCAGTTCACCTGAATAAGCGACACTGTGATCTTTGATGGAGCGCGCTTGCCTACAAGAAACCGATTAACTCCCATTTACAACCGATTAACTCCGATCAACCGATTTAAAGACACCCAGATTAAATCTATCTGGGAAGAAACTTTCAGCGATCTAGCTCCTGTAGTTTCGGCTGTGCGTTGATACGTCAGTCAAGTTCTTCTTTTATTTATATAGATTTTAAAGTTTTAATTAACTAATACAGATTTAATAGGAGTTCTGGAATAATACATGAACTCAATCAAATGTTTTATGTACCTACGCAAGAAGACAGTTTCCCGACACAAACACACATCATTCAGTAATTGGCCTCATGACCCCTCGGGTTATTAACCCTATCTCTATCTCCACTATCAAGCTCAATCGGTCCACAATTGTCTCGACTATCACCCAGTCCTCCCCCCAGTTTTCATTCCCCAATCACCCGAACACAGTTACTAACACCATAAACATAAATATATAGTTATCCTGGTTCAATAAAATAGGACTACTAAAATAAAATCGAGACGAACATTCAACTTAATTTATCAGTGCGATTACAATTAGGTGTGCTACACACTGAGATACACTTGAGCCACTAAACTGTGGCGCAATACATTATCAAATACCGATGTCAAATCTATACTATATAAAGCTGAAGAGTTTGTTTGTTTGCTTGCTTGAACGCGCTAATCTCAGGAACTACTGATCCGATTTGAAAAAGAAGCTAGTACTATATAATTATCATGTTGTAATATTGAACCAGAGTTTCACTACGGCTGATCAGTACTGTCAAATTGATCATTCGCATTAAGAACAGCCATATTACATTCCAAATAAACATTGGTAGGACCAGGATTTTGATTTGCAAAAAAGCGATATTTTTATTGTTAATACAGTAAAAAGTTTTTTACCCACAATTCGATGGCAACATAAACACAACACTTTACGTCTTCATGTAAAACACGCCTAAACAATCTGGCAAAATTAAGGGCAATTCTGTCAAACATCGACCGATCGACAAACAAGGTTATTATAAATAAATGTAACGATTGCTGAGCAGCAGCGGAACTGTGGTGGATGGCAAAAATATCCGTTACGTTCGCAAACATGAATGTGTCTTAACGAGCTCCTGTAAAAGAGGGAGTCATGTGGAATAGGACTGCTTTTAGCGTACGACACGACTACGATACTACTTTTGATGTAAACTATTCGTTTTAGGATAATTCTCCAGACCCACGAGTTCATAAATTTAGGTTATTAGAAGAAATATTATTTATTACATTTGTCAAAATCTTATCAATAATGGGTTGATGATTTATAAACCATTCTCCTATATTTTTTATGGGATAGGGGGCAAACGAGCAGTTGAATCACCTGATGGTAAGCGATTAACATGGACACCCGCAACACCAGAGGAGTCACAAGTGCGTTGCCCGCCTTTTAAAAGGGTTTGGGCCTCTGGAATCACACTCACTCGGCGAAACACAATGTAAGCGTTGTTTTACGTGTCGTTCTAGTTCTTATTATTTTATCTGTAAGCCATATTCTAATGACCAGAACGACAAGTTTGATATAATTTATATTTTATACTTTTTTCTGTCATCGAAATTTTAATGGACAACGCGTAGACTATATCAAACTTGTCGTTCTGGTCTACCGTTAGCTTATAACTAAATATTTTCTATGATTATCCTCGGAACTTCTTTGCTTAGACATTTATATACTTATATCTCTTATTTTATCTGTTTATTTCCCAACCAAAACAAAATAATATAAAAATAATGTCTAGATTTTAGAAGAAACTTTTTATCCAATTTTTTCGACTTAACTTCTAGTAAATCAGATTCAGAATCAGAGCCTCTAAAACTATTCTAAGTGTTACGATCAGATCAACAAATCGTGCGCTCTAAACTGTGTCGGGGTGTATTCAGGCCACCAATTACAGCCCGCGTCTCGATAATGTAAGACTAACGAACGATAACAAGTCGTGTTTACGCCGCGTGTATCGGGATAAATAATTTTATTTATAATATATTATTTCTCACTTCCATTTGAAGCGTTCGCTTTATGAACATAATATACCATCACGCCTGCATTCCCCGAAGGGTTAGGCAGAGGCGTACTATTGTACACCCACAGTTCGCCGGTATGTTTTAGTTCCCATGTAATAGGGGGCGAGCCTTTTGCCATTAAACGGGCACAAATTCCTAACTCTGCTACTGGGAATTTCATAGAAAAACCCAATAACACTGCTCGACCTGGGAATCGGACCCAGGACCTCTAGCGTAGCAAGCGCGCTCTGCACCACTTGGCTAATGAGGCAGTTGCTTTATTATTTTTGCTTTATTGGAGATTTTTGTTTTTATTTTATTTTAATTGAATTTGAGTTAGAATAGTTGCCTTTAATCTTGCTGCGGTCTTAATCCCACCTGCTTTACTAGTGGTAGCAAACCCGGCTGAGGATCGTGAGGTCCTAGGTTCTACAGCCAGGTTGACCAAAACATTATGATTATTATACAATTTATACAGTGTTTTAATCGAAGCAGTAGTTCTGATAATTCGAATTTGTATTATTGAGAAAAACTACACAAATCATCATTGTTAATCAAATTAGATAAACAAAAAATATTGTTATTTGATTAATACGTTTAGAAATATTAGAACAAGAGACGCCATGTTTTCCAATAAAATGCAATGACCAAGAAATCGAATAAAACAGTAATGAAACTTGTCCTTCATTATACGCCATACATAAAAAATATGCATACCGTTGATCATTTTACCTATCCTCGTAGAAAGCTGTAACTACGCACATCTTAATATTCAAACGTCTTCATAAAATCTGCTTATATAAAAGAAGAAACTGGCAGACTAACAGACAAAGCATTACTCTTGTTGAGAATTTCTAATCAAGAGATTAGTTAACTAGTTTTTCTTTAAAATATGTAGTAATAAAGGTGTTAAACTTGAAAAAAAAACATAAAATGTTTTGTTTTTGTTGTTTTTACTGCAATCATTATCAATACTTGTGATGGACTCATCAAATTTTTTCACTTAAATAAAAATAATTATTCAATAATGGGGGAGACACCAAGCATACGGGTTATGTATTTATACTTAATCCAACAAGTCCCATATTATAGACATCATGCAGAATCTTTTGTTTAAGTCTTCGGGCGGGCGATGCTGAAAGCTTTTGTCCCGTCGGAGAGCCATGCTTCGGCACGAATTTGTGGGCTCGACCGTAGTGGTACCATGGCTTCACAGAAAACTGGTGTAATACCACTCTTACGTGGTGTTTCACTGAGTGAGTGGGGATACCGGAGGCCAAAACCATTTTAAAAGCAATGCACTTGTGACTCCTCTGGTGTTCTGGTTGTCCATGGGCGGCGGTAATCGCTTACCATCAGGCCTAATAAACCCTATAAGTTTAGGATTTGTCTGGTATGTTTCTTATATTATGTTGTAAGCCGGTAATCCGGTACGAAAAGAGTACTGGAATCTCACGGGATTGTAAAAATGAATAACGCGAGTAACACCGCGGGATAAAACTAGTATGCTATATTTAACTACCCAAAACTACCTCTCGCACAAAGCCGCAGCCGAAAGCCAGAGGGTTATAAGCCCTCAGCACAATGTACAGACGGGATCATAAATATCTGCTTACACACATCGATCGGGCAGACTTGCATGGTATATTTATTTATACGAGCTCGATTCACCGGCTCTCTTGCCCCAATAGGGGTAATTTACTTACCCATGTAAATAAATACGGTGGTAAAAATCACGGCGAGTACATTTACAGAATATTTTTCATAACATCTCGACAATATTAGTGACGGGAATATACATTGCCGAATTTTGTTGTAATTATTTTCGAAGACAGCGTAGATAACGCGCAATGTATAATGAGTGAAAGATTCTAACATCTGACGTAATACGGAGGTTTAAAAGATACATTTCCTTAGACGGATGCGTGTGTTATATTAGGATCGATCCCGTAAATAAAAATATTTTTTGTTTATTTCATATTTCTGCTTCAGTAGCCTTAGAGGAAGAAGTGGGTGTGTTTTGCTATAAAAGCATGTATGAACCAATATAAAGTACTTACGTGTTGTTGTAAGATGAAAAAATGTTTTCCTTCAGTAAATATATGAAAAAAGCATATTTTGTGTATATCTTTAATAATATCGTCAGTTGGCCACGATTTCACTTGCAACCCTTAAATTTTTCAGATAAAATGAGCATATGTCCTACCCCAAGTTGCAATCCATCTCCTTACCAAATTTAATCAAAATATGTTCAGAGGTTTAGGCGTGAAAACATAACAAACAAACAGACAGACAAAGTTACTTTCGTATTTTTAACAATAAGCTTGGATAAACCCTTGTTCTTTTGGGCAGTACATATCATGCATAAGACAGACATATGCAATAAGACACGTAACAACAACTGCAGTAGAATTACATTATTTTTTTCTATAACAATAATTTTTATACTGCCTCAATAGCCAAGTGGTCCTGACCGCGACTGCTACGCTAGAGGTCCTGGGTTCGATTCCCAGGTCGAGCAAAGTGTTATTGGGTTTATCTATGAAAATTCCAGTAGCAGCTCGGAGTTAGGAATTTGTGCCCGGTTAATGGCCATATGGTCGCCCCCTATTACATGGGACCTAAACATACCGGCGAACTGTGGGTGTACATTAGTACGCCTCTGCCTAACCCTTCGGGGAATACAGGCGTGATGGTATGTAACAATAATTTTATCATGGCTGCTACGGCTACATCGTAGCGCTACGCCGCGTAGCCGCGTAGCAGTACTACGCAAACTACGCGCGAAGTCAGTTACGTGTAGATAATGTTGTTTTTACTAAACGAATAATGGGAAGTGTTACGGTTAATGGTTAGTGCTCCTTATTTTTAATTTTTTGTCTCTATATATTTACCTACTTTTTACATAGTTTACCTTTATTACATAGTTATTCTCATTTTGTTTCGGGAGGAATTAATTGCTTATCTTTCTTTCTGGTAGCATTTTCTATGAAATTCTCAGTACCCAGTTAAGAGCAATAGGTAACAAATTCATTCCATATTACACGGGAACTCATAATACCGGCGAACTGTGAGTGTGAATTAGTACACCTCTGCCTAACCCTTCGAGGAATATACCTAAGCGTGGTATGTTATGTACATTTATAGTTGCACCGTCGCTAGCGTATCAAGCTATCACATACTATAAATTTTCCCGGATAATGTCTATTCTTCGAAGATTAAATTGAAAATTGGTCGCTTTAAATTGCCCAGAGGTGGCCCATACTTCATATAGAAATGTACTGAACGTATCTCAGACATACCATCTCTTAAAAACGCAGATAAAACCTCCCATCCACGCGGATGCTCACAATAAAACCCGGGTGATTTGCCCGGGATACCGTATTACCCGGGTGAATGTGCCGGATAGCCTCATTACGCATAATTACCGGACTGCTGACGTCATACCCATTGACCGTGCGACCCTGTGACCTCTTGATTGGATTAAATAAAAAGCTTGAAGGAGTTTAAAAAAATTGAGGGAATAGTTTGCAATTATCAGTAAGTTTCTGTAACTATTACAACTTAGTATTTTAGAATTAGTTATTCAACTTCTTCATTAGAAAATAAATATTCAGTACCTACAATAATACACATAGTACCTAAAATTACATCACTCTCACTCTACGGTGTACATTTGATATGCAATTGATAATTATATTGCCACTAGCTTCTGCCCGCGACTTCTTCCGCGTAGCGTGATGATATAATATCCTATAGCCTTCCTCAATAAATGGGCTATCTAACACTGAAAGAATTTTTCAAATCGGACCAGTAGTTCCTGAGATTAGCGCGTTCAAGCAAACAAACCAACAAACTCTTCAGCTTTATATATTAGTATAGATTAGTATAGAATAACCGGGCACAAATCCAAATTGCATGCTGTTACCTAAAATTTCGTAAAATCGTAGAAAATCAAATAACACTACTCTACCTGGAAATCGAACCTAGAACCTCTAGCGTACCAGTCGCGGCCACTACCGCTAGACTAATGTGACAGATACAAGTATTAAGACTATTACGTAGGCTTATTTCTTATTTTTTAATCTTGACTTCACAAAAACAATTTAACATTGAAGTACAATGTTCTAATTTCACATATTTTTTTACAATCTATACTAATATTATAAAGAGGAAAGGATGTATGTATGTTTGTAACGAACAAACTCAAAAACTCCTGGGCCGATTTCAAAAATTCTTTCACCATTTGAATGCTACATTATTCCAGATTAACATAGGCTATAGAATATTTTATATTAATTAGTAAAACGTTATGAGTTTAGTTGCATGGTTTATATACTGTTAATGCCCAGGCCAACCATCAATACCTTAAACTGGGAAAAAACTCCCAAATACAAATAGTAAAAAAGCTATTTGAGGGTGGTGGTATAACGTGGTATCCCCCAATAACTTGATTACGACAGTCTCCCGGTTGACAGGCACGTGCTGTCTCCGGGGGACTTCATCCCTACCGATTGGCGCAGAGGCGGTCTCCTTGCTATCCCCGGCGGCTTACACCTGTAACCTGTCGATACTGGTTATCAATATAGTTTAAAAAGATACGTGTTGAAGGTAGATGGAGAATTTGTAGAAGGTTTCATAATAATTGCGCTTATCAATCGCTGTTTCTGCCGAGGTTCTTACTTATTTAGGGTAGTCGGTGATGATTGCTCATTAGTACTTTTATTACTATTGTCTGTGTATAGCCATCTAAGTAATCAATGTAAACTAATGCCGCTAGTTTTTTGTTTGCCGCCACTAGATGGCGTTGTGCATTTTTGCCCCAATTCTAAATTCAGCTGTCCTAAGTGCGACTACTATACTCGAAGCCCTTTTTTTAGTAGGGAAAATCCTCATGGATTATCCGACACGTGGGGGGGGGGCGGGGTGAGTCGACTAAAAACGTACTTGCCTACTCTTGCCCTATAACCCATGTCATGGGTATCATGGGATCTGTGACATGAGCTACGACCGATGCTGGAAGCCCGGGGTTATAACTATAATATTTTTAGCTATTGCATAGCTTTTATCGCCGGCTTTGAGCGCGGCGACCGAATCAAGAAATTCCGTAGCGAAAATAAAACCTAACACTCGTTTCAGTTCGGCAGACTTCGGCACGGTGTTTGTTTGCGTGCGACTAGACGTATGCGTGTAGACTGTACGAAACTTGCTTGTTTGACTACGCACGAGGACAACGTCTGTCAGGTCAGCTAGTAATTGCATAAGTTGATAAAAAATGCTATGCAATAGCGTAAAGCATTTTTGTGGCAGCGGCAGTCCCCGAGTGTCACACGTTTTTGTTTATTTGTAATTTGTAATTTGTAATTTGTAATTTGTAATTTGTAATTTGTAATTTGTAATTTGTAATTTGTAATTTGTAATATGTAATTTGTAATTTGTAATTTGTAATTTGTAATTTGTAATTTGTAATTTGTAATTTGTAATTTGTAATTTGTTATTTGTTATTTGTTATTTGTAATTTGTTATTTGTAATTTGTTATTTGTAATTTGTAATTTGTAATTTGTAATTTGTAATTTGTAATTTGTAATTTGTAATTTGTAATTTGTAATTTGTAATTTGTAATTTGTAATTTGTAATTTGTAATTTGTAATTTGTAATTTGTAATTTGTAATTTGTAATTTGTAATTTGTAATTTGTAATTTGTAATTTGTAATTTGTAATTTGTAATTTGTAATTTGTAATTTGTAATTTGTAATTTGTAATTTGTAATTTGTAATTTGTAATTTGTAATTTGTAATTTGTAATTTGTAATTTGTAATTTGTAATTTGTAATTTGTAATTTGTAATTTGTAATTTGTAATTTGTAATTTGTAATTTGTAATTTGTAATTTGTAATTTGTAATTTGTAATTTGTAATTTGTAATTTGTAATTTGTAATTTGTAATTTGTAATTTGTAATTTGTAATTTGTAATTTGTTATTTGTTATTTGTAATTTGTAATTTGTAATTTGTTATTTGTTATTTGTAATTTGTAATTTGTAATTTGTAATTTGTAATTTGTTATTTGTAATTTGTAATTTGTAATTTGTAATTTGTTATTTGTTATTTGTTATTTGTTATTTGTTATTTGTTATTTGTTATTTGTTATTTGTTATTTGTTATTTGTTATTTGTTATTTGTAATTTGTTATTTGTAATTTGTAATTTGTAATTTGTAATTTGTAATTTGTAATTTGTAATTTGTAATTTGTTATTTGTTATTTGTTATTTGTTATTTGTTATTTGTTATTTGTTATTTGTTATTTGTTATTTGTTATTTGTTATTTGTTATTTGTTATTTGTTATTTGTTATTTGTTATTTGTTATTTGTTATTTGTTATTTGTTATTTGTTATTTGTTATTTGTTATTTGTTATTTGTTATTTGTTATTTGTTATTTGTTATTTGTTATTTGTTATTTGTTATTTGTTATTTGTTATTTGTTATTTGTTATTTGTTATTTGTTATTTGTTATTTGTTATTTGTTATTTGTTATTTGTTATTTGTTATTTGTTATTTGTTATTTGTTATTTGTTATTTGTTATTTGTTATTTGTTATTTGTTATTTGTTATTTGTTATTTGTTATTTGTTATTTGTTATTTGTTATTTGTTATTTGTTATTTGTTATTTGTTATTTGTTATTTGTTATTTGTTATTTGTTATTTGTTATTTGTTATTTGTTATTTGTTATTTGTTATTTGTTATTTGTTATTTGTTATTTGTTATTTGTTATTTGTTATTTGTTATTTGTTATTTGTTATTTGTTATTTGTTATTTGTTATTTGTTATTTGTTATTTGTTATTTGTTATTTGTTATTTGTTATTTGTTATTTGTTATTTGTTATTTGTTATTTGTTATTTGTTATTTGTTATTTGTTATTTGTTATTTATTATTTATTATTTATTATTTATTATTTATTATTTATTATTTATTATTTATTATTTATTATTTATTATTTATTATTTATTATTTATTATTTATTATTTATTATTTATTATTTATTATTTATTATTTATTATTTATTATTTATTATTTATTATTTATTATTTATTATTTATTATTTATTATTTATTATTTATTATTTATTATTTATTATTTATTATTTATTCTTCTTTCAGCCGTTATCGTCCCACTGCAGGGCAAAGGCCTCCCTACCCTTCTTCCACTCCTCACGGTTTAGAGCCTTCTGTGGCCAATCTTTACAATAGATGTCCAGCTCATCTCATTATTATTTATTATTATTTATTATAAATAATAATCGAAGCATTAAGAATAAAAACATTTAGCCATTAATAGGTCTCCGCGTTTAGACATTGAATACAATTACTAAGTTGTGGATATAAAATTAAAAACAGTACTAGGTAGTAAAAGTAACACAACTAATAATATTTGAAAAAGGAATCCTGACTAAGTTTGTCTCACCGATTGCAGACTTGATTCAAATATGTCGAAGTTAAATTGTTCTGGACAATCTACAGTCCCCGATATGATATTTTACATAAAAGTTATGTATATTTTTTATCTTTAATATATAACCATTTAAATTGCCATGCCTTAACAAGGAACTAAGTTTCAAGGACCTACCTAACTTCGACATGGCAGTTGGGACTCGCGGAGGCTTAGTAGTCATAGCATCTGGTGTATCTAAACAGAAGACGCAGGTTCGAATCCTGCCTGCGAGACGAATTTTTCCTTCACTAAAATAACTTCTTAGATTTTTTTAGCAAACATTAAAACTAAAGCTTGTCAATATTTTTCCTTAACCGGATCGCTAACCCGTATCCCATCCGTCTCACGTCCGGGCCCGATACGGAGCCGATACCAACACAATTTACCTACATCAAAGCTCGTTGACAGCCACCCCTTATGCGGATCACGCGCCGCGAAGAAGTTGTCGTTAAAAAACCTCGTTTCAAATGGTTTGTACGCAAGGATTCCGATACCAATCGCTCGAATCGGTATTTCTTCGATCGGTTATGATTCTTGTTGGAATAGTTTCAATTTTTTTTATTTTCTAACATTTTATATACAGGCTTAGTAGGTATGATATTTACCTGTAGGTACTCTGAGGCAACTGGATTGGTTGAGTTTAATACAGAGGTGAAGCCCTGGCTATACAAGACGAGTCTCTCAAGACTGTCCGACTAGACACTTCTACATATCATATAAAGTTTAAATGATTGTTTATTTTGTAATTTCAAACCAGCCAACTAATTACGAAGGCTGTAGCCGGAGGATGCAAAAAAATACAAAATTTATTAAAACTAATTTATTAAATGAAATTACAATAATTGATTTTTAAGCTAATGTCGACAGTTGATCGATGTTGTATCAAAAGTGACGCATTTCGAGGGGCCGCGATGTCCGGTGTTTAGTTCTGCTGCATCGGCGCCTCGTGTCCGTGGATGTCGTCATGCGCAGTAAATGAGGTAAACGCTTGTCAGCGTTCTTGGTGCTATGCGAATGTGTAACACCTCCCCCCGAAGATCAGCAATTATTTCGAAATCATGTGTGGGAGAGATGATGAAATATTGCTGTGATGAATTCTTATCTTGCTGGGGCTGGTTTTGTTTGACTCTTGAATTTCAGCATAGTCTCCTGAAGATTTTACATCATCCATTTGCTTTGATTGATTTTTATGAAGTCGTTTCGCTGTCTGTCGTCGGTACAATAATGCGGTAGTGAGTGCACATGCACCGAATAGTATTAAGTAGATGGGAATTGTCGTATGGTAGAGACTTATATCAGTGGCTTCATTTAGTTTAACTGGAGTCTGTAGGGTTATCTTCGTATTGATAGAGTGCAGATTTTCCAAATCCACAGAATTCAGTATGATTGGTGCTTCGCTTGATGTTTCCGGTTCTTCAAATATAATTGGTTGCACAATCTCTAGCGCAAATCCTTTAATGTGGTTATTGGAATTTGCTATAGTAAATTCGGGCGTCTTGATGTGACAATTATACGGTATTATAGCCAAATAGCTTCCTTTCAGGGTTTTATAAGTTTCTTGTCTGCATGATATCTTCACTTTGGTTGGGTATAGAAAACTCATGGTGTAATGTTTTTCGTCGAGTTGTTCTACAGCTTCTTTCTTCAAGATGATTGAAGACAGCTTACAAGATGGGTGAAGCTCTTGTTTGGTGATCAAATGCTGGATACAGTCTGGTTCATCTTGAGTATTATACTTTGCTTTTGCTTTACAGAGGTACATAGAGTTTACCTTCGGGCATTCAGCCTCCATGTACATAGAATCTTTTCCAGAAATCGCAATGAAAGGTAGGATGGGTAAGAGGATTTTATTATATTTGTTAGGGACAACGGATAGCTTATAAAGATTATAAATTGAGGGGAAGGCAATCGGCACTTTAAAGACTATAACTACCTGATTATCTATATAGAAGTATCCTAGCTTAATAACATCATAATAGTCTCTTAATTCTAAATCAAGGATTTCGTTATTTGAATAAAGCATCCTTAAGTTACCTAATATGTTCCTAATCTCACTTAAACTAATTACTGTATGTGGTGTGCTCGATGCACGTATAAAAGCTAAGGTATATTCTAGTCTATGAAATTCTTCTAATAAGTTATCTATATTATCACTTAGGATAATTAGGTATTGGCTCATATGGGCAATATGAGTGAAGTCTGCATATTTGCTATTAATTATCTGATTTAGGATATTACTCATTCGTTCTTGATTTGTAGTTAAATTAGTTAATAAGGTTGCACTATACGAGGACCAGGTTTTAGATATACTAACATGCTGATTAATTTGGGACTCTAATTTGTGTTCATTTTCTTGAAGGATTTTTATAGCATTGTTATATTTAACTGCGTCAGTTTGGTCTAAATTACCAGAAATACTCTTTATAACGGAACCGAGTCCATCTATAAGTCCTCTTTTATAACGCTTATGTTCAAATGATTTTAATTGTATAGATATTTTGTCTAATTTAGAAGAAAGATAATTTAAATGTGGCTCAAATAAAAAGGAAGTCTTATTATTTAATTTAGGTCTAACTTCGGATAATTTAGAGTTAATTATATCAACTTGAGTTTGTATATTATTGAGATTAACGTAACTAAGAAAAGAATGATAGTGGGAAACAACTCGCGTTGTTCCTAGATTAAAAGGTAGTAAACCAGGGCCGTTATCTAAGGGATCAATCATTACTTCTTGTCCTTGAGTCATCTGGAGCAGTAACAAGAGTAGCATCCTGTAACAATATAGAATCTTTAGGGCTCCTCTTAATACGGGATTTTGCAACGGGACCACGTTTCTTTCTAGTGTAGATATGGATAGGAAGATCGGCTAAGACGGTGTCCTGAGTGAAACGCGGGGCTAACTTTTGCCTACTTGCTAAGGGGTTTCGAATAAATACTTGCTGGTTAGGGCTATATTCTTTTTCATTTTCACGATCCTTATTCCTATTTTCAGTTAGTTCCGTCCTATGATGAAGAGCAGTTTCGTTAATTATATCATAAACCTGAGTTAATCGTTTTTTGTGTTCTTGCAAATATTGTTGCAGTAGGTGCTCAGATAAATTAACATCTAGGGTGTCTCGGGGATCAAAATGTCCTGTGATTAAGTCTATAGGCCTACATTTAGTGAAGCTATGTATGGAGCTATTATAACCTAAAACTGCATATGGCATAAGATTTATGGCGGGCTCATTACGCTTTTCTAATTTCAGGATTCTAAGATGTTCGAGAATAGTCGAATGGAAACGCTCTACTATACCATTATCATTAGGAGCATGCGCAAGTATCTTATGATGCTGTATTTTATGTAGACGAATATATTCTGAAAATAGTGCATTAGTAAATTCGGGTCCCTGATCCGTAACAACTGTATAAGGAACGCCATAATGGGTGCAAAACGTTAAAAGAGCTTGAACGACGCTTAAGGCTGTGCCATCTCTGAGATGATATGCTTGTGCATATTTCGAGAAAGCATCAACGAAAGTTAGAAATTTCTCATTCTGAGCTGTGAAAAGATCGAGATGTACAACTTCAAAGGGCTTGCTAGGAGGGGGAACTATAGAGAATTTTTGCCTAATAGGGTTTCGATCATATTTTGCTTGTCCACAGATACTACATTCATTGATATATTTTGATATACTTTCTTTAATTTTAGGCCAATAATAACGATGTGATAAAGCAAGGAAACATTCAGTAATACCACGATGATTTGTTTTTCCTTCGTGGTAGTCACGGATGATTTCTTGTTGTCTTAGGTAATCTTTAACATTCTCGACTTCTTTTTTAGTAAGTACCATGTTCAAGGCAGCGCTCTTAAATTTATCCTGTATAATGGGAATTATATCGTACATAGCTAAAGGTGGATGAATAATAATACCTGTTTTTACTTTAGGGTTCACATATTCCTTGATAGCATTGATAACATCGTCTTCGAGATTGGATTTAGATAATTGTATAGTAGTTTTAGTATGGGTTTCAAAGGGCTTTGAGACAGTTGGGCGTTTTTTTATATCTCCTACGATTACAAAGGATATTTGACGGTGGAATTTATTAAGGGGTTCATCAGATATGGGTATTTCTAGTATGGGATTTTCAGCACTGGTATGAGCTGTTACTGTAGTGGATCCGGTCATTGAAGGAGGTTTTTCAGATGTGTTAACTGCGATAGAATTTGCGTCTTCGTTATTGATTTCAATACGGGATAGAGCATCTGCGTTAGTGTTCAGCTTACCCTGCTTATAGACAGTAGTGAAATTATACTCACTTAATTTTAATGTCCAGCGAGTCAGACGTGAATTGGGTTCCTTTAAGTTCATAACCCATTGTAAAGGCTTGTGGTCCGTGACAATTTTAAATTTTCTACCGAATAAATAAGGGCGGAAGTATTTTGTTGCCCACACAATTGCTAGCAGTTCTTTTTCAATTGTGCTGTAATTAATTTCACTAGTGTTTAATGTGCGGGATGCGTACGCTATGGGCTTATCGCTGCCTATCTGTCCTTGGGAGAGAACGGCACCAATGGCAAGATTGGAGGCGTCAGTTGTTAGTATGAAGTCCTTACTAAAATCTGGATATTGCAATATCGGGTCATTGGTTAAAAGGGTTTTGCACTTCTCAAAACAACTAGTATAATTTGGATCATTTAAGATAATCTTTGAACCTTTTTTGAGACATTGTGTCATTGGCTTTGTTATGCGAGCAAAGTCCGGAATGAATTTTCTATAATAGCCTAATAAACCGAGAAAACGTTTAATTTCAGTTGCCGTTTTAGGCAGTGGGAATTTTTGGATGGCTATGATTTTATCTGGGTTAGGTTTTATCCCGTCTTTACTAATAATATGTCCTAGATATGCCGTTTCTAACTTTAAAAATTCGGACTTGTCCATTTGAATCTTGAAATTGGATTCTCTGAGTCTCTGAAATACTTTTTCTAAATTTACCATGTGTTCTTGAAGGGAAACCGAGAACACTATGATGTCATCAAGATAAACTAGACATATATTATTCTGTAGGTCTCTTAAGACATTATCCATTACCCGTTGAAAGGTGGAAGGGGAATTCTTTAAACCCATTGGCATACGGAGAAATTCAAAGTGTCCATGTTCGACTGTAAATGCAGTTTTGTGAATGTCATCCGGGTTCATTTCGACCTGATGAAAGCCACTGGCGAGGTCCAGGGTAGTAAAATAATGACAGTTACCTAATTTGTCAAGGACATCAGAAATATTGGGTATTGGATAACGATCATCTATAGTTTTCTCATTTAATTTTCGGAAGTCTATTACCATGCGCCATTTAGTTTTACCGCTGGCGTCGGCTTTTTTGGGAACTACCCAGATGGGGGAACTCCATGCAGATTGCGAGGGACGTATGATATTCTGTGATAACATCTTAGAGATTTGATCTTGAATTTCCTGTTTATGTATGAACGGATATCTGTAACTTTTTGTATAAATCGGCACGTCATCTGTTGTCCGAATAGAATGTTTAATTTTATTGGTAAAAGATAAAGGTTCGCCATCAATATAAAATACATCGGCGTACTGGGCACAAAGTGTTTCTAAGTTAACCTTCTCTTCAGGATTTAAATGATCTGTACGCAAGCGAGACAAAACTTCTTTTACGCGATCGGACTGTTGTTCGGTGCGCATGCACTGAATATTAAACAACTCTGCACTAATCGGACGATCCATAGAAAATACTAAGTCATGACGTGTTGAATTTATTACCTCTACTATGCCTCTATTATGTCTTACAGTTGTAATGCAATCACCTATCAGACAATTTGAAATACACTGCTCTGGGATTAATACATCACCGTCTTTAGAGTTTATAGGGACTTTAACTAATTTAGATGAATTGGCCGGTATTATGTCTTCATACAAATTACTATTACGCGAATCGTACATTAATAGTGGATTACTAGAATTACGAGTTACTAACAATCTATTTTTCAAATCAATATTAGATTCTAATTTTTCTAATAAATCGTAGCCAATCAACCCATCGAAAAATTCGTGAAACGCATAGATAAAAAGAGTGATGTTACCTGGTTCATTAAATTCCTGAAAACACGGTAAAGTAATAGAATAATCACTTCTGGAAGTAGCATGAATATTCGTGACTTCGAAAGGATCATAGTTACATGGAATATGGGATAAATACTTTTGGACTACTCCAGGACTAAGAAAATACATATTTGCGCCTGTGTCAATTAACAATTTAAGTGGGGGGTTCGAAATTTTAATATACGGTAATTGCCTCTGAGTTTGTAAGTTAATTTCTATTTTAACTTGTCTGATTTCGGGGCCTTCTGAAAATCCTCATTTTCAGCAGACGGAACGTCTCCTACTTCCTCTATGGTATACGAATCTGTACATTGCGGTTGCTCATACGCGTATTCACTTGTATAAGTATAATCGGGATACTCAAAATATTCTTGGGGGCTAAAATCGTCATTGACATAATAATCATTATAATAATCGTACTGTGCCTGGTCACTCCAATCATTAAAATTTAATTCTTTGGATTTAAAATAATTAGAAGGGGGTGGATTCCCAGATCTAGACCAATCGTGGGATGCACGTGGAGCGAATGGTTTAGCCACGTAATGACTTACGCCACTCATAGGTTGCGGGGCGTTATTAGATGTTGGTCTGGGGCCTGGCATTTTAAAAACTGTATTTTGAGGTCTGTAATTAGGCGGGGGCGAACTAAACATCTGCTGTGTCCTTGTGGGACCTCTATATTGAACGGACTGATTTTTCCAAACTGGTACAGGTTGCGGTTGAGGCATAAACGGTCGCGAGGGTCCTGACATGTTAAAAGGTCTAGGGGGTGGTAAATTAAATGGACGCGGTGCGGGCGATGCCGCTTGAACAGGAGGGGGCCTAAAGCCATAAGAAAATTTATGACTGACCTGATGCTGAGGCTGCGACTTCCTGTCAGGAGCATGTTCGTTGCGCTGCTGTAAATATAACGTATTCATCTCCTCATGCACAAATTCTAAAGCTTTCTCAATTGTATCAGGCCGCATGCAACGAATGCGAGAACCCAGCGGGTCGCGTAGACCGCGTAGGTAAGACTGTAAAGTTAATTTCTTATACAAGGTGCGTTTTGATTCAATGGTACTCGCTATCGTTTCATGTAGGCTGATATAAGTCATTATAGTGCTAAAAAGATTTTGACACTGTTCATAGAATTCCTGAGGGGTTGCCGAACCCTGTGTTAAAAGTGCAAGGTCATTATATAAGGACGTCTCATCACGTTGATCGGCAAAATTGTTAACTAAGGCACTCCTAATTCCTTCCCAAGTCTCCGGGATACCATTCGAGTTAATCGTGCGTGCTGCTGACCCCACTATCTTATTTAGGATACCATTCAATAATGCTAAATTAGTTAACTGAAAAGCTGGCCCATCTTTCATATACTGTTGTACTAATTGATCACATAATTTTATAAATCGAGTAAGTACGTTCGAGTTGCCATCGAATTCCGGAACCAATCGTAGGGCCTTGTAAATCTGATCTACTGACTCAGCCATACTCGACGTAATTATACTAACGCTATTATTTTGTTCTGTCTCTAAATTCCTATTAGCGTCTAAAATATTAATTCTATTAATATTACTATCTAACCTAGGGGACCGAGATTGCCGTGGATGGAAAATCTTGGATATTAAAAGGAAACACTTTAAAATAAAAAGGAAGCGACTCTAGAGAGATTCTAAAGTACTTACATACAATGGTTTTGTACCTCTGCTGTATCGATGTCTGGATACTCCTCTGGACTGCAGCACTTGTAGGTTCAGGATACTCGTAGAGGTGCCCGATAGCCACCCGGGTGACTCGCGATCCTATCAATTTAATCTCGCGAACCGGCCCGCGAGTATCCTACCGACTGCGCCAATTACGAAGGCTGTAGCCGGAGGATGCAAAAAAATACAAAATTTATTAAAACTAATTTATTAAATGAAATTACAATAATTGATTTTTAAGCTAATGTCGACAGTTGATCGATGTTGTATCAAAAGTGACGCATTTCGAGGGGCCGCGATGTCCGGTGTTTAGTTCTGCTGCATCGGCGCCTCGTGTCCGTGGATGTCGTCATGCGCAGTAAATGAGGTAAACGCTTGTCAGCGTTCTTGGTGCTATGCGAATGTGTAACAAACTCGCAATGATATCACTGTTTTGCAGCGATCTCTACAGCTCTATGGTGTTACCACTACCATAGAATAATCTGTCGCCCTGAATTACTGATGGTGTCATCACTAAAGCACAGCCACTTTACGGATATTATCGCGTTATGTAAAATTTTCGCGTAAGTCTCATATACCCGTATGAAGTCAGAGGTCAAGCTTCATTTGCCCAGTACTTTTACTTGCTATATTACTTTTCAAACCGATAATATATAATGCACTCTACGGGGCTCTGCCTCATTAGCCAAGTAGTCCTGAGCGCGACTGCTACGCTAGAGGTCCTGGGTTCGATTCCCAGGTCGAGCAAAGTGTTATTGGGTTTTTCTATGAAATTCCCAGTAGCAGCTCGGAGTTAGGAATTTGTGCCCGGTTAATGGCAATAGGCTCGCCCCCTATTACATGGGACTTAAACATACCGGCGAACTGTGGGTGTACATTAGTACGCCTCTGCCTAACCCTTCGGGGAATACAGGCGTGATGGTATGTACTCACTCTACGGGGTATGTACTCACTCTACGGGGTCGCCTGAAAGTTTAAATTTCATCAAATTGTTACAGGATTTTTGCAAGAAGTTGTTCCTCTTTTCGGTATTAAAACATTTGTGTAATAGAAAATGTATCTCCAGAGAGAAGTTCGTTATTATAAAAACAATCAAGTTTTTATTGTCATGGGCACAGGCCTCTTCCCAGAACTTAGAGATTAGGCGATACCATATCTAAACACATTACTTTCTTCATTACTTTGTATTCCAGCAGTTTACAAATGGCTCTAATTGTGTCTAGGACAAAGCGTATAATGTTGACATTGTATAAGCAACATAATATTACTTTAGAAAATTACGTAAAACCACAAAGCATGAAGATCATATTTACATGTAAAGGTCTTATATCTAGATCACAATCCCCTTTACTTGATGTTCAGTGTTCCGTACATATTAAGTAGGTACTTAAACATTTTCATATCAAAGATAGGTAGGTGGGCAGGTGGAGTGGTCGGGAATCAAATCTGCGACACAAAAGGAAGCACTAAGGCGCACCACATAAAGCCATTTCGCAATAAGCGAATGCGTCGGCGAGGTAAAACCATTTCACTAGTTTGTGCTCCTTGGAGTTGCTTGTAAGAAAATTTTATTTGTAGTTTTCTTCTTTTACGATAAGGTATTGAATATCGTCTAGATGGCCATGTTTACCAGATCATTTGTTCATATATTTTTTATGGGGTAGGGATAAACGAACAGATGGATTAATTTAAAATGGTTTATTTTATCAGCGTTGAATTTTTGATAGTTACTTTAATAGTGACAGTTTACTCTTAAACTAAATTGATAGCTACTTCATAGCTCTAAGTATATATTCAATACAAAACACTTTAATTATAATAGATCATGATCGGATATCTACATTAATGAAATTCAATTAATCACAGAAAACCGGCGTGAAACAACACTTACGTTGTGTTTCGCAAAGTGAGTGAGGTTACCGGAGGCCCAAACCCTTCTAGAAGGAGGGCAACGCATTTGCGACTCCTTTGGTGTTGCGGGTGTCCATGGGCGGCGGTAATCGCTTACCATCAGGTGATCCGTGTGCTCGTTTGCCCTCCTACATCATAAAAAACATTGGACCATTGACTACCCCGAATAAAATTTAATACAAAATCATAAACAGACAAGCGTACAGAAATCTTGCGTATTCCACATCGTCAGATATAGCGCAGGAAGCGAGGAATTCCGCCATATGATTTGTGGCGCGTTTTGAACGCGGTGCGCGGCCCCGGTTTATTCCGACGAGACCCTGGCCGATGGAATAACACGTTAGCCTTCGCGCTTTTATTGTGAATAAAAATCTTGGCTTATTTTCAGTGAAGTGCCAAGTCCGTGGGTATTTCTTACAGTATATATATTATATGAGTATTATATAAACATGTTTTATTTGGTTAACACATGACACTTTCAAAATGATAAGGGAACAGGAAAGCCTGAAATATTATATAAACTAGTACTTACCACCACCCATACCTTCATACTTCCATACTTGAATTATAAATGTAAATGCGAAAGTAACTCCATCTGTCTGTTACATTTTCACGCCTAAACCCCTGCAACTTAACAAAGATGTTGTTGTTGATGAGAAATACTTGTTATAGATGAGAAACATGCGTAAAGCCCTCTGATAGTAAGCGATAACCGAAATGTATAGACGCTAGAAATACCTGCTTCACATTTGCTTAGAAATGTCCGTAGCAAATTAATATAGGGTCTTCTTAATATTAAATCATTCACAGGAAAACACCTAAAAACTTTGAAACACCTGATTCGAAAGGTGAAAAACAATTAAGTAACTTGACACAGGGAACGGAACTCGATAGCACAAATACCTCGCCATCTTATTAAATTGTCTACAACGCCAGTCAGCCCCTCACTCAATATTGAAATTATAACAAGTCCGCTCCTGGATTAGGCTGGCTACAAACGTACTTTTTTCAAAAAATTTCCTTACATGCTATATTACAGACCTTTCAACGCAAAACGTATAACTCCTTGTCGAGGTCGTGGTGAATGTGGTCACTAATTCCATGACCCCTATATTAAACGGGAAGGTATATAGAGGCATATTGTAGTCGTTGCGATCAATTTGGATTTTCTACACTGTAAGAGGTACAAAAAACGAATTTGACCTTATTTTAAAGGGAAAAAGTGACAAGAAATTTGATTTCAGCTGTTTGATTTTGGTTATATGAGTATATACATTCATATTACTTTGTTCGATGCAATTTTTTTTTCTTTAAAGTTAAACGTTGCCCCACACTAGGATTTTCTCCTGTATCGTGGGTGCGTTTACAAACACAAATTCTCACATACACAAACACCCCGAACCGGAACAACTACCTGTAGATCATATGTGTGGGGATCGAACCCACAACACGTATCGCAGAAGCCAATTGCACAGCCGCTACGCCAAACATGTCGTCAATCTTAAATGCAATCTTTATCTCAGAACCCACAACTGCAGATGAATGAGCAGAATTATTATTATTATTCTATCATTAAAATTTGTTTCTATCCCTAAGGTTAAAAAATAGAGATTATATGTTACTAATAGAATAATAATTTATTAATTCTAGTCTTCAGGCAATTGTATATAGGAACTGGTAGTTTGCGCACGGCCTTATTTGTTGTTTAAAATTTCACCAATAAATATTTGAGAGCAATATCGCGTCGAATTGATATTTCTGTGTTTGTTTGATAAATATTCGTAATAAAACTGATGTTGTGAATCAGTTTTCGAGTACACGTTTACAATTTAAAATATTTTGAACTGAAATACAAAATACAACTTTTAACTGAATGGTAATTAGCTGACTCGTTGGGCGTAACTGCTGAGCGTTAGGTCTACGGTTCGGTTAGAGCAATTTCAATGTAATAATATTATGAAATTATGTAATTGAAGTTAAAAGTAGTAACTACTAATAAAACTACCTCATTAGCTTAGTGATCCTGAACGCAACTGTTTCACTAGAGGTCCTGGGTTCAATTCCCAGTTCAAGCAATGTATAATTGATTATTTCTGTGAAATTTTCAGTAACAACCGAGCTAAGGAATTATTTGTGCCCGGTTAATGGCAATAAGCTCGCCCCTATTGAGGCATTTCAATAGTACACTTCTGCCCCCTTTGGGGAAAACAGGCGGGATGGTATGAGTTATGTTAAAGTATATAATATTATTATCATTATTATTAATCACACTTCCTTTTCACACCAGTCCATCCAAAGGTTGTCTGAAAGAGATCGCTGTTAGCGATAAGACCGCCCATTGTACCACTCTATGATTTATAAAAACTGTACTTTACACTTTACATAAATTTATTGGTGTGCAATAAAGAATATTCTATTCTATTCTATTATTATTTTACATCGACGAAAGACTTCATAGAATCTGCTTTTCGGCAGCTTCTATGTAAGGTAAGTAATCCATCACAAATATAAAATGCTTATTCCCAATTTCACTATCCAGAAATGAGCAGTAACCGAGATGATAAAATATAGTATGGCAGAATTATTTACATACGGTTGCATCATAATACACTACCTGATCCATCGGTAATATTTTCCAAACATCCAAAAATAAACGCCCAAAAAATACCTTTTACAAAATCAGGTCGCGCAAGTAGTGCCAGGGGGAACACGGCCACACCTACGTACATATATCTCCGCAAACAAAACAAGCCTATTAAGCCACATGCACCGTACGACAATAAAATGTTAAATGATAATTTCGCGAGATGTCCGCTCAGTTTCCGGGCGAGGACTTCCGGCGACACGCATTAGCCATTAGCATGGCGGCTGTCTCTGACGTCACATCCGCTCATCCCCTAACGATATTGTTGGCCACCCGTTTGTTTTGGCGATGCGATCCAATTGATTGCAAGCGTATTTGCAGTAAATTCGAAGCGAATTATGCTTGGTGAGATACTGTTATAGAACGCCCCTAACGTTACTTTGTTTTTGATCGTTTTTCTGTATTCGAGGTGGGATTTTTTGTAATTTATTCCCAAAGTAAAATTGAGGCCAAAAGTCCTCCATTTTACAGAAAACAAATTAAATACAGCTCGTACGGTTTTTGCAGGAATTAGGCATCCTACCTATTTATAATTTATAAGATTCCGCCCGCGACATCGTCGGCGTGGACCTCGGAATTAGATTCAACCTGGATAAAATATCCTATGTGTTAATCCAGGTCATAAACTATCCTTGTGCCAAATTTTATTTTAATCCTCTCGGCTGCAAAATCTTTGGTCCACATGCAATTCATTTGTGACTACCTATTATCGACATTCTAACAACAACATAATAGAATTATATGTCTTGCAAAGTGGGTTTTTCTATCTCTGGATTCATACCCGGTTTTTTATCTTAGAAGGTATTTTAGAAGAATTTGGGCCTCCGGTATCCTCACTCACTCGAAAAGCAACGTTGTTTCATGCCAGTTTTCTATGAGGTTGTGGTATCACTCCAGTAGAGTCAGCCCATTCGTGTCGAAGCATGGCTGTCCCACGATAAAGTGGTAATAGACTCATCCTCTATTACATGTGACATATAGCTCCTAGCGAACTGTAGCTGTATATACATTACTACCTAACCCTTTTGAGAATACAGGCGTGGTAGTAGGTATATTATGTAAAATTCAATAAAAACTTAAGCTATATGAAGTTTAAACCAAAAAAAATCTTCAAAAATCCAATATAATTTATACTCAATAAAACTTTAAAGACCTTAAAATCACCTTCCCCAGTTCACCTTTTGGAATAAAAGTGGGCCTAATTTAATTCAGTATCTCTATTCACAAAAAGAAACAATAAACCCAACCGTTTTAAAATAAATATAAAAAAGGTCCACACATCTCATTACCATCTCAGCAGCATCCCAAACAAAAGTTCATAAACTAAATATACTGGGAATCGCTATTTTAACATAATCTCTACGCGAATACCTGCCCGACTTTATTGTGCTATTTATTTATTCCACTAGAATTTTGTGCACGAATTTTAGTGTCCTTATATGTGACCTAGGGATGGGACGATACGATCATCGATAGTTTTATCGATATGATCAGTGTAGGTTTGCCAATCTCGAACACAATGTCTCCTTACATTTATATACCCTAACCGACTTGTTTTTTTTTTTAATATCTTCAATGTATAGACACAGCTTTTCTACAATTTTATAATAGTAGAGATAAGTATAATAATAAGTAATAAGTAATAAATTTATTCAATACCCAAAACTTCTCAATGTGGCTCTCTAAACTTGGAGCTGGAGTCTATCACGTGTCTAAGCACATGTATTCTAATATTGGCACAGATTCAAATTTCCCAGCGTGTTTCACATCAGAATTTGTTGGACATGTGACTGATTACTTCATTACGGGCCGCGGCTGAACGAGTTCACTCCCAGTCCCTATTAGGCTGTCATACAGGGCATCAACGCTGAATGTATGGCATTCACCCCGAGCCTGGTGGTAACATGTTGTTAACCAAGTGTGTTTGAATATGCTAGGCTGGTATGACGTAATAGTCAGCTGTTTGGAGCACGCGCATGAAAAATTTTGATCACTGTAATTGCCTTGAAAGTTGTAGCTACTTTAAACATTTTCATTAAATCTTAAAGTTTTCTCGGAATTCATGAAAAAATATTCGATTATTTTTTGCAGGTTTTCTATGGAAATGAAGCATTTGCTTAAATTGATGAAAAGGCATAATAATAACATGCCTTGATATTTTTAAGCACAAGTTGTATTCGATTGTGTTTGAGTCATTTATTTAATTGACCTATTGCTAATTTAATAAATCCTTGGTAAAGTCATTGATTCAAATGGTACTAAGAAAACTTATTAGAATAATCTTAATATTGGAATTAGCAAATCGATAAAAAAATAAACATAATTAAGCCATATTTTTTTATGTTAATCAACCTATCGATAAACAATGTACATCCCTACCGTATAATATCAACTTTTACGATCGCCTCTTACCATATAAATGTCATTTGCTTTTGTGAATAAACTAGTCCCCTTTTTATTCTTTCTATACGAATGTTTGTAAGTATCGCTGTAGATATACTTTTACTGCTTACCACCGATTCCTGTCAGCGTGAAGGGGAAACACGGCTCAGTAGGCTGGGTTAAGTGTCCCTACCTGGTAACAAGGGCTTTTTATGTCAGTTGGTTTATTATCCTGAGTGAGAGCTAGCCCTGTACCTAAATAAAAACGTATCTATATAGGTACTGGGCAGTAGATATATTTTTTTTTCATTCAAAAACATAGAACTACGTTAGTGAAAAAATATATAGTATTGACACCACTTTTTTTTTTATTATGTGGCCACACTTTTTGTGTATTTGCCAGTGTCAAGTATTAGAGTAATCAAGTAGGTAATATTTCCCATCATGGAATTTTATGGCACCACACTTTTTGTGTTTGCCAGTGTCAAGTATAATGTTGTTCAGTTGCCCCAATAAAACGGTAGAAACTTTATTGAGGCTTCGATGGCGTTTAGGAGTGAACCCAAAAAGTCACGATTTTCAATTTTATATCATTTGCCTACACTCTCACACGTTCACGAATACTTAATGGTTAATTATCCACCATAGTTACACATTAAACTTCGGAGAAATTCAAGTTTTGAAAAATAATATAATCGACAATGTGCACTTTTCAAGCTTTGCGCCTAAAAACCCGACACAACACTTGCTGGCTTGTGAGATATTTTTATCTGTCTTTTTATGTTATTCATGCTCGGATCTAAATACAACTTTAAATGTATAAAATACAACTTTAAACTTTTAGCCTAGTTACCGTGGGAGAGCTATGTTTCGGCACAGAAGGGCCGACTCGACCGGAGCGATACTACGGCCTCACAGAAAACCGGCGTGAAATAACACTTCGTCGTGTTTCGCCGATTGACTGAGGAGGACTACTCATTTGCCCCCCTATCCCATAAAAAAACATTAATACAAGTCAAACTTTAAACAAATTGTTAAACAATGGAGAAAAACTGCCCTATCGGTCCTCAGAGTGAGGGATTTCGAGTACCAGATCATGTAAAAAGTTATTAGGGCTACCTATCTAAAATTCCTAGTAGCAGCTAGGTGTTTGTGGCTTTGTGTCCGACTAATGACAATAGAAAGGAAAATAATTTAATACAATTTACTTATCACTTCCTACACCTAAACCAAACCTCCTTTGCCTAACCCTTCGGAGCAATAGCAATCTTTATGAAATGTGGACTTCAGAATTGGGTCCAACCTGGATTAAAAGTAGCCTATGTGTTATTCCAGACTATACTTTAGCTCTGTGCCAAATTTTATCAAAATCTGTTCAGCTATTCTAGCGTGAAAGAGTAACATACATGCATACATCCATAAATCTATACATCCATACATTCTCACAAACCTTCACGTTTATAATTTTACATTTTGCCTGTACGGTTGAGAACGTCAGTCGACCTTAAATAAACATTTCGCGTAACTACCTCCAAATCCAACAAATTCAACCATTAACATGTACAAATACAGACGCTAACTTAACGTTACAGTTTGTGATATTAATCTCAGTTTCTAGCTAAACTCGGGCTAGACGCAGTGTCAATACGAGGCATTGGCCTGCCGGCTTAATTTAGCGCTAAATGTTGGTCTAAGCGTCGGCAGCTCTAGTGTTGGCATTAACTTATAGGTACTAGTAAGTACTAGGTGTTGAGCAAATACTGAGATATTGGTGTATCTAGATGAGAACATCAGACCAGTTATGTCTAGTTACCTAGCTACCTTGGATCATAGCCATATTGAAGAACTTTTTTTTTTTAAAAAGTTTACTAGTAATGTGGATCACACATTACTAGTATTCTTGTTAACCCCTTGGGCTAAGCTAAATGCTTGTGTTACGAGTGGGTTCACGTCGGTAGTGCAATGGGTGGGGTTCGAACCGGCAACCACATGATCGCAACTCCGACGCCCTAGCCATTAGGCTACCGCCGCTTCAAAGAAAAAATAAAAATAATGAAAATAAAAAAATGCAAAAAAAATAATGGCTTCTAACAAAGAAAAAAGAATGAATTGTAAACTAAAGTAGTAAAAAATCTTTCGAGTAATAAAGCGTGATGTTTATGTTGATATATTTATCTCGTAATTTGACTAAGTATTAGAAATATACATTCGTAAAGTTTTAAGTTTTCTGAATGATAAAATTTGAGAAAACTAACGCAGATTGGAGATCGCGGAACGAACTGGATGTCTTCCTTGAGAATCGGAAAAAAGTAACGCACAATCGCGACCGTTCGAAGGAATGGAGGGAGGCCTTTGCCCAGCAGTGGGACAACACGGGCTAATAAAAAACACATAGATTGAGTCCTGCCTACGCTATAATTTTCTTCCACAAAAATCAACTATATGTAACTCAAAAAGTAACTTACCATATTTTAATGATTTCTGGAAACTACTTTTTACGGAGTTTATCGCGGTATATTGATATTATTTAATTCCTGACGTTTCGGATCCTTTACAGCATCCATGGTCACGGGCAGACTGAGGTGTTGGACGTCTTGATGTTAAAATTACTAACAGCTACCTTACATATTTGTTAATTATTAGCGATCCCATTCACGCAGAACGAGCTCACCGTATCCTTTGGTCCAAGCCCAAAACTGCAAGACCAAAGGATGCGGTGAGATCGTTCTGAATGAACCGGATCGCTCATTAAAGAAAATAAGCGAAACGTCGACCGCGATAATTACCATATTTTGATTGTAAGCTTAACATAAAGTTATATATACTTAATTATATTTTTCAATAATAAATGATTTAATTATTTTCCATTCAACTCTAACAAATGAAAGAACTGTCATGTATTAATGCTTTTCCAAGCACAATTTAATTGAAAGCGACAAATCCAAGATGTCACCTTATATTTGGTGGTTAATTGAAAATTTGGCCATTCGCCCCTTGTCATGAGATACTGCTAACTTTCTATAGGATATTGTGTTCCCCTGTCGCTTTGAAGACATGCGGCCGTATTACGGGAATAAAAGTATTTTTAGGTATTTGTTTATTCTTATTATTATTATTAGCCAAGTGCCTCATTAGCCAAGTGGTCCTGAGCGCGACTGCTACGCTAGAGGTCCTGGGTTCGATTCCCAGGTCGAGCAGTGTTATTGGGTTTTTCTATGAAAATCCCAGTAGCAGCTCGGAGTTAGGAATTTGCGCCCGGTTAATGGCAATAGGCTCGCCCCCTATTACATGGGACCTAAACATACCGGCGAACTGTGGGTGTACATTAGTACGCCTCTGCCTAACCCTTCGGGGAATACAGGCGTGATGGTATGTTATGTTCATAACTAGTATTACTACTGATAAGTATTTTAACTAATGGCTTTATACGTATAGATAGTTGTGCCACAGTTTCACCGCTTAAAGCTTCCAAAGTTTCTTAGTAATACGACTGCCTTCTCATCGCAAGCATCTATAGAACAAGGGTGACAACTTCTTTCAAAAATACTCGACGCAAACGGAAAAGAGATAGCTCATTGTCAAGATTCAATTTGTAAGGTAAACAGAATTTCAGGATATCGTAATGTTGCTTATTAACTTTTTTAGGAATACAAATAATAGTAATATGCATGCATAGTAATTTATTACTATGCATGCATATTTTGTGGCGATATTACATTGATGTGTTAATCTAAATATTAAAACATAATAAGTTTTCTTTTTTTCTCTTTTTATCGAATCATCACGTTTTGTTTTAGCTTTATCTAAAACTAGCTTCTGCCCGCGGCTTCGCCCCCGTGGAATAAAAACTATCGGGAACGGGATAAAAAGTATCCTATGTCCGTTTCCTGGTTCTAAGCTACCTCTCCACCAATTTTCAGCCAAATCGGTTCAGCCGTTCTTGAGTTATAAATGGAGTAACTAACACGACTTTCTTTTATATATATTGATAACCTGAAACGCGCAACTTTCTCAGCACAATCATTTTATATACTTTACTTTTTTCGCTTGTGGGTAGGCGTGACAAGTAAACGCGTATTTTTGTTTGTGCATTTTATTTATTATTTAAAATTAGTAATCAACTTCTTTGCTTAATATTATATGTATTAGTTTAGTGCTATACTCACCCATGCTCATATTTTATATATACCGTCTCTAATTAACACTATTTCACTTGACCACCACACATTAACTAAGTTAACCTATACTTGACCTATAATGGACGGCAAGTTGATGAACAGCATTGATGAACTTGAGAAGCTATTTAGCACCCGCATGTGTGACTATGAAGAGAAGTTGCAGAAAGTAACAGCGGGAGCCACTCCCTTGCACATGGATTTGGAATCACTTTCTCGTGAGTTCACAGAGTTCAAATCCTTTGTCTGTCAAACTTTGTCACACTTGAAGACTCAAATTGGGCTCCTATCAATTGGGTTGGACAGGCATGAAACATACTTGAGGAGGAAGGTACTGTTGCTTCATGGAGTGGTTGAGAAGCCTAATGAAAACTTGTATGAATCCATCTCTAATATCATGTCGAATACTATGGGTCTTGCTGATGTGAAAACCGATAACTTTGAGGTGTGTCACCGTCTCGGAGTCGCCCGTGGTAAAACTCGTCCTGTGTTAATACGATTCCGTGATATGGAGCACAGGAGGCTTGTATGGGATGGTAAAACATCACTCAAGGGTAGCGGTATAACCATTTCGGAATTCCTCACGAAAACCAGGCATCAGGTGTTTATGGCTGCTCGTAGGCACTTCGGCATAAATAACTGTTGGTCAGCGGATGGCAAGATCATCGTACTCGCCCCCGATAAGTCTCGACGAAGGATTGCGTCCATGGGTGAGCTTGAACCTCTTTTAGCTCTTTTCCCGACATGTTCCATTGCACCTGACGATCGCGTGCAGACTGGACCTACTGTCCCGGCCAAGACCGTTACTCCAAAAGCCAGTGGAAAAGCTACTAGGAAGACTCGTAGATAATTTTTGTTTGTTCTTTGTCTTCTTGTCCAATATTAACATTTAAATTAGCCGCTTTGTATAACATTTGAATAATGTCGGTACACTATCTTGTCTTTCTTTTGCTTAGTTTGTTATTTACACTGTTTGCCGGTAGTTTCATTTGATAACATATAATCTGTCTTTTTCTGTACAATAATTTACTCATTTGTAATCTGACATAAAAATAAGGTTAACAGGTTATGTTGTCATTCGTTAATGTCAAATTGTCAAAGTAAGTTTATTTTTTATTTTTTTCATTCGTCTGGAAATCGACTATCAAAGTTGGCTTAAAAACTTATGATTTTACTTTTCACTTAGAGACTTTTTTTTTTAATATTTTCTTTGTTTGTTAATTAGTCCTAATAATATTTTTATTGTTACTTTTGATGGTATATTTTCTATTTACTTGTTGCAAATCTCTCCCACTAGCGAGCGTATTGGTGAGTTAGTACTTTACTTTGTTTTAATTAAATTAGTTATCTATTAGTATTGTTTATATAACTCTAGTTTAATTTATTTAAGTAGGTATATTTTTATACATATATATATATATAGGCGTATTATACATTTTTTTATTTAATAGTATTTTATTGTGCAAACTATGAACGATTTTAATCTTGACGACAGTTTTTTTTCGTGTTCTTCATCATGTGACAGTTTTATCAGTGTTAACAGCGAGTCCTCATCTCCTGTGCCATTAAGTGATCGCATCTCCTCCCTGTTCTCTGATTTTCCCAAAAACCTGAATCTAGCACACATTAATGCCCAAAGTATTCCTGGTCATTATTCCGACATTCTGGCATCCTTTAGCACGGGACATCTCGATGCTCTGTTGATTTCCGAATCTTTTCTTAAACCTTCTCTTCTTTCCACCCATTTCTCTCTTCCGGGATACGTCCTGATTCGTAACGACAGAACAGGAAAAGGAGGCGGCGGTGTCGCCATCTACTTGCGTGCTGATATCCCATACAAAATCTTAAGTGTTTCGCCATCAAAGATGGCGATGGCGGATTCGGAATCCGCGGAGTATCTGTTTTTGGAGATCTCATTAAATCACTCGAAATTGCTTCTTGGTGTCGTATACAGTCCTAACCTTACTATTGATTATTTCGACTCCCTTGACACACTGTTCTTTGACCTCTGTCCTAAATATGATCATGTAATCATAATGGGCGATTTTAACACCTGCTTACTAAAAAATGATATTCGTACTCATAAACTTCAATCCTTGTTAACGGCCTTTAATCTTGACGCTTTGCCTCTCTCAGCAACTCATCACTTCCCTAACTGCACTCCTTCTCTTCTTGATCTTGTAATAGTGTCTTCTCGTAGTAAAGTCGCTTTTCATGGGCAATTCTCCGCTCCTTTCTCTTATCACGACTTAATTTATCTGTCCTATCGTCTGCGTCCTCCCAAACGTGTAACTAAATACCTTTTCCTTCGAAAATTTAAGGGCATAAATCTGGAGGTATTGCAGCATGATGCGGCGGCTATTGACTGGACTGGTGTCGTTGATAGTCCAGATATAAATGAGAAGGTCAAGCTGTTTAATAACGCCATAATTGGTTTATTTGATCGCCACGCACCGGAGAGACGTGTTAAGGTGAAGCATTTTCCTGCTCCGTGGCTCACACCGGATATCAAAGAAGTCATGGCCCTCAGGGATAGAGCTAAAAGGCGATATAAACGGTGTCCTAATGATCGCAATTTCACCAGATATAAAGTACTCCGCAATCGCTGTTGTCGTTTGTGTAGAGATGCTAAGCGGCACCATTTCCACTCTTCTCTTGATAACCGTAGCCCTGCTGAAGTCTGGAAATTCCTTAGATCTGTTGGTATCGGCAATTCACCGACGTTTACTGCGAACAATTTTGATTTAAATACCCTTAACACCCACTTCTCTTCTCCCCCTGTATCCTTAGATCCTGTTGTTAAATCCAAAACGTTACTTCAACTCTCCAGTTTGACGTTGCCACAGTGTCCTACTTTCCAACTTCAGGCTGTTAGTGAAGATGATGTTAAAAAATCTATCCTTGCTATCTCTTCGTCGGCGATTGGCAATGACAACCTTTGCTCTAGAATGATTACTCCTATTTGTTCCATATTACTCCCAACCTTGACCCACATCTTTAACTACTCATTATTTTCCTCCACTTTTCCCGATGATTGGAAACTGGCCTATATTATTCCTTTACCGAAAGTCTCCAATCCTTCTCTGTCATCGCATTTTCGTCCTATTTCTATTCTTCCCTTCCTCTCCAAAGTTCTCGAGCATATTGTCCACAGGCAATTATCTACCTTTCTTACTAGTTTTTCGCTTCTGAGTCCCTTTCAGTCCGGTTTTCGCCCCGGTCATAGCACTGTGACTGCTCTTCTAAATGTGACTGACGACATTCGTTGGGCTATGGAGAATAAGTCCCTTACAATCCTTGTCCTGCTAGACTTCAGCAGTGCTTTCAACTCAGTTGATTTCGATGTCCTCCTTGGTATCCTCAAATCTCTTAACATTTCTTCTCCCTCTATAGCGTGGTTCGACTCTTATCTTCGGGGTCGCTCACAGCGTGTCCGCCTTGATGAGTCTCACTCTGATTGGTGTGACCTTAGTGTGGGTGTTCCCCAGGGTGGTGTCCTCTCTCCTCTTCTTTTCTCTATTTTTATTAACTCTGTCACTAGGGTCATATCCTCTAACTTCCATCTCTACGCAGACGACTTGCAGCTCTATCGGCATTTTCCTAGTGATGAGGCTGATCTCGCTGTTGCTGCCATGAATCATGACCTGGAATGCGTTAATGCTTGGAGTAAATCTTTTGGTTTACGCATTAATCCCGACAAGTCCCAGGCTATGATTATAGGCAGCAGGAATATCCGTAACAGGCTCGACTTCACCTCTCTGTCTGTGCTTTACCTTGACGGTGTACAAATACCGTACTCTTCTTTTCTTTCTTTACCGTACTCTTCTTCTCTTCTTTCTACTCTTCTTTTCTCTATTTTTATTAACTCTGTCACTAGGGTCATATCCTCTAACTTCCATCTCTACGCAGACGACTTGCAGCTCTATCGGCATTTTCCTAGTGATGAGGCTGATCTCGCTGTTGCTGCCATGAATCATGACCTGGAATGCGTTAATGCTTGGAGTAAATCTTTTGGTTTACGCATTAATCCCGACAAGTCCCAGGCTATGATTATAGGCAGCAGGAATATCCGTAACAGGCTCGACTTCACCTCTCTGTCTGTGCTTTACCTTGACGGTGTACAAATACCGTACTCTTCTTTTCTTTCTTTACCGTACTCTTCTTCTCTTCTTTCTACTCTTCTTTTCTCTATTTTTATTAACTCTGTCACTAGGGTCATATCCTCTAACTTCCATCTCTACGCAGACGACTTGCAGCTCTATCGGCATTTTCCTAGTGATGAGGCTGATCTCGCTGTTGCTGCCATGAATCATGACCTGGAATGCGTTAATGCTTGGAGTAAATCTTTTGGTTTACGCATTAATCCCGACAAGTCCCAGGCTATGATTATAGGCAGCAGGAATATCCGTAACAGGCTCGACTTCACCTCTCTGTCTGTGCTTTACCTTGACGGTGTACAAATACCGTACACTGTTACCGCTAAAAACTTGGGGGTAATTATTGATTCTAATTTGTCGTGGGCCGCTCAGGTTGCCGACGTCAGTAGGAAGGTACACTATGTTTTCCACTCGCTGAAATGCCTCCAGAACTTTTTGCCCTTCAAAACAAAAATCTCGCTTGCTCAAAGCTTAATTCAACCCATTATTGACTACGCCGATGCTTGCTATTTGGATGCCACAGAGGAGCTTCTTAACAAACTTGAGAGACTTCAAAATTTATGTATTCGTTTTATTTTCAACCTTAAAAAGTATGACCATGTCTCCGACTTCCGTAAAACTCTCATGTGGCTCCCTATTCGCTTTCGCAGGAATACTCGGATATTGTGTTTACTGTTCAACATCCTACACAATCCACTAGCACCTTCCTACCTGCGGGAACGCTTCTCCTACACTTATTCAAATCACTCTCCCTGCAGATCCCATCTCCGTACCATCCTCAAATTCCAGCCCCACAAAACTGACTTCTTTTCCTACTCTCTGTCTGTCCATGCAGTTAGGTTGTGGAACTCGCTCCCATCCGATATTCGCGACTGCAGAACTGTATCCATCTTTAAGAAACGCGTTAAAGAACACTATCTTTCTAAATCTTAATTCGTTTGTTTGCAACTTTTCATTCTGTATCTGTTTTTTTTTTTTTTTTGTTAATTACGTTATTTGTGTATATTTATTATTAAGTATGTTTATTATTAAGTATGTATATATTTTAGTTATTTGTGTAGTTATTGTATATTTAGTTTATTACTGTATATTTATCTATTTGTGTATTGCGTTTTTACTCGTAGGTAATATCTATTAGTATTTTATTTTTCACACTTCTGTCCTACTTCTCGTATTTTAAATTCTCCTCTCGCAGGTCTGCTGGAAGAGATTTCTTTAGAAATAAGCAGCACCTTTGTACTCATTAGTCCTTAGTTTTTTTAAGTTTCATTGTTATGTTGTGTGCATAAATAAATAAATAAATAAAATAAAATAAATTCACCAATATGCCTCATTAGCCTACTGGTCCTGAACGTGACTGCTACGCTAGAGGTACTGGGTTCGATTCTCAGGTCGAGCAAAGTGTTAGTTTTTCTATGGAATTCTCAGTATCAGCTCGGAGTTTGAAAAAAAACGCTGTAGATTTTTTTTTAACATCGGTTCAGTAGTTCCGATTATTATCCCCGACCATCCAAACACAAAAACTATATCTCTGTATAATACATATATTTAATAATTCATTAATTAATAATATATCTAAAATAAACTTATATACACTATATTGAAATATACTAATAATTAGGTAGATACTATCTAAAACTTAAATAACTTTAATTATCTACCTAAATAACTAAATAAAACACTTATAAACTAACAAAAAATCGCTCAATGATCTTGGCTGGTTTTCATGAAAAATAATACATATATCCATCAAGAAACTCTATAAAATCATATTTGAAAAAAAATTGAAAATCTGGACGATAGTTAATATTTATTTATATGAGACGACAGCATAACAAATCCTAGAAGAGCGTTTAAAAAACTTTAAGAAAGAGACATCGTAGTGATAAATATTCCGTAATGTACGTCCCTTCAATATTTTCTACCTACACACTATTATTATCCGTCGTAGTTTGGCGGTTACACCCCTGGAGCTCTGCCTTCCTCCGGAAAGGAACGCGCGAGTGCTTTCACAAAGGAACTGCGCATCCAACGGAAAATCCACAATATTTACGAGTACCATAACATGCACAGCACTGACAGCCTTAAGGAAATTCACACCCACCACCAACAGAAAAAATACCTAATCAGAAACCCCTTACCTTTAGGGGTTGAAAATACCAACTTACATTTACATACCAGGTGAGGCAAAGCCAAACAAAACTGAACTTAATAAAAGGCGTAATAAAAGCTCAGATAGATTTATCGGACAGTAATTTTTAACTTTGCAATATAAATCTAAAATCACAGTAGCAACTCGTTGGCGCAGAAAGTGCGTAACTCCTTAACGACGATAATTTCAAATCAAACCAGTGGAGTGGAGAGATAAATTTTGGTATTCACCTCTCGTGCCCACAAAACAGATTTAAATCGGCCATTTTGTAAATTTTCAAGTTGCTTGCAAGTCGCCGGTCGTGCGTGAGGAACAGACTTAGTTGCCTCCCAAAGGTGTTATTATGTAACTTTTAATTGTAACAGTCTAACAATGATTTCGGTATAATTGCGACGGAGTTTTGTTTATGGTTTCGCAGATACTCCCGTTCCTTGGGTATTGTGTTCGTATTACTAGGGACAGCTCATGAACAAAGTTGAGATGGGTCGTTATGTATTTGTGTTTTGAGGTGTTGTTAATTATCCATTTCTTGTTCATGTATTTCTTGTAAAGTTACTGTGAAACCTATTGTTTTGATCCCGTTATGAGTTTGTAGGTATTAGAGAATATATTTACAAAGTCGGTAGATAATACACCCTGCCGCTTTTTGTTTAAGTATTTCGCACCCACTGAACATTAGATTCAGAAAAGTATAAGATTTTAGTGGAAGAAAATCGATCCCAGTCAATTCGAACACGCGTCCCGCGTCATGGCTACGCACACCGGACGGCAGTGGTCTCGGTAGCTTATTGGTTACTGTGATATCTCTCTTGGACATTCTCTTTAAAGTCGTAGAGCTACGTCATGTTTAGTATGACTGTGTAAATGCTGCAAAGCTGCTGTGGCTTTTTCTTCGAAAAGCCTCTCCAGATATTGCCCTACATCTTAACACTCGCATCGTAATATCTAATAATAATATTACTGTCTGGACTTTAAAAGAGAAGATTCTCTAAGTTTGTTAAGGCGTTTTTTTTCTCAAAGGTCGTCGGTTAGGAAATGCCGGCGCCATCTAGTTAAAAAAAATTTAAACATTGACTTGTAAAGTTTATTTAAAATATATATTTACAGAAATAAATATCATTTATCATTTATCAATGCCAATTATAATAAAAAATAATCAGTTTCGCAATTTGAAACACACACAAATGTCATGATAATAACATGATTTTTATAGAAATATCCAATTAGGTACACTTTGCTCGACTTGGAAGTCGAACTCAAAACGTGGCAAACCATTCGCGTTTACGACCACCAGACTATTGAAACAGTTATTAGTTAAATAAAATTAACAATATAGACGGGCGTGTATTATCTATAACTTAACAACAAACATAATATAAATATTTTTCTATGTTATGTCTAAAAAGTTATTAACAACACACACTAAACTATTCCAAAGCGTATGTTAATTTATTCCAGAAATTCGCAGGATCAATCTATTTAACAGTAAACACCACTTTTAGGAGAACCGGGGCAGGCAGAGCAAGCGGGACATAAGATGGGGCTTTGTAAGCATTATGCTAAAACTAAGGACGAGGGTACACCGCCTTGCGGGCCTTAATTGACACTCTACGACCAATTTACAGGGTAAAAACTGATGCGTGTGGCTTCAATTACCTGTTTATGACAAATGCTTTATAATTGATGTGTACCTAACTTAACTTTCGTATTTCGTATTGTGGGAGAGCCACTCTTCGGCACGAATGGGCCGGCTCGACCGGAATGATACCACGGCCTCACAGAAAACCGGCGGAAAACAACACTTACGTTGTGTTTCGCCGAGTGAGTGAGGATACCGGAGACCCAAACCCTTTAAAAAGGCGGGCAACACACTTGAAACTCCTCTGGTGTTGCGGGTGTCCATGGGCGGCGGTAATGGCTTACCATCAGGTGATCTGTCTGCTCGTTTGCCCCCCTATACCATAATAGACACCAAGAAAGAAAATCTTTTGTTTTGTATGCCTCACAAGATAATACATCAAAAAATAAAAAGTATAACATAGCGTGCGTGGCTTAAATAGGGCGCCAATCTCGGCTGATGATACAGCCGCATAGTTACTGTAGCGCAGATGTTCTGAAAAGCCCAAAGTACACGCAGGCTCTTAAGTAATATGTGTAGGCAATATTAAATATCTGTCTCTGATAAGAATTGAACCCACGCCAGTTTTTGTAAAGTGACAAGGTCATCATAACCACTACACCACCGGACTCGGTCTAAGATTGTCGTCCATACGTATCTGCTCGCCAAGACGAGCGCGAAGCAAACACTGCCGTACCATCCTTTACTGGAACCATTTCGCCGCATTTTCAGGCCCCTATTTGAGAACCTCTGGATAAGACCAGAACGCAGAAATTTTCTTCATCCAGTAAGCTATAATCATATACTTAAAATTCAAAATTTCAAGTCTGTAGGTCATTTAGTTCCGAAGTTAAGCGAAAGCAAAGTTTCGCATTTATGACACTCACTCACTCATGATCATCAAAATAGAACTAGTACTTCCCATGCACTCAGAGAGCTGAAATTTGGTACAGAGTTAGGGTTTAATGGCCACATAAAGGGAAAACTATAAAAAACTAGGATAATCGAAGATCTGGAGTACCTTGTGTTTGTAACCACGATACAGGCGAAAATACCAGTGTGGAGCAACGATTTAAAAAAAAATCTGGTAACGCGGCTCAAATTGACTAAGGTTTAATTATCATTCGATATTCTAATAAGCATGTTTGAGGATTTGCGCTTATCCAGTTACACGTTGTAACATGTTCTGTGTACGTGACTACCCTCATACGTTATAGGTAGTCGGTCAAGCCGCCGCGCCGCGCCGCGCCGTCTGGCCGCGCCGCAACCCAACACGCAGGCTTACACGCTCCGCTGCACTGCCACGGATTCCGGCTCCGGTGTCGCACATAGCTCGCCCGCTGACTACACCCGTGTTTAGAACTGTTTTATGAAGTCCTATACTTCTATACCCACACCGACTTGTATTATTTTTATTTCTAAATAATGATTATATTCACAGAGGGGTAGAGGGAGACTAAAGAAAAGATGGATGGATTGTGTTAAGGCCGATATGATGGAAAAGGGAGTGAATGGTGAGATGACGGCTGACAGGGATGAATGGAAGAAAAGGACATGCTGCACCGACCGGACCCCAAATAGACTGGGACAAGGGCAGGGAGAAGAAGATTGTAATAAATTAAAACATATAATATATTACTTATCTAATTATAAAAAACAACGTTATGGAAGTGTGAAGTTTCATAACATAGGCACACTTTTTTTTATTTCTTGATAGGCTCAAGCTTAACCGCTAAGATTTTGACCTCCTTACTTGCTTAAAATGAGGCTCCAAATACAACATCTCATGAAAATATATCTTGTGTAATAAAGATATTTTGTATTGTTAATTGTTCAGATCATTTTGAACACTTTGTAGATATACGAGTACCTACTATAAATATCTGATGCTGATTATACCACAGTTCAATCTCACTAAACAGAAGGACAGCCATACTTCGGCACGAATGGGCCGGCTCGATCGGAGTGATACCATTCACGGCCTCACAGAAAACCGGCGTGAAGTTTCGCCGAGTGAATGAGGTTACCGGAGGCTCAAACCAAAAGGCGGGCAACGCACTTGCGACTCTTCTGGTGTTACGGGTGTCCATGACGGCAATAATCGCTTACTATCAGGCGATCCGTCGGCTCGTTTGCCCCCTTATTAAAATTAAACTATTTTCTTCCAAAAAACTGCCCACATAACCTCACCTGACCTTGTCTACGCCTTCAATTAACGTTCGACATCGTGTTTTGTTATGCAAGTGCATACAGTTCCAAGCTCATTACGCCGCGGCTTATAAAGCCTTACGTGTACCCAAGTCTTAAATATGCATGACGAGTCTACACGGGGTGTTCTCTTTGCGCGCCTCAATATTTGATGGGACGAGAATTAGCCGGGATCTCGCCACAATTGATGGAGACTTGGTTTGTATGGGGAATAATGGGTGCAAAGATTTTTTGTTTTCGCTTTTCGGGTAAGGTGTCGGTTTGTTTTGTTTGTAGGAGTCGTTTTGATCTTTTTTTTAAAAAAAAAAGCTCTCTAGCGATGTGGGTCGCACATTAGTAGAATTCTTGTTAACCCCTCGTGCTAAGCTAAATGCTTGTGTTACGAGTGGCTTCACGTCGGTACCTAGTGCAATGGGTGGGTTTCAAACCGGCAACCACATGATCGCAAGTCCGACGACCTAGGTATTAGGCTACCGCCGCATTGATTTTGATAAGATCTAAAAAGATCAGATGAGTAATATTCGCAATCGGTGCGCATATGTATTAGAAGATTAATGAATGTGCAAGAAGCAAAAGAGGTATGCCAGAGTCGTAGCAAGTAGCGGTCTATATGTTGCCTATCACTGTGGGTGAAAAGCGTGACTGTATGTGTGTAAGATTGATTTTATTCATGCATTCTTATATCAAGATAGTACATATTTAGTTTGTTTTTTATGCTTTTCAAGCTATTTATTCCCAGTTTGTTATGGTATGTTTAACAGCAGCCATGCTTCGGCACGAATGTGCCTGGATCTACCGGAGTGTTACCACAGCCTCACAGAAAACCAGCGTGAAACAACTCTTGCGTTGTGTTTCACCGAGTGAGTGAAGTGAGGCTCGCCTTTTAAAAGGCGGGCAACGCACTTGTGACTCCTCTGATGTTGCGGGTGTCCATGGGCGGTGGTTATCGCTTACCATCAGGTGATCCGTCGGCTCGTTTGCTCCCCTATCCCATAAAAAAATTATACGCTAACCGCTACGGAAAGCTTAGCTATAGAATTCGAGGTCAGCTTCCACTGATATGGGAAAATATGTATAGCTTGGGAAAAATGGAAAAAAAAACATCTTTTTTTAAATCCTTCTCCTGCCAATAAGTAGAGCAGTCTGTATATAAGTAGTGGTTCCGTGAAGGGCGAGCACCGAAGACAAAGTTACTGTCGCGGACACCGCCAGACCCGGGACGTTGCCACCGACATATGGCCGGAATTTCTCCATACTTGTGCTATAGTATACAATACTAGCACATACATATAAGCTAGACCTTATTATTAAATAGATAGAGAACAGATTACAGTCTGCGAACCTTACTGTCGCGATCCTGCATTTCCGTAGATATGTATTTTATTTATTGAGAACAGCATCGCAACAGTTGTGATCAATCAAATTTTTTTTTTCATTTTAATTCCCAAAACTAATGTACAATCAGGTAAGCACTGGACTGAATTTCCCATGTAACGCCAAAATAAATCGTAATTCAAACACATCAATTAGATACAATCAGATCATGCATGCAGATGTAGTATTTAAGAGATTCTCTGAGTTTTTTTTTTATGTGATAGCAGGCAAACGAGCAGACGGATCGCCTGATGGTAAGCGATCACCGCCGCCCATGGACACCTGCTAACACCAGAGGAGTCACAAGTGCGCTGCCGGCCTTAAAGTGATTTGTAAGTCTGCCATGCCATGCTATTTAGCCACTAGTTAGAGTTCTGAAGGCTTCTTCTGCCCAACTGTGGGACAGGAAATGGTTTGATGATATAAGATGCGATGTTAACAGGAGAAAGGTATTAAACTACCTCAGTTACGAGTTTACTAACTTTTAGTATAGAAAACCTTTACGTTCAAAATTAGTTATAGATACCTTAAATATTCCTATAAGTACCTATTACATCAATTAATGTTATAAGTTAACCGTTTTCTTAACCTGTTAGGTAACAAAATATAGCACTGCCGATTATTAATAAACCAACAAGTGTAGCTTGTCACCACGGGAAAGGGTAAGATTTGCTACTTTCTTGAAAAAACTACTTAAAATTCCAAAGTTGTCAATCTGTCACCGATCACGACCCGCCCAAGAGACTGCATTACTCTGACATCAAACGCGCTACCCCATGGTACTGTAATGATAACACACTTATTTGCACTTGTACTACACACTGTGACTCCCGTTGCTCATTACAGAATCTGTGGATATACAGAAAAAACATCTCTTGCTACTCGTGCAGAACCGACAGTACACAACACGTTCAATAATCAACCAAACCTCCCCAATTTCAGGGTTGAATTTTCAGCGACGTTGTATTTTCTTCTGAAGCCTTTCAGGGGTCGTGAAATAAATGGAGGTCTAAATCAGTAGACATCAAAGTGTGAAGATCAAAGGCAGGGGTAAGGAACAGGTATCGCGGTATTGGGACGCGTTTTAATAAAGAGTTGAGCAATGCCGCCTGCTTGACGGGTAGGCAAATTGGCAATCATAAAATGTACTCGCGATTCCGAGTCGTAAGGTTAGTAACATAGATGTTTATTGATCCATCTGTGTTCTTCGTTCTTTACATACCGACTAAACACTCCTACAGAACTTATGATGAAGACGTTACAAATTGACGTTGATTTCTGTGGAATAATCTTTTAGCCAACGCAACAAATGTGATGTGTTCGCGAATGAATCGAGAAACTATTGTGCGTGCTGTCTTAAATTCATGTAAATAGTGCCCAAACTTTAGATGAATCAGACGTTCATAAATGTTCATTAATTTGTTTCAATTGTACGTTAACTTAAAGTATATATTTTCCCTCAATTCTTTCAATCTAGTCGTGATGTAGTCTCCGATACTAACTTCCTTGATCCATTAAAACAGTCGAAACCTATTGCATGCTTCGAATAGCCTTGACAAAGGACTCAAAATGCTCAAAATTCCTTTACAGGCCAAATAGGCAGCTCGTTTGATCACGTCAGCGGGCCCATTTTTTCATCGGTCCGTTATTGGCCGCCGTCCCTAGAGGGCGCTGCGATCGAATAACTTTCTCGCCACCTGCCATCTAATTTGGAACAATAATCCTCATACATATATACGAGTTACGATTTTTTAGTTAGTTTTAGTTATTTTGATGTTTTCTCTTAAGGCTGATCGTTTAGCTGAGCCCGCCAAATTCAAATTACAATTGGTTTTTCGCAATTTGTAGGTCTATAACACTTGCTAGATCCATAGCTGTAGTAATTGCGCCATTAGCAATACAATATTCACAACTTGAATTTGGCGGGCTCAGCTAAATGATCAGCCTTAAGCTAAACGGTGAAAAATAAAATATTTGTTATTTAATCTTTATCCCGGAGTTTGTGGGTTTCTATTGTTATGAGATGATATGCAATACAGGCCACATACGGGCTACTTGATGGTACACACACCATACGCCAGCAACACCGGTCGGCTAATTCGCGCTTCATTTTGAGACCTCGGTTGCACTTGCCATTTCCATCATGGGAGAGCCATGCTTCGGCAAGAATGGGCCAAGTGATACCACAGCCGCACATAAAACATCACTTACCTTGTGTTAGGCCGAGTGAGTGAGAATACCGGACGCCCAAACCCTTCAAAAGGCGGGCAAAGCACTTGCGACTCCTCTGGTGTTCCGGGTGTCGATGGGCGGCGGAAATCGCTTACCATCAGGCGATGCGTCTGCTCGTTTGCCCCCCTATCCTAAAATAAATTATCCTGTTAACCAGAACGAAAATTAGCACAATAAATTTATGATTTTTAAATATAATGTCTGTCACAAAAACGGTTTTTTTAACACCCCACACTAGGATTTTCGCCTGTATTTTGCTTTTACAAACACAAATTCAGAAGAATCTGTAGGTCATACAATTATTTGCTCCATGTGGTTGAACCCACAACACATGGCAGAAGCCGATCCCTAAACCGCTACGCCAAACGCGTTGTGACATTGTTATACACTAGAATAATATTTTTTCTCAAGGTTGTAATCATCACTCAGTTTGTAAAAAAAAACATTTCCTTGAAGTTAACTGTTGAAGGCATTAGGTGACATTTGTGGTGAAAATTTACTATGCATAAAATTTGTCAATCAGCCGTAACCTATCATAAAAATGAACACCATAAATCTCATCACACGAACACGTCGACAATATATTCAAATTGAGATTGGTCTCGCTATAAAATCTGGTCGTAAACCAGCCAAATTTAAAATACATGGATCTCGAGCCATCAACGCGACATCTTACCAGCTCCATGAAATTTACGTCATTAAAAAATAAAATTAAGTCTCGGAACTACCTACTTTGCGAGCTTTAAGGGGCTACCACACTCGCTTGAACGAGTCAGGAGATTTATTATGATAAAGAAGACTTTTCTGCGACTTTATGAGACAAAAATATGCAATAAAAATGCTAAGACTAAAAAACTACAAAAAAAAAATTAAAGCATATTTTGAAAAATGTTAAGGATTTCTCCAACCGTGCAAAGCCGGGGCGCGCCGCTACTACATAATAAATCTCCATCTCCATTTGTTTTTTAAAATAATGACTAATTAAGCATCTACCATGACTATCTCTGCCACCCGAAGTATAGAAAATTCCTGCTGCGTTACGTCCACCGTGTACATTTATTGTGTACAACATAACATACCATCACGCCTGTATTCCCCGAAGGGTTAGGCAGACGCGTACTAATGTACACCCACAGTTCGCCGGTTGTTTAGGTCCCATGTAATAGGGGCGAGCCTATTGCCATTAACCGGGCACAAATTCCTAACTCCGAGCTGCTACTGGGAATTTCATAGAAAAACCCAATAACACTTAGCTCGACCTGGGAATCGAACCCAGGACCTCTAGCGTAGCAGTCGCGCTCAGGACCACTTAGCTAATGTAATGTGTACAAATATAAAAATAATCAGTAACCAATAAAAATTCTGACCTGTCTGTAGCTATCCTGAAAAGACAGAAATAGCTGAGTGGTAAGAGACATAAACGTCAAACGTCATTATTTTCTCTTGCAATATGACGTCAGTCCGCGTCAGTGCCGGTCATTCCGAGTGAGTGGAGTCCCTTACTTCCTCGTTTTAATGAATGACAGTATAAATTTCCCGGCAGTTTCTTTTAAGTTATTTCAAAGGGGAGCCATGTTTTCCTAGCATTTACGTCGTAACGACGTCGAAGCCAAACATTGTTAAGAATGGCACTTAAATAACTTGGTCTAAGTTGTAAGATAGTGTAGTTGTATGTAGCTAATTTATTGCACTGTACTACTTGTTGAAAAAAATATGGATGTTTTTCCAACCCTTCTGATATTTGCGTATTTGGAAACAGTATCTATGAATTTCCACATCTGCGTACGTACACGGGACGGTTTTTTTTATGGGATAGGGGAGCAAACGAGCAGACGGATCACCTGATGGTAAGCGATAACTGCCGCCCATGGACACCCGCAACACCAGAGGAGTCACACGTGCGTTGCCCGCCTTTCAAAAGGGTTTGGGCTTCCGGTAACGTCATTCACTCGGCGAAACACAACGCAAGCGTTGTTTCACGCCGGTTTTCTGTGAGGCCGTGGTATCACTCCAGTCCAGCCGGCCCATTCGTGCCGAAGCATGGCTCTCCCACGTCAAAAAGTTCTCAAAGAGTTCCGTAGCAAAAGCTTTTAGGATTTAATTCGAGCAAAAAAAAATCAAGTTCACCGTCATCGGAATCGTTGTGAAGGACCATAATATGTATCTAAAGTAGAGTAAATGGTGATGTTTTTCTATTTTACCTCTTATCTCAATCTCAACATAAAAGCAGCAAAGTTACATTAATCATCTCCTTGCAAGATAATGCAAATATGTGTGCATTGTTCTCTGAATTTTTTTAGTACAACTTTACTCTATAATATCTTGTTACGTGACTAAGAAATAATGACACTTTTTTATATAAACTTAAGACTATTATCACATAAAAATGATAAATAATCTTTTTTTTTTTCTTTTTTATGGGATAGGAATCACCTGATGGTAAGCGATAACCACCGCTCATGGACGCCCGCAACACCAGAGGAATTGCAAGTGCGTTGCTCGCCTTTGACAAGGGTTTGGGCCTCCAGTAACCTCACTCACTCGGCGAAACACAACGCAAGCGTTGTTTCTGGTTTTCTGTGAGGCCGTGGTATCACTCCGGTCGAGCCGGCCCATTCGTGCCGAAGCATGGCTCTCCCACGCTACCGCTTCCGCATATCCCTTATACCAAGCACCGCCTTAAGGACTCACTCTAAGTGTGTTTAGCTTAGTTTTTAACTTAGCGCTTTTGATATAAGCACGTCCATATTATGCTAATTCACTAACTTGACTTCGTTATGTGCTATTTAGCTGCTTTTTTAATTCCAGTCCAGGGCGAGCACTTGAGCTTAATTATTTAAATAAAAATAACTGCTCTAATAATTTTATTATGACTTGGGATTCAGTCTCTGCATAATTTTTATCACAATTACAAAGTTTGTTTTTATTTTATTTTTAAAGTTACTTCAATTTTGAATAAAAGATGAAAGAGAAGCAAATTATTTAAAGTAAAGCTGTAAATTCGCTATTAAGCACATAATTAAAATATAACTCAGAAGAGGTGGAGACCTGATATCCTGAAATACAGGCCTTAAGTCTAAATTAGGTACCAGTCTCCCCACAATATCTAAATTGCTAATTTATATTATGTTATATTAAATGAATATTCCTCAAACTTCAATTTAAATTGTAATTGTACGAATATTTTTCGTTAACAAAATTATAATCCCTGATTTATTTAAACTGGCACAACTAATACAAACGATCATTTTGCGATGATAATTAAGCGTGAAGGGTTTTTCGAAATGATTACGTAAAGATTAATTACCACATTTTCCAAAGACTGTAACTTAGAAAAATCTCTGATCGTTCCCTAAGCACGATATGAATGATCGAAACGGCGCCGAATAAATAAAAAAACATATTAATCAGCATCTCCACTCGCACTCAGTGGCACAAGTAATCCGTGCCTTCTCATAAAGTACAGTAAAAAAACGAGCTTCGCTAAAAGGCTGTAGCAATGGTCGACCTTTCATTAATCCTGCATTTATGTATGTTTATGAGCTCCAGGGTACGGGGGACAAACGTGCACCCGCATAATGCAGCCCTGCGATAAAAACATCCCTTACGGAATTATACCAAGTTGTAGCGTTAACATTCGCTGGGCTATGGGTAAAGCAGGTGTTATTGCTATCTGTATTTATGGGGATTATTAAATGGGGTGAGTATCTTGAAAATAGAATGTAAATCGTATCATATTAGGTCGCTGGTGTAAGCTGGATGCGACAAGCTGAGGACAGGGTGAAATGGCGCACATTGGAGGACGCCCACGTCCAGCTGTGGACTAGTATTATAGGCTCCTGATGATGACGATAATAAAGCTACTAGAGGATGGCATATTGCGCTTACAGCCTCAGATCTAATTACGTCAGCGAGCCCACAGGCTCTGGGGCCACTCGGTTCAGACCCTACGATCCTTTTGAGAATCTTATATAGGGCCAGTTCCATGCCAATGTGCTCATAATTTGGACAAGGGTACCGCAATCGCGCTCGGGTGAGGCTGCAATGACCAACTTATCCAGATGAATGGAAAGCGCATTCTTACACATACAGACTTAATAAGCCTAAGCTTATACTAAGAAATACATCAGAGATTTGACTGATGTCCAAAATAGCAAAATTTCCTTTTAGGGCATATAGTATATGACAGAATACTTCCCAGAGAAAAACTCTAAGTACACAAGGTTACATTAGCAAATAACTTTTTATTGCCCAATAAAGCTGTTTACCCCAACTTTATTTTATTTACAATTTTATCTTATTTACTTTTAGTAACATCACTAATTGTCCTGTAAACCTGGCTGGCTAACTTGTAGCAGAAGCAGTAATAGCACAAAGTAGCAATAAAGCCGGTGATAAAGTAAAAAACTCGTTGAGTACAGGGCATAAACACACTGGCTTGTAGTTGAAAGAAAACATCGTAAACGTTTACAAGTCAAGTAAGTATAAGAACTCGGTGCCAGTCATAAGCTGAAGCGATTATGGAACCGCCTATAGAAAATCCTAAAGCTTATGTATGTGTCCCTATTTATAGCATTAAAAATAAAGGCAAACCACTGACATCTAGACACTTAAAAAATAAGTCTAGTGTAGATTCTTATTCTTAAGGATATAGAAGCATATGACATGAAGTTATCATGTGATATTCTAACACAGAACTGAGTAATCCGGATTTTCAATAAAATAACGGCTAAAATTATTCCCTGGCTGAGCGATTTACTTTTGCGCAGTTCTTGCTTTCTTACAGCACAAACCCTTACACGACTGATGTATAAAAATATTAAAAAAGCACAATAAAGTGACATCGATTCATGGTGAGCATTCCGAAAACCTGAACGAAACGCTATAAGTTCATTTTTATCAAGCGTAACGCCGAAATATGGAATGCTTTTCCCGATGGGGTCTTCCCCGATAGATATGATCTGGGTGTCTTTAAAACACGCGTGAATTAAAGTCTTGAGTTACTGTAGAGCTGCTAATGCATTTTCACGGTAATCGGCAAAATAATTACAAATTTTGTTACAAATTAACATATTGCTAAAATGGACAATGAAACTCGAACCGCTATTTCTCTTATCTTGTACCTCCCCTCTCCTGATACACCCTCCCCCGAGTTCCCCAATCAGTGACAGTCACTTATTGAATTTTGTTGTGCTCACGACTTTCTATAATTCCAACGGTTCCGTTAGAAACTTTATCAATTTCCTTAACTGCGAACATATCTTGGTCGGACGAATTTCTCACGAAACTCGCACCGCTTGAGTTACCTTAAACATTTCGCGAGAACACTTTAAGATGGACCGAATTATGTTTCGAGTATTTTTAGAAGTTGAAAACTTAATTAAAACTCAGACACTTCAACATTTTGTGAGTTCATCGGCTTTAATTTTTTATATGTAGACGTCTTTGCGATTCTCTAATATTTGTCTTCTTTTAACTTAAGTAACTATTTTAGAAAGTAACTACATAAAATTTATTGAATTATTTTATATATTATATAATACTTTTTACAATTTTTGTCGCGTTGTACATATTTAATACCCGACGTTTGGGATCCTTTAGTTTTATTTCAATGTCTAATATTCACGTAAATGTCAGAAACCGATATAATTATCTAAAACTAGCTTCTGCCCGCGGCTTCGCCCCCGTGGAATAAAAAGTATCGGGAACGGGATAAAAAGTATCCTATGTCCGTTTCCTGGTTCTAAGCTACCTCTCCACCAATTTTCAGCCAAATCGGTTCAGCCGTTCTTGAGTTATAAATGAAGTAACTAACACGACTTTCTTTTATATATATAGATGTACTTTAATTTAGCACTAGTCCCGTGTAGTGTAATAACCGTTCAAATCTAAACTCTGAGCTGCTTGCTACTGAGAATTTTATAGTAAATCTCAATGACACTGCTTGATTTAGAAGTCTACAATTCATTCAATCACATCAATTGCTGTATATATTTGAAATAGGTATGTACCTATTGCAAATGTTTACAGCAATTTTTCACCAATACTGCAAGTATTATATACTTACGTTTGGCAAATTGTCTATGTCAAATAAACTGCTGTACTCTCTACCCCTAGCCTCCAGTTTTAAAGTGATATGAAATTGATTCCCGTTTTCGTTTACAAAGCGATCCCACTAGTGGACTACGTTCGACGGGGTGGACGGTAAAAATAAACACTCAGTTGTAAAAGAAACGCTGACTGCACGTGACCAAGAACATTTATAGTGTACGACTTTTAATGTGTTTTTGATACGAAGCTCGGGTCGGATCCGTATCGTAGCCAGTGTCCGATCCTCTTATGAGCCAGCGTAACAACCAATAAATTGGGGGCAAATGTGATCAAGGCGAGCAGTATTTAACAGTTTGCCCGGAGGCGCAATGGCGCACATTGGGAGAGGCCTACATCCAGCAGTGGACTGTTATAGGCTGATGATGATGATTTAACAGTTTATTTCCAGTTCTTGTCCCGGTTCCAGGTCTAATTTTTTTCTAGTTCCAGGTCCAATTAATGTTGCTATTCCAGTTCTAGTTATTGTACCTGTTCCAGTCGAAATATTGTCCCTATTCCAGTACTGATTATTGTCCCTGTTCCAGTGCCAATTATTGTTGCTATTCCAGTTCTTGTTCTTGTTCCAGTTCCACTTATTGTCCCTGTTCCAGTTAAGGGGTTCCAGTTCCAATTATTCCAATTTTAGTTCTTGTCTCATTTGAGTTTCAGTTTCTATACTGTTTTGTCGTATTTATGTCGCAGTCAAAGCTAGAGCCCAAAAGGCTTTTACTGTACGCCATCAATAACGAGAAAGTTCAAACAGAATTTATAAAAAGGTTTTTTTTTAAAGTTTACTAGCAATGTGGGCACTCTACTAGTATTCTTTTTAACCCATCGTGCTAAGCTAGATTGCTTGTGTTACGAGTGGGTTAACGTCGGTAGTGCAATGGGTGGGGTTCGAACCCTAGCCATTAGGCTACCGCCGCTTCATTTCGGTTTTGTAAACATTCAGATTTAACTTGTTATAAATACTTAAATTTTAAAATTACAGTTATGAAATGTTTTCAGAACGAGCTTTTGTTAAAATAAATCCCGCCAATTTTAAATCTGCTATTTTGTTTGGATCCCAAAAAAGACCTGAATATTACAGGTACAAAAATTCATTACTATATTCGCAGAACAAAATTAAACTGGGTCTTTATTAATTTTATAACGAGCTGAGCGTGAAATATATCGGACGGTCTAAAGGAGTTTATACACTAAAGTGTGAAATCGCAGCGTCAAGCGAACGACACGCGCCTCCACTGACTTATTGCTATTAAATTGAACACACTACTTTTTGGGAAATTCCTGTTCCTATTTCCACTTGTATTCTGACATATTTGCTGAACTTTTGCGGGCGATACTTACAAATTGCCTGTTTATGACACCTTTACATAGGTCCAGTGTTCACATCTATTTGCTGATGTAGACCAAGTGTTACACTTTGTGATAACTATTCAGTAATTTTTATATCTCTTTTTATATCAATAATATATATATCAGCGTTTATCTTGCTGATTTCGTCTGTTCTAGCTTTTACTTTTTCAGCAAATAAAAAGTTGCTTAATTTTCGAGCAATTAAGAAACTTACTTAGTTTTTAAGCAAGTATTAAAGCAACCTTTTTCCAGTTCGATAGTTAGTATTGAGCTCACAAAACAATACCCATCCCTAACTTAGTCTCCGGTAATAGTACTACCGGAGATTAAGTGTGGATGTTACATTTCTGTAGCTTCTAAATTCTGTACAAATTGTAGAAAAATGCTCATTCACAAAATGAATTGCCGTGACCTTAATCTATGAGTAAGAAAAGTATTTTAGTGAAGGAAAAATTCGACTCGCAGGCAGGATTCGAACCTGCGTCTTCTGGCTCGGTACGCCAGACGCTATGACCTCTAAGCCACCGCGAGTCCCACCTGCCATGTCGAAATTTGCCTTCACATTCTGAATTTACGTCTTAAAGGTGACGTCTGGCGTACCTAGCCAGAAGACGCAGGTTCGAATCCTGGCTGCGAGTCGAATTTTTCCTTCACTAAAATCACTTTAACGGCCTCATTAGCCAAGTGGTCCTGAGCGCGACTGTTACGCTAGAGGTCCTGGGTTCGATTCCCAGGTCGAGCAAAGTGTTATTGGGTTTTTCTATTAAATTCCCAGTAGCAGACCGGAATTAGGAATTTGTGCCCGGTTAATGGCAATAGGCTCGCTCCCTATTACATGGGACCTAAACATACCGGCGTACTGTGGGTGTACATTAGTACGCCTCTGCCTAACCCTTCGGGGAATACAGGCGTGGTGGTATGTAATGATGTTAAAATCACTTTATAATCTTAGCATGAAAATGCTAAAAAATCTGTACCATCCAAAATCATGACGTCCTTATATTCCAAATAATGTGTGATGAGTGAAAGTTGGTTAACCGAAAAAGCGATACATACTCCGCCGATTATCCTACCGCACCTACGAAATACATCCTAATAATTACATGTTTTTCAGAACTAATAATAAAAGTTTAAAAACATATTTCAGTATAGTAGTAGTATAGTATGATTTTTGCAAATATGCACCAACTTTTTAAATGTTCTAATTTACTTTTTAGTTAAAACTTTTTAATTGTTTTAACTGTTTAAATTGCATTTAAAATCTAATTTACTATGAAGCATTGTGTTTAAATACATTTTAAACACATTCAAGAAGTTGGTGCAAGTGGGCCCAAGTATAAAATAAATTAGTTAATTTTGGTTGTTCGACAGCGGCATAATTATGAGGCTTTTATATTATATACCGCCCGTATTCCGTCACAATAGTGACAGTCTCCATTTAATACCATGTTATATAAAAAAGTATTGCAACGTGTAACTACGAGTACCTACTCGTAGTTACACGTTGCAATACTTTTTTTAGCTATGTACCTACATAGCTTGATGTTTTGTCATGTGTTCCACACTTCCACAATCGGTCTTACTTCATTACATGTTGTACTGGTCTCGACTGAACCTTCTGTCTCTATTCTGCATTTTGGCAACTTTGACCCCTACCTACGTAAACGTAGTTTACGACAATTTGGTTCCGTACACTTTTTATTGGTGTTTACCTTCATGACACAGTAAAACAAAGTTTTTACATAATTTATTGGTCCACAGTTTCAGGAAAACATACCAAGGATTGTTCGCACAAATATTTTTTGCGAGTAATTATATTTTTCGATGTTATTCGGGATGGGATATTAAGTTTCGAGGAGGTTTTTTTTTCGCGGAGTTCTTCACCGTATACAGTAACGTCCACTATAACAGGAACCGTTTAAATTCATTGAAAAACAGTCTTTATTACAACGTAAAATAATAAATTGGGGTAGTTTCATACTCTCATTTCGACTTAAAAAGAGAAATATATATGAACATATAGAGTTCATTCAAGAAATTATAATATGTAAAAGTCATTTCATTAGTCTGCTGCCACTTCTTCAGTTTTCTTGGAAGCCTGTCTAAGTAGAAAACTGTACATATTCCGTTTGATTGTGATACATATCATCAGATAGTTGTAGATCATACAGGATAATTATAGAGCTATATACATATTATTAATATCAGAACAATTGGAGTCTGCCTTTAAATCCCAATGAATCCGACGTCATCCATTCCACTGGATAGATACCGTGTGAGTACTTTCTGTCTAAGATAGAGCTGTTAATATTATTTTTTTAATAAAAATAATAAATTTATTTGTACTAAAGACATTGATTACATATAAAATAAAGGTTTAACATAAGTGGCTTATACTAGTTATTTTAATCGATATTAATAATAATTATTCTCTCAAATCAGCGTAAAAGCCATAATACAAATAAAATAATAATAAAGTCAAACTACTTATCAAAGTAGAAAAATATGAGAAATTTTTTCTTCTTTAGTTACCTCGAAGTCTCCAATGAATGAAACATTTTCACAAGGAATTTAACCGGAGATTCGGCAACATCGTGCTAAATCGTATAGAGATGGACACTAGATCATAAATATCCGCCATTGCGGATTATCATATCCGAAAGATTAACGATGGTGTTAATAATTAGAACAGTAACATAGTAAAACTTAGTTGCTATGAGTAACTTAAAGTATAAATAAAAAACTATGAATTACACTATAAATGATAAATTTGTCGGGAATATCTATACCTACATAAAAAAAACTTACGTTACAAAATGAATTTCTTGATTCCTATAAAATGATAGTGGGTAGACTCGCTTGCCTATCTGTAAAATTTACATGAGTATTAACAACAGTTGGTTTCACTTCTATTTCAATTATACACCTACTTAAACTTTAATATATGACTGCGCGTAACTTCGTGAATATGTATAATCTATTGTCGAATTCTCCAAGTTCGTATCACTTTCAGTGTATTAACGACAAACTTTTAGGCACAACATTTTTGCTTTAGTCGTATTTGAACACTTAAATTTATAAAATACTTATTAAAAATCTGATTACCTATAGTGAACCACTTATTGAAATAATTAATAATAAACATTTCATAAAATTCAGTTTCATTATAAATAAAAAAATTGTGATTTCAATTTTCCTTTTCGGATATATCCGCTGCGGTTACCTTTAGTGCCGTATACCTATGTACTATCCCTGGTATCGACTTGAGGCCGTATTTTATTTTTATTTATGGCCCGGCCCGCCGGCCTTTGCCCTTCGACAATTAATCAACTCTGTGCCGACCGCCTAATGGCTGTTTTCCTTTGCCTAATGACCTAGGCGCAGATTCATGACTGATGCGGTATCAGTATCAACTTAATTGCGCTTCAATATTTATTGAAGCGCCCAAATTTTGTTTGTCTGTTTGCTTTTTAGAGAATTACCCTTTTTGCGACCCACTTTTCAGTGACATTTTTCCTCCGTTTATTTTTATTACTAAGTTGTTTTAATTTTATTTCGGTTTTATATGTATTTATTTTGCCGTTACTTAGGAAAATTTATAAATAATAAAGAATACGTAAATCTTCTCCAGCAAAGACGGCATTGTTTTCAGAATCGCTTTGAAGAAATGCTTTAATTGCGCTTCCTGGATAGGTCTTCCCCGATAGATATAATCGGGGTGCCTTTAAATCACGAGTGGATCAGTTTCTTCTAGGCAAGTGCGCTCCATCTTAGATTGCAGTGTCGCCGATCTTGCGGTGAAGCGTGAGCCTATCAGAAATAAAAAACCGTTACCAAAACCATGGTCAAGATAACTACAATTATGATCACTAATAATGTACCTAAAAAAATAATGATGGTTTAACATGTCATCCAAACAGAAGTTGAATTTTAAAAACACATGATATACATATTTTGTAACACATTGCTTAAAATTTTAGCTAGGCGTTAATTTTTCATCCATGGTGAGGTGACTACGGGTGTTCAACTAGTTTTTCATTAATTATCGCTTTTTATCCGCAAATTTACTGAGTGCTTTATGTTCAGATTACAGTGATTTAGTGAATATTATTGGAGATGTTGTTAGTTATTTGTTTTGCTATTATAAGGTCGACATAAATATACCTATTCAACGTGGGAGAGCCATGCTTTGGCACGAATGGGCCGGCTCGATCGGAGTGATACCACGGCCTCACAGAAACCCGGCGTGAAACAACGCTTGCGTTGTGTTTCGCCGAGTGAATGAGGTTACCGGAGGCCCATCATACATAATCAACCCAGTATATGTCCCACTGCTGGGCACGGGTCTCCTCTCACAATAAGAGGGATTAGGCTATAGTCCACCACGCTAGCCTAATGCGGGTTGGCAGACATTACACGCCTTCGAGAAAATCTCTCAGACGTGCAGGTTTCCTCACGATGTTTTCCTTCACCGTTTTAAGCGCGTGATAATTAACTATTAATACGCACATAACTTCGAAAAGTTAGAGGTGCGTGCCTGGGATTTGAACTCGAGACCTTTGACTTGGCAGTCCAATGGTCACATCACTAGGCTATCACTAGGCCCAAACCCTTTTAAAAGGCAGGCAGCGCACTTGTGACTCCTCTGGTGTTGCGGGTGTCCATGGGCGGCGGTTATCGCTTACCATCAGGTGATCCGTCTGATCGTTTGCTCACCTATCCCATAAAAAAAACCTCCTCACTATTTCTGCAGTAAGCGTAAATTAAAATTATACCTAATCTGGGTGTCTTTAAATCACGAGTAAATCGGTATCAAGGACTCCTGACGTATCTTCAATAGGTATCATCTGTTACTACCCCATTCTATTCTATTTTCTATTTTCTTGTCAACCGAAAAAGAACCATCCACGGTTGTCTGCTATACGGATGGATCTAGAAAGGAAGGCACAAAATTGTCCGGCTCCGGGGTTTACATCCCCGAACTGAACATAAGTGGCTCTTTCCCATTAGGCAGATGTGCGAGTGTATTCCAGGCAGAGCTTTATGCCATTATGGAATGCACTCGAATAGTCAAGGAAGCCCACAGACTGGAGGGCTCCAAGATAGTCATATACAGTGATAGTCAAGCGACACTCAAAGCACTGGACAAAGTGGAGGTCACCTCTGCACTAGTGAAAGAGTGCAAAGAAGCACTCAATGAACTAGCAGAAACGGCAGAGGTGATAGTCGCATGGGTCCCTGGTCATCAGGGACACAAAGGGAACGAAAAAGCAGATGAATTGGCTAGGAAGGGAGCTGATGAACCCTTCGTGGGACCAGAACCTAGGTTACCGATCCCATACAATATCGTCAAAGGAATCATCCATAGAATAATGGTAAAAGAGTCGAATCAAAAATGGCACACAATGGAAGGTTGTCGACAGTCGAAAATCTTCCTAAAGTCATATGACGAAAGGAAATCCCAAAAATTACTGAGGATGAGCAGAGAAAACATAAAGATAGCAGTAGGGATCGCAACGGGACACTGTGGACTTAACAGACACCTGGCGATCATGAAAATAAAGGAGGACCCCATATGCCCAGCATGCGGGGAAGCAGAAGAAACGAGCTTTCATCTACTAGCAAAATGCACAATGTATGCGCTACTTAGATGGGAAATACTAGGAACCGATGAGATAAACGAAGAACAGCTAGCAGAACTCTCCATCAGACAACTGGTGGGCTTCTGCAAGGCTACGGGAAGATTTGCGACGCCGAGCGCCAGTAACCCATGACGGGATCCACCAAAAATGGGGAACTGGGCGAAATAATCCCAATATGCGGACTGATCGCCCGCCTGGTGCCTGCCGGCGTCCCCAAATTATAAATAGAAATACTACCCCATAACCCGAATCCTTTTAGACGTGCACACCTTAAATATTCAGCTTTATTAATTAAATAGAAAATTAAGACACTTTTTAGTTAGGTATATTCTGGGTGTTAAAATCACGACTGAATCGGTTTCTTCTGGGCAAGCTCGCTCCATCGTAGGTCGCAGTTTCTTTTAACATCAGGCGAACTGGCGATCAAGCGTAAGCCTAATCAAGAATAAAAAAGTTACAATAACATACATAAGCTACCATCACGCCTGTATTCCCCGAAGGGTTTGGCAGAGGCGTACTCTTTGTACAGAGTACCCACAATTCGCCGGTATGTTTATGTCCCATGTAATAGGGGGCGAGCCTATTGCCATTAACCGGGCACAACTTCCAGACTCCGAGCTGCTACTGGGAATTTCATAGAAAAACCCAATAACACTTTGCTTGACCTGGGAATCGAACCCAAGACCTCTAGCGTAGCAGTCGCGCTCAGGACCACTATTGAAGTTAGGTACTATTGAAGTTGTTAAACTTCTTCAAACATTGTGTGGCTTGTTGACGGGTCCTCGACGGGTTGCTGTAAGAGCCGACGACGCGGCGAGGGTTATTAAGGAGACCACTACACTGTTTTAAAAATAGAGATGTCTCCTTAAATGATGACGTTTTTATTGCGGTACTAGCCTTTGCCCGCAGCTTCGCTCACCTGACACTATAGCAGAATTAGAAATGTATTCCAAAAATAATTTAACAAAAACCAACAGTGATGATCTCTTCTTTGTATGGGCCTCTATTTAATCAGAGATGTCAAGCTGTATCTCAGGATCTGATTACTTAATTGTGATAAGAAGTTCACCAGTTTTTAAGTTGGGGCATATACTTTCTAACAGTGATAACAAAATTAAATCCTATTCAGTAGTTTTCGCTCCAACCCGTAACAAACATAGCTTTTTTACAATTTTATAATTTTATAATAGTAGAGAAGAGATAATATTGGTACTATATACTTAATTCTTATTAAAGTTAACATTGCGTGGTTTATGGGATTTCCATATGCTAAGAATGACCATAGTTGGGTCCATAGATAAGTAGTAGCTTATCATTGCAAATGGATTAATGTGTCTCGTTTAATTTTAGTTATATAGTGAAGGAAGAACTAACCGTACGGTAAGTCATGTCGGCTGAGAGGCAAAGTACCTTGCTTTCAATAGATGTTACTGACATCACCTTTAAGACGTAAGTTCAGAATGTGAAGGCAAATTTCGACATGGCAGATGAGACTCGCAGTGGCTTAGAGGTCATAGCGTCTGGTGTACCTAACCAGAACACTCAGGTTCGAATCCTGCCTGCGAGTCGAATTTTTCCTTCACTAAATAACTTTATAATCTTAACATACCATCACGCCTGTATTCCCCGAAGGGTTAGGCAGAGATGTACTTAGGTACACCCACAGTTCGCCGGTATGTTTAGGTCCCATGTAATAGGGGGCGAGCCTATTGCTATTAACCGGGCACAAATTCCAAACTCCGAGCTGCTACTGAAAATTTCATAGAAAAACCCAATAACACTTTGCTCGACCTGGGAATCGAACCCAGGACCTCTAGCGTAGCAGTCGCACTTGGGGACCACTAGACTAACGAGGCCTTATAATCTTAGCATGAAAAATGCAAAAAAAATACAAAAAGATATGTCACGTTTAATACTTAGCAGCTCAGAGTTTGGGATTTGTACCCGGTTAATGGCAATAGTATTACATGGAACCTAAACATACCGGCGGTGTACATTACTGTGCCTCTGCCTAACCCTTTACAAATACAGGAATACAGGCTTGATGATCCGTTATGTTTTATTACCTATAATAGCTATGAAACCTTCAACGTATAGTTATTATTTGTTCTACGCAATGCGGCATTTTTTTTTTTTTAGTTCGGATTTTAATGCTATGAAAACCCACACGTACGAATAATTATTTCTTTTACTTTAGTTCGTCGTTCAGTTGTTTTAATTGTCAAAGTTGAGTGGAGACTGTAATGAATTGCCGATGGACAAGTTTATCCTGTGTCCGCACTGTAGTCGCTTTGTGAGTTCGGTGAGCGCTAAAAATTTTACCAAAGGTTTAACTTTTAAAAGATTTTAAGCCTGGGTGGTTCGTTGGGTACCTAGGTACTATACACTTTCTCGTTACAAAACTTACAAAGTATTTGTTTCTTGTCTTCTAACTATCACAATGTTTTTAATTATCCCAAAAAAAGATTTATTCATCCATTCATCATAAATTTATATGTTCATTAATTATAGGTTAAACTACAATAATACTAGATAAGAGTTTGCCAACATTATGTATCCCAGTATATAAATAAATATCCACTTATTAGATCTCGTAGATAGCAAACTTAATATATATTATACGTATTTAAATATCCCAATTACCTTCGATATTAAGTCGCCGGAGCTCGGCCATATCTGAATTATTAATTTCAATTTTTCCGAGAGAACTCGGCCCACTTATTAAGGCGCTCGTCTTGTATTTCCTCCGGTCCCCTGGGGGATATTAACTTCGACCTGACGAATGGAGTTTTGACACTTTTTCGAGGCACAAAAGTAGGGTAGTTTGTACGTGATACTTTAGTAATGAAGATGGAAATTGAACAAATGTTAACTTGGACTTGGACGAGGCCATTTTCTTATCTAACTTTGTACTTGTTTGCCCCGAGGTTGAGGAAATGTCTAAAGTGTTTGGATCAGAATGTCTTTAAAAAACCATTCCGTGCATTTTCCTGTACGGCACACACAGACAAGAATCAAGTATCAAGAATAGAAGCTATACTTACAAACTATTGTTTCCTGCGGAAATTACAACAGAATGTTTAACCGCGGGAAATGTAACCTTTCCAGTGAAAAGGAACGATTATGCCAAAGGAGTTGCTTATATTGAATGCCGCTATAAAATAAGTATTTATTTATATATTTTTCATCCCATCTATTCGAAAAGGTCGAATTGGTTCGCCTTTATGTGCACCCAAAGGTGGTGTTTTCTATAAGAAAGTTTTAGCGGGCAGTAATGACATTTGAGCGGGCAGTAATGAGCTTTTAATCCTCTTTATAAGTGCGCCGCAATTAACGTTTCCGCGCACTTTTTAAATTTGGAACATCTTAGTGTTCAGCGCCAAAGAGATCGAACGCAAATATTGTTTGAAAGACTGGCTGGTACGACAACCTAAGGTCGCGCCGCCGGTTGATGAGGTGCCTTTTATTTTCTCATAGTGGGTGATGAAAAGTAGAGTGTATCACTCGGGCGCAAAATATATTTTTGGCTCGGGCGACGTACTCTAGAATCTCTCACTTCGCTCTGGATTCAAAAAAGCGCCCTCGCCGTAAAAATATTACTTTGCTCCCTTATTATACAATCTACTACTTATTTCTCTCTAACAACACAGATAATTCAGATACCTAGACCTACATATCTGATTGATATTGTCGTTAATTACCTTCTCAAAACTACAATAATTACAAATCCAATCAAGCTTAGCTCAACATTGATATCCACTTCTGACCTAATTTAAATAAAATTTTGATTTTGACTTCGAAAAGTGCATTAAAAATTATAGCTCAGTTGGCATAAGCATCTGGTAAACAAAACAGAGGACGCAGGTTGTATGCCTTCGTGTTTCTTTTACAAGTATTTTACAACAAAAGTAAATAGAACTAAGAACTTTGGGAACTTTTACAAAACAGTTAATTTCGCCTTTGTTATGAACTGCATCTTAATTTTGCTGTCGTTAAAATTAATTCACCCGATGCCAATATTGCCAATAACGCTGTCTTCAGGCCAATCCTCGCCACCCGAGTGGGCTTGTTGTAAAGTATTCCTAACAGTTCCAAGGCTTCGGTGTCAGCGGAATTCATAAGCTTAAGGATAGCGGATTCTTAAACAGTCAATAACCCGCGGATTCATACTCCTTCAATCAATCAATAATTTTGCAATTCAATTCAATCAAACGATATTTTTATTTATTTATTTAGCCCATTCAACTGGATGAGAGATGTAACTTTATGGCTGTGTTGTTTGGTTCTTTTGGCTATAAGATGTCTCTCAACTCAGTGTGCCTTTTGGCAAAGGCCTCCTCCAGCAGTTTCCATTGTTTCCTGTCTCGAGCAACTCTCCTCCATTTGGGTCCCGCAGTAAGTTTCAGCTCATTTTCCCAGCGCATTAGTTGTCGTCCTCGATTTCTCTTGCCATCTCTTGGATACCAATTCGTTGTAATTTGGCTCCACTTTTCTTGTGTGCATCTCAACATATGGCCAGTCCATCTCCATTTTTGGAGGTCTATTTTTTCCAAGATATCAGTAAACGATATTTTACTGTTTCTTTATTTTTATCTACTACAAAATAATTTGCTTGCTGCAGATTTATATTATAGACCTGTTGAGTCGTACAACTCAAGTACACGTACAAGTACAAGTACAAGTCGTACACTTATATAAATTTCAGTTGCAGCATTTTAGTGTGGCGTATTTAATATTATTTATATAAAGGCTGTTGTGTGTGTGTGGGAGATTTTTATTTTCATTTAAATGTCATATAGACTGTTAACTCTTTAATAGCTTGTCCATAGGTTTTATCTTTAACTAGCTTCCGCTCGCGACTTCGTCCGCGTGGAATAGTTACTTAGTCTTAGCGGGATGATAGCCTATAGCCTTCCTCAATAATTTTTTTTTTTTTAAAAAAAAAAAGCTTACTAGCAATGCAAAATGGACTATCTAACACCGAAAGATTTTTTCTAATCGGATCAATAGTTCCTGAGATTATCGCGTTCAAGCAAACTTGGCAGGTGCCACTTGACAGGTGGTAAGAAGATAATGATCCCCTTCAGCGGCTTGTAGTATGATTTCATTGAAGCTCACTTAGAGATATAGCCAATATTGTTAGTTGATAATTGAGTATTGAGTATCCGAGCGGAACTTTAGTAAAATATGTCACGGGAACAGGAATAATAAAAGAACGCTAAATGAGGATATGTCCTTTAGAGCGTTTGTTGGGTCCGAGCGGACCCAAGCTCGGTCCGCTCGGATACAAAACAAACGCTTTAGAGGCGATGAATAACGTATTTATTTGGATAAGGATTAATATCATGTTTATAAAAACACCTTCGCAAATAATCCATTTGGAATTTTAGAACAAAGTTAGCATAAAAAGGGTTATAGTGAGCCAACCTTAAAAGATAGACATATGCTATCGCGGACTTTTTTTTAGAACTTTTAAAGAGGAACAATTCTGTCATATATGATTTTTGCGAAAGTTTAACCGTTTACGCAGCGCACGCATCGGAAGCTCTCTAAAGGAAAAAAAACGAATTTTAGAACAAAGCTAGCATAAAAAAGGTTATAGTTAGCCAACCTTAAAAGATAGACATATGCTGTCGCGGACTTTTTCTTAGAACTTTTAAAGAAGAACAATTCTGTCATATATGATTTTTGCGAGAATTTAATCGTTTACGCAGCGCATGCATAGGAAGCTCTCAAAAGGAAAATAAACCCGATTTTGAAACATTCTTCATTGATGCTCCGCTCCTATTGGTCTTAGCGTGATGATATATAGCTTAAAGCCTTCCTCGATAAATGAGCTATCTAACACTGAAAGAATTTTTCAAATCGAACCAGTAGTTCCTGAGATTAGCGCGTTCAAGCAAACAAACAAAGAAACAAACTCTTCAGCTTTATATATTAGTATAGATATAGATTAGGCACAGAAGCTAGGTATGTGCCTTTTTGTTAGAAAAATAACATGCAAGTAAGACTTCCATCCCCAACTTTCGATTCGGTACAGCAGTCACTTTACCACATAAGCTTCCGAATTCGCCACTCTTTGGTCACAATAAAATTTCTTGTATAGCAGATTGCTCCGCCGCCGCCCGCTGTCACTGGCACCCCACACAGCGCGGGTGTATAATGTTTCCCTGAAGAGACATTGGCAGCAGTGCTACAGTACACCACTTCTCTACATGCCTGTTACTGAGCTCATTTGAACCAGGCTCGTTATCTCTTACCTAGTTTAACTGTAGATAACAACTCTGTTAAACTAGTCCTGATTTTTGATAATAAATCAGTTTTTGTTGAGTAGGTGAATAAAAGTGGCTCATACATAAGCTATGAGAAGTTGTGAAGTGCTCTAATTATCCAGTGATCTAATCAATCAAATCTAAACGTAAACTTATGCTAACATTTATCACTGACAGAGCTTCGTTGCGTTTCATTCAACCAATAACGTTCTCAAAAACAAATCAGTCAGAGGATTTTGGCATAAGGTCCATACAAGTAATGTCAAAATCCTGCCTCTATCTCAAATCTATCAAAAGATTTGTTATAGTGAACCGGCCTAAATCTTGACATTTAGGAGTACCTCCTTAGTTTTTCGGTAATAAAACAAGATACTTCTAAAAAGTCAGTGAATATTTTTTTATTTCAGTACCTAACGAAAATGTATAGTCAGGTTGGTTTACGGGTACTAAACACACTCCTAACCCGACCCTCTAGACAGGTGGCTTAATCGCTAATGGAATAGAATAGAATTGAATTGAACTCAATATACGCAAATGACATAATTGGTGAAATAAACGATTTATTATTATTATACTTGTCTACAGGCCCTGGTTACCTAGATCCTAGATAAGGATCCTAAACGTTCTTATAAGCCGACACGTAGCGTTGACAAAACCAGCTCAAACTCGTAGAAGTAAAATATGAGTAAAACGTAGAATCATAAAATGTCTTATCCTGTAATAAGTTTCGTTTAGTCGACATGAATGGGCCACGATCGTGCCCCAAATATACAGTACTTGCAGCCACTTAAGATAATAATATCTTCTAGGCTATTACGTCATTGAGTTTAGTAGTAGTGTACTTGAGTTCTTTTTTCTTTCAAATCTAGCTCACCACAATAGTAATTCTCTGTTTCTCTATCGCTAGCGTTAGTACTTAAGTCTGTGCATTATTCTTTAACCTCAATTAACATAGAGAGATTATAACAATATATCTTAATTGTTTTTTATGTATGTATGTCAGTGAAGAAATCATGATCTCTATAATCAGTGACATTAAATAACCAAGTCAAGTCGGTTGCGACACAAATTGCAAATTCCAAGCTACTACTGAGAATTTTATAAAAAAAACTAATAACACTGCTCGACCTGGGAATCGAACCCAAAACCTCTAACGAAGCAGTCGCGCTCGGGACCACTAGGCTAATGACGCAGGCAGTTCAATTTCTCTTTCTAAGTACTACTAGCGATAAGGTTCATTATCATTACCCAATTAGGCTTACATCCTAAACGGGTGCATGCCGTGACAACGTTACATAACACCTTCAAACGAGAAGTGGTTGCTACGAATTATGAAGCTATTAACTGCCTTTATAGTTTTACTTTATTTGTGGTACAGCTGTGTACGGATAGAAGAAAAATAGTTGTTATATCATAACATTTAACGGAATCATGCCTGTATCTCCGAGGTTGAACAGTAGTTAGTTTTAACCGTGAGAGAGCCATACTTTAGCACGAGTGGGCCAGCTCGACCGGAGTGATGCCACGTCCTCACAGAAAACTGGCGTGGAACAACACTTACGTTGTGTTTCGCCGAGTGAATGAGGTTACCGGAGGCCTAAACCTTTTTGAAAGACCGGGAACGCACTTGCGACTCCTCTGGTGTTGCGGGTATTCATGCGGCGGATCCGTCAGCTCGTTTGCCACTCTCACTATGTAAAAATTGTCTCGTTAACACGTGGTTGTATGTAAAGAATAGATATTTAAATAAGAAGAAATGGTTAGATAAATTTTACAAAATGTGCATGTATTATAGATTTGATATTGGGTGTGCATGGGCAGCGGTAATCGCTTACCATCAGGTGATCCGTCTGCTTGTTTGTCATTGATGAGTTCCTTTATAAATCTACCTATACCTTATATATATAGTAATTGCTAATGTAAATGCTATGCTAATTTAAATGTTTTAATGTTTGAACCAGCACAACTCACTCTATCGCCCACTAAGGTTTCATTCACAACACTTCTGATTATGAGACTCGTATAATCTCCCAGGTTCTCTTATAGGATAGCAAAATAAATGAATTGTACTTTATCGCACATTGCTCCTTGCTTGTTGTCGGTTCAGCCTGGCGTTACCAATACGGATTGCAGAAAAAAATTATATCGTCTGGACAGGAGCGTGGGCAATGAACACGAGGTGTGGGCGGCCGTCACGCAAGCCAACCAGCCCGGGTACACAGATAAACAATAATTCATATACATTAATTATATTCCACCTGCTTTGTTAGTCTATTGGTCCCAACCAGAGGTGCTGGATTCGATTCCCAGGTCGAACAAAGTGTTTTTGGGTTTGACTATGAAATTCTCAATAGCAGCTCGAAGTTTGGATTTGTGCCCGGGAACTGTGGGTGTACCTTAGTAAGTACACCTCAGCCTAACCCTTCGGGTAATACAGGCGCAATGGTATGTAAATGTCAACAAGCCTTTACTCAGAATTAGGAGGCCATAGTCAATATTCTATTGTAGGTATTTTAAGAAAAAATATCCATCAAAAAATCATCTTTCCACAGTACATTTTCAGTCGTGAAAATAAATCTGTTCCTACATTTATCACATTTTTTAGCCCAGAAGTGCAAGTACCTATAATCTTATAATTATTCACTCTTCACAACTTTTGCTCTGGCAATGCGGACCGAATTTTCCATACAAACGTAATACCAAAATAAATCGTAATTTAAACATAATTTAATCGATTTGTGTTACCTATTATTCGGATTCGAATATCATTCATCTAGGTTCCAATCCTACCGTTTCGTGCAAACTTCACTGAAAATAATTGTAAGAGAATGTAATTTATGATATTTTATGAAGTTTTGACAGTTTTTCCCATAATTAACGTGGGAGAGCCATGCTTCGGCACGAATGGGCCGGCTCGACCGTAGTGATACCACGGCCTCACAGAAAACCGGGGTGAAGCAGCGCTTGCGTTGTTTTTCGCTGGGTGAGTGAGGTTACCGGAGGCCCAAACCCTTTTTAAAGGCGGGCAACGCACCCGTGACTCCTCTGGTGTTGCGGGTGTCCATGGTTATCGCTTACCATCAGGTACTCCGTCTGCTCGTTTGGCCCCTATCTCATAAAAAAAAATCTAGTGAGAAACCTAGTAGTAGACGAAATGATAATGTAGGAACCTAGATTAACAGTATTCGGATCCGAATAATACTTACCAAAATTTGATTAATCTGTGTTTGAATTACGATTTATTTTGGTATTGAGGCTGAATTGCCCATACATAGGGCAATTCAGACTCATAATAATCAGACTAATAGCTATGTATTAAGCACAATTTTTTTTAAACACGATTAAATAATTGAAACACACACTACACTTGACTTACTGCTCACTGCTCAGCTATAAACGGACGTGTCGCCGGAGGGCCTCTCGGTGTCCAGATGCCGGAGATCACACACTACACATAATACCTATATGTACAACGGTACACAACTCGTGTACGTTTGTGTTGTGTACTATTTGTGTACTGTGTGTGCCGGTTGATGCTAAGTGTGGACGTTATGGCAAGATGTGTTGCCGTAATGCTAACATTGTAACTGGAAGATGCAATTATACTCGCACTAGGTTTGTAGTTAGTAATAGCTGGGAGGTTCCACCGCATTATTTACTTGCTAAGTTAACAGATTTAAAGCCTTCTATGTTATAGCTGTTTTTAAAAGAATTGAGTTTTCTTCTATAACCTGTATTGAATAATTTCCTTGCAACTCCGTTGCGGGTGTCCTGGGCGGCGGTAATCGCTTATAATCAGGCGATCCGTCTGCTCGTTCGCCCTCCTATGCCATAAAAATGGCAATAACTACTTTACTATATTTTTTAATTTACTATATAAGTGCGTTTATTGATGGTTCACTTTTGGTTTAAGGTATATTATATACACGGAAGAAGTCGCGGGCAAAAGCTATAATGTTCTTTGTAGATAGTCGAATCAATGAAACTTTACATCGCTTTTAATTTGCTTCTGTTTTTATTATTCTAATGTTTCATCAATATCTAGAATATTAACTTAGGGCCACTTGCACAACTTCTGAAATATGTTTAAATTGAATCTAACACACAACATTACAATAGAAAATTGTGTTTAAATACAATTTAAACACATTTAAGAAGGTGCAAGTGGCCCTTTAACATTTATCCTATCACAGTTTGATTTACCATAATGAATGATCGAGATAGTCTACAGTCTACACTGGATAGTCGAAAGCATTTCCGTGGTGATAGTGACGAATGTACCCATATATCCCAAACATAAATAACGGTAACACATAATTATATGTACCCATATATCCCAAACATAAATAACACATAATTATCTTAGAAACAATAGCCACATGTCGGCAGTCCACTCCATTAGCGGCGCATGTGGCAATATTAATAATTACATCGCGGGATTTATTGCCACGTTACGCATAAGACAACACAGAATACAAATATAACACATGGCCTGATGTGTTTTTAATAGATAACTAACATACACTCACGCCCTTCTCCCACAGCGGTAGGCAGAAACTATAGACTGCCACTTGCTACGATTCTTGCATGCTTCTTTTGCTTCTGCGACATTCATACATCTTCTCATACATACGCGGTGGTTACGAGTAATACGTACCTGACCTTTTTGAAAGACTGTCAATAAGATCGGTGTAGGTCCTTCTAGGTCGACCTCTTCTGACGTTGCCGCTGATATTCGCCTTATAAATTCCTTTCGTTAATCGTCTTTCATTCATTCTCTCAACATGTCCAAACCATCTCAGCATATTCCTCTCAATACGTGTCACAACATGATCTTTCAGTCCGCAACGCTGTCTCATAAACATATATATCTTAATAATCTATAACAATAATCTTATCACTCTAATCTTATAACAATATAAAAGAAACTTTTCTCAACCTGGGAATCGAACCAAGGACCTCTAGCATCGTTTATTATTGAACCTATTTTATTTTCCCCACACTATTTACATCTCTTCTAGTTAGTCTATACATCAATCCATCCGCACGTACAGTCGGCGGCAGCGCTGGATATTCCGTCGTCGTCGCAGTCGCGCGTCGCTGCGACAATTAGTCGCTGTTATTACTTGTTTGTCGTGTCGCGATACATTATGTGGCGGAGACATGACGTGTTGGCGGTGGCACAGTAAGAGATTGTCTATTTTAATATTTGGCCCAGTCTCTTTCAATTTTGGACTTCTTGGAGTCTGTCTGGCTGGCGACCACCCTTACGTCGGAGTCTGTCTGGGAAAATAAAGCACCTAGGTGTGTGTATTTCGAATTTTGCGTAAAAGAGACATTTACCTCTCGATTACTCGGCATTCCGTAGGGGCTCAACGCATCAGCAACTCCTTTGCCAACTTAAATGACAACTGAAAAAAAAATTTAGAGTAAAATGTTGCCCTGGCAAAGATTTCTCTTGAAATATCTATTGTAATCAAACCTGTCAAGATGTCCAACGATCGACGTCGACCTCTTTGCATCTTCTAAAAAGTCATAAAAATAAACAATTTATTTGACAAGGGATTTCTGAAAAAACTAGAATGTTCTTTCATTGTAAGATAAATGACAATTATTTCCTATAGATTCTCAGATAGTTATCATTAAACATTTTGAAAGCAGTTCGTGTCAAACCAAGACGCATAACTACCCATAATTTAGTCAATTTTTATGATGGAACAGTACTAAAAGATTTAACAACCAAATAAAATCAACTGTCACATAAACTATTTCAATGTTAAGTGCCAAACTTTGCGCCCGGTGTCTTGCCACCCTAACCGCCATATGTGACATCTCGAAATCACTGGTAGCATTGTCAGAACTGAGTTATTGGCGCGATTATACCCACGTATTTATGTTGACGACTGTACATGGCACTGCCACCATTACAAGCGCAACTAGATCTATCATTTAGTTCAATTCAACCTCCATTGCGTGTATAGTATTAGAGTGTCATTTTATAGAACTAAATGTAACAGGTAATGGAAATTATGTATATCGTTTTGATGGTTATGTTGCCATAGTTGTGGTATTTTCTTTGATTAGGTGTGGACTAACAGAGACAAAGCACTTTGTGGCACCTTTTAGTGGCAATGAAAAATTTTTGGGTACTTATGATAGTAGGTACTTTTATTATTAGTGCGGTATTAAATTTGATTTAGTGGCACCGTAGCTAAAATAAGTTTGAACAATCGTTTCGAGTATTGTTCATCTATATTTGGAGGGCAATTATTATCGGAGCGTGAATGTTTGATGGTACCATGTGGCAGCATAGTGTCACGAGTTATTAGTTCAGAAACTAATAAACAGCTCCTGTCCGGGGTTCGCATCTCAAAAGAACTTTTTGAACTTCTGTCTTGCCAAATTTTATGGAAATCTGCTCAGGATTTAAGCTTAAAAACATAACACACAAGTAGAGCTACTTTCGCATTGATGGATAGTTTTTTTTGTTGATAGTGACTTTGATTTTTTCCAAGCAAATCAAATGTTTTTTATTTCAAATAAGCTTTTACAAGCGTTTATGAAACGTTGGTTATGATTCTAGTTGCACGGTTCCAAAAGGTTGATCCTATGGAGAAGAATCCGGAAAGAAACTCCATGGACACTCTTTTAAAATAAAATAAGTAACAATCTTCATACATCATTCAACAAGATTCGCTATTGTATAAATATCCAAAAGCACTTACTGCGTTCAATCTTTCGATGGGCCACCATTCGTTACAGAACGAGACGCTATCGATTCCGTTGATTATAATCCAGTCAATACACACAACCTCTCCTTGTTTAACTCAATCGGGTAATTACAAAAAAACCTTTTCGACCCTAATTTGTTGTTCTCATGAATGTTTTGGAGTATACCTATTAATAAATCCATTATATTACGGGAATGAATTGGGGTACGATACGAATATAGGGCGAAATGGGATAGAAGGTAGGTGCACCTTTATATTTCGAGTTAAAAGCCTAATGCTAAAAGATGCAGAATGCAATTGACAAAAACAGACCCAGTTCGTTATGAAATATTTTGAAAAAGTCAAAATCATTTATTCAAGACTTGTAATGTGTGTATGTGTTTTTTTAGGGGATAGGGGAGCAAACGAGCAGACGCATCACCTGATGGTAAGCGGTAACCGCCGCCCATGGCACCCGCAACCCCAGAGGAGTCACAAGTGCGTTGCCCGCGTTTTAAAAGAGTATGGGCCTCATTCGGCGAAACACAATGCAAGCGTTGTTTCACGCCGGGTTTCTGTGAGGCCGTGGTATCACTCCGGTCGAGCCGGCCCATTCGTGCCGAAGCATGGGTCTCTCACGTGTAAAACGTTTTTTGTAAAATGTGTGAATTAATTGCCTGTTTGTGTGTGTGTGTGCACATAGTTGTGTACCTGCTGTGTACCTACAACAGTTTTGTGTATAACCGTCAAGTGTTTTCTCCGCATTCCTGGACATACGGAACACGAATATTTTATGACAGCCAACAAGTGTGACATATTACATCATGGAGAAGGCATTGTTCACTGGTTTCGAAACCTGTGGTCATCATCCAAACAGAAATACAAGTGTATTTTTCTTTATTATTATTACCATGCACATCAAGCTGCATGATTCTTACATTGTAAGAACTAAATTGTAAAAAATGACAATGATATAATCTTTGTTTAAAGGAGTATCTATGGAGTTTCTGGCGCGTTCTTCTCCATAAAACCAACAAGTTTTTGAGAATTCAAAAGTACTCCTGTAATACTAGTCTAAATGAAATAAAATATTTGACTTTGTCTTTGACTTTACTGGCCAATTTGACCCTATTGTTGAAATAGTACTAGAGCCAGCTTCGGCCAGCAAATCCAACAAGCACCGGGCGATACAAGCAAATCCAACAAGTCCGGGTCAAACCATTCAAAGTTTCCTGTTAGCTCAAGTAATATCACAGAACAGAAATGGCGGTAGCCTAATGGCTAGGGTGTCAGCGTTGCCGGTTTGGAACCCACCCATTGCACTACCTACGTGAATCATAAACATGACATACCATAACATACCATCACGCCTGTATTACCCGAAGGGTTACGCTTGCCCAGGTCTGGCACGCAGGGGCGCGCTTCATATCCTGGGCTAGTTTCCTAGTTAGTGGTCCTGAGCGCGACTGCTACGCTAGTTCTTAGTTCGATTCCCGGGTCGAGCAAAGTGTTATTGGGTTTTTCTGTGAAATTTCCAGTAGCAGCTCGGAGTTTGGAATTTGTGCCCGGTTAATGGCAATAGGCTCGCCCCTTATTACATGGGACCTAAACATATCGGCAAACTGTGGGTGTATACATAAGTACACGTCTGCATAACTCTTCGATGAATACAGGCGTGATGGTATGTTCTATAGGTATATTTATAACTAGCTTCTGCCCGCGACTTCGTCCGCGTAGCGTGATGATATATAGCCTATAGCCTTCCTCAATAAATGGGCTATCTAACACTGAAAGAATTTTCAAATCGGACCAGTGGTTCCTGAGATTAGCGCGCTCAAGCAAGCAAACAAACAAACAAACAAACTCTTCAGCTTTATATATTAGTATAGATATATAGATTTTAACAAATTGTATTGGGATATAAAAAATAACATTGTTTTCAATAATAAGCTTATCCACTGTTTCGTAGATTGGTATAATCCTGAAGGGCCAGTGAGGTGGTGCGCATACATTATGCATGCTAATTTATCGGTGGGTCAGCGCGACTTCACGGATTACTTACCTACGAGGTTTTATTTTGGCTTAGAACTTACCCGGGACAGGGACGGGATGGAGGGGCTTAGTGAACACTTGTTTTATAAAGACGTCTATATTTCGTTTGTTAGAAACTATATTATGATGGTATTAGAACTGCCTCATTAGTGAATTGGTCCTAAGCGCGACTGCCAGGTTTTAAGTTCGATTCCCGGTGAAGATTCTGCATATCCTCTGGTGTTGCGGGTGTCCATGGGCGGCGGTTATCGCTTACCATCAGGTGATCCGTTTGCTCGTTTGCCCGCCTATACCATAAAAAAAAAAAATATCCAGAGCTGCTTCTGAGAATCGAACTCAAAACCTGGCACTTATGTACATAGCTCACCCCTTAAGACCTACACACAGATTCCCTGGCAGATAAAGTATGCCTGGCAGGTTAGGTATGAAATTTCAATCAAAATGACATTATATTTAAGCCTAAATTACCTACTTTACTTTACGTTGGCGAACCCTGGTGGTTGGCGTTGTGCACTTTTTGGGATGGGTAAAAAATGTTAGACTCGCGTCAGGACACGTGACCAGATCGAAAATTCGTAAGACGGTTGTAATTGTTCCGAAGTGTTACATTTTTAATGTAATATAAATTGTCATGTTTATGTACGATACCGCAATAAATGAATATTGTATTTTACCACATAAATTATAGTACTTTATTACTGATAAAAAATTCGTGCGAAATTCTTCCCTAACCATTCCAAAATATCAAAAATGCACAACGTTAATGTTCAAGTTTTCACTTCTGCCGGCACTCCCGGAGTGCAATCCGTTGTTTTTTTTAAAGTATGTTCTCCTAGGTACTAGAACATAATATTCTCGTATTACACATTGATAATCAACTCTCAAACATTAATGAGTGTAGAAACACACACCACCTAAATGCAAAAGGAAGACTTCAAAATGTCGACCAAACCGTCTAGACTAAAACAATGCCCAAAAGTTTAAAACAACTGGCAAATGTCACTGACCTCCGGACCTTGGAAATGCCGTTAGCTGGTCTGGGTCCTAAAAACAGAAGACTATCAATTAAATTTATCAAAGGATACCTATCAAATACCACAGTGTATCTAAGGTCAACAGAATCTACAACAATTTTGAATGCTATAAGTACTAACTTCATCATAATAAATAGTAGCGTTCAGGTTCGCCTGCGTAATTTTTATTTATTACTTTTAAAACTCAAAAAGGTGCGAATGTGCGAAATGAGGACGAAGTACACAAAACTCATAGAAAGTGGCGGTCGGTAGTTTCTGCCTACTCCTATGGGAGAAAGGCGTGAACACATAAAAGTGTGTAAGTAAAGTAAATAAAGGCGTACTTCAATTCAATATTTTATGTTAAAAAATATTTTTTTTTTTTTTTTTATGGGATAGGGGGGCAAACGAGCAAACGGATCACCTGATGGTAAGTGATAACCGCCGCCCATGGACACCCGCAACACCAGAGGAGTCGCAAGTGCGCTGCCCGCCTTTAAAAGGGTTTGGGCCTCCGGTAACCTCAACTCACTCGGCGAAACACAACGCAAGCGTTGCTTCACGCCGGTTTTCTGTGAGGCCGTGGTATCACTCCGGTCGAGCCGGCCCATTCGTGCCGAAGCATGGCTCTCAGTATATAGTTTACAGGTATTTATATTAACAAAAATGCAAATCCCACATACAAAATTGGTCATTTTTTTTTATTAAGGCTAATAGACTCAGTCACATGTAATTATAATTAATAATTATTATCAATGTACCGATATAATCCGTAATGTTTGCTTGTGTCAAAAATCAGGGTGCCTACTTCGAAAATCGAATCACAAAGTTTCAGCTGATCGCAAGTTCTCGATTCGAATACCGCGATTTAACTTCGTGTCTTTCGTTGACTCCTTCTCCGAGTATTATTTCTCTTTTAGTTTTTTTTGTTTGACAATACATTTTTACAAATAGAGTAGAATCGAAATATCAGTTTTAGAGTTGTATCGAAGCTTAGACGTTCTAGTTTCGTATTACAACCCCAGTAACTACATAAACGCAGTAGGCTTTGTGAAGTGGCTCATAAAATTCTATCAATATAGCAGGATCTAAAAAAACAAAACAAAATCCATTTAACATCAATTTTAATTTTCCTCAAAAAAAATATAATTAAACCACAACAAAATTTCCTTTTTAATTTCTATGCAAAATTATCCGCCATTTTTCAAGCCACGAGCCACAAGCGACCAATCAACATCACAGACTGAAATATTTGCATAAAAACTGGTTGCTTCCGCCACACTAAACAAAAGATATTATTTTTTAAATCTCGGATATCTCTACTGAAAGTTAAACTATTGTCTTGTATCCTAGCCTTTGACTATAAGCATAAAACTTTATATTCAACTAGCTTTTGACCGCGGCTTCGCCTAAAAATAATTTAATCAAAAACCAACAGTGATGGTCCCTTCTTTGTATGGGTCTGTATACATCAGAGAGGTCAAGCTGTATTCAGGATCCGTTCAATTATTAAGATAAAAGTTCACCAGTTTTTAAGTTAGAGCATATAGTTTCTAACAGTGTTAACAAAATTTAAATTTGTTCAGTAGTTTTTCCGCCAAACCGTGACAAACAGTCAAACAGACAAGAATTTTAAATATCACATTTTTGGGTTCGGAGACCACTAACGTTTTTTTTTTAATATCTTCAATGTACCTACGGACGCAGTGTTTTATGATTTTATAATAGTAAAAACTGAAGATGTGCAAAACGAATATTATAGCAATATTATTTTCTCACCTCATAACATACAATCACGCCTGTATTCCCGAAGGGTTAGGCAGAGGTGTATTAAGGTACACCCACAATTCGCCGGTAATTATAAGTCTCATGTCATAGGGGTCGAACCTATTGTCATTAACCGAGCACAAATTCCTAACTCCGAGCTGCTACTGAGATTTTCATAGAAAATCCCAATAAACCTTTATTCAACCTGGGAGGAACTCAGGACCTTTAGAGTAGCAGTCGCACTTGGGACCACTAGGCTAGTGAGACAACTTTTTTAATTCTCACCTCAATTAAATTATTAAAATAAACATAGTATTTATTTATAATTGTTGGCCTATTAGAAACAATAAAATTACAATTAATAAGTAAAATCTTATTGGAAACGGTCAGAAAGTTATGGGTAACTGTAAATTATGTAAACTCTATCTGTACTTCCACAAAATAGTTATAATAATTATAAAAAAAAATAACAAAACAATAATTCTTTGCGACCGTGACAGGACTCGAACCTGCAATCTTCGGATCCGAAGTCCGACGCCTTATCCATTAGGCCACACGGTCGGTATGTACTTACTTGAAATAGGTCACGTAATTCCGCAGTGCTTCCATTACGGCTGTGACGTCAGCTATGACGTCATGAGATCGGATATAATTGTATCGCACTTACTCATTAATAACGGGACAAATTGTGTTGGAAAGAAAGAAAGTAATAGGTATATTTATTAAATAATAATATACATACATCACATCAATATTGTATCTGCTATTTATTATTGATACTTATGTTATTACATATATTATAGGCCATGATTCCCAGGGTTTGGTTCAACCTGGCTTGTATTTTGGTTCACATCTAGAAAACGCCAGCGCCATCTAGTAATAAAAATCTTAAGTAAAAATTAAATAATGTAAAAATCCGTTTAAAAGTTCTAGGTATTTATAAAAAAGTATCTAATAATAATCGGATCTAATCTATATTACTAATATATAAAGCTGAAGAGTTTGTTTGTTTGTTTGCTTGCTTGAACGCGCTAATCTCAGGAACTACTGGTCCGATTATTATTAGGGTAGTGATAGATAGATGATTACCGGTAGTGTTACATAGCCCATTTATTGAGGAAGGCTATAGGCTATATATCATCACGCTAAGATTAAGTAACTAGTCCACGGGGACGAAGTCGCGGGCGGAAGCTAGTGATTTTATAAAAAGAATCATAAGACCAAATAACGGGCACCCATCTAAAAAACAACAGATTTACCACGACATCATGTAGTGCTTATATTTAAATTTTGCCTTAGGGGGACATAAGCTGATTTGTTCTCACATCTTGGACCAATATTCAGAACTGTAATTCTCGTAAGTACCTTAAGGCTGTGTAGTGTCGGCCCCTTAAAAGTACAAAATGCACCAATTTCATGGTGGATTGTGACCATGAGTTATGGAACGTAAAGTGCGATACCCGTGAGAATTGGAGTAAACCTCAAACTGTCGGACTGCGTGAAAATTAAAGAGGAGATAGCTATCGGCCTATTACTTATCTAAAAAATTAAATAGGTTCTGTCATATTCTAGATTCAGTATTCTTAGTAGTCGACTTCGGTCAAACTTGGACATCCTTCAGTGCCCACACATCCTGTCGCAATATTGTACTAATGAAGATTGTAACTTAATATATTATTAATTTATTTTAAAAGTGTGTCCATGGAGTTTCATCCCGGATTCTTCTCTATAGGATCAACCTTTTGGAACCGTGCACCTAGAATCATAACGTTTCATAAACGCTTGTAAAAGCTTACTTGAAATAAAAACATTTGAACTTGAACTTGTAGTAATTGCGACATTAATGCTACGCTAGAGGTCTTAGGTTCGACTCCCAGGTCGAGCCAAGTGTTATTGGGTTTTTCTTTGAAATTCCCAGTAGCAGCTCCCAGTAGCAGCTCGGAGTTTGGAACTTGTGCCCAGTTTAATGGCAATAGGGTCGCCCCCTATTCTTCTTGTCAGTCGGTCCCTAATTTTTTTTTTTTTTTAAAAAGCTTACTAGCAATGCGGGTCGCACATTACTAGTATTCTTGTTAACCCCTCGTGCTAAGCTAGATTGCTTGTGTTACGAGTGGGTTCACGTCGGTAGTGCAATGGGTAGGGTTCGCACTGGCAACCACATGATCGCAAGTCCGACGCCCTAGCCATTAGGCTACCGCCGCTTCAAAGCTGAGAATTGCTGAGAATGACCGATCCACCCATGCCGTTACAGTCAGTTTAACTTATAGTGATACAGACAGCAAGACACTTAGGTACAGCGTCTTAAAGTTGAGGATTTGGCCATGAGTAAATCAGAAACAGTCGCAGGTCAAAATCATACAAATACGAACATATTTAAGATACATTTTCGCTTAATTTTATAACGTACCATCACGCCTGTATTTCCCAAAGAGTAAGGCAGCAGAGGTGTACGTCATAGAGTCATTACACCTACAGTTCTCCAATCATTCCTTCCCTAAAATAACTTTATAATCTTAGCATGAAAAATGCAAAAAAATCACAAAAAGATAGTTCTCCAATATGTTTAGGTCTCGTGTAGTGGGGTACTAGCCTATTGCCATTAACTGCATTACTACTGAAAATTTCATAGAAAAACTCATTTTAACAATTTTCTTGACAAATTCTCAGTTTAGGTTTTTTTAATGGGATAGGGGGCAAACGAGCAGACGGATCACCTGATGGTAAACGATTACAACCGCCCAAGGCTACCGGCAACACCAGAAGAGTCGCAAATGCGTTGCCCGCTTTTTAAAAGGGCCTCCAGTATCCTCATTCACTCGGCGAAACACAACGTAGTGTTGTTTCACGCCGGTTTTCTGTGAGGCTGTGGTATTTATTACTCCGGTCGAGCCGGCCTATTCGTGCCGAAGCCTGGGTATTCCACGTTTAAAAGATTTTGAGAATTTCCGTAAAAACAGTGTAGGAGTTACGCTTTAGACCTTTAAGCTGCTGTGACAATTACTATGCTTAAGTCTTATTTTTCTTCTCCTTCTTCTATTCTCTTCTCTCTACTATTATAAAATTGTAAAAAAGCTGTTTGTTACGGGTTGGAGCAAAAACTACTGAATCGTTTTTTTTATCACTGTTAGAAAATATAGGTATACTCTAACTTAAAAACTAGTGAACTTCTTATCTAAATTAATTAATCGGATCATGAAATACAGCTTGACCTCTCTGATGTATAGTGGCCCATACAAAGAAGAGATCATAACTGTTGGATTTTTGTAATTATTATTACAATACATTTCTAATTCATATATACATTTCTATAGCTTCAGTTGAGCGAAGCCGCGGGCAAAAGCTAGTATTATATACGGTTATAAGTATAAACAATCACTACATATATTTACTTATTGTCTTCCCCAAGCTTGCCGGGGGAAGTAATGGCAATCCGATTGCCGGCTTGCCGCCCGTCTTAGCCAACTCTGATTGATTGCCAGAACATCCTGCGCATACTGTTGATGGATTTCAATCACAGCATAAGTATTTGTTTAGGATTCTGTTGTCTTAGCGGGTCCCGTTTATAATTGTTGGATTGGTCGGTACATTGGGTGAGGGATAATTCGAGTGTGTGCGTAAAGATTGAGAATGTAGCTGGGTATATCATTTCATATTCAGATATTCAAAACCTCAACAACTATACAATACGTTAAGAAAACTAGAGATTCGTTTTTTTAGTAATGAGGAAACTTATACAGTTGGTAATATTGACTTACAAAACAATTTCGGTAGTCGGCCGAAACTGTTTTGTAGATAACATTATTTTTTAAGTTTTTGAAAGCGGTCTTACTTTTTGCGTTCGTATATTGTCGTTGGAGGGGTTTCTTATCATATTATTATCCTCATAATACACGGTACGTGGGTTAGAGATATGATTGTGAAGACTAGCATAATTATGGTCTTCCTAACCTACTAATCTGAATTAGAGGCAGTCAAAGAGACTATTTTACTAGCGATATAGTCTAGGAGATGTCTTCTCTAATTAATCTGAATTATTAAAATACTTGTAGACATATAAAAATATTTTTCGAAAAACATCTGTGAAATTAACATTCCGAAATAAAAGTGTTTATCAATTGCTTAATTTGAACAAAAACTGTCAAAGTTCCCAAAAAGCGTCTAATTTATGTTGGCCCTAATAATGATACCTAATTGGTCAACCTGCCAAGTGTGTGACGGACATCGCATATGGGGTCTCGTATAATCAATACAGAACTCTTTTACTTAAAATACAACTACACTAACTTACCATCACGCCTGTATTCCCCGAAGGGTTAGGTAGAGCCGTACAGTAGGTACTAATGTAGACTCACAGTTTGCCGGCCCCATGTAATAAATAGGTGACGAGTCTGCCATTAACCGGGCACAAATTCCGAACTCCTAGCGGCTACTGAAAATTTAATTGAAAAACCCAATAACCCTGCTCGACCTGGGAATCTTACGTCCTGGGTTCGTTTCCCAGGTCGAGCAAAATGTAGCATAGCAGTCGCGCTCAGGACCATTAGGCTAATGAGGCAGTTTGATACAACTATACCTACTACTAATAAAATAGATACATAGTTCAAATTAAAACTTATTTATTAGAAATAGAATAACGTAGCTTAACGTGGGAGAGCCATACTTCGGCACGAAAGAGCCGGCTCGACCGGAGTGATACCACGGCCTCACAGAAAACCGGCGTGAAACAACGCTTGCGTTGTGTTTCGCCGAGTGAGTGAGGTTACCAGAGGCCCAAACCCTTTTAAAAGGTGGGCAACGCACTTGTGACTCCTGTGGTGTTGCGGGTGTCCATGGGCAGCGGTTATCGCTTACTATCAGGTGATCCGTCTGTTCGTTTGCTCCCCTATGCCATAAAAAAAACATTATTCGGTTAACAGCTTTGCAAGGCTAAGTTCATGCCTGTGTTTCAGGAGCCAGTGTCTTCTTCCTAATTTCAAGGTAGGTACTTATTTAATGCAATAAGGAACAGTATTAAAAGTATTAAAACTCCCCCCCGCGGTCTCGAACGCATCAACACGTAACACTTTTGTGCTCCCAAACAAAAATCTTTGCTAGTGTTTAAATTCGGTCTATAACAGTAAAATATACACTGTGGTGAAGAGTAGTGTACAAGCTATTGGATGCACCAAACCATTTCAAAATCCGCCAAGGGATTGCAGAATAATCACGATTTTATTATACAACGGCCGCAAAATTTTTAAATCGGCACTGTGAGGCGCATGAGTCACCGTGTCAACAAACTCACAGAGCGACGCGACGGGGTCAACGACCGGAATTCTCGCATACATCTACACTTGAGGACTCACTCGGCGTGTATTCGGAACTGTTCGGAAGCACTCGGAACTGGAAGACATATGACGAAGTACTTGGTTCTGCTACTGCGTGGTTATTGAGTTGAAGAAAGCTGAGTGAGTTATTAACTTTTATTTACTAAATCTGTCTTATCAATTAATAAGTTATAACATAATAATATCCAAGAAACATGGCAACTCGTCGAACGCCCCCCAACACCCCAACTCTGTCATTGCCCTTGTGTAGTTCTGAACCGAACTTAGCAACTAGTTCTGTTAAAGAAAACTTTGACAACTTAAACATTACACAGAGAAAAAGAAGACGTGATGACGACGAGTTACGTTCTATAGAAACTGTGATTGCCGAGGTGAAGTCTATGTTCTCAGATCTATCAAGTCAGCAAACTCAACAGAACCAAAAAATAGACACTTTACAATCTGCCCTAGACGATATTAGAACACAGAACACAATAATTAGAAACCAAAATTCAGAAATTCGAACTCAGAACGAGGAAATTCGAAAATCCATGCAACATCTGTCTGATAAATACGACGACGCTATCATAGAAATAAAAAACTTAAAATTAGAGTCTGAAAATTATCAGAAAATCGTTAAAAACCTTGAGTATAAAGTAGACTACTTAGAGAAAAATCTAAAAGTAGCATCGCTTGAAATAAAAAACATACCGACCTCAAACCATGATACTACAGAATCACTAACAGGAGCAATTCAAAAAATAGGCACCATAATCAACCAACCAGTGGTGGAGAGCCAAATAAAAAATATTTTCCGCACTAGGGGCAAGACTGAGTCTGTCATCGTGGAATTTACGATGCCGAAATTTAAAGAGGAGTTCTTGAAGTCGACTATCAACTACAACAAGCAAAACAAAGATAACCGCCTTAACACTACTATGTTGCAACCCGCCGCACCTAAGAAACCCATATACGTCTCTGAATCGCTAACTGCCATGACCAAACGACTACACTATCTCACCAGGGAATTTATAAAAAGTAGCGACTACGAACAGTGCTGGATAGCCAACGGAAAAGTATACGTGCGTAAACGTGAGGGACTACCGAGCCGACTTATAAGGACTGAAGAAGACCTAGCTAAACTTCGAAAAGAAAAATGACTAGACATTGTATGCTGCATCCCAATTAATTTAGACTTATATTGCATGCTAACGTTAATATCCTTTTTCATTTACACAGTTATTTTTATGCCAAATTTGTTTAAAACTAACAACAATAAACCGAATGTAATTCTAAAACAATACTACACACATACACGACACACCAATATTACGCTACACATATTACACACATACTATTGCAACTTTCGTACTCACACACAAAGTCTTACCTGTATCTGCCAACGGACTACATACGTCATGAATAGATTTACAAGTAATATTAATCTACAGCTAATAACAATAAAAAGCTCTCACGAAAATATTAACAATGAAAAATATACAACAAAAATTCGATAATATACAAAACAATACTTACAATATTGACTGTATCTCTGTGTCTGACTCCTCCACTTGTGACTTAGATAATTGTACGCCACCTAACTTCCCTCCAAATCAATCACTTAAAATTCTCACACAGAACATACGGAGTGTACTGAAAAACATGCCGGGTTTACACACCCTACTCGCTAGGACAAAAACCGAATGGGATATAATCGCCCTAACTGAATGCTGGCTCCCTAACATACACCACATTCCAGAACTAGCAGGCTATAACTACTTTGTGACGGAAAATAACTATACGCAGAATGAGGGTGTCGTCGTCTATGTAAACCAAAATCTGAAGGTTTCAGTGACGGAACCCTCAGTCACAGAAGCCAATTGTCTTAAAATACAACTGGATAAGAGCACTATCATGTTGGTTATATACCGGCCACCAGGATATAAGGATATCACAAAGTTTCTTGATTCTCTTAACACAACCCTATCAAATATTACACACTTTAACAATATCATAGTTACTGGCGACTTAAATATAAACATACATCCACAATGTCAAGACACACATAAACACAGTTACTTAAACATCCTTGCCTCACACGGTTTACTTCCAGCACACTCATTACCCACGCGACAAAATGCTTGCCTCGACCACATCATATTAAAAACACTACTGCCTGCGTCCACCTTAGTGGCCCACTCAGCACTGACGGACCATGACACTGTTCTGTTGTACCTCGCAAAGAAGATGCCTAAAATTGCAGCAAAAAAGACAATAGTCCGTGTCGATTTTGCAAAGTTAGATGCAGAATTAGATCTTCTTGATTTTAATCCAGTATATAACACACAAAATACTCATGAGGCAGCTGAAATAATGATCAATTTGATAAGTCAGGTGATTGAGAAAAATTCTAAAACAGTGAGGGTTCCAAATAGAAAAAAAATTGTAAAACCTTGGATCACACCAGGGCTTCTACGTTGCATTCGTCACAGAGATCAATTGCACAAGAGATACAAAAAAACACCTAACGAAGATATTATTAAGATTTCATATACTAGATACAGAAACTTTTGTAACAAACTCTTACGAAAAGTTAAAACAGACTATGAAAAAAACGAAATTAAATCTGCTGGCAGTAACACTAGACAACTTTGGGCTGCAATAAATAATATTACAAATAGGGTAAAAAAGAAAGAAAACGCTTTACACCTACTAAACCTAGCCGCAACACCAGAGCAATCAGTAAACCAAGTCAATACATTTTTCGCAAATATTGGCAAAAATCTTGCAGAAAAAATAACGAGTCCATCGACATTCCTAAATCCTAATGTCACTAGTGGTAGGGCGGACTCAATGGTTCTGCTACCGACAGACGAGCGTGAAGTCGCTGACTTGATCATGTCCCTACGTAACGACTGCGCCACGGGATGGGACAGAATATCGAGTGGACTGCTTAAAAAACACATAGCGATAGTTGTACCACCTTTAACCTACATATGCAATCTCGCACTCACAACAGGCAAATTCCCCAAAGTCCTAAAGAAATCAATTATACACCCGATTTATAAGGGTGGGGACAGAACCTGTGTCAATAACTATAGACCGATAGCTGTGTTACCCGCCATGTCTAAAATACTCGAACGAATAATGAATAATAGGCTTATTGTCTACCTTGAAAAATATAACCTGCTCTCACCATCTCAATATGGTTTTCGACACGGCAAGTCCACATCAGACGCGGTCCATGATGTGACTAACTACTTAGTTACAAACATGGACAGGGGACAAAAAGCAGTAGGTATTTTCTTGGATATTGCTAAAGCGTTTGACACGGTTTCTGTCCCCACTCTTATCCGCAAAATGGAAAGCATGGGAATCAGAGGGATACAGCTAGATCTTTTTGAAGATTACCTAAGTGAGCGTGTTCAGTGCGTTAAAATAGATAGCTATCTCAGTGACGAACGGATGGTTACCTACGGCGCTCCACAGGGCAGTGTCCTTGGCCCGACTTTGTTCCTAATATACATTAACGACCTGGGCACGCTCCCTCTACCCAAAGGCAAAATAGTTACCTTCGCGGATGACACAGCCCTCCTGTTCGGTGCAGATACCTGGGACGATGTCTTTGCTCATGCACAATTGGGTCTGAATACTGTGTCGCACTGGCTGCAGAGTAACATGCTCACTCTCAACGCGGAAAAAACTCAATTTGTCACGTTTTACATAAAAAATAACGCTCCTGCCACTTCAACCTCACCTTACACTATTGTGGCACACAAGTGTCGAGACTTTACTGATACCACATGTAATTGCACTCTTCTACGCAAATCTCAAAGTGTTAAATACCTAGGAGTGACTATAGATTGTAACCTAAGATTCCAGGAGCACATCCATAACCTCAACGGCAGATTGCGGAAGCTGATATACGTCTTTAAGACCCTTAGACATGTGGCAGATGAAAAGCTGAAAAAGAAAGTATACCTCGCTCTTGTACAATCACTGCTAATTTACTGCCTAACCTCTTGGGGAGGCGCTCCAAAATCTTTAATGATTGAGGTGGAAAGAGCTCAGAGAGCTATCCTTAAGGTCTCGTACTTCCTTCCCTATCGATATCCAACAGCTCTTTTATACAAAGAATCAAAAGTCCTCACAGTGCGTCAATTGTATATACTGCAGACCGTGCTGAGGCAACACAAACTCTTGACCTTTCAAACCCCTGCGGAGAATAGAAGGCGTTTTAACCCAGTGGGCTGTTTTACGTCCAAATACTATACAATGTTCTCTAAGAGATTCTTTTGCCATATGGGAGGTTTTCTATACAACAAAATCAATCGGAGGTTATCCATATTCAGCCTCACTAAAAATATGTGTAAAAAGAAAACCGCTGACTGGCTTCTGCAACAGAACTATGAGGAAACAGAAAGACTATTAACCATTCTGGTGTAAGGCTTTACAAACATTTAGGTAGGTACGCAAATACACCCCTTCACACACACTACACACAACTACTCATAATCACACTCTTCACACAACCACACACACACAACCTACACACACGGTTTGCCTTATCTTACCGCATTGTTGTTTGTATTGTATTCAAATAAGTAATACATTGAATTATTGTAACATTACCGAAGGGGTGGAGACCTGGTGTCCTGAAATACAGGCTCACCGCCTAGCTTAGGCACCAGTCTCCCACAATATAAGTAAATGTACCGCATATCCATGTATTCAAACTAAATTTATATACCTATGTTGTGGTGAGAAATAAATCATTTTTATTATTATTATTATTATTAATCAATATTAACCTAAAAACGCTTGCCCTTAACATGACGGCAAAAACTACTTATTCCAATTTTAAACATTTCTAAGATTTCTGACAAAAAGAAATTAAATAGAATTATAATTTAAAAAATTGAGTAAACAGCCAAACAACAAAACTATAAAAGTTGTTCATTTTACAGAACCTCAACAAATTAAAATTTCAAAGCCGAATATTATAAGAAAGGTAGATTTAATAGCGTCGGAAGCAATAAATTTGGTTCTAATTACCAAGTTTGCTTTGTGGACGCCGAGCGGTGTTAAGCGGCAATTACCGGACACCTGGATGCGCCCGACTCAGCAATGATAATCGTTGTTATAATTACTACTAGTAATTGACGGATGCGTATGCGTAACTCGCGAAATTTGCTGTTGTCGATTGTCGCGGAGCTAGGGACGTAAATGTAAAAAACTTGTAGAAATCAGTTTATTAATTGTTTAATTAACACTATTCTTCGGTGAGTCTTCCTTTCTAATTTATAATATACATATAGCCACATAGACCTTAAACATACCGGTGAACTGTGAGTGTACAACAGTACACCGCTACCTTGGCGAATACAGACGTAAATACTGTTAGCGTTAAAAGTACATTCTGAATGTCGATTAATAAGAGACAGAACCCAAACGTTCATCACTTTATAACACGTGGTATAATTTGTCAAAAACCTCGAGAGGACCGTTTCTTTTGATATTACAAATAAGCTTGCGGCTGATCAATATTCTGATCTGATGTGAAACAATGAGGTCAGACTGACAAAGCTTCTACTATGTTTGCAGTCTCCTCGACTATTCAGTTCACAACACTCGTCAAAAAACCGTCGCCGGCGCACCGGCTGCATTCATCACTTATCAATGAGTTCGCAGAAACTATAACTACACTGAGTTATTATGTATAAGCGACACTACGAGGCCAATTGTTGCTCCATGCTTTGTGGAGTGAGCGCCACAGCCACATCCTTTAGCTTCTATTAATGGGATCGTATTAGTCTCACGCGAATTATTATGGATCTTCGTGGTCCTAAAGGGCCAACCTGCGAATGAATAACTTTCTACTAATTTCTAGGAGATGTTGTTACATTGAGGTATTAAATCTCAATGTAAACGGTACGCTGTTACATTGTTTCGCTTTTTATCTTTTTGGGTGGAATGATGTTGGCGATCTTAGGTTTAAAGTGATTACTGTCCGCGGTGATTCTGGTGAGGTAATCGCTTTGAGGTATGCAGTAATGATATTAATTATGTAGGTGAAGTTCTTCTAGTGAAGATAATAAAATATGTTTTAAACACATTAGGTAACTGGTACTTATAAATTTAAGTTATTTAATATAAGTTATTTTATGTTTTATACTAGCTTTCGCCCGCGACTTCGTCCGCGTGGAATAGTTACTAAGTCTTAGCGTGAAGATAAAGAATTTTTCAAATCGGACCTGTCGAGATTAGCGTGTTCAAGCAAACAAACAAACTCTTCAGCTTTATATATTAGTATAGATAATCACGCATTGTTTTGGTTATTACTCGTTTCTTTAAAAAAACTGAATTAAGCTGAGGCAAAACACTTAGTAAGAGTAGATTTAAGGTCCGATTGACATAGGGCGCTATTTATCGCGTTTGATTCCCACACACAAGGCAAAAAACTCCGTACAGTTAATTATTACATTGTTACTTCTCAAATTATTTCCACAAAATTTAAATGAGCCATTACTGCCACGATACAATCAGCTATCATTAATAACTGCATATCAAATACAAGAAAAGGAAATAACCAATATATAACACCTACATCTACACACATAAATCTTAATAAATTACTTTAAAACGTTACAAATCTTCCATACTTAAATTATGGGCCTTATTGTCACATTCCAATTCGTCACATTTAAATCACTCGACTAAACCAAGAATATTTTATCGAACATTCTCGTAACGTCTCAATTGATTTCCAAATAACGGAAGAAACCAATAACGGTCAATTAAAATTATACGAAGCTTTTTAGAAAAGGAATCGCTCGATATAAATCAGGGGCGATGCGTTACGAATTCACAACATTTACATAATCGACCACTTCGCTGCCGTCGACTATCGAATCGTCCAACCATGTTTCATTGTAATTTTAATGCGAGACAGCCCTAAACTTTCACCCACGACCTATAACCCCAACCTTAATTCTTTGCGATAAGGCTTAAAGTAAGAAAATCGTATGTAAGTGTAGGGTTGTGGTGGTATATTTAAGTGAGAACGGAGCACAATGGGACAAAGAAGCGCTCGCAATTAAATCGGTGCTTTTTGCGAATGCAGTCGTTGTGAACACCGATGGACGATGGCCTTTATGTGACGTCGCATTGATCGCGTGTGTTGATGCGTTACAGATAGATGGACGAGAGGCTTTATATGGCGAAAATGTTAATAAAGTGGCTTTGTCTTATCTGAATCAGCATTTTGGTAGTAAAACAATTAACCGGAAAGCTCAACTGTTTTCTCTGACAATATTATTGTTTACATTTAACAAATAGTTTGCTTATAAAAAGTATGTGCCGGTCATGGAGTTGTGGTCTGCCAGTCATGGTCTGTATCTCAGGGTCTGTTTAATTAATGGAGAGAAGAAGTTCACCAGCTTTTTAAATATCTCCACTGTATAGACACAGCTTTTTTACGGTTTTATAATAGTAGCGATTATTTTCATAAAATATAGAAATAAATGGAATTTATTGACGTTACAATAAGAATAGATAGCTCGATACGTTACACCAATACTTCACCCAGAAGACTGGAGCAATCCACTGAACAAGGTAGTCTGTCAGAAGCTGCCAACACTGGCGCTTATTAAAAACATCTCAATGATGTATTGCCAGTAATTTCTGCGGAATACCCCCGTAATGGGGGGTACGTCCCGCCGGCCCAGCTATGGGCAGGGTTGGCGGATATCATACTCATATCTGATTTACATTTTCATATAAAAAAATATCTAAAAGTGACTTGTAATAAGTACCTTTTGTCATTTTACTCGTTTGTCTTTATATTTTTAATATACAACATAAGTATTGTATAAAGCCTGTCATTCAAAGTTATATTAACATAATTATGTGACAGTAGCTCTATCGGTCAGTTTATTCATTTCATTCATTCATTCATTCATTTTTTTCGTTTTAAAGTCTAAACCGCTAAATTTTGATGAATTTTGATATACAGACGCTCATCTTCATCAGTTCATCTCTCCACCTCAGTCCATCTATGCAGTTGAAGGCTTACCAACTTTGCATTTTCCATTCCGGGGCCTCCACTCCAACCTACTTTAGGATAAACATTAGCGCATCAACATAACCTACTCTAACTGTTAAATTCGTAATGGTGAGATTTCGTTTCTTTCTTAAAACAGCCCCTAGAGACATTTCTGTTTACCATAGTCTACAGTTATTTATTTATTTTCTTCACGAAGTAAAGCAGAGCGGGCCAACCCTACGCATTGTTATGATTTATAGGTTTCTTAATAAATACGTGGAGTGGCGCCACCATCGACTGTTGTTATATTAATTGCAATGGTTATTAATTCATGCGCTGCCCGCAGCGCCACCACAGTGACATTAAATACTCTGATACTGTGGTAGCTACATTTTATAATAGTGATGCAATTATTTCCCAGCTGATTGAATACTGTCATTTTACATTAATTCAATCAAATTATACACTATCGACCTCCTGATTAGCAATTCGAACCGGGTTCGCTTCCCAGGTGGAACAAACTGGTATTGGGGTCTTTTTGTAGTTTTTAAAATTAATCAGTTATTTTAATGAAAGAAAAAATCGACTTGCTGGAAGGATTCGAACCTACGTCTTCTGGTTAGATTTACCAGACGCTATGACCACTAAGCCACCGCAAATCCCACTCGCCATGTCGAAATTTGCCTTCACATTCTGAATTTACTTCATAAAGGTGACGTCAGGGACAACTTTTGAAAAGCGAGTTACTGTTATTGGGTTATTCTATAAAATTCTCAGTAGCACCTCGGTAGTTGAGTCTGCCTGGTTTTTGTCTGTTTTTATGTTTACATAAAAATATACACATTAGGCTCGCCCCTATTATAATGGCATCCAAACAAAGGTACTGACAAACTGGCATATACCATGATAGTATATGAAATGAAATGATATTTATTTCTGTAAGTAGATCTTTAGAGACACTTTTACAAGTCAATGGTTTGTTTTTTTTTATAGCTAGATGGCTTCGGCATTTCCTAACTGACGACATCTGAGAAGAAACACCGAAACAAACTCAGAGAATCATGGTCTCTTTTAAAGTCCAGACATAAAATAATGCAAATAATGTGAGTGGGACAATGCAGGGCAATGTCTGAAATGGCCTTTTGAGGAAAGAACCATAGCAGCTTTGAGTAGACCAGTCCTAACTGACGGCAATATAGTAGAGTATATAGAGTATATTTTTAAGGAAGGTTGTCAGTAGTCGTGTAAACAGAAGTCAGTCCAGTATGTCATAAGTAAAGGTCAATCCCAGGGTAAGCAGGAGGTCAGTTGGGTACATAAATACGGGCTGTTGTCTGCCACGGACAATTTGAGGCTAATGGGCCGCGACTCATTTGCTCCCGGCATGTTTTGGACGGCCAAACGCTAAGGATGCTAAATAGTGCAGAGAAGACAGACTACAATCTAAGAGTATATTATACCTATTCTGAAAATCACTACATAGTATAAAACAAAGTTGCTTCCCGCTGCCTGTCTGTCCCTATGTTTGCTTAGATCTTTAAAACTACGCTACGGATTTTGATGCGTTTTTTTTTATAGATAGAGTGATTCAAGAGGAAGGTTTAAACTATTTCACATAACCCTACGCCTATTAGGGGCAGCGTGGATGAAACCGCGGGCGGGTCGCTAGTACTAGATAAGTAACTGTCTCTAAATAAGTAGCGGCTGAGCGAGCAGCTTCTGCGCCACGTGTTGTGGGTTCGCTCCCCACGCGGAGCTAAGATTTGTAAGACCTACTCTGAGAAATTGTATTTTTAAAAGCACCCACGATACAGGAGAAACCCCTAGTGTGGGGCAACGTAAAAAAATTGTGCTGGTTGTAACCAGTTACTGAATTGTTTGTAGTGTAGTAGATCACCTTACCATTTACACTGTAAGTGAGACAGTAATATATAGACCATCCAACTAACAACACGTCTATATTATTTGACACCTGGAACGCCCCACATTGCATGTTTTAATTGGGTGTAATATTAACAGTAAAAGTACTGTGGTATTTAGACTTACCAACTGACTCTAAGATGGCAAACCCAAGTGGTACATGCAGTGTTGCTAGCATGTCTATAAACTTTACAAAGTCCCTTACAATTAAAAATATTTACTTTCTTTTTTTAAATGCTATCACGCTTTATTTCCCGAAGGGATAGGCAGAAATTACTAATATACACCGACCGTTTGCCTGTATGTTTAGGTTCCACGTAATAGGCCAATAGCCATTAACGGGACACAGATCCAAACTCTGAGCTGCTACTGAGTTTTTTTTTAAACACAATAACATTTTGCTCGCCTTGGGATTCAAACCCAGACCCTCTAGCATAGCATTCATGCTTAAGATCACTCGACTAATGAGGCGAGTAATTTTCTTTTATTGCCTTTTTATTTTGTCAAAGTTTAACAGCCATTTGGCACTGTCTGAATTTCATGTTTCTATTCTTCGATTCATGTCGCCTCTTCAGTACAATTTATCTTCTAATCTATGTCCAGTTTGATAGTAGTTGCGAACTATCGCACTCGACCGCGAGCCACCGCCCTAATAAAGCAGGAACATTTTTTACACGAACATTACCGAATATTGCCGAACATTGCCGACGATTACTTTCGCGCCAGCGCACCCCGCGCAAATAGTGAAAGTATTTGAACTGTGTGTAATCGCTCCAGTTCATTATGTCCGTTTTGAGGGTATTATAGTTTTGTTATCTGCGACAAACGTAAGTTTACGTAAATTTATTTTCCTGCCTCTGAATGTCCCTAATGCTCTCCCAGGAAGTGAGACCTTCTAATTTCTGGCAGAAATTTAAAGCATACTAATCCTTTCCTGAAATTCAGTGGCGGCTAGAATTATATACATATTACTAGCTTCTGCCCGCGACTTCGTCGGCGTAACGTGATGATTTATAGCCTATAGCCTTCCTCAATAAATGGGCTATCTAACACTGAAAGAATTTTTTAAATCGGACCAGTAGTTCCTGAGATTAGCCCGTTCAAGTAAACAAACAAACAAACAAACAAACTCTTCAGCTTTATATATTAGTATATAGATATAGATATTTAATAACGTGTAGTTTACACAACTTCAGTATTTTGCAAAAAAAATATTACAAAGCCCTTCGTAATATTAAATTTTGAGCGTCAATCCACCATTTGTAACGTTTTTTTTTTAAATGAACATTTAATTTAGCCTATAATGCAATTAACTGTATAAATTCATACTTACATCTTATAAACACTTTACACCTCAAACCTTACTTATTATGTTTATACTTAATTAAATAAACATACATAAATTCATTGTAGAAATTATTTTAATATGACAATCAGTTCTACATTGACACAGTCATGTTCCAATCGAATCTTTTATTGGCGGCCAGTAGGCACGCCAAGGAGGATTGATACATAACGGCTGCGTCCTTTCAATGCGTAATTTCATTTTTACGATTCCAAGATGACCTGAATGTAATTCTCGTAAAACATGTTGTCTCAGTTCTGTCGGTATCATAACTCGAGTTCCTTTTATGATACAACCATCTTGAATGGTTAATTCGTTATCGTTATAGCCGTATCTCTTCACGGTTGCGCCGTCTTTCAAAGCTTGTAACAGTTTATTGTACTCTGTATCGCTGTTAGTCTTTTCGGCAATTTTGTTACGATCTATGGAAATGGTGTTTATTTGGTTCAGTTGAAATGCAGAATTAACGTCAATTAGGTTTGTGGCTATTGTATCAACTGGAAATCGTGACAAATAGTCAGCATTGCTGTGTTCCATCGAGGTCCTGTATTCGATAGTGTAGTCGAATCCAGAGAGAAAATGTGCATAATGGAAGAGTCGCATCGTGCTCATCGCTGGTAAGGTTTTGTGGGGATTGAAAATTGTTGTAAGTGGTTTGTGATCAGTAACAAGTATGAATTTTCTTCCGTAGCAGTAATGGAAAAATTTCTTTAACCCCCAGAACAAAGACGTGGCCTCTTTGTCAATCTGGCTATATTTAGCCTCACTGTTGGTCAATGAGCGTGATGCGAAGGCAATAGGTCTGTCAGATCCATCAAGTAAACGATGTGATAACACTGCTCCAAGGCCAAAAGGTGAAGCGTCTGTAGCCAGAACCAAGGGTTTCTCGGGATCGAAGTGCATTAACACTCTTTCACTGAGAACTTCTTGTTTGATTTTATTGAAACTGTCTGTACATTTTTGTGTCCATTCGAATGTTATGTCTTTCTTAAGGAGATTATTAAGCGGGCTAGATATTGAAGCTAAGTTTGGAATGAATTTGTTGTAGTAGTTAGCCATACCTAAAAATGTCCTCAGTTCGCTGATGTTACTGGGGCGTTTTGTATCCAGAAGAGCCTTCACTTTAATTTTGTTTTTATGCAGTCCATTTTTATCAATGGTGTGCCCCAAGTAATCTATGCTTTCTTGGATAAAGTGACATTTATCTTTATTCAGCCTTAAGTTATGGTCTTGTAGTTTTTGTAATACCAGGCGTAGCCTTGTAAGTAGCTGTTCTTGTGACGATCCTTGTATTATAATATCGTCAAAAAAACATTTTACTCCCGATATTCCTTGGAGTAATTTATCCATAAATTTTTGACACTTTGACACCAAACATAAGTCTGTTTACTTTAAACGTGCCCTTGTGTGTGCTTAATGTCTGCATCATAGAACTTTCCTCGTCCATCATCATGTTTAAATAAGCTTGGCTGATGTCCAGTGTACAGAAAATTTGTCCTCCGTTCATTTCTGCTAAAATGTCCTCTATAATAGGAATAGGGTATTGTTCATCCGCTATCACCTTATTTAAAGTAACCTTGTAATCTGCACATAGACGTATACTGCCATTAGGTTTGACTATAGGAACTACTGGCGTACCCCATTCCGACTTCTCAACTTTGGTAATTACCCATTGTTTGCATAGTCGTACTATTTCATCATCTACTTTTTGTTTCAGTGCGTATGGTATACGTCTAGGCTTTACGAATATCGGTGTTGTGTCTGCCTTTAAATTTAAATGTGCTTTGTAATCAGGTATACATCCAAGGGAATCATCAAACACCCTTGAGTATTCAGCTAGTAACTTATCAACTTTTGACTGTATATTGATATTGACTGCGTTTATATTTGCCAAGTCCAAGTTAATTGCTCGAATCCATGCTCTGCCAAAGATAGGATCAACATCTTGCTTGATAATGTATAATTTTCCGTCTAGTGTCTGATTATTGTATTTACATGTAACGTAAGCCACTCCAAGTGGTGCGAAAATTTCTCCTGTGTACGTTCTCATTGTTTGGAGGATTGATACATAACATTACTGAATTCATAAAACCGACCAACTTTGCGACATTACCGTCAACTTACACAAAAATGCAAAAAAATTGAAATAACATTCTTATAATATATAATTCAGTTTCAACCCCCGCGAGGGCTGCGAGCCTATGACGCAGAATTAGCCAACATGGCGGATTCTAATGTATATTCTGAGTATTGGGCGTACAGTATGATTTAGAGGCGACGTCCTGCCACCGATAACCTTTCACTTGATATATAGATCACGGACAAGCGCCTATTTATGAAGGTTTTTATCTCTTTACATGCTACCTTCCAAAGGGACTGTGGGGTGAAATTATGTGATGATTTTCCATCGTAAAGTTTATTTTTTTTGTAGATATGATCCATTGCTGAATACATAAAATATTACGTACCTACTTATAATATTACTAGCTTCTGCCCACGACTTCGTCTGCGTAGACATTAGATAAAAAGAAACCCATGTGTTATTCCAGACTATAATCTATCTCTGTGCCAAATTTTATCCAGATCCGTTCAGCCAGCCAGTTCTGGCGTGAAAGAGTAACAAACATCCATCCATCCAACCATCCATCCTCACAAACTTTCGCATTTATAATATTAGTTGAATTAGTAGGATTTGTGTAATATACCTATATAATTTTCTGTAAGCCATTTAAATATAGGTAGTATCTTCCAGTAGCTGTAAGTGATACTGCTGGCACCTATTGAAGATCTCTAAGCAATTGACATTCTGTAATGTTGTCAAGAAAATCCGGAACAATTCAATAGATTACTGCCCATACTATTCAACCAAGTGTAAAGTGTCATTCTCATACATTTTATGGTTTTGACTTACTAACAGAGTATAGTTGCTGGAAAAATAACACAAAAGAGAGAATGCATAAATCTATACACCGATAAGTAGCTATAATAGTGCTCACGTAGAAAATGATGAAAATGAACTCTAAAACTGCCTCATTAGCCAAGTGGTCTTGAGCGCGACTGCTACGCTAGAGGTCCTGGGTTCGATTCCCAGGTCGAGCAAAGTGTTATTGGGTTTTTCTATGAAATTCCCAGTAGCACCTCGGAGTTAGGAATTTGTGCTCGGTTAGTGGCAATAGGCTCGCCCCCTATTACATGGGACCTAAACATACCGGCGAACTGTGGGTGTACATTAGTACGCCTCTGCCTAACACTTCGGTGAATACAGGTGTGATGGTATGTTTATGTTTATGAACTCTAAAAATGAAACATGTCTGAATAGTTAGGTGTGAAGACTGCAATCATGTATACAATTTAACTAACGATTCTTTATTTCATTTTCTTTGTCATAACGACTGTGCCACCTAACTACTGTTTACCTATCTTATATACTTCAATTTATACTTCAACAATCCCAAACACCAGTAATTTCTAACGCAAACAACAAATTAAGATACCAAATAAAACAACACTTAATTTTAAAGGCGAGGAGTACCAGCACTTTGCCGATCCCACAAAAACGCTGTCTAAACAGAGCTAAAGTGTCGAAACTGCACAAGCAGTTAATTAGTGATGTGATTGTGTGAGACTAGTGACCACGGCCCGGCTGCGTCCTGCGCTAATTAAACAAATGCAATGATTTGTATAAATAAAGTCTTGTTCTTGCACCGTCCACTGCAAACCAATCAAATTACTTCACTTTGTTAGTTGATTGCGCGCACGGAACGCGAAGAAGAGGATGCGGCGATTTCTTAAAACTTTAATTCTGAGAAATTGCGAATGTGAGGGGAAAATTTCGACCTCGCGGTGGCTTTGTGGTCGTAGCGTCTGGTGTATTTAATCAGAAGACCCAGGTTCGAATCCTGCCCGCAGTCGAATTTTTCCTTCACTAAAATACAGCTTCAACTTCAACTACCAAACAACTACTAACAAATTCAACTTACAGACAATAATGGTGGTCACAGCATGTTTTCGCTCTTCTGGTTAGGACATGCCATTTCTTTTACCAAGGATTTTCTTCACGTTTAAACTAAGAGACAAAACAAATACTGCCGAACTGAAAGTGGTAGCTCGCCTAAAACTTAAATCAAATATGGCTAGTACGGTGCTCTACAGTCTACATACATCGGAGCCTTGACTTAGCATCCAATCATCACCAATTGTAAAACCGTTATTAAACGGACATTCAACAAATTCTCCTCACCCTAGCTTGCTCAAATTGCCAGATCCATTCCAGCTTTTTACCTCAAAGTACACACAGTTCGACGTCCGTGTTGGCTCTTAATTAATTTATACCCCTTCTTGTGCAGGTACAAAGTGTACTATGAAAAATACCAGCTCACTCTTGACGGAGTACTTCCACTTGTATCGTTGCTTGGCTACTCTTTACAACTTGTTCCATTGAAGAGTTTCAACGTTTATACTGTACCACCACGTAATGATAACTTACAGTCAGCGTTTGCGTATTTATAACTGCAAATCTGAAATACCGAAGAGTAGTGGATAATATGTGGGGAGGAGTAATTGGAGAAGATTCTTATATCAATTAACGATGAAATATTTTACCTCGTGTGGGGATGGTTTAGAATATTGTTGCTGCCTTTCAGTTTGGCATCTCGTGAGAGGTGAGAAGATATCTCACTTTCTCGATGGTAGGACCACCACCGTTGGTCGTTGGAGTTTATCGTAAAGCACCTAGTTGTGTTTTTCGACTTTTGCAGAGCCAGTTCCTTCTCAGTTACTGTGGCTCTGGCAGTCTGGGTCGGCAACGCATCAGCAACTCCTCTAGTGTTGAAGGTGTCCATGGGCGACGATAACTACTTACCACCTGGTGGCTCGTCAGCGCGTTGCCAGACTTCATCCACAAAAAAAGTGGAAGTAAAGATAGATACGAGTTCACCAAATTCACGATGTTTCGTAGATAAGATACGTAAATTCCATACATTATATCTCATTCAATCTGCCAGGTTCCTCGCCCTGCCGGTTTATTTGAAAACAATAACACTTTAATTTCTTGCAAATTACTATGACCTCATATCCGATATTTGCATTCTAAGAACTAAGATTTACGCTTTGATTTCCATGCAGTCTCTCTCGAAAATACAGTAATGATAAACAAATTATACAACAAAAACATAACTTCAAAATGCAGACACATATCTCAACAAAACCGTGTTCCATTCGACACAATCTCGGAGCCAGTTCCGCAAAGCATTCGGAACTTTCTAAAAGTCTACGCATGCTTCGGATTCCCACAAAAAGGTAGACATTAAAATAAATCTAGATTTCTTAGAAGCTGTGTTGTTCCTGAGGTCTGTGACCTGGGGAACAAAAAGTCGTCTGGCTCCTGCCATTGTTTGTTCTAAGGTACTGTCGCCACTGTGGAGTCTGCTAATGATTTTATTTTTGATTAATGATGCAAGCTTATGTTTATTATTTTAGGAGCGAGAGGATATTGGTTTATATTCGTTCTAATGTCCACTACTGGGAGACAGATCACTACGAGCCATGATCTGGACCACGCCTCATCAAGCTAACTTACATAAATACATACATAACGTCACGCCTCTTTCCCGTAGAGGTAGGCAGAGACCACAGACTTCCACTTGCTACGATTCTGACATACCTCTTTTGCTTCATCGACACTCATCAATCTTTTCATACATGAACGTCGGTTTAGGGTCAAGCTAATGTTGTATTTTTCCGAATATGTTGGCTCAAAGTCAAAGTTCATTTTTTTATTTTAATTAGATTAAATACTAAAATAGGTACCTACTTTTGAATATTCAAATCTAGTTGATTCTTATTTTATTAAGATGTCAAAAAATCGTAGCAATCCAGCAGTTGATGCCAGCGACACTCATTATCACTCGCACGTAAGACCTCAGTTGTTAAACCTCATTTGTCCAGTAATTTTATTAACTGGCTACATTACCTTTCAAACCATAACATACTTATCTATGCCATTAGAATAGAATAGAATATCCTTTATTGTACACCAAAAACTAATGTCAAGTTATCAATTGGGCGGTCTTATCGCAATAATGTTAGCATATTATTACTTAGCGACAATATTTAGCAATGCGGAGTTTTTTAGCATTCAACAAGCAAGAAGCAGCTTGCTTCTAAATTCGTCCAGATTGGTCCGGAATGTATCTGGAGTGCGTACGCCTATCGTCGAATAATTACGGCAACCGTATAGAGCTTAACCTGAAATAATAGAGGGGTTACTTAGAAATAAATCTTCTTAAAATACGATTGATTGATCCATGCATTTACCTAGCATACATTATGTTTATAGTGACGAGCCAACCTATTACGTAATGAGGTTTAATTAGGATTCCGTAATTTAGCGCGGCGGCACCGCCCACGGCCATATCAAATGAGTAACAAGGGAACCCGCTAATCGAGGGCTCAACCGAAATAATATTGAGTGAAATAATAAAACCGCTTAAATGTGCAAACTAGGATAGTTTATATTTTAGAGATTTTGTGGACGTGGTGAATACTGAAAAGGATATTTAGGAGTTTAAAAATTGTAAGAAATTATAAGAACTTTGAGTTAATGTATCAACTTTTTTTTTCATTTACAAATGGGCCGGCTCTACCGGAGTGCGGCTTCACAGAAACGTTATGTTTCGCCGAGTAAGTGAGGATACCGGAGGCCCAAACCCTTTTAAAGGCGGGCAACGCATTTACAACACCTCTGGTGTTGCGGGTGTCCATGGGCGGCAGTAATCTCTTACCACCATGGTGATCCGTCTGCTCGTTTGCCCCCCTAACCCATATAAAAATCAAGAACCAATTTCCATCACACTTCACACACCAACACCCATAACACACTCACGACTAAAAAAATGTTTGTTTTTAAAGGTCGATGATGTGCGGCCGTGGCTAAAATCTAGGTACATACCATATATTTCTCTGAAACATAAAAACCAGTTCAGCTCCTATGACTTTACTTAGATAGTCGATGAGTTTTGAAAAAAACAACTAACATAAGAAAACACAAACAAGGTTACATAATTTTTACTCTATTACAGTGATTTAAAATATTTTCGAGTACAATTGTCGCACTCACCCCGCATCTCATCCAGCATAATATTTACCCACATCTAGCCCCGTCTCTCCGACCCTTAGGCACAACATTTAGCCTAACTAAACTGTACATGACGCCCGCTAATTAACTTAATTACACATTACACACCCCAGCTGATGTACAAACACGAAAATATACCAACTTGCTCTCTACACAGCTTTCACGAAACCTCTATTTTTTACAATGTTTTTGAATAAAGCGAAACGCCTACTAATATTTTAGGAGCAAAACGCTGGAAAGCGAAATTGTTCTTTGCTTGTAAACCTTTCAGGCGTAACGTTTAAAGTAGTATTATTAAGATTTTCTAGTCTAAAAGGTAACTGGAAGTTTTTAAAGTTAAAGTTTACTGATTTAGGGATAATTAGACGGGCATCATAACTTGCGTAGCTGGCGAAACGAGCCTTCACCTTTAGAAAACAAGGCGTGACTTTTTGCTTTAATTAAAGTTCTCTGAGTCTCACAAACGACTGGTAACAATATTCTTTACAAAAATAACGTAAGCTTGAAAGCACTTATGTTTCCTTTTTCCGAAATCATTACAAAATACGACATTGATATACAGCGCATATTTCGCAATACATAAAGCAAACATACCATAACGCAACATAAATGGGTAGGTAGTAATGATTTGTGACGTACAATAATCATATCCGGGCAGCATCGAACCCGGGGCCATAAATCACGACACGGCGTATTAACCACTGCGATGACCTTAGCATTGGGGCCCGGTTTAATGTTTGTGGATTAAATATTATGTATTAGTACAGTAAATATATAACTAGCAGATATAGCTGAAATATATAATACGTGAAGTGATATTTTTGTGATTTTCTTTGCATTTTTCATGCTAAGATTATAAAGTTATTTTAGAGGCTTAGAGGTCATAGGGTCTGGCGTACCTAGCCAGAAGACGCAGGTTCGAATCCTGCCTGCGTGTCGAATTTTTCCTTCACTAAAATAACGTGAAGTGATGTCACAATCTCTACCTTGCCCTTTGAGAAATACAGACGATATTTTTATAATTACCATTTTTATTGTATAATTGCAAATATAACACAGTGATAGCCTATACTAGTTCAAATCGAGCACACACCTATGATTTTTTGAAGTTATGTGCGTATTAATAGTTAATCGACGACCTTTGTGGTTTAGTGGTTCAAGTACCGGACTGCCGACCATAAGGTCGTGGGTTCGATTCCCACAGAACACAAAAAATTATGTAATGAATATAAGTGTTTGTGTTCGTCTGGGTGTTTCTTATGTACCTATTATAAGTATGTTTTACAAAAAAAAAGTATATAAGTATTATATCCATTGTTTAGTACCCATAGTACAAGCTCTGCTTAGTTTGGGACTAGATGATGCTGTGTAAAAATGTCCCAGAATATTTAAAAATTTATTTAAAAAAAATTATCACGCGGTTAAGCGATGAAGGAAAAAATCGCGAAGAAACCTGCACCTTCACGCTTGAGAAATTTGTCGACGGTTTCTCGACGGCTTGTGAAGTCTGCCAATCCGCAGTAGACCAGCGTGGTGGACTAATGCCCTCATTCTGAGACCTGTGCCCAGCGGTGGGACAGTGTAATGGGATTATTATATATTGTATAATGCTTCTAAAAACATGAAACTAAAGCAGTTATTTCAATATTTTTATTCCACTATTGTAATTTCATTGATTTGTTTACCTACAACTATAATTATATTATATTATACTATAACTGCCTCATTAGTCTAGTGGTCCTGAGTGCGATTGCTACGCTAGAGTTCCTGGGTTCGATTCCCAGGTCGAGCAAAGTGTTATTGGGTTTTTCTATGAAATTCCCAGTAGCAGCTCGGAGTTAGGAATTTGTGCCCGGTTAATGGCAATAGGCTCGCCCCCTATTACATGGGACCTAAGCATACCGGCGAACTGTGGGTGTACAATTAGTACGCCTCTGCCTAACCCTTCGGAGAATACAGGCGTGATGGTTTACCTACATACTTAGCTACTCGATTATTTGTGCCAGTTGTGATTGCCAGTATTTGAGTTGACATGATGTAATAGTTGAAAGCGTATTAATGTCGTGGGATAGTCATGCTTCGGTACAAATGGACCGGCTCGACCAGAGTGATACCACGGCCCCACAGAAAACCAACGTGAAACAACACTTACGTTGTGTTTCGGCAAGTGAGAGAGGATACCGGAGGCTCAAACCCTTTTAAAAGGCGGGCAACGACTCCTCTGGCATTGCGGGTGTCTATGGGCGGCGGTAATCGCTTACCATCAGGTGCTACGTCTGCTCGTTTGCCCTCCTATCCCATAAAAAAAACTTCAAGTTAAACAAATAAATAGTCTAACTAGTGGGGGCTGTAGTGCTTAATCATACAACGTCGTAACTGCCTTGTACTTCACGGTACGATTTCAACTCTACACTACATGACAACCTGACACACTGCTCATTACATCTCGTCTACCGATGTCACGTACCTTGATGACCATCGAGGTAGTATCATTGAGCGCCCTCTGTGTGTCAAATGACGATTGAAACTGATTCTGATCGTCATTATGTTAAATGAACGGCCAGTGTAGTGCTCTCCGATGGATCAGTCAGTCTCTAGTGCTCTTGTGCGAGTAATGCGATATTCAAATAGCAACAACGAATAATTTGAACCTCACTTATGTATTGTATATACAGTGAAGTTATGAACACTTCAGTAATACAATATTTATTGTATAATGCTAACTATTTCTCGTGTTTCTCTCAAATCCCCAAAACTTTTTGATGCACGTGTAATCTATATCTTTCAGCATTCATATTTTCATATTCATTCATATAAATTCATCAATATTGGTTAAGCAGTTAAGACGTGAAAACGTAACAAACCCACAGACAGAACGAGTTTTAGAAGCGGCTGTAGCCATAATGGCTAGGGCGTTCGACTTGCAATTATGTGGTGATGTTTTTTTTTATGATGAAGTTGTTACCTACCTTTTTTCCCAATTTGTTTCTGTTCATCTTACGGTGGAGTCTCTTAGTCTAGTACGACACCAACAAGTATGATTAGATATCAATACCAGTCAAGTGTTTTGGCCAGTGAATTCACTTGTAGATACTACCTACCATTTTTACCTACTTACCCCCGTAATAGGTGAAACATCTCGCGTTATAATTACAGAATCAGTAAATCATAACACATCAGACACATTCTCTGATCTCGCCACCAGATCTACAGCCACTCGTAATTACTAATTAGCACTAATCAATCACCTCTCAATTAACGTGCGGGAATACATATGTAGACGATAGACACTCATGTAATACATGGACGGACATATAAATCATTGTTATCAATATGACATACCTTCACGCCTATATTCTCCGAGATGTTAGGCAGAAGTATACTAATTTACACCCACAGTTCGCTGGTATATTTTAGGTCTCATGAGCTACCGAGAAACTTCAAGCTGCGAGCTGTTACTGAAAATTTTATAGATACCCTAACAGGTACCACCTAATTCGTTAATCTATACTTAATATATAAAGCTGAAGAGTTTGTTTGTTTGTTTGTTTACTTGAACGCGCTAATCTCAGGAACTACTGGTCCGATTTGAAAAATTCTTTCAGTGTTAGATAGTCAATTTATTGAGGAAGGCTATAGGCTATATATCATCACGCTACGCGGACGAAGTCGCGGGCAGAAGCTAGTATTTAATATAACTTATAATAACTGTTTGGTACTTTTTTATCAGCGATCTGTAAAATCATTTTAATTATCTTTCAGTCTAGACTAAATTTCAGAAAAGGGTCATATTCTTTATTATTTTTGTAAAGTACCCTTACCCTTGTATAAATAAACGTTTATAAATTTATTCAAAGCACGATAGTACCTATCCACGGATAAATTAGCATCGAGCCTTACTTATCATCAAATAAGTGTGGAATTCTTCAATTAGAATTATCTTGTTATTTTATAAATATACACTCCTCTCTATTGGGGCTAATGAAACGCTCTATGAGAGCTTATTTCGACGTAAATTGCTCATTTGGAGAATAATATCGATCATTAGGTATTCAAGTCGAAATAATCAGCAATCATTAAATTATTTCTGCTGAAATTATTTTGAACTGAAATTTTAATCATACATTTAAAGGCTGTTTATTATTTTGAATCAAGTTAGTTTTATTTATAAGTAATAGTTTCTGCCCGCGACTTCGTCCGCGTAGCGTGATGATATATATAGCCTATAGCCTTCCTCATTAAATGGACTATCTAAAACTGAAATATTTTTTCAAATCGGACCAGTAGTTCCTGAGATTAGCGCGTTCAAGCAAACAAACAAACTCTTCAGCTTTATATATTAAGTACCTAATAGATAATAGATATAGAAATAGACACAATAAATTAGAGATCCATTTATCCATGCTGGATTTACAAACTCGGCTATCAGAAGAATAAATTGTGTTACTTAAAAATGTTCAAAATATAATTCTTCTGAGTTGATTTTTAATGTCAATTCACTAATTCCGACTTGTTCTATGTTGTGTTGTTTCTTGTTCTTGTAATTTGACATTTATTTAAGTCCAGTTTTATCATGCGTAGGTACCGTTGAAATGTGTAATCCGCTTTAATAACGATTTATCATAGGTGTTTGTATGACAGACGGCTTTACGTCCTCTTTACCATACGAAAGGTTCTCGTTCTGTTGCGAACGGTCAATTGATCACCCATCCATAGACTGACCGCGGCAAGCGCAGCTTAACCTAGATGTAGTAACCTATGAAAGATGGATTATTGAAATGAATAAAAAGTAGATACTGTTTAGATCGCTAATTGCTAAATTCCTTTGTTGTTTCGCAGGCTCATTTAATGCTAAGTTTAGGTACACGTGCGAACATGCTCGACATTTCGAGTTGGATTCGAGCAAATTAGAACGTGTAGACTGGTAAAACTCAAGCTTTAATGTTCAGTATTAAACAAACAACGAGCCAGCTATGTACGACGCAACTTGCGCCTCGAATTTGTCTCTGTGTGGAGAGTCGCCGTATGAGTATTTGCTAACACAAAAATGTCAGGCGCTTAATAACTGGGTAACGTATGTACTATCATGACGCAACTAAACGTAGGTAAGTAGCTTAGACCTTGGTTTGACGTGGGCCGAAATCTAAATAGAGGGTAAGTAAATTATACATTTCATTTTGGCGAAAAGCGGGCATTGTTTTCAACAGGGCCGGATCAACGATGTCAGGGTCGATAAGCAAAGCAAAATGTTAAAATATTTTTTTACCAAAACGAAATTTTATTCAAAACAAGATATCGACAACAGCGCCACCTACCGAGTCCAACTATAGTTACGGACTATTTAGGTGATATCATAAGTTCAAAAAAGGGGTTTCTAGGGGCGCGGGGTAATTCTAGGCACAAATCTCATTTCATAGAAAAACCTAATAATACTTTGCTGGAACCCAGGAAATTCATTCTCTGGAGTAGCAAGTGAAATCTCTATAAAGATGGCTTAGTGGTCATAGCGTCTGATGTATCTATCTAACCAGAAGACGCAGGTTCGAATCTTGCGCGCAATCGAATTTTTCTTTCAATTAAATAATCACTACAAATTTTCACTAGCTACGATCTCTGCCTACCACAATGGAAGACAAGCGTGATAACATGTATGTATGTAATATTCGCGTAAGTGTCAGAAATTACCGTGTTTAACTTCATTGTCTTTTCAATATTATTCTAATCGACTTCTTCCCCGTTCCCTTCCCCGTTAGATATAATCTGGGTGCCTTGAATGGGTTTCTTCTAGGTAAGCGCTCCATCGTAGATCGCAGTGTCGCGGCTAGTGTTGCCTGGCGTCCGGATAAAGCCGGACATAGGTAGGCTTTTTGATTGCGTGTCCGGCCAAAATAAACGGTGTCCGGCTTGTCCGGCTTTTGTTAGGCTTTTTACATTTCGCAAACGAGCGAGCGCAGGCGAGTAGACTATCGGTCGCTCCCGCAGACACAAAATCCTCAATAATGTAGGATATCCGGCCTTAATACCCTTCGGCCAAACTGGCTGGTATGTCCGGCTATTAGGTTTGGCGACCTAGCAACCTTAGTCGCGGCGAACCTGCGGTCAAGCGTAAACCTATCAGGATTTAAAAATACGACCCTGATAAGTTTCAAAGGTCTCGTAGTCGCAAGAGACCGTTAGGTGCTGACTTCGATTTCCAGGTCGAGCAGAGTTTCATTGGGGGTTTTATAAAATTCTAAGTAGCAATTTGACTTTTGGATTTTCGCATAATTAATGTCAATCGGCTCGCCCCCCGTTACATGGGACCTAAACATACCGGCGAACTGTTGGTGTATTACTAAATCTTTACCTAATCAAGATAGTTATGAAGAAAAATAAAGAAAGTCCAGAATTATTCAGTTATCGGACATCAGCGACAGGTGAATCTTTATACTAATATACAAAGCTGAAGAGTTTGTTTGTTTGCTTGAACGCGCTAATCTCAGGAACTAATGGTCCGATTTGAAAAATTCTTTCACTGTTAGATAGCCTATTTATTGAGGAAGGCAAAGTCAAAGTCAAATGTTTTATTTCAATTAGACCAGTAATAGGTACAGGTACTTTTGAATTGTCAAAACCTAGGTGCGCGGCTAGGCTATAGGCTATATATCATCACGCTAAGACCAAGTGACTTTTCCACGCGGACGAAGTCGCGGGCGGAAGCTAGTTACTCGTATGTAACAATTATTGGTAGGACATCCTTATGAAAAGCGTTGATACAGAAATAATAACAATATTTTATGCACACATTTCGTAAACCGACACAAACTTCTTCTGTTCTCTTCTTTCTTCACTCAAGTTTTGTTTGTCATTGTTTATTAGGTATCATCCCCGGTTTCTAGGCAGGCATTCTTATAAAGGCTCTATTCTATTCTAGGCTCGTTTATAGCAAATATACTACACATGCCTAAACCCCGCGTGGGGACGGGTTGGAATACTATTCCTCACTGTCTTTCAGATAAGCATCTCGTAAGGGGCAAGAAAATATCTGACTTGCTCGGTGGCAGCCTTACGTCGGAGTCTGTCGTAAAGAACCTTGGTGTGTGTTTCGACTTTTGCGCGTAAGACCCAGTTCTCCCTCGTTTGCTGCTTCTCAGGCAGTCTGGGGTCCGTAGGGGTAGTCTCTTAAAGGTCGGCAACGCATCAGCAACTCCTCTGGTGTTGCAGGTGTACATGGGCGATGATGACTACTACTACTACCATCACGTGACATGTCAGCTAGTATGCCAACTTAATCCACAAAAAAAAATAACTGGTACCGATAATATTATAACGACGTATAGTGAAACTGGATTTGCAGACTTTTAGCTGAAAAACTGGGTAGAATAACCTTCTACTGTACCATCACACAAAGTGCCCACATAATCTGCGAAGTATATAACCCAAACCTCTTTTAGTTTCAACGCACAAAATATCCCCAAGTCCTCCAATAACAATTAATACAAACATTCTCCCAGGGTTGCCCGTGCCTGTGAGATAGGGCACAGTTCAACCGAACCGCTATAGCTATCATATGCGATATTTATAGCGGCATTACCAGGTAGATAGGTTGAGTAATGCCGGTCGAATAGGGGACATTTTTACACGTGCCCTGTAAATAAGGGGCGCGAGTTACAAGCGGTCGCGAGTTATACAAAATATAATAATTAAGCATTCATTTTCGGTATAATCTCGCTTTTTTTTAAACCACTAAAACTGTGGCAAACAAGTATACGGCCCGCCTGATGGTAAGCGATTACCGAAGCCTAGGAACATTTGCAACACCAGGGATATCGCTCGCGCGTTGGATTCCCTTTATTCAAAAAGCCAATAATGAAATGATATTTATTTCTGTAAGTAGATCATTAGAGACACTTTTACAAGTCAATAGTTTGTTTTTTTTATAGCTAGATAGCTTCGGCATTTCCTAACTGACGACCTCTGAGAAGAAACACCGAAACAAACTCAGAGAATCATGGTCTCTTTTAAAGTCCAGACATAAAATAATGCAAATAATGTGAGTGGGACAATGCAAGGCAATGTCTGAAATGGCCTTTTGAGGAAAGAACCATAGCAGCTTTGAGTAGACCAGTCCTAACTGACGGCAAGCATGCATCAGTAATCGTGTAGCTCAACCATAATTAAGGGAGCTCAACGACTACAATGCGAGGTCGGCCGTGTGTACAAAGGCTCTGACGAAGGAGATGTGCTCAATGTCTATAAGTATGAGCCTACCCATATCATATCGTCGCAGCGAGAGGGATTAGGCTATGCTTTTCCATACTAACCCACTGCGGGTTGGCAGACTTCACTTTTTCGGGTAAAACAAACATACATAATTGATAACGTTACATCTGACTAGTCACAAGTAGCCGCCGAAATACAGGTCACTTGAACTAAATAGGAAGTCCTTCAAAAAGGTCAGGTGAGTATTACTTGCAACCGACGCGTATGTATAAGAAGATGTATGAATGTAGCAGAAGCAAAAGAAGTATGCAAGAATCGTAGCAAGTGGCGGTCTATTGTTTCTGTATGTATTTCAGTTTGAAATCGCCATTCCCTTACGCCTTGCTCCCTCCTCCCTGTTCGGTTATTCCACCAGATTTGTAGTCGCCCGCCGAGGTTATTGTCGTATGACAGTGCCACCGTTTTTAGTTTATCTTTCGCATATTTCGGCCTACGTTACCGCTAAGTCCGTACTCCCATTAATGTCCCATCTCGGGTTTAACAATTAACGCAGATATAAATGGTAGGAACACGAAACGATAACTGCAAACGTTTCGTTTTAAACCTACGTGCGTGAAATTTATTGTCTAGATAGTGTGGGGAATTGAATCCGATAGGACAGGTCGCCGGTTTGTCGCGGTGCCATGAAAAAAGTTCCTATATCGATTTTAATGTTTCGCCATTTCGTAGGAGGTGGCAGCTAGATTTCACAGTCGAATGTTGATAAAAGATTGGTGAACTATTAAATTAAAATTAATTTTACCTACTCGTGGTCTATGGGCATCAGTCATCATATTATTTTCAAATAATTACCCGTTTACAACTTACACTTTCGGTCAAAATCGGGGGCGTTGGACTGAATTGAATTAATCGAGAAATTTTTTTGAAATATTCATGTTCATAGAGCATCTCCGGTCTACCCGAGACAAGTTGTCTCACTGAAAGGAGTTCAAAACTTTTGCGATTAAATAAAATCAATATTCCATAATACAATCTGTAATAAGCAGGGACCTACAACTAGATGGCATACACCCATTAAATAAATTCAAGTTTTTTTTTTCAAACCTTTTACCTAGAAAAAAATATATATAAACTCATGGTTTCATGGTACATGGTCACACACCATTGTTTTGCGTGGACATCACGACCGTAGTCCTGTGGAGAAATTATCTGCGCCTCGCCTCGAGGCAAAAGGCAAGGGCTGCTTAGAACAAGCCCGATATCTTATTATTGGATGTAAAAGTAGGTAAATCGGGTTTAAAATAAACACACTTTTGGGAAAAACTGATAAGTATAGCGAATGTCCCTTTTTGTGTATTTTTACGAACGGAGTGGAAACTATGTACTTTTTTTATGTAAATTACATACAGTAGTAAGCATTGTTAACCCCTCGTGCTAAGCTAAATGCTTGTGTTGAAACTTGGAGAGTGGGTTTACATCGGTAGTGGGTGAGTTTCGAACCGGCAACCACGTGATCACAAGATCGCGCGTATATTTAGTTTATTTTTAATGTGAAGATAAATACCTATGCAGACAGACCGCTTACAGGTATGCGGCAACGCAGAGTGATACCACGGCCTCACAGAAAACCGGCGTGAAACAACACTTACGTTGTGTTTCGCCGAGTCAGTGAGGAAACCGGAGGCCCAAACCCTTTTGAGAGGCGGTCAACGCACTTGCGACTGCTCTGGTGTTCCAGGCATCCATGATAAATGATATTTATTTCTGTAAAAAGATCTTTTAAAGACACTTTTACAAGTCAATGTTTTACATTTTTTTTAATCTAGATGGCGCCGGCATTTCCTAACTGACGATGGGCGGCGGTTATCGCTTACCATCAAGTAATCCGTCTAAAAAAACATAAGTATATAAAAAAACCATAGACGCCAACATCACCAGTACCTAGTATCACGCATCGTCATCTTGCGTATTGTCACTAGCTACATTGCCCTTCAAAACGGAATACAATACTGTTAGTACACAATCTGACTTTAATTTTAATCCATGACTACCCGTCATGACGAAAATAAAGTTCGACGCATATAGAACGCATCGCCGAAACACCATTAGTGGGTAGTTTGATGGCAGCCGGCGAAATATGTCCGTGTGCGTTCGCCCGATAACACGGGATTATGGTAAATAGTACTCGGTGTGGGGATTACGGGTATTTTCGGGGTTCGCTGTATTTTAAGGATTTTTTTCTGACGAGTCAATGTGGGTTTTTATTTTATTACCAGGGCCGGACGGATGTTTCTTTGTGGGTCGGGAAATGTTTGAAGTGTACTGGTGATTTTTATGTTGGTGGTGATTAACGCAAAGGAACGTCGATGTGAGATGCTTCTAATACAACCAATGAAAGCCTAGTGTACTTATTTCTGTAGCAAACAGACAACAGTGTGATGATATCTTTACCTCAAAGAATAGCAACATACCTCTACTATTCTTCGTGTAGTATACCTCTAGGCCTCCACGCATGTATAATACAGGATTTAATAAAAGTTCCCAGAGTCCTCTTACAATGTCCAACGTACACCAAACACTGTACGAAATCTCCGAGATCTCAAGGCATTCCGAGATTACGGGCGGCATAAAGCCCGCGAATTCCCATTAACTTTTATAAAAAGGTTTCTCATTAAATTGCAAACAATAGCAAACGCTCCGATGTGTCTGCGGAGCGATTTTCGCCTATTTACAGAGCAGCTTACCGCGGACGAGCGAAAGGGCCCAAGATTAAGCCGGATAGTTTCACAAACATTCATTCATTCGGCCATCCCCATTCAGGCGAGCTTTAATAAGAGACCGACACGGTAAGCGGCTTACTTTCTCAAATACCGGAAATTTAGTTTCCGTTTGTACCTACGGTTTTAAGATTGACGATTACGAATCTCAAATGGTGCACGTTTTATGTTTTGCTTTTAAAGGGAGCTCCGAATCGCTTTCAGCACGGATTAATGCAGAAACAAAGAGAGTATTAAAACACAGTTTATCAGCAAACGATTTTAATTTTAATGCCACATTCCCGAACAATGGAAACGTATGAAAAATGTGAATGGACTTCGTTGTTCTTAAATGCGTCGATGTGAAATGGAAATTTCATCCCTTTCACATCGACAAATGCGTGTCCACGACCGTGCGTTTCTCAAGAAACTTTTTACCTCGCACAACTATGAGGAATCAATTACCAGCGGAGGTATTTCCGAACCGGTACGACATGGCAACCTTCAAGAAGTGAGCCTATTCTTTTCTCAAAGGTCGGCAACGCACTTACGACCCCTATGGTGTTGTGGGTGTCAATGGGCGGCGGTGATCGCTTACCATCAGGTGACCCGCTTGCTCGCTTGCCTCCCTCTTCTATAAAAAACAATGCAGAGATAGTATTTAAAAGTAACGGTATAATATAGAATTTATCGAGTACATAAATAAGAACAACACCATATTGATTTAAATATTTCTGTATTTTTTAAAACCACAACCATTTAGCTACTCTCGTCATACGCAACAATAAAGGACCGCATTACTTCGTTAACACATAGCTACACAAGTTTATGGAACTTTCGGGCAAGGAAACCTCATTCGTCCAACCACTCGACGTCCAAAATTAATGGAGGCCTAAGATGTTCGCAGAAGAAATTTTCAACGCATCGGTGAACCTTGAATCCCGCAATAAAATAAATAATTCGTGGTCGGAGAATGTTCCAAGTTCCACTTGGTCGAGCCCGGGGGTCCTGGCGGCCCTAATTAGGGAATGCACTCGAGTGTCCCTCCGGTTTACGAGTAGAGGTCAATAGATAAAGGCGGCGTAGTTGTGCCAAATGACGGTAGTTTGGCTCGTTTGGTGCGAGCTATTCAACACTATGGCTCCAACTAATCATCTTCTATGGTTCTTTTGTTTGTGTGTGCTTCTCTGGCGGAGACACAGAGATGGTATGATTTATTTAGTTCTATTTTCTTTTTTGGAGAAATAGTGACGTGATTTTCATGACGCTTGATAACAAAAGACTTTGCATTGTGTCTGTAATTTGTTACTGGATGTATACCATGGATGGATTATTTTGTTTCGAGCAGGAATCGAATTCATACCTCGTGGTGCGGAAGCCGAAAGTAAATTTGGATGATAAATAAACGCTTATTAAAAATAAAATATAGAATTGGAGAACAATCTATTATTTTTTCTTGAAGGTAAAACATAACAATATCACAAAGAAAAAACTACTCTAAAGAATAGATACCATTACCATACTAGACAAGTTTCAAATCCACTGAAACAAAACTAGTTGAAAGTACTAGCTAGATAAATTAGTTACTAATTTATCAAACCCAAATAGGTATTTCCCTAATTTTGCCACAATAATTAAATAAATAAATTTACAATTTCTTCCTAGCCATACCTACCCTAACGATTTTTATTGTACTAAAGGTTCACCAATCCCAAATTCATAAAATCCCGTTCCATTATTTAATTTCACTCCGACTTGGTGAAACGCGATTTTAGTATGTATTATTTACTAGAAGATTTTTAGAAGTTAAGTACATCAGGTTCCTTTATCATCGATCACTGCTACACACATTTCTATCAAATTACGTACTATAAAAAAAACATCGTGCGAGCTCGTTTTACGTACCTACTACTTATTATGCTAATACTTCTTAGAATAATAGGACGCCCTTTTCTAAAAGAGGGACAGTGACCGGCTTAATTTAATAAAATTACTATCATTTGAAGAGCTAAAATGGCCACTTTTGAATCTGTAGCGACATCTACCGCGCCACATACAAACTACGACGACCAAATCCTGAATCGCGCAAATAATATTCGCAACACGTGCCGTGGCCCAGTAGGTACAACACCCGCCCGGGCGGAGGATCCTCTCTTTGGTTTGAGTGGCACCACACCTCGTCCCTCCACAAATCAATATGATTCATATTACAAAATCGCAAATAATTACTACTGGTTCTAAATGTGATTTGATATAAATATAGCCATTTTAGCTCCCCTGATATCCCCTCCCTTTTTTACTAAAATTTTCAAATTCTAATCCTAATTGTAAAATTGAGCTAAACTAAACTAAATGTAACCCGTATCCTACAATGAGCAATGAGTGAATATCCTAATAAACACTCTCCTCATCTGGGTCTTTCAATTGCGGATTTCTTTCCTCAGTTAATGTCTCTCTCTATTGTCATTCGAGGATACGGGGTGTGGCTCCTCATCATCTCTTTCTCCTATACTTGGAGTAGACGTCTCTTAAGTACTTCACCCTCTCGTTGTACCACAACGGACTTGTGTGGAACTGGGAGTCAATCACCAGCAACGTTGGTGATGAGCTGTTGGTTCTGTGCCACTTCACCGGCAAGCTGGTGCCCTCTGGTGTTGGGTCCCTGGAAACCAGATAAATAAATGCATAAAACTATGATTATGCATAAATTTAAATTATAATTACACGCGCCCATTAGGCTGGAAAACCATTGCTCTAGCATAACTTGGTCACTCTCAACAAGGTCACTTGAATAATCACAATTAAAAATATTATGAGAATATTCAATGCCTTTGAAACGAAATTGAAGTAGATTACAATAAATTATTTTAATTTTATGTACACTTACGTTAAGTCTGGTATAAATATTCTATTGTAACCAAACCAGTTTTGGGAATTAGGTAGGAGATATTTATTTTATTATTGGTTTATTTTAATTTTAGTGTCATTAATTTTAAGAATTATTTTGTAATGAGATTCTGATTTATTTATTGTTTTATTTAATAATCAGCATTCAAGCTTGTCGTCATGTCATTTTGTTTAACCAGTTTTTATATTATGTATATCATATCCTAATTCATTAAAAATAAAAATTCCCCGAAGGATTAGGCAGAGGCGTACTTATGTACACCCACGGTTTGTTAAGGTCCCATATAATAGGGAGCGAGCCAAATGCTATTAACCGGGCACAAATTCCAAACTCCGAGCTGCTGCTGGGAAACACAGAAAAACCTAATTACACTTTGCTTGCCCTGGGAATTGAATCCGGACCTCCAGCGTAGCAGGACTAAAGAGACTAAAAAAGGCTTAAAGTCGGCGCCAAAAAAAAACTGACCTAATGGAAGACACCAACTTCTGCCAACATCTGCATTCATGCCAGAAGTCAGTCAAGTGTCAGAAATCAGCATACATACCCATATTTAGCAAAGTTGGTCCACATCATGGTCATCTTATCTATCATTTTCGTTTCGAAGTTGTTAGGTATGATATGCTGTGAGAACAGGTAGAACAGCTCATCAGCATGAGTGGCCCCCGGCACTTGCCTCAGCTTGCCGGGCAGCATGAGCTTAGGAAGATTCCTCCAGCCCGAATACTGGAACATGTAGTTGTAAATCGGCTGGTCCAACGTCTTCAGAAGCAACTCCGTCTCAGCCAATGAAGGGAAGTTCAAGTGCATCTCACCGAGCCACCTTGACATTTTCTCTACAGAGTCCACAGAAATTTCTTCCCCTTCCATATACAGTCTTTCAAACTCTTTAGCTATTTCTGCTTTGGCTTTTTGGTCAAGTATTTCCAAATTTTTCGGCAAAGATTTCTCAAAATGTATGTGAGGTATCATCGTATCGTTGTCCATTGCTATTATTAATAGTCCTTCCTCATTGTTAGTTCCTATGATCATTGGAACTTTATTGTATTCTCCTTTCGACGCGAGATGATAGGGTAATTCTGTGAGGAATGGCTCCACGCCTTCTATTTGCTTCTCCGCACATGGCGTATAAAGTATTTCAGAGATGATAATGTTTCCCTCTGTCCTCGGTACCCTAGTCAGTATAAGCTCTTCGTCAGACTTTGTCATTAAGTACTTGTACAAATCATGTGGGTCCTGTGAGTCATACAACATAACCTTAGCCAGTAAACTTGTCAGAAATACAGGTCTGAATTGGAATGACCATGACGCAGTGGCTGAACCACTCTGAGTTATAGCTTTGTGGAAGAGACCTTTGGACATGGGAGAGTAGATGTGGTAGGAAACGGAAGCCCCGCCAGCACTTTCACCAAACAAAGTCACGTTGTCTGGATCTCCACCAAACTTTCTTATGTTCCTTTGAATCCATCTAAGCGCAGCGACTTGATCTTTCATTGCTGCATTACCAGGATTTTCTTTGATGCCAAGACAAAGAAAACCCTGTATATTAAGTCTATAGTTCATGGTTACTAGGATGACTCCTTTTGGTACTAAATACTTAGGTCCATAGAAGAACATGCTGGCTGAGCCTTTGAAGTATCCTCCTCCATGGATGAAGGCCATTACTGGTAGTTGTGAGTCGGGGGTGGCGTCCAGGGGCTTGTAGACGTTGAGAGTCAGGCAGTCGGTTTGGCCGATAGTCCAGGTGTCCATGATGCTCTGCCTACATCTCACATTTTCGTTGACTGCTTCAAATATACTCTCCCAATTTGCTTCAGGACCTGGATCCTGGAAAAAGAGAGGTGTGTATACGCATAACGTTACATTAGGTTATAGGATTCTAACATACCATCACGCCTGTATTCCCCGAAGGGTTAGGCAGAGGCGCACTAATGTACACCCGCATTTCGCCGGTATGTTTAGGTCCCATGTAATAGGGGGCGAGCCTATTGCCATTAACCGGGCACAAATTCCAAACTCCGAGCTGCTACTGGGAATTTAATAGAAAAACCCAATAACACTGCTCGACCTGGGAATCGAACCCAGGACCTCTAGCGTAGCAGTCGCGCTCAGGACCACTTGGCTAATGAGGCAGTTTAGGATTAGTTATAGGATTCTTAAGACATCAATACCCCTCCAATGCTTCGGGACGCATGTAAAGCCGTCGATCTCGGTTGTCATACGAACACTTATGACAATCTTTAGTAGGATTAGAGAGATGAGGTTATCGGACAACCAGTTAATATTGAAATGAAACTACTTTTTACGGATTTTATCGCGGTATATTGATATTATTTAGTTCCCGACGTTTCGGATCCTTTACAGCATCCATGGTCACGGGCAGACTGAGGTGTTGGACGTCTTGATGTTAAAATTACTAACAGCTACCTTAAATTTTTGTTAATTATTAGCGATCCGATTCACGCAGATCGAGCTCACCGTATCCTTTGGTCTTGCAGTTTTAGGCTCGGATTTAGATTTTATAGATTCTATAATGGGATTCCAAGCAGCTGGTAAGACCCAACCATCTTCTCTATTGAAATTTGGGTGTTTTTTGATTTCAATAGCCTCACGAATCATCCTGGGTGGAATCGGTTTTCTTTTGCGAGGACTTGTGGTTTATCAAATCTGATGTAGTGCTGGGTCTTGTCTAGGGTATGTTCACAAACTGCTGACTTTCTGGAACGGCGGTGTTTGACATCGGCAATGTGTTCTTTTACGCGGGTCCCTATGCTTCTTTTAGTTTGGCCTATATATGAGAGTCCGCAATCACAATCAAGCTTGTATACTCCTGCATCTTGAAGAGGGATGTGGCACTTGACAGGTGGTAAGAACTGACTAATCTTCTTCAGCGGCTTGAAGTATGTTTTTTTTTTTTTTTTTAAGGCTTACTAGCAATGCGGGTCGCACATTACTAGTATTCTTGTTAACCCCTCGTGCTAAGCTAGATTTGATTGAAGCTCGCTTCAAGATATAGCCAATCTTGTCTGTGACTCCTCTAACATATGGCAATACAGCAGGTAGACGCTCAACTGTGGCACGTTTCACGCGGTTTCTGTGACGAGGGCGCGGTATTCGGAGCTTGTTGTCATGCAGCACTTGCTTGACATGTTGAAGCTCTGCAGCCAGGTGTTGCTCATCACAGATCCCACGCGCTCTCTGAAACAAAGATTTACCGACGGTAGATAACTGTGTTGGGTGGTGGTGCGATTCACTTCGACTTCACATTTAAATATTTGTCCGTATGGGTTTTCTTTCGATACACAGTGTGACTCAAGGAGGAACATTGGGGGAACGAATTACCAAAACATCTAAGAACGCTAAAGAGTTGTCGGCCTCTACCTCCATAGTAAATTGAATTTTAGAATTTAAGGAGTTAAGGTGGTTCAAAAATGCTGTTACTTTATTAGATGGTAATATTGTGAAAGTATCATCTACGTACCGCTTGTAGAATTTTGGTGTTACAGGTGCAGATTGCAGGGCAGTCTCCTCAAAATCTTCCATGAAGATATCAGCGACAATGGGAGATACTGGAGAGCCCATTGCTACACCATCCACTTGCATGTAGAATTGATTATTCCACAACATATAGCCGGATGTTAGGCAATGTTTTAGTAGTTCAGCATATTCAATAGGCATGTTATTCTCTAATAGTTTCTTAGATACAATTCTGATGCAATCTTCAACTGGTAAGCATGTAAATAATGACTGAACATCAAAACTGACCATAGTTTCATTGTCGGTGAGATGTAGATCTTTTATTTCACTGACAAAATGGTATGAGTCCTTCACATATGCTGCAGTGTTGCCTCTTAGTGATGAAAGTACTGTAGCAAGGTGTTGAGCCAATCTGTAGGTTGGTGAGTCGATTTGGCTGACTATTGGTCTTAGCGGAGCTTTGGGTTTGTGTATCTTGGGCAGCCCATACAGTTTTGGTGGTTTTGCACAACTAGGAATTATGTATTTTACGTCTAACTTCAATGTATCGGAGTGCTTTTTTATTAGATCACTAGTTAATTTTAATGTTTTAGTTGTAGGATCTGTTTTCACTTGTTTGTAGGTGTTTACATCCGATAAAAGGTCTTGTATTTTATTATTATAGTCCGACGTATCCATTACCACCGTGGCATTGCCTTTATCTGCACGTAGAATAGTTAATTCGGGCCTTTCGCGAAGGTTTTTAAGCGCTATAAATTGGTTTTTTGTAAGATTCAGTCTGGGCGGTTTGCTTCGACGTAACACTGACGAAATGTCTTGACGTATCGCCTTCAAATCTTGTTTATTTAAGTATATTGTTTTTATAAAGGCACTCTTCTACATTGCAAATTATGTTTTCTACCGGTATTTTGCGAGGTTATAGCATAATTTAGGCCTTTTGATAGGACTTGAACCGTGTTTTCATCCAGGTTATGTTTTGATAAATTGACAACTGCGCGTGATTGGCTCGCAGGTGACGGGCGCGTTCCGTAATATACCGTTCAATATACCGCGATAAAAAATCCGTAAAAAGTAGTTTCATTTCAATGTCTGTGTGTCAGTCAATTTCAAAGTGTCAGAAATCAACCAGTTAATACTTAAAATATCCGTACTGCCCAAAAATTTAGTTGCAGAAGCTTAATGACAATGGCTTCATGTAAAAAAAATATGATCAAACCTCATCTGGTTAATCATGAAGATGGGGTTAACATAGTGGCGGAAAAGACTAGAATGAATGAATGAAGGGAGGGTACAAGTCATTCATACCTGAAACCTCTGTGGAACACTGGCATAAGGTATAGCCAGGTAATTGGCGTGGGAACCATCTGGAGCGATGGAGCCTCTGACTGGGCCGTTGCTCAGGTGTAAAACTGTGGTCGGCTGCCGGATCAAACGGCCGGCCCATAGCGTCCACAGCACCAACCACTTGACACTCCACAGTGACATCACAACACTAGTCTTGTTCACAGGAATAGATACTTAAATTCCAGGTCACGAACTACACAATTTTTTAATATTTCAAAGTTAATTATCACCAAGTTCATTCACCGCTATAAATTGGGCGTATTCTATTATCAATATTGTTATTAAATGTTCACTAAAAGACGCGACCTTTGCTCATGGTAAGCGACACGATATCACTGTCTAAAATAAACGTATGATTAGACGGAACACAGTTTACATTATCTAAAAACTAGATAATAAATATTACTCGTATATTGCAATGTTGACCAAAAAAAAGGGATCTTATCGCGTTATGTTGATATTATAATTATAATTGTTCAAGGGCAGTGTATGGGTGCTGTTAATAAATTTTAACAATAAGACGTTCAACATCTTAGTCTGCCGGCATGGATGCATAACATGATGAGTGAAGAGACCGACCTAGGTACTCCGTCATAAAGTCAAAATACTAAGTAGACAAGTACAAGGTTAATGTCGATTTGCCCTGTGACAACCTAATTATTATATTTATTGTTTATTTATGTATGTATGTATGTATTTTAAGACATCAGTTCCGTCTATAGTGACAATATTACGATCAACAGCTTCCCCATTCCCAAAAAAATACTCTTCTAGTACCTATTAGTTGCTCCTGCAACATAAACACAAGGCTGCGACTTCTATCTACCACACGAGGGTCATCGTCGCCACTCGTACTAATCACATTAATAATAAATCGCTTGGGATCGATACTTCAAGGGTACCATCGAGCATCTTCCAGATACATGCTGGATGTGACTAATGTGACTGTGATAAATAGAGAAAGAAAAATAAATAAGATAACACACAGTGTTTAAAGACAAATGGAAATAAAACCGGCTCAAGGATAGCGTATTAGGCGCAAGTAATCGTTACTTCAAACCCAAAATAACTGAAATATAATATGTACAATACCTAAACAATGATCTATTACCTACTGTGTCACATATCATGTAATCACCATGTAATCTATAATCTATTTATATAAAAATTAATCACAATTTCCTTTGGTCACGGCATCACGCGTAAACGGCTGGACCAAATTCGCTAATTCCTTTTTCTTGTGTTTGTTATTGTAAGGAGGTTTCGTGGAACATTAGAAAATTTAAGAAAATTATTTTGTTTTTTTATTAGTTATACCAATTCGAGTTCAATATTTAATTTATTTTTTAATTTAATTTTTTAATTTAATTTATTTATTTATTCACATAAAATGGTACAAAATATGTCAAGTCCCTGATTTCTGAGCTAGGCTCAAAGGCCTGTATTACAGAAATCAGTGCCCTCTCACATGGATACTATAATGTTATATAAATTATGTAAATAAATGCAGTATTTGTGAGTGTGTATGTGTTGTGAGTGTGGGTGTGTGTGGGTGTGTGTGTTTATATTTGTGTGATTTGTATGTGAGTGGTTGTATTTATTTTGTTTTATTGTATTTTATTATTTATATCAGTGAGTATCAGAAAAACCTATACTAACAACAATTCGGTTTGCTGATAATCTAGTCCTAGTAGCCAGTTTTTAATAATTTTGTTAACTTCACGGGTCGATAGGGGGTGTATATTTTTTATTTTATTAATTTTGTTATAGAGTATATAGATAGATTCGTATATAATATTCAGATATAATATTCATAGTTAAAACAGGAGAACGTCTGTCGGGTCAGCTAGCTTTCAATAAAAAAGTATAAACACGCAAATAACTACACACACACACTATTATTCCGACCATTGATGGATAACATAATTAGCTACCGATTTACAACTCACAGTCTTGTCTTCTATCTTGTCAACATGAAAGGATCGAGCCAAAATCCACCGGTGGCCTAGTTAGTGCCCTTAGAGATAATACATAAAAAGTATAATACAAACAATACACGTTATTATATATTATATCTTGATTTTACAACATTACACTATTCACTACCGTATTTTTAAACGCGAACTATTGCTATTTTATAACGTAGGTACGTCTATACGGCGCCCGGTCCGCGAACATACTTCTCTGCTTCTATTATTCGATATGTTACCGTTAAACCGTAAAAAATATGAACCCTGCAACTTCCTGTAAGAGTAAATAATTATTAATTCAAAAAATACATTATTTGGATTTATTGGAATTTCGAATTATTTTAGAATTAAGTAATACAGGGCCGGATTAAACTATACGGTAAGCAGACAAATGACTGCAGCCAAATATGACTCCCCCGAACATGTCGATGGTTCTGTGTCTTATAGAAAGCAAGACCGCATTGAAATTATTTAATTAATCACTGGTAATAAATACAGCCAAATGTCAAGTGCCAATGTTCAAAATTAGCTAATATCCTTAACTTATTAGCTTATTGTACTGCCAAGAAAACTTGTGTCAACAAAAACGTCGGAAAGAGGAACTGCCTCGTTAGTCTAGTGGTCCCAAGCGCGACAGCTAAACTTGAGGTCCTAAGTTCGATTCCCATGTCGAGCAGAGTGTTATTGGGTTACTTTACGAAATTCCTAGTAGAAGCTGGCAATAGGCTTGCCCACTATTACATGGGACCTAAACATACCTACTGGCGAAGCATGGGTTTACATTAGTACGCCTCTGCCTAACCCTTCGGGGAATATAAGCGTGATGGTTTCTCATGTTATATTTAACAAGAAGGTTTTCGTATTAATGACGCAACTAAGCATAAACCGGTTAAAACATTACGTCAATAAGCCAAGACAAAGGTCGTCTGATAAACAAATTGAATAATTCTACCGCATTCATAATAGGTGTATCTACAAAAATAATGGAAGTAAGTAATATGTATCTAGGTATCTTGATTAAGTCGAACGACTCGGATAGGCACGTCACGCTCGTGAACAGGTGCCGTGGGGACTGGTCAGATCTTACATGCAATGAGAATCCGGATGCAGTTACCTATGGTATCTTTTGGAAGTCAATTTATTCTCATCGCTCATATCAGACTTCACAAGATGACCATGGTTTACATCAATTACCTATTCAAAGGAATATGGAGTTTCTTGTTGGCTCTTCTCCATAAAACCTACTATTTTTGAAATCGTACTAATAGTTTTTGACATTTCAACAGTAGGTGCCTATACTATAATCGGTACCTATACTATGGCTATATTAAGCTCTAATTGAAAAAAATATTATCATAAGTAATAACTTCTGATCATTTTTTTGCTGGCAACATTAACACCGCAGTTAGTTTGGAAATAAAGACAATTTAAAATCTGTCCGATTATTTTGCAATCCAGATATTATATTTGTCTAGGTTTCTCATAGCAAATTCTAGTCTTCGAGCATTATATTTTTTAAGATACTTATATATAAGTATTAGTATTGAGTTGTATTACATTTATAATATAATTATATGGTACCGGTTGTATATAAAATACATTCAGTTATCTCCATTATAAAATACATAACCTAATGTACTGTGGCTATATGTATGACTCTATTAGTACAGTACATAGTGGCCTACATTCACAATCTTTCCGCAACATACAGCGCTATCTTTTCACATAATACTATATTATGTCAAATGGATTAGATAGTATTTATCAATGTAACATACTATCATATCTTCATGGCTGTATTCCCCGAAAGGTAATGCAGAGGCGTATTAATGTATATCCACAGTTTGCCGGTATGTATATGTCCCATCACATGTAATAGGGGCGAGCCTATCGCTATTAACCGGGCACAAATCCGAAACTCAGAGCTGCTACTGACAATCTCATAGAAAAACACGATTACCGTGTTACCCAGTACCCAGTTACCGTAGGAGAGCCTAGCTTCGGCACGAATGGGCCGGCTCGACCGGAGTATTAACTCGGCCTCACAAAAAACCGGAGTGAAACAACACTTACGTTGTGTTTCGCAGAGTGAGAATACCGGAGGGCCCAAACCCTTTTAAAGGCGCGCAACGCACTTACAACTCCTCTGCTGTTGCGGGTGACCATGGGCAGCGGTAATCGCTTACCATTGGGTGATCTACATGTTCGTTTGTCCCCCTATCCCCTTAAAAAATAAGACCATCCTCGACCTTTGAATCCAACTCAGGATCTCTAACGTAGCTGTCACGCTCAGGTCCACTAGGCTAACGAAGCAGTTCATTTATCATGTCCTTCCGAATGATACGGTTTATTTATCAATGTCCTACATATTATGATTTACTTATCAAAATATTGCATAGATAATGTTGCACACTGTTAGAATATATTTAATAGATTGATAGGTAATTGCTATTAATAATATGAAGACAGTACTGACTATTAATTCTATGAAAGCAAGAACCACAGGAAAGAAATATCTTGGTTACTCATTCCATTCAATCCTATTTAAAGGCTGGCTGTTGTGAAATTGTAAACCTTTAATCTAATAAAAAAATATGATGCTAAAGATAGATTTAAACTGTTGTACAACTAAGAGAGTCGTACACTCGTGACAAAGTGGTCGTGGTATTGGGTTGCCTTCTTCTTTATTGGTTGGCAACTACTTACTTCTTCATCTTTCTATATTTGTGGCTAAGTGAGTAAAGTCTGTTAGGGAATACTCCTTTGTATATTTTATCAGAGAGCAATGGAGTGGAGTATTCTGGGTAACTTATTGACCGGGTTAGGAATACAGCCATCCGTTCCAAGACATATATAACAGACGTCACTCGGAAAGATGCCACCCTGAAATGGAACTGGGCTGGACATATCTGATCTATCGCATGTCAGACGAACAATGGGCCAAACTGACAACTTAATAGGTCAACGCAGCAGGGCCAGACGGAGATGACGGGATGAGCTGGACTCTTTTCAGAGGGACTGGTCCCTAGCAGCAGTCGACAGAGATAAGTGAAAGAAGAGTGGGGAGGCCTTTGCCCTGCAGTGGGACACTACCGGTTTTTAATAATAATAATAATAATCCATCTTATCGTAATCTTCGGCGTGTGGGTAACTGGGACCTTATTTTCCTGATAACAAATAATTTTGCTTGCGTTGCGATTTATTTTTTAAATCCTATAGACGACCCTTACTAAGCAATATTTTACATAAATTTTTCGCTATTATACAATCAATGAATATATTTGGTACAATTACAACATACTGAAAGAAAATTATCATAACTAAACAACAAATAAAACTATATAATTGTCAAGTCTTGTCGAAAACGTAATAAACTAGAACGTTTGCAGTAATGGCGAAAATTTACGACTTCCAGCAACATGGCCGCGTTTATAATATGTTCATAGGGTCCAAAATGATGTCTCGGGTTTTAAATTGATACATTTGCAATGATAATTTTACATTGTGCAACTAGAATCATTTCTTAAAAGCTTATTTCAAATAAAAACATTTGAACTTGAATACTTTCTCTGGCTTTCGAGAAACACTCATATATTATCAAGTCGAACTTGCCATACTAAATTATAAACACATATTCACCACTAACATGTAGTTTATATCATGTTTCTGCTAACGCCCTTTTCACACGTACAACGCTTACGTTGTGTTTCGCTGTGTGAGTGCATACCGAGGGTCCAAAACCTTTTAAAAGGCCGGCGGCGCAGCTGTGACTCCTCTGGTGTTGCGGATGTCGATGGGCGGTGGTAATCGCTTACCATCAGGTGATTCGTCTGCTCTTTTGCTCCCCTATCCCATAAAAACGAGGTCCACAGCTGAATAAGGACTTCCCCATAGACTTCCACAAGAACCAGTTGTGTGCCGCCTGTATCTAACCGCTCCCAGCAACTTACCAGGTCGTCCGTCCACTCGTTAGAAGCTGACCTACGCTGCGGCTTTTGGTCTCCATTCGAAATATATTTGCCCTTGAGGCCATCAATTTTACGAGCTATATGCCCTACCCATGGCCGACAGCTTATTCCCTTTCAGCTATGTCAATAATTTTGGATCTTTTACGGATATCTTTATTTTTGATAGCTCCTGCCAGCGACTTCGTCCACGTGGAATAGTTACTTGGTCTTAGCGTGATGATAATTTATTATATAGCCTATAGCCTTCCTCAATAAATGGGCTATCTAACAATGAAAGATTTTTTAAATTGGACCAGTATTTCCTGAGATTAGCGCGTTCAAGCAAGCAAGCAAACAAACAAACAAACAAACTCTTCAGCTTTATATATTAAGTATCTATAGATACGTTCACGAGAAATACCATTCTCTCCATAGCTCGCTTATAATCTTGAGTTTTAGGTATTATGAGACACATATTGGGTGACCACATCTGTGTGCTATTATTATGTTATCAATGGTTAGCATTTAACAATACTGAGACTAGAACGAAATTATTACAATTGTCCTTCTGAAATGATGTTTCAAATTCATTTGCGGTTCGGAGACGTTAAATTGCGCTGCTGCCCAGCCGAGTCGGATTCGACGAGTGACTTCTTTCTCGCTATAATATTTATTATTGTTCTACTAGATATGTAAGCTTGATCTATAGCCACATAAATTGACGTGGGATTTAAAATGTATACGTATAATAATATCACATTAGCAGGAAACCTACAGGATACGTGTATCAGGAAAGATAATAAATATCTGTTGCATTCGGGAATCCCGTTTATATAATAGGAGTGTGTTGCCATTTTATAAATCCCCTATTTGAGCGCTGGAAAATTGGGGGTATTGAAGCCATTTAAGATATGGTAAAGTAAAAAAAAATGATTCTCAAAGTGAGTGATAAACGAAATAAATTTGATAAACTTTGGTTCACCATTCCTCTAGAATGGTAAAGTTTAGCACTGAATGTAGTGCCGTTGGTAGATAACATATTTTTAATGTGTACATTTTCAGACATTAGTGTAAGAAAAAACCCTGCATCCTCCGGCCACTGTCTTGATAACTTATTGTATAGTGCCTTACCTTACAGGTTTGAATCGTTCTTGAAGTGAGATGACAGAATGCATTCACATCTTAATTTCTATATTGTACATTTATTACAATGTAAGGGAGAGTTTATTTGAATGAAACACGTGGTCCTTTGTTGCAAGAATAGACCTAAATGGATATCCGAGTGATGTCTGCTCAATTTATCTTAAGCAGACATCACTCAGATCTCCATTTAGGTCTCCAATGATCTTTGCAGCAGAAGCTGCAAAGATAACAAGATAGGGCCTAAAATGGTGCCCTGGTGAACACCGCATTTAGAACTGGACTACATTTCTACCCACCAATTGTCAGTGTGCAACAGTGCATCTTCACCTGTTTCACCTTCTCTGAACATGCACCCTACTCCATATTGTCTTGGTGTTATGCGCTGTTATGTCTTACAGAGACTATTATGACGGCAAGATAGCAAGCTACTTCTCTCTCTCCTCCCTACGTGGTAGGAGTTCTAGCTTATTTTACTTGGCAATCTTTTAATGTGTAAAGTACCGGGGACTACCAGCTACCAAACGGATCCTGTGGTTATTTAGTAGATAACAACATAATAAACAAAAAGCGGTACATTCATGTAAACTATGACATAACTGAGACGACCGGTTGGCCGGCGCACACGCATTCTAACAGCGTTCCGACTCGTGGACAAACGCGTCGCTGCTTCTGTGAAAGTTACTTCACACTTTCCTTCATAATAATCAACAATATACTCTAACTACGTAGGCTTTAGTGTGAATTTTCAGTGTGCAAAGTTGTATGGAAAAGTGCAATAATTCAAAAGTTTGTGTGATGTATCCGAGTTGTGAACACTGCAGTGGAAAACCGTTAGTAAGTAGGCTAAATAGCAACGCCACGCGGCTTGAATGACAATGTCATAGTTGAGAGTATCGGGCAACCCCATTTGCACCTTAATTCCTGCTCAGTAAGGTTGGTTATCAATTAATTACTTTGTGATTGCTTGTGAATCTTAAAGGTTAATGCTAGCGTATTAGTATAACGTCACTAATGAATAGAATATTTTGATGAAGAGTTAAATCTTGCTTTTATGTCTAATATTGAAAATATTTTTTTATTATTGGCTGAGAAATCTCTCATTGATAGCTCACTAAGACCCGGGAGATGAATGAATGAATGAATTTATTGAAATACATTCATTCATTCATCTCCCGGGTCTGCAGTTAAGAAGAAGAATATTGAAAATATTTTTGTATTATTGGCTGACAAATCTCTCATTGATAGCTCACTGTGGCAAAACTTAAAGTATTTATTTATAACTAATTTATTAGCATCATAAAGAAGTGTGTCGATCATCTCACGCAGGTCGTTGACCTCAAACTGTATTGGCCAAATCCAGGTCTAGTCTACCATAACAAGTAAAGACAAGACAGCGGACAGCTCGGCCTAGAAATAGCAGTTTTGATATTATTACTATTACCTAATGTTTTATGTAAGAATCTTATAATTCTGATTCAATATTCAACTTACATTTAAACAACCTTTTATCCTTATTAAGAAATCGTCTTTTGTTAGCCACTGCCTCCTTAAGATACAGGGTTATACCTAGTTTAAGAGTCAGGGAACTCACGTTTGAAATTTTGTTTTTTTTTATGGGCTAGACTGGCGAATGAGCAGTCAGTTCGCCTGATGGTAAGCGATTACCGCCGCCCATAGACATCCGCAACACTAGAGAAAAGGGATTGGGCCTACGGTATCCTCACTCAATCGACGAAACACAACGTAAGCGTTGTTTCACGCCGGTTTTCTGTGAGGCCGTGATTTTATTTTTAGCCTGTGTATATGAATAAATAAATATTATTATCTGGTAGGTATATTTTTTGTGGTTATTCAATATTCAATAAATAAAACACTAGTAAAAATACGAAAGAAACTATGTTTGCTCATTTGTTAGTTACGATTTCCGGTCTAAACCGCTGAACCAATTTTCTAATTTTCTTGTAGAGAATTGGGCCTTAGAGACAAGGATATAGGATAACCGTTGTCTCATAAAATCTTTTAGGATGCGAGAAAAACCGCAGACAACAGCAGTTTGTTTGCTTTGTTGAACGCGCTTATCTCAGGAATTACTGGTTCGAATTGAAAAAATATTTTTGTCTTGAATGGTCAATTTATCGAGTAAGGCTATATAACACCACGCTATGACCAATAGGAGCGGAGCATCGACGAATAATATTGCAACGAGAAAAAAATATCCCGTTTGAGGGACGGACCAAACTCCACGCGGGCACAGCGCGGGTGACGCCGCGGGCCGAAGATAGTTACAATGTAAAATGTATGTCCAAAAATAGAAATAGCTCAAATTTTAATATTGTTGAGAGGCCGAAACTAGTTTCTACAAATTGTTTTGTGGCTGATTCTACTGTAAGCTATAAAGCGAATATGACCTGTAACTGTCTTGGAATAATTACACTATTGGAGGCACATTACTTATGATTTGAATATAATATTTGAACTGATGATTTTAATTTTGTCTTTTATTATTTTTATCAATTGTTTATTGCCTAACGAGTATTTTACATCAAATTCCGTGCAGCAGTTATGCACCTAGGTGCTGTTACAAACACGTGTGCATATTTTTATTAAAATAATAATACTACTAACTGCCTCGTTAGTCTAGTGGTCCCAAGTGCGACTGCTACGCTAGAGGTCCTGGGTTCGATTCCCAGGTCGAGCAAAGTGTTATTGGGTTTTTCTATGAAATTCTCAGTAGCAGCTCGGAGTTTGGAATGTGTGCCCGGTTAATGGCAATAGGCTCGCCCCATAATACATGGGACCTAAACATACCGGCGAACTGTGGGTGTACCTTAGTACACCTCTGCCTAAACCTTCGCGGAATACAGGCGTGATGGTATGTTATGAATAATACTAAGATTTGTTACACTTAATTAAATACTAGTACAAAGCAGTAGGTGTTTTGATATTAATTACTAAAACAGTAAAGATTTAAAATTAAAATAAATTGCTTATCTTTTACAAAAACAGTAACGTAAGGTATAATGATCATGTTTCTTAATAATAACTAAAATTAACGTAGATATTTATACCTAATAGGTGCACATAAAAATGTTCCAAACTCTTGAGGTATGTAGTGACCTGCCAGATCAGGGTTTATACAAACCTGTAATTAAATTGGGACATTAAATTGCAGTGTTAGTTAGTTAATGTGTCAAGGTGCCCACAGTTTTGGTTGATATTTAATTCAGTAGCGATTAGGTCAAGCTTTACGAATTAACGACTTACTATTGTTCCACTGATTTAGAAGGTTAGCTAGGTTAGGTTATAAGATATATTACAGCGAAACGATTCCAGCTGTGTCACTGTTGGCAGGCCACAGACTGCATCAAGAACTTTTGGAAACCTAACTGGTACCTATTTGATTTTTTTTTAAATAACAGACTTAATGAAAGATGTAATTGAATTCTGAAAAAAAAAATATACATATCCTATTATAAACGTGAAAGTTTGTGTGTATAGATGTTTGTAACTCTTTCACTCCAGAACGACTGAACGGATCTGGATAACTTTGGCATAGAGATAGATTATAATCTGGAATAACGCATTTAGCTACTTTTTATTCAGGTCGTTTCCAATTCTGAAGGCTAGTAGGCTAGTAAAGTTTCAAGATATAAAGTATTTCGCGGGGTTAAATGCAAATAAGCAAAGTTAATATAGGATTTATATGGTACAGTGCGTTGTGATGTCACAATTCTTGATACTTAGTACGTTAACTGTCATAATAAATGTGGAATAAAATTAAATGCTTATAACTTCCATAATTTTGAACTAATTTCAATTTTGTTTTTGTTGATAGACTCTATTTACTAAACATTTTCATATGGCTATTAAAAACAGTTAAGTAGCCAATTTTGCAGTTTTCATGTCAGTGTTCGGTTTAAAGAATTTATTTTATTTCCCATAAGAACCTAAATTACAATGTTCACTTAGAATGAGAAATTTTTTAAATAACTTAAATTAAATTAAATTATGTCTCTGGGCTCTGCCAGTTACAGTTTAGGCTACCTACCGTAAATCCATTTTATATTTGCGTAAACAACTAGATACTTACATAAATCGCTACGGTATGAGAACACTCGCCACCTTCGTGTTCTCTTCACCGATAAAAAGTTTAAACTTTTTATATCTATATATATAAAAGAAAGTTGTGTTAGTTACTCCATTTATAACTCAAGAACGGCTGAACCGATTTGACTGAAATTTGGTGGAGAGGTAGCTTAGAACCAGGAGACGGACATAGGATACTTTTTATCCCGTTCCCGATACTTTTAATTCCACGGGGGCGAAGCCGCGGGCAGAAGCTAGTTATTTAAATAATATGGATTTAGGTACAGTAAACATGATCTTAACTAAGTAAAATTGACTAAAACTTGCCTCTAAACTCTTGCCGACATACCGTAAAGATAATTTAGAAGTTAATGTGCTCCAAATAACCTACCTACCTAAATAATTATTTTCAAAACATACTCAATGAGCTTGTTAAAGGCAATCAGATTATTTCTGTTACGAAAATATATATCTCATAGAGTACTCAGACATCTCAGTAATTTTCTAATTAAGTTTATATAAGGCTGTTCATAAGCTATCGTATTTTGCTTGAAATGTCAAGTAATCCACGTATTCTATGAAGCTTTGATCATTTTTTTTACAATGATCAGTGACATTTATTTTGCCATTTATATTGTAGTCATTAAAAATATTTAATTTATAAATGTAAGTAGCTATAGATACATGATAATTATACAAGTTTTTATAGTCTGGAGGCTTTGGAAATTTCATACGACCTACACGAATGTCCTGCTGATCTGGTATTGTCATGCGACGGGTTGTTATGCTCCCTAAATGATAGTTGAGCTACACGATGACTGATGCATGCTTGCCGTCAGTTGGGACTGGTCTACTCAACGCTGCTATGGTTCTTTCCTCAAAAGGCCATTTCAGACATCGTCCCACTCACATATAAGCGTTATATTCTATGTCTAAACTTTAAACGAGACCATGATTCTCTGAGCCTTGTTTCGGTGTTTCTTCTCAGAGGTCCTTAGTTAGGAAATACCAAAGCCATCTATCTAGCTATAAAAAACCGAACCATTGACTTGTATAAGTATCTATAGGGATCTACTTACAAAAATAAATATCATTAGTTTAATTCATTTGAGGCACTTCAAATTATTATGCTATGTTATCCGCAGTAGTCTTTATTTTCCCTCAAACTTCGTCTATCACAAAATTTAAATTAGAAGCAATGTTTGTGCCCTAAACTACTTTCTTTTAAACTCGACATGTTTCCAGTTAATCGTGTTATCGTGTATGAAACCCGTTCAATAGAACATAATGTATGTAATCGTAACGAATTACAGCATGCACTGTTCAGTGGTTCTGTTCATTTGAACCGGTTACTTATGTATTTGTTCGTCGTTTGAACTAATAATTAAAATCCGTCTATAATTAAACCTATTAAGAATATAGTAACATGTTATGGGTGCACCTTATTTGACTTAAGAACACCGGCATAAAGTTCATATTCCAGTAATTCATGCGCACACGCATAATTTACCAACAACTACCAACGTAGTGTAATTTAGTAGGAAGTAAGTATATGATTCGTTTCTTAGGACTCTGACCTGCCTAAATAATCTCAAACACTCGTTCAAGTTCAAAGTTTATGCTAGAAGTCCTGGGTTCGATTCTAGCAGGGGTCCCGGGTCGAGCAGTGTGATTGACTGTTTCTACGACTTGTTAATAGCAGCTCGAAGTTCGGTAACGTATTACATGGGACCTAAACATACCGGCAAACTGTGGGTGTTGATAAGTACAATTAGTTCAGCTGTCTAACTCTTCGTGGAATACAGACGTGATGGTATGTTATCTTCTATCTTCGTTCATATTTTTACTAAACGTTATCGTTTCTCTTTATTGCAGAAAGGCGTTGAAAATCGGAAGAAAGACGAAAGCTCAAGAAAATTCTAACTTATAACTACTAACTTAATAAATACAGCATTACCTTGAGTACGTTTTCGATGCCATCAAATGAATATGTGTATCATGTTTAAAATATGGATTATAAAATGTGTCCCAATACTGTTTAATTAGTGTTTAGTGTCATATTTATATCATACAAAAGTGTTTAAAGTGACAATACCCCAAAAAGGTTTAAACGCGTGCACTGTTGAGTAAAAATACGTGACTGGACTGTACAGTGCAGTGTCATCAAAATTAATTCAGTAAAATGAAGGACTACATAAAATCAATGTGGAGCGTCAAGTGGTTGGTGCTGTGGTCGCTGTGGGCCGCTCGGTTAGTGCCCCAGCCGACGAGCCCGCTCCAGCTGAGCGGCGGACGGGTGCAGGGCATCGTGGCCCCAGATGGCTCGCACCTGCAGTATCTCGCCATACCATACGCTACTGTTACACGTAGATTTCAGGTAAGACTATTTTTTTTCACCTGTAATAATACTAATAACAAACACGATAGACCTAATATTTTCGACTAATTTTTTTGTCACCTGTCATAATACTAAGAACAAACACAATAGATCTTTTTTTTCGAGCGCCGGGATCCTTTATTCAACTCGGTACAAGAATAAACCTTTGTAGTTATTCTCCAATTCCGCGGAATTTAGTTAAACTAGAATCTTTAATCCGAAATTACGCCTTCAAATAGACCAAAAAACACTGTTCAGGTAATATTACTGTTTCAGGTCTGAAACAGTAATATTTTAGTTATTTCATAATATACTCGTAGACGCAAGAAAGTTATTACTACAAAGAGTAATATACCTTAGATATTAATCTTACTGTTAGCAACTTGTATTCAGAAACAATTATAGTATAATAGTTTCTGTGTACGGTCGACTAATAGCAGACGTTAATGATGAACGTAACACTGCACGTAACAGCACTAATCTACTTCTGATTGCCACCATCTAATCATACCTTGACGCCATTTATTGACTAAATTGTCGCAATACATTTTTAATCATGATAATTGTAGTTATTTCTAATCTCCAAGCAAATCAACGCAAAATTACGCTTCTATTCCAATCTGCATTAATCAAAGTAGACCTTACAAAATTTATGTTAGTGTAAGGACACTGGATACAATAGGATTTACTATAGAAGACGTGACTATGTACCACTACGCCCTACCAGCCTACCTCAAATAGTGCCTCTTTCTGGTGCCGCCCAACGTTCTGATTGCGAACGGATGGATAACGGTAAAAGAACATTCTAATTCACTTCAATCAAGAAGTCAATCAGAATATTGAGTGTGGATGATGGGTGCTATAGAATAAAAAATAACAAAGTAATTTCAAAATTCCAGGATGCAAAACCAAATCTAAAATGGGAAGGTGTTTACAAAGCATACGATGAACATGTCAGGTGTAAGCAACGGTTCACCAGCACCAAAGTCCTTGGAGAAGAAGACTGCCTCACTGTCAATGTCTACACTCCCTTTGAGAAGACTGATAAACTCCTCCCAGTTATGGTGTTCATACATGGAGGAGGGTTTAGAGACGGGTCTGGAACACCTTCCATCTATGGCCCAAAGTTCTTAGTAAAACATGATATAATTTTAGTCACATTCAACTACAGACTGGAAGTTTTAGGATTCCTATGTTTAGGTATAGAAGAAGCACCTGGCAATGTCGGTTTAAAAGACCAAGTGGAAGCACTAAAGTGGATCAAGAGAAATATAAAAGTATTTGGAGGTGATGCAGATAATGTTACTATTTTTGGAGAGAGTGCAGGATCCGCATCAGTCGTATACCATTTACTGTCCCCCATGTCTAAAGGATTATTTAAAAGGGCTATTTTGCAGAGTGGTTCGGCTATGTCTCCCTGGAGCTTACAGTTTGAACCCTTGAAGACAGCCAGTCAACTCGCTGAACAAATGGGTCACAAAACTCAAAACCCACATGAAATCTATAATTTGTTCAAAAAGATGACAGCTGAGGAACTTTTGAAGTATCGTGTTCCTAGACGAGAGGGTGACATTGTGCTGTCAGAAAATATTTTCGTGCCGTGTATTGAGAAGAAAATACCCGGTGTACAACCATTCTTGCTAGACAGCCCTTACAATTTGATCTCAAAAGGCCAATATAACAAAGTCCCGGTAATTATAGGTTTTAATAGCGCTGAGGGTTACATGTTTACTGGTAAAGAGAATGATACTACATTATCTAAGATGGACTTCTATGAAGCGTTACCAAGAGATCTAGTGTTCCCTTCTGAGGACGAAAAGGTGAAAACAGCAAAGAAATTAAATGAACTGTATATGGGTGGAGAGAAAATAACTAAAGAAAAAACTTCCTTAGAAAAGTTTTCACGATTTGAGGGAGATTCTAGTATCACGTATCCTACTCTGGCTACCATAGATTTATTCCTGAAGACCTTAAATGAACCTATCTATGTGTATAAATTCAGCTATGATGGCTATTTCAATTTTGCGAAGATGACTTTTGGATTTAGGAAGTCGCCGGGAGCTACTCACGCGGATGAAATTTTCTACCTGTTCAGTTTGAATGTACCTTTGTTTGTGGAAGACGAATTCATTAATAAAATGAGTACTTTATGGACGAACTTTGCAAAATATGGGTGAGTTTTAAACAGTGCTTCTGATCTATCTTTTTTAATTATAAGTAGTATTATTATTCGACAGTATTTTAGAATCATCTAATTATAATAATTTATAAGGCTTGTTCTTCAAAGAAATAAAGTTGAATAATTTACCGGGTCATGTTACAAATTACAGACTCAATGCTAAATCCATTGTTCTTCTGCCCGGGACCCTAACGCGATTCAATAAAGTACATGTATAATTTTGGTCGATGCCTTTGGATCTTGAAAGTTAGACCCGAAACGAATCGAGACTATTCACGAAGTGCACTCTATCCATTTCTCCATCATACTTACCTTGAGTAGACTTTACCTACGCTAACCGATTTAAAAACTTTTTTGTGTTTAATAACGGCTTACGAAATAATTTATAGCATTCGCCCTTGTATTAAATCAAAAGTAAACAGAATATTAATTAATCTTCAACCTCATCTACCACTCTTTATAGAATACGTAAAAGCCTCAACAAACGTACAGCCATGCATGGTCAAGGTTTTTAAAATAGATGTTAGGTACTCGATTCAGCTTGGTACTGGAGCTGAATTAGCATAAAATAACAAAAACATTGTCACAAAACGATAATGTCAAGGAAATGCCAGTAAAACGTGATAGACACGGGGGTAAGGTGCTTGCATAACATGTCATTGTCGTAACTAAATGTCGCAAATCCCATGACCGTGACTATAAGGCAAGAGAAGTGCGGGATTCAATAGACGTGCCTTGCCTCCCGAAGCCACAGATACATCACCCACAAAAAACAAATGCATTTCATTTCGCACCAAATAACAACCCTTTAAGCAACTTACAGCATGCGATCAAAGATAGATCGTCTCCCAGGGCCTTAAGACCAAATTTAATTCAGTATTACTAAGATAAAATACATTCATCCGTGCACCAAAACATTTGTTTATGTTTTAAACTATTCTCAAATTGAAGCAGCAAATGAATTACGCTGCAGCCGGCGAATGAATGGCTTCGTTCAAGCATGTATATTTTGCAACGAATGTTGGTAATGCAAGCAAACATTGTATGAAATATTTTAAGATGATTGGACGTTGGCCGAGACCTAGATAACTATACATACGGTTAGAACGGATGTGTATTATTGTTTCTTTTTACAATGTGGCTTTGTTGTGCCAATAATTGAAATAAAATATGCTGAGGTCAATGAAATAATAAAAGAAATGTGACGAGGTCTATTTTAAATATTATAATAGAAATATATAACTAAGATCTTTTTGTCTGTGTGAATGGGTGCCTATAAATTAAATGTTAGAAAAGTCAAGAAAATATGATTTATAATAGGGTATTTATGTAATTACAATGTAATTTTCATTTACAGATCTATGTAGGTTTTAATAGATTTACTTTAAGTAGCATTTTGGGTCGCACATTACTAGTATTCTTGTTTACCTCTCGTGCTAAGCTACATAAATGCTTGTGTTACGAGTGAGTTCACGTTGGTGTTGCAATGGGTTTTGGACCCGCAAACACTTTATAGCAAGTCTGACGCCCTTGCCATTAGGCTACCGTCACTTTTGTTTAAAATTTACTAAATTAGAAATGTCTTCTTCCAGTGACCCAACACCATCATCATCAGTCTTGCCAAAATGGGAGCGAGCAGAGCCCAGTGATCCTCGCTTACTAGTGTTAGACAAGGAATTCTCAACGTCATCAGTTTGGAGTGACGACATCTTCCGGTTCTGGAACACAACATATTCTAAATATAGGAGAAAGCATTAATCATATTTTACATTTAGTTTTAATTACTGACTTAATTTTAATGACTGAGATGAAGTATAGAGGATCGATTTAATTGAAAATAAAAATGTATATACTTATAATAAAGTTTACTTAAATAATAATGATAACAGATGAAGAATGAATAGTGGCAGCAAAAATTTTGCTCTGGTTACAAATTATTGTGATGAAACATGTAGATGATATTCCAGATATTATTTAACTAATATAGATCTGATGTAATAATTTGAACCTAAACATACCAGCGAACTGTGGGTGTACCTAAGTACACCTCTGCCTAACCCTTCGGGGAATACAGCCGTGATGGTATGATAAGTTATGTAATAATCTGATCTGATAATGTAGATCTTTTTTGTGACCTAAAAGTTTACAAATCTAGCGCCAAAAGGATTTATAGAACTTTGATCGCGTACTGTAGCTACGGTTCTAGAGGAACTTCATGGCACGTACAATCAGGCTGTGGAATGAGTTACCTGCCGAGGATTTCCCAAAAGACTACTGCATGGAGCTCTTCAAAAAAGGAGTAGGTAAATAGGTTTTTACTGGCTCGGCAACGCGCAAGCAACGACTTTCGTGATGCAGACATCTATTAAGGCTCTAGACGATGCACGTAGCCTACGGGCCATAAGCTTATTTGCTACCTCAGTGGTATAAAAAGAAATAATATCAAAGACATTAAAATATTTCGAGCTATTTTTAAATCTATTATACATATTCGAGCTATTTATTATATAGTGTAGCTTGTCCAAATCAATTTTATAATCTGTGTATTTGTAAAATAAACTCGATTCTAGATTTATTAAGGGCATTCATTTGCATCAGTAAGAATTATGTTGTCTGTGATGAGAATATAACTAGAAATAACATAACATACCATCACGCCTGTATTCCCCGAAGGGTTAGGCAGAGGCGTACTAATGTACACCCACAGTTCGCCGGTATGTTTGGGTCCCATGTAATAGGGGGCGAGCCTATTGCCATTAACCGGGCACAAATTCCTAACTCTGAGCTGCTACTGGGAATTTCATAGAAAAACCCAATAACACCTTGCTCGACCTGGGAATCGAACCCAGGACCTCTAGCGTAGCAGTCGCGCTCAGGACCACTTGGCTAATGAGGCAGTTAACTAGAAATACAAGATTTGTTTGCATTTCATATTGTCATCTTGTCATCGATGATGACGCATCCAGTCAATTCTTATGTAACTTAACGATGATTTGTTGAATGCAATAAGTTTACTTTACTAAGCACTCATTTTATTTTTAAGTACCCACCGCAAGGTTATTGAAATAACGACTTTTATAAAATAGGAGATATATTCGATTTTGTTTGTGCAATATCGACTATTCATTTCGACTTTGGCGAAAAAAGTATAGGTATATCGTTCTAAACTTAGACTACTTTTATACTTATCCAAGTCAAATGTTCTAAAACTGAAGATACACAAAATGGATGAAGTCACTTTTCTTTTCCTTAAAAGTTAAAAGAAGGTAATTCCAAAATCCGCTGTTTGCACATTTTGTATATGTAAATTGTAAGTCGATAATGTAGGTACGTGGTATTCTATTTTATTGTATTATCCACAACAGAATGAAGAAGATGTAGGTGTTAAGAGAGGTTGTTTGTTTGTCTGTGAGGGCATTGAATTTTCCCGTTTATCTGCAAAACGGTTTGACCGAATTATAAACGGTTTTCTGATAAGGGTGTGTGAATCATCGGCTTAGATAGTTATAATGACATTACCTCGTCCACGTTCTTTGGTTTCCTCATTATCAATAGAGTCATCAATGACAAATAAGTAGCATGTTTAGGTTTTCAGAGTAATTTTAAGGATTATAATAAATAATTAAATCATTGTAAATAAAACATTTGTGATACATATAAAAGACTTGATAAATACATATCAACTATTCTTGTAATTGTTGTTATTTATTTACATTTTGTCCTTTTTTCCTTTTTGCAGCATCAACCAGATATTTTTTTGGTAAGTATATGGAATATTATCTAATATAGGTATCAGACCATGGGAGCTATATTCACATTATACACGGTCACACGGCAAGTTCACTATAAATATTCAAATTTCATTGACCAAGTCACGTACGAAATTGTCTGCACATTGCGGGCCCCTGACCTACAAGGCGGTATATACCTCAAGTGGTGTTAATTACCTGTCAAACAGAGTCGCGGTGGAATGTGTTGTATAAGTGTGATGATGTGGTCAGTAGAATGTGGAAGGAGGAACTTTACGCAAGTCCATTTTGTATGTAGGTACTAGACACAGTGCAACTAGAATCATAACGTTTCAAAAACGCTTGTAAAAGCTTATTTGAAATAAAAACATTTGAACTTGAACTTGAACAGCTGGCTGTCAGATCAGCAGCCCAAGCACGACCAACTTGCGAAAACGTATTCGTTTCGAAATCGAGAATAATTTGTATGAGAAGGAGTTTAATGAACGTGGATGACACGAAAGTGCTGTGCCAGAATCGTATCAAGTGGAAATCTATAGTCTCTGCCTACTCTCCAATGGGAGACAGGCGTGAAAATATGTATGTATGTATGAGATTTGTAGGTCTTCATGCTTACTGTAAGCACGAAGAACTACATATCTCATAAGCACGCTATCACTAATCACGAAGAACTATCGAATTCGTATCGTAAACGTATGAGTTTTTTTATGTTACAAATCTTATAAATATATATTTATACTATACATCTGTCTCCAACTGCCTCATTAGCCAAGTGGTCCTGAGCGCGATTGCTACGCTAGAGGTCCTGGGTTCGATTCCCAGGTCGAGCAGTGTTATTGGGTTTTTATACGAAATTTGCAGTAGCAACTCGGAGTTAGGAATTTGTGCCCGGTTAATGGCAATAGGCTCGCCCCCTATTACATGGGACCTAAACATACCGGCGAACTGTGGGTGTACATTAGTACGCCTCTGCCTAATCCTTCGGGGAATACAGGCGTGATGGTATGTTGTCTGTCTCCAATTGGGGTAGGCAGAGACTGCACTTGCTACGATCCTGGCACACCACTTTCGCTTCATCTACGTTCATTAACCTCCTCATACAAATTATTCACTATTTCGCTTGGGCCACAGAACCAAACATTGTCAAAAGCACAACCGCTGGTTGTGGGTATGTGGAAGGGATTATATCTCGGCTTTCTGCTGCCTTCAATCATGAATCCAACTGGATCGCTTTATGCCTTTCCTGAGCGTGATTCCGTATCTTTCAAATAAAATACAATAGATAATATTGCGTCACAGCGCCATTACTTTTTCGCGCCTCTGACCTATGCATAATATATCTATGTAAATATTTATATAAGTATTATTTATAGGTACCAGTTGACCTTGTCCAATGACTTGAAATAGAAGATCAAAGAATGCGTAAATTTTAGTAGTCAAACGACGAGTTCGTAGTTATATCGCGCATTTGACGAAGTCATCTTCCGAGCCTATGTTGGGGTCGGCTTCCAGACTTCCCAAATGCGGTTGAATATCAGTACTTTACACTAGGTGACCATCAGACCTCCGTAACCCAATTTTTGGGCAATACCGATATTCGGAGGATAGACTGGCTGTCAGGCTTTTTGGGCTTCTGACTGCCACTAACAATTGTCATAGCTGATGTTCGTTTGACAACCGGGATCGACGGCTTTACTGGTCACCCATCCACACACTGACCGCGGCGACCGCAGCTTAACTTTGCAGATCAGTTGGTCAGCTTAGTTATTACTTAGCCATCAGCTAATATTAGAATTATTAAATAGATCCGAATAGCAGTATCCGATTATTATTTCCTATATCGTATATTTTGGGAAATTAATTGATTGTAGATTTTTAAAACAGTAGTAACTAAGTAGGTAGTAGTATTTTCGTCATAGGAAACAACTTTGACGAACACGTTTGACGTAGCGGTTGGGTGATCAGCTTCTGTGACACGTGTTGTGGGTTCGATCCTACGACGGAGTAAATTTGTATGATCTACAGTTACCTAGTTGTTTTGGATCTAGGCGTTTGCAAATGCAAGTGAGAATTTGTGTCTGTTTAAATCTGTATAAACGCACCCACGATACAGGAGGAAGGAGGAGTTTTTTTATGTCATAAGTGATTACCGCCGCCCATGGACGTACATGGCAACATCAGAGGAGTTGCAAGTGCGTTGTCGGCCTACTCACTCACTCGGCGAAACACAAAGCATTGTTTCACGCACATGGTTTATATGAAAACTAGCTGTTACCCGCGACTTCGTCCGCGTGGAATTATAAATTTTAAAAAAAATTGCATAAGTTACTCCTTGTTACATCAGCTATCTGCCAGTGAAAGTCCCGTCAAAATCGGTACAGCCATTACAGAGATCGGCCGGAACAAAAAGATAGACAGACAAAAAATTTAAAAAATGTTGTTTTGGTATTATGTTCCGTGTACATTCAAATGCACTTTGTAAAAAGCTGTTATTTTAATATCACAAACGCTACCAATTTTATTTATTTGTATAGAGTATTATAAAACTATTTTGATTGATGGATCGATACTAATGAATCGCAATCGTGAACCGGGAAATGCAGTGTGGGACGACCTCCAACGATACTGACAGACGCCCAGTAAAGGTCGCTGGGAGTCGAAGAACCTGCATTCTTCGACTCCCAGTAACCTTTACACAAGGACCATATAACCGGTCCTTGTGGAAGTATAGAGGAGGCCTTTGTTCAGCCATGGATCTCTCGATTATGATGATTAATGGTGTGTGTTTTTACCACATACAATACTCCCCAATATTTTTGGCCGGGCTGAAGTTCTTGCGCATGGTACAGTCGAGTGGAACATTACTAATACAAATATCCTATTTAGTATTAGATCAGTAAGTAGATAGATTTTTATTTTATACATATAACCTATGCATAACATAATATATATGTATCAAAAATATTTATTTATTTAAAGCAAGGTTACACCTTCCATGAACGTAACACCCTTATGTAGAGGTCCGTTCTATCGGAAGAATGATCGTCTTCGTCTTCGAAACCCGTTTCCGATTCATCCGATTAATTTCGCTTCCACGAATACACAATTCATCAGTAAAATTTATCAATAATTCTGTCGCTTTCCTTATATTCCTGCTCGATATTTTTTATCTACTTTATTGCATAATGTCTTCCAATCCGATAACACGATACCGATAAACAATAATAACAAAACAATAACGAACAATAATAACGATCTCATTTTCCCCTATGATACCTTAAAATGTATTCTGCGCAAGCGACTCGCGCCGATTTTCAGCCCGGCCAAAAAGATTGGAGAGTACTGTAGTTTATTTATTATCTAGAAATTACATCGAGTTCTCAAATAATTGGAATCTTCGTTTAATATTGTCCGCTTCGGTCAAACTTGGACATCATTCAACGCCCACACATCTTGTTATCGCAATATTGTACCAGTGAAGATCGTAACATAATTTATTTTAAAAGAGTATCCATGGAGTTTCTTGCCGGATTCTTCTCCATAGGATCAACCTTTTGCAACCGTGCAACTAGAATCATTACGTTTCGTAAACGCTTGTAAAAGCTTACTTGTATAAAAAAACATTTGAATTTGAACTTGAAAATCCCATTCTGAAAAAACATTCACTGATAGAAACCTATCCGTAATTCCATAGGTAGATATGTGATATCGCAAACGAAGTTATAAACACACGCTGAAATCAGTAAATGCATAAACAATAGAAAATTATAAAGGAGATAAAAATCGAAAAATATCCGACTTCTAAGATACAGACCTGCGTACCTAGTTTAGGGGCTGGAAATCTGACAATAATGTTAGAATCGATGTCCGTACACTACAACCCCCTGTCTACATGTAATATACCTGTTTCCTTTCTTGTGTACAAGTAAAGTAAATAAAAAAATCTCTATTTCTCTTCAAGCACTACAAAATAGTACTTAACTCATTTATAAATTGACACCACACATAGCAATATGGGCCAATGTCGCGTGCACGCTCGTCTCTCAAGTGCACGTGGGTTTACGTAACAGCTGATAACCCCACCAGGCCAATTGCAACTCTATTGTTCGAAGACCTTCGTTGTGAAAGGCTCGTCTCGCCGCGGTATCACCCTACGGCCAAAGTCGCGGGACTCGCGCGCTTGTGATAACGCTTGCGCACGCGCGGATCTAACACTTACGATATAAGTACAAAAATATATTGAAGGAAGGAAAACAAAATTATTACCTACTAGTGATATCTTCAAAAATCTTGTGTTGAAAATGTTTTGTTGACACTAAAAGGTGTGTTTGTGTTTTTGTCATACTGAAACCACAGCAACTAAGTATTGAATTGATATAAATTACTATTGAGTGAATATATTATTTTGTATTATCAAATTCAAGAATTATAGTATTATTAGACTAGCACACTTATCTGAGAGTACGTGCTTTGGGTTATATTTAAAGTTTTAGCAGGTTTTTAGTAGAAAATATTAAGAAACTCAGTAGCAGTCCTTACCATAGATCTGTGCATGGTACATCGTCACTTATACCTATAACCTTCCTCAGGTCCTCCGTCCATTAGTGAAAACCGCATGAAAATCCTTTCAGTAGTTTTTGAGTTTATCGCGAACAGACACCCAGACATATGCGGCAGGGGACTTTGTTTTATACGAGTAATATGTAAAGAAAATTTATGTAGAAATTGTTTTTTCGGGATGTCAATGTAGGTACCCGCATAATCTTTGACACGACATACAAATATATATTTGAGAATTTTTTGAGTTTTGTGTACAACAGTGACTTATAACAAGTGATTTATGTATGCATATAAAAGCGAAATAACGATTGATGATTAATCACGCAATCTCAAAAACAATATAGGCCATTAAGTTAAGATTTTGGGAATTTCCGGCAGGATTGGGAACTATCGACGCAATTACCAACGAACATAACTACTACGCTACTTCGATTCTAAGGTCGAGAAAAGTGATATTGGGGTTTTTTTATGATATTGTCAGTAGCACCTGAGAGTCTGAATTTGTACCTAGTAAATAGCAATAGGTAGCCCATATTACATATATAGGATGCGCGAACTGAAAGTTTATATCAACTGTATTAGAGAAATACTTAACAACACTGGACCGCTAAACTGTTTAATGTATTGTATCTACCAAAATACACATTATTCATATACAGTGAATAAATAATATAATAACAACACAAATAAACTATACACTTGAGCCAGACACACAGTTGTAAAAATTTAATGTTGTATCTCAACATCTTTCGATCTAGTCAAAAAAACGACGACACGTTTGGCGTAGCGGCTGAGCGATCGGTTTCTGCGGCACGTGTTGTGGGTTCGATCCCCACACGGAGCAAATATTTGTATGATCTACAGGTAAATTTTCGGGTCTGGGTGTTTGTGTAGGTGAGAATTTGTGTTTGTAAACGCACCCACGTTACAGGAGAAAAGCCTAGTGTGGGGAAACGTGTAAAAAAAAAAAAGATAATGTAGACGGTAATGTTTTGTAATGTAGACGCTAGACAGTATTGTTGTCCTCCGAATAAGCCTATTTTTAACTCAATAAGACCAAAACTTTGAGAGATATGATTTTTTTGTACATACAGGGAGTTTTTAACAAAATTAAAAATTTAAAAAAACCCCCGACACAAAAATAAACCTGAGTCCCTATAAAAAGAAAAAAATAATCTTGAAATTATAACCCTTCGTAAGTACGTATGAAGTTTTTTGATTAAATTTTGTCGCGTCGGGGGACCGCTCTCTAATTATGTGAATCCTTTCCTTTCCTTTTGCTTCCCGAACGTGAATCGCGCGAATTCAGAATTGATGTGGATGGCGCGTACATCGCCGCGACGCGCGGGAGGGCGTAAAGTGGGCGGAGCGTAACATATTCAAGTTTGGCGACCCGAGCGGGCAGACACGCGAGAGCTAGAGAGCGGTCCCCCGACGCGACAAAATTTAATCAAAAAACTTCATACGTACTTACGAAGGGTTATAATTTCAAGATTATTTTTTTCTTTTTATAGGGACTCAGGTTTATTTTTGTGTCGAGGGTTTTTTTAAATTTTTAATTTAATTTGTTATTTCACACTTTTTGTAGGGACTCCTTAGTTATTTTGTTTAATTTCTTTTATTTTCTTGCGTTTTAATTAGGTATTTTCTTCGTTTAGTTATTCAACTTTTGTACAATTATTTCATAGCTATTAGATATCTTATATCATAGTGTATAGTATTCTACTAGTCAAGCCCTTTCATTTGATACCTACCTTTATTGAGGGAGTAGTGAAAAAATTTAATAAATTCACCATTTCGTGGAGGCCGCCATGTTGGATTTGAAATTTTTCATAGTGTATAGTATTCTACTAGTCAGGCCCTTTCATTTGATACCAATATTGTGGGAGTTGTGAAAAAATATGTAAACCGCCATCTTGTGGCGGCGGCCATCTTGGGCCGATTTTCATCAAACATAGCTAAGAACACTCCCCACTTATTCACCTTTCAAACAAAAAAAACAAAATCAAAATCGGTTCATCCATTCGGGAGCTACGATGCCACAGACAGACACACACACACACACACACACACACACACACACACACACAGACAGACACGTCAAACTTATAACACCCCGTCGTTTTTGCGTCGGGGGTTAAAAATAGCTGCCACTTAGCGAGGAAGTGGATTAGGCCCGAGTGCACAGTGTATTTGTGTATTTAAATAGTTGTTATATAAGTATTTAAAATATCGCTAGTCCATGTCCGGATACACTGTATACACGGTTGTTAATTATCATAACACTTTTATTCGTTACTTGCACTGTCTGTATTACAACTGCAGTCACAGCCTAGTTCCGTTTTATGTTATCTATTCCACTAAACCGACATCGTTTGACACACGTTTAGTTAGCACGTGCTTCTCGAAGTTGATTGGTGTTGGTTGTTATATTGTGGGTATTTTGACAAACACAAATGCCCACATACACAAACGCCCAGACTCGGAAGAAGTCTCTGTCATGTCATACAAATATTTAGTCCGTGTGGGGATCAAACCCACAGCACGTGTCGCAGAAACGTGTCGATCAATTACAAAAATAATTCGTATTAGGTGTTTATTGCAACGAAACTACTTTTTACGGATTTGATCTCGCATTTTATTGATATTATTTAAAGCCAGACGTTTCGGATCCTTTACAGGATCCATGGTCACTCCCACGTCCATGTCACGGTCATTGGTCATTCATAATTAACAAAAATATAAGGTAGCTGTTAGTAATTTAACATTGAGACATCCAACGCCTCTGTCTATTCGTGACCATGGATTTCGTAAAGGATTCGAAACGTCGGGAATTAAAAATATCAATACAACGCGATAAAATCCGTAAAAAGTAGTTTAATTGCCTCATTAGCCAAGTGGTCCTGAGCGCGACTGCTACGCTAGAGGTCCTGGGTTCGATTCCCAGGTCGAGCAAAGTGTTATTGGGTTTTTCTATGAAATTCCCAGTAGCAGCTCGGAGTAAGGAATTTGTGCCCGGTTAATGGCAATAGGCTCGCCCCCTAATGGGACCTAAACATACGGGCGAACTGTGGGTGTAACTTGGTACGCCTCTCCCTAACCCTTCGAGGAATACAGCCGTGATGGTATGTTTTGTAAATAGTAGTTTAATTTCAATGTCTAATATTTGCGTAAGCGTCGGATCAAATCAGTACTTAGGTATGTGTTTATTTACAAGAAAGTATCCCTACAATGCCAATCAAATGCAGTGTCTCAATATCCTGCGCGTGTGTTTGTATTATAAAACGTAACGAGCCAATTACTACACTAATAGTACCTAGTATGATGATATAGTGAGTGCACTCGTGTCCGCTCGCTTTACTAATATGAACTGTTGAATTACTCCTTCATGGTTCATCGGAATCTCGCAATAGCTTGTCAATAAATCTTAAAACATAGACTAAAACTAAAAACATGGACTAAAACTGAAAATGTAGACTAAATTAATAGACTCAAACTATTTGCTTATTAATAGTTTTTTGTTAAGATTTATTCATTGTATTTATATTATTTTGAAAAAATAGTTTTATTTTCTTTCAGATTAATATTAAAACATAATTATGACAAATAAAATCTTCGACTAAAATTAAAAACATCGACTACATTACATACCATCACACCTGTATTCCCCGAAGGGTTAGGCAGAGGCGTACTAATGTACACCCACAGTTCGCCGGTATGTTTAGGTCCCATGTAATAGGGGGCGAGCCTATTGCCATTAACCGGGCACAAATTCCAAACTCCGAGCCGCCACTGGGAATTTCATAGAAAAACCCAATAACACTTTGCTCGACCTGGGAATCGAACCCAGGACTTCTAGCGTAGCAGTCGCGCTCAGGACCGCTTGGCTAATGAGGCAGTTAATAAAAGTCGGTGAATAAAATATAATTATTTACTATACCATTGATGTCTAAAACCTGTACGATCTAGTACTGAGGGAATAATTAGTAAAGTAGTGAGTGTTTAGAGAATGAACCCAAATATTTCCAGGTCAAAGTTCGTTGCGGATTCACATTGAGGTCACAAGGACACCACATAGACGGGGCTGTGTTCTCTAAATGTGTCAGTTTTGTAGGTAGGTACTCCCGAATTGATAACAGATTAGTTAGCTGGGTATTTTCCAATGTGGGTTGCTATAAAATATAATTATATGTATAATAGGTTATGCATTGTATTCAGTAAATCCTATAACTATATTTTAACCGAATCAAAAAATAGGTCTGTATTCGTACTTATACTTATAATTGTATACAGTATGTTAGCATAAATACACATAATTATTATCTTTGTAAAAACTGTATTTACGACAAACGCAGCACGACATATTGGCATCGACAGCTTCATCGACAACCCATTATATTACCCCAATGCTGGGCACGGGTCTCCTCTCAGAATGAGAGGGATCAGGCTATAGTCCACCACGCTGGTCTAGTGCGTGTTTATAGTTTATTATTTATTTTTTATAATGACATTGTTTGCATTGTTTGTTTGTACCAGTGAAGATTGTAACATCATTTATTTTAAATGAGTGTCCATGGAGTTTCTCGCCGGATTCTTCTCCATAGGATCAACCTTTTGGAACCGTGCAACTAGAATCATAACCTTTCATAAACGCTTGTAAAAAACACTTAAAATAAAAAAACATTTGAACTTGAACTAAATACAAAACTCGTGGCTGTAATTCAGTCGTACCCATAACGACCACGATATCGGTTCACAATAACAATTTGTGCAATAAGTTTCAGTATTCCATAACTCGAGCCACTGATGGATCAGGTTACAACACCTGAAACTCTCCCAAGTTCCAGGTGTTGTAATTATGTTTTCGGGACAAATTCTCGGGTCAAAATCACTGTAGTCGAATAAGTAGTCGGTTCTGAAAAAACTACTTTCAGATCTTGTGCTAATTTTGTTACAGGTTGTATTTAATAAGTGCGGTATTATATCAAACTAGGTTCTGCCCGCGGCTTCGCTCACTTGAAGCTCAAAACCAACAGTGATGATCTCTTCAGTGTATGGGTCTTTATACATTAGAGAGGTCAAGCTGTATCTTAGGTTCCGTTTAATTATTTGAGAAAAGAAGTATACCAGTTTTTAAGTAGAATCACATACTGATTTCTGACACTTACGCGAATATTAGACATTGAAATGAAACTACTTTTTACGGATACGGATACGGATTTTTTTTATCGCGGTATATTGATATTATTTAGTTCTATAGTTAAATAATATCAATATACCGCGATAAAATCCGTAAAAAGTAGTTTCATTAGAATCACATAATTTCTTACAGTGATAACAAAATCAAAATTTATTCAGTAGTTTTTGCGCCAACACGTAACAAACAGACAAGAATTTTAAAAATCACATTTTCGGGTTCACAGACGTTTATAAGTACTTTTTTTTATTACCACTTGTTTCTTTTTAAATATCTTCAATGTACAGACACAGCTTTTTTACAATTTTATAATAGGAGAGAAGAGAAGACAAGAAATGCAAACAATTTCAACCATTTCTATAGTAAGTCTCCAGTCACTTCTGCAGGAATATTAAAACAATGAATAAATTATTACCTTACCAGCGGACGTTCGTACTGGTGCAGTATTTTCTTCGACCAAATAATTGGACCAGTTCTTGGAGTGAATGCATAAAGAAATTATTTAGTTATTTTAGAAATGCTAGTGAGTGGCCACGTGTTTGCATGGCATCTATACTTACTAATATATAAAGCTGAAGAGTTTGTTTGTTTGTTTCTTTGTTTACTTGAACGCGCTAATCTCAGGAACTACTGGTCCGATTTGAAAAATTCTTTCAGTGTTAGATAGCCCATTTATTGAGGAAGGCTATAGGCTATATATCATCACGCTACGCGGACGAAGTCGCAGGCAGAAGCTAGTCATATATATAACTACGAGTAGCTATATATATGACTAGCTAGCTGTGGCCCGAGTCTTGTTTGTTGTTGGAAATTCCCGAAACTCTTAGCTGATACCTTATAAAGATCCTACATCCAAATTTCGTGAGTGAGTGAGTGATATTACGCTTATACACATAGAAAATTCAAACTACACTAAAATTATTGCGTGGGACATTGGTTAATGTTTTTTTTGTAAATTCACGTCGTTCCCGCGACAAACTACCTATTTTTAGTTTTAAAATGTCACAAAACTTCTCGAAAACAAAATAAATATGAATTCATAAGAAATGTATTAAAGATAAATATAATCCATGGTTTTTGAAAACTACCAAATTGAACAATTACTTAGGTAATATTCTGAGTAGGTATATATGCCTACTTATTTACACAGAAATACCTACTATCTAATGCAGCATGAATTATGATTATGTACTATAATTAAGTATTAATACGCACATGACTTCGAAAAGTCAGAGGTGTGTGCCTTAGATTCGAACTCGAGACCTTTGATTTGGCAATCGAATGGTCATATCACTAGGTTATCACTGCTTATTATGATTCTAAGACAGTTATTTACTAATTCATATATATTTTTTGCCTACTGTTACTATTATTTACTGCGTCATTAGCCAAGTGGTCCTGAGCGCGACTGGTACGCTAGAGGTCCTGGGTTCGATTCCCAGCTCGAGCAAAGTGTTATTGGGTTTTTCTATGAAATTCCCAGTAGTAGCTCGGAGTTAGGAATTAGTGCCTGGTTAATGGCAATAGGCTCGCCCCCTATTACATGGGACCTAAACATACCGGCGAACTGTGGGTGTACATTAGTACGCCTCTGCCTAACCCTTCAGGGAATACAGGCGTGATGGTATGTTATGTTATATATTTTTAAATATACAATGATGTTGATTATTATATTATTATGATCCTGCACAGCACCCATATACTCAATGACGTCTAACATGCACCTTCAACGAGGTCCAAAATAATAGTACACGTCGTGCGCGCGCGCAAGTAACGCGTCAATGGTTAAATAAGTGAAAATAATATTATATGGTTTTTAAGGAAATATAATTAATTCGGTAAGTGGGCTGCATAAGTTTGTTATGACATAAAATTATCAAAAATATAAGCATATTTCATTAGACAAAAATATAAGCCTAAATTAAATTATATAGATAAATAGTTCAAAAGTAAAATTTTTACTGGATAATATTATGTCAACATTTTACTATTTAATAATAAAATTAATAACTATTTATAAATAAATTCATATCAAAATATTTTAGTTTTAAAAAACCATAGGTATCGTCACACCGTTGACAACTTTATATTCAAAAACAGTAGTTAGGTACAAAATAATATTACTTACGTTACTGTATTTAAAATTCTATTGTATTTTAATCTATTTATAAATAAATCATTGACACTAAACAATTGTTGTTAAGCAATTCGTAAAGGTCAACATTAAGTACCTTTATTTGAATTTATTGAGACAAACATTTTTGAAAGTAATCACTGCTCTTGTCAAAATAATAGTTTTTTAAATAAAAATAATAATAATAGTGTCAATGAAACAGGTCAATATCGTAGGCACGAAATGCGCGATAATATTTTAGTTCTCTTGTAAAAAGAAACTGCCTCATTAGCCTAGTGGTGCAGAGCACGACTGCTAAGCTAGAGGTCCTGGGTTCGATTCCCAGGTCGAGCAAAGTGTTATTGGGTTATTCTATGAAATTCCCAGTAGCTGCTCGGAGTTTGGAATTTGTGCCCGTTTGATGGCAATAGGCTCGCACATACATGAAACCTAAACATACCGGCGAACTGTGGGTATACGCTAGTACGCCTCTGCCTAACCCTTCGGGGAATACAGGCGTGATGGTATGTTATGTTGTAAAAAGATTAGCCCACCCTAATTCCCGAATCTAAGAACCAGACGAGAAATTCAAGAGAAACTGTAAGTAGATATTCTTAGAACTGTTATTCCCAATGGTTTAGGTTAAGTTATTTTTTAATGCGACGGTATGTTTAGGTCCCAACTAATAGGGGCGAACCTATTAGGTACCATTAACCGGGCACGAATCCAAACCAAGAAAAATCCAATAACCCTTTGATCGACCTGGGAGTCGAATCCAGGACCTCTAGCGTAGCAGTCACGCTTAGCACTACTAGACTACTGAGGCAGTTATAATTATGATGTATGTAAATAAATGTCCTATACTTATAGATAGGTAAAGTTATGCTAATCACTCAAAGTAGGTACTTGACACCTACTTTCGAGTGATTAGAAGCAATTCATTTATTCACGAAACTTATAATGTTTGTTCTGGAGACTTCGTTCGAGGCAAAACCATCGCTTCTCGAATGTAAAAAACATCAAAGAAGTCGTCACATTTTCGTGATTCATGGAAACTGACCTAAACCGGTGGACCTTGCGCTAAGATCATTATCATTACGACTTCATTGACGGTGTAAACAAAACATAAAACGCATTTTTTTCCAGAATTTCCGCAGTCTGCACGAAAATAAATAACTGGTTTTGTTGTTTTTCCAACTGGGACCACAATAAATAAATACCAACACAAAGAGATAAGAAAAAATCCTCAAGTAAAACGTTATTGGGTTTTAAAAATAAATAGCAGTTCGGAGTTTGGATTTGTGACCGAATAATGGCAATGGGGTCACCCTCTAACAGGAACTAAAATCATACTGGTCAGCTGTCGAAGTACACATCAGTTCTTTTGCCTCTTTTTTTACTTTAACAAATTATTTTTTTCAGGAGTAAATGTCTCACGACTTAGGTAGTCGTATGTCTTAAACTATTTAATGTAGATGCGGCGGTAACTAATGGCAAGGGCATCGGACTTGCGATCATGTGGTTGCCGGTTTGAAACCCAACCATTTGCGCTACCGACGTGAACCCACTCGTATGACAACCGTTTACTTTAGCACGAGGAATTAACAAGAATACTAGTAATGTGCGACCCACATTGCTACTGACCTGTTTAAAAAAGATTATAAAAAAATAAAAAATGAAATGTGTAGCTCGTGCATAATCGTAATCGTCACTAATTTACGTTTGTTATCTGGACGCTAGCTCCTGCAACACAATGTTTACTAGTGCAGGAGTTACGGAAATCTTTTCGATTTATAATCTGTTTGGGGCCAATAAAAAAAAACATTTATTCCACAGCGATGAAGTGGTTGGTGCTGGTGACGCTGATAGCGGCGCGCATGGTGCAACAGCCGACGGCGCCGGTGCGCACGCGCAGCGGCCTCGTGCGCGGTACAGTCAGCCGAAACGGCAAGTTCTTCCAGTACTTCGGCATACCTTACGCCACGGTCGACGAGACCAATCGGTTCCAGGTGAGGCTGTTTGTCTTTCTAAGAATTTTCTCGTAGCTACAACATCTCCAATGCGTACCGTCTTCCACAGACATCAGTAATTCGATTCCATTTTGCAGTTCCCTAGATTATGGTCGAGCTACACAATGACTGATGCATGCGTGCCGTCAGCTGGGACTGGTCTACTAAAAGCCGCTATGGCTCTTACTTCAAAAGGCCATCTCATACATTACCTGCATTTTAACACTCACGTATTGCTACTAATATGTCTGGACTTTAAAAGAGACCATGATTCTCTGAGTTTGTTTCAGTGTTTCTTCTCAGAGGTCGTCAGTTAGGAAATGCCGGCGCCATCTAGTTTAAAAAAAATCAGTACCATGAATTGTAAAAGCGTCTTTAAAAGATCTATTTACAGAAATAAATATCATTTATCATTCATCACATTTTCTCAAAGGTGTTCTTCGGCAACAACAATGTAGCCAATCCATTGAAACCTTTGAAAGCGAATTAACTATAAAAAACCACAAGAAATGAACGTTCCATTGATTTAAAAGCAAGCTCAACAAAGGAAGCGGCTCCTCCAATAAAGCCTAGTCTAAATTTAATAACACTTGGGTATTGAACAACGCACTTAAGAGCTAGTTCAAAGTTCACATCGTTATAGATCAGTTCAGGCATAGTTCACGAACTTGCCAACAACTAGTTGTTAACCGGCTTCCCCGCGTCTGCGCTCGCTTTTATGTTGGTATGTTGAGAAGTTCAAGAAAAACAATGTTGAACAAGTTAAGGGACTTGAAGATGTTGGGTTTGAAACTGAAGGGAATTTCTACAAAGAAAGACGCACTTGAATAATTGTTGTTGTTTCCGAAATACAAATTGATCGATTTTTATTTGAGCACTGAATCTCTTCCTCCTACGAGAAGTCTGATGTCCGACTCTACCCTATCTTTGGCTGGTAGGTAGTACATCGGGTCGCTAGTTCAATGCTCGTTCGGAACCTCCAAATATTTTATTTCTGTAAAATTCTAAATTCTTGGACTTGCGGTAGGTACGTTGTAGGAGTAAGCAAACGTTTCGAGATTTTTTATAAATTCGAAGGTTATTTGGCAAGCAAGTGCCAAATAATATTATAGGTACTCGTATATTTACCATAATTTTAATAATAAATACTTTGAATACGCAGACAACATATATTAGACGGTCATGAGCAAAAAACGTAGTCGCGGCATTATAAAGTTTTTGAGCATTTTTAATCGTTTCATCAATATTGGGACGCTATTTTATTTTGTTACCGTCTAAAATTCTAAATTACTTGAGATGGTCGGCAAACGACCTATCTCTCTTCTTCTCAGTCGTTCCCTCCCTGCTGAGGATTGTGACTCTGTTTCAGTCTGTAGATTATATGCCTCCATTTGTTACGATCAGCCGCTTGATGAAGTGCGGCGCTGACGGGTATCTCCAGCTGTTCAGATATCTGATTCGTCCAACGCTTTGGGCGGGGAGTAGGACTCCCTCGACTCTTCCTAACACCATCAATCGCTCCAAGTTATGGGGATTTCTACGGGCAATGTGGCCAAAGTACCGCATCATGCGCCTGAACGACAAACGACCTACAGTCACTTTCAATATCGAATCTGTCAATAACTTGGTAATTTTCTTACTAGAGATAGGATTTTAAGAATGGTAATGTCGAAATCTTATCTCTAGTAATAAAATATACTGACAGATTCATAGACAAAGTCAAAATGTTTGCGATAAAATCCGTAAAAAATAGTTTTGTTTCAATGTCAAAATGTTTTATTTCAAAGCGGCAGCAGCTTTCATTGAAGCGGCGGTAGCCTAATGGCTAGGGCGTCGGACTTGCGATCATGTGGTTTCCGGTTCGAACCCCACCCATTGCACTACCGAAGTGAACCCACTCGTAACACAAGCATTTAGCTTAGCACGAGGGGTTAACAAGAATACTAGTAATGTGTGACCCACATTACTAGTAAGCTTTTAAAAAAGAAAAAAAAAATACTAGTAATGTGTGACTCACATTGCTAGTAAGCTTTAAAAAAAAAACACTAAAATAAGTCAAAACTAGTTGATTCAAATGAGAAAGCGAACCATAGTTGAATCATCCATAGCTCAATTGACGCATTGCTTATCCTTGTAACTTGTATGTGTATCATCTATATTCTATACTAGCTTCTGCCCGCGACTTCGTCCGCGTAGCGTGATGATATATAGCCTATAGCCTTCCTCAATAAATGGGCTATCTAACACTGAAAGAATTTTTCAAATCGGACCAGTAGTTCCTGAGATTAGCGCGTTCAAGCAAACAAACAAACAAACTCTTCAGCTTTATATATTAATACTAGCTTCTGCCCGCGACTTCGTCCAGTAGCGTGATGATATATAGCCTATAGCCTTCCTCAATAAATGGGCTATCTAAAACTGAAAGAATTTTTCAAATCGGACCAGTAGTTCCTGAGATTAGCGCGTTCAAGTAAACAAACAAACAAACAAACGAACAAACTCTTCAGCTTTATATATTAGTATATAGATAGTAAATATAGTATATAGTATAGATTAGTAATTAATAATATTATAATCTATTTTTTCATGACACTTACAAGTCATTGTTTTATATTTTTACTTCTATATTTGTACTAGATGGCATAAACCTCTAAGGCGAAACACCTAAACAAACTTAGAGAACCACATGGTGCCTTAAATTACAGGAAAGTAGTTCCTAATAAATATTATTATTATATTATTATAAGCCCGGTTTATAAGGCCTCCCTTCCCTCCTTCCACTCCTCTCGGTGCATTGATTTTTCGGCCCAATTTCCCAATAAATATATGAGTTACATTTTAGAGCAGTTAATTTAATGTCCTTATGAAGAAAGAGTTTAGCCTTATGTGCCTATGCAGTATTTGAGATAAAATAAAAAAAATATTTTATATATTTTATCATGTCATTGTGACCTCAAGTATAATTTGAGAACTCATTATTCGATAGAAGATCCAGATCTGGTTTGATGATTCAGTGAATAAATTAAAATTAAAAATAACACCCGAAACCTTGGAACAGTTTAAGGCCATTTAAAAAAGGTTATTAACAATGCACGAATGAATATAAATATACATTATGCATGTGAAATCACACGATTCCTATCAAAGCCAAGGCCGATCTTGGTCCATCGTCTGCTGAAGCAGACCTTCACCCACCGGTCGTTATTATAATACTGTTACGAGCTGGGGTTCGGGATAAATTAATTAACGCTAATTTTACCGAAATAAACAAATACTTTAATAAACTTGACAACACACAACAGAAATCACAAATAAAGTCACTACACTATTACTTGTCGCACTGTACTGTCACACTGAGAATCACTTGTCTTCACTTTGATGTTCACTTCACCTTGTCCAAAACTAAACTGCGCTAGCCGACCCTCACGACGGCTATTTATATCAGTCACGAAGATTCTGGAATCGAACAATCGTGAAAAGCCTACAAAATGCGAGTAGGTACTCGCATTACAGGTAGGTACATAGATCGTCTATTGTTTCCGGGCATTGACCTTTGAACCTGACCTTGATCTATTGTTATTACGTGAGTACGTATTCGAGTACTTTCTTTCGAATATTCTACATGCTTCTACGATTTATCCAGAACCTTCGTGACCCATCCACGTCATTCTAATAGCTTCGCGGCGTAACAATACCATAAGAAAAAACAGAGATGCGGAAGTTAATTTAATCTAAACAAGATTTCCTCTTATCATTTCATTATAAATATGTAAACTGTTAGCGGTATCTAAATATTTACCAGTTTTTGTAGTGTGTTTTATTGACTTTGTTATTTAAAGCATCACCCTGATATCCGGGTTCAATCCTTAGGTAGAACCTTACTATGAATATTCGAAATATGGCACTGCCTAGTCTAGAATAGGTAGTTTGCGTATTGTAAACATCACATATTAGCGAGGACATTCATAGGCATGCATTTTTCCTCACGATGTTTTCCTCCACCGTTTAAGCGACGATAAATTTCTTGATTGGCTATCATCGCTTCCATATCTTACATTCCACATCTACCAGTTACTTCAGAATCGTGATTATTATAGAGCAAATTAACAAACAACTTGTTATACAATTGCTATAATCATATTATTGTATAATATTCGCCCAATTTTATGAAGCGGCGGTAGCCTAATGGCTAGGCAGTCGGACTTGCGATCATATGTTTGCCGGTTCGAACCCCACCCATTGCACTACAGACGTGAACCAACTCGTAACACAAGCATTTAGCTAAATGGCTAGGCAGTCGGACTTGCGATCATATGTTTGCCGGTTCGAACCCCACCCATTGCACTACCGACGTGAACCAACTCGTAACACAAGCATTTAGCTAAATGCTTGTGTTACGAGTGGGTTCACGTCGACATTACTAGTATTCTTATTAACCCCTCGTGCTAAGCTTAGCACGAGGGGTTAATAAGAATACTAGTAATGTGCGACCCGCATTGCTAGTAAGCTTTTATAAAAAAATAATAAAAAAATATTAATTAATGGAATACCTTGATTTCCTAGTCAATATGACTGTGTACAATCTCTCATTATTCTATTGGTTTTTAAGGAACTCTTGGAATTTCAAGGTTTTCAACATAATTCGCTATTTTTTTACCGTCTTCATCGCGAGAACAAATTGAAAAATGTACTAAATCATTGTCTCCTACCACAAACTTCTAACTTATCAAAGCCACCGTAACTTTCTAAACATTATTTTCAATGTCCTAAAACTTTTCGATCATAAATTTAACATAGTTTTTCTATGCTTTCAGCCGCCGCTCCCGCCTCCATCATGGAATGGAATATTCGAAGCTGTCAACGAAAATACTTGGTGTCCTCAGAAATCTGGAGGTATTATCATAGGAGAACCGAACTGCTTGAAACTAAACATCTACACTCCCGTCCGAATCACCAAACCTCTACCTGTCATGGTCTACATACATGGCGGGTGCTTTTTCAGCGGTACTGGCTCCCCATTCCTATATGGAGGTGATTTTTTCGCAGAACAAGACGTTGTATTCGTAGGCATTAATTACCGACTCGGTGTTGAAGGATTCCTGTGTTTAGGAATAAAAGAAGCTCCAGGTAATGCTGGACTGAAAGACCAAATAGCAGGACTGAAGTGGATTCAGGGAAATATTGCGGCGTTTGGTGGAGATCCTAACGATGTAACTCTTTTTGGTGAGAGTGCTGGTGCAGTGTCTACCTCATTTATGATGCTTTCTTCGGCAGCTAAAGGGCTGTTCCACAAAGCTATTCTTCAAAGCGGTTCATCACTAGCACCCTGGGCACTGCAGCATGACCCTATAGGCGCAGCTAGTACTCTAGTAAAAAAACTGGGTTACGAAACTAACAATCCAAAAGAAATCTACAATATTCTGTCAAAAAAGACAGCCGCAGAAATCCTGACTGTTATAAGCAACTATGAAGATAAATACTGCTTCGCTGAAAAGGACCTATTCGTACCGTGTGTTGAAAAACCGATCGAGAGAGCAGAACCTGTCATAACAGAATACCCAGCTGAAATCATTAAATCAGGGAATTACACTAAAGTACCGATGATAATTGGATACACGGATAAAGAGGGCATATACTTTGTAGCGGCAGATTATGGCACCAGTATAAAAAACGGTTCTGAGCCTATAGATCCTCTGAATGCCTTGCAGCGAGATCTGGAGTTCCCCAGTGAGTTTGAAAAGAACTGTACAGCGGAGATTATTAAACGACACTACTTTTCATCGTATAAAGAAGAATTGATTTCAGACATGGTAGATTTGTACTCTGATGTTCACATCAAGTTTCCTGTGGTATTGGAGTCAGAATTATACACGAGGACAACAGACCAGCCGATCTATTACTACCTCTTCAGGTACGATGGGTTGAGGAACATGCCGAAAATGATATCAGGGTTTTTGACCGTAATGGAAGGGGCTTCACACGCTGATGAGTTGTTCTACCTCTTTAAGCCACATGCATTCCCATTGCTGCATTTGCCCGAGAAGGCCATGATAAGTAGAATGGTGACCATGTGGACAAACTTCGCTAAATACACGTAAGTAATTTGGATGCATATTAACTACTGGGATGTTGGAAATAGTTACAGAAAATATCAGGTTACTTATTGGGTAACTTAATAATGATATAGCTCATATTGGTCTAGGTGTTCTTTCAACAATCTTTATTAAGGTTAAATACCTATAAAATTCGAAACGATTACATCTAATAATAGGTTGATAATTGTTGAAGAGATTAACCTCCAGATAAGTGTTAAGCAAGTTAAAATTAAAGTTGTGCAATGTGTTCTAGAAATAAAGCAAATATATCGTGTGTCAAATGTCAAGTAATGATCTTGATAATATTATCCTCTTCTACTGTACACGATACTATCTAGGATATTTTACATTGCTCGCCTGCTCGGTATTAATTTGTCATTCCTTTATCAAATTATGATTACCCGACCTGGGGTCGTATTTAACGTTTTCTTATTATCTTTCTAGTTGTCTTGATTTTATTCTAACTTTGGAACCGGTGTTAACTCGGGCGCGTTTCTAGCTTAGACAAAGATTGCGTAAACCTATCTAATTCCAACCTTGTCCATTCTCATCACGTCTACATCATAATAAACCGTTCAGTTAATATTTAATTTGTATGCAAAGCCGTGCATTACAGTGCAATAGTCATTTCCATGGTGGCGCACAACATTCAAATTACAGTAAAAATGCAATAACATTACTGTACTTAACGTTTTTTATTGAATTTTCAATTAAGTTCTTTATATTAGTTTCTTGTTCTATTTTATAGTAGTAATATCTCGTCTATTTTTATGTAAAATATACCTACCTAGAAGATGGAAAAAGTAATAAATTTAAAACAAAGTAAATGCATTTCCTCTTTGTCATGAGGATTCTTTTTAAATGTTTGTATCTTTGGGACGAAATCTGTTTGTTCTTCATTAGTTTCTTCCATTTCTGTCATATTATGGAGTTTCTTGCCGACTCTTCTCCATAAGACCCACTTTTTGGAACCGTGTAACTAGTTTGACTTTTCAAAAGTACCTTTTTAATGGTCTAATTGAAATAAAACATTTTGACTTTGACTTTGACATTAAAAGAAGATGCCATGATTTCGGGGATATATTAAATTTTACTATATTCAGATCAGAATTCGGCTAAATTGATTCATATTTACCTGTGAAACCCGTAGAATTTCTTAATGATATTTAATATTACAAATCCAGATAACATGTTTAGGCGTTAATTATGATGTCCTTTCATGTGATTCAGTATCAAATTTTTCTGACATAGCTAACATTTTTCCTTATCTTTCCAGTGATCCGACCCCTCACCCGTCTCGTGTGACACCGTACCGCTGGCGACCGTCCCGGCGGCTGAACCCCACGGCGCTGATCATCGACTCCAAGGTGTCTACCGCCCCGCTGTGGGAGGAGGCGTCCGTCCGGCTCTGGAACGATACCTATAACAAATACAGGAGGAAACACTATGGGTTCAAGGAGTTCCAGCACTAGGATACTGAGACCTTTATTTACGTGAAAAGGTTTTTAGTGTAGTACGATTTTTGTAACAAACGAATAAAGTGGCATAGTCTCTAATATTATAAGCGAAACTCGAAAAGCTGTGTGGCTCGACTGACGCTATATCAGCCATGCAGCTAGTTATCTTAGATTTGATCCACGCTTGATGCGCTTGCGCATAAGCTTTGTATACTTCTAATTGCAATTTATAAGAATCCGCAATTACTTAGCATCTATTGCAGTTGTTTGAAGAAGAGGTTATCACATAACAATACACAGTACAGTACTGTGCGAGAGAGAGGACACTAGATTGGCAGTTGCTTCATAAACCTATACTTTATTAGCACGGATTTATATCAGACCTTCTCACAGTCTCAAAGAGAAAAAAATAATGAAAGATACATAACTAAAAATGACTCGTAAATTGTAATCTAATATGAGTTTACCAACCACAATGAATTCCTTCGTAATATTCAGTTCCAAATGGATAAGTTATTGTAAATCTCAGTTGGTTTATCCAGTGCAACGCTGATTTCTCCTTTTATTGCTGGCACGCGTTGATAAGTATCACGCAATGTCAACGCACTGTTGTTTGGCGTTTGTATAGAATACGTCATTGTGGAGGATCTCAGAAACGAGAAGTTTTAAAGATTTTTTTCAACTAATGGATATTGTCTGCCCTGAAGGAAGGTAATGTCGGACTTTCAACCTTAACAATTTTATTTTAAAAAAATACTATTTCCCGTTGATGCACCTGAATCCGAAAACAATATATGAGACAAAAAGTAGGATGCCTCTCTCAAGGGTCCATATGGCAAAATTAACCAAAATTTGATCAGCGGTTTAGGCGTAACAACGTCTCAAGCAGACGGAGAGTTATTTTAGCATATTTAATATTAGTATGGTTTAGCGTAGCAATAAGGATATTTAAACTTTCCTTTCTTTCGTTGTATATTTTTAGTTTTATTATACTTAGTTTAAGTTCATTGACATTGTGTGTGGTGATAACAATCTAGTCACATTATTTTTTAAAGTTGACTAGCGAAACATAATTTCCCATGATAAAATTGTATCGTTAATTATTTATAGGTAATTTATTTAGCCCAGTATACAATTCGACGTCAAATTATACAGCTTGATATATATTAGTCGTGAGAACATTATGTTCAGGCGGCCAAGCCAATTTTATTTTGATAAAATTGTCATTAACTGACTGCAATGTTGATTTTTGACAGTTTTTTTTTACCAAATCTGTCAGTACATACTTGTGTAATTTAGTGAAAATTGAAATAACCGACTTGGGCGACATGTTGTTTGCGGCATTCATATTTCGTACGTTTTTAGATCATAATGTAATTGTGATTTTGGGTGTGATATTAACTTAACAATAAAAATAAGGTGGTGATAATTTAATTATTAATTTTGATAATTTTATTTGTAATATAAATAATATTGTGAAGGTAGTTACCCTTTGTTTTTCTAAGGCAAACTCCAAGATATTTTATTTTGAGATCTACAATTATTGTAATTCAAATATAATTTTTATTCTGTCTTATCTGATGATCTCTGTGGTTTAGTGGTTTGAGTACCGGACTGCTGACCACGGGTTCGATTCCCACAGGATACAAATATTTATGTAATGATCAGTCTAGGTGTTCCTTATGTACCTATTATAAGTAAAAACGACTAACTAGATGGTGCTGTGTAAAATGTCGCAGAATATTTATTTATGATTAGGTATATTGCAGTGACTACCAACAGTACCAGAGAAACATATAACCGTAGGAGAGCCATGCTTCGGTACGAATGGCGGCGGTAATCGCTTAACATCAGGTGATCCGTCTGCTCGTTTGCCCCCCTATTCCATAAAAAATACAGTAATTTCTACACTTATTGTAAACTAGCGACCCGCCCGCGGTTTCACCCGCGCTGCCCGGTCCTAAGAGTCATAGCGTTATGTTATATAGCTTAAAACCTTCCTCATGAATTACCCTATCTATTAAAAAAAACCGCATCAAAATCCGTTGCGTAGTTTAAAAGATCTAAGCATACATAGGAACAGACAGCGGGAAACGACTTTGTTTTATAATAAGTAGTGATAAAAATGTAAAAGAGAGACAGTGCTTTCAAATTCAATATTAGTACTACCGAGTGTCTTTATTATAAAAGAGAATAAGTCCGCATCTCTCCAATAGCGCTCATCCGCTCATATGCTATGCGTGCAAAAGCAAACGATGTGCTATCCTGTACTGTTTGTCTACGATTCATCTAAATGGTAGGAACCCTACTGGCTGATGTAGGATGTCACAGAGCTAAGAATATGTAGACTAGTTATTTTAGACGCTATGACTACAAAGCTTTGTGGTCATAGCGTCTGGTGTATCTAACCAGAAGACGCAGGTTCGAATCCTGCCCACAACTCGATTTTCTCCTTCACTAAAATAACTTTATAATCTTAGCATGGAAAATGCTAAAAAAACACAAAAAGATATGTAGACTAGACAGGATAGTGTGGTCTTTCTCAATCACAACATCATCTCATCTTGTTGCTTTTGTCCCAATTTAGCTATTTGTGGTCGGTGCAGCATGTTCTGTTCTTCCATTCATTCCAGTCAGCCGTCAAGTTATCATTCACTCCCTTTCCCATCATATCAGCCCTAACACAATCCATCCATATTTTCTTTGGCCTCCCTCTAAAATTAAGTTTAGGAATAATGTGAGAAAACTTTATTAAATCAGTCTTTTCTTTTTAAAAGTGAACAATTTGTATGTTTCTTTACAACCTATATAGGTACTGGCCTATTAAAAAGAATATTAAGTATTTAAAAACCCATAAAACAATATTTTGAAACATAACAACATTCAAGAACTCAAACTACTGCTGTGTTATTTTTTATTAGGCGTATTTAAACAATGCTGATGTCATTATTCAAAACAATTTTAATACTCAAGGTATGATACTGTTTTGCGTAATTACGTATAAGTAGAGGTTACTTTTTAGTCATTATTAACGCTTCACATGACATGGCTATTCGCACCTTGGTCAGAAGTCGAATTCCCGAATGAAATACGAATTTGTAGCTACGACTTGTAATTCTTACGGGTATGGGTGTTTGTGTGCATTAGGCATTATTACCTGCTTGTCAAAATCAAAGCATACATTTTGCTAACGAGTTGGAACTCCTGGACGCTGGAGTTCCAATCCACAGACTTCTCTACCCTTTCTTAGTTCTAGATTCATGATTTAATGAAAGGCAAATAGGTCGGCGGCGGTGCAGCGTAGGACTGACCCTCAGATATTTGCATAGGGCCCGCGGCCCTAATTGAGCCAATGTCGGCCTAACAGAGCTCTGGTTGACCTTAGATTGATAACAATTGTTTTGCAGTAGGTAGACAGCGATACAGCCCGATGTGGTTTGGAAATATGTATTCTTCTTTTAAGATATTGGCCCGGATCACGTGACACAATTGTTTCAGCCTACGAACCATTTTATGGTATATTGCAAGTTCAGAAATAACCAAATTCCGACTTTCGAACCTGCGTCTTCTGGTTAGATACACCAGACGCTATGACCACTAAGCCACCGCGAGTCCCACCTGCCATGTCGAAATTTGCCTTCACATGTTGAACTTACATTTTACGGTTCGAGTCCTGCCTGCGAGTCGAATTTTTCCTTCACTAAAATAACTTTTTAAATTCCTATCATGAGATTTTTTTTATTTTGTAATTTGTTCCAACTTTTTCTCACCGTAAACAGCCATTAAAACCTACACAAAAACACTACAATGCTTTTGTAAAACTAACCAAAGCTACTTAGTAAGCTTTCTTTGCAAACTATCAATTGTATCGAGAGCAATAAAAGCTGCAACCAAACTCGTAGACAAACAACAGAGTAGTTCAACAAAATCCTTGGAATATCCGCCCTGGGATGTAATAAAGATAACACTTACATAGTTGTTTTAACAATTTGAAATCAGCAATAAACATAAACAAGGAGCTTGTAAATATGTCCAGTGCAAGTCTCTGGTTTCATTCAATGTCGTATTTTTCGTATCAACCTTGTAAAATCATGCCATGGTCTGACAGACCATAGATCTTGAGTCCGATTCCAACAGATTCTTCCCAAAGCGAGGCGAGTAACTTTTATAATATTCTTATCCGTCCGGACTATAGTAATTGGCATAATATAACATACCATCACGCCTGTATTCCCCGAAGGGTTAGGCAGAGGCGTACTAATGTACACCCACAGTTCGCCGGTATGTTTAGGTCCCATGTAATAGGGGGCGAGCCTATTGCCATTAACCGGGCACAAATTCCTAACTCCGAGCTGCTACTGGGAATTTCATAGAAAAACCCAATAACACTTTGCTCGACCTGGGAATCGAACCCGAGACCCCTAGCATAGCAGTCGCGCTCAGGACCACTTGGCTAATGAGGCAGTTTAGTAGTAATTGGCATATAGGTTGACTTTACAGGGTATAAAAAATCACAAAATCTTTAGACATACCTTAGCTCGTAGCTATTACGAGGTATGGGTATCTAGCTATGAGATTGTGAAAATTATCACATAATTAGTCTGGTCTTTTTTTTAAAGCTTTAAAGCAATTTGAGCTAAGCTGAGCAAGCTTTAAAGCTTTAAAGGAATCTTATTAACCAATCGTGCTAAGCTAAATGTGTGTTAACACATGCATTTAGCACGAGTGGGTTCCCGTCGGTAGTGATCTAATCTCTTTTCTCTTCAAATCAAGCCCTGTTCTTAAGATTTGACAGCTAGCCGTCAGTTTAACTTTCCACGATGCCCATTCGATTTTATTTATGCGCTTTAACCCTTCAAGTAACTACAGACACAATCTATTAACATATATTATTATACTTGTGCCCCTGACGGAGCTCTTCACGCTGTAGTAGCGTGTTTTACTAGCTTAATTTTGGCTAGTCTTACAATAGTTACAATACTCATGAATTTACGAAGGTAACTCTTACTATAGTAACATAAGCTGAAGCCCACGTCCGCTGCACTCGCGTCATGCTCGTTTCTACCCGCGGGGAACTCATTCATTTCAATGCAGGTACAATATTCTACAATACACAAGCGAATAATGGTGCATATTCTAGATTTAGATAATAGTACTTGGACTTATTGTGACATAATTTTATACATGGTTACTATATTGTTACCTTTCAATATTAACTGGTTCTGCAACGAGTACCTAATCTTTACACTAATCACTACCATTTTTTTTCTTTTTGTGACAGTTTTGTCACAAATATCAGGTTTATTGACGTTTTCAAAAATATTCACCTGTTTATTTACCCTTCGAATTAAATGATAAATGATATTTATTTCTGTAAATAGATCTTTTAAAGACACTTTTACAAGTCAATGTTTTAATTTTTTTTGAACTAGATGGCGCCGGCATTTCCTAACTGACGACCTCTGAGAAGAAACACCGAAACAAACTCAGAGAATCATGGTCTCTTTTAAAGTCCAGACAATAATAGTTGATATTACAAGAATAATATTATTAGTCATAAAATTGCCCTAAAAATGCGCTGTTGAGCAAGCCCAAGCAGTGGTTTTATAAATAAATAAATATTCTGAGACATTTTTACACAGCACCATCTAGTCCCAAACTAAGCAGAGCTTGTACTATGGGTACTAGACAATGGATATAATACTTATATACTTTTTTTTTGTAAATTCATACTTATAATACATAAGAAACACCCAGACGAACACAAACACTTATATTCATCACATACATTTTTGTGTTCTGTGGCAATCGAACCCACGACCTCATGGTCAGCAGTCCGGTACTTGAACCACTAAACCACAGATGTCGTCAATAATTTTGCTTATTAGCAAAATTCCATGGAATACTGTAAGGCGGTACCCGCCTAGAACGAGCGGCAGACACTGGGTATATCAAAATTAAAAAAAAAAAACAAACTAGTTGATTTTTGTGGAGCCAAATTCAAATTTTTGGTACGCTCTGCAGTCTGAACGGCTCGATGGATTTTAGCTTCATAGGTGTCGTTAGATTCGTATTAATATAGACTATTTACAAACTAAAAAAAAAGTATAGCAGTCGGGATCCATTCTAGAACGGAGGCTTAGTGAATTGAGAGCACATACCTATATTACTCCAGATTACTCCAATCTACTGACTAGACGGCTGACTTTCTAGAATGGGTCCCGACTACTACAATTTTTCTTACAATCGGTTATGACGACTTTCTTTATTTTAGGGTTTTTTATTTCCAAATCACACAGAAACGCAGTCGGGTTTTATAGTTTTTTAAATTACCTTTTTTTATATACATATAGATGAGCAAACGCTACAAAACACCACTTCATACAGAAGTTTTAAAGCCATCATTGATAATATAAATATCTTGATAAAACACATTCCACATATACTTCTAAGATAAGTTTGCACGAATTGGAATTCTGTTGCAGACATGAGTCGCTAGAGCAGCACCAACTTGTCCTGATCAAGTTTACAGCAGTTACCAGCCCCCCTGCTGCATCCGCCAGCCTCCTTCGCAACTCGTAACACAATTGTTCCTCTAACTTAAATTAAAAATTTCCATGTACAATTAGACACAGTCCACTCGTCGTCATAATAAGGATGTCTGCGAAAGTGTTTGAGAAATGCCAAAACACAGTACTGGTTCCAAAGCTTGACAAATAAAAGCGGAGGCTGTTTAAAAGTAAATGCCTAATTTAAAAATATCCTTTCACGTCCTTGTCGGAATGGCGCAGGCGCTAGAACTAACCAAAGTTTATAACAAATTTTCTGACCTACTTTTTTTTTGCTAAGGTGGTAGTAGAATGTGGCTTTCAACCATTCGACCCGCCATATGGTATTTAAACGGTTACGACAGGAAGGATGCTGCTCGTAATACCACCGACATCTGCGGACGTTGCTCTCTATTTGATATTTAATAGAGATTATTGGAGCACTTATCATTTTACAGATATTGTCTTTAATTCATAAAGAAAATAAAAAGCACTGTGTAGTGTACTTGTGACACAGCTTGATCACTCACTTTTTATACTGTCTGTACCTTGTTGAACTTGGGTGATTATGTTTGGGAAACTTTCAACTTGTGTCATCTACAGGAGGTGTAGTGTAGTACCTAACTGTGAGACCGACTGTTAGCATGGTTAGTGACAACTTGTACCTTTGTAACTACACTTGTAGTCAAGCTTAAGCATAGACATTGCAATAGTGTCATAATTTACATGACTTATTGACTTATACGACTGTGTTAACTAATTAAAGAACGGTAACCCTTCAGAGCGTCGTGGTCGTAACAATAGTTCTTCTATTGTGTTTACTATTGTTTCTTTAAAGGTATGAGCATCTCCACGTCAAGAGGATATTATCACGACTCCCACGTGCGCCGACCGTAGGGCAAGTGAAGGCAAGTATGCTTTTGGTGGATAAATAGTCACCTCCGCTGGTGGAGCAAGACCCATCAGGATATACCGCACGTATTAAAAGCAGTAGCAACCACCATTACCCACGTGTTAAATTAGATGAATATGCTACAATTTCTACCGAATGATACGCAGGTTAAAAAGAGATGTCTGTATATCTTAAATTTTTTGCTCGGATATATAATAGTCGAGGTGTAAAGATTAAAAATATTGGTATTGACCACCATGTCGTCGTAACCGTTCACGCTTGAATGAAGCATAACTAAAAATTGTCTAACTCATACTACTATGCACAATGAGAGCTATTTAACTGTGCAATAAACTGAGCAATCGCACAGCATTCATATATAAAGCATAATTAAGCGCAAGTCGGTACCCGCGCGACAACCGGCCCGCGCTAATCCCGGTAATAAAGAAAAATACCCGGGAAGCGGCGGCTAATTGTTATAAACTGGGCAAACATGCAAATTGGACGAGGAAAGGACTTCCTCGGCGTTTTAATTCAAAAGTTATCTCGTTGGACAGGCTCCACACAGGCGAGGCGCGAGGCGCGAGGCGCGAGGCGCGAGGCGCGAGGCCTGACCCTCAGCTCACAACTTTGCCTTTGGAAAGCGATTTTTTTTCTAGCAAGAAATCAATTTAGCGCTCCCCGGGTAAATGTTTTGATTGATTAAACATCAATTTTGTTAAACTCTGTCTATTCATTGGGTAATTGGGTAATTTATAATAATACGTAAACATTACTTGAAACATGTGTTTCTACTTCATAATTTATGGACTTAATGGTTTTAATAGTCACTAATGTCTGTCATCTGCCAAAGTATAACTATTATCATTAAGAATTCTGGGAATTCACAGTGTTAATAATTATAGTAACTGCCTCATTAGCCTACCCGCCTGCCTCATTAGGTCTTGAGTGCGACTGCTACTCTAGAACTCCTGGGTTCGATTCCCGGGTCGAGCAGTGTTATTGGGTTTTCCTATGAAATTCCCAGTAGCAGTTTGGAGTTACGAATTTGTGCCCGGTTAATGGCAATAGGCTCGCCCCCTATTACATGGGACCTAAACATACCGGCGAACTGTGGGTGTACCTTAGTACACCTCTGCCTAACCCTTCGGGCAATACAGGCGTGATGGTATGTTATGTTAATAATTATAGTATTTTCTATTTTTTTACCTTCAGCATAATAAGAAGAAAGTGTATTTATTAATTTGTCATATGTACCTACAATAAAATATGTAAAAAGGATACAGGACCGTGACAGTAAAAAGTATTTAATGTTATAAAATTAACCCCGTGTGAAACGGCTTTATTACAAGAAAGTTATTTCTCGCTATAAATTGTGGTGTTTATTTTTAATGCACTTAATATAATTGTTGGCGACATCTCTTTTGTTAAAAACACATTTTCATAAGAATAGTTTCTTTAAATTCTGCCTCAAACAAGTCTTGAAAAGTTTCTCAAAACGAAAAGTGGATGTTTGTTTTTTATTATTTTGCCTAGGTATAGTGAGTTTCGGTCGTGGCGCATGTCTCGGATCCCATGACCGTGGCTATAGGGCAAGAGAAGGCAAGTAAGGTTTTTAGTCGGTATGAGACCGACATACCCCGCCGCCCCCCAAGTGGCGGACGATCCATGAGGATTTTCCGTACTAGAAAAAAATGGTATGGTTAGTTTTCAACTTAATAATATCAGTTAAATAAGTTTGACAACTGCAGCTGCTAACTATAAAGATTATTATTGCAGAAAAAATATTACGTAAAACAAGGTTTTGATTGTTTGACTTTGTTAGTAATAATGACGCAAACTATCAGTTTGCTTCAATATCTAATAGCCCTAGTATGACTAAGATTGAGCCGTGTTACATAACTGACTATTTGGCTATTACATCCAGACTATAGTGGTGTTCCAAATTAATTTCTTCTTGAATAGTTTATATGTTTATAAGTTTAGAAAATAATCGACAAACTCTGTTCATAGACAATATAGATTACAATAAAAAAAAACTTTATGTAATTGACAACATCCTCGTCTTTAGAAGTCAGATAATAAATAAAGTCTAACCCCTACTAAGTCTAACACCTTAGGGCCGCGCACACAGTATCAATTTTTATTAACATTTACATCTCGTTATCATAAAACAATTATTATTATAACTAAACAATAAAATTTTTACGATAGTTGAATAATTAGATGTAACATGTTGACATTTCCGAACGAACATTATTTTTTATGAAATTGTGGGTAGTTTCAAAATTGTTTGACAAAAACTAAATACAGGAAGGTTCCGATTTTAAAATATCGTGTACAGTTCGGTCGTGGGTATCCGCAAGTGGTTTCGCTGTGGTAATTTTTAATATAAAAAATCGGTGTAAAGACATTTGGTTTCGTTAACGTTTCGCATTACTGGTTATTGTCTTTACTGATTTGGATATTTTTGCACGTAAATAATTGTAGCTGTGTGAGCGGGTGGAACTTTAGACACGGTTATTTTGATCGTACTGGTCAAATGTGCCTCCGGGATCCATGCGACTTATCGAAGGAGAAATCCTGATATATTTTGTGCTTGATCTCGAATTATCTTCTCGAAGTTGCTGATTTGTTGTGTGTGAAATTATACGAAAATGTGAAACGCTGACGAAATCCTCGCAGCAGCTTCTTGCGGTGAGTTGGTGCATGACTTTGAGTTTAGTATCTCAACTTAAGCGTAATTGCCCCGTTCGCAATATGAACATAGCACTCTCTCTTGGCTCGCGGAGGCCGATCATTTATCTTGATATTTATGTTCCTTACACATATATACTTTTTTATCTTATTTTGACATCTTACTTTTAACACTAACTGCCTCATTAGCCAAGCGGTCCTGAGCACGACTGCTACGCTAGAGGTCCTGGGTTCGATTCCCAGGTCGAGCAGTGTTATTGAGTTTTTCTATGAAATTCCCAGTGGCAGCTCGGAGTTGGAATTTGTGGCAATAGGCTCGCCCCCTATTACATGGGACCTAAACATACCGGCGAACTGTGGGTGTACATTAGTACGCCTCTGCCTAACCCTTCGGGGAATACAGGCGTGATGGTATGTAATGTACTTTTAACAAGCTGACTGAAGTTATATTATTCAATTTCGCATTGAATTGTGAGTTTTGTCCTCATTGAAGTTAGTAAAAAATGAGACGGCGTTTCTATCTTTGCGAGCTTGAATGACACCGTTCGAGGGAATGGTGTCCAGCGCGATATACTGATTAGTGCGGGTTTTAAAGCCTCGTTATTAGGTATTCTCGACCAGTTTGGGATCGGCCTCCAGTTTACCTAGGTAGACGGCTACCTATCAGGCTTACTATTTTACGATACGACTGCCAACTGACCTAGACGACTCAGTTACTGCGCAATTATCCTAAGATGTAAGTATTCGCAGCTATAAAACTAGTTGCCAAACTTTTGGGCATCTCACTATTACAAATATACATGATCAGGAATGACCGAAGGACGTCCGGACGCGGCACAGTTAACATTTCTTTACTTACAGAACAAACCATCACGCCTGTATTCTCCGAAGGGTTCAATGATAAATGATATTTATTTCTGTAAATAGATCTTTTAAAGACACTTTTACAAGTCAATGTTTTACATTGAGGATCTTGATGTACTAAGAATAGTCACCCATCAACAGAATTTCCGTATATCAGCATTTTTTTTTTTATGGGTTAGGGGAGCAAACGAGCAGACGGATCACCTGATGGTAAGCGATAACCGCCGCCCATGGACACCCGCAACACCAGAGGAATCACAAGTGCGTTGCCCGCCTTATAAAAGAGTTTGGGCCTCCGGTAACCTCACTCACTCGGCGAAACACAACGCAAACGTTGTTTCACGCCGGTTTTCTGTGAAGCCACGAACCTCTCAAAATCCTTAATTTTTTTATTTTGCGTATTCGTTCGCTCTCTCTTAACTTTGTAACACGGTCAGGCGCAGCGCAGCCGCTTTAGATAACCTGGTAACACAATGTTGAGGACACGCACAGCACCACATCAAGCTATATTTCCAGGAAGTTCCGTATATTATAAATGCAAGTAAATGCCTCTTGTAACTTTACTTTTTCCTTGGTCAAGTTTCTGTTTACAATGAAATTTCACGTAATCAATTTCGGAACCATGATCACTGTTACACCACTGTTCAAATAAATATTTACTTACATTAAGAATTGTTGCAAAAATAATGAGGAAAAATCAACAGAGACACCTGTCTTAAAGGCGATCAGCAAATAATGTATATAACAGTTTACGAAGTATTCGCAAACATTACAGTTTACTTGCGCAAGCGCATTGGGGCACCGCCTGAGATCGCGGCCTTTCCCTAGCAGTGTGCACTAGGCTGCCTTACACACAGCATCTCAGTTCAACTCCAGATAAACTTGATCTGTGAACTTGAACAAGTGGCCTACAAAGCTGGAAGAGGAAGTTTCTTGTAAGGAGTTGAAAAGTACTTGAATTAAGAGTCAGATGTGTTCTCATGATTAAACAGGGATCGAAAAAGAAATAAAATATTTTCTTGTGTTACAAAAATATTTTGAGTGTAAAAAAATTAAAAACCAATAACATTCTGAATTAAGTGTTGCATGCTTAGGACTTAACAAAAAGTGTATCTACCTACTAACTTATAAAAAATCAATTAAAAAATAAAGGATTTTATTATTTCTCCAAATGACGACACTACTTAAAAACAATTTAAAAACATAATGACTTAAAACTTAAAATATGAGATGCAAACTAGTGTTGTTTATTTTGTGTTTATCGTGTGTTAAGCACGCGTGCAGTTTATTCTTGTACACGCCCGTGGTGGAAGTAAGCCAGGGTAAATTAAGGGGGGTAAGGAACTTGTCCGGGCCGAACCGGTATTACGGGATCCCGTATGCCGTCAGCCAGCGATTCCAAGTAAGTGTACGGTTTGTAATACTAATGGGAAAGTCTTATGTGTAGTGTATGAATCGCGTGCATGTGAGAATGCATGTGAAAAGTAAGACAAATTTTCCAATAACGAGTAAATAAAATTGAACCTCTGAATTCACCTGTGTATTTCAAGGTCCTTTGTAATAGGGGTGAATCTATTCATATACCTAGTTCTTCAAACCATATGCAAAGTTCGAATATTTTTTTTCATCTTTTTGTAAAAAGTTGCCCCACACTAGGATTTTCTCCTGTATCATGGGTGCTTCTACAAACACAAATTCTCACATACACAAACGCCCAGACCCAGAACAACTACCTATAGATCATATCATCATTCATATCAAATTAATAACACTTTGCTCGACCTGAGAATTTAATCTACGGCCTTACGCTCAGCAGCTACGCACGATCACTAGACCAACATGGCTGGACGAGGAAATAAAATAGTTTCAAAATGTTAAGTCTTACTGCCTCATTAGCCAAGTGGTCCTGAGCGCGACTGCTACGCTAGAGGTCCTGGGTTCGATTCCCAGGTCGAGCAAAGTGTTTTTGGGTTTTTCTATGAAATTCCCAGTAGCAGCTCGGAGTTAGGAATTTGTGCCCAGTAAATGGCAATAGGCTCGCCCCCTATTACATGGGACCTAAACATACCAGCGAACTGTGGATGTACATTAGTACGCTTACCCTTCGGGAATACAGACGTGATGGTATGTATGTAATGTAATTCTAATTAAAACTTATTTCACTATTATTTGAAATCTTTTCAGCTACCACAACCACCTAAAAAATGGAACGGTATTTTCAAAGCGGTTTCCCAGTTCGATTCCTGCACACAAACATTTGCCATCTTCCAACTTGGCACAGAGAACTGTCATCACCTTGACGTTTACGCGCCTGAAAAAGCTTCAAGAAGACATAGACTACCCGTTTTGGTCTACTTTCATGGCGGAGCTTATTATTATGGTAGCAAATGGCATTACGACCCTGAATTCCTCGTCAAAAAGAATGTAATAGTTGTGATAGTCAATTATAGATTAGGAGTGTTTGGGTTTTTATGCTTAAATGACGTCGCAAACCTTGGGTTAAAAGATCAACTAGCAGCCTTGAAATGGATACAAGAGAACATTGCTGCGTTTGGCGGTGATCCGGACAATGTGACGATTTCTGGCCACAGTGCGGGAGCGACCTCTGCGGGTATGCACATTCTGTCGAAACGCAGCACAGGATTGTTCCACAAAGCTATTCTGATGAGCGGAGTACCTCTGTCTCCGTGGGCGTTCAACCCAGAGCCTCTCACTGCAGCATTCAAAGACGCCATGAAGATAGCAGCAGTTCGGAACGAACTCGATGTTTACAATACTTTCCTAAAGTCACCCGTCAGTGATGTATTGACAGCAACTTGTGGTTCTTCGATAGATCCCCGATACTTCAAGTACTCGCCATGTGCTGACACAAATTTCACCGAGCCATTTTTCCACGACACGCCGTACAATATCATCACATCAGGAAACTTCAACAAAGTGCCGATGTTGCTCGGTTCAACATACAGGGAAGGAATCCTCTTCTATGGACTCAATGACCAAAGAACATTAGAATATTTAGATAATAATTTCGTAGATCGGCTGCCGTCTGTGTTCTCCTGGTGCTCCGACAAAGACAAAAGGCAAATAGCCAAACAAATTCGTTCACATTACTTTGGACAACAAAAGTTCATTAGTAGAGCATCTGCCAAAGGTGGCGTCGACTTTTACTCGGATTGGATAACCAACTCGGCGTTTGACGCATTTTCGACTCTCATGGCCAAATATTCAGATAAACCTGTATATAACTACATGTTTTCCTATGAAGGATATAGAAATTACCCCAAAATAATTTTTGGTCATGGACTTGGAATGGAAGGAGCCACTCATTCGGATGACATTTTTTACATATTCAAGCCTGGTGGTCTCTCCTTTAAATTAAGTGAGAGTGACAAACTGATCGTCGACAGAATCACCACGATGCTCACCAACTTCATGAAATTTGGGTGAGTATCAAACTATTATTTATGTCAATCATACTTTGCACACAAGTAGATTTTCTTGAAAATTATCCGTGTCAACCCTTCCATAGACCCGGGTATTCAAAGGCTTGAACGCTTGTTGTGCACGTTTTCCATACAACGTTTAACTACAAATGACGTAAATAACGACTTTCCACATAAGGAAGTATTACACCATCGAATGCACATTAATTATATGTATAGCAATATCTATGAGTATGAGTACAATATTTGCAGTTTATTTTACTAAAAGTATTCCTTAGCGCATCATGAAAAGTAACGACTACTGTAAAAAAATCGTGCTTAAAAACAATACCATCACGCATGTATTCCCCGATGGGATATGTTATATGCAGAGGCCTACTAATGTACTCCCACAGTGCGCCGGTATGTTTTAGGTCCCATGTAATAGGTGACGAGACTATTACCATTACCTAACCGGGAACAAATTCCAGACTCCGAGCTGCTACCAGGAATTTCATAGAAATACCCAATAACACTTCGAGCAACCTGGGAATCGAAACCCGGACCTCTAGCGTAGCAGTTGCGCTCAGGACCACTAGGCTAATGAGGCAGTTTTCTCCAAAACCTTGATAATTTTCTTAAAATATTATAATTTTCGTCGATCTAGGGACCCGACCCCGCACACAAGTAGACTGCTGCCGCTCCGCTGGCCAGCCACCACGGCGAACAAGACGCAGGTGATGCGCATAGACCGGCAGCTGTCGGTGACGGATACTCCGGTGAGCCACCGGGGCGGGCTCCTGCGAGAACTGCTCTGTCAACACGGACTGAAAGGCTACGTGCCATGTGACAGCGCCGAGCGGTGCAACCTGCTGTGATTTTAATTTTGAAGGATTCAGTTCTAAGTATATTACTATTATTATTTACTAAGTCATAGAGAAGTAGATATTTGCCAAAATAAACCACGACCAAGGATGGGATACAATTTAATTTATTTATCTAGGACAACTTCGTCCATTTGTAAAAGCACTTAGCGAATAAACAAAATCCAACTACATTGTATTCGAAATTTTACACGCAAACCAACAATTCATTCGGGGAAGCTGCATGACATTTTTGAGCATAACTTCACTTCGCAGTACGACATTACTGAGACACGGTTATAGTAAATGTGTCCACTTGTATAGTGTTATTGTGCCATACATTCCAAATTCATATAAACTACGTTTGAACACTGCATGCAAATACAAGCATTGATAATATAAAATATTCCACTCCATACGTTTCCTGGAGAATCTACTGCAAACATCGCGCGGGGGTTGATGTCAGGCGAAGGGGTCCTCACACGAAATGAAATAAACTATAAATCTGCAAACACGCTCGAGGGGCGACGCAAACAGTCCGTGCACGATTTATAAATATGCAGATCAAATATTAAAAGGAGAGCCACAAGATCATCGCGGTACGACAAAGAAGTGCACGCACAGACTGGACACCGCTTAAGTACCTACCTACCTATTAAGTTGCCTATACTTTTGAGAGATAGTGGGTTTTCACTATTTAGTTCATGGGCTGATCTTTTAACATGTGGATCCTCCCTATCACCATTATGAAGTCAACATAAGTACCTACATGTTTGATCGACATCGATTGAAATTGATCGACATCTATGGTTAAGTTGTTCAATGGCCTGATTTTGTTACTTGAAAATTTAATAATATGTTTCAAAGACATGGGTTGTCTGCCCCATCTGTAGCTCCTTGGTGTTAGCGCCGGCCCGCAGCGGTGCACTGGCATCGTCTCAGAATAAATATTCAATGTTTTCATTCAATTTCTCGCGACCTCCTCTCCCCCTCCCGCCCCCTGCCGTCCACACTGGACCTCAGATCCAGGAGCTGTTGGAACAGAGATAACGTGATATTCAATGAATTGACTAGGTACCTAACTCTGTCGCATTGCTTATACTGCATTTTTATATTTTACCTTTCAAATCTTTTAATAAGCAGCTGTTCGAAGTAAAATCTATCGCTCTTAGGTACGTACAGTACAGACATAGCATATAAAATTGTAGGTTCATTAAGAAGACCCCTTTAGTGACACAGCCTGATAAGATTTTAAAATCCATCATAATTAAGCTGTCTACGTACCTACTCAGATTTGTTCCTATTTTCTGGTGGCGGATTGGTAAGCGAGGCTTTTGAATCGAAGCGCGTATTTATATGAGCTCGTGTTCCTAAATGTCAAGTCGGCAAGGTTTTTGACCTTTCAAATTATATCTAGATTCTAGGTTGTTATCTGTTTAAATAGGTGATACATGATACATGCGAGTGTTACTACCTAAACTGGGATAGGCTTAGCAGCTCACCGCTTGAATACCAGAAAGTACCTATTTGATTTTTTACAATAATTAGTATCCATTTTATTACTATTAAAAATAATAGCTACTTAATCACCAGCTCAAGCAAGTATCGGCATGGACAACAATAACGTATCGTTAAAAAAAAATATTTTTTGAACTCTACTTGTTTTTTATGATGTCTATATACATTTTTATCTAGTACTTCTCCGTCTAGATGTTCCTTTTTATGGTTTGGAAATTATTGTAAATTGAAATTGGGTTGTGTTAAACTCGTAGGTACCGCTTATAAACCTAAAGCTATTGTATAGAACCATGGGCTACGTGAACTTATTCGCCAGACCTTATCGATGGGAGAGTCCTAGGATATTATCAGACTTACCGCATTCGTAGGCTATTAGGTAGCTGGTCCAGGCAGCCGACACTACCGCTGCAGCAAATAAGTACTTCTCGAAACACCTGCGTCATGAAAACCCCTACAAAATTGTCAACCGGAAAGTCAAGGCGCCGAAGCGCTTCATCATCAACTCTTCGATGACGCCACTAGGCTTAGCCGACCCTGATTTACCAAAGAAAAAGCTCACGACCCCCCATAAGTAGCCCTTGTCACACAGTCGTACTTCTCTACACCACCTTCCCCCCACCTCTCGTGAGATTTGACGTAATATATGAATTACCCCTAAGATGCTAGCGAATGACGCAATTAAATGATGCAGCTCAGTATTTAATTTATAAATTATGTGATTTTACTACTATCTACTATCCTACGGCATAATAATTTATAATACATATTTGTTTGTGATAAAGCATGAAGAGTACTTAAAATTATATGTAAGTTTTAACATAGCATACCATCTCGCCTGTATTCCCCGAAGCCAATAACACTTTGCTCAACCTGGGAATCGAACCCAGGACCTCTAGCATAGCGTCGCGCTCGGGACCACTTGGCTAATGAGGCAGTATGTACATACATACACTCACGCCCTTCTCCCACAGGGGTAGGTAGAAACTATAGACTGCCACTTGCTACGATTCTTGCATGCCTCTTTTGCTTCTGCGACATTCATACATCTTCTCATACATACGCGCCGGTTGCGAGTACTACGCACCTGACCTTTTTGAAGGACTTCGCCAATAAGATCGGTGTAGGCAGTATGTAAGTTTTATCACAGATAATGTTTTATTCATTATAATACCTACCATTTATAAGTAGATAAATAGGTGGGGTGGGTCCTCCCTGCTGCTTACCGATTTTATCAAATTGATTTATAAAAACGGATATCTTGGAGCGTTGTTGCACAATCACTTCCCCTTTAATTTATTGAATAGGTCCCTCAATATTTTTTGTACTATTTAACATAATTATTCAATGAGTCGCTATCTGCAGACGCCAGAGTAATAATGACGACGCTACGGGACTGGGCCTATGACAATACGGCGAATCATATTGGCTTTTGAGAGATTTCTTTTTTTTAGACTATGGTTGATAGTGGGTTAAAATTGAAACTCAGTAGAGCGGTTTAAACATAATATATTATTAAAAAAGAAAACAATACAATATAAGAACAATATTGTAGACTGATCTTTACAGAACAAATTACACGAGGCTTTGGCGATCGGCGACGTCGCATCTGAGATATCTGTACATACTAATATTAATGAGACCGAAATAACAGCATTAGTTACAGCCTTATTAATATCTGAATAGATTTAAATACAAACTGATACAGACAATTAACTAGCGCTCCAGTTATTAAGCAAGTTCAAAGATTTCTTTCTAATAGTATAAGAAAATTTCGCCTTGTAATGTGAATCTAAATATTTTAGTAACTTTAATCAACACTGTTTTCATAAAATATATCCAAAAAAGTGCTAGTGACATGGTGACATGGTGGCGATGGCGGCACCTACTGATTATTGCGTTGTAAGTACCACCTCGTTTAGTTTCAGTAAATGTTTCAACAACTGTCTGTATAAATTTGCATGTCGTATTACTTCGCCGTCAGCCTTGACTCCCGATACTATCATTATTGCATTTAGAACTATTGAATTTCGAGTGAAACTACCCAAAAATACGATATTTCAGGTTTTCCAAAATAACTCGTAACCGTCTTGTATGATGACGTAAAGATTCTAAATGCAATAGCAACAAATCAAATTCGTAAATCTTAGTATCTCTACACTCTTGCTCACGTTATATATCTTTATATTAGACTTTAGCGGTAACACTGTTGCGGTATAGTCGAGTATTTCAAAATCATTTCTCGGTTAGTCGATTTTTGATGAAAACCTGCTAATACAATTATCTGTACAGTGCCACACCGAAACGATATTCGATGTGTTATAAACAAAATCGATATAAAATTATGTGTTGATAATAATCGACTTTTGTATACACGCATACTTGTCGAGATCTTTAGTGTTGTTCCAGATCGTGAGCTTAGAGACCTCGATAGTTTGTGTATCGATAAAATATTCATTAAAATAAAGTATTAAAAAAGTAACTTACAACAACAGTGTCCGCCGCGAGCGATACAATTACCTTGTTTAATTTCTATAACGATATAATCTATAATATACGCTAGAGACAATATACAGCGCATTTCCGACACATATTACGGCTACATTCGAATTTAAACTCATATTTCACAACGTCCGATATCGTTGAGGTCATTACGGAGCACACAATTATATATTTACTTTTTATTACACGTTTATATTTCTCACTTCATAAATATAAAAATGCTCGCAGGGACGTCGGGGCGCGGCCGACGAACTGGACTTCTTATTGACTATTAACTAAATATAAAAAGCCCGACTTTTGACAGATTGGCAGTTTTAAAAGCAGTCATTTCATTCATTCTTTAATTATTGCGGACTATTGCAATGAATGGCAACAAATAATGCTTTTGTCAAATTGTATCTAACAATTTAGGAGTACAATATTACTAGCTGTGCCGCGGCGTGTGACGTCACGCCGCCCCGGCGCCCTGCGGCGGCTTATCACCCATAGTAAAGCTTAAGCAATTGTTTGCTAAGCGTTAATCACGTCTATATAACACATATTTGGCGTCTAAACGTCTCCCGCGCCTCGTGATAATACTCATAGCTAAATGAATCGTCACTAAGGCATTCAATGTGCGTTTTTTAGACGGGCTGCAGATCGCTGCGTTGGAGATTGATCTTTATGTACAATTGTAACACGATCCACTTCGGTTTACGCGTTCTCTCCGCCTCGCTCCGCTGCCGGTGTAGAAAGTCAGCGCATACAGCTCAATCAGTCCATAGCTTTTCGCACGCTTATTTAGATTTACGTTTAATCAGTCGGCCAGGTCACATAATGAATAATAAATTTTGATAATAAAATGAGTGAATTTCTCGCCCTCGACCTCGCAATGATGCATGTATAATATTTATCTGTCTTGCAATAGGATTGGTGTTGTCGCTTTTCGCATCGGATTGCTTGTTGGTTGTAAGCTAGGTTAATGTACTGCAAGAAGTCCGGGTGTTTTCAGCGTTCAGCTAGGTGCGGCGGGCGCGGCGGACGCGGGCGCGGGGCGCGGGGGCGGGGGCGGGCGCGGCGGGGCGGGGCCGCAGGGGGCGGCGGGGCCGGCGGGCGCGGGGCGCGCGGGGCGGCGGTCAGCGGCGCAGCAGCGCGGCCAGGTCGGCGAAGGCGCAGGCGCCCAGCCCGGCGCGGGCCATGCGGCGCAGCAGCTCGCGCGAGTGCGACACGCACGCCTCCACCGGAGAGATCCACTTCATACCCTGCGCCTCTGTACACACAACAACACATACACTCACGAACATCAATATGTATACACTTACTAAAATTCGAAAGCGTTTTTTTATGAAATTACGATTGCAAACTTTAAGATAACAACAATATCATTAAAGCATCATCATCATCAGCCTATAACAATCCACTGCTGGACGTAGGCCTCCCCCAATGTGCGCCATTTCACCCTGTCCTCGGCTTGTCGCATCCAGCTACTGCCGGCAGCCTTTCGCAAATCATCACTCCATCTTGCCGGAGGACTACGCTACGTCTGCCGAGTCGCGGTCTCCACTCAAGAACACGTCTACCCCAGCGGTTGTCGGTTCTTCTACAGATATGGCCAGCCCACTGCCACCTCAGCTTGCATTAAAGCATTGATTCGAAAATACTATGTTTATAACATCATCCACCATTGAGCGCTGGCACGCGAACTTACGTCTCCGTATTTTTAATATTTATTTATGTAAAATGCCCAAGATTAACGGTGAATCAGTTATCAGTGAGTTGTCAAAAAAGGTAGCTACGTTGACTTTGAAGATCACGGCTCAAACTACTATAATTGAGACGCAAACAAAGAAAATTGAAGATCAACAGGCCATAATTGACAATAGTTCTACGATTTTAAATAATTTAATGAAGCTAGTAAGTGAACTGTCTGAAAAAGTTGATAAACTTGTAACATCACCGGGGGAGAGCAAGATGGAAGACCTCCCTATGAGTGCGAATGTGCAAGGTGTGAGCGAGAAAGCTGTCGTAGCAGCGGATACCGTACGCAGTAGGCGCGCGACACAACGACCTAAAGCTAAGGATGCACTCACGGTGACACACGGAAGTAATACGAATGCAAATAATTTACCAACTCAAGTTGTGGAGGAAAACCCAGCTAGTTCTATGGATGATTGGAAGGTTGTTAATCGCAAAAAACACAAGTTCGATTCCAAGACAATATTGAAAGGAGGGAACTCGCAGATTTCATCGTTCCAAGCTGTACAAAAAAAGAAGTATCTTCATGTTTGGTCGTTGCATCCTACCACCTCGGTGGATGCGATAACGGAGCATGTCAAGTCCATCTGTAACTTTGATGATGTTAAGGTGGAAAAAATAATCAATAAAACTAAAAGGGATTACGCATCCTTTATGGTAGGAGTACCGGAGTCCGAGTTCGATAAAATCTATAGTGCAAATAGTTGGCCGGTTAATACTCGGTTGAATGAATGGGTGTGGTTTCGTAACTCCCAGAGATCCGCCAAAGCAGAGGACGAAAACCGCTAATTCACTTCAAATGTATTACCAGAATGTCCGGGGCCTACGAACGAAGACGGATACTTTTTACACGAATTTGTTGGCATCAAGTTATGACATATTTGCAGTTACCGAGTTGGGTCTAAATACTTCCATAAAAGATGGTGAACTTATACCACCTGGTTATAAGATATTGCGTTGTGATAGGCCGGATGGCAGGAAACAAGGAGGTGTTTTTGTGGTCGTGTCTCCCCGGTTTGATATTAATAAAGTGCACGTCGAAAATGTAGACGGCGCCTTATTTGAGATCGTCTGCGCGACAATCAGCTGTGGTAGTAATTTATTGTTTCTGTGTTGTGTGGTGTATATTCCACCTAAATGTAATTATAGTGAATATATGCAGTTATTTCAAATATTAGAGAATGTATGTGTTAAATATGAATCAGTAATTGTTGTGGGTGATTTTAACATGCCTTCCGTGACGGTAGATGTACAAAGTTATTACGAATACTTTACTGCTTTCTGTGGATTTCAACAGGTAAACAATATTTGTAATATTAATCGTATCTTAGATTTAGTTCTGACTACAATGTGGTCTGGTGACATTGAAGTTAAAGTATCTGATGAGCCTTTGGTTAGTGTTGATGTTCAGCATCCTCCATTAGATATTAAGGTGACGTTAGGATCTAGCCAGAATTCAGTCCCGAAATCAGCAGAGCCTTGTTTAGACCCCGACAGTGCATCTCGTACCACCTGGCAATTTAACAAATGTAATTTTTCAAAATTATATAAAAAAATGTCCATGTTAGAATGGGATGCATTATATAATATTAGGACTTCAGAGGAAGCCTTGAACTATTTTTATGCAGTGGTCAACGAGACTATCAGTGCTTATACCCCTATAAAAAAACATTTTAATAATCACAAAACAAATTTTAGGTACACTTACCCAAATTGGTATACGCAAGACTTAATAAAAGATATTAAGAATAAAGCAAAATATCACATAATTTATAAAAAAACACAGTCAAGATGTGATTACGAAACGTTTTCTCGGTATCGGTCATTAGTTAAAAATAAACTGCGATCAATCTATGAAGCTTATCAGCGTAGACTACAAGTAAACGTTAAAAACGACCCGAAATCCTTTTGGAATTATGTTAAGAGTAAACAAACGAAACGCAATAAGAGCACAATAAAAAAGGATGGAATTCATTTAAGTGACAGAGTGTGCGGAGGGCTTTTCTTCATACTTTCACTCGGTGTATAGCACGGAGCGTCCGGTTCTGGATCCGATGGAGGCAGAGCGGTCGGCGGGTGCGCGTGCGGGCGCAGCTCGCGTGCATGTCGCTCAGCTGACCGTGCGTGACCTGCGCTCGGCGCTCCATCGCCTCAAGCCTAAGCATTCAGTGGGGCCTGATGGTATACCACCATATATAGTAAAAGATTGTCGCGAGGTGTTCTGTAGACCACTCCTACATGTGTTTAATCTGTGTTTAAAGGAAGGCCTTTACCCGAATCGCTGGGAAATTAGCAGAGTAATACCAGTCCCAAAAGGAAGTACAAGTAATGAAGTCAGTAGTTATAGACCAGTGGCGGTACTGTCAGCGTTCGCTAAAGTGTTTGAATCCGCAATACACGCGAGTATATACCCACAGATCAGCTCCCAGCTCACTGATTCTCAGCACGGCTTTAGGCCAGGACGAAGCACTGGGAGTAACCTATTGTCATTCATGACATACTTAACAACTATCGTTGATGCCGGGGGACAGGTAGACTGCGCATACTTCGACTTCCGGAAGGCGTTCGACACAGTGGATAATGATGTACTGTTGTCAAAGCTGGCAGCGCTGGGTTTCACGTCGCACTTACTTAAATTCTTTTCAAGCTATCTTGGTGACCGACAACAGTACGTCGAGTATGCAGGTTGCGAATCTAAACCATATTTTACGTTTTCAGGAATTAGTCAGGGCTCTAATTTAGGACCTTTAGAATTTATTCTAATGATTAATGACTTGCCAGCCGTCGTCCAACATGCCAAGTGCCTGCTGTTTGCAGATGACCTTAAGGTGTATTTGTCGATAGCGGATGTATCGGACGCAGAGCGATTGCAGGACGACATACATCGGGTAGCGCAGTGGAGCAACACCAACAAGCTGTACTCTAACGTAAATAAGTGCGGAGTAATGAGCTACGGCCGAGCTAAGGCTCCATTGCATTATACGTATGAGATGGGTAACGCATTGATTCCGCGCTTTGATTCGACCCGGGACTTAGGAGTATTAATGGTACCAGAGTTAACGTTTCGTAAGCATATTACTAACATTTGTGGCAAAGCATTTAGGAATCTGGGATTCATATTAAGAAATTGTAAAGATTTCAATAATGTATTGGTTATAAAGATATTATATAATGCACTAGTTCGAAGTCACCTAGAATCAACTGCAATTATCTGGAATCCCCATGAGGCTAAGTATGGTCTTATGGTGGAGAAAATCCAAAATAAATTCCCAAGATTTTTATATCTTAAAGAATACGGCGTGTACCGTTTCTATCCGCTTATGTACCCGAGCCTGTTCGTTCTCGGCATGGTGGGGTATGCGCGGCTGAGCGTGCGGAGGGACGTGGCGCTGGCACGCTACGTGTGGCGCGTGCTGCGCGGCCAGCTGCACCAGCCGGACGTGCTGGAGGCGCTGCGCCTGTGCGCACCTACGGGCTATGTGGGCGCGCGCCGCCACCCCCACACGCTCAGAGTGCCGGTTTCGAGGACTAACTTGCTCAAATGGGCACCTCTATCGCGCGCCATAAGGCTTATTAATTCAATAGCTCAGCTTGTTGATATATTTTACTGTACCCAGTCGAAATTCACGGAAAGTTAGTCAGAAAAGTTAGTCACTTCTAATACTGAAATATGATGATTATGTGTATACTTTGCAATAGATTTAAGGTTAGCTTATAGTATCGTATTGGGATATCCTTTAAAAATATTATAAGTGGTTTAAAATAAATAAATAAATAAATCATAAAATTTCAATTAATACATTAAGAGAAAATCGCTTTTGAAATTTGCCAAGTGTATACATATCTGTGCTCGTGACTGTACGTTATATACAGTTATTGGCACTATCCACGGAGGCCTAACTTCATAAATACACGCTTTAGTGACAGGCTGAGGAGCTGGCAATTCCATCTACAGCCTGATGAAAATGTTAGCAGTGTCCAAGAATAGTACGTACCCAGTATGGCGGAGTTGAGCGCCTCGCAGACGGCCTCGCGCCGCACGGGCTCCAGCTGCCAGCCCACCGGGCTGTCCCACGGATTACTATACGCTAGTAGACTGAACGCATCCTGCAACATTACAATTTTATACATTACTAGCTTTTGCCCCGACTTCGCTCACCTGAAGCTATGCGCCAACCCATAACAAAAAGACAAGAATTTAAAAATCATATTTTTGTTATTTTAGTGAAGGAAAAATTCGACTCGCAGGCAGGATTCGAACCTGCGTCTTCTGGTTTGATACACCAGACGCTATGACCACTAAGCCAACGCGAGTGAGGGGCAAAGTAACTTGCTTGTCAATAGATGTTACTGACGTCACCTTTAAGACGTAAGTTCAGAATGTGAAGGCAAATTTCGACATGGCAGGTAGGACTCGCGGTGGCTTAGTGGTCATAGCGTCTGGTGTATCAAACCAGAAGACGCAGGTTCGAATCCTGCCTGCGAGTCGAATTTTTCCTTCACTAAAATAACTTTATAATCTTAGCATGAAAAATGCAAAAAAAACACAAAAAGATAATCATATTTTTGGATTCGGAGACGTTTCTATACCCTAATCAACTTGTTTTTTTTTTATTTCTTCAATGTAAAGACACGGTTTTTTTTATGAATTTATAATAGTAGAGATTTGAGTCCATAAGAATTACTTAAAACAACTTAGCATCTGTCGTCGTTCCTTTCAAACTGAGTAGTTAGAAGAAGCGGTCACCTCGAGCATGGACTTGACGAACTGGTCCTGCTGCAGCTTCTGGCTCATGGCGTACAGCTCGCGGCCGAACGCCAGCATGCGCTCCACCGACGCGCGCGCGCCGCTCCCCTCCGCATCTGCGCACCACCTCCACACAGTTAGCGCTATCATCGCCATACATACACTACACTACCACCGCGTTATCATGTCGACAAAACGATCCAGATACTATTTTATTCAACATTTACAAAAACAATAATTAAAGTTAAAAAGATTTAATATTTTTTTATGTGATAGGGGACCAAACGAGCAGACGGTTCACCTTAAGGTGAACTCGGTAAGCGATAACCGCCGCCCATGGACACCCGCAGCACCAGAGGAGTCACAAGTGCGTTACCCGCCTTTTAAAGAAAAAGGGTTTAGGCCTCCGGTAACCTCACTCACTCGGCGAAACACAACGTAAGCATTTACGATAATACTCTTTGCAACACTAATAATTTGCGATACTAATATACCTGGATCTTTTTACCAACACTTATGTACAGATTAGTAAATTACACTAGCAACTAAGAATATTGTAAGTAACTTATCCGCTGATCAAGTTGGGGAGCGAAACAAATTATTAAAAACTCAGTGCAATGGAGAGCAAATTAAAACTGTGTTGTGACACAAACGTTTGCCGAGCGGTATAATGGACCGCCATGCATTTAGTTAACCCCTGTGTTTGTATATTATACTTATAATAGAATAAATATAATAATATATTTGGGTATATAATAATAAGCGTTACTTTAGTCTGTCATGCCGTCATCATGGACTTGACCATCCCCTGGGTGAGCCCGTCTATACTATATACGAACAAATCATGCAACATTCACAATAAATAACTTACAAATCCTGTGTAACACAAGCGTTCAATTATCGCAACTAATTTACAACAATTAAAGTCTCTTTTTGCAAAAACGGACTTGGTGCTATGTGCTAAATGAACATAGCAGTTACTTAAAGTACTCACTGTACTATAATGTTTTTCTCGAATTATATTAACTACATAAGGATGGCCCAAAACCAGATATAAAATTCATACAAGCGTATAAAACCCTTTTCTACCATCAAAATCTTGAAGCATTTACCCAAAACCAATATTTTTGAAATGGAAAAGCATTTCTAAACACCGCATCGTTTTTGCAAATTATGTGAAAAAATATTTAAATAAAAATATTTGATATAATGTCAGTACTTACTGTTTGTTTAATACCTCTAGACATAAAATAATACAAACAACACAAACCGTACCAATACACAGACAATAAAGATATTAATTTTTATAGGGCTATTGTAGGCTCTTGTGCAAAACGACGCTTCATATTACGACTAGTGCCCCCGGCGGCTTCACCCGCGTAGCACCGATCTTACGGATCCTAGCGTGATGTTTATAGCTTGAAACCTTCCTCTATTGGTGGTTTTTGAGTTTATCGCGAATAAACAGACGCAGCGTTAACTGTAATTTTTTGAGGAAGAGTTTGAAAACTCTACCTCCTACCAAAAATTAATAGTTTATACAATACAAACTTTCACCCACCTTTTCACCACCTTAAATTTCCAAAAATCTTTTCTTAGTGCTCCTCTACAGTGCAAAAGGAATCGGTATGCAAACTTTCAGGGATCTAACTCTTACTCTTACTCTACTCTGTAGATTCGGCCGTGCGTTGATACTTTAGCCAATCAGGTTCATCTTTTATATTATAGACTAGCTTCTGCCCGCGACTTCGTCCGCGTATCGTAATGATATATAGCCTATATACTTCCTCAATAAACGGGCTATCTAACACTGAAAGATTTTTTCAAATCGGACCAGTAGTTCCTGAGATTAGCGCGTTCAAGCAAACAAACAAACTCTTCAGCTTTATATATTAAGTATAGATTAATTAAGTTGTGGCACTCCTGTTGTAATTTTATATCTATTGGACTTTCCAGTTGGAACTAAATCAAAGATTGAATGGTGCATCTCACTTTATCGACAATTTTTTTTTTCAAAGTTTGTTACACAACTTGTTGAAGTATCAAAAAGAATGTCACCTCCATGCATAATGAATGACTTTGCATGACTACATCCAGCAGTGAACGACTACGGGATGATAATGGTGATTCAGAAAGTACTAGAACAAACGTTGAATTATTTCTTTGGTCTGTAGTGTTACGCATCTCGTATAATTATCGTCGTTTTGCACACAGTTACTGGTCACTGAAAAATAACTTTTTTTAGCTTGAAAGGTTACCAACCAAGTAGTGACCAGAGATTCCTTAATGTTACACATAAAAGCCTAAATAGCCCCTTAACAGTGCAAAAAGGGGAATTCCGTGAAGTTAGCTCAATATTACAAAGACGGCTATAAATATCGAATCAGGTCAGCTACGACTTATGGAAATAGAATAAGGATTTCAGGACATTTTTGACAAGCGAATGGAATGCACATTGAGGTATTCTGCATCCAGTGAGGAAACAAATAAATATGTAATATTGCCAGAAGGATGAGAAGGTTGGAACTGGCAATTGAACGTGTCTACAGACGAAGCGATGAAACCATGACTAGTTTCTGGTTCCTTTAATTATACCTTTGATAAACTAACTTTGATAAACTACAATCTTCCACTATGGTTAAGCGATTTCATAATTTCTGCTTTATTACTATTAGTGTACATATTTTTTTATATACATATGTACCCTTGCATTCTTTGAGGCAGTGTGTGTTTATTTTCTTGCAAGTGCAACACAAAATTGCCTAGTCTCAATTCTGTAATAGACTAAACGTGGTCACAAATAAAATAATATTAGAAACTGTTCAGTACTTAGTTTATAAAATACGATAACTTTTTTTATTGAATCTTATCGCGCTGATACAAATTGAATGAAATTACACAGTTGTATATTTGCGAATTTAAATGACATATTTTGGGAACCAGAGCATGGCAGTAGCAGTAGAATGAACACATAAGTGGAACACAAGGTTTACCCACCCGCGTGGAAGTCGGGCATGAGCGCGGCGATGCTGGCCGTGACTCCCGGCATGCCCTTCACGAGCGGCAGCGCGCGCGCACCTACAAGCACCGCGCACGCGCTCAGCCGCCACAGCCACCGCACACCCACGCCCGCACCCACACCCACACCCACACCCACACCCACACCCACACCCACGCCCACACCCACGCCCACACCCACACCCACTATACGCCGCCGACCGTACATCAAACTACCATGGGTGACGTCACGAACTACGTCATCTTTTACATCCAACACGATCAATCAACTCTTCTAGAACGAGGAGTACTCTTATACCAATACCTTGTACATCGAGTTTGCGGTCGCTGTGACAACACCTTAAATTGAGCTTTAGCGTGCCTGAGATGCAAGTTATTATTGAAGTGATCATAAACATCCGAATTACCAACATTAGTACGATTACGTATTTATCGAACTTGAGTTTTTCTCCGATTAGAATTATACACGATCTACGCCTGACTAAGCACACTGTTTTATCTTGTCGTTCAAATATCATTTAGTATTTCAACAAATAAGACAAATCACTGTGTCACTCAACATATTTATACAAACTGCATTAGTAAGATTCGTTTATAATAACTGGCACCTCATACTCTGACATGCGTAAGCGACGACTCACGCGAACTAAATTCAACTTAACAATAAAAAAAAAACAATATAATATGCATTAAGTGCCGATGAGTGATCTCGATTCTAATGCGATGTTACATGAGCTGTTAGTTAAGAAGCCATTTCGACTAAAACATGCCTTAATACTGTATACAAATTTACCTTTACCCTTAAGAAGAATTTTTAATTAATTTAACTTGTTTTGCAAGCAGAAATGTTCTCTAGTAAAAACAAAATAAGAACCAAATTAAATAAATGTGTAAAGGAACGCCTCCTAAGTGATGCTTGCTGGTCATGCACTATTTTATATTGCTTGCATTCGATGTTGGACACAGTTCTGCTAATAATAGGCATCTCGACGCTTGCTACGCAGAACGAGCTGGGTAGCAACCGTATAGTTTGCACGACTGACACCAAAAACACCAATAACTCAGTATCTGTTATTCAATTTTACCATCGCTACTAAACAAAAATTTTTTTTCTAGTTATAGATTAGTCAAACTATTATAATTTATCGAGGCAAACGGAACGATCATAGGGTAGTGTAGTTAAATTCTGTTTGGATTAAATTGTGTTTCCATTTACCCCTAGAACTGCGTACCTGTTACCACACTACGACTTACATTAGCACTAGATTATGTCAGTAGCTAATATTAACTAGGTGCACCATAAGTACCAGTGTTATACCAGATATCGGGATGGGATGGTGATTTCAGACTATATCCGCAGATAGTGGCAGCACACACTTTTATAAAAAAGCGTTTGTCAGTCTTTATATTCATAGATAAAGACAATTTTTATAGATAACATTTTGGCTAGCTCAATATAATTACATATTCATGCATAACTTAAATAAAGGAGCGAATAATAATAATAATGGTAAATGTGACTAAATAAAATATTATGGATGAGTATGATGTGCAAATAATAAATAAATATAAATAAAGAAAAAACATAATTATCATTATAATCATTAAATAAAATTAATTATATTAGATATATTTGACATTTTGTGATATGTGTACGTATTTCTATTATATAATTTATATGATTTGCCAATTAATAAAATAATTGAAATGAGTATCATTTCGGGCCCCAGTGAGATAAAATTGGAGATGATCTTTTATCTTTAAAAATAACAAACATAAATTCACACACAAACGCCCAGACCAGCCCGGAACAACTACCTGTAGATCATTCAAATACTTGCTCCGTTTGGGGATCGAACCCACAACACGTTGCAGAAGCCGATCGAGCTGCTACGCCAAACGTGTCGTCAAATGATGACATTTAACATAAATCATAATTTCTGATTAATAATTGTGTGATACTTTAATGAAATCACGTTGCAAGGGGGATCGAACCCAAATTCCAGTTTAATTATTGATTTACATTAAGTTGTTATTTTAAAATCTTCCAGTTAGTTCCATTGTACCAGAAATGGCCAGCCTATTTTGCGAAGTAGTAGGCAGAATTTAGGAATAGATTTTTCTAGGCAGTTCTAATATTCTCCCTAACTCCCATAGAAGTTTTTTCCTACACTTAGCTTCTGTACAGCCAAGTAGTGTTCTGTATAGCCAAGGTTAATGCCAATTCTGTTCTTAGTTTCAGCAGTTCTTCTCCTGAAAATGCTCTATAACTGCCGAAAACACATTGCCAGGACTTCAGACATATACTGCTAATCGTGACACATTTTATTGCGCATCGTCATAGCGTACATACTGCACAGAAACCAAATTTCATTGGCTCAATAAATTACTGTTAGTTTTTAAACTGTCAAGATCGTGTCGATTTATAAAACCATAGATTGAACAAAATTGATATCATCAGTTACAATTAAAATATCGATAACATATAAATCGATAAGAATTATACTTTCTCTTTGTGAATAGTGGCCAAATACTCAAACGAAAACTACTCAATTTTAAGACATTGTTCAGTCTCTCGCTGTGTCTATCACTATTAGTCAAATTGACTACGATAGCACGGGACATAACAGCGTCTTAAAATGGGGATGATAACAACTGTGAAACTAATGGCGCCACCTTCAACATAGCCAACGCAATTCTATTATTTGAACGCTTTTTATATTGACATTGACATTAGAAATCTACGTCAAAGAGCGTTCAACCAATAGAATCGCACCATGTCGAAGGTGGCGCCATTAGTTCCTCAGTTATCATCCCTATTATAATTTTTATTAAATATTCTAAATTTCTGGGAAATTTTTACACAGCACCATCTAGTCCCAAACTAAGGAGAGCTACACTATGGGTACTAGACAATGGATATAATACGTCTATACTTGTTTTTTTGTAAATACATACTTATAATACATAAGTAACACCCAGACGAACACAAACACTTATATTCATCACATACATCTTTGTGTCCTGTGGGAATCGAACCCACAACCTCATGGTCAGCAGTCCGGTACTGGTACCACTAAACCACAGAGGTCGCCAGTCGACGTATTGTGTAGTGTTTGAGTATTTCGTCATTAATGCGACGTAGCTTGTAATGTACAAATCAGGTGGCTATGCAGTATGTAGCGGGAGAGGCTCCGCATGTTGGACACCAGCCGACCAACGTTGGCGCTAAGCGATTAGAACCAATCAAATAGCGTCAGCAAGCTACATGGGTGTTGGCGCCAACGCTATTTACTGGTCCACACGTTGGCCGATTGCGTTGATGCTGCCAATGGGGCCAACGTGTGCAGCTGGCCTTAGGGGAGGACATACCGTCGGCGGCGCCGTTGGAGTGCGGCGCGTGGGGAGGCGGGGGCGACATGTCCACGTCGTCGCCGCAGCCCAGCGCCCGACTCTCCTCTATCGTGTCTGACACACCTGCAGGATACATTGCAACTGTTACTCTATATACTAGTACCTCTCTAATGAAACCACGCATTGAAGAAGTAACAGACCTTGCGCTGGGGTACGCACGTCACTCAGTTTTACATAAAATTCAAGATTTTTTCTCTGATGTATTAGCCCATGTGTTATTCCAGACTATAATCTATTTCTGTGCCAAATTTTATACAGATCCCTCCAGCAGTGAAAGATTAAGAAACATCAATCCATCCTCACAAACTTATTTACACATTGTGGTATAATTTCATACAATGACATCAACCACGTGACCCAGCTGTGACGGGGAGAATACCCGTTGTCTTTATGTATATTTATATGGCTGTAAGCTGTAGTGAGTGTACCGTTGGTGTGGTTATCGTGCGCGGAGTGGTTGTCGTGTGCGGAGTGTGCGGAGTGCGCGCTGTTGGTGTGCGAGATGACGGAGGTGGCCACGCCGTTGCTGGCGCCGCCCTTCTCGCCGCACACCTGATCATACAGAAACATACACTTTATTCTCAAACAGACGCTTATTTGATACAAAAATATATATAAAACGTATCCATATATACTTTCATGCCTACATTCCTCGAAGGGACAGGTAAAGTAATACTAATGTACACTAACAGATCGCCACTATGTTTAGGTTCCATTTTTTTTATGGTATAGGGGGGCAAACGAGCAGACGGTTCACCTGATGATAAGCGATAACCGCCACCCATGGACACCCGCAGCACCAGAGGAGTCACAAGTGCGTTGCCCGCCTTTTAAAAGGGTTTGGGCCACCGGTAACCTCACTGACTCGGCGAAACACGACGCATGCGTTATTTCACGCCGGTTTTCTGTGAGGCCGTGGTATCACTCCGGTCAAGCCGGCCCATTCGTGCCGAAGCATGGCTCTCTCACGTAGAATAAATGCTTGTCAATAGATGTTACTAACGTCATCTTTAAGAGGTAAGTTCAGAATGTGAAGGCAAATTTCGACATGGCAAGTGGGACTCGCGGTGGCTTAGTGGTCATAGCGTCTGGTGTATCAAACCAGAAGACACCGGTTAGAATCCTGCCTGCGAGTCGATTTTTTCCTTCACGAAAATAACTTTATAATGTTAGCATTAAAAATGACATGATCACAAAAAGACATGATCTTACTCTCCGTAAGAACGCTAAGTGACCATTAGACTTCAAAAATATAACGGGTTTATGTTGTATTGTTTTTGAATTTTGTAATGACGTTTAGGGCCCGGCGCCCATTGACGGCACGGCATGGCAAAGTATTTTTAGGCGACGAATAAAAATATAACATAATGGTATGGACATAAAGTTGAAAGCAAGTTGATAAGCATACCGCATATCCCATACTATTAAGTTATATATTTATTCCGCCAGTGGGCGCCGGGCCTAGGGGTTACCTCTGAGTCGGAGCCGTTGACCATCTCGACGAACTGTCGGTACTTGAGCAGGAACAGCAGGTCCAGGTCCCGCTCCAGCAGCCCCGGGTACAGCAGGCGCGTGGCCTCGATGGCCTCGCCGATGCGACCCGATATCACCAGCTTCGACACCTCTGAAAACAATATGTATTTTATATTAAACTACCTGTTCTTCCTTAGAATACAGACTTTATCTTCGCCAAATTTTATTGTAATCTTTTCAGCAGTTTAAACGAAAAAAGATAACAAATAGAAAGGGTTATTTTGCAGTAACAAGCATTACTCATTACGCATTTAAGGGACAATTATATGGAATCAGCATTACGCTTTCATCTAGATCAACCCTTCCAATTTTTTATAAAAAGGTTTACTAGCAATGTAGGTCGCACATTACTAGAATTCTTATTCCCCTCGTGCTAAGCTAAATGTTTGTGTTACGATTGGGTTCACGTCGATATTGCAAATGGGTGGGTTTCAAACCGGCAACCAAATGATCGCAAGTCCGACGCCCTAGCCATTAGTCTACCGTTGCTATGATATATATAATTGACTAGCGGCCTGCCCCGGCTTCGTACGGGTATTTAACAAAAATTTAAAAAATATATAAATTTTTGTCACATTCTATCGCCTTTGTTCATCACGGATAATGTAGGATTCTAATGGTGAAAGAATTTTCAAAATAGGTCCAGCAGTTTCAGAGCCTTTTCAATGCAAAAAAATGCAATCAAATTTTTCCTCTTTATAATATTAGTTTAGATGAACTCTTCATTCAAATTCTAGATTTTTCAAAATGAACTAATCGCAAATAGCTCTAACAAAATAAGATGACGAGAAAATGTGTGAGTGTGTATGATACAGTGGCGGACTGAGCCCGTCAGAGCCACGGGGCGGCAAAGCTGAATGAGGCCCCCCAGCTTTAAAAGAATGAAGTTTTAAGTCGCCCCTTCCGCCCCCCTGTTAGTCCGCCACTGGTATGATAATTATGTAGTGAGTGTACTTTGTCTATTCTTGATGGAGGCGATGTCCTCGTCGATGGGCTGGCCGGTGGCGCGCGAGAAGGCCTGCGCCGTGCTGCAGTACCCGTGGTGCACCAGGTACGTCGATACCATCCTGGAACACATCAGTATGGACGTTTTTTACAATATCTAATACATAATTCATGTCTAGTGGGAGAGCCATGCTTCGGCACGAATGGGCCGGCTTGACTGGAGTGATACCACGGCCTCACAGAAAACCGGCGTGAAGGAACGCTTGCGTTGTGTTTCGCCGAGTGAGGGAGGGTACCGGAGGCCCAAACCCTTTTAAAACGCAGGCAACGCACTTGTGACTCCTCTGGTGTTGCGGGTGTCCATGGGCGGCGGTTACCGCTTACCATCAGGTAATCCGTTTGCTCTCCTATCCCAAAAAAAAAATAGTAATAATAATAATCAACCCATATACTGTCCCACTGCTGGGCACGGGTCTCCTCTCAGAATGAGAGGATTAGGGTATAGTCTACCACGTTGGCCTAATGCGGGTTGGCAGACTTCACACGGCGTCGAGATAATCTCTCGGGCATGCAGGTTTCCTTACGACGTTTTCCTTCACCGTTTGAGCGCGTGATAGCTATATATTAATACGCACATGATTACGAAACGTCAGATGTGCGGGCCTTGGGCTCGAACTCGAAACCTACAACATGGCAGTCCAGTGGATATGAGATCCTGGGTTCGATTCCCAGGTCGAGCAGTGTTGTTTTTTTTTTAAATTTCCAATAGCCGCTCGTAGTTTGGAATTTGTGCCATGTCGATAGGCTCGCCCCTTTTACATAGGACCTAAAAATACCGGCGAACTGTAAGTGTCTAAACATTAGTGTACGCCTCTGCCTAACCCTTCGAGGAATACAGGCGTGATGGTATGTTATGTTTATAGTGATAGTGACTGTTGACCTGTGTAGCACCTGCTGCCACTGGCCCTGGTCGTCGGGCAGGGGCAGCTCGTCGCTGTATAGTGATAGTGACTGTTGACCTGTGTAGCACCTGCTGCCACTGGCCCTGGTCGTCGGGCAGGGGCAGCTCGTCGCTGTATAGTGATAGTGACTGTTGACCTGTGTAGCACCTGCTGCCACTGGCCCTGGTCGTCGGGCAGGGGCAGCTCGTCGCTGTATAGTGATAGTGACTGTTGACCTGTGTAGCACCTGCTGCCACTGGCCCTGGTCGTCGGGCAGGGGCAGCTCGTCGCTGTATAGTGATAGTGACTGTTGACCTGTGTAGCACCTGCTGCCACTGGCCCTGGTCGTCGGGCAGGGGCAGCTCGTCGCTGTATAGTGATAGTGACTGTTGACCTGTGTAGCACCTGCTGCCACTGGCCCTGGTCGTCGGGCAGGGGCAGCTCGTCGCTGTATAGTGATAGTGACTGTTGACCTGTGTAGCACCTGCTGCCACTGGCCCTGGTCGTCGGGCAGGGGCAGCTCGTCGCTGTATAGTGATAGTGACTGTTGACCTGTGTAGCACCTGCTGCCACTGGCCCTGGTCGTCGGGCAGGGGCAGCTCGTCGCTGTATAGTGATAGTGACTGTTGACCTGTGTAGCACCTGCTGCCACTGGCCCTGGTCGTCGGGCAGGGGCAGCTCGTCGCTGTATAGTGATAGTGACTGTTGACCTGTGTAGCACCTGCTGCCACTGGCCCTGGTCGTCGGGCAGGGGCAGCTCGTCGCTGTATAGTGATAGTGACTGTTGACCTGTGTAGCACCTGCTGCCACTGGCCCTGGTCGTCGGGCAGGGGCAGCTCGTCGCTGTATAGTGATAGTGACTGTTGACCTGTGTAGCACCTGCTGCCACTGGCCCTGGTCGTCGGGCAGGGGCAGCTCGTCGCTGTATAGTGATAGTGACTGTTGACCTGTGTAGCACCTGCTGCCACTGGCCCTGGTCGTCGGGCAGGGGCAGCTCGTCGCTGTATAGTGATAGTGACTGTTGACCTGTGTAGCACCTGCTGCCACTGGCCCTGGTCGTCGGGCAGGGGCAGCTCGTCGCTGTATAGTGATAGTGACTGTTGACCTGTGTAGCACCTGCTGCCACTGGCCCTGGTCGTCGGGCAGGGGCAGCTCGTCGCTGTATAGTGATAGTGACTGTTGACCTGTGTAGCACCTGCTGCCACTGGCCCTGGTCGTCGGGCAGGGGCAGCTCGTCGATGGCACGGCGCGTGCGGGCGCGCAGCTCGCGCAGCATGTCCTCGATGTCGAACACGAAGGGTTGCTGCCCGAAGTTGGCGTCCACCACCTCGCCCGGCGTCTGCAGCCCCACCGTCGGGTACAGGTTCGGCTGCAACGCACACACACACATACATACATACATAACAACATACATATTTATTCAATCCTAACTTAATGATTTTTCCGCGGGAGAGCCATGCTCCGGAGATGAATGAGCCGGCTCGACCGGAATGATACCATGGCCTCACCGAAAACCGGCGTGAAATAACGCTTACGTTGTGTTTCGCGGAGTGAGTGATTTTACCGGAGGCCCAAACACTTTTACAAGGCGAGCAACGCACTTGTGTGGCGGCAGTTATCGCTTACCATCAGGTGAACCGTCTGCTCGTTTGCTCCCCTATCCAATAAAAAAAAAACAGGGTTTCATGTAACGTATCACAAACAATCTCTATAATTATTTAGACAGCGACCACCAAACTAGACGTTTGTCTGTATCTTGTGGGCCAGACATACATACATACATAAATATGTACATACATAAAAATGCTGATCTGATAGAACATAGTACAAGTTACTTGACGTGTTGGCGTCCCACGCGAGATGTCCCCGATATAATAAACTGTAGGTTGGACGGAACAGCTGTCGCCACTTGTGCTACATTCTATTATGGAAAATATTTGCAAGGACAGACCCACGTTAGCAAAGGATCTATCATCGTAGCCCAAGTAAACAACTACCCAGCCCCAATCAGGGACCACCAAGGTCTGCTATTTCAATTGTTTCAGAGTGGTCGTCCAATAGCACTGAACTGTCAAAATCAACAATTCTGAAATTATTAAATAACGATTTTGCCACAATAAAATACTAGATTTCAGGTCCAGATCACCTGCTCTATGTACCCCGTCTCTAACTGCTACTTACATACCTACATCTCGACACTGATATCTTTACAAAAAAGGGACTTTCCACAGAGGTGTTTAGACTTCATGATGTAATATGACAACCACAGACAAGGGTAACCACTTTATAAGTTTTTTCTGCAGCAAAAAGACTAAGGCCCGTTAGCTTTAGCTCTGATCTTGCTTACTATCCCTTTGTTACATACGATTTCCGTTTCCGTCAAACATACCGGTAGTCCTCTGAAGGCGATGCCGAGGTGGTGTCCGTTCTTAGTGTAGAAGCAGGTGTTGTCGACGAGGTTGACGCCGCAGCCGATGACGTCGCCGGTGGTGAACGTGGGCCCGTACGGCTGGCCCGTGCCCGACGAGCAGAACGAGTGCCCGTCGTCGCCGTGGTACCCGTACGAGTGTTTGTCCCAGCCTGCAACGTCACCACCACAAAGATCACAAGTCGGAATTACGCCTTAATATTTTGAAGCGGCGGTAGCGTAATGGCTACGGCGTCGGACTTGCGATCATGTAGTTCCCGGTTCGAAACCCACCCATTGCACTACCGACGCGAGCCCCCTCGAACACAAGCATTTAGCTTAGCACGAGGGGTTAACAAGAATACTAGTAATGCGCGGCCCCAGCAATCTTTAAAAAAATATCTTGGAATATGAGTCACTCTTGGGGCAGTCAACTTGGGGCACTCTCAAAAAATATTGCGGATTGCGAGGTAAACTACACGGATCTCGAAAATATTATATGGCTTAGAAGCCATATAGTCACGTAGAGTACGTTAATCCAGTTCATTTCAATTCCGAAGAGGTACATCATATTTACGAAAGTCTTTACCACTGAACATGTTTATTGTGTTTTGATGTTAGAACAGGATTACAAACATCCTAAGGACGATAATAGAAGAAAAAACATCCTTTAATAAATAAGTGTGATGAATGTGAGGACCTGTTCGACCTGTTCCGAGATGAGTCAGGTACTGTTCAACTACCTGCGTTATCAAACAACAATTTTTGGCTATCCTTACGGATACACCGTTTAAGACTGTTAATTTTTAATCTTTGGTATTGGTGAGTTGCTTAACTTGTTGTTTTCCTTCACTAAAATAAGTTGCTTAACACCTATTATTATTATATTGATACTAGCTTCCGCCCGCGACTTCGTCCGCGTGGAATAGTTACTTAGTCTTAGAGTGATGATATACATATAGGTAGCCTATAGCCTTCCTCGATAAATGGGCTATCTAACACAGAAAGAATTTTTCAAATCGGACCAGTAGATGCTGAGATTAGCGCGTTCAAGTAAACAAACAAACAAACAAACAAACCCTTCAGCTTTATATATTAGTATAGATTGATACGATCTGCAAAAACATGATAAATGAAAAGATCAACGTTGGAGAGCCATGCTTCGGCACGAATGGGCTGACTCGACCGGAGTGATACCACGGCCTCACAGAAAACCAGCGTGTTTCGCCGAATGAGTGAGGATACCGAAGGCTCAGAGCCTTTTAAAAGACGGGCAACGCACTTGTGACTCCTCTGGTGTTGCAGGTGTCCATGGGCGTTGGTTATCGCTTACCATCAGGTGATCCATCTGCTCGTTTGCTCCCCTATCCCATAAAAAAAACTATGAATTCCTGTCAAAACCAATTACCAAGACGATACAAGAGCTCCTCAATGTCATCCCTCTAAAATTCCTATTTGTTCTCGCCCCCTACTTCAACTTACCAGGTAATCTGTTCATGTTAACTCCATGTGCGGACAGACCGATGCCCATGTACCCATCGCGGCCCTTGGACACGATGCGCACCTCGAAGTAGTAGAGGCCGCACGCCGCCGGGATGGGGTGCGTCGCGCGCACGCTCGCCGCGTCCTTGTGTGTTTTGCCATGACCTGCACACGCCATCAACACATATTGACACCATGCAAGCGAGGTAGTTACCGTGCTAAGAAAATCTATATTCTAATCTGTGATCTATGATTGGCAAAAGAGGTTTAAGTGTAAGGAGTGCGTTCGATAGGATAGAAGTAAAGTACCTACTTTGTTTTAAAACTTTATTTTTACTACCAAATCTCTCATAGTTGTGGTAGAATATAGTCTAACCCATTGCCTTGCACACCCATAGTGTATATAATTATATAAAATGTCTCAACTAAACTAAAGAATTCCCTGTCACAGAATATCACATATCAAAACAAGAAAAAACACATTAAAGCTCTATGAAGTTTATAAGACGTTTTGTTTTATTATGAATAAGGGGGTTAGTCAGTTTCCATTAATGCACAAAATATGAAATATAAAATAGAAATGCTTCTAGAAAGTGACTCCATTCAAGTCCGACAAGTTCAAGAACGGAAAAATTATGCAAGGTTTCAACAAGCAACTTCAAAGCAAAGCGAAATTTTAGTTCAGCTGTGCATATTCAAACAAAACAAACCGGGCAAATATACTTAATTAAAACAAAAAATAGGTTTACGATATCTGTACGTTCTTATAAGTGCCGTAAGAAGCCACGGCATTCGATAGAGAACTTTCTCGGATTAATTGAGTATCAGCCCTCATTCCTACTTACGGTCCAATATTTAATGGATAGAGAATTTCCAGACTCAAGAACATGGCAATAATTAATAATTAAACGAAAAGCACTCAATGCTGTATGCTCCTGAAAATTAACATTTATTTGTAAATTGATTCTGCTAGCACGCGCAGAAGTGCACGTCGTTATATTTGGCAGAAGCCTGTAAACTGCTATTTGCGTAGACAGTTATTAATGTCCCGCTACTGAGTAAACATATCTGGTAAATTCCTACATACCTATATTTTTTTATCAGAAACCAAATAATTGAAGAATCATATAAAACATTCTGTTATCCCGATCGGGTCATATATAACGATGTCACCCTGAAAGTAAATGAAATACGAAATATAACCAATTTTAAAAACAAGGCTAATGGGGAATGCCCACGACCTCCACTTAATAGTAAACAACGTATAAATAAAATATCATAAATTACAGGACCCATAAATTGCGAGTGCCGTAGCCACAGGAACAATAACACAGAGCAAACTTTTTGGGACAACAGGGAAAATATAGCTTAGAATGTAGAAACTACAGTCCATATTTGTTTATGTGATATTCATCGTTAAAAACGATTAGTTTATCACAAGGCCAAACACTTGAAACGATCTACGTAACGTGACGTTGGCCGCAAACACGCCAACGTGTGGTCACAAACACGTGGAACAGTGGTGAGTAGACGACGTATTAACGACGATGACTGGGCTGATTTTACATCACGCCTTCCTTTCATAGGTACTAATGAGCGTATCAAATAATACGTATGAATCTAAACGGTAATTAAACCTGAACTATGATCGCTGTGTCTGTCCAAGGCCAGATGTCGATGAAACCAGAGAGAACAAGCTGGAAGAACAAATTACGATTGTAATAAATTATTGAAGCTAGTTGAACAACTTCAGGTGTAATCATTGACCAACAATGGCCTAAAAACAAATTCACTCTGTACCATTTTCCGAAACCCTTTCATTCCTTGCTTCGCTGGTAAATCGATGTCGACCAATCTGCTCGCAGATTAAAACACGCGCACGCACATAGCGAGCTGCGCATACGCATGAGAACAACAACACAGGTTAACGAACCTCCACGTGTTTACACAACAACGCGTAGATAAACCCGTTGGATATGTGTGGGACGAAAAATTCACCGACATTTTTTGTCGGTTTTTAAGTGTTTAGAGAAACACACATTTCAAAGCAGAATATGCCGGAAGCTTTCAGAACGAACCAACTGGCAACTGCCTCAAGGCACGATTTAATATCTTATTAAATCCTTAATACGACTGTGGAGATGTTAATTAAAATATTAAATCAAAGCTAATGTCTGTATCCCTATTACGAAACTTGTCTTGACTAGCGGTATCAACGGTTCTTTGCGGAAGGAATCTGTGTGCCGTCTATTTAGCTAAATAATCACATCGTGCAAAAGGAATACAAAGAATCAAAGTAAACAAGCCGAAGTATTTACATACATAAACTGACAAATAAATGCACAAAGCACTCAAGGAATCAATAGAGCGTTGCCATCAAAGCTACAATGAAATAATGAAATCGAACGGCATAATGACTGACTCATTACATGCAGACTTACAAATTAGGTTCGGTTTAGGACACAAAGAAAAAACGTTTTAAATAACTAACTTGTACCTCAGAGTCGCATCACATGTATTTATTTTAAGATCAATGATACTAAAAAGAAATTAAAGTACGCAGTGCGTATTGTGCAACTATCTACGCACAATACGGAACTCTCCAGATTTAGTATACGTAAAGACAGTAAAAGGCCTAAATTGGAAACATTCCGCAAGATTCGACACCTGAGACTCAAACATGACTCAGATGTTTTAAATCCATGAAGACCTGTGTTCGAGAACTAATAACAAAGGAATAATATTTGGATTTTGGATCAACAGTAAAGTAAACAATTATGTTTTCCAGCTCAAGTGGCAAACTCTTGAAGAGTAACTGATCAGTTCATCGGCCGCAACTGTCTCCTGTCAATCGCAGTCTTGACCTTCGATAACTTGATAACTATTAGCTCTAACATTATCGCTAATAGATTGATTATACGCAACATTTGATGCAATTAGTTACGATTGACAACGCACCATAAAAGGGCACCTACCAAGGGCTCAGCTGGCGCTGTTGTTCACAAGGTTGGTACGTTGGTGGCGCGTCGCAGTCGGCCCAACTGGTCTTGTCAAACATTCAACAAATGTCAAGGCGTATACAAGGTCGATACACTCGCATTTCTACGAACAAAGTATTCGAGCGAATATGCTAGCCCCAATTACAAATAACGTAGTAAATTTTAAAACAATTATCAGTCCAATGGGTCACAATATTATTTTGAAAAGGAAAGTAATTAAATCCGTCTCGCAGAACGTGAAGCTTCTACATATTTAAAAAGTACCTACTGTATATCGATGTCGATGTTCCGCGATATATTAACTGTGAAGTAGTTGTCCGCCGACATAGAGCCCCGTGCATCCATAATACATGAGATAATGATACGTTGCTGGTCCGCATAAAAGCGTGGTACCACTGCAGCCCCTACTCATATTTTATAATAAAAAATATTATAATATCTTGCATTTGGAACTAACTCTATCATCACCCTTTACTGTGACCTCAAGATTTGAAATGCTACACCTTTACGCAACACCAATTACGGTAATGTCAGATTTCCGACACGTAATTGTCTCGTTCTATTTAGCAATGTAGGCCACACCTAGTTGTAAATCGGACGAAACGTGCAAGGCACCGAGCCCGCTCCGTCACTTGGCAAGAACAATGAAGATACTAGGGAAAAATAGCGGCGGTTTGCGGAGTACGGGAATGGAGTATGGACAAAATTAGCCGCAATCGTTAGCGGACCATTGCCCCCGGCTACAGGTGGCTCCCGCTGCAACACGCACTGACTCACGCGCTTGTGCGAGATTATGTTGATACTCAACCAGAGATCACGTGTTACGCATAAATAGCAGAAGCGCACACATACTACACCAACACTGGTTTCGCCACATTTAACGGGGGATAAAGATACTTCACATAGAGCCATCATGTAAACTATAGGAAAACATGTGTGTGCGCTAGAAAGCAAATGTAGTACATCATCCATTTCGATTAAGACATTATGTTCCCGAAGCGTTATGCCTCGAAGCGCCTGGAGTATTCGCTCGTATTTAACGTAGTCCAGTATCTCAATGTTTATAGGCCAATCACGTATCTACATTAGTGCAGTATTCATTGAAGATAAAGTATTTACCTTTAAGCAAAAATACATATAAAGAATAATACATATATATATAAAAATATAATATAATACATATATATATTTCTATTTTTTTGTTTATATATATTTCTTTAATAAATATTTACCACTTAACTAGCCGAATTTGCTGTAGTTTCAGTCATCAACTAGCAAGTGCATAAGAAAGGTTAAAAAAATAGTTAATTATAATAGATATTATTTTATTCGGCAAAGCCCGTAATGACCGCCTGATGAAAAGACAATAGGTTTTACATTATAACTTTAATACAGGACTTGATAGGTTAAATAATCTACTTGAAATACATACCTACGTGTTAATCAACATGCAAATATCAAAAGTAGGAAACAGTAAATACCGTTGACATATGAAACTATGTAGTAAACAAACAACATCGATTTACAACAATTACCTAAACACGAGTTATATTTATGCTGACAACTAAACTATTGTTCGCAAATCAATCATGCACACAACCGTTTGGTTAATTAAAGTTAATTAATTAACTACAATCCGAATAATACAAATACAGGCCAAACTAATGAGTATAGTATATTATAGTATAGTATATTATAGCAAGTAATCGGGTCAGTGGTACAAATATACATAATAATGAAACAAATACAACACGAACGTCAATGTGTAAACACGTACTAGCAAGATTTCTAATAGCGTGAGAGAAAAGTCTACATGTGCTCTGCTCAATAAAGGTGTCACTGACGCAAAAATATACACTCAAGTGCAAGTGTGACGCAAAAACGAGTTGTCAAGCTAATCTAGAACGATTGACAAAGCGAAAGCACATGTCGACGAGACTAGAAGAAAAGCAGACAGGAGTTAAGACTCTCGAAACGTTTCCCGAAAATGTTACAGAACACACAATGACGAGACACACAATTGCTAACAAACAGTCGCATTTCGCGGAGCCCGGCTGTGTCACTTTGTACCAACACCATTTTAAGGTCTAATTGTACGCCCATCCGATGCACACGCGAAACTACGTAATTACTCAATATTATTGATATAAAGCGCTGTTTATTAGCAAGTTGCGTGGGTACAGACATATTTGTATGTATGTTGACGTACGATACATCCAGAGGCGTAAGTGGAGGTAGGGCAGGTGGGGTCGGCGGCCCGGGCCCTGCGTCCCACCTTACAACAAATAGAGAAAATATTCATGTCCATTAAAACGATCCACAGTCGGACCCCATACACACCACTTACGCTTCTGGCTGCTCGGCGAGACGACGAACGAGGTGCCACTAAACTGAGGCAGAATCGCGCCAGCCACGATGATCCCGCTTTTCTACATTACATTGCGCACAAACGCGAGTAAAGCTCCCTCGAATGGAAAGCTGCGGCAGCAATGGATGCATGCGTCGCGTGGACACGCCATGCAATGTCCTGACTACCGGCACACGAGCGTTAAGAGCATAGTGGTGCTATGGAGCCGAATAATATCTATGCTATTGATTACTGCTAAAGTTAATACTATGGTTATTCTAATTCTTATCAACGAGTAGGCTACGCTGGTAACAAAAACAGCAATAACATCACAATGAATAACACTTATTGGATTGTGTCAAAATATTTATTTTATCTTGATAGGAATGTTACGTGTAAGCTCGCGAGGAATAAAATTAATTAACGTGTAGTTATGGTCTCCCCCTCCTCACATTAAGATAACAAGAAATCATGACGATCATTAAAGCATAGATGTTACAGAAGGAACACATTGATTGAATTAATAATGAGGTGTGCGTTAAACACACATGAGGTAAAGATTGATGTTTTTATTAAAAGTTTTCACAATCATTCAAACACCAAATGGTCTTCAGATGGACCAAGCAATCATTAAAGTAAGACCGTCTCATGTATCTCGTCATGCAACTGTTTGTGTAGTTTTCCTTAATTATTATGACTTACATTGAAATAAATTGCACGCGAATACTCTAAAGAAACAATATTGAAGAAAGAAATAAAAAAGTGGTAATCGCGTTTTATCGACATAATTATAAAGGCATAAAATTAAAATAGGTACTGTTATAGGATAACTTCATTTAAACAGACGGCTAATAATTACGGAGCTCTGTACAAATAAACAGCTAAAACTTATTACATAAGACGTCATTCAGTCAAAAACATCAACAAAGGTATAAGAAAAAATATAATATAAAACTGCATAGTGCACACGGCAGAGGTATTGGCTGACTGACGTGCGCTTGGAAACAATTAGCGCGTGTAGCGGTTGCCATGTCGGCGCAGGCGCGGACGCGGGCGTCGCGGCCTCGCTCCTGCCACATCCGAAGCGATTACTTCAAATTAAATTAACTCCGATACATGTTTCGACACAAATCCCTTACACGCTGCCTTAAACACACGCTTGCGTAGTCAGTCTTTATCTCACAATTAAAATCTGAAAAGGATGCATAGCTGGCTCACCTAAACCTTGAACGATCGGTGACGGGATTTTCGTGACTGAATTAATTTAAGTTAAATTTATTTTTATTACTATAATAATTCGTATTAGTTAGCTTATTTTTGACTTTGGTTGACTTCGGTAACTTTAGACTAGATGTAATCGACTTGAAATTGTTAATCGAGGTGTGAATACGACCAAATTAACAATGAGAGCTAAACATGTTCCCAGAAATTGCATTGAGGATGCACCACTCCTCAAAGTAAATCTTAACCATATCGGGGACTTAAAAATATATTTCTATATTGGCTGTTCGCAAGCACTATAGTGACCCAGTGACCCGATTCCCTTAATTGATTTCACAACTGCGCAGCGGATAATCATTTGATACACTCCATAGTCTCCCATACTTATAACACACACAGAAAGAAAGTCTAAGCGAGACGGTAGTCAAAAACTACGTATAAAATTAGGATTTGAAGTACTTGAAACTGCTGCCAAGATTTTTAAATAGCCACGAATCCTACAAGGATTTGAATAAAATTCTAGCAAATTGAACGACGTTCCATACTGTTATTATTGTTATTAAAGATTGCCATCCAGTATTTTGCATTGTAAGCGCATCCAGGTCAGCACCAGTCACCTGTATACTAATAACATTGGAGTCACCAGCCCACCTGCCAAGCGCACTTGTTACGCTAGTTTCCACGTTTATTTACGTAGACATTTTAATTTGCCAAGACTGGTCGCTACTGAGACTTAATTTCATTTTGATGCACAACTTTCCAGTATTGTTCACAAGACTCCGTAACGGTTTTATATTTTACTTTCGTTACTTGTCTCTGTGGTATATTAGTGACTTGAGCTCTACAAGTACCGTCACAAAATTCAAGTAGAGTACTTATTATGTCTTATGTTAGAAATCTCCCTAAATCTTTAATTCTGAGTTTCCTTTGTAATTTCTGTGAAATCAAGATTAGTCAGTGAGTGGATATTTCAACTTTAAGGGGGTGAAATGGGGGGAGCGTTTTGTATGTAAGTATTTGAAGTTCTTTAAACTTCTAGTAGAAATGAATAAAGACTTGTCAGGGTATTTCGATTTTCACAATAAGGTAAGCAAAATGGGAACGGGAATTAGTATGGGAAAATGATTATGAAAACAAATTTTCTGACGGATCTCGCTGTGCAAATTTAATCTTGTCGAAGCTCATACCTGTAAGGAGCCACTCATATAAGACTTTCATCTAAAGGCAGTTGGCCGAATGCTAGCATTACGCTAAAACTCTTGGTTAGCCTTCAATATTGATATCAATAAAGTAAGTAACTGCGTTGTTTATATATTTTAAAAGATAAAGCGTAAAAAAATCGTAATTCTTAAATATGTTGACATAGTTAACTTTTTCCTTTCCTTAGACTTTATTGAGCCATTTCGTTACGAGGGTTAAGTACTACCTATACAGGGAAATTATCAAAACTAAACGCAATGCGTGCCTACTTCAGAGACAAGCGTATCGACGTCAATTTATACCGAGACAAGGTACTCGTAGAACAACGCCTGGCGTCTTGCGTGCCAACCACTGATTGCTTTCTGACTCGCTAATCATAAGTTTGTTGCTAGCGGCACGCTGAAAGCTCATTGAATATGCAATAGGAACAACTCAACCTTCAGCATTGGAAAAATGGAAAGTATCATCAAATGAAACATGAAATTCATTTGAAGCTTTATTTATGCCAAAAATATATATGGTACTATATCTTTGTGTCGAAAGAAAAAATCTCTGAGGACAAACACAATAAAAAAGCTACTGAATAAAAATAACGCGGCATGTAAAAAAAAACTTCCTCATTAGCTAAGTGGTCCTGAGCGCGACTGCTACGCTAGAGGTCCTGGGTGCGATTCCCAGGTCGAGCTTATTGGGTTTTTCTATAAAATTCTCAGTAGCAGCTCGGAGTTAGGAATTTGTGCCCGGTTAATGGCAATAGGCTCGCCCCCTATTACATGGGACCTAAACATACCGGCGAAATGTGGGTGTACATTAGTACCTACGCCTCTGCCTAACCCTTCAGGGAATACAGGCGTGATGGTATGTTATATATGTAAAAAAAAATATTTCGAAGTTGTTTTGCGTCCACAGTTCTTGGATCCGTTGGAATATTTCTGTAATTTTATCTCATGTAACCGTCTGAAAATGAATGGAAGGTTTAATGGTTGCCTGTTTGAAATGCATATTGCATAAACATGATTAAATCACATTTAAATAAATTATATTGAACTCTACGACTAGAACCTACATCGAACTTATGTTCCACGAAGAAAATTTGATGAGGCTTGCAGTAGCGTGTTTAATTCGCGTAGTAACACATTCCGATATAATATTAGAATCAATGTCGGTGTCGCAATACACGACCTCACTCAAGGAGATGACTCGGGTTACAATACAATATATGATTATAATATTATGTATTTCATAATTATATTGGACATAACTTGCAAATGTGCAAAATAACTTTTAATAGTCAATGCTTTAGTTAACGTCGCGACAAGAAATACCATGGGGTTTCTGGGACTGAAAAGAAGACCTACCGAATTGCCTCTAAAACTTTCTAGGAAGTTTGTTGGCATGTGCGCTGTTCCTTGCTCCCGGCTACCTAGTAGTCTATCTTGAATAAATGATTTTGACTTTGTCATTTCCAAAGTGCCCTCGTCTTTTTAGTGCTGTTCGTCAGAATACACCAACGAACTCATTATACTTCAACATTATGATTCTACAAAAACTCTGATTCAAATAAAAACACTAATTACCATTTAATTACTAATGGAAACTATGAAAACATTTCATTTTGCGTAATATACAGTCAGATCGTCATAAGAAGATTTTATGTAGTTTATTTCTTTTTGTGAAATTTAAATTATTCCAATTACATTGAAATGACTCAAAATAAAATAAAACATCTTGTATTTTTACTTTGACTACCTGTTACTTATTAGATAAAATAGGATAGGTGAGAAAAATACTAACTATAACGATAAAGAATAAAAAAGTAAAACCGCCTTCAAAAACATAAAAATGCTATGTGCGAAACAGTTTCAGAAGTCGGTGACTTCGATTTGGTGTGATTTTTTTATTTGGCTTTAATAGGGCAATTTTAGTATAGAACGTATACTATGTAAACAGGAGTTTATCATAAAGTTTAAAAACATTGATACCTATAGGTACATATATACAAGTAATTATTACGTATTTAATAAAACTAACTTTATTATATAAATAGTACCTAACTAACTAACTTTATTACTACTTGTGTATTGTACCCAATGCTGGACAAGAACTATCTTAACTCAATCAAATACCTATTAATTATTCATTAAATTGTTATACAATTATATTCAGAGAATAAAAGACACAACCGATAGTGTCAGTAGGGCACACACTTGTGTCTGCCCACCCTACAAGGACTTTCGAAGCAATTTGGCACCGATAAAAAAGCGATAAGCATGTCTGACCTCTTTCACACAGATAATTATGATAATAACATAACAATGAGACTAGCCACTCTTTCGCTGTAGTTAATCTATACTAATATATAAAGCTGAAGAGCTTGTTTGTTTGCTTAAACGCGCTAATCTCAGGAACTACTGGTCCGATTTGAAAAATTCTTTCAACGTTAGATAGCCCATTTATTGAGGAAGGCTATATATAGCTATATATAGCTTGATATATCATCACGCTACGCGGACGAAGTCGCGGGCAGAAGCTAGTAAATCATAAAACTATCTTATGCACCCTTTTGAATACCTTCGACACCGTCTATAAGGTATCCGTTACAAAAACACTACACAATTATTCATAACTGTTAATTTGTAGTAGAATAGAAACACTTTCACAGACAAAATGGAAGTAAACAGAATACTAATAATATGTCAACACACTTATCATTACTGTCACAAATAGAATGTTTGTAATAAGGTTATTTGAAATAGAAACGAATGTTTGAACTAAACGTAATATTATCCGAGGGAAAGACAAGCTCAGTCAGCAATCCAAAAAGCCAGGCATCACAATTTTGGAGCGGAAGTGGAAACTATAGATAAGAGAGGAGTTGTTTTTTACAAAGTGAGGGGTGTTTACTAGCGTGGCTGAAGTTTGGGCCATTAAACTGTCGTAAGAAAAATGGGGACTGGCAATAACGGTACTAAATCAAAAAGTATGTCACGAACGGGCTAACTTTCACTATCATAGCCTGCCGCCGTTGCATAATTATGCTTAGCCGACTTACTAGTTCCTTTCCATTATAATTCATATTAGCACATACTACGCGCCTGTAGAAGTAATTATGAACATACAATGATTTTAAACAATAAACAGTATGTCAAGCTTCAAAGAGGCTTGGATAATTCGTTAATCATTTTACTATATCTATATGAGGTTAATCAAAGGTCCGTCATATACTGAAAGCTATTTTTCTGAGTATTCATCAACCTCTTCGCAATATTTTGTAAGACAATCTCGGTACCTACATATTTTGTTCCGAAGAAGCAATAAATTTCAATTTTCCAAATGAAATATGTAAGTAAAACACAAATTAAATTATTAGCCCAATTCTTCGTCATCATGTTAGCGTTTTTGTAGAATGATTAATTGATGAAGCATTACGTAGTAATAATGCAATAATAACAATAATATAATTGTATTTATTAATGTCTTTGTATATATTATTTAAGCTTAACATAACATAACATAACATACCATCACGCCTGTATTCCCCGAAGGGTTAGGCAGAGGCGTACTAATGTACACCCACAGTTCGCCGGTATGTTTAGGTCCCATGTAATAGGGGGCGAGCCTATTGCCATTAACCAGGCACAAACTCCTAACTCCGAGCTGCTCTACTGGGAATTTCATAGAAAAACCCAATAACACTTTGCTCGACCTGGGAATCGAACCCAGGACCTCTAGCGTAGCAGTCGCGCTTAGGACCAGTTGGCTAATGAGGCAGTTAACTATATTCTAATTTATATATTGAAATTGTACCTATGGATCCAGCGTCTGAAATAAATGATATTTGATTTGATTTTTGATTAGCAGCAATGATTGGTGAAAGGAAATGAGTTAAAATGACTGACTGTATCAGCCTAAATATAACTCGGCCGCAAAATAAATTTCATTTATTTAATTTCTGAAATCGTACAAATTAACTATAGCAGTGTGAATTGAAAAATAGATTATAGCAAACTTCCTCTAGGCAAAAGTTACCTATATAGAACATGCAAATACTTATCGCTCCTTGAAAAACAATACAGTCATTATAATCAACCCATTATTATAATTACTAAAGTTACGTGTAATCCAAAATGTTACTCTAACACAAAGAGCCTGAGTATTAAATGCTTCGACAAGGCCGTTACTAGGAATGGCCACAAGGAAAAATAGACGTTACCACGTCAAGTTTAGGTGTATTTGTGAATGGGGAGTATCAAGAGGGGAAGTGACGGTGGGGGGGAGCACGTGGCGAGCGACCCAACGCAAGCGAGCTTGACCCAGTTAGAAGATGCACCATTTCGGTCCCGTTTTGAAAGCAAGGGCGGCCCTTTACCGCCGTTGCTATGTTTGGGACCTCTGCATATTCCTTTCCTTTGTTTAGTAAATTCGACGTACTGCGTCGTAATTTGACGTACTGACACAACTTGTGTGAATTCAGCCCGATTTAAATCAGGCAGAAATCGCTGAAAGCTAATTAAAATTCGCGTGGACACGATAAACATCAATAAAACGGACGTAAGTTTAACAGTGGATTTGGATCTAAACTTGTTGGTACTTTTTGGCAAGGTGCCGTGACACGAGCGCAGTGTCGCTCCTTCTCGTCTTTATCTCATATAAATATTAATCATTGGCTGTTTACTGTGTAAAATATCGGAGATGTTTTAATTTACGTATTTAGTCAGCAGAATCGTTCCGTTACTGCGCAGTAAGCAGTCATAGCTATAGCAAATCAAAGAACTACATAATTATTTCATTAGCATAGATAATGCCTAATTATATAAATGTCAAACAGTACGCAGTTGAATCGGTCGGAACAAAGACTGGAGAACAATGCGTCGCAGAGGTGTTTGCTGATCAGTAAAGGGTGGAAGTAAATTATATTCAAAGCATGGTTCATCGACTTGCACACAATGGGCTTGGAGACGCCGTGTGATAACGACCAAGGCTTGGATCTGACGCGTATTTAATTACACAACAAATATCGTCATAGCCGGAAATACTGAAATAATACACATTCACTGCAGTTGTCTATAATCAGCTGGAATATATCCGACATCAAAACAATCGCATATTTGTCAAAAAGTCTTTCCACGTTTCATTGCAAATCGAATTTATAGCAGATACTTCAACACTTTCAATAAAAGGACAAATCCGCTGACAAAGATTCAGAACATTTTATGTACTCAGAATAATAGAATTATTGAATAATTCTCCAAGTTGTTTTACGATAAACCACAATAAATGTAGATAACGCGAAAATCCGCTCTCTATCGAGGGAGACACTATTTCCATTGAGAACTTCAAAAACATGGTCACCATTATCTTCAGCAACGTCGCGGCATGAGAACCATCGTTCATATTATCAAGGATCGTGATACTCGCGTGGCCAATCTATGTATAACGCACCGTTCGGAAAGAGATCTCGCAGATCTTCAGCCAGTGTGACCTCATTACCATTTGTCCCCTGTAATCAGATCTTTATAGCTGCTGTGAAATATACAGTATGAAAGTAGTTTTAACAAATGAAAATTCTATATAGCAGCCACACGTCGGGGGAATTAAAGTGCATTGTGTTTTTATATTCGTCGTGATCCTATCAACGATATAATAGTAAGAACTAAGAAATGGACTAAAATACAACATGAATAAGTTCCATATACTGAACAACAGAGAAAAAAGTGAAGTCCTATAAGACAAAACTTTAAAGAAAAGTCTACTTCAATCATATACGTTGAATAAGTACAGGATAAGCCCACGGAGCGAATAGGAACCGATGTTCCCGACCCCTTGTATACAAAGCTATGACCCTGCGTCACCAGTCAATGCACGGAACACGGAAATAGGATAATTCAATCACGAACAAATATTCACTCGTGGACAGAAGGAACGAATAACATTTCAACAAGGCCTGAGTTGACAGGCCGGTAAAAACTTTCTTACAATTTGTGAGGCGGGGCCGCGGGTAACAATAAGTTCCTCCACTGTGAAACTGAATCATAAAAGCTAGGTTTTACGGCACGATAGGTATTCCATTCGGATCAGCAACCAGCTACGCACAAAATTCGAGCCAATTCCATATACCTACTTGCAATGTATTTCGATGCTTAATGACAAATTCATTATGCTTCAGTTTGACAAACTAACTTACCCAAAGTGTTGAGTTTTAACTACAAAAAGATAATAGTGTTCACCTCTCTCATGGCTAAAATAATGACCATGAAATAGAAGAACTCATAAGTCCTTAAATTTTGTTTGACAAAGATAAAAACACAGTACATGAAAGTGTCGTTTGCTAGGCTACTAAATTCGCAATCTACGATAGTCACGTCTCTAACAGAATTTGCCAATATGACATAAAATTCTATAAAATAAAATAAAGGCCTCACAATAAAGTCAAACCTGTTTATTACTAGATATCTAAGAAATTGTCTATTATTGTTTGTGTTTCGGTTCAACAATTCCCAATACAAATACGCTGTGATCTTTGACCATGTAATTGCAGAGAGCTACAATATAGTAAAATTATTGCTGTACATCAAACAGTTACGAATATTATGACTGAAGTGGTTGGAGTGCCAGATCTGAAATTTAATATCTTTTTGGCAGAGTTGGTGTTGACTTGCTATAGCGTCATCTATCATCCACAAATATTCTAAACTTGTAACATCCTGTATTGAAAAACGAATAGTGAAAACCAAGACTATTCAATTCCTAGCCTCGATTTAAAAAAAAATGTGCTTAGCACTATTCAAATTTGAATTAGTGCTTTTCCAAATACAGGCCTCAGTTTCGTAGCAGATATTTATAAATCGATAGAATAAAAATAAATGAACCGCACGAATAGTTAACAAAAAGTCCAAATAAAAAAAACTCAATACTCGAGATAGTTATAAATGTTTCCCCGGGGCATAATAATGGATGAATTAAAGTCATTTCCAACATCAAATTAAACTCGAAGCGACCTCAATCAGCTCCCTACGGACCTTCCAGCAAACGATGGCTGTTTGAGGAGAACGGGTCACGAATTTACATTTCTAGTGAAAATCCTCGTGTGGTTTTCCCAGATATACCACATGAACATGATAATGGTCCGCATGGCCAACAATTTAATTGGCTTTGGCCCTCAACGAGCGTACTCCACACGAACTTGAAACGAATCCACCGACATTGTATATGGAGAGCCTGAATATAGTACATACTGTAAACTCCTGGATTAACAATATCATTCAAGCTAGCCTAGCTATAAACATAGTTCGACAAACTAAATAAAAAGACTATAGAACGAGAATATTACAAGATGTGCGCAGTATGTAGTCAATTTTACGATAAAAACTCGGTTGCAATGACAGCAACTTTAGGTTTGAATTGTTGCGTATCATAATTATTTTCCTAACAACTATGTGACCTGCGTCGGTCCGGAAGGGTAAACTCTGACAGGCAGTTGATTAAAACGAACTAAACGAAGACTTAATAGTTCACGAGATTCCGCAACAAATACACATGATACTGCGATCATTAAGCAGGAGGTTGCGAACGCCAAAGGCAGTACTCGACACAACAACCGAGGGGATGTTGAAACATGCACTCCGATGAAGTGACGCCCCACAGAAAATGGTCAACGACCTTTGAATTACCTTATGTAGCACACGCCCTCCTATGAATAGGAAGTAGCAGAACTTGATCCTACCCTTCTCATTGCATATTCCTGGGATAAAACTATGCTCAAGTTTTATGTTTTGTATTCGATAGTACTCTTTCCACTATCAGGTAATTAATTGGTCAGTGTAAAGATCAGACGCTACGTAATATACATTATACAGACTGGATATATTGATGATTATAAACTACTTTAACGAAATCTGACATTTAAAACTTAGCTTCAATGGACTTTAAATGAGAAGATATTCTTATTACGCTTCTAGGGTGACAGGCTGTTTGTTTGTTTGTGCGAACAAATGAATGTGAACCGGCGCGGCGGCTGGGGCTGCATTTTGCTCTTTAGGAAACATCATAGCATTTATATACAATTTAATTAAAATTCAGAATTCTGAATGAACTGATTCAATACAGAGATGGGAATGGCAGCCTCGACGGCAGATCTAGTCGGAGGTTTCGAAAATGAAATTCAATCCATTAGGTACTGTAATCATTCATTCATTAAGGGTTTTTTTTATTTCGACTTATTTTGAATGTATTTAAATTTGCAAGATGGAGTGATGATTTGCGGAAAGCTGCCGGCAGTAGCTGGATGCGACAAGCCGAGGACAGGGTGACATGGCGCACATTGGGGGAGGCCTACGTCCAGCAGTGGACTGTTATATGCTGGTGGTGATGATTTAAATTAATTCTATCCCACAGATTGTTTAAAGTAGAGTATAAACAGATTATGCACAAAATATTTTAAAGCAAAGTTTTGAATTAAAATTAAATCATGAATTATTCAGTGCGCTTTGCGTCGTTAGAGAATGGACAAGTTGAAATTACATAAAAAAATATTATTATAAACTTGTTGGTGGTTGTTGCTGTGCTGGCATGAACCTTGGATGTATTTTGTTATTGCCGCACCAGTAAACATTATAAAAAAATTACGACCTGTTTACATCAAGACGGTTGGGCGCGTTTGGCAAACCTTTAAAAAAACTATCAACGTGTTGGAGTGATTCTTGGTTCTCATCATATTCTGTATACAAAGCTAAGTGAAAGATGAGGAAGAAATGTCTAATAGATAGTTGTTATCGATGTGTTTACCATTGAAGATAACAATATTTTTGGCGATTTCGCATGGATCTCTATATTGTACTGTACAGTTACAGCTTCGTAGACCGGTTGGCATAATAGCGTCATAATACGGTACGTATCTGCACACACGCGCCCGAGCGTACCGGGGAGGCAAGTTTTGGGAGTAACTATTATTCTGTTCATTGCTATCTTTTGCCAGAATATAAGTAGAAGGAATAAAAGTAAGAAATTCCATTCCATCTTATTCGTAATAGTAAAAGGGAACTCCTAAGCCATTTTATGAATTCTAGTATTTCTGGAATTTCGACTTTGAAGACGTTTTTAACTAAATCACTTAATTAACAAATACACAGTAGTAAAAAATTTCTATTTTAGTCTTAAGACATCAGCGTGATGCTTGTTTGGACTGATTAAAATTTCATATTCTTAAAATCTCGCAGCGGTAAAATAATTAATTTGATTAGACGTAAGCGATACGCAATCACTAGTAAACGTTATAATTAGTTATCCTAAGTGTTTTGAAAGTGATTACTACTATTTTACGGTTGTTTGGTGTAACCCGCTTGTATCAAATACCGTTTACTCTGTCCACAGCCGCCTCCAGCAATTTCACTTCGAAGCCTGATTTGACTCGTACAAAATCAACGCTCCACGAACCCTTTAATCATGGTGCCGCTCACGTATTATTCGCGCGCACGGAATACTATTGATTTTATCCATTTCCAGCATATAAATTGATTCTACAAATAGAGGGCTACCGCGAAGCAGTGCAATCAGCCCGACCGATTAAACTGCAGTTAGAAAACAGGCGAACTACTTGCATAATAAATTAAGTAGGTACCCCGTTTAGCGTATGTTCAAAAGAACGAATGTGTTCAATTTTTCTAAAAGCACAGACGTTAATGCACTTAGCATGTTGCTGGACGCCAGTCTTTACACGCTCAGTAGGTTTATTGAATTATCAAAATGTAGGCTATATTATTTGACAAGTAGCGCCGCAAAAGCCATAATCGAATAATCATTACTATAAAAATGTGATAGATGCATTCTTAACACCAGAACGCAGAGCAAAGCAGAGGTAGTTTCAGTGCAGATCTATGCTGGACTCCTTGCACTCGGAATTCAATAAATCAACAACTCCATCCAATGTTCTGTGATTTCTTCATAATGAAGTCTGTCACACACAGTCTACGAGAAACGCAGCTATTTAAGTAGAAGTACCTCCTCTACACGAAGTCACTAGGCTCTCTTATACAGATCGTCCTCTGTATACACTTCCCCATAGTCATGGTCATACTAAATATCAGCTACACCGCGACGCACACTTAAATATAATTAATATTCCCTGCACACCTCCTCTATTGCTCGGATAAACCAATCGTTAAAACACCAATATTTTATCCGACTGTACCAAAAGAAGGGCTATTTAACACTGTTTTACTAATGACCTAATATTTTTTTATACAGGCAATAGAAAAGATAAAACATAACAATAGATCGAGATACGACTGAGATATTACAGCTTTTGGGGAAATAGTAATGTGCAGTTTTCCTCCAAACCTAACGCAACTTGTTGAATAGCAGAACCTCGCCCTCAACACACTACATACTTTGGTGTATACTTGAAAAACATACAAAAAGCTGGGTCGGCAACATGAGCGATCAACCTAGAGCTACTAGTTCGTTAACAGGTTTCGTGGGTCGTTAGCCTCGCACATTGTGCCCGGGAACATGGACCTGCGCGAGCTACTGACTCCAGGATACGAACAACCTTGTTATTTATATAATGGAAGTGAAAAACAAAAATACCTTCAGACATAATCGTGAGTCGTGTAATTGTATTGCTCAAAATAAACAGTATCTAAGTTGTCGGGGCCTTGACGGGCATACTTCAAGTAAAATGTTACATTCTAAAACAAAATCATGAGCTCTTCAATTTTAACCGGGAACATTCGCCTGTAATGTAACATTTCAGATTCCATTTTGACTGAACGAACCTGTAATGTAACATTTCTTTCATCAAATTGCGCACTGTAATGCTCGGTACTCTTCTCTCACCAATGTAATGCTCGAATCTGTAACGTTACATTACAGGCCAATGCTCCCTGTGAGGGAGCACCTTTAGGAGTTATTCCAGTCAATAAAGTCCCGAAGCTATGATTGACCGGTGTATCCTTCGCTACAGTTCTATTTTTACAAAATTCCTGAAATATATCTTAGAATAAACGATGAATTAACAAATTTCAGACGAAACACCTTCAAGTACCCTTCAAGTATACTCAGAAAGGTAATTTATATGTCCAGTGATGTTGCAGTATTACTACAAGTTTCCAAGTTAAGGTACACACATGCGCAAAGTAATTGCGATTAATGTTTATTGATGTACAAGTCCGATATTATCAACTCCTTCCAATCAGATATGTCCCATTCAGCAGCCTTGTTATGAAGACGATGCAAAAACCAGAGACTATCCATTCAGTACCTATCAATCTTAGAAGGAACAACACACATTTGATTCAGCTCCATAGTGTAACGTCGCTACCAATAACAAATATTTAATTGTATACCAACTGAAAAAAATAACGGAAACCGTTGCCAAAAATAATGTTGCCAGAACTGACTTGTATAAAAATAGAATATAAGCGAAATCAAGTGGGTGGGGAAACATTAGGGGAATATGAAAGCCAGCAGACAACAAAAGGTGGTAGAAATTGCATTCCCAGCACCCGCGGGGTCCTTGCTCCGAGTCTAGACGCGGAATTAGGCGGAGTGCACCGGCGTGAACCGGACCCGGGGGCGCTGCAGGCGCAGTCGTCGGTCAACAACCGTCGCGTCATCCCCCGGTCGATAAAGGGCCCCGAGCGAACCCGACCTTACACTCTGAAATTCTTCAAATTGACAATAACTCAACCAAAGTCCTAATGCAAATACGAATATAGATATCTCATAAGATTTTATAGTTAAGATATATCATATGCTTTGCTTACTCGGCCTACATCTCCGACCTCAAACAAAACATAGGAGATTTTTACAAAAGATATTTTCGGCCATAACATCTATTGGGAATAGAAAAATATCTACCTACTCTTACATTATAAAGAGGAAAGATTTGATTGTTTTTTTAAAAAAAAAGCTTACTAGCAATGTGGGTTGAACATTACTAGTATTCTTGTCGCCGCTCTAAAAACTGTTTGTTTGTTTGTATTGAATAGGCTCCGAAACTACTGGACCGATTTGAAAAATTATTTTACCAATAGAAGCCGACATTATCCCTGATGAACATAGGCTACTTTTTACCGCGGGAAAATGCTTCATTGCTACGGGAAAACGGCGAAGCCGGGCCGAGCAGCTAGTACATTATAAACCCATTTAGTGCCATAGCTGGACACGGGTCTTCTTTCAGATTGACATGGGTCAGGCTATAGTTCACCACGCTGGTCTCATGCGGGTTGGCGGACTTCATACACCGTTGAGAAAATCTCTCAAGCGTGGAGGTTTCCTCGCGGTGTTTGCGTCAGGGAATAATTAACATAACATACCATCATGCCTGTATTGCGGAATACAGGCATGATGGGTTAGGCAGAATACTAATGTACACCCAGTGTACGTTAGTAGTTCGCCGGTATGTTTAGGTCCCATGTAATAGGGGGCGAGCATATTGCCATTAACCAGGCACAAATCTCAAACTCCGAGCTGCTACTGAGGATTTCATAGAAAACCCAATACCAATTTGCTCAACCTGGCAATCGAACCCGGGACCTCTAGCGTAGCAGTCGCGCTAGGGACCACTAGATAGTCGGGGTTCTTTATTTAAAAAAATACTTTGCAGTTGTAAGCTGTTTATAAAAACCTTTATTTTAATTTTCATATTTTTTATATACCTTGGGTAGGTATATAGCCGTGATAGCCTAGTGAGCCGTGATAGCCTAGTGATATGACCATTGGACTGCCAAGTCAATGGTCTCGAGTTCAAATCCAAGGCACGCACCTCTGACTTTTCGAAGTTATGTGCGTATTAATAGTTAATTATCACGCGCTTAAACGGTGAAGGAAAACATCGTGAGGAAACCTGCACTTCTGAGAGATTTTCTCGACGGCGTGTGAAGTCTGCCAACCCGCATTAGGCTAGCGTGGTGGACTATAGCCTAATCCCTCTCATTGTGAGAGGAGACCCTTGCCCAGCAGTGGGACATATAATGGGTTGATTATTATTATTATTATTAGGTATATAAAAAATATGAAAATTAAAATAAAGGTGTTACTCTCACAACACGTCCTCTCTTCATCGATTTTCGCTTGCGAAAATCGATGAAGCCGTTTAGGTTGCAGAGCGTGACAAAGAAATATAAATACATACACTCTTAAAACATAACTGAAAATCGATGAAGCCGTTTAGGTTGCAGAGCGTGACAAAGAAATATAAATACATACACTCTTAAAACATAACCCTCCTGCCTCAGTCCGGTAGATACACGTCAATACGTGTCTCGAATCATCACTTGTTATAACTTTGTTATCATTTTAATGAAGAATAAATTAAGATTGTGAGCACGTAGGAGGCGTTAAACGGTGAAACAGATGTATAGCCATCTTCTGTGGTACCTAAGAAAATAAGAGGACAAAAGAGCTAACCGCAAAACATTCACAACGCCATTATTTTGATGTTCGCTATCAAAACGATTATTTACAGCGGTACTAAACTAATTTCCCGCACTGTCACAACAGTAACTAAATAACTATATCTTATCTGGAAGTCCAGTTAGCGTTGTTTACAAGCATCGCACATTTTTATTGTTAATGCAAAGAATATAATAGTGCCTAGCCAATGTGTTTAGATAAGGTTCGACACACACTTATCGCGTTAAACCCGCAGGTCACCGTCGCGATTTATGCGCGTTCGCACGAATAGATTGTGCCATCATCACTACATATTATAAAACAAAGTCGCTTCCCGCTGTCTGTCCCTATGTATGCTTAGATCTTTAAAACTACGCAACGGATTTTGATGCGGTTTTTTTTAATAGATAGATTGATTCAAGAGGAAGGTTTTAAGCTATTTAACATCACGCTACGACTCTTAGGGACGGGGCAGCGCGGGTGAAACCGCGGGCGGGTCGCTAGTAATAATCTAAAGTATGTATCTTAGCTATACTGAATGAATCATAAATTGTATAAATATCTACCACATGAGAAATATGAGTCTTATAAAACCTCTCGGACAAGGAAGAAACACCTTGTAGTGGAAACTGAACAGAAACACAAGCGCTTCTACCCTAACTTTCCTAGAATTCAAATATTAAATGACTATATCCGATACAAAACAAATGGACTAATCATAGATGTTAGGTAAGATCATAATTATGTCATTGCTTACAAGAACTTTCATTCCATAGCTCATATTAAATTACAAGTTCAAGATTGAAAATAAAACATTACTTGATGAGTCATTAATCATTATGTCAATTAAGTTTAATAAAGTGTAACAGTAATTAGTTGTTCCCCGGGTTTCACTGGGGTCCTAAATTGATTTAGACTCAGCTTTCTAGATTTCTAGACTAGAATTTTTTGCGAAGGAAATTTCAACTGCAGACAGGATCCGAACCTGCGTTTGCCTTGACATGCTGAATTTACGTGTTAAAGTTGATGTCAGTGATAACCATTGAAAAAATTACTTTGCTTCTAGACTGACATAACTTACGTAGCAGTTAGTTTGATGTGATACAATGCCACCTTACCTATTCACTTTGAATGTTTTCAACAAATTTAGACCTGGCGGGTGGAACTAGCGATGGCTTAGTGTCATCGTAGCGTCTGGTGTATGTAACCAGAAAACGCAGATACGACACCTGCCCACAGTCCAATTATTACTTCACTAAAATTATCTTAACATGGAAAATTCAAAAATTAACTTAAATCTAGTGCATGTTTTTTTGTGTAATGTATATCCCATCAAAACATTCTGTAAAATACTAGCCAAGTCTCGATGGAGCTGCTTGTTTATCTCTAAAGAGTAATGAAATCTAGACAAAGTCGTGCCAAGTCTAGGGTTCCTTAATGCGATTTCTTTATTATTTATAGTTAATGTTGTGTGACTTGGCCGTTGACTTGTACCCTTGTTGTAAATTCAAATATAAAGGTGAATAAATAATAAAGAAATCGCAGTAAGGAACCTTAGACTTGGCACGACTTTGACTGACTTGATGATCATGAGTGAGTGAGTGTCATAAATGCGAAACTTTGCTTTCGCTTAACTTCGGAACTAAATGACCTACAGACTTGAAATTTTGGATTTTAAGTATTTGATTATAGCTTACTGGATGACGAAAATTTCTGCGTTCTGGTCTTATCCAGAGGTTCTCAAATACGGGCCTGAAAATGCGGCGAAATGGTTCCAGTAAAGGATGGTACGGCAGTGTTTGCTTCGCGCTCGTCTTGGCGGGGGCACTGCCGTGCCCCTAGATGTATGCACCAAGTTGTGTTTCATGATGTAAATATTGTAGAAATGAAGCTATTTTCCTTTTTATTACATGTCATAAAAATATATAAAGTCAAAGGCAAAATGTTTTATTTCAATTAAACCATTAAAATAGGTACAGTCGCCGTCAGATATATTGTAGCAGACAAGGTGACTACAATATATCTGACGGCGACTGTACTTTTGAAAAGTCAAACTAGTTGCATGGTTCCAAAAAGTGTTATGGAGAAGAGCCGGCAAGAAACACGACAAGTGGTTTTAAGTGATTGGGTTCTGATGTATGGGGTCACAGTTCAAACCTAACCAAACCCAACATTTTGGACAATATTTGGTGATCATTTGTCCATTTTGGGAAGCAAAAAGAATACTTATTTGTACAAAACATGCAATTATGTATTATTATGTGTGTTTATTTATTTTAGGATATAATATAGTTTATTCTAAGACCCTTTTTATATAGTCATTTTAATTTATTTCTTTTATTTGAGACCTACCTAAGTAGGTCTAAGCCTAAGCTTAGGATCTACAAAATATTTCTGGTGAGTGTTAAATTATACCTGATTATTAATATTTCCCCAGGCACACTGCACCAACATTGGTATTTACCATAATAATGTGTATGTCAATCTGAATTCTGAATGTCAGGTATTATAATTGCAGTTATAATTATACTAGCTTCTGCTCGCGGCTTCGCCCCCGTGGAATTCGGGCTGTCATCACATCCCACGGTAACGGGATAAAAAGTCCGTCTCCGATCCTATGTCAGTCTCCTGGTTCTAAGCTACCTCTCCACCAATTTTCAGCCGAATCGGTTCAGCCGTTCTTGAGTTATAAATGGTGTAACTAACACGACTTTCTTTTATATATATAGATTGTACTTTAAATTATTAAAAAAGTAGTAATTTATAATTATTTAATTTCTTTCTACTAATTTTATACATATATTTTCAAATTTCTTTATATCTAGATTCTAAAACAATGAACAAGTTACAAAATGTCTATCAAAATAAATGGCCAATCAATAGGGAAAACTTAACATATTTTTACCTTTGTAAACTTTTTTTAACTGCCTCATTAGCCAAGTGGTCCTAAGCGAGACTGCTACGCTAGAGGTCTTGGGTTCCATTCCCAGGTCAAGCAAAGTGTTATTGGGTTTTTCTGTGAAATTCCCAGTAGCAGCTTGGAGTTAGGAATTTGTGCCCGGTTTATGGCAATAGGCTCGCCCCCTATTACATGGGACCTAAACATACCGGCGAACTGTGGGTGTACATTAGTACGCCTCTGCCTAACCCTTTGGGGAATACAGGTGTGATGGTATGCTTTTACCTTTGTAGGTGAATTGGTAATCATTGATCCTATATGGTTGTTTTTATAAGGAGACACAAGTTCTGCATGAATAAGTGGAAGTTGGCTATAATCCTCTGTGTGGCAGTAATAAGTACAACTCAGCAGATTTCACACAGTTGATAAAATCAAGATGAAATACTGGTAAGTACCTACTTAGTAGTTATAAAATTGCAAAAGCTTAGAAATTACAAAAATATTAAATGTACTCCTTTACTTAATAACATGTTAAAAGATCTACACTGAAAGATAATTTGTCAAATTGGTCCAACCATTCTCAAGGGATAATGACATACATGCAGCCAATTGAATTTTGTATTATAGATGGAAGAAATTTATCCAGTAATTGAGGATTTGTCAGATGATCCAATGCTGAGATAATAAAAATCATTATGAAATAATTCTCAATAAGTACCTACTTGCCTTATGCAATGATATGCTGATAACCTGTTAAGCCTAGACTTGCCCGGCAAGCTGACAGGTGAATACATTGAGATGTTAAAGAATCAACAGTTGTGGGAACAACTTACTTTTTAATGTTTGTTTTTTTTTGTTTTGTACATGAATGGCCTTTCATCTTGGGCTATTTAGAATAATATAATGATTTTGTACATGCCAATGTTGTTTACTGGTGAACTAATAATGAGGTATACTAATGAACACCCACATGTACATTAATGCACCTTGTTCTAATTGTCCAGGGAAAACAAGTGTGATGATATGATGTATGTTGTTCCCCAGTTGTTACTTGCCTGATTACAAATTTAAGTTAATTTAAAATAAGAACAAAATTGTCAATCTAATATTTGTTGTAGCTTTGTAGTAATTATGCACATGTTAACATCATTATTTCAAAAAAAATAAATATTTCATTTACCTACCTACAAATACTTTCTATGTTATAAGAAAATCTTTCTCTATCTATATATAGTCTATTGGTTAAAGTTTAATTAACAAAACTAAAAGTAAATTGTTAGTAATCAGAAAAAAAGAATGGATAAATACTATTTGAAACATACTTTGTCTGCCATTTTAGAGGAGGAGACCTTGTAAAATATAACTCGTTTTATGTAAAAAAAAACAACGCTTATCGACAAAAGCTTATTTCCGACCCCATCATAAAACTATTTTAAGCTGGATAATACCAGGCATCATCTTATTCCCGTGTTGCAAAATATACGATCAGCTGATTTCTTTGTTTGACTACTGCGAGATAGTCACCACACTACAAGCTGTTATGACACGTCAGACGCCTTATTTATTACAGTAAACTATACAAAACTCTAGTCAAACATATGGGAATTACTTTAGAATGCTTTGACGGAGAGTTTCGCGAATCACTAATCCATAAACAAACCTTGAAAGTTCTTACCTTTGTAATGGACTCGAAGATTATTTTGCGACAACCCGATGTAGCTGAATTTATCCTTAGTACTCCACGATCTTGGTAACGGGGTTTCTTCTTCGTTCACATTGGGATAAAGCAATTTTAAACGATCTACAGTGTCACTTTGCACTTGATTTTGGGAATCCATCGTTCCCCGTCCACTACCCATCGCAGCCATTTCTAATTTCCGTATTTCAGTATGTCATTCATGTTTGATGTCAGTGACGTCCAACAAACAGAAACAGTAAACGTTGTTTCAAAACTTTCGAAAGATGGCAGCACATGTATTTTAATTTACTACATAGCTGTTACAGCTCTAACTCCCGGTAGTTTTCGGTTTTCTCTATGGTTAGCTTGAAGGAGCTTGAAGGCCTCAGTTCTCAGCTCAGAGTAACAATATTAGTTCTCAGACTACTACTGCTACTTGAAGCTTAGTTGAAGGATGGTTGAAGGCTTGGCTGTAACCACAGATTAACTAATAAAGAGCACAGTAAAATTATCCATACTTTCAAAAAGATCTTGGATCCTGAGCTTGTGCCAAGAATGACATAACATTCGTGCCATTCGTGGGCGTATGGGTCCCTAATATATATAAAATGGACATCAAGTTTAAATCTTACGTTTTAAAGGCTGAAATTTTAAATAATAATTTATGACACATTGCAACTATTATACTAAAGTTCCTAGGGTTGGGTTCGATTCCCACCTCAAACAGTGTTATTGGGACTTCCCGTGAAATTTTCGTAACAGCTGAAAGTTTGGATTCACTTCACACCCACCCGGCTATTGGCAATACGACCTAATTATACCAGCAAACTGTATGTGAAACCTCTGCCTAACCCTAAAGGGGAATACAGGTGTGATGATATGATAAAATGTGATAACATTAAATGTGTTGATAACACATTTAATGTCAGAATATAGGTACTAGCTTAAAACAGATAATCGCTACATAAACAAACCACTTCAAAGATAACAAACTCAAATCGATTGAAGATCACTAGTTTTATTCTTCGTAAATGAAATAGGTTTCTGTAATTAAAAGATAAAATATGATCAGCGTGCCGAAACACGTTAAAATCATTGCAATTTCTGTAGCTGAAAAACTTAAACATTTGAAGAAGCCTGATAGTGAATTATTAGAAGCTCAGCAATTATATAGTGATGAGGTTCTTGAGGTAAGGATAATCTATAATATGAAAATGAATCGCCAAATGTGTTGCTAAGCGCAAATCTCGAGAGCAGGTAAACCGATTCACTGATCGTTTCGCTGGAGGCAGGCAACCAATTACCGAGAAGGCAAAACAATTGAGTGACGTTAGTTTCAGAATCGACTGATAAGCTGTACGAAGTTCGCCGGGTCAGCTCATAGACATTAATATACTTACGCTAGTTCAAATTGTCTTTTCAAATCAATGACATTATAAAGTTAAAAATTGTTTCGAGTGGTTTTCCTTGTCAATATTTGGTTAGTCTAACCCTCGGGACAATGAATGATGATTTGCCTGAAGCACTCAAAGCCGACGACCCCATCATAGTTGAAAAGAAAAAGAAAAAAGACTGGGCAACCACATATCGTTAAATCGTCACATAACATGGACTATGATTTGATGCCTCGCCTTCTTATTGTATAGTACCCTCAGATAGTATCTATGTTGGAACTGGAGCAAGTCCCTAAATCAATTGACATATTTTAAGGACCTAGATAGATTTCTGTATTTAAGTTTTATGACCACCTCCTTTTTGCCGCACAAAACAATATAACAAAAAGGCCCATCTATCAAGGTAAAGGCAGGTGTGATAATACTTAAGTTGTGTTTTTATTCCGATAAAAATATATCCTATTGCAGGTTTATCAAGAAGCATTTAAAGATTTAATAGAGGGGTCAATTACATATTCTGGGATTCTGAAAGAAATAAAACAAGCTTATGATCATGTGATCAAAATACGAGATGAACGCATTACACAATTTATTACACAGGATGTAAGTACAAGTGATTTAATCAATAAAAAAAATATATTAGGTATACTTTAGATAAACTGTCTGATGAGATGCCCAGAGGAAACATATTTATCTTAATGGTTATTGTTCTAAGGCTTAGATAACATCTGCTGGGGTCGCGGAGGAATGACACCTCGCTCCCGTAACGCCAGCAAAAAGTGGTGAGGTGGAACACTCGTGTGGTTTAGTCGGTATGTCACCCATTCTGGGTGGTCCGACACACCCCGCCGCCTTCCGCAGGCGGCGGATGTCCATGAGGATTTCCACACGCACAAAAAAAAAGGCTTAAATAACATAGTCTCTAATATTCTGACTATTGTGAGGCCAATACCTTGTAACCAAAGAAGGTCTAAGTTCTAAGGGCTTTTCTGCTCTCAAGTTCTTCTAAGTCTGTGCTTGCTTTGCTAATGAATGAGGTTCATGAGGGTTCAGTTCAGGAAAAAAAATGGCAATTGTCAATATTGACATTGACATCATAAAATGATGGATTCTAATTTCAATCAAAATAATCAAATCTGATCAAATCATTTTGACATTAATAAGTAATTCTACATGCGAAAAATAATAATACACATTTTAATAATACATTGACCTTTAATTGTCATTCATCAGTTATCATTATAATACCAGTGCTCGTATAAGTTTTTTCACAGTGCTATCTATCGCTCTATCGTGTGACTGATGGCATCAACCGGTGTTAAAACATCGACAGTGTTAGTTCTAGACGGAGGTTTCTCTAGCCAGCTGTCGTGCCATGTCGGCACTACGTCGGACGGCGACCCGCTATGGAGTGCGCGCTTCCTTAAGACGCACCCTGATGACGTGGTTGACACACATCTCGACTTCTTACGGGCGGGTTCCGATGTTATCATGACGAATACCTACCAAGCATCTGTTGGCGGCTTCGTTAAACATTTGGGACTTACTCCCGAAGAAAGCTACGCTCTCATTAAGCATGCAGTGGCGCTTGCCAAGCGTGCCCGCGACACTTATATAAAAGAGTGTAAAGAAACTGGTAATCCTACTCATTCAAACTCCTTAATTGCTGGGTCGATAGGACCGTACGGCGCGCATCTACATGACGGCTCTGAGTATAGTGGCAACTATGCTGACATTACTTCTGTGGAAACAATGAGAGAGTGGCACATGCCAAGGATCAGGGCCCTGGTTGAAGCTGGAGTCGACTTTTTAGCTTTCGAAACAATACCATGCCTGAAAGAAGCTGAAATGCTTGTGAAAATACTAAAAGAGTATCCTAGAATGAGGGGCTGGTTGACTTTTAGTTGTAAAGATGAGCACTCATTAGCACATGGAGAGGATTTCAAGGCTGCTGTTAGGAAATGTTGGGATTTGAACCCTAACCAGTTAGTAGCCATTGGTGTGAACTGCTGCTCACCAACTATAGTCTCAAAGTTATTTTTGGGCATCAATGAAGTTAGGAAACAGTCTCCCATACCATTTATTACATACCCCAATTCTGGGGAGAAGTACAACCCTGAGATAGGTTGGATTGACAGGGACAAGTGTGAGGCACTTTCTAACTTTGTGCCCGAGTGGCTAGATGTTGGAGTAAGGTATGTTGGAGGCTGCTGCAGGACATATGCAGCAGACATATCTCTCATAAAGAATCAAGTTCAGATTTGGTTGAGGAACCACACAGTGTGACTAAAATCTAAAAAAAATTAAATCAGAAAAAGGCAAAGCATTTGCTTGTTATGGGTGGCATTATTATAAGCATTCAGCCTATAAACTTAGAACTTAGTACTGTAGAACTATAAAGTATTACAGTGATAAGTTTGTTCATCTTGTTACTATTTCAAATGTGTTATATTTTTATTTATATCTGCCGTTTAAAAACAAATCTGCTGATCTGTAAAGTAGGTATATTATTGTTTCTTTGATGGTAACATTGGGGAGGTACTGCCTTCCTTAAAAAGAAATAAATAAACTCTCAACTCAGCATTGTCTTTCAATGTGAAAGTTAGATAATGAAATAATGTAGATATAAAAATTATGTTAGTAATGAATATGATGATAATGTTATTTATTCTGTAAGCAACCATAAGGCTAAAGAAATCAAGACTGAATTCCAATTACAGAGAGTTTTTGGGATATCTCTAAGAAAAAACCAAAGAAATGATGAATCCAAAAAGATAACTAAAGAAAATGAAGAACTCAAGGAGCAAAACTTAAAACTGACATTTGAAATTTGCAAATTAAAGAAAGAGATAGGGAAGGTTTGTAACAAGGGAAGTGGGAAAATATGTTGTGTGTATGTTCATTGTTTTTTGTTGTACAGTAATCCCCAATATTTTTGGCCGGGCTGAAGTTGTTGCAACCGCCTTCTTGCGCATGGTATAGTCGAGTGGAAAATTACTAATGCAAATATCCTATTTAGTATTAGATCAGTAAGTAGATAGATTTTTATTTTATACACTTGCATAACATAATATTTATATCAAAAATATTTCTATAATTAAAGCAGGGTTACACCTTCCATAAAAGTCACACCCTTACATCCATTCCATTGGAAGAATGATCGTCTTCATCTTCAAAATCAGTTACCGATTCATTTCACTTCCACAAGTGCACAATTCAGTCAAATTTATGAATACTTCTCTTTGTCGCTTTCCTTATATTTTTGCTCAATATTTTCTATCTACTTTATTGCATAATACCTTCCAATCCGATAATACGATACCGACAAACAATAAATAACAAAATAATAATAGCAAAAACACTAACTACCAATAATAACAACAAAAACGAAATGAACGATTCTGAACTCCGACTCTATTCTCAGGACGCAATGAGCATGTGGTTCACATACGGACGTAACACTCACACAGTTGCAAGGACGCGAGCGGGTAGGAGGCAGCGCGCGCGCGGGTGACTGCGGTGGGCGTACCGTGCTCCCGCGCTCTTCCATCTTCCCCTATGTTACCCTGCGCAGCGGCTCCCGCCTATATTCAGCCCGGCCAAAAAGATTGGGGAGTACGGTGAAAAGGGGCCCATGTGCACTTTGCTGAATTGTTACAACAATAGATTTTTTTGTTATTTGTTAGGTACTTGTTAATCCATACTTATATTTAATGCGAAAGTGAGTTTGTTTGTTACGCTTTCACTCCAAACTGATTTTAAAAATTCGTTCAATCAATAAAAGCTACATTATCAGTGAGTAGTACATAGGCTATATTTGTTTTTAAATTACAGATCCCTACGAGAAAATTGCAATATGTAATGTAACCCAACGTATCAAAAATTGGCCTATGATTTGTTTACGTGCGCTGCTATTTTATTATTTGTTTTTTTTTATGGGATAGGGGAGCAAACGAGTAGACGGATCACCTGATGGTAAGCGATAACCACAGGAGAATCACACCAGAGGAGTCAAGTGCGTTGCACTACTTTTAAAAGGGTTTGGGCCTGCGATAATATTGTTTTTTAAATTATATTGTTTTAATGTTATAGAAATTCAAATAATTATATTGTTTTATCCATATCTATACTTAATATATAAAGCTGAAGAGTTTGTTAGTTTGCTTGAACGCATTAATCTCAGGAACAGGTCTGATTCGAAAAATTCTTCAGTGTTAGACCATTTATTGAGGAAGGCTATAGGCTATACTATACCTATATCATCACGCTAACGCGGACGAAGTCTAATTATATACCTACTTACTCTCGTGTTTAAATTTTCCTAATACCTTCATATGATCAGCATCTCATTCTTGAATTACTCGACGCATTGACAATAAAATAACATTACTTATCCGATTATCAGCTGAACGACGACAAGTTCTCAGACTATCTAACGCTCATGAGGGAACGCGACGCCCGTTACACATTGTACTTCGAGAACTTGGGGCTGCAGGTGAAGCTCAAGGAGCTAGACGGCAGCTCCTATCCAGTGGACGAGTCATATGGAGACCCAGTTGTTTTGAGAATAGCTCTCGATAGATGCAGGTGATAAATAAGATATGGTAGTAAGTCTGCCAAGTTCAGATGTAGATATAGAGGCTTTACACATCACAGATTCTCAGAGATCACAGATTAATTTTTATACTTAGACGAGGATTTAATGTGCCTAGGTACTAGCAGTTCATATGACAAAACGTAAATTCTCTTATTTTTTAGAGAACAGCTATCCTTAACACAAACCGATCTGAAAAAAATGACAGACGAGTACGCGGACACCGTCCCTCGTCGGGAGTACGACACTCTGGAGGCGAAGTACCATCACCTCAACAAAGCTCTAGATAAGCTGGAAGAAGAATTCAAAGCCCTGCGGACAGCTAACAATCGGCTTATGGGTCAGTACCTACCTACAGAGATAACACGCAGTTTCCTCACTAATGAAAAAAGTAAAATTCCTCACAAAACAACTAATGAACTATGAATGAAAACAACTTTTCCGTTTCCGTTCTGCCGGTGTCCTAAATAGGTAGGTCCTAGGCTATAGCAAAAACTATAAATTCGTAAATACCTAGATGAAATGGGTGCCGGTTCCCACCAGATAGAGCCCAAAACAGATTTGACTTGTAGATTAATGATAGAAAAGGGGACTTTTGTTATGTTTGTAGAGGAATTTTTCCCATTAGACGCTTCAAGTTCAAATGTTTTGAAGTACCTACTGGCTTTTGCCCGCGGCTTCGCTCACATGAATAAAAATGAAAATCCAACATTGATGATCTCTTCTTTGTATGGGTCTGTCTGTATAAATAAATAAAATAGTTTATTTCTCACCACTTAGGTTTGTACAAATTTTCTTAATTAATTATGAGGTAGACAAATTATAATCTAAATACATTTACAGTAGGTACCTAATTGTGGTGGTTGTAGCGGGTGCCTCATTAGCTAAGTGGTCCTGAGCGCGACTGCTACGCTAGAGGTCCTGGATTCGATTCCCAGGTCGAGCAAAGTGTTATTGGGTTTTTCTATGAAATTCCCAGTTAGGAATTTGTGCCCGGTTAATGGCAATAAGCTCGCCCCGTATTACATGGGACCTAAACATACCGGTGAACTGTGGGTGTACATTAGTACGCCTCTGCCTAACCCTTCGGGGAATACAGGCGTGATGGTATGTGTCACTGCTATGTATTATGTAGATATACTCGTATTCATTTGGGTTTATAGGTGTTTATGAAGCTAGTTAGGTTTTTGTGTGTGGTTGAGTGCAGTATATCTGTGTGTATCTTTGTAAAAGTCTGTATATGTGTTTGAGTATGATGTGTGAAGGGTGTGTGTGTGTGGAGTGTGAAGGATTTGTGTGTTTATGTGTGGCGTGTGAACGGAGTGTGCTAGTAATGTATGTGTTTGTGTGGGCTTTTATATCTGTGTTTGTATGTGAAGAAATTAAGTTTAAATTTATGCACTGAAGGTCATGAGATCTTCTGCATCTTGATAATCTACTTAGTTGTAACTAGTAACAATCTTATGACAGAAGTTTTTAATTCATGTTTGTTTAATCGTATAATATTAAGTTTTTTTGTTTATGATATAGATGTGAACTTATCACAAAGTAGGTACCTACTGTCTTTCTGCAAATGTTGTGTTGTGCGGGATACAAAGACTGGACATCAGAGGTATCTCAGGATCCGTTCAATTAATTGAGATAAGAAGTTCACCAGTTTTTAAGTTAGAGCATATAGTTTACATACTTTCTAATAGTGATGACAAAATTTAAATCTATTCAACAGTTTTTACGCCAACCCGTAACAAACAGACAAGAATTTAAAAAAACACATTTTTGGGTTCGGAGACTTCATTTTAAACATCTATAATGTACAGACCCAACTTTTTTACAATTTTATAATACTCTACTAGTCTACTATTATAAAATTAAGATTTTACAAGCGTTTATGAAACGAGTTTCGCGGTTCCAAAACGCTTGGAGTTTTGATTAGGCTTGTAATACATGGGACCTTAAAACTTCTTATTAATTACCTATAGCATCCAAAACGTCCATTGAAGAGGAGTTATTCGAAACAAAGGAGCGCTGTAACGAATTGGAACGCTCGGGCACACCCAGGCCGCAGTGGGATCTGTGTGCTGACTTCATCGGTGGCGGACGAGACAGGTAAGTAAGTAGTTACCTATATTCAACATAGAATATTATTTCTGCCAATGCACTTGCGTTAGGATTATCTGACATCTGATAATCTTGGACGAATCCTTTCCAGGTGGAGGCAGTTAGCGAGCGGGCTTTCCTCACGCAACATCCTCAGAGTGTTGCTGAAAGAACTAGGCCCAGCCGCTGAAAGCGACCATCTTGAATATTTTGATGGACTTGTAAGACACAAATAAGTATTACCTACTAACTTTGTTAGCCTACCCACTTACCTACTTGTTACAAAACAGAATCTTATAACGAAAGGATAACAAACTAACTAAGTACTTACTTAATTCTTATCTATAGTTTTTGCCCGACTCAGTTTACCTATTTTCTTGGGTCCACCAGGGTACAGACCCAGTGATTCCCCCCTACTTGCGCTACGAGGGTAAGGTGCGCAACCTACGGCTGTCGCGGCGAGAGATCAGCGTCATCATCAACGATATGTGGCTGGGCAAAATGGGGAGCCTCGATATATCCATGCAGGACTATGTCACCAAGTACTTTGATGACAGGTATTGTGAGCGTTACAGTAGGTACTCTACCTGCCTAACATAGACCTGTGAATATCCAGTTGTTTTAGATAAAATAATTCGTTCATTTTGTGTCTATAAATATATCGTAACTAGATATTATCTGACATCAGGCATTCCTTAAAAATAAAAACGTTGTTAAGTTTCAGTAGGTAGGTACCTACGTACGTCATCTGTTCATTTATCGCCACCGCTCAGATACCAGCAGCCGTCGGTCCGCGCGGAGTGGGCATACAACTTGTGCGCGGGCGCGGAGCAGATGCTGGATGAGCCGCAGGTGAAGTTGTTCTGGGGCGTGCTGCACGGCCACCTCAGCGAGCACATCTACTGGGGCCACCGCGCGCACTGGCACGCGCTCCGAGACAACCTCTACAAGCATAGCAAGGATAACGAGGTAGTCATTTAGGTAATCTTATTTAGGCGTTGCCTCTAAGAATCTCTGGACTAACTACCTTACTTAAAGAGATTATGATTTGTTTGTTTCGGCGTTTCTTCTCAGGGCTTAGATGCAGGATGTGCAGTGAAAACAGTGCACTTCGCATTTGGTGCACTTCTCATATCGAACACATCGCAATGAGCACATTTGAAATTCTTCTTTACAGAACATTACAATCGACGAATTTGAGAAGATATCGAAAGCGACATTTCCGTTAAAGAGTGAGGTTGATATCAAGAACTTGATGGACGTGGTTCGTAAACAGCTAAAACTGAAAATCAACAGCAGCGACATTAACTTGGATAAACTGTTCCAAGAGGTTAGATCATTTGAAACAGAACTCATGTTTACCTTTCGATATGGAGATTTAGAAAAGTCATTTAGATTAGACAAAAGAGGGGCTAATACCTAAGTACTAGTTACGTATATTCATTCTACATAATATCCAGGAGGATAATTATAATATCCTCCACCTATTGTGATCTCTTTACGAGGAAACAAAAGTAGCCAGCTGCAAGTATTCAAAATGAATACATATCATAAATACACTTCGGATATGGACCTTGTAAGTAGGTTTTATCATGTACTAGATTCTGCCCGCGGCTTCGCCCCCGTGGAATTCGGTCTGTCATCACATCCCACGGGAACGGGATAAAAAGTCGGGGTAAATATCCTATGTCTGTCTCCTGGTTCTAAGCTACCTCTCCACCAATTTTCAGCAAAATCAGTTCAGCCGTCCTTAAGTTATAAATAGTGTAACTAACACGACTTTCTTTTATATATATAGATAACAATAAAAGCATATACAGGACTCATAGGATAATAACGATCAAGGATCAATCACATCATTATTATCAACTAAGTAGGTAGATAAGTTATCATAATTATTTTGGCTATTTGTATTGTAATTCGCTTCGCAGAACGAGGAGGGCTTCGACCGCGTGGAATTCGCTCGCGAGTTGTACCGACAGCGGCAGTTAGCCCAGGACAAGTACATACGGGAGGTAGTTGCTGAACTGGGTGGCAAGCACGCCGCTAACAAGACTGTTACCGTGGAAAACGTGAAGCGGGCTTTTGCCATCGTCGATCCAGCCATTGGTATGGTCTGGGCACGGTGCTCCTCTTGCTAAATCGAGGAATCAACAAAATAGGTAACCCATTAAAAAAAAAATATTAGTTACTTACTTTATCTTTTAGATCACATTCGAATGGAGCGTTACATTAGATGGGCGTTTTCTGACTCAACAACTGATCTAAACACCATTCCCCCGATATCTTTAAAAGTACTGACTGCTAGACTGGCCGCTGGAGACATAGAGCGGGTTGGTCCAAGATATCGGGGCACACATCGCAGAACTACCTACAAATGAAAAAAATACCATCTGCTTTAACTGTCTAACCGCCGAAATCGGAATTATCCAGATACTACTAAGAGATTGGATTTATCATTTATCCGATCCGAGCCGTGTGCGTGTGCGGCTTTTTTCAACGTACCTATATTTTTAATGAAGGATAAATCCCGCCACTGACTTCCTTACTACTATTTAACATCTCTACATAGTCTGTGTACTATCCTGTAATCTGAACCATTGACATAATAATAAAGGATTCATCAGTGACTCCCGCGCACATAAAATGAAACACCTATACTTTTGCCCACCTCTATGGAAAGCGTATGTACAAATTGCTTCTAAAAACTATTGGTATATATTTAATGAGGAAATATACCTGAATACATACTTTTAGATAAAACAATATATAGTTTTTTTTCTGTACGTTTAAATATAAATAACAAGTTTTTTATTAGAGTTACACCACACTTGGATTTTCCCATAAAATGTGCGGTGGGTGCGTTGCGTTTACAAACACAAATTCTCACATACAATAGCTTCGAACACACAAGCACAACCCACAACACGGGTCGCAGAAGCCGATTCAATTTTTTAAATATTCTGGGTCATTTTTACACAGCACCATCTAGTCCCAAACTAAGCAGAGCTTGTTCTATGGGTACTAGACAATGGATATAATACATAATAAGTATATACTTTTTTTTGTTGTAAATACATACTTATAATACATAAGAAACACCCAGACGAACACAAACACTTATATTCATCACATAAATGCGGGTTTTTGTCTGTGTTTGTTGTTTGTGTTCTGTGGGAATCGAACCCACGACCTCATGGTCAGCAGTCCGGTACTCGAACCACTAAACCACAGCGCTGCTATGCCAAACGAGTCAATTCAAGTTCAAATGTTTTTATTTTAAATAAGATTTTACAAGCGTTTATGAAACGTTAAGGTCCTAGTTGCACGGTTTTTTTTATCGCAACACCAGAGGAGTAACAAGTGCGATGTCCACCTTTTAAAAGGGTTTGGGCCTCCGGTATCTTCACTCAAACGAAACAACGTAAGTGTTGTTTCATGTCGGTTTTCTATGAGGCCTTGACATCACTCCGGTCGAGCCGGCCCATTCATGCCGAAAAAGGCAGGAAACTCCATGGAAATTATGTTACAATCTTCACTGATACAATTATTTGAGAACGCGATAATATTTTTTTATATATACCTTTTTAAGTATACATAAATAGGTAAAAGGAAGTGCTTTCCCCTAGTGAGAAAAATAGAATACTACTATAATTTGACAAACGAATTTTTGAGCTTTATTAACGAGTGTTTCTGGGTTGCGTCTTTAGTGCCTCAGTTTCTCACTAGGGAAAGCCCAGTCGAATTTAGGTATGACAGAGACGATTTCGTAATTGTCACCGGTCGCTACCCTAGCTAGCTTTGACTATCTATGTCACCCTGCCCCGGTACTAGTATACTATTATATTATCTGTGCTGCCGACGGTAGCCGTAGTCCTCCCTCACTTCATTCCAAAGAGTTTAATAATATAGTGGGAACTTGATTCATTCATTATGACATTGACACTTGACAGTCATATTATTAAACTCTTTGTTGACAGTAGTGAACAAAGAGTATAATACTATATTTGTACGTAGTGAACGTACAACTATATTATTATACTCTTTGTAGTGAACCATCTCAACCATCTGCTGACTATAATCATAACCTCAAAATAATTTATTTGTTTACGTCGTGATCGTGTGAAACCTTAAGACTTATTTTAAGTGTGAAACCAAAAGAGTTAATTAATATATTCGGTAAAATAATGACTGATATTATTGATAATGAAGAGGTTGATAGAGACACCGTAGAGCCCGAAGTTCTAGAGCAACAGTTTCAAAAGAAATATAAGTTACTTGCTGAACACGCAGTATCACTTAAAAAATCCTACATAAATCAGTTGGACGCGACTAAGTAAGTATCCCACCTTTTTACCATTGTAATATATAATGGCATCTTTAGTTCATAAATTGTTATGGATGTGGAGTTCAGTACCATTAGTTATTCAGTGGCTACAATCCACCACGCTGGTCTTTTGCGGCTTTTATACTTTATTAGGTTTATATTTAACTTATAATGTCATTGGGTATACAGTTTAAAAGCAGAAGACCAGTGTGGCCTAGAGATTTGACTATTGGACATACCTAGTTAAATTCTCTAGTTCAAATCCAGTGTAATAAATAATATCATCTATGATTTTTCACAATTAATTCAATTTCGGTGCACCAATTTATATTTTATGATGCTTATGAGTTAAATTAAATAATATATAAATATATTGTTTTACTCAAATAAATTATAAAAATATCATGTCATAAATTTCATGTTTAATTTTTTTTTTATTCTCAGGTCTCTTAATCTGGCAGTAGGTTTATCAGACAACAGCGTAGAAGTTTACCAGCTGAATAATACCTCTTTGACAAAGGTTTGTCGACTTAGTGGCCATGAGAAATCCCTCAGTGAAGTAGTGTGTGATCCTAACGAGGAGCATTTGGTGTATTCTGCTGGACAGGATGGACTGGTCAGACTGTGGGATACTAGGGCCAGTGGGAGCTGTGCACAGGAGTATAAAGGTAAAATATTGTTTGGGAACTTAGTGAAATGTCTTAAAAGGTTATAAGTACATTAAAAACCTTGGCTGATAAGATGTCTAACTGCCCAAGAGTGGGATACAATTATGTTACTCTAAGGAAAAAAAACTGTTTTTATAAGCAAAAAGGACTACTTTCTTCCTATTCCGAAACAAAATTATCTAATCTATTTACTACAAAAAATTTACAGATAAGGAGGAAGAGTTAATAAGGCCATATGAATGCATGGATGTTTCCTGTAACGGTCGGGTGCTGTGTGCTGGCAGCCAACTAGTAGAGGATGATGCTTACCTAGTGTTCTGGGACAACCGTCTTCCCAAACCTCTGGGAGGCTACTGGAACTCTCACACTGATGACATTACACAGGTAGCATCCTCCAAATGTGTGTTTAAGTGGTATAAGTCTATTGTTGTTATGTAAAGATAATATTACCTATATTCTATGCTGTTAACATGCAATAATACACAACATATCAATTTATTCCAGGTTAAATTCCACCCATCAAAGACAGAAATCCTTGCTACTGGTTCCCTGGATGGCCTTCTAAATGTGTTCAATGTGATGGAGCAAGTAGAAGATGATGCACTCACATACTCTCTGAATGTCGAGAATTCAGTAGAGAAGCTCTCATGGCTGGATGAGAAGCAAGTGGCCTGCATCACACAGTCTAATGACTTCCAGCTGTGGGACTCGGACAGTGGCGACATGTTGAAAAGTTTCAGCAGGGATAAAGTATCCAGGAGTATAAAGGTGAGTTATTTCTGTAAATACTTCATGACACTTTTACTAATGCCACAATCTCTGAAAAAAGAATACGGAAATAAACTAAACAGAATTTGAGTATTATGTGCTAAATTGAATTCTTCGATGTACTTTTATTATTGCAGAGAAGTAAAGGCGACGACTGCTACTTAGTAGACGCATACATGTCGATAGATGACTTGCCAGTGTTACTAGCTGGCTCCCATGAAGGCAATGGGTGAGTTATCTATATGGAACAAACAATACTATGATCCTATCTTAATAATGTGTACTATACAGTTAATTATTAAAAAGGACCATGATAATTGTTTGCTTAAATAAGATATTCATAATATAATTCTAGAATTTGATTGCCTGTAGATAAATGAATCAAATCTCTAATATTATAAAATTGAAAAAAAGTTGTATGTACATTGAAGATATAAAAAAAACAAGTGGGTATATAAACATCTCACAACCAAAAATGTGATTTTTTAAATTCTTGTGGGTTTGATTTTATAGCTTAAAATAATCTTATCCATTCCATTTTCTTAAAAATGTCCAATAATAGGGCCCTACTCTATATAGTAATGTTATGAGGACTTTTTACAGCTAATAATATATTTATAACAAAAATAAATATTAATTGATTGTTATGTATTTTTAGGGACGTGTTGCGATCAGTGACTGTAGTTGACAAGAAGTTACAGCCGAGCACAAACTTCGTTGCCAACAAACAGACGGTCCGCCGCTGCTGGTATGATAAGGACGTAAGTACCTTCTAGAAATTTGCGTCTTTGGATTTTAACGCTAACGGATATAAATCGGATTCGATTTTCTTTATTAGAAATCGATTTCGGAAGTGGATCCGCTTGCAGTTTGGATATTATCATCATCTTATGGTACTTCCCAATCCCAATTTATGTAATGTTGATGAGACTTGTGTGTGACTGGTCATAAACTGTAGTTTAGAAGTCCATTGAAAGCAACGTCATGCTTGTTAACTCTGTTGCATTATGTTCATATTGGATTAGGACTCTTGATAAAATCTATATTTTAATGAGTACGTTTTTTATCACCTACACGTTGGCGCAATCAGTAGTGCCGAAGTTAGCGTCAACTAAACCGTCAGATGTAGCGGGCTATACTGCGAGCTAAGCGAAATAACAACTGGTTTTAGCTAAGCTCGTAGTGTGCACTAATAGTTTGCATGAAAAGACGCCGCAACGCAACCATGGCTACGTGAACTAAGATAAACGAAATCAGTTTAGCTCATGTAGCTGTAGCAACTTCTTCTCAAATATTAATATAACGCGATACAATACGAAAACGTAGTTCTCTTGGGAATTATGTATTTTATTTCTTGTCACAGAGAGACATTCTGGTGACAACGGGCGAGTCGGCCATCATAAGTGTGTGGAGCGCAAGCGTGAGCGCTCCGCCAGACAACGGACACACCTCCAGAAAACTCTCGCATTCTATGAACAAGCTACACGTCAACAGGTGTAAACCTTACTGACATAACTATAATGTAATAAATCGTCCAATATATCATGCTAACATCTTTTGTTATTATTATTTTCTCCGAAAATAAAGGCGCCGTCGCCTAGGAGCTGTCTGGTCATGAGGTTTAGTTTAGGCACAGATAATAGAATACTAGTAGTTTAGGAGTACATTTTTATAAAGATTTTACCGGCAGAGTCAAAGATCTCGAGTTTGAATCCATGCACCTCTTCTGACTTGCGTATTTATAGTTAATGATCACGCGCTCAAACGGTGAAGGAAAACATTGCCAGGAAACATGTATGTCTGAGAGATATTCTCGACGCCGTGTGAAGTCTGCCAACCCATATTAGGCCAGCGTGGTAGACTACAGCCTAATCCCTCTCATTTTGAGAGGAGACCCGTGCCCAGCAGTGGGACAGTGTTATGAGTTGATTATGTTATGTTTACGGCAGAAATATTTGTCAATTCTAAAGAAAATAAACCACTTCAATAACTTAGCACTTTAATTGAAACCCAAAATTATTACAATTGTAAATAAATGTAATTTACTTTATAAAATTATTGTAACTTGCCCCAGATGTTACGCTAGAAATAATAATTTATGATTATAGGTACACTACGTCGTGGGGCCGTTAACTAAAAATCACGCATGCAAAATACATAAGATTTATATAAAACGACTCTTTAAAATAATCATATAAATACGTATATAAATTTTAATGTTAACATTGCCATTAGGGGTCATCCATAAGTCACATTTCACGGGGGAGGGGAGTAGAGTAGATAGTGTGACATTGTAAGGGTACGAGGGGTCCTCAGCGTGTGATGAATGTCACGTAACAATCTAAATTATAAAAAATGAGACTGCTAATTGGGTTGGAAAGACAATGTGACGTGTGACATGGACGGGGAGTGTCAAAAGACCATGAAATTCACGTGATTTAATTTATGGATAGCCCTTTAGGTAATAAACGTGAATTCAATACAGTCACTCTGATATTTCGTGCAGTCAAAACTTTAAATAGAATGTAAAAGCAAGTAGCTGATTATTTATATATCTTGTGTCAGTAAGATATACAATATATAATATAACCATGTTTTCCACGTTAACTCCTAGCATAACCAGAGTAACCGCACCAAATGTATTTTCAAAGCGAAAAGCTTACTCTAAATTATTACATTTATTAGTCAATGCTTACATCACTAACAAGACAACGAACATATCCCCAATAAATATAAATTTGTACTCAATTATAATTTCGATCACGTGTCTTTTGAATTTCGCACCGTTTCACTATTGTAAACATCGATAAAACTAATAATAATAGGTATAATTTATAATTATAATATAAATAGAAATGTTTAGCCTATTCCATGAAGTGTTCTGAGAGATCAATGGTAATTACCGTTGCGTGATTTGATTGTAAATTTATGCTCGATTGATCTTTAAAATGCATATTAAACCTGTGTGTGTGTGTGAGTGTACGTGTGTGTGAGTGTAAGTGTTTGTGTGTGTAATGTGATTGCATTTTTCTTTGGTAAACGCATAGGTAGGTAGTGTGAGTATGAAGCGATTCTAGACGGTGAGTAGTAGGGCGACACGGGCGCCGGCTGACATCACTTTGACGACAGAAACATTATGAGCCTGAAAACGACACAAGGACATGAGTAAAGTCCCAACATCTAGCTAGCACGGTGAAGAGTTCGGTGACCTAATAAATGCTGTTACGACATAGGTATGTCAACTTGAAAGTTACGTTCACATTGAGAAATAAAGTACCTTCTGATACTTACTATTTTTTTTTTCATATTTTCGTTATCTACTATTTTTTTATGGGTAATAATATTAGAACTACTATTTTTGACCGACAAAAAGTTGGCAACCCTACCATGGGCGGCGATTGTCGCTTACCATCAGGTGATCGGTCTGCTCGTTTGCCCCCCTAACCCATAAAAAACAATAATGTAATGCGTACCGGAAGTGTATGGCCTTGTTGGAGAGCAGGCGGTTGGTGTCGTGTTGGGCCAGCGGCAGCGGCAGCGGCGCCGCGTCGGCGCAGTCGTCGCGGAAGGCGTGCGCGGCCACGGCCGGCCGCAGCCGCGCCTCGCCGAAGGGGCCGCGCAGCACCACCCACTGCACGCCCAGCGACACCGCCGTCTTACTCTTCAGGATCAACTGCAGGGCAAGCTGCACGTATTATGATATCACGCTCTAGTTACTAGTATCTCATCTGCATTCACGATCACGTGCCACTGCGGCAGCTCATCGAGCAATCATTATAATACAAGTATACGGATTGACGATCTCTGTGTGGTTTATTTTACACCATGTAAGAAAAAATATAAAAATGCATGTTTATGATAGATTTTAAAAAAAGTAAACGAGAAACGTACGTATTTATTTATAAAAATGCTATAGAAATTTTATAATTCAATTTCAAAAATAGTCTTTTTTAATCTGTTTTAAAACGCCATCCGCCATATTGGAGTCCGACGTGATGTCACTCCGATAGTAACTTGATGTTACTTGGTCTTTTTTTTTGTATTGTTTACTAACGAAGTGACGTCACGACCCGAAGTAGCATGACGGCTAGCGTTTCCGCGCGAAAATTCAAAAACATAAATTAAAAATAGTTTTTAAGCGATTTTTCGGCTATATAAAACTGAAATAAAAATTCTACTGGTTCATTACGATCTAAGGATTAATTTAAAACAGTTTTCAAAAAAAGGTGTAATACCCTATTATAGGGATCTAACAAACGCTGAGCGGCTGGACCACAGTCACAGTCGTCGTTGCTCTCATAGCTGTGACAGGTGCAATGGAAGGTAAGTGCAGTCTTTAGTCTACCTACGAGTTCGACATACCCTGCCTCCACAGGTGGTAAGTTTTAATAGTGCGGAGAATCCTCATGGCGGTCCATGAGGATTCTCCGCACTATTAAAAAACGGGGTCCTGTCGCGTTACCAGGTTAAAAGAATTGCTAAGAACTTCAAAATCAATCTCGTACACCTACCTACCTAACCTACCTACACAGGTCACACAGTTACTAGCAAAATTAATATTTGACAAAATAAACACTGTAAGCTCTAAAAGATATTTAACTTGTCCGGATCTTGACTCAGGTACTACTGTGTGCATTTATGTCAGACAATAAAGACGATGAAAAAAAATATCATCCTCACTGCCCCACTCTAGACCCCAAACCTGGATCAACCTGTAGGTCATACAAATGTTTGCTCCGTGTGGGGATCGAACACGAGGCGCGTGGCGTCGGTTTTTGATGGAAGAAGCAAGTCAAGTGTAAATAGAGCTACGGTATGGTATTGGTATCACAGTGTACCTGGTAGGTGATCTCCCGCTGCGTGCTCTGCGTGGGGTCGCGCTGGTTCTTGTTGACGAAGCCCTTCACCACCCACTGGTGGCCGAAGGCAGAGAACCGCGACGTCTCGTAGTACAGCTTGTGCATGAACTCCTCCGTGCGGTACGGCTTCAATTGCAAGTCTGCAACACACTCTTCATTAACAGTGTTAGTATACGGCTTCTGCCTTCTGATTGATGAGGGTCTCGGATCCCGCCATCAACACACTGAACGCGGTCGATGCGTAAAATCGAAACTCGTGAGCCCAGCCAGCTACTCTGAACAGTATGACTGACTACAGATAGGTATACACTAGGTACTAACTCATAGGTAATACATACAATCACGCCTGTTTTCCCCTCCCCGAAGGTTTAGGCTGTATTCCTACAGTTCGCTGGTATGTTTAGATCTCATGAAATAGGAGGGGGAGGCAAGCCTGCTACTACGAATTTCAAAGAAAAACTCAATACAGCTGCTGGACCTGGGAGCAGTAGGTAGCAGTCGCGCTCAGGACCACTAGGCCAATGAGGCTGTCATATTGGTAATACTTTGCTAAGTTTTCAGTATGGAAATATACTCAATACTCAATACATTTATTGCACTCCACAAGTTAATATGCACCAAGGCCAGTCGTATTCAAACGTTTAATCTCCAACAGAAGTAGATACTTACATCAACGACGAAACAATTAATCTATCAATTTTACAACCATTCATATCGACTCAGGAAGATGAAGGAAGAGAAACTTGAATAAGACCTGACATTCCATTAAACTTTGGTAAAATAGACCGTGGGTCTACCCGAGGAAACTACGTTGGAGATGTGTGCACAACTTAGTCAATTTCATAATCACTTTTTCTCAGAAATGGTAAATCTTAGGGAAAGTGTAGGAACATTTTTGTAGATAATTGAATGATCTAACTACAATTCCATTATACAATCGACCGATTCGCTAACAATCCTAAAATCCTAACAATCCAATCCTAAAACATTTTTATTCAAAGTCAAAGTTCGTAAAAATGTTACGAACTTTGACTATGAATAAAAATGTTTTCACACATGAGTTCGCTCGATGGGGACTTTTCGCAATTTTATTATAATTGTGTCTCTAATGTTCATGTAAGTAAGCTGATTCTTGGGAATTTACGTAAGAGTGAATGACTAATTTGGCCTGACCATTATAGTACCAACGTAGCCAGTAAGAAAACCGAATTGATATAATATGTAGGAATCATTCTCTCACTGTGTATAAGGGTTTGGTTTGGCTGTAAGGATAATGGATTTTCTGTGAGTGCTCCAACTTACCATTAAAGGTGATTTTCTCATAGGAGAGCAGGTCGAGGATCTGGTTGTAGACAGCGGTGGCCTCGTTGGCGCGCCTGTCCCGCTCGGCGAGCGTGGCCAGCACGTCGGCGGCGGACTTGGCGGGGTGCGCGCACGCGGGCTCGTGCGCGCCGCGCTCGTGCGCCGGGCCCCGCCAGCCGCAGCCGATGCACGCGAAGCGGCACCCCGTCAGCCTGCGCACACCACACCACTAGCCATACCACCGATACCAATACCACTGCTAGCAGTCACTACCTCACACACAAGTTGGCTCTACGCTCATCGTAATTTTCAAGAGCTTCATGTTCATCAATTCAGCAGATCGTTACAAATAGTTAGGACCGTTTACGCTAGGCACATCATGCTTTAGATAGCAAAGCCACCTGACAGACTGGGTTACACTTAAAAAGCACGAATCGAGCTTATGGGCGGGCGATGAGTTCGGTTCGCATTACACCAGGTGTTACTAAGTGTAACGAGTATCGTCATATTATTGTGTTAGTGAAGCATGGAGCAGTGAGCAGAGAGCACACACCTGCGGTACCTACGCCGCTTGAGGGGCGCGCGCGGGGCGCTCGGGAGGCCGGCGCGCCGCAGCGCCCCGACCACCACCCAGTACACACTGGACACAATGCGAACCAAACTATCGACGTAGGGCCTCTTTGGCGACGTATCGACTACGATTTGTGAGAACTTGAACTTCCTGAGGGATAAAAATATGTCGCCACGTTAAGTGGGCATTACTCTAACTAAAGTAGGTAGGTATGATAAGAACCCACTGGTGCTATCTAATGTTTTGGAATTACATGCTGTGACTCGCTGGGTACTCCCAATAGAAAAGGTGTTTAGGACGAGCGTGTTCTTTGTTTCTTATCTTATCTTGTGTAGGGCCGAGGCAGCAAGGGCTCGACCCAATGGGATCTTTTGTGCTTCCCCTAGATAATCTATTCCTCATCCCCTCCCAGTTCTACAAACAGCTCTTCCATGAGCTTTATAATGAGGCCTGGGGGTATGAATCTGTAGTCCTCTGGTCTTTGATAACCCTGACCCAAAAGGCACATTCGCTTTCCAGCCATTGCATCGCATGTACAGAGAAGGTGTTCCATGCTCTCAATTTCCGTTTTGCAGGCCCTGCAGGCTGATGTATCCGTCAGACCCATCTTTTGTAGGAGAGCGTTAGTCCCGAAGTGTCCGGTCAGCGCCCCCATCAAAAGACGGGCCTGCCGCCTGCTTGAGTTCCAAATGGCATTTTGCCATTTCGATGAGGAACCTATGAATTGACAATTGTGAGCAAGTCCCGTGAGGGTCAACCAGTCAAGATAAGTCCTACAAATGGTTCCGGTCCAATTAGTGAGGTTCCAGAACCTTCCCTAGCCAGCTCGTCAGCATGCTCGTTGCCCACAATACCCCTGTGACCAGGGACCCAAACAAGCCTGACCTTGTTTCGCTTTCCCAGCTCATTAAGAGTTCGGGCAGCGTCCATGGTCAGCCTTGAATCGATCCTGTAGGTCAGGGCCATGAGTGCCACTTGGCTGTCACTAAGAATGTAGATGGAAAGAATGTGTTCTGTTACTTTCCCACCTTCATTTTTAAATATCGCAATTCAAACGAGTTATCATTTGGAACTGCAGTTATTATACCTACTTAGGAACATCATTAGTTCATTATGGTTCATAAAAGCATTACTAAAACAGTACTAGTCAAACTAGGTGCTCAAATGCCACCACAGCGATAACAACAGAATTTATATAAGTAGGTACCTACCTAAAGACCTAATGAGTATAAAGATAATATTTAGACAAAGCGGTGCGTCACCTCTCTTCGCACGTGTTCTCCTCGTGGTGTTGCAGCGAGTGGCGCGGGAACACGCACGTGCAGAACTTGCACTCGGACGGCAGCTCTGACACTGTCTTTTCCACAGCGAGATTTCTCGACGCCGATATTTTGGAGATCTCCACACGACAGTTGGGGCATGTGGCCGCCTCGTCGCGCAAGCGCGCGTCCGCAAGCAAGTGCGTGAAGCATGAAGCACACATCAGGTGCCCATTGCTACACTGAAATATAACACCAGTCTCAGCATGACTTCGTGGTTGCTGTGTCAACATATTTTGCAAGGCAAAATTATGTGTTTATACAATATCTACATGCATGTAGGTATGTGAAAGGTGTAAAGTTGCTTCAAGGTTTTGGAGCTAGATACAAATCAGGATGTAGGTATTATATTTTTAAGCAGTGGGGCCATGTTTGGATTCTGATAGCTATAGGTATGTATATGTATGTAAGTTTAAGGAGAATTTATAAATGCATGTGTGTACTACATGGTCTACCTCTGGCCGTGATTGAGTGTGCCACCTGTAATCAAACTACACAATCATAATAAATACTTCTGGAACAGAAAAAAAAATTACTCAATGACATACATATATTTTTTAAATGTAAGTATGTAATAACAATATTATTTTGTATAAAGAAGTGATGAATCTAAATTATGTTTACCTACATAAAATTGCTGAATGTTGTGGACTGGACAAGCTCATTATTATTCAATTAAATTTATTCAGGTGTAGTCTAAATAAAATTGCAAAAAGGGATGCACTTTTTTTAAATAATAAAATTATATTGTGTTGAAAACTAAATTAATGTTTAACATTTTTTTTAAATACTGCAATGACAATATATAGTTAAAATCACTGTGAATTAGGATTTTTTTATAATTTGGGATTGGGATCATATGGGGGTTTTCAGAATAAAGAAGAAATAAATCTCTTAAACATTTCTTTATTTAAAATGAAATGTTACAAGAGTGTATACATGCTATATTACTTGCTACACTATGGACCATACACTCTAGTAATGTTATTCTATACAATATCACAGATACTTAACTCCTAGTCATACTGACATTCATAAATAACCCAATTTACTCTATGTAGACAAAACATGTTCATAGGTCACACATACATTTTCAAATTGAATAGGACGGTCATGAAAATAATAAACACAATTCATAATATTAGACAGCAGCCCCCACAATGGGCACAATTCACAAGTAGTTACTTAGCAGTTCAAAATTACAATAATAACCAAATGAATAGGTACATTACATTGACGCCATACACATTACTCTCAGAATGGTCGTAAAACTACGTCGTGAAGGCGTCGCCACGACGCGAATAGTATGTTGTGAGCTGAAGGTTGAGCTACTTATGTAACAAAGGAAAAGATTTATAAAACAGCTGATGCGTGCAACACGATCAGCTGTTTTGGAATACCTGATACACGGCCGCCTGAGGCAGGTCCAGGCAAACTGCGCAGCACAGGATGCCCCCCAGCCTGTGCTCGAGCTTGTCGCTTCCCTCTTTGTCAGTAATTTTACGTTTTTTTATCAACGGCTCATCGGCCTCTTTCGCGTCAGGCGCAACCTCGCCCTCGCTAGACGACGCCATAGGTTCGTTTTCGGGGGCTTCAGCCATTACACAATGTAAATAATAACAATATTACGACACAAACTACACGGTCAGATGGACGCGAAATCAAATGACGCAAAGTATTGACGCACTTCGCTACAAACAAAGGTTTGTTGTGTTTATATAGTTACCCACCCTCCCGCTAGTCCGCTAGGTACTCGCTGTCAAAGAACTCAAAGAAGACAGCACAGACTACGTAGAGATACACATTGAATTATTAATAAATCTAGTACGCAAAAATATATTTCAGCTGCAAGGCATTTTGCGACATCGAAACTAATAACAAACAAACCCCTCAATATGTCTTTAAAATACCTTCTTTATTTTTGTAAGCTTGTTTTGAGAAAAATACTATATTTTGTCGTATTCATTTGAGCAACCCTATCCAGACCCTTAATACTAACAATCAACAATAATTAATAGTAATTACAGAATCATCTACAATGTCTTGTGGGGCCTTATGGGCTGAAATAAAAGTTCCATAAATCTAAATAACATGTTTTATTGTCTATTTTTAATATAACTACTAGAAATAAGCTCCATATTCTGATTGTGGCTCTAAATAATTTACAAAAAATGTTTGTTATTTAAAATAATAACGTAAGTTGTTTACAGTTCAGACAAAGCAGTTGTGTGTGTCTAAATTTATGCATTCCAGGCAAGTACAATACTCAAGAGACTTTACTAACATGGCACATGTAATCTGTTTTTATGGTAAAAGTTTACTGAGTCTGTGCATTGCATACAAACTGACAAAACTTCAGACATTGAAATGAAACTACTTTTTACGGATTTTATCGCGGTATATTGATATTATTTTGTTCCCGACGATAAAATCCGTAAAAAGTAGTTTCATTTCAATGTCTAATATTCGCGTAAGTGTCAGAAATCAGTATAAAACTTCAGACATGCACATTTACACCTTATCTGCTTTGTAAGTTAAACTCACAACACAAACAAATGGCATTGTCCCCGCAACTAAACACAAAGTCTTGTGATCACAATCATCTCTCTAATTATTGAGAACATTTGTTTCCAGTCATAGTTTTGGTTTCTTGGGTAAAGATCCAAATGCTGAGATGATGGTCCCTTTAGTTCCTGTTACATTACTAGTGAGTGGCTGTTGCACAAGTCCAGGCTGCTTGATGGTTGGTTTATTAGACACATTGGGTGCAGCCTGGTCCCATTTTGACTTTCTTTTCTTCTCATCATCACTCTCAGACTTTTTTGCTACTCCAGTAATAAAATCTATTTTCGCGAGTTTCTCTTTTTTCTCTTTCTCCCGTCTATCCATCTCTAACTTTTGTACTCGGGACAATTCATCATAATATGATTCCTTGCCCCACTTAAGTGGATCATAGATTTCAGGTGGATAATTAGTATCCAGCTCATTTATATCACAGAACTGAATTAACTTTTCATAAATGCTTGGGTTTCTAAAGTTTTTCTTATCTTGTATAATCTTATTCATGTCTAGTCCTTCATTCAACATCCGACTATAATACTTAGAAATCGTATCTTGCAGCTCCTTAGGGCACTTTCCGGGAGGTTCAGGTGGTATAGTACCACCATCATCAGACTCGTCAGGTTCAGAGCGAGGTACAGCCTCATCTGTATCTGTTTCCATCGATAATCGTCGCATGTCGTCTTGATTCTCATGTGCGGGCGAAAGGGGCTCATCGTCAGACACTATCGTGTCATCTACATATGAAACTAACCTTCTTTTGGGAGTAACTGGCGCAGAAGCCGGTTTGTTACTGTCCTCTATTTTTTTAGGACTAGTAGGGGCTGAATGAGTTTCCCTTAGGTCCTCTTTTTCTGGCGTCTGATCTTCCATATCTTCTTCGCCTTCGGAATCAGTATAGGTGGCAGTTAGTGATGCTAAAGCTTGAGAAGCCATCGTCAGACTCCGAAATAAACCAATAATGTTTCGATTTCACAAGACAAAAACTTTCCTCTACGATAAAAATGCAAAGAATAATAGTACTCTATAGCAAATTACGGTGATAAAATCTTAAAATGAGAGCGATGCACCAATGTAATTTAACAGCAAGCACAATGAGTCAATGACAAATTGAATTGGCATTGGCATGGCAAAATGACAATTTGACAGTTGACAGTGTTGACTGACACACGCTCTGTCTTTGATTGTCATATTGATTACCCTCAGATTACCCAGGATTACCATTACCCCTCAGACTAATAACATATTACTCAATACATTTATTGCACTCCACAAGTTAAATAGATGTTACAATGGTATAGCTTATGAAACATGTGTGGGCCTTATCGGCACGGCAAGATGTAGGAGAGAGGAGGAAGTTTTACATATTTTATTATTTTTATATTTTACATGTAAGAAATTGATATTTATTGACTATTAATTATGGTCATTATTATTATTATCAGTTTGTAAAAAGAAAATAAATTAAATGTCCCAGATATTATTATTATAAATATATGTCATGCTTGTTTATATATTTGTGTTTATGTTATTATTGGGTATTAATTGATTAAGTATTTATTTAAATTTCCATTTATTATTATTTCATATACATTTATCATTTAGGTATTCATTAATATAATAATAATCTGAGGATTACCCCCTCAGACGTAACAAAAAAAGGTTAATAGTGTAAAGTTTAAGAAAAAACAAAAAAAGTGAAAAATAAACAAAGCAACGTCAGCAAATTTTGTAAAAAAAAATTTGCTATTATTACCAATTAGCTCAGCCTCAGAGTAATAATTTGTCATAGGTAATTCAATGATTATTAAATTATTATTCTGAGTAGGGTTGCCAGGCATCCGGATAAAGCCGGACATAGGTAGGCATTTTGATTGCTTGCCTGCCAAAATAAACAGTGTCCGTCTTGTCCGGCTTTTGTTAGGCTTTTTATATTTCGCAAACAAGCGAGCGCCGAGCGTGGCCAAGCGCAGGCGGTCGCTCCCGCAAGCCACCCGCACCCTCACACTAAATCCTCAATAATGTACGGTGTCCGGCCTTTCTACCCAAATGTCCGGCCAAACTGGCTGATTTGTCCGGCTATTAGGATAGGCAACCTAGCAACCCTAACTCTGAGGATTGACTGGACCCTGGACAATGATGGCTGCATTGAAATTTGCAGCATTTTTTGTTTTATAAAACCTTTTACACAGACTTTTAGGTCAAGTCTTTTTGGTAACGAAACCTCAGGTCAAGTAGAGTAGGTAAATACGTTTGCGTAAAAAAAACCATTTAACGTCCGTGTCTACTCTACTACTACTCTTTATCTGATCGTATGCAAAAAGTTAGGATTGGTGACCACTTCAGTGAGGCAGTCTCTGTCGATCATGGAGTTCCTCAAGGTAGTATCCTTGGCCCCACTCTGTTTCTCTGTTATATAAACGAGCTGTGTCAACTTAAACTTCATAACTGCAAAATTATATCATACGCAGATGACACAACTCTTACATTTACGGGTGATTCTTGGGAGGAAGTATATTCATCAGCTCAAGCAGGTTTTAATACGGTATGTCACTGGCTCGCAGCGAACTCACTCACCTTAAATGCAGACAAGACGAAATATATTCCCTTTACCATCAGGAGCTCAGAGACCTTCTTACTAGATAAGCCTCTCATATATGCTCATCAATGTTCTTTTCCTCCTTTATCTCAATGTAGCTGTCCATCAATAATGGCGACCCAAAGTATTCGCTACTTGGGCGTTACCATTGATAAAAGATTGTCTTTTGATGAACACATACACAATTTATCTAAAAAAGTCCGGAAACTGACTTATATCTTTAAACAGCTTAGACAGGTGGCTGATGGTAAAACCCTTAAAATGGTCTACTATTCCCTGGTACAATCTATCCTGTCGTACTGTATAACAACATGGGGAGGAGCCGATAAAACTAAAATGCTAGAAATAGAAAGATCCCAAAGATTAATTCTAAAAGTGTGCCTTTCCAAACCACGGCTTTTTTCCACCGAGACACTGTATCAAGAAGCAGAGGTCTTAACCGTAAGACAAATTTATATCCTCTCTACGGTACTCCGTCAACATTCAGATACATTCTCGCGAGATCTTACAAAAATAACAACCAGAAGACATTTTGCAATATGTAATACGTCTAAGACTAAAACATGTTTTGCCCAAAAATTTTATACATTTCGGGGAGCTAGGTTGTACAATAAACTAAATAAGGAATTGAGCATTTTTAATTACAATAAAGCAAAGTGTAAGTCAATAATAACAAACTGGTTATTAAAACTAGGCTACACTAAAACAGAACAACTTCTTGTCATAATTAAATAAACATAAAGCTTAAATCTTAAATCTTATCTCTTATCTTAAAAAAGATAAGATAAGATAAATAAACATAAAACAATTTTTAAATAGTATGAACTATGAACTCCAAGTCCCCTACCTTTCCAATACGATATCCATCTCACTATATCCAACAGGAACCCGCTCATAATTACCACACAACACACACACAAACTCGCACATACACACACACAAACTCGCACATTCACACACACACACACAAACTCGCACATACACACACACGCAAACACCCACACTCGCACACACACATATATCACATACTTGTAATTTGACTACACTACACATTATTGTATCTGTTGTTAAAGTTATTTTTTCTTCTATTACCCAGTTGAGAAGATTCCTAAAAACATAAATGTAATCTTACGTCGTAGCTAATTTTAATAATGTTCTATCCTTTATGGGGGAGTCCCTGGTGTCCTAAAATACAGGCCTAGGCTTAGTTTAGGCACCAGTCTCCCACAAATAAACATTGTTTACGCTAATATTTATTTATGTTGTGAATCTAATATAAGTTTTATTTGTGGAAGAAATAAATAAATTTACTTACTTACTATTTACTATTTACTAAATAAATTAATAGAGTCCGACCGAAACTGGTTTTCCGGCCGAAACGAAACCGAATATTCAGCCGTGGCTTCAGTTTCAGCCGAAACCGAAACTCACGTGGTCAAGTATAAAATTCCTTAAAATACTGAAATTTGGTTCATTTTACCTATTCTCTCTTCTTCTTTAATTAAAGAGCTCAGCTCTTGTGGGTGGAGCAAACGCCACTGTTCTCTATCTTCTGCTTTCCATTTTACCTCTTGGTACGACTCGATCGCAATCCTTTCCTTCACTTGTTACGACTCGATCGCAATCCTTTCCTTCACTTGTTCTATAAAATTTCTAGTCTAGGTCTACCCCTTCCTCGTTTTCCTTCAATTTTACCTTCTAGTATAGTTCTGAAGAAGTCGTCATGTCGTATCAAGTGGCCAAACATCTTTCCCCTTCTATTATCTATGGTTACCCATTATTCTGCATTGAGGACATGAAATGGAAACACAGTATAATAATTTTGTTTTAATCGTTATATTAAAAAAAATTAATAATATTTTTATTATTTTTTCAAATTAAGTTCTTTTAGCTAAATGTTTATCAGTTATTAATAATCAAATGACCAATTGTTACTGTTTCATTAAATACTAATTATTAGTAGTTTGAAATCTTAGTTTGTAAGTTACGTTTCGTTCCCTGAAAAGTTAAATTTTAGGTGGAAAGTTACATTTTTCATTATTATTTTTATCTACGTGTCTTATTGGGAGCTATGATGTCGAATGACCTTTTTTTAGCTCTTGAGTTTTTTCATTCAGTTTTCTCTTACCAGGAAGCAAACACGTGACTTCAATTTGGATGCGCTCGTGGATGTTTGCAATAAAAATCTAGTATTACAAATCTCATTGTTCTCAAAAGTTACGAATAATGCCTTAAATATAAAAATTACTAACATGTTACGCGATTGAGTCAAAGGTTACGAAAAATGTAAGAAATGTAACCATCTGGAGACACTGTGTGTTGCTACATTGCTATCCGAACGGCGCACGACAATTCCCGAACAGGGCCGCCAGCGTCCGCCAAGCGTTGCCGCGAGAAACGAAGTTAGGCAAGCGTGTACAACTTCCGAAATCTGTTTCGGATTCGGCAAAAGTTTCGGCCAATTTTGGCCGAAACCGAAACTGCCGCCAACACTTGATTTTTGGTCGAAACTCGGCCGAAACCGAAACCGAACTTTCGGTCGGACACTATAAATTAAATTAATAGGTAGTTTATCCTCTCATCCTAGATTTACTTTTGGACCACCTGTATTATAGTTTATAGTTTCTGCCTACCCCTGTGCGAAAAAGACGTGATTTTTTATAATATACTAGCTTCTGCCCGCGGCTTCGCCCCCGTGGAATTCGGCTGTTCGTGGAATTCTGTCATCACATCCCACGGGAACGGGATAAAAAGTATCCTATGTCCATCTCCTGATTCTAAGCTACCTCTTCACCAATTTTCAGCCAAATCGGTTCAGCCGTTCTTGAGTTATAAATGGAGTAACTAACACGACTGTCTTTTATATATATATAGCTTCTGCCCGCGGCTTCGCCCCCGTGGAATAAAAAGTATCGGGAACGGGATAAAAAGTATCCTATGTCCGTCTCCTGGTTCTAAGCTACCTCTCCACCAATTTTCAGCCAATCGGTTCAGCCGTTCTTGAGTTATAAATGAAGTAACTAACACGACTTTCTTTTATATATATAGATAGCTTCTGCCCGCGGCTTCGCCCCCGTGGAATAAAAAGTATCGGGAACGGGATAAAAAGTATCCTATGTCCGTTTCCTAGTTCTAAGCTACCTCTCCACCAATTTTCAGCCAAATCGGTTCAGCCGTTCTTGAGTTATAAATGGAGTAACTAACACGACTTTCTTTTATATATATATATAACAAGCTTCTGCCCGCGGCTTCGCCCCCGTGGAATAAAAAGTATCGGGAACGGGATAAAAAGTATCCTATGTCCGTTTCCTGGTTCTAAGCTACCTCTCCACCAATTTTCAGCCAAATCGGTTCAGCCGTCCTTGAGTTATAAATGGAGTAACTAACACGACTTTCTTTTATATATATAGATAAAGATATAGATAGATTGTAGTTTTTTTTTATTTTTTATTATGGCGTCACACTTTTTGTTTATTTGCCAGTGTCAAGTATTAGAATAATCAAGTAGGTAATAATTATTCCCCATCATGGGATTGTATTATGATGGCACCACACTTTTTGTGTTCGCCAGTGTCAAGTATAATGTTCAGTTGCCCCAATAAAACGGTAGAAACTTTATTGAGGCTTCGATGAAGTTTAGGTGTGAACCCAAAAAGTCGCGATTTTCAATTTTATATCATTTGCCTACACTCTCACACGTTCACGAACACTTAATGGTTAATTATCCACCATAATTACACATTAAACTTCGGAGAAATTCAAGTTTTGAAAAATAATATAAAATCGACAATGTGCACTTTTCATTTTCCCGCCTAAACTCATAGATTGTAGTTATGTTGCAAAAATGTTATTTGAAGTTGCACAGTATAAATTTATGTTGTCATGGTTCTTCTTCTTGTATTTTCCTTGTGGCAATTGAGTCGATGTCGTCGATGTTGTCATGGTTGTCATCTTCTTCTGAAATCTGAGTAATGTCAAAATTCAATAAAACTTGAAAGCTATTGTCATGTCAAATCAAATTGACAATTTGACTTCGACGTTTAGGATTTTTGGTACTTTATTCTAGCTAAAATGATGGGGGAGTTGCGTTGGAAATCGTAGAAATAATAAAATAACGTAGCTCCGTAAATATCGTGTGATATGAAATGAAATAGTGACCTGGAATCGTAATCGTGCAGGCAGCAATCGGCAGTGTGACAACAATGGCGACTCAGCCGAGTGACTACACAGAGTTTCCGCCCGAGATCATTCTGAAGCCCCTCGCACTGATCGGTTTGTCTGGGCTCGATGCTGTGAACAATGCCGTACATAAAGAGATATGGGACGCGTTCTCTAACAACCGGCGCGCAGACCGCACACCGGTACGCTTCAAGTTACTCAATAATACGTTCGAATTTCCAGTAGTGAAGCCTAAACGTAACTCGTACGAATGGTATATACCTAAAGGTATCTTAAAGAAGAATTGGATCCACAAGCGGGTATCCCTAATTCCTGCAGTAGTGGTCATATTTTATGACATGGACTGGAATGATCCACAATGGAATGAAAAAATCATAGAATGTGCCTCTAAAGTGCAATCTATTCGGGCCGCAGTGGAGGGACATGCGACGCGCGTAGCTGTTGTTGTCATCCAGAGCCGGCTGTCCCCACCCCCCTCCGAGTACATGTTGGGTGCTGAGAGGGCACAGGCACTGTGTGCTGCCTGTGAGATTCAGTCCAAGTCACTGTTTGTGCTTCCCCACAGTGATCATCTTATGGGTTATATTGTTCGCTTAGAGAATGCCTTTTATGATATTGCCCAAAATTACTATCACCATGAAACAAAAAACATTAAGCAGCACAGAGATCATCTTAATAAAACAACACATCAGTATTTGTTTGTGCGTCATCAGTTTAAACTTGGCTATCTTAATGAGCTGAAACAAGATTTGAGTACCGCTCATAAGCACTACATGCATGCATACAACAATCTACTTGAGACAAGAATAGTTGACACCAACACTCATGAAGTAAGAATTGTAGCTGGCTACATTCATTATAAACTTTGTAAATTACTTTTTGCTTTGAATTTGCCTAGAGACGCAATAGCCCAATTGAAATCACATATTGAACGATATAAAAATAGAATTGGGTCAACAGAACTGCTGTTTGAACATTATGCTTGGATTGCAAGACAGTACAGTGCTTTTGGAGAGTTGTTTGATGAAGCAATCCGGGCAGGACTGCCAGCAATACAGTCCCAACATCCTGGCTTCTACTATCAACATGCTGCACAATTCACAGTGAAGAGAAGGCAAGCTATGAGATCTGTGTGCACTGAAGCCATATCATATCCACCACCCCCTGACCCCTTGGAAGGCACCATAGAATTCTATGGACAGCGACCTTGGAGACCAGGTCGCCTCAGTGCTGACCCTCATGATCCACAAAAGGAGCAAGCAGCAGTACTAGCTCTACAATATAATGAAAGAATATTCAACCACTCAGCAATGATCATCAGCTTCCTGGGCTGTGCTATCTCACAGTTCAAAACATTCCACTCTCCTCGGATGAGAAAGCAGCTAGTCGTTGAGATGGCAAATGAATACTTTTACTCAGCTGATTATGGCAAAGCTCTCACATTATTGACGCATATGCTGTGGGATTACAGAAGAGAAAAATGGTGGTTTCTAGCTTCACATGTTCTAAACCGAGCACTGCAATGTGCGTATTTGTCAGGAAAGATACAAGACTACCTGCAGCTATCAATAGAGGCACTATCTAAACACATTCAAGTGCCAAACAATGATAAAGATAGAATTTATAGAAATATCATGTCTGTTCTTAATTTGAATATACCTGGACCAGAACCAGACCTACCTGCATCCTCTCAGCAGAAAGCTCTGGAGCTGTGGCAGGCTACTATTGAAAAAGACCCCCTCATAGTTCATGTAGACATGGCCAACATATCTAGCTTCTTGGAGATTAAGCCAAAGTTCAAGCAGCAGAGATATAGGATGGATGAAATGATTGAGTTAGAATTGTATGTCAGACTATTGTACAGCACTGTTCTTGAAGCCAAAAACGCCTTTGTAGCCATATGCAGTCACACAGAAACTATTGAAATCCCAATTACAGATAGAGGAGATACCACTATTACCTTGGAAGGTGGGAGAGTAAAGAAATTTTTATGTCAATTCAAACCAAATCCTCATGATAGTGGATCAGATTTGCACATAAAAAATGTGTCTTTTGTGCTTGATACAGACAGGAAACGAAAGATAATTATGAACTTTAAAATAGAGGGTAATAAAGTGTTGGAACCTATTATTCATCCTGAACTGTTGCATTTCATAAGGAGCCCTAAATCAGACTATGAATTTGACTGTATTGTGCCTTTAACCGTAGCATCTATAACATCACGAGAGTGTAAGTTATCATTGCTTGTCACAAATTCGAGCCCAGCACTTCAAGGTGAATGGTTTCCATCAACATTTACAATTACGAACAATGAAGACAATTCTATCTATGATGTTAAAATAACACTCTCCTTAGTAAGTTCTCCTGATAATCCAAATCCAGACTCAGTAACAGAATTGAGTCTAAAGGAAGGAGAACTGCAAACACAACCACTAAACATACAAGTGAAGAGTATAAGCACATGTGGAACCCATTCAGACACATTTTATTTGAAGACAAACCGAACAGCAACAAGCACTATACAAATAAAAGTAACTTATGTTATTGATCTTCCTGAAATATCTAAATTGGAATGCACTAAAGACTTCTCTACAAAAATAACAGTAATTAAGCCATTTGAGGTTGCTACAAATTTTGTAGCCATGAACTTTAAACCTATTACAAAATGTTTTGTAGATGACCCTTTTATTGTAATGCCACAAATAAACATTTTGAGCCCATGGGACTTATTGATAGTGGACACAGAGTTAGAAGTAATGGAATTTTTCAAGCATAGTGATGCCATAAAACCATCTTCTTGTATAAGCAACCTGGATGTTGCTGAAAAGAATGTAGCCTCTGATGCTATTTGTATACAACCACAATACAAACCAAAAGAAAACCCTACAAGAGTTGGTCTGTACAACATAACATGGCGACGAAAGACAAGCACCAGTCATTGTGTAATGAGTACCACTGCACTGTCTGGGTTACCAATAGATGAGTGTCCTATAGCCATACAAGTCAATTATCCACAGGTGGTGGAACTCCTTACATCAGTTCCATTAAAATGTACCTTGATTGGCAAGTCAAGTACCCCTGTCAGGCTAAGTGTGACTGTAGAAGGCACTGATGCATACATGTTTTCAGGATATAAGAAAATATCGGTCACAGTCCCTCCTAAAGATAAAGTGGAACTGTGCTACAATATCCATCCTCTAGTCGCTGGCAACACTACCCCTCCAAGGTTAAAAGCTACTATTATAGGTGATGCTGCAAGTCAAGAAGTAGTGACTGAAATGTTTGACAAAATCTTTCCACAGAATATATTTGTAATGCCTAAGTACAATAAATGAAAATTATGTAATGTTATTCCTCAATTTTAATGAACATTGTAAATAATAATGAACAAAGTATGTAAGTTATATTGTAGTTACCTGTAATTATTTTCAAATAATAAATTCAGTTACTTGTTATTTTACAATTATTTTTATATTATTTAAAACTTATTGCAACCATGGGTTTTCGGAAGATATACCTTCCTATAATGACACAAATATTCTGTACAATATTAAAAGATTGTAGGTACTTCAGAAATTGTATTTATTGGCAATTTAATCTTTACGCAATTCAAATTTCTCTTCTTGGATGCCACTGGCAGTGATAATCAGTATATAGATGCAATCTCCTGTGTAGATATCTCGCTCAGCAGCACTGATGAACACATCCTTCAGGAGAGCAAGAGCTTTTTCTCTGGGTATGGGAGCCTCTGTTACATTTTGCATGTTCTTGAGGCCTATCTGGTTGTCGAGTAGAGGCTGCAGTTGTGCGCCTGCCGAGCCACCGGCACGGTAGTTGGAGCGTTCGCAGTGCCCAATAGGATCGTAACTGTAAACACAACCCTTTCCATCGGCATCCAACCCAGCAAGAACATTGGACACGTAGTAAGGGAAGAACCGCTTATAATACAGCATGGTGGAGAGCATTTGTGCGACGGCCGGTGTCGACATGGACTTGTTATGTTCGTGCTCATACATCTGCATTCTCGCTGTAAGTAGCCGGGTCAGCGTAAGCGTATCACACCAACAGCCTGTAGCTCCAAGGACAGTTTTGTCCGACAACTTGAAGAGTTTCTTTTGTTCCCTTGTGTATATCGAGAAACCAGTACTTAGACGGGTATCAGCACCTATTACAGCATAATCCTCACCGGCGATAGCAACGATGCTGCCTCCATTGTCAGCGTATGGTTCGAAACGGACTTGTTTAGCGCCAGGCACGGCATATTCAGGAAAATTTCCACTTACACTCAGCATTTTGATTTCAATAATACTTTTCGAACAAACAAAACAATTCAGATTTCAGCATTCGAATGACATGCACAAATTTACAATATTCACATTCAGTTCACACTTTTTTAGTCTTTCACAGACTACATAACAGTTACATAGAGTAAAGACCAAAGAGTATAATAATATAGTTGTACGTAAAGACACAGACTTCATAGGTCAACGATAAAACGAAAAAAACCATCACAAAACAATGTTTTATAACATAAATCAGTAGATTTGTATGGATATTGCGATATTGCACTCAAAATATTTGAGTACTAGCTTCTGCTCGTGACTTCGTCTGTGTGGAATAGTTACTTGGTCTTAGCGTGATAATCTATACTAATATATAAAGCTGAATAGTTTGTTTGTTTGCTTGAACGCGCTAATCACAGGAACTACTGGTCCGATTTGAAAAATTATTTCAGTGTTAGATAGCCCATTTATAGATAAAGTACTAGCTTCTGCCCGCGACTACGTCCGCGTAACGTGATGATATATAGCTTACAGCCTTCCTCAATAAATGGGCTATCTAGCACTGAAAGAATTTTTCAAATCGGCCCAGTAGTTCCTGAGATTAGCACGTTCAAGCAAACAAACAAACATACAAACTCTTCAGCTTTATATATTAGTATAGATATATTAAGTAAGAGTATAGATATAGATTATGGCCCTTAAAAAATCAGAGGTTGCATTACGTTGTTAAAGAATACCTGTGACTTGATTTATAATTCTCCATTGTCAAGAAGCTGCAAAGTACATTTTTAAGTAGCAACAGACTTTAGGTCTTTATTATCCAAATATACATATTAATCTATGGTCTTTATCCAAGTTAGACATTTAGTTGTAACCTCTATGTTCATATTTTCCAAAAGTATTTTAGGGGATTTTTTATACTATTTTTAACTTTAACTAAGTAGGTACACAAATGCTTTTCGTACGTCTCAGTCGAGACGCAAATATTTTTAAATCTCTGTAAAAGTGTGTTTTTTATTATTAAATGATAAACTTTCTATTTAATTCAATTTAAATGCTCACCGAAATATTTTTAGACCCTAAGACTAAGTACCCAGTTCACGACTGTTGTGTACCGAGTTTTTCTATCGCACTCGAGGCGTGTCACACTGACGTAGTATCTTAATATAGATAGTCTGTGAGCGATACGGAGTAGGTATCTCTAAGTAGTCTGTGATGTTAAATTCTTGGCCAGCTGGCCAATAGGATGGCAATGACGTGTGTTAATCTGTGAGGTTATTCTATTCTACTGTACATGTACATGTCAAATTGTCAACGATTCAACGTAATTGTGTCAATTTAGCAATTTCCGTACTTTTCTAGTAAACCGTAATTTTAATTGTGAAGCCTAATTTTCCCAATTAACTTTTTTATACATAAAAATGTCCTCCTTAACATCTGTGATTCCTAAGTTGTACCAAGAATATACTACTAAAACGCCTACAAAATTGAAGATCATCGACGCATATCTGTTGTACATATTTTTAACTGCTGTGATTCAGTTTGTGTATTGCTGCCTTGTCGGCACTTTCCCGTTTAATTCTTTCTTAAGCGGTTTCATTTCTACGGTTAGCTCTTTTGTTCTTGGAGGTAAGTTGTGTACTAATGCGAGTAGTTTTTGGTAAAGACTGATGTTGTTAGGTTAGTTGTTTGCCTTTGTCATATTGTTGCAAATATAAATGTTGTTGTTTTCAGTTTGCCTACGCCTTCAAGTTAATCCAGATAACAAGAATGAATTCCAAGGCTTGAGTGCAGAGCGAGGTTTTGCAGACTTCATATTTGCCCACCTTGTGTTACATATTGTTGTTATTAATTTCATAGGATAACTTTTTACCTAATTATTGTATTGATTACTTGAGCTGAAGCAGAAGATCCTGAAATAAAACCTTTTAAGCCTATCATGCTATTTAAATACCATAATGATTATAAAGAACCAGACAAAGGCTCTTCAACCCGCCGGTGCGTAAGTCAGACTGGCACTTAAGTCTGACTTGTGCAATGAGGCTTTCATAAAAACTGGCTACTTGTACCAACATTTCTGATGTCTAACCATGACGTGCCATGACTATTGATATGAAGTTGAACTGTTACAAAATTGGACATTTAAATCTCTGTATAACAAAGCACACATACCACAATTTATTTTTAATTCATGCCTGTGATGAACCCCCCTTTCGAGAACAAGACAATAGAATTTGTCTAGAATACTATTGTGTCTGCAGGTCTGAACTTCTACTGTACGGTCTACTGGAAGGGTTTAGTAAATAAATATATCTATGGCACTATCTCTGAAACCAGATTGTGATGTGTTTCGCTAAAACTGACATATTGGGAGATAGGAAGGCATCAATTGAGTTTTACTTATGCATAGCCTTTTATTAAATCTAGTGGTTCTAAGTGTGACTGCTATGCTTGAGGCCCTGGGTCCGATTCTCAGGTTGAGCATGGTGTTAAGTATTGTGCTTTTCTATAGAACTCTCAGTAGCAGTTTAGAATTTAAATTTGTGCCCAGTTAATGGTGCCTAATGGTTTCGATCCCTAATACACGTGACCTAAACATACTGCTGAACATTAGTGCATTTAAGTGTAAACACCTCTGCCTAACCCTTCGACAAATACAGGCATGATAGTAAGCTTGTACGGACTTAGGGCTTCAATAAAACTTTTTCGCGGTCTCTGAAAAACTACTTGTACTCGACGATAAATGGACCTATTTCGCAGTTCAACTGCAATCAGTCATCAGGGATAATGTTGGCTTCTAATGGTAAAATACTTTTTAAATCAGTCCAGTAGTTTCGGAACCTATTCAATATAAACAATCAAATCTTTCCTCTTTATAATATTACTAGCTTCTGCCCGCGACTTCGTTAGCGTAGCGTGATGATATATAGCCTATAGCCTTCCTCAATAAATGGGCTATCTAACACTGAAAGTATTTTTCAAATCGGACCAGTTCCTGAGATTAGTGCGTTCAAGCAAACAAACAAACAAACTCTTCAGCTTTATATATTAGTATAGATATATATTAGTGTATTAGTATAGAAAACGTTTTGCGTTCATCAATATAAGTTCGCGCAAAATAACTTGACCCAAAAGTAATGGAGAGGGGGAGTTTGCGCAGTGCGTTTGCGTGCAAAATGTACTAAAATTCGACTACTGCGCATCAACCATTCTGGTTCAAGTTATTTTGCGCCAACTGTACATACGACATGTCAACAATTAACGTTTTTGTAAAACAGCGTGATATGAAACGGATCTGTTTTTAATTGCAAAATTCGGAGCTCGTAGCGCTGTATGGCATAAACGATAAAAGCTCGTCAAAATTAAAATTGTTTTTTCTATGTAAGTACATAAGTACATTTTTTCTATGTGGGCCACACCGTGGCTACAATTCGTCCTGGCACTCGTGGCCGCTATTTTTCTCTTTGACTATCTATCTAAAGGACCCGCCTCTCATGATCATTCCCCTCTGTCAAGGTAGTGGATTAAAGAATCTAACGCGTTTATCAAAACTATTTCCGAAATCGATTTTTCATTAACAGAATCGTTTCCGCTCAGTAAGGTCATCATAAATGCTCCGTGTAAATACCGATATACGTGCAGTTAATGTATGCAAAAAAATATCTAATATCTTATTTATATAAAGATGTAGTTATTTTCCGTATGTAAGTATTAAAGTTCATTTATTTCTATTTAAATCACATAATACAATTTATTAATAAAGATCGAGGACGTTGCCGATTCAATAATCGAGTATAAAATAATCGTTTAGTTCAAGCATGCACTTCCCACGAGACTACCCGCACTCCCCACGAGACTAGCAAATTTTTTTTACTAACAATATGAGCCTTCTGCTAATAAGCGTAAGATTTAAATTTGAAATATCCATCAAAATGTCATTTTTTGATTTTCAATTATATATCATCCAATAGGATGTCACCATTTATGATTTCCAATTATAGGTCTTAATGCAGAATTACCGTTTTTTGGCAATTATAGGCCTTATATATATTATGACATAATGCATAAAACTCGAATTTTAAAAAGTGTAGCGAGACTATGTCCCTCTTTTGTTTTGTCATTTTAATTAATGATGTGATAGTGTTTGTTTACGATTTCGAATCGATATCGATATTATTTTCGTGTTCAATGTAAGACCAAATTATAATAATTACTAAAGATCACTAAAGATGTATATCATGAATTTATGATATCACTATATTTTTATAAAATTTAATAAAATAACATTTTTGAAATGACGTAACTAAGATTATTGATTATTTTTGATATCCAGTGCTATTAGATATTTAATTTGTTACTTTTCAGATCTACAAAAGACCTTCATTTAAAATGAAATAGGTGTGATTGATAAATAATAGCTTAAGCCGTTGTAGATAAATGTGTTGACAAAAGAATTTATAAATTAACATATTTAAATCGTGTTTTAAAAATAATTGAAAATGATTTCTAAGATACGGTACGGTTTGAAGGTCTGGGGTTTCTTTTACCGCTTAGGTGGAAAACCAGCACATGGCCCGCCTGATGGTAAGTGGTTAACGTCGCCTATTATATGAACGCTTGCAACATCTGGGGTATCACTCGCCCGTTGCCGACCCTGTAAAAATCTTTTCACACCCGGTAGACAACCCACAACACCGGTACCCCCCACTGCCAACATAACGCTTCCTCGCGGAGCTCTGGCGATCTTGCTCACCGTTAGGAACACAACATAGTACAGTGCTATGTTATTTGGCTACTATTTTCTGCAAAGTGTAGGTATTTCCCCAGTTGGGCAGCTCCAATTGTAAGTAGAGTTATTCAATTCCACTATGCCCTGCCTCTCGGGGTGTTTCTTCAAACACATTATTTTCTTTTTTCGATATCCGGCTCAAAGAAATAACGAGAGTACGGAACACGACATACCATCACCTCTTTATTCCCCGAAGGGTAAGACATATGCGTACTTAGGGGGCGAGCCTATTGCCATTAATCGGGCATCAACCCTTAATTTTATAGAAAAACTCCAATAACACATTGCTCGACCGGGGAATCGAACCCAGGACCTCTAGCGTAGCGCTTCTGTTCATATTAACGCGCGACATAATGAACAAAATCGTATTTACTCCTACTTATATCTCGTCGGAAACAAAACGCTCTGTCTAGTGTCATTCCTAATATATCAGCCTGGCAAAGAATAGAAAAAATCAAAATCAAAGAATCAAACTAATTGGTATCAAAGTATTTGTAACAAAACGTCCGCAATATCCGCTCTATCTATACTAATATTATAAAGAGGAAAGATTTGTATGTATCAATGTAGGTAACAAATAAAATCAAAAACTACTAGGCCGATTTCGAAAATTCTTTCACCATTTGAATGCTACATTATTCAAGATTAACATAGGCTATAGAATATATATTTCGAAAAGTTAGCGATTTCTCTCACTCGTGCGTTTATTTTCCAATTACATAGTATGTACCTATTTATCTATACCTAAATAGTTTCTTTGTTTTGTATTTCATTAGCATGCAATGAGAGCATTGCATTGAAAATAAATATGACGCAAGATATTAAAAAGGTGTGTATGGATGATTTTAATTTTGCAAATAAATAATTACATATAAAAATAATTTGTAATCGTTGTTACGTTTTTATCCATTCTTCCTAAAATAATCTATCGATATAAAATATCGACATAGTAGCTTCCTAATTATTTCTATTGTATTATACGTTCGTATTGTCGTCAATTCTTGTATGTTGACGTATTTGACCTCTATGTGTGCGTAAATTGTGTTAGTGGTGAAGATTTTAATATGTGTGAGTTCGTAGCGATACAAAATGATTTTGAGTATGTGTGCAGCAATGTCTATGTAGTGTTTCCTCCCCCCGCACCAAAAGTGACAGACTTTTTTGTTCATAGAATTAAGCGCGTCACTTGTCCAGGGATAGATAGTCAAAGATTTTTCTATGTCCGGAACCGTGACGTACAGTTTATAGCAACTATATTATAATACTCTTTGGTTTATAGCCGTGGTCGCATGCAACGCAACTTTTCAGTTAATTGGGAAACCACGAAGTAGTTATTTTTATTTATAAATACGGTTGTTTAGATACTTTGATAGGGAGACGCGTTGTTTTGAGAAAGACAATGGTGCTAATTCTGTAGTGGCAAACTAAACTAAACTAAAATCCAACTAATTTTAGTTTAGTTGTCATTGCTATTCAGATAATACGCGACTAAACTAAAATTTGGTTTGACAGGACTAATTTTATTTTAGTTACTCAATTTAGTCTAAATTGTTATTTTGGTATTCTGTTGTACATGTTTTACGTCAAATTACGACTTAAATTGGAAACGTCAAACTAATTTTAGTCGTCATAGAAATAGGTGTCTACTAAACTAAATTTTATAGTCGTAGGCGGACATTTGTAACAATTTGTAAAATGATCAAGTTAATTTGTTCTCAGTAAACATTTTTTCGTGATTATAATGGCAGAAAATGTAATTGTGACTCTTCCGAATTCATTAGAGAGGTAAAATACTGAAGGCAAATAAATTAATTCTTAAGTACCCAAACGCGAAAAGTTATTTTTCAGAAACTATCAAGATTAATATAAGACTTAGGGATAGTCGATCTAATAAAAGCTCTCTTTGCTTTTTTATTGACTTTTTTCGTAGCACTGATTGCAGACGCCATTTTTTTACATAAAAAATGGAGTTGATAATATTTTACTTTATTGATAATAATTTAAATTATTATCAATCAAGTAAATTATTATGTAGGTCCCTACTCTGTTTTTTTTAATATGGCGCCACACTGCTTGTGTATTTGCCAAGGTTAAGGCTGATCGTTTACCTGAGCCCGCCAAATTCAAATTACAATTGGTTTTTCGCAATTTGTAGATTCTAGATTGATAGCTGTAGTCATTGTGCCTATAGCTATACATTATTCACAACTCAGTTGTGAAATTGTATAGCTAATCAGCTCAGATCTACAAATTGCGAAAAACCAATTGTAATTTGAATTTGGCGGGCTCAGGTAAACAATCAGCCTTAAGTATTTGGAGTTATCAAATAATTCTAGTTCCCATCGTGGGATTATATTATGGCACCACACTTTATGCTATAATATTTTCACAAAAAATATTTTCATTAAAATTTTTCATTTAAGATTGTCATTCGTTCATTACGATCTTTCATATCAAGTTCTTAGATAGGACCGTCTGATCGTGCCGAAGCCCCATAAAAGTAATTAATTATAATACTTAAGACTGGCAACACCAAATTAAGTTTACTGGCAACATCATATCATAGTCAAGTAAAATAAGGCTTTAAGGATATGTATCCAGGGCTGTTAAATAAATTAATAAAATAAAGTCAACTAAAATAAGTCGTGTCAAATTCGATTTTGGTCGGGCTTTTAATTTAGTTCGCCGTAACAACAGAATACGTTTTAGACTAAACTAAACCAAAATTGGTAAAAATTTAGTTTGGTTTAGTTTGGTCAGTTGAACAACAGAATTAGCACCAATGCCAGTTTTGCTATGTAGGTATTGTGGTCTTTGTGGTTATTTAAGTTCAATGTCTAAGGTAAAACACAAATTTGTATTAATTATTTTTTTATTTTGACTAGTCATGAATCAATTTTCATCATTATTTTTAATATAAGTATCAGCAGTAACCTAACACTGTGGCCATCTCAACAACTAAAAACAAATGATCATAAATAAGTACTTGTCTCTCCCAATGGTTGAATACATAGTGGCTCATTAGTTCCAAGTAAATTAAGATAATACTTAACTCACTTAAGATAATTTTGTCAAGTTACTAATATCACATTATTTATAATCAACTTTAGTTTATCTTTATGCATGTAGCCGCTTACACACAAAAGTATTAAAATAAGTACAAAAACTCAAAACAAAATAGGGATTTCTTTAACAATAACAATGTTTTGTTATGCAATGATAAAACTTATGCGATTCGTGTTATAAAATAGGAAATGTGTGAAAAATCTTACAAAACTATAATTACGATAAATGTTGCGAGACACAAATTATTATCTAAAAAAACACGCATTTTATTTACAGAAAAGACTTTACACTCAGTAGTGCCACGGGTGGCTACGGATAATATCCGTGTACACTGAAATATATTATGTACCTACTTATTCAAAATATAGCTCACGTGTTGCCCTACTGAGCATACAGACGTTTCGTTTATTGTCGAAAAAGTAACTTTTTAAAAACATATTATTATAATTAAAGGGAGATCAAACTGGTATTAATAATTTACAAGGTGTACGTGTACATTTAATGGTTTACTACAAACTATGGACGATAGTATTTTTATATAATTTTTGTTAAATAGAAAAATACACTCTCAAAGATAAAATAGAAAAAATAAATCGGCGCGATAAGTAACAAGGGCCTCTAACAGATATTTCATCGCGCGCCGGACCTAACTGAAATATTCATTATAGATACAGCTAGGCTCGTCGATGTTAGATGACATACTAATTTTTACACTAGTTAAAATATCACAAAGGTGAAGTATTTACAATAAAACAGTAGTTATGGCTATTCACTATAAATTAAGTCGGATCGTAACACACTATATTTGGAACGGCGATTTCTAACGTATCATCGATTGCGCCGTCGATGAGGATCGGACACGCCGCGGTTGTGTCACGCTCAGCACCGGCTCAGCTGCGCGGCACTGGCGGCGTGGCTCAGCTGCGCGGCAATGGCGGCGTGGCTCAGCTGCGCGGCACTGGCGGCGTGGCTCAGCTGCGCGGCACTGGCGGCGTGGCTCAGCTGCGCGGCCCTGGCGGCGTGGCTCAGCTGCGCGGCACTGGCGGCGTGGCTCAGCTGCGCGGCACTGGCGGCGTGGCTCAGCTGCGCGGCACTGGCGGCGTGGCTCAGCTGCGCGGCACTGGCGGCGTGGCTCAGCTGCGCGGCACTGGCGGCGTGGCTCAGCTGCGCGGCCCTGGCGGCTGGGGGTGGCGGCTCAGCTGCGCGGGGCGGGCCCGGGGCGGCGCGCCAGGCGCTCGAGGTAGCGGCGGCGCGCGCCGGCCACGAGCTGCTCCTTGCGCCGCTGCAGCAGCGCCTCGCGCTCGGTGGCGCAGCGCGAGAAGCGCCCGCCCGCCGCCGCGCCGCCCGCGCCGCTGCACCACCACACACCCTCACTACGTTACTACTACTGCGAACACTCCCTGCACTCGGCTCGTCCGTTGTGTAGCTACTTGTACTTACGGGTCGGCCGGGTCGGCGCCGAGCGGGCTGGGCGGCCGCGCCTCCGCCGGCAGCGCCGTGTACGCGGCCAGCGGCTCCACGGGGAACGGGCCGAACGACGGCGTGGCCGACGTCGCCGCGTCCACTAGCAGGGCGGGGACGACGGCGGGGGCGGCCACCGCGGGGGGCGACGGCTCCGGCGGAGACATCTCTGTGATCAACACCAATAAAGATCAAACCGAGAAAGTAAAAACAATATTGGAAATAAATGTAAAGCGACATATATATACGACGCGAGTGGTTTCTACGGGCAGCGTGGCAGCTGCGGGCAGGCGGTGGGTACCTGGGTGCGGCGGCAGGCGGCCCTCCAGGATGTTGTCGAGCGTGAGGTCGGCGGAGCGCGTGCGCGCGAGGTCGGCGGCGAGCGCGGCGCGGGAGTACTGCGGGAACATGTGCTGCAGCTGCGGGCAGGCGGTGGGTACCTGGGTGCGGCGGCAGGCGGCCCTCCAGGATGTTGTCGAGCGTGAGGTCGGCGGAGCGCGTGCGCGCGAGGTCGGCGGCGAGCGCGGCGCGGGAGTACTGCGGGAACATGTGCTGCAGCTGCGGGCAGGCGGTGGGTACCTGGGTGCGGCGGCAGGCGGCCCTCCAGGATGTTGTCGAGCGTGAGGTCGGCGGAGCGCGTGCGCGCGAGGTCGGCGGCGAGCGCGGCGCGGGAGTACTGCGGGAACATGTGCTGCAGCTGCGGGCAGGCGGTGGGTACCTGGGTGCGGCGGCAGGCGGCCCTCCAGGATGTTGTCGAGCGTGAGGTCGGCGGAGCGCGTGCGCGCGAGGTCGGCGGCGAGCGCGGCGCGGGAGTACTGCGGGAACATGTGCTGCAGCTGCGGGCAGGCGGTGGGTACCTGGGTGCGGCGGCAGGCGGCCCTCCAGGATGTTGTCGAGCGTGAGGTCGGCGGAGCGCGTGCGCGCGAGGTCGGCGGCGAGCGCGGCGCGGGAGTACTGCGGGAACATGTGCTGCAGCTGCGGGCAGGCGGTGGGTACCTGGGTGCGGCGGCAGGCGGCCCTCCAGGATGTTGTCGAGCGTGAGGTCGGCGGAGCGCGTGCGCGCGAGGTCGGCGGCGAGCGCGGCGCGGGAGTACTGCGGGAACATGTGCTGCAGCTGCGGGCAGGCGGTGGGTACCTGGGTGCGGCGGCAGGCGGCCCTCCAGGATGTTGTCGAGCGTGAGGTCGGCGGAGCGCGTGCGCGCGAGGTCGGCGGCGAGCGCGGCGCGGGAGTACTGCGGGAACATGTGCTGCAGCTGCGGGCAGGCGGTGGGTACCTGGGTGCGGCGGCAGGCGGCCCTCCAGGATGTTGTCGAGCGTGAGGTCGGCGGAGCGCGTGCGCGCGAGGTCGGCGGCGAGCGCGGCGCGGGAGTACTGCGGGAACATGTGCTGCAGCTGCGGGCAGGCGGTGGGTACCTGGGTGCGGCGGCAGGCGGCCCTCCAGGATGTTGTCGAGCGTGAGGTCGGCGGAGCGCGTGCGCGCGAGGTCGGCGGCGAGCGCGGCGCGGGAGTACTGCGGGAACATGTGCTGCAGCTGCGGGCAGGCGGTGGGTACCTGGGTGCGGCGGCAGGCGGCCCTCCAGGATGTTGTCGAGCGTGAGGTCGGCGGAGCGCGTGCGCGCGAGGTCGGCGGCGAGCGCGGCGCGGGAGTACTGCGGGAACATGTGCTGCAGCTGCGGGCAGGCGGTGGGTACCTGGGTGCGGCGGCAGGCGGCCCTCCAGGATGTTGTCGAGCGTGAGGTCGGCGGAGCGCGTGCGCGCGAGGTCGGCGGCGAGCGCGGCGCGGGAGTACTGCGGGAACATGTGCTGCAGCTGCGGGCAGGCGGTGGGTACCTGGGTGCGGCGGCAGGCGGCCCTCCAGGATGTTGTCGAGCGTGAGGTCGGCGGAGCGCGTGCGCGCGAGGTCGGCGGCGAGCGCGGCGCGGGAGTACTGCGGGAACATGTGCTGCAGCTGCGGGCAGGCGGTGGGTACCTGGGTGCGGCGGCAGGCGGCCCTCCAGGATGTTGTCGAGCGTGAGGTCGGCGGAGCGCGTGCGCGCGAGGTCGGCGGCGAGCGCGGCGCGGGAGTACTGCGGGAACATGTGCTGCAGCTGCGCGGCGGCGGCGTCAAGCTGCGCGCCCGCCAGCGCCGCCTCGGGCCGCACGCGCGTCACCTCCACCGAGAAGCTCGGCAGCCACGACACGTAGCGAGACCCTGCCGCAACACACAACACACGCGCACCGTTATACTCCAATGCCTCCTTGCTCCAAACCAACCGTTTCACGCGGGCGCGGGCGGTACAATCAAGATATTTACATTTTTTGCCATAAAACATACCTGTTATAATTTATGAAAGTGCTTCTCTGTTTGTTTATACGTTTTCAATCACTTAGATTTTATTAAGCTTTAAGATTTATTCAACTTTAGTTATTCAAGCGAAAATTTAGTCCCGATTTCGAAGTTTACCTAAGTATACGAGATGGGTCGTGAATAATCGTGATCCAGTCATGGAGACAGACATAGTATTACCACTTGTCTCAAGAACGGATGCGAGTAAAGCCAAGGGCAAAAGTTATTATAAGTTTAGTGAATCCCACACCCACAATATCGATGATGATACATTTTAGTTTTTGTTAGGTGTTTGTAAAAGACCTCAGCTTATCATGGTCATGGACAAGGGTAATTGCGGTTTTTAGGCACGGATTCGCTGCTTTCGCCACGACACGTGTGGGTTCCACTTTCACATAGTGGTGAGTTTTGCGCACAGCAGTTAAATTTTAACAATATGATATTGAGTCTATTACGCAACACGCTACTTAACATAATGTGTCGTGTCGACTATCAATTAAACGCCTGAGGTGCCAGTTGACGGTATTGTGGCTGTCACGGGAGGGTCGCTGACCTGTCAGGTTCCATTCCAGCACTTTGAGACGCAACAGCAAGAACACGACGGCACAGCACAGCGCACTTAGAACCACTGCGTATATTGCTAGCCTCTGTTTCATTTAACTCATCGTCCGCCACGCAACCAAGACCTCTCCGGTACGCACAAGTGCACAACACAAACTGGTGGCACTGGAAAACTGTTCACTGCATTATTCTGACGGAAATTTTGTTTGAAGGGAGATGTTGGTGTGACAGCAACGTCACACAATTTTTGTTTCTTATATTGATCTTTTCGCCAATAATGAGTTCTGTTTTATTTTCATTTAAAATAAAATCCTTCTTTGAGTTCAGCAGAACAATTTGTAATTATCAAATAATTATGATAATTTATAATGATAAATTACGGCTAGTCCACCATTTTAAAGTCGCTCAGCGTGCTATGGAGCGTGCTATGCTCGGAGTTTCTCTGAAGGATAAAATCCGCAACGAGGTTATATGACAGAGAACCAAAGTCGTCGACATAGCGCAATTAGCAAGCTGAAGTGGCAGTGGGCTGGCCTGACTGTAGAAGAACCGACAACCGCTGGGGTAGACGTGTTCTTGAGTGGAGACCACGACTCGGCAAACGTAGCGTAGCCCTCCGGCAAGATGGAGTGATGATTTGCGAAAGGCTGCCGGCAGTAGCTGGATGCGACAAGCCGAGGACAGGGTGAAATGGCGCACATTGGGGGAGGCCTACATCCAGCAGTCGACTGTTATAGGCTGATGATGATGATGATAATGATAACTTATATGATTTCTGTAAATATATTTTATAGAGATACTTTTAGTAACGGTTTTTTAAATAATAGTTAATAAGTAACTGTTACAACGCATGGCAATGTCTGCGATGGACTTTTGAAGATATAGTAGCTTTGAGTAGACCAGTCCCACGCAGCTGACCGCTTATGCATGCATGAATCACTCAATGTTAACTGCCTCGTTAGTCTAGTGGTTTCAAGTGCGACCGCTACGCTAGAGGTCTTGGGTTCGATTCCCAGGTCGAGCAAAGTGTTATTGGGTTTTTCTATGAAATTCTCAGTAGCAGCTCGGAGTTTGGAATATGTGCCCGGTTAATGGCAATAGGCTCGCCCCCTATTACATGGGACCTAAACATACCGGCGAACTGTGGGTGTACCTTAGTACACCTCTGCCTAACCCTTAGGGGAATACAGGAGTGATGGTATGTTATGTTATGAATCGCTCAATGTGTAGGTCGACTAATAGTCTACCTTTATATTATACAGGACAACTTTAAAACTGTCATCCATCGTTTAACAAGTGGAAGACAGACTCGATGTCACTCACAGGCAGTGGTCTCGGCATCGGCAGCTTGATTTCCTGCTACGCTGACGTCGGTCGCGTACGTAGGTCGAGCGTACGATTACTAATATGTTTACAGTACAGTACAGTAGTACAGTATTATAAAGAATTACATAGCGTAAATTTGCACACGACTGTACCCTACACCGATCGGTCGTATCAGCTCATAATGACAACTTCTCAAAATGACAACCGATCGCAAAATGTCCACTTCTCACAATGTCAACTTCTTAAAATGTCAAATTCGCATAATGTCCATTTCTCTAAATGTCCATTTCTCAAAATGACAAATTCTCATAACGTCAACTTCTCACAATTTCAACTTCTTAAAATGACAAATTCGCATAATGACAACTCCACGTAGTTTCTACTTTAACAAGGTAATTTGAATGTGGCAATAGGTATAGCTAGTTATACATATACTAAGGGGTATATGAAGGTAGATATCTTTTCAGATATCTACCTTCATAAACCCCTTAAAAATAAAATACCAAAACTTATAATCAATCAACTGTAATAGATGTGTCATATTAAACAAAAACAAAAAAAAACACCACAATCATCAAAATTTCGAAAAACAAGAATATAAATTTAAAAAAAAACATTGATTCGCCATAGGAATAAAAAAATCATTTAGATGAGTTTGACTATCGCATCATTTTTTAAAAAGATGATATTTTTGCGGCTAACTTTGTTCAGAAAGTAAATTGAAACTTTCAATCTAAATGCTTTTTTTATTCCTATGGCGAATCAATGCTTTTTTTATGTTTTTAGTCTTATATTGTGATTGATGATTGTGGTGTTTTTTTTTGTTTTTGTTTAATATGACACACCTATTACAGTTGATTGATTATAAGTTTTGGTATTTTATTTTTTAAGTTTTCAGATATCTACCTACATAATTATACCCCTTAGTATATGTATAACTAGCTATACCTATTACCACATTCAAATTACCTTGTTAAAGTAGAAACTACGTGGAGTTGTCATTATGCGAATTTGTCATTTTAAGAAGTTGACATTGTGAGAAGTTGACGTTATGAGAATTTGTCATTTTGAGAAATGGACATTTAGAGAAATGGACATTATGCGAATTTGACATTTTAAGAAGTTGACATTGTGAGAAGTGGACATTTTGCGATCGGTTGTCATTTTGAGAAGTTGTCATTATGAGCTGATACGCGATCGGTTTCGCAGTGCGGGACCTGATACGCGACCAACGGTGCGCTCGACCGACGTCAGCGTAGGAGGAAATCAAGTCTAAAGCGTCCGGTGTACTTTATAACCAGAGCGACGCAAGTTCGATCTCATTCTTTTAAGTAGGGAAAATACTCTTGGGCCCTCTGCCACAAGGGGAAGCAGCATGATATATATCGGACTCGTACTGACTGAAACCGCACTTGCCTGCCCTTGTCCTATAGGTACCCATGACCATGGGGTTTGTGGCATTCGCCGCAATCTATGAGTTTTCTTGTTTTAATGCGTTAATACAAGATTATTGTGACTACATACATGCATACATACCATTACGCCTGTATTCCCCGAAGGGTTAGGCAGTAGCGTACAAATAATACTTTCTTGACTGCTAAACGAAAATACATTAGTATGCTGGATAACTTCATAGTATAAATAGCTTTTGCCCGCGGCTTTGCTCACCTGAACTGAAGTTATATTAGGATCAAAAATGGATCCTAAAAATCATTTAAGTTGAAACCATCAGTGATGATTTCTTCTTTGTTTGGGTCTCTACATCAGAGAGGTTCCGATTATTTGAGACAATAAGTATACCAGTTTCAAAGTTAGAGCATATTATACTTTCTAATAGTTATAACAAAATTAAAATCTATTCAGTAGTTTTTGCGACAAACCGTAATAAACAGAAAAACAGACAAACATTTTAAACAATCATGCTTTTGGATTCGGAAACGTTTAAATACCCGAACCCACTTGTTTTTTTTAAATATCTTTTATGTAAGAACAGAGCTTTTTCCAATTTTATAATAATAGAGAAGATAAAACAGTCGTTGTTAGTTACACCATTTATGAACGGCTAGAGCGTATTTTATTTTTTCGATTTGTTGGAATTGTCCCCGCCCCAAAAAGCAGAATAACTATTAAAATATAGAGAAAAAATAAATAGGTATATGTAAGAGAGTAAGGATTTCTCACCGTCGAAGTGAAATAGATGGTTGGGCTGTGCGGCGGCGGCGGCGGCGGCGGCGCCAGCGTGCGCGCGCGCCGGGCCCGCCGCCGCCAGCGCGCGCCGGCACGTGGGGCACGACGCGTCCTGCTGCACCCACTGGCACAGGCACGAGCTGCGCCACCGACAACCCGCACGTTGTACACAAGTACGGTATACATCGCGCTAAATAACTTCACCCAAAACTAACGGACAGGGGGAAAGTTTGCGCACTGCATTTGCGTGCAAAATGTACTAAATAACGACTACTGCGCATCCACCATTTTGGTTCAAGTTATTTGCGCCAACTGTACACGCCACACACCACGAACAAAACACATTCATACTGAGCACCCACGCACCGCGCACTTACGTACAGGCACGTGGGTGAGAGTGCCTCCACTCCGCCCATCCGCGCCCGGCGCACTTGCAGCGGGCGTAGGATTAGAAGACATCGCCTTGTTCCAACCACCTTAAAGGGCCACGGTCGGCGGACTGGCGAAGTCCGACCGCCCACTTTCGAAACATCGAGATTGGTTTTAGTCGGTTGATCGCTCTTTTCAGAGCGGAGTCCGACACATCCCACCGCTCTCCCCGGTTGGTGGATAATGCATTTTCAAGTTCAACCCCGTCGATAAAAAGGTACAGACAGTTACTACTGCCCAACATGCTCATGATCCGGTACTTGGAACATCACGATCCAAAAAATTTGTTTTGTGAAGAGGGCAAAAAAGATGACAAAGCTCTTTTACTGGTTTCACATTAAATACTAAAGTCTCAATCTAAAATTTTATCCTAAAAACTAAGTATTACATATTTCTAAATCCTACATCAACAACAAGAAAAAACTAACACAATGGTAACTATACATACTTGTGGAACAAGTGTGAGCAGGGCAGTTTCCTAGCCTCCTTCATAGGCTCCCAGCAGATAGCGCAGTTGTCCTGGTTCTTCTCTACTTCTTCTTTGCTAGCCATAGGATAGCTGTAAAAATCACTACATTGTTAATTTTATCTTAAAAAAGTGAACATTTTCCTTCCTTCCTTGCTTGAACAACATAGAGTAGGTATCCACATTGGAACTGTGTGGTTTATAAGCTTAAGTTTTCCCTACGGTGCAGCTCTTTTTTCAAACTACGGTGGAGCAGTTCTTTAGCCAGGCAGTTTACGGCCGCATATAGAATTGCCTGGAACTTGCATGGTTTTTTAAAAGGTCATAATACGCCCCCTGAGCTGTTTGTTTTGTAAAACAGCTAGCGGTTATGTAAAATCGCTAAAATATTTTTATTATCCGCATCATAGGTGAAGTAGATATTTAAAGAAGGTATATTTTTTTTATCATAGGGAACAACAAACAGCTACAAAATACAGTGTTACAAAAAGAGATACACATAAATTAGTACAATATTGTAGCCCACAACGCTGTTCACAGATAAAGCTGTGGAATATGGTATATAATATTATGCTTCACTCGGGGGAAAGTACACATTACAAACTCGTGTGATTTGCAGTTTTACACGAATGCACGTCACTCGTTAGTAATGTGTCACTCTCTGCCCTTGGTGAACAATCTACTATTTCCTTATCTACCTATAGGCCACATAAATATATTTTGTTCCGTGCGGGCGACAAAGCCACGAGCCGTGGCCGGCACCGCTCAGATTCATTACTTGACCAGCTAATGGGAACGTGCTCGAATACAATAAACGGCTATATAATACATACTAATCGAATGTAACGTGACCTGATCAACTATTAATATACAAAACGATTCAGAAGCTATCATGATTGCTATTAAAAATAAATCTACTATCACGTGTCAAACTAAGGGTTTTGTTATTAATATAAAATGGCACACCTAACAATTGTGACTGGTGACTAATAATAATTAAGGAATAGCATAATTATAAATCTATACTAATCTATATATCTATACTAATATATAAAGCTGAAGAGTTTGTTTGTTTGTTTGCTTGAACGCGCTAATCTCAGGAACTACTGGTTCGATTTGAAAAAATCTTTCAGTGTTAGATAGCTCATTTATCGAGGAAGGCTATAGGCTATATATCATCACGCTAAGACCAATAGGAGCGGAGCATCAATGAAGGATGTTTCAAAATCGGGTTTTTTTTCCTTTTGAGAGCTTCCGATGCGTGCGCTGCGTAAACGGTTAAAGTTTCGCAAAAATCATATACGACAGAATTGTTCCTCTTTAAAAGTTCTAAAAAAAAGTCCAAGACAGCATATGTCTATATTTTAAGGTTGGCTCACTATAACCTTTTTATGCTAACTTTGTTCTAAAATTCCAAATGCATTATTTGCGAAGGTGTTTTTATAAACATGATATAAATCCTCATTAGCCAAGTGGTCCTGAGCGCGAGTGCTAGGCTAGAGGTCCTGGGTTCGATTCCCAGGTCAAGCAAAGTGTTATTGGGTTTTTTCTATGAAATTCCCAGTAGCAGCTCGGAGTTAGGAATTTGTGCCCGGTTAATGGCAATAGGCTCGCCCCCTATTACATGGGACCTAAACATACCGGCGAACTGTGGGTGTACATTAGTACGCCTCTGCCTAACCCTTCGGGGAATACAGGCGTGATGGTATGTTATGTTATGTTATATTAATCCTTATCCAAATAAATACGTTATTCATCAGCCTTTAGAGCCTTTGTTTTGTATCCGAGCGGACCGAGCTTGGGTCCGCTCGGACCCAACAAACGCTCTAAAGGACATATCCTCATTTAGCGTTCTTTTATTATTCCTGTTCCCGTGACATATTTTACTAAAGTTCCGCTCGGATACTCAATACTCAATTATCAACTAACAATATTGGCTATATCTTGAAGTGCAATGTGCTTCTATCAAAACATACTACAAGCCGCTGAAGGGGATCATCATCTTCTTACCACCTGTCAAGTGCCACCTGCCAAGTTTGCTTGAACGCGATAATCTCAGGAACTATTGGTCCGATTAGAAAAAATCTTTCGGTGTTAGATAGTCCATTTATTGAGGAAGGCTATAGGCTATCACCCCGCTAAGACTAAGTAACTATTCCACGCGGACGAAGTCGCAGGCGGAAGCTAGTATTAATATATAAAGCTGAAGAGTTTGTTTGTTTGTTTGCTTGAACGCGCTAATATCAGGAACTACTGGTCCGATTTGAAAAATTATTTCAGTGTTAGATAGCCCATTTATTGAGGAAGGCTATAGGCTAAATATCATCACGCTACGCGGACGAAGTCGCGGGCAGAAGCTAGTACTAATATATAAAGGTGAAGTTTGTTTGTTTGTTTGTTGGCTTGAACAAGCTAATCTCAGGAAGTACAGGTCCGATTTGAAAAATTCTTTCAGTATTAGATAGCCCATTTATTGAGGAAGGCTATAGGCTATATTTCATCACGCTACGTGGACGAAGTCGCGGGCAGAAGCTAGTATATTCTCTTACCGTGGGTAGGCGATATCTTATCGTATAATCTATACTAATGTATAAAGCTGAAGAGTTTGTTTGTTTGTTTACTTGAACGCGCTAATCTCAGGAACTACTGGTCCGATTTGAAAAATTCTTTCTGTGTTAGATAGCTCATTTAGTGAGGAAGGCTATAAGCTATATATATCATTACGCTACGCGGACGAAGTCGCGGGCAGAAGCTAGTATTAATCAGAAACAATACCCTAAAGAAAATTAACTCGCTGAGCTAACTGGGCTCACCGCCCTTCCCCCTCATGACTGCCTTGCACATCATAAATGCGCGCGCGGTACTTGATCATTATTTTGCTGCGATGTTATTTTAAAACTGCGATATCTCCTAAGATATTCATTGAAATCCAATGATGTAAAGGGCACTTTTGTTTTAAATTAAATACTTCTGATGAATAACGTATTTATTTGGATAAGGATTAATATCATGTTTATAAAAACACCTTCGCAAATAATGCATTTGGAATTTTAGAACAAAGTTAGCATAAAAAAGGTTATAGTGAGCCAACCTTAAAAGATAGACATATGCTGTCGCGGACCTTTTTTTAGAACTTTTAAAGAGGAACAATTCTGTCATATATGATTTTTGCGAAACTTTTACCGTTTACGCAGCGCACGCATCGGAAGCTCTCAAAAGGAAAAAAAAACCCCGATTTTGAAACATTTTTCATTGGTGCTCCGCTCCTATTGGTCTTAGCGTGATGATATATAGCCTATAGCCTTCCTCGATAAATGAGCTATCTATCACTGAAAGAATTTTTCAAATCGAACCAGTAGTTCCTGAGATTAGCGCGTTCAAGCAAACAAACAAACAAACAAACAAACTCTTCAGCTTTATATATTAGTAAAGTATATAGATATAAAGCTGAAGAGTTTGTTTGTTTGCTTGAACGCGCTAATCTCAGGAACTACTGGTCCGATTTGAAAAATTCTTTCAGTGTTAGATAGCCTATTTATTGAGGAAGGCTATAGGCTATATATCATCACGCTACGCGGACGAAGTCGCGGGCAGAAGCTAGTATACTAATATATAAAGCTGAAGAGTTTGTTTGTTTGCTTGCTTGAACACGCTAATCTCAGGAACTACTGGTACAATTTGAAAAATTCCTTCAGTGTTAGATAGCCCATTTACTGAGGAAGGCTATAGGCTATATATCATCACGCTATGCGGACGAAGTCGCGGGCAGAAGCTAGTATACATTTAAAGCTGAAGAGTTTGTTTGTTTGCTTGAACGCGCTAATCTCAGGAATTACTGGTCCAATTTGAAAAAATCTTTCAGTGTAGCCCATTTATTGAGCAAGGCTATAGGCTATAATTATATAATAACGCTAAGACCAAGTAACTATTCCACGCGGACGGAGTCGCGGGCGGAAGTTAGTTAAATTATAAAATCGTACAAGTAAATTGGGATTAATATAACTTTTCCATTTGTCCAATGTTTTGGTCGAATGATTTCCTATAATATCATATTATAATAGATGAATTAAGACTTATCAAACGACACCTCATTTATTAAATTCGAGTGTATTTTATTACTTTTTGGTTTCCTTTTGTATGTTTGATTGGCCATATTGATTTATCATCTCAAAAATGTTTAGCGTATAACCATGTTACTGTAAAGACGAATCAATCGACACTTCATTAGTTAAAATCTGATTATACACTGCTGCACGTGCTGTACATGTTGCTGTACACCACCATGTGCAGCACGTGCAGCAGTGTTAGTGTAGGACTAGGTACTGACTTGCGGCTCATGTGCGTGGCGAGCGAGGTGTAGAGGCGGTGGCGGCGCACGCGCGCCTGCAGCTCGTGCAGCAGGTGCCGCAGCTGCATCAGCAGCACCAGCGACGCCATCGACACCAGCATGTTGCTGTACACCACCATGTGCAGCACGTGCAGCAGCTCCACCACCAGCGACACCGACTGCACCGGCCCGCACACAACAACAAACACAACGCTTTACTTTTACACCTAAGTCAGGCATTCAATAGGGTATTTTACACCATGTAAAAAAAAATATAAAAATGCATGTTTATGATAGATTTTTTAAAAAGAAAACGAGAAACGTTAGTATTTATTTATAAAAATACAAGGTAAATTTTATAATTCAATTTCAAAAATCATATTTTTTATTCTGTTATTTAAATGTCTAAAACGCCATCCGCCATATTGGATTCCGACGTAATGTCACTCCGATAGTTACTTGACGTTACTTGGTCTTTTGCAGTTGTATTGTTTACTAACGAAGTGACGTCACGAGCCGAAGTAGCATGGCGGCTAGCGTTTCCGCGCGAAAATTCAATACCATAAATTAAAAATAGTTTTTAAGGCATTTTTCGGTTTTATAAAACTGAAATGAAAAATCTACTGGTTCATTACGATCTAAGGACTAATTTAAAACAGTTTAAAAAAAAAAGGTGTAATACCCTATTCATAAAACTGCTGATAATTTATGGTCTGTTGATAGTAAGTTATCATCGTCACCTATGGACACCTGCAACACCAGCGGAGTCTGCATAAGAGCCTCGGCAGATTGCAGAATGCCGGAATCGTAGCTTCTGAGAGGTGGCTCTAATTATTAACAATGTGCTTTATGACAGACTCCGGGGTAAGGATGCCTAAGGAAGGCCGCCAATCAGTCGACCCAAGAAATAGCAGGCCAGCCAAATAAGCATAAATTGAGAGATACTGAGTTCGGAGACACGCGATAATTGGACCTGCTTAGAAAAGGTTAGAAGTATAAAACTATGATGTACATAAATGTAGTGGTGATTATAACGCTTGTAACCTTTTCGTGTCTGTAATGCTCAAACACCAAAAATGAGATAGCTCTTCACACCACAACAGTCGTCACATGGATATGAGTCTGACGTAAATGCATAAGCATTTCCGTCAGACTCATATCCATGTTAACCCGCAAATAATTGCGTTAAATAATATCATAATAATTGTTAATTAGAGTAGTACATGTGAGTGTGTGTGTGTGTGTGTGTGTGTGTGTGTGCAAAGTAACGTTGGTACTCACGTCGAACACTAGGTGCGTGTAGTAGGCGCCGGGGCCGGCCACGTCCGCCTCGTACAGCTGCAGCACGTAGCGCGCCGCCACGTGCAGCCCCGACACCAGCACCAGGATGCACTGCAATGCGACACGTTATACTAACAGTACATACTGCCCAAACACACATAGTTATTCTTCTGATCATCTATATACGAACGTTTGGGAATCCAATTATAAATTACAATCCCGGGATTCCAATGAGGGAGCGACCCGGATTTTAGTGAATTTTAATGGACATTATTGATGTTTTAGAAGTTCGACGTAGGTCTGCCTCATTAGCCAAGTGGTCGTGAGCGCCACTGCTACACTAGAGGTCTTGGGTTCGATTCCCAGGTCGAGCAAAGTGTTATTGGGTTTTTCTATGAAATTCCCAATAGCAGCTCGGAGTTAGGAATTTGTGCCCGGTTAATGGCAATAGGCTCGCCCCCTATTACATGGGACCTAAAACATACCGGCGAACTGTGGGTGTACATTAGTACACCTCTGCCTAACCCTTCGGGAAAAACAGGCGTGATGGTACGTTATGTTATGACATGTAGGCCGCGACTACAAAGAAAACTCACTAAGTTTTGCTAAGCCAGGACCTACTCGGCCCATATGGAAATTCCGCCCCTGACGGTCACAGTCCCAACTAGACTTTTCCTCCTCTTTTCCTCCTCTCTCTTACTATACTTTTGCTGTGCCCGACAGGGTCCATAATTGATTCTAGCACTAAGCCTTACCACCTGTATTACTAACATTATGGAATGCAATAAATTTGAATTTGAATTAGAGTACCAATCGAATTCATGCTTATTAATGATAACATAATAGAAACGGAAGCGACAAATTTAATTATCTATTTGATTTTGTTACATGCTGATTGAATCCATGATATTATAAAGAATTAAATAAATTTAAATATATTACAAGCTGCAACTTTTACTAATATTCGTTTCAGGTTATCCTAGGTACCCATAATCTGAGTAGATGTCGCAGTTAGATATGGACGTTTTGCGTTCATCATTACAGCCGGCATAAAAAAAAGTATGAAATTAAACGTCGGATAGTGAATTTTAAAATATTTTTTTCGAGATAACCCTATTTTGCATTTATAAGTACCTAACTTTAAGTGTTTGTTCTGGCGTCACAGTTATTACCCAGACAAAACAAAATTTGCACAAAAATCGGTTAAAATATAACTAAATGATTTAAATCCCAGAAAACAATTAAACGTGGGTAGCAGTTTTATTAAAGGTATCGCAATGACAATACAGCTGGTGTACAGCTGATTTAGCTGTTAAAGTTAGCGGTAAAGCAGCGTATTATGCAACCCAACTTCGACATAGCTGAATTGTTCTATTGAATACAGAAGGATTGTTCTAGTTATAGAATGACTATAGAAACTGCATCCGGTAGTGCGTGTTTTCACTATGCTTACTTACAATAAATGCCTCTGGCCAAAATAGAGATAACATTAGTGAAGGTCAACACCAACTTAGTCTATGACCATTTACTCAACATACAATTTTATTATTCGACACTGAACACACATACAATCTACATGTGTCATACATTACGATACACTTTATTACACGCATGCCGATACAGTGGAAGAATTTGAAAACAATTGTGGTGTAAATGAATGCGTCAATATTTATCAAAGACAGAATAAGAGCCAAACGTAGGCAGCACTATATGGTGAGTGTTAATGAATGATGATCGTTACCTCAGCAGCCATGAAGGCGAAGGTGTCCCGTCCAGCGGGTAGCCCCCAGGCGGCGGCGGCGCCCAGCAGCGCGGTGGCCGCCGCCAGGATCCCGCCCAGCAGGCACGCCAGCCGCACGTGCGCCCAGCCGCCCGTGTTCGGAGACGACGATAACTGGAATCCCATTATCTTGTAAACGAATTGTAAAACTATTTTTGTTATATAATATCAAATTTAAATTATGATACTTAACTATTACGCATGATAATTAACTATTAATACGCACATGACTTCGAAAAGTCAGAGGTGTGTGCCTTGGATTCGAACTCAAGACTTTTCGACTTGGCAGTCCAATGGTGATATCACTAAGCTATAACTGCTCTTTTTCCTAGACTACGAAAAAGGAAGGATATGGTTGGAGGTTCGATCCTAGCTCGAAAACCAGATCAAGAATCAAATTTTAACAAATGAGGACTTACTGTAAAGGAATCAATGTCAATTGATTCCTTTACAGTAAGAAGTGTTAAAATAGCCTATTTAAAAACCTATTAATATCCGCAATTAACTGTTTTTTTTTATTTCAGGTGTTTCGATTTTTTTATGAGAAGTGTAAAATAGATAATCCAAAGGTTTCTTTCGTATTACGCATGTTTTTAATTAAAAAACTTAGAGGTCAAACTCAAGGCAATAAGTCACTACCTACGGTTACAATTCAATGTTAATAGATGCGTACTGCGAGCGATGACGTAATGATCCCAATTATATAACAATATAGCTACACACATATATGTATAATAAACACCATTGTCGGCTTCATTAGTCTATATTGTAAGCGCGACTACGCTATATTCAGATTAATATGTTAATGAGTTTTTATATGAAATCCAAGAGGGTTTATTTTAACCCGTGTACTTTAAGGACCTATGTGCACCACGTTTTTTAAACGCGCCGTTGACGCGCGTTTGTAGCGATACAGACGCGATGCGCACGCAATTCAGACGCAGCCTGTAGACCTTTGCAGGATAAACATGTGCACAGGCCCTAAGGGTGACCGACGCTAATGGAAAAGTAACGCGTCATTACCTGAGTATATAAATACTTTAGTAAACAGACCGGTCTGTTGTCCTCGTCAGGGACGCGGGACGCGGGACGCGGGACGCGTGACGCGTCACAAGGCCGCAGCCGGCGGCTCCTGCAACGCATGTTAATGGACGACACTGACCTACCGATGTGAACGGATTTAATTATAATTTTTACATATTTATTTAACTTCTGTCTTAATAGTTGTATCAGAAGTTATTGAACCAGATACTTCACTTGGCAACAAATCATGAGAATTCCAAAAACTGTGACACTATCAAGTTATTATTTATTTAAAATTCGTTTTATTTCGAAATATTTTCAACCTCCGCCGCAAAAAGAGCGGTGTTATAAGTTTAACATGTGCATCTATCTGTGACCTCGTAGCGCCCAAACGTGCCTATTCTCAGCTATGATTTAAATTGGCCATCCCTTTGAAAATGTCATACCTTATCTTTCTAATACCTCTCTCTGATGATGATGATCTCTGACCTCTCTCCCCACCCCCAATTGCTAGAGCTGTTACTTATTGTCTCTGGCCTAGAGCTAGAACTCCTTTTTTATGGGATTAGGGCAGAACGAACAGACGGATCAGGCGGGTGCACGCGCCACAGTGCGGCAAATAGCTAAAGCAAAAAGTTTGCTTTTTCTGCCACTACAACTGTAATTATGAGAAACTATGCCTGGTCTGCAAGTCTTGTGTAGGTCCTGAACGAACGATCTAAAAGACACGGTTCCTACCAGTGAACTAGAAGACACGTTTGTTAACAAAGAACGCTAATCGGTCCTTCGGTCCTAACAGTTCTTCGTAAGAGTCGTACCAAGTCGTATGTTAGTACCGTACTTTTATTGTTTCTGAACGACCGAGAGCAAATGAAAGAGCTTGCGCTACTTAATTCTATGTCCAAATAATACGGTAGCGAATATTATTTTTATCATCAAGCTCAACGACTCGGTTGGACATTAAACACGTTGATCAAATAAGCAACTTGGTCATGTCCTAAACGAACTAATATAACTAATAAGGTAAACTAGTTCAGTGACCGAATTGAACTAGTTCGGAACGATCTCTTTATTGACCGTATAGGCACAAGACTGAGTCAGCTTTTCGTTTTCGATGTAGCTCCAGCGCCATAATTTTACTCGTACCATGGAGAATTTTGCACATAGTTCCGACCTGATCAGAAATTCAGAATTCTTTCTTATCTTCAAGGAATTGTAGGGGGAACTTTGTGGGGTACATGAATGGATAGTATCCAATGAAGCACTTGTCGAGAAATCTCTGGAACGCCTTCTGGACATTTTCCAATAGTAAAATATACGTGTCTTCATAAGGATCCCACACAGGGGCGTTGGATTCAGGATTGCTACGCACGAGGGTGATCGATCGCTAATGATCCTAACTACGTCATTATAGCGCAAGTCGTTTACGATCCCCAGAATGAATCAGAGTCCACTAAAGGAATAAATACCTGTCTTTGATCCAGAGCTCAAACACCAAGAAATGAATTCTGGGAATGACGTAATCAGTGCCCCTGTTCACTTATATTATATAAGACTTCCTGGTCAGCCGTATTTTGTATCAGGGTCGGAACTCAAGGTTTATGTAGTTATATTTTAGTGAGAATGCCGTATACGTTAATTTATTTCGGCATTACTAATTTGTTCAACTTTAATAACGTTTATTTATCGGGAAACATGTCCAGTCGTGGTCCCTTCCTGTCAAAACAATCATAATATTTAAACGAATGAGAACCATTTATGTTTTTGTTACACTATAAAGTAATTAAAGAAAAAATAATCGATTAATATTTATTCGCGTTTACATGACGCATAGAATTGACAATGCAAAAATTGTTTGGAAAACATGCGTCACTGCTACGCAAAATAGCCACAGCACCCTTCCCTTTTGTAGGTACATTCTTCCATTGTGTTGTGTGTAATACGAAGTACTTAGTATCTCAACACAGTGAGGCGTGAGTGACAAATTATGGTAATTAACACGTGGATTCGTTAAAATAATACACAATTAGACTGGTCCACGGGTCCACTAGAGGCGCAATTTTCGCTCACACACTACTATGCTTGCGGGAGGGGAGGTGAGTCACCTCCCCTCCCGCAAGCATAGTAGTGTGTAAAGTGTGTATGTAAAGTCTTTACATACAAATGATAACTCAAATTGTTAACTTAGTTACCTACGTAGTTCATTTTCAAAATAATTTGAAAGTCACTTCTGCACAGACAGTGTATACACTTGACTGTCTGTGCATAAGTGAGATCATTGGTTAATCAAATTCCGTGAATTTAATTTATAAATGTGGTTAATTTCTGTATATAACATGTTTAAACTACGTTGTTTGATTAATGTATGCAATATGATATATTATGTACCCAGATTTACTAAAAGCTACTGAAGAGAGACTCGAGATTGAACAAAGGCCCGCTGATCCCACTACTGCATAGTTAACAAAACGTTTTACTCACATATTCGTACCTATCCTTGCACAGCTGACCCAGCAGGTGCAGGAAGCCAACGAGCGTGAACCAGGAGCACCACAGCAGCACCTCGTCCATGTACTGCACGTTGATCACGCCGAACACGAAGATGAACTTGTAAAACACGTAGTTCCAGAACTTGTCTTTGACGCGCTGCGCCTCGGCCACGCGCAGCTGCCCGAACACGAGGCGCTGCACGCCGAAACCGAACACCGCCAGCGAACAGTATGCTATGTTGATCAGGCTCTGTAATAAATACAATAATCGACTGTTAATATTACAAATTAAATACTATAACTAACCGACTTAAAAAAAGGAGGAGGTTGTCAATTCGGATGTTTATTAACATCAACATCAACAATTGAACATTATGTTTAAACGGATTTGGATGATTATTGTTTTGTTCAAAACAGGATTATTTCGAAATGTTTATTTTTTATAAATATCTGATAATTACTGTCGGAGACAGACAACGGTACCCTCCAATAACTAATAGAAAATGACCGCCATTGCGGCAATCATAAACATAATTATATCTTTATGTGCTCCGATTTCGATGTGGCTTTCGCTATTCAATCAAAAAAACAGCATGAGATTGATTCGGATTCTTTCCTTCAAAAGACGGGTCTGCGAGCCGGCTTATTGCAAACATGGTTATCTTGATTTAACGAAATTACACAAAATACCGAAAAAACATTTGTTACATTACATAATTTTACTTTAATACATGCACAAAAAATATAAAGTACCGATGTCATTCATATTCATGAACAAAATAAATATACCCTTAACATTACAGAAAACAATAGTGAAAGTCATAGTAATTAAAACTGTTTACTTCCAGAAGCACATAATATTATTACAATCAAATAAACGAGAATAATAAATAAATAGGTTAATTTATTAATGATATTGATTTTGCGGCAGCAGAAGAAATGAAGGCGGATTGGCAACAGTCAAAATTCGCCATAGTGCGTCAAGTAGATAATAGCTAAAGTGATTAACGCTAAAGTTTGTGTACAAAACAAAATATAACCACCAAATTGAGTTTAGTAGGTAGTATTATTACAAAATCAAACAGGCGATAAAGTAGAGCGGTAACTTCGTTATCACGAGTGTTTATTTTTAATGGAGTTTGCAATTTGCTTCGACCACAAACGATGTTTCAACCTATAAACTTGTGAGATAAAGTAAGTATATTATACTGTAAACTTTGTTTTAATTGTTTAACTAAATCGAAATCGCCTGACGTTAGCTCCTTTGAAGCATTTCTCAGGCTATGATGTCCAGCAGATGTCCGGCTTTTTATAGGCGTGTCCGGCCAAATTATCGGCCCGTCCGGCTTTTCGTCAACCCCGCCCCACCAAAAGACGCGGACATACATGTGTTTTCTTAAACCTGTTTGTCAGGCTTTCAGGGCAAAATATTAGAATGGCTATCTATGAATCCGTGTCCAGCTTTTCTATTTTTAGTCCTGGCAACCCTACTCTGTGACCCAAGTTAAGAGCACAGACTACTAAGAGATAGGTTAAGATATTTCATGTGCTTTGTAATTCTAACGCATATCATCAATGACGATGATTTGCGACTATTTATTAAAAACCGCCGTTAAACTTTAGATTAATTAAATTCATGACCCCAATGCATTGCAAGCAATGCACTCATGAGACAACAAATCTCTCACTATTAGAATATTCGTCATGAATCACTGACTAAATTCAGCATCATCATCGTCTTCAGCCAGTGAATGCTGACCGTTCACCAGGACTCGCCAATTTCAATTTTCAATTTGTTTTTAAGCCTTAGCAGGCCCGTCCGGCAGCAGCAAAGATGGAGGTAAGGTTTTAGTTGTCGCGACATACTCCATCCATTCTCCTGGGAGCGGACGATCCATAAGGATTTTTCGCACTAGGTATAAACTAGGACACAACGGGTCGATGGATTGCCCCGAACTTGACGAATCTGCGTATATAAACCATTCTTTTCCATAATATTAATATAGGTACCTAATTATCGTTTGGTTCACCTTCTTCTTCTATTTCTGTTACTCTTTGGTTTATAAATCGAATAATGTGAAAGCTTGTTATTAGCCAATGTCAACTCTCTATTTATTATATTATAACGTTTATTGGAATAACTGGAAAAGCAGGAGGCTTCTGTCCTGCGGTGGGTCGATAAAAGCTGTGAATTATTATAAGTGTTCTGTGAACTTTCTGAAACACAATCTAAATAAATAAATAAGGAACTAACTTCTTACGATACAGACATTGTACAAGAGTGCCTAATTAAATAAATTAATATAACTAGGCATCTTATTAACCAATATAACTAACTCAAATGTAAAGTCGGTTTTTTAGGACAACATTTGCAAAAATGACTTCCTTTAGCCTCTAATATGATTAATTAAATAATTATAACAATAGTAGAGGCCAAAGGAAGCCATTACGTTTTTCAATCCAATCTGAAAATTAATTATTATTTTCGTATTCAAACCAGAATAATACAAATCACGGCAATAAAACTGAATGTATGTATGTTAACATACCATACCACCTGAATTCCCCGAAGAATTAGGTAATCAGTACTTAATGTACACCCACGGTTTGCGGGTATATTTGTATCCCATGTAATAGGGGAGACCTTATTGCCATTTTAGACCTTATAAAATCAGCGTTAAATGCTGTTGATATTATATTCGAGCCTTTTCAGGAATAACATCGGAAGCGCTGAAAATCCTAAAAAATGTTTTATTATAGCAACCAGATCACTACTGTTTACTACACTCACTTTACCGTTTTGCATGTTACCGCTCGCACTCCTTTGTATTATTTCAAATTTACATAACTCATAGCGCAAAGATGTTTTCATCGAGAGTGAAGACAGTATTTTTTTTAATGGATAAGTAGATGACAGATTACCTGATGGTAAGCGATTACCGCCGCCCATGGACACCTGCAACACCAGAGGAGTTGTAAGTGCGTTACCCGCCTTTTAAAAGGGTTTTGCCTCCTCCGGTATCCTCACTCAATCGGTGAAACTCAAGTAAGCGTTGTTTCACGCCAGTTTTCTGAGAAGCCGTGATATCACTCCGGTCGAACCTGCTCATTCGTGCCAAAGCATAGCCATACTTGGTAAAAGTCGGGTTTTTTATCATAACCTCCACTCATTATAGGTGGTAGTGTAGTCAGGTATCTACGTCATGGTAGTGATGGTATGGCCCGTACTCGACGGTTACGATAACAAGTTTATCCAATCCTTGTCGCCTACGATAAAAAAAACCTGCGTTTAGTTTTTACTTTTTACCCGTACTTATGCCATTTATAGAAGGGCGTGAGTGTATGTATGTATGTATGTATGTTTCAGTAGTTCATTCTGAATAATTTAATATTGTAGTTAATTATTACTGCCATCGCGAAAAACCAATTGGCATTTGCATTTGGCGAGCCAAGCGAACGCCTTCACCTCAATATACCTATGTATGAGATATTTCAAAAGGTTGTCTTAGACACGCTGATCGAGATCTTAATAATATATTTTGTAAAATATTGATAGACATAATAAATTGATACTTAAATATGTATTATATACTTGCTGTTCCCAACGGATTTCCCTAATGATAAACTTATCCCGCACTGTGTAGCTTGTATTGTGCATACAAACTTCTCCCCCATTTCTCCAACTTAAACTTGAAATCTACAGAAATGCTTTCGTAGTTTTGCCTACGTTATAAAATAAACCTACTTTCCAACTTCAGCTTTCTATAATTTTTAGTTTTGGCTGTGCGTTGATAGATCAGTCAGTCAGGAATTCAGGTCAAACGATTATAAAAGAATAGAATTATTGAAGATAGCGATACTAAATGAATGTGATGCATAGACAGACGGTAGAAATGTTTTTAATAGGTATGTACCTATTAAAAACATTTCTACGTTTGATTTAAACTTTTGGTCACGTGTCATGATACATATGTGTTGAATTTTTGTGCACACGTGACCTTCGAGTAGATTTTTGAATTAAGTGGTTTTAATTCAGATGATTGAGCAATAAAACACAAGACTCACTAACTCTTGTAATAATTATAAAAATGACATCGACCTGTGTTTCCAATCATCACATCTCCTTAGTTTTGCAGATGATATGAAAATGTACGCCACAGTATCATCATACGAGGACATGGTAGCACTGCAGAGTGATCTTACTAGACTTGAGGAATACTGCCTGATAAACAAACTCGGTCTTAATCCCTCTAAGTGTTCGGTGGTAACATACACCAGAAAATATGATTTTCTTGCCACATCCTACACATTAGGAGGCCAATCTCTGCCAAGATGTAATCATGTTCGTGATCTGGGGGTACATCATGATTGTAAGCTGCTTTTTGACAAGCACATTGACTCGATCATTAAAAAGGCTTCTAGATTACTTGGGTTCATAATGCGCCTTTCTAAATGTTTTACGCAAGCCAAGACCCTAAAAATTCTATACTGCTCATATGTCAGAAGTCAGTTAGAGTACGCGTCTCAAATATAGAATCCCCGCTACCATATATATATTGATCGTATAGAGAATGTACAAAAACGCTTCATTAAGTATCTTTGTTTTCGTTTAAAGGTCCCGTACAAGTCTAATAATTACTATCAGCTTTGTAAAAAATTTCATATTTTACCGCTTCAAAATCGACGCGTCCGTAAAGGCCGTAAATAGCCGACTATTTATTCTTCTTAAAAATACTTAATAATCATATTGACAGTCCTGAGCTATTAGCAAATATCTATTTTAATGTTCCATCCAAATCAATTCGTTTTAATCCACCAATCAGCATACCTAACGCTTCATCCAACTATAGGCAAAATAGTAAACAGCATGATATCGATCCCTTTGTTTGTAGTGTATCCTCGGCGAGATGTTTATGCCTTAAGTTTTTTAGTAGTGGTATGGTTTAGTAATAGTAGTATTGTTTAATTAATTACCGAAATAACTGCTGTGCTCTCACTTTTCTTATATTTTATTCAATTTCTATAAGTGAAAACTTGTAATTGGCTATCTGTTGTCCAAACTGATGTTATTTTAAATTTAAATTAGCTGTAAGTTTTCCATGCAATATATAAATAAATAAATAATTTATTCGGCGTACATCCAACATTCGGTACTATTTAATGGCGAAATACCTACCTACAGTAGGGGGGTTATTATATATTTGTTCATAGCCTCTCTGGCTGCCATAGCCATAGCATGTGACACCACGGAACCTGGTAAATCAATGCGATGCTCCGTCCGGGACAGCACGTATGTTAGTGAAACGCTCCCACGATAACTTTCTTGAAAATAGGGTGACTTACGTGCATCAGATTGTAAGCAATGGAGCGCCCGACCTTAATAATTGTAGTTGTATGCTAATTATGTATTTACCTATGTTGCTATGTGTAAAAGAGCTAATGCGGCTTGAATACGTAGGTATACGGTGTACGGTCAACGACACCTAAAAGTCTGTGCGAGGCAGTGCATGGATACGTGGAACAAGCCACGCAAACTAGCTCCAGCTAGTAATCCAGCGAACGTATGAGTCAACACAACACAGTAGCTTGTCATTGATACATTTCCATACTAGCGACCCGCCCCGGCTTCGCACGGGTGTAATTTACAAAAAAAATATTTTTAACAACGTGTATTTACTTGGTTTGATTTTATAGAACCCATACTAATATTAGAAAGCTGAAGAGTTACTTTGTTTCGTTGAACACGCTAATCTCAGGAACTACTGAAAAAATCTTTTTGTTTTGGATTGTCCGTTTATTGAGGAAGGCTATAGACTATATAATATAACGCTACGACCTAAGGGGGGAAGCAAAACGTTTCTCGCTGATGAAATAGCGTGGATCAGATAGTATCTTTATAAATAATGTTTACAGCTCAGTTCAATGGGCAGCGGGCCGCGGGGGCGCGAGATCGGTGGTGCGTTGCGTCCTGGCGGCCGGCGGCCGACAGACTCCGTGCCCGTGAATTATTTTTTCAGTGGCTGTATTGTGTACTATATACCTACTGTAAAAGACAATAGTAATCTAGAGTTAATGCCCAAGAATACTATGATAATATGTATGTATTAATACCAGACTGGATAAGAGTAATTAATATTGTCGCTAGTCACGCACAACTTTTTATTAAATTTTTAATGAAAGAAATGTTTATTGTAAGTCAAAGCGTAACAGATAGAGGTGTGCCATCACCAGTCTTTCAGCGAGACCTCCAGGAATACAACAGTGGAAACTGGGATTCAATTTTGTGCAGTATTTTTGGGTGATGCAGAGAGACAATAGGTTGGCTGATAGGTTTATATACCTATTACCTACATACATTATGTATATTTACTTCATTTTCGTCCATTACGAATAAGTTAATTAATTTCCATAAATAGCAAGTACAATGTAGAGCAGCGATAAGTACGTCTACTGCCCAATAATAAAGGAATGAATTAACAGCAGACAAGCGACCTTGCCGTCTCGACTGAGCCGAGGACGTATCTGCTACTATTGTTACTCTAATAAGGTGAATTAAATAATAGACATTATTATTGAAATAAAACTACTTTTAGGGTTCCGTACCTCAAAAGAAAAAAAAGGAATCCCTATAGCATCATTCATCAATGATCTTTGTTGTCTGCCTGTCATGACCCGGGAATTCCCGTGAACTCGGAATCTTGAAATTTGGTGCTAAGCAACTCCTTATAGCAAGACAAAGGAAAAATTGCGAAAAGCATAAATGTTTAGTTACATCAATTTTAATAAAAATATTTTTAAGTACGGAACCCTCGGTGCGCGAGTCCGACTCGCACTTCGCCAGTTTTTAAGGCTTTAATCGCAATTAAATTAAACTGCCTCGTTAGTCTAGTGGTCACAAGTGCGACTTCTACGCTAGAGGTCCTGGGTTCGATTCCCAGGTCGAGCAAAGTGTTATTGGGTTTTTCTATGAAATTCTCAGTAGCAGCTCGGAGTTTGGAATTTGTGCCCGGTTAGTGGCAATAGGCTCGCCCCCTATTACATGGGACCTAAACATACCGGCGAACTGTGGATGTACCTAAGTACACCTCTGCCTAACCCTTCGGGGAATACAGGCGTGATGGTATGTTATGTTATGTTAATCGCAATTGTCATTGTCAAGTACATAATATGTCAGAAACTAGTAAGTATAAAGTTATTATGTTTTTAAGCCGTTAGCTAGTAATATAACTTCACTTCAATTACTATAAACATCATTATAATATGTATTGATCGCATTTCCTTAGCTCAAGACTATAGCCCCAGTCTTTGCACGGGATACGCGACCGTAAACTGAATCGTATGAATCGAGATAAGAGAGGTTAGAGGTGTCATAATACTTTCACATTACGAGAAAGTGTTATGTAGATATTCGTTACGATTGCGTAACGATTAATATTTATAAATAATATTAGACTCGCTTTTCTTCCGTTCGCTATTTAAATATGTACTTACTTAAAATGTGGATAACGTTGTGGGCTACACAATTACATATTATTTAATGTTAAGACCATAGAGTAAGAAAATTGTGTAACTGTTTGTTTTCCCGAATAAAATAAAATAAAATAAAAAATAAAATAAAAATATTGAATACATAACACTTTCGTACAAATGTGATAAATCTCATTTTTTTTAAAAAAAAAAAGCTTACTAGCAATGTGGGTCACACATTACTAGTATTCTTGTTAACCCCTCGTGCTAAGCTAAATGCTTGTGATACGAGCGGGTTCACGTCGGTAGTGCAATGGGTGGGGTTCGAACCGGCAACCACATGATCGCAAGTCCGACGCCCTAGCCATTAAGCTACCGCCGCTTCAAAATTGGTACTCCATAAACATTTTATAATAGTATCGGATATCGCAGGCCAAATTTTATCAATTATAATTGAACCCGTGTCTTAAATATCGAAAGGCTTCATGTTTACTTATATTTTCATGTTTCTTTTCATAAAAAAATAAATTTCAGGTTCCCTTTCACAATATATCTATGCCAGGGTCAGGAGTTTGGTCTTGAAGAAGTAACACACACAAAAACACACGTACATAATTATTACTTTCCGATTTGTATAAAACTAGTGTGGCTGTGATGCATTAGTTACAGTAATATGTGTAGTTTAGTTACAGATAAAGACGTTACAGTATTGTCAGTATTAGAATCTTTTGTTCTTAATCAAAGCCACAGTTTGACGTAAGAAGCCGCAATCTCTACACAATAGACTTAGGAATCAATATTTTTCTTCAAGTTCCATCGTACTTACTATGCTAAATGTCAGTCTTCAGATATCTTTTTCACTTTATAACCGACTTCAAAAAAAATATAAAAATCAAAAACCCGAATAAAAAAACTAAAAAGACTTGCTTTTACAAGCGTTTTTGAAAAGTTATGATTCTAGTTGCACGGTTCCAAAAGGTCGATCCTATGGAGAAGAATCCGGCAAGAAACTCCATGGACACTCTTTTAAAATAAATAAATTACAAACTTCACTGGTACAATATTGCGATAACAAGATGTGAGGACGTTGAAGGATGTCCAAGTTTGACCGAGGTCGACTATATTAAACGAAGATTCACGTTATTTGAGAACCCGATGTCATTTCTAGATAATAAATAAACTATGTGGTAAAAACGCACAGCACCATCAAGCGACAAATGCTACTACTGCCCGCTAAAAGTTTCTTATAACTTTTAGCGGGCAGTAATGAGTTTTTAATCCTCTTTATAAAGAATCCCTCGCTACGCTTGGGATTCTACTCTAGAATCCCTCGCTTCGCTCTGGATTAAAAAAAACGCCCTCACCGTAAAAATATTATTTTGCTCCCGTATGATACAATCTACTATTTTAAGATTTTTCGTATTTTATACAATGTACTTATTTGTGTGCCAGGAGAAGTCAGTGACGTAACGGCACGACAGGATTCTCTACAGAAGTCCGTGTAGCGTATATAGCGGTGCTGGCGGGATACGTTGCGGGAAGACGCCTATACTTGCAGGATTCGACGAATGAAACACACTATTGCTTGAGTACTTGAGATTTTTCTTTATTCTTCCTTTTCATGCTTCTTGTAATACTGCTGGTTTCGGAATGCCTAACCACAGAAACCCACCTACATTTATATTTTCCTGGAGCCAATCAGAACGCTTCAATTTTGCGCACGGCACTAATCTTGATGGGCTCAACCAATCAGAACGCGTCAAGTTTGCACACGGTACTAATGTGCAATTTGTATGGGAATCTTATTTTGGCAGTTTTCTGTAGTTAGGAACACCTTACATTATTTATATTTATTTTACAATATAGTAAATAACTTTTACTACCTAATTACATAAATATCTCAACCTTTAACCTTAATTAAACCCTTAAAAAATCATAAAATGTGTTGGCGGCTCTCGATACGGTAAAGTAGCACCTTACCTTAGTAAATTACAACAAAATGATACAAGTGGCGCCACCTATCGTTTGAGTGAGAACGCTTACATGATATTTTCTACTTGGCCTAGTTTTAGATAACATTAATAGTGTTTATTTTGTGTATATTTAAATAAAAGACAACATAAATATATCTTTATTTGAACTTAGACAATAATCTCTTAACTTAGTACAAAATACTTATCACGCTTACAACTTTAAATCTTTTTTTTATTCAAACTACCTACCTACCATAATTATATTAACTTATGTTATGGGAAATAAAGGCTTGTATTTGTTTATTTATTTTTAACTTAATAATTCATTTGTCGTCGCTAACATTCTCCCCCACGGTGCGTAGCACATCCTCCTGTCGAAGCGACGATGCCGCAGGAACGAGGACGACCACTCGTCGAGTCGGACGACGAAGCACTCCTCCTGAAGTCCGCACGTCCAGCACTCTGGTCCTCCCATCTGGTCCAGGGTATGTCTTAATAACTTCTCCTCGAGGCCATGAATTTCGAGGTAATGTCGCGTCTACTATCAACACGATATCTCCTTCTGCTGGGTCGGCGGTTTCTCGGCCACTAACTTTTCTTGGCATCAGAAGGGGTAAGTATTCTTTAACCCATCTTCTCCAGAAATGGTCAGCAAGCCGCTGGGTGGTTCTCCAGTTTGCCTTTCCAATCAATTCAGTGTCGCTGAATTCCCCCGGCGCCATCGCTCCGCACGATCTTCCCAAGAGGAAATGGTTCGGGGTTAAACTTTCTTCGTCTTCTGTATCCATACTGACTGGGGTGAGGGGTCTGGAATTTACTATGTGTTCCACCTCAGTCATCAAGGTGTGGAGTACTTCCTCTGGAGGACTTCTTTCGTTGAGAACCACTTTTAGCGATGTTTTGACTGTTCGCACGAGCCTTTCCCAAGCGCCTCCCATGTTCGGACTTCCTGGTGGTATGAATTTCCACTTTATGCCTCTTTCTTGCGCTGCCTCTTCCAGCTCTTTGTTGGCTCCGACAAAATTTGTCCCATTGTCACTGAAGATAGTCTTGGGGGTTCCTCTTCTGGCTGCCATCCGACGTAGCGCCATGATCATGGAGCTGGTGCTGAGAGAAGGTACCAACTCTAGATGAACGGCCCTTGTAGTGAGACATGTGAACAACGCCACCCAGCGCTTTTCCACTCTTCTTCCTATAGTCACCTGCAACGGCCCAAAATAGTCTACGGCCGCGCACGTGAATGGGAACTGGTGATGCTGCAGCCTCTCGCTTGGTAGATCTCCCATTGGTGGTATCTCCGGTACATTTTTTCTTGTCTTGCACCATTGGCAGTTGTATGCGATCGCCTTCAATGTCGCTCGTAGCCCCAGGATCCAGTATTTTTGCCGAATCTCATTCATGACTGTGGCAACATTACCGTGGAGAAATTTCTTGTGGTAATGTAGCACAATAAGACGTGTGATGCTCTGCTTTCCTTCTAAGACGATAGGGTTCATTTTCCTTCTTTCTTCGTCGCAAAACTTCATGGTTCTGCTTCTTAATTTGATGATCCCGTCGTCGTCTATGTAAACGTCGATCTTCTTAAGTCGACTAGCGTTTTCCAAAGGTTTTCCATTCTTGATATTTCTTATTTCTGTTGGAAAACTGTCCTTCTGACACATTTTGACCAGTAACTCTTCAGCCTTTTTCAAATATTCTTCTTCCAAGGGCAGGTACAGCCGCTTCCTAGCTTCAATTGGCGAGGTAATGATTTGTGCCTTTTTCTTCTTCTGGGATCTCACTTGAGGTTTCCAGGCCTCTTCCTTGCGTCGAACGGTGGTGGTGGTGGTGGTGGCTTTACGGGTCTTCTTCAATAAGAGGCATGCGAAAGCCACCACTCTTCCCATTGTGCGCAGCAATCGCTCCCAGCTGGAAAACCTCTCAGGACGTATTAAAGCTCCTTCCTTCGTGTTCATCACCATCACCTTCGTCTGTTGGCCCTTTTCTTCTATCATGACACTTTCTGATTTGAAGTCTCGAAGCGGCCATTCCTCCTCTGGTTGGTAGAGAAATTTAGGACCTTGGAACCATCTTGTGTTGTGATCGAATACAGTTGGGCTTCCCCTTGTGGCATCGTCTGCAGGGTTCTCCTTTGTCGGTACCCATCTCCAGTCTTCAGAATTGGTCTTTTCTTCAATCTCTGCCAGCCGGTTTGCTACAAAGGTCTTGAATTTTCTTGGTTCCGCCTTGATCCACTGCAGTACTGTACTGGAGTCTGTCCAATACGTCCTTTTCTCTACTTCCAGTTCCATTTCTTCTTCCACTGTGGCTGACAATCTGCTTCCCAATAAGGCAGCTTGCAGCTCCAGTCTTGGGATCGATACTGGCTTCGATGGCGTTACTCTTGCTTTGCCGGCAATCATAGAGACATGGACTCTTCCTTCAGTCTCCACTGTCCTCCAATAGACTACCGCTGCGTACGCTTCTTCACTTGCATCGGAGAACATATGCAGCTGTCCTTTTCTGGCATGAGGCGAGACGCATCTAGGAATTTTCACTTTGGTTAGTGCGGACACCTTTTCTAAGTATCTAGTCCAGGCTGCTCTTTGATTTTCGTTGATTGTTTCATCCCAGCCTATTTTCCTACGCCAAAGGTCTTGAATCAATTTCTTTCCTTGTATCAAGACTGGCGCCGCGAAGCCCATTGGATCAAACGTAGACATCACGGCGCTTGTGACTTCTCTCTTCGTAGGAGCCCTTCTTCCTTCTAACAGATCCCTTGGTGTGTTGCGCAGACCAACATTGAAGGCAAGCGAGTCTTCTTTCACCAACCATCTCAGTCCCAGAGTTTTTTCTTCCTTCGTTAGTTGTAGGGACTCTTCCTTATTGGTGTCTTCCACTTCTGCTAGAATACTTGGTTCGTTACTAGCCCAACCCTTCAGATGGAAGCTCGCCCTTGCGTGGATTTCTTTCACTTCTTTTGGTACCTTCTCGGCTTCTTCCTTCGTATTGAAACTCTGCAGGTAGTCGTCCATGTAATGGTTTCTCTTGATTGCTTTTACTGCTTCGGGGTGTGTCTCTTTAGAGTCTTCTGCATTTTTGTTCATCACATATATCGCTGTAGCTGGTGACGATGCCGCTCCAAAGATGATCGAAGACATTCTATACACTTCAGGTTTGTTCGTTCTCTGACTTCCGCGCCACAGGAATCTTAGACTGTCCCGGTCCTCTTCCTTCACTTTGATTCGAAGAAACATGTCCTGGATGTCAGCCATTACAGCTATTGGACCTTCCCTGAAGCGCAGCAATACCCCGAACAGTGATTGCAGTAGGTCTGGGCCTGATAACAAGGCGTCGTTGAGGCTCTTCCCTTCAAACTTGGCAGCCGCGTCGAAAACTATTCTTGGCTTCCTTTTAACTGGATGCACCACAGCAAAGTGGGGCAAGTAAAATGTCCTCCCCTTGTTCGCGGTCTCTTGAGCCTTCTCTGCGTATCCCTTTTCGATTAGATTCTGTATCTGTTTCTCATACGACTCTTTAATTTCTTCATCTCGATCCAGTTTTCTTTCGATGTTGGTCAGACGTCGAAGTGCTTGTTTGTAATTGTTCGGCAGGGTTTCACTTTCATTTTTCCACAATAGCCCTGTTTCGAATTGGCCGCTTGACAACCTTCTTGTATTCTTCTCAAGTACTTCGAGTGCTCTTCTGTCGCTATCGTTTCTTGGCAGTCGATCTTGAATTCCCATAGATTCTAATTGGAAGTGATGCCGGACCATTTCTTCTATATCTTCTTTGTCGCTCTGAGCTTCTTCATGATTGACGAAGTTCACCACGACGTTTGTTCCGGTGTCACATCCATGCAACACCCATCCCAGGTTTGTGAGTGAGGCTACAGGTTCAGCTGGCTGGCCTTTCTTCAGTTTTCTTGTTACTATGAGTCCCCAGTTGTCCTGACCTATCAATAGTTTAGGTCTATCTCCAGCATAGAGAAGTTGTTCTTCAATTGCCTTCAAATGCTGACAATTCTTCAAGGTTTCCCTGCTTATGCTTTGTTCTGACAGCTTTAGGTCGTCGATGGTTCTCGCTTTGATCATCTTCTTGTCTTTTCTGTGGGCGCCCTTTATTTTGAACTTGATCTTCTGCGAGCCATCTTTCTTTATCACCTTTCCACCGACTGTTTCGATTGTAAGTGTTTCGCAATGACCTTCGGCTCCAATCTTCTCAGCGATTGATGCATCCAGGAGTGTGACTGTTGAACCTTCATCCAGCAGCGCTAGTACCCGAACTTGACCCTTTGGCCCGTATAGGTCCACAGGTGTGATCTTCAGATATGCCTTTTCTTCTCCTCTTGCCTTGTGAATTGAGGCGACCTTTTCTTCTGGCTTATCTTCTTTGTGTTCCTTTTTCTTTTCTACTGGCACTGGAGGGTTGTCGGAATGCAGTATAGTATGATGCCATCTTCTACATAGCTTGCAGACTGGGGCCTTGCAGTTGATTCTTGAATGCTTGAATCGAAGACACTTGAAACAGATCCTAGCCTTCTTGATCATATCCCATTTCTCATCTATGTTCGCTTCCTTGAACTCCTTGCAGTCTATTGCGAAGTGTTCCTCTTGACAAATAGGACATGTCTTCTTGTAACTGTCTTGCGAAGCTTCCTGAACGGTGTGAACTGGTTTTCTTATCCCTTTCTTGGGTTCTGAAGTCGTCTCAGGCGGGGCAAAGTCTCCACACATGTCGGCTTCTATTTCCAAAAATGCTTCGATGAGTATCAATTCTTGGAGGTCTTCCTCTCTTCTCTCTCTATGGTAGGCGAACCATCGGAACTTCATAGAGGGCGGCATCTTGTCCACTATTGCCTTCATAGTTTCAGGCGAACTGAGGTACTGTGGTTTCTTCAGGGCCTTGATCGTGGCGATGGCGTTCTTCACTCTGCTAGCAAACACGCATATGTCGCTGGGGTTCTCGCCGACCTTTGACAGGTTCTTCATCTTTTCTAGTTCAGCCAATGCCAATGCTCCAGGTCTGCCGAATCTTGCTTCTAGTCCCTTGATCACTTCTCGTGGGTCTTCGGCGGTGAATAGCAGGCTTTGGACGGCTTCTCTGGCTTTTCCCTGGATTGCTCTTCTAAGGCGCGCTAAGTTCTGTGTGTTGCTGAAAGAAGCGGCCATATCTTCATATGATCTCTTGAACGCCAGCCATTCTTCACAGGCCCCATTGAAGTGAGGAAGTTCAAAGTGCTTCGATGTGATTACATCGTGTGGCTTTTCAGATAGCTTGATTATTGCTTGAGCCAACTGCTGAATGTCGCTTTTCTTCTCTCCTGTCTCGATCGGTCTTCGTTCCTTATTTGACTTGACTCCACTTTGAAAGAACCATTTCTCGACCTCTTGTGTACGCTCGAACAACTCTTCTCCAGCTCCATCTTCTCCAGCACCGTCTTCTTCTGATTCGGCAGCTATAAGCTCCATTTCGGCTTGAGCTACTCTTGATCGTGCCTCCGCTATTTCCAGTTCCCTTAGTGCCAGTGTCATCCTTGCTTGCGCTTCTGATCTCTTCCTTTGCGACGAGCGGGCAGACTGACTGTCTATCTCGCGGGTCGGCTTCTTAGGTTGAGTTCGCTGCAAACTATCCTCTCTCGACGCCGGCGTGCTTCTCACAGCCCGGCGCGCGTTGTCCTTCTGCTTAGGATGGCTTCCTTCCTGGCGTGCGGCTTCGACGCGATCTTCTTCTGCGGTGCGGGTTGGGGGTGCGGCGCTGGTTACCTCCCCCGTTGTTGATTCCCCAACAACTTGACTTGCATGGGGTGCGGGCGATCGTCTTCCCTGTACACTGGGCGGCGGCGTCCTCTTCGTGATCGCCGATCGACTTGTCGCCGACGCACTCGTAGTTTCGCTTGGTGTGTTCATACTCCAATCCGATGTAGTACTTTCTTCCCTAGTCTTGGAGCGCGCTGACCCTGATCTCGTAGTTGGCATCTTCAATTTCTTGCTCCCGATCCGGCTCGAAGGACCATAAAATGTAGCGTATATAGCGGTGCTGGCGGGATACGTTGCGGGAAGACGCCTATACTTGCAGGATTCGACGAATGAAACACACTATTGCTTGAGTACTTGAGATTTTTCTTTATTCTTCCTTTTCATGCTTCTTGTAATACTGCTGGTTTCGGAATGCCTAACCACAGAAACCCACCTACATTTATATTTTCCTGGAGCCAATCAGAACGCTTCAATTTTGCGCACGGCACTAATCTTGATGGGCTCAACCAATCAGAACGCGTCAAGTTTGCACACGGTACTAATGTGCAATTTGTATGGGAATCTTATTTTGGCAGTTTTCTGTAGTTAGGAACACCTTACATTATTTATATTTATTTTACAATATAGTAAATAACTTTTACTACCTAATTACATAAATATCTCAACCTTTAACCTTAATTAAACCCTTAAAAAATCATAAAATGTGTTGGCGGCTCTCGATACGGTAAAGTAGCACCTTACCTTAGTAAATTACAACAAAATGATACAAGTGGCGCCACCTATCGTTTGAGTGAGAACGCTTACATGATATTTTCTACTTGGCCTAGTTTTAGATAACATTAATAGTGTTTATTTTGTGTATATTTAAATAAAAGACAACATAAATATATCTTTATTTGAACTTAGACAATAATCTCTTAACTTAGTACAAAATACTTATCACGCTTACAACTTTAAATCTTTTTTTTATTCAAACTACCTACCTACCATAATTATATTAACTTATGTTATGGGAAATAAAGGCTTGTATTTGTTTATTTATTTTTAACTTAATAATTCATTTGTCGTCGCTAACAGTCCGTGAATATATTTACTCCTTAAAACAATCAGATGATTACACAGGCAGAGTTATCACAATCGAGGAAATACGTGACAGCAATGAGAAGTTATGATTAAGTTAATAACATCGGCCAGCTGCGGTCATCGGAAAAGCAACTACACTGCAAGGTGAACTTGTTCTATCATAGCGGATTAGACTTGTTCTAGATTCGCCAACTTTCCTGTGGCCGAGATCAATTCGATAATCCTACTAATATTATTAATGCGAAATTTTGTGAGGATGGATGGATGGATGTTTGTTACTCTTTCATGCCAGAATGGCTGAACGGATCTGGATACAGTTTGGCACATAAACAGATTATAGTCTGGAGTAAAAATGGAAAAACCTACATTGATGATCTCTTCTTTGTATGGGTCTGTATACATCAGAGAGATCAAGCTGTATCTCAGGATCCGTTCAATTAATTGAGATAAGAAGTTCACCAGTATTTAAGTTGGAGCATATACATACTTTCTAACAGTGGTAACAAAATTAAAATCTATTCAGTCGTTTTGGCGCCAACCCGTAACAAACAGACAAACAGACAAGACAAACAGAATTTTAAAATCACATTTTTGGGTTCGGCGACGTTTATATACCCTAACCCAGTTGTTTTTTTGTAAATATCTTCAATGTACAGACACAGCCTTATTAAAATTTTATAAGAGTCTAGTCTCGTCTCGTCTCGACTCCTCGAGAGTTTTTAGTCTTATTTTGCACAGTGTAAGTAAACGTCGGTCAAACTCACAGTAACGGAATCATAATTGCATTAGAGATTTTTGTCTAGATTTATTTTTTTAGTTACTTTAGTATAAAAGAAGCTCGTTGCCCTTATTGATCAGCAATACATCGTAAGTAGTGTCCGTCTCTTGGTGGCACACCTGCACAAAAGCTTAACAAGGACCAAAAAGCACTATTATTTCATTAATCTTTCGTGTGAAATACTGTAATGATGCACTATCGTACCGGGAAGTTGCCTAAATAAAAATGATGTTATCAAATAGCGGGCGAACGCTTGCACACATGAACAATTTTCATTATTGCTTTTTACACAACAAATTGCACGTACGCAAAAGTATTATAATATTTCAGTTGGACAACATTCATTGAAAATATGCAATGCAAAATACTAATCAGTACCTATTTATGAAAACAAATAAGTAACAAACAGACTAGGTAGGTCAACTTGATAAGTAATATGTACATATTTAACAATTTTATTGAGGGCACTGACATTTTCTGTATCAAGTGGTTATTAATAAGTTTTATTAGATTACCGTTAATACGAATAAATTAATTATCTATGAATGTGTTGTTACGAGCAAATACAATAATTATTCAATATGATTTGTTAAAAGAAAACCAGCGAATAAAATAGGTTGGAGGATTTAAAAATTCATTTATTTCGTGTTAAGAGACAAATGAGCGATGGTGTCTATGGTGCTTAGTAGGAGCTACAGGAGTCAGGACTCTGAACCGAGCGGGAATTAATAGAACATCAACCCTCATCATTTACTCACCTTAAAGCAGAAGCAATTACAACACAATTTGCAACTTTGAAAATAATCCAGAAGAATTTTGCCGTTATTTTTTTTTAACAGTGACGAAACCCAGATTCTAAAGATGTTAAGCGACACTGCGACTTTGCCTAGAAGAAACCGATTCACTCGTGATTTTAAGACACCCAGATAATATCTATCGGGGAATTCTGGGAAGATTCACTAGGGGAGCGCATTCGGCGGTACCACGGAATATAAAAAACTTGTTCTGTGGGCGGTACGCATGATAAAAGTGGACAAAGCGTTTCGTTCGGGTTTTGCTGGAAGAGTGATTGAGGTGATTGCGACAGGTATTTGGGAGTGTAAGGAATACTCGTGCGAATTGATTAGTTACTTTTAACTACTTGAGAATACGAAGCACCACTTTTGGACCACTTTGAAAATTTTCTGGCACCCTAAAAGGCCCGTCTACGGAGTAGATCTGTAGAACTATCTAATATCGTATCGTAAGCGTATCGAGTTTTTTTCTGCTACAAATCGCATACATACATACATATTTTCACGCCTGTCTCCCATTGGCGGATAGGCAGATACTATAGATTTCCGCTTGCTACGATCCTGGCACACCACTTACGCGACATCTACGTTCATTAACCTCATACAAATTATTATAAATATATACATAATTCTCATACAAATTATTCTCGATTTCGATACGAATACGTTTTCGCAAGTTGTTCGTGCTTGGGCCACCGGTACCTTATTTTTCTAGCCTCTTACGAAATGACCATCTATCTGAATGGAAGGGATGTATCGTTTTGTAACCTGTCCCCACACACGAGCAATGTTCTTGCGTATCAATATCAAGGTGTTTCATGTTATTGTAAATACCCAATGATTGTTTTGAGACATAAATAGGTACATAAACTTAATCGTATGACGCTGAGGGCGGATAGTGGATACTATTATCTAATCTGTAGCTGCGGTGACGTCGGCGACCTCGGAACAAACAACCCGATAGCTTTGCAGTTGGCACCGGTCGCCGATACGCCACCGCCGCTATTATTGTATTTTTGTAAACAACGCATTTAATTTAGTGGGCAGCAAAGATTATTTTATTGAGACTATTGTCTTTGGTGGCTAGCTTCCTTTTATTGTGAAAACGTGTAACATATATCTATAAACACGTAACGTCGTTATTTTTTTTGTTTACCCATACTTGATAATCTAGTGATATAATCGTTGGACTGCCAAGTCGTAGGTTTCGTGTTCGAATCCAATCCAAGACACGCACCTCTGACGTAATAGTATATAGTAATTTGCTATTAATATAAATTATCTTCAATTAGAAACTGGGTAGTATATAAATAAATCTGCATAACCGTGTCATTTTTAAACGTGTTACTGGATTTCGAATAGTGTCGCGACAAACGACAAAATAACGATAAGTATTATTTAATAATAATAGAGATAAAACACCGAATATCACTCTTCGTGACCTCATTCGATTATAACTTCAGAAGTAATGTATAAACAATTTCATGAATCTGTAACGTCATTGATTAGGTTGATAGGCTCTGTTTATTGCTATGATCAGACATTAGTATGATCTGCGCTTAGGTCAGTCTTACTACAATAAAGACAGTCATCAAATTTAAGGGCTAACGCGCACTTGTGATTATAGGTCTACCGATAGTTTAATCGCTGTAGTAGTAGTGTATAATTTCATGTCGAATTCTAATCGTCAAATGCGCGCACTGCCATTTTACTCACATACTGAATCACAGAACGATCAAACTATCGCCCGACTAAAAATCGGTCCAGCCTGTTTTATTGATATATACTCGTAGATTCGGTTTGCGATTAGCACTATCAGATATTTTTTAAGCAGGTCTTATTGTTATTGAAACACTTTATGATTTTAAGGATGTATTCAGATATAATCAGCTAAGTATATAATCTCTAATAGTATTCAATATGGTTATCACGAAAAGGTGTTAGATGCCGTGGACCGTGGATCTCCTGTGGATGTAATCTACACCGATTTTAGCAAGGCGTTTGACAGGGTGGACCTCAAGATATTAATTAAAAAATTATCTGCCTGTGGCATTGGAGGTACTTTTTTGCAGTGGTGTGAGTCTTATCTTGTCAATCGCTCATCCAGGGTTGTGATCAGCGGCTATTCGTCGAAGTCGTTTCCGACACCGTCAGGCGTACCCCAGGGCTCTCATTTGGGCCCCCTATTCTTTAATATTTTCATAAACGATATAGCTTCTTGTTTTATTCACTCAAATATATATTTATACGCAGATGATCTTAAAATTATAAAACGCATGGAATATGATCATCCCTTTAGACTTCAAGAGGACCTCGATCGCTTCTCCCAATGGTGTCTTAATAATAACATGCTACTTAATGCTAGTAAATGTAGTCACGTACCTACATTTTTCCAGGAAAAAAGGGCCTTATTATCGTAGCTATAAAATAAACAACCAAATTATCGAAGAAACGGATGTAATTCGTGATCTTGGTATTCATATTGATAACAAACTGCGCTTCAACACGCACGTTGATAAAATAGTCACTAAGGGTTTCAAATTATTAGGCTTTATCCTACGCAACACCAGAGAATTCAAATGCGCATCAACAAAAATTGCAGTCTTTAACTCACTAGTGCGGTCTGGCTTGGAATATTGCAGAATTATTTGGACTCCGTTCTATGCAATCCACAAAAGGCGTTTAGAATCAGTTCAAAAAAGATTTGTTTGGCTATGGTCTTATCAATGCAATATAGTTAAAAAAATTACAATTACAATTCTCGCTTAAAACATTTTAAAGTTACGAGCCTTGAAAACCGGCGGATAATCCTAGATAACCTATTTTTATATAAAATAATGAACACATATATAGATTGTGCGCATTTGCTTGCGCAAATAAAAGTAAATGTGCCTTACAAACTCCCTCGTTTAACAAGGTATCGGTTGCTGTCCGCCAAAACTTTTAAAACTAATTTGGGTCATTTCTTTGCCATTAACAGAATGCAGGCGCAATATAGTCGCCTCTCAAGCACTTTTGGTGTAGATATAGATATGTCTTACAGCCTGCTTAAAGTTAAATCCATCTTGTATAAGGAATTCTCCTACAAATAATATTTTGTACTTTTTAGTGTTCTTTCACACTTATATAAAACAATTTTATTCTTAAGTAATTAAAGTAGATTTTCTTTTTTCTCGCCGTCGCAATAAATAATGGTTTTAGTTCGTCACAAAATTATCATTATTATTAGGTATCGAATTAATAATCAATCTTTGTAATTAGCTTATTCTTGCGACAACACTTGTATTTTCCTAGTATCTTAATGCATGCCGTGGCAGCCTATCATTGAGGCTACGCCATATAAATGTATTATTTAATTGCATCCTTTTTATGTACTATTGGTGTATGCTTTGTTGGTTGTCCTTAAATAAATAAATAAAAGTGTTGATATACTCTACTATTTAAAGCGACCCCCGGCTAATACATTTATGCATACGCACTATGTAATATGCACTACTCAACAGTCAACACCGATACTATCAGTTCAATGCTAATACCTGAATACATGCCCATTTTTGCCTACTTAAATATTTTAATTAAGACGTCCTTGATGATGATTATAGCAGTACGTTATCATGTCTTAGCACCACTATCAGTTTAGGTCATTGGAACAAACAATGTGCTATCTGATATGTAATGTGTATCGGACTAGCTCGCAGCACAGTTCTGTGATAACTGCACGCGTATAACGACGGTGTCCAAACGAGTACCTACTTGCTATTTTCATTCATGTTCAGAAGCCAGTTGGGTATTTTTTAAATTTTCACTCCGCATTGCTCCACAGCCTGCCTCATTAGTCTAGTGGTCCGGAGCAAGACTGCTACGCAAAAGGGCATGAGTTCGATTCCCAGGTTGCTAGGTTGCAGCAGTGCTATTCGATTTTTCTACGAAATTCTCAGTAGTAGCACGGAGTTTGGATTTGTGCCCCATACACTGATTTCTGAGACTTACGCGAATATTGGACTAATTGAAATAAAACCACTATACTTATTATAGGTACGGTAGGTACCCCATGAAGGCCGTGATTAGCAATAGGATCGGGATACAACATACCATCACGCCTGTATTCCCCGAAGGGTTAGGCAGAGGCGTATTCATTTACACCCACAGTTCGCCGGTATGTATAGCAGTCATATAGATAGATAGATAGATATAGGGATCGGGATATAAGGCGGCGAAATTTGGGTTTGGTCCTCTACCTAACTCTCATCAGGAATACAGGCGTGCTGGTGTGTTATGGTATCACTACGCATCCGCATTGACATTCAAGTTCACTATTTGAAACATGCAAGCTTAACAAAAAGGTGTTGGCATTTGGCAACTCTTCAAGATCACTATTTTCACAACACTTACAAAGGAAACTTTTGTAAGTGCCAAATCTGTATTTCCATACATTTTTATGTAAAAAAAAATACTATCGACCATCAGCTATGCACTGGTGAAATTTAGAAAAAAGTATTGCCCTTGATTACATAATTATATAGTTTTTCCTTATAAACAATGTTTGTAGAATCCATTTGTAGGTGTGTTCTTGTCAAAACTCAATGTAGGTGTGTGACATTTAATCGGTGGACGGGAGAAAGTATCTAAGACTGGTTATCAGGTTCCGTCTCCGTATGACTACCGGGACCGTAAGACAACTTTACTAGTTTCCGACGCACATTAGCATCTCGATGTGTTAATAAGTTAAGATTGATCAACCATCCACAATCTGAGTGCAGCAGGAGCAGTTCAACCTTGCAGTTCGGTTCTTCAGCGTAGTCACAAACGAGCCGCTCGCCGGTTTCATTATTTAATGCTAACGCATATTTCTAGAAGCTATCCATATTTTCATTTCGGCAAGGCCTACTGGGCGCGCGGCGCGCGGCGTGGCGCCATTCTTCGCGCAGAACCTGTATATTGACTTTCACCCGACAGCCGACAGCTTTAATTTGTTGACTCGATAACACGTTGACGATGCGAAACAACTCTACGACGCACGATTGCCAATGTCACACTATCCAATGTTTTGTTATTAGATGCTATACACTTATACTGACGGGTATGTGATTAAAGTTGTCCAAGTTGAGCAGAATGTCCAATTCGCAAAATGTCCATCAGCAAACCGCGGGCGAGAGTTGTTATTATAATATTAAAGAAAGTTATTTTGTTTTGGAAAATATCTTGCGATTGCGACATTTCAGTTAAGGCAGGCACGTTTTGCGTTGAGACAGAGTGACCGACTTCTGCGCGACGTGTTGTGGGTTCTATCCCCATATGGAGCAAATGTGGGTATGACCTACAAGTGGTTCCAGTTGTTCCGGATCTGTGTATTGTATGTGTTTAAAAATTACCCACAATACAGGAGAAAATCCTAGAGTGGGGGTTGCTCAACACTAGGGCTGGTTCTGAAAGGTTCTCAAAGGTACGTTGGTATTTGAGAACCTTCTGAATACGTAAGTAATAGTAAGTGTGTAATCATGAGGCAGACACAATTTTTCTCAACTGAGATAGAAGAGTGTAACATAATTATGTATGAAGCATGAATGAAATATGTTGATTATTGGCTATTGCCCTGAGCATTTACAAAGATCACGTCTCCATCAGAGGCCAATAAGTGACTGGCCAATAAGTGAGATCCTGAAAGTGACAAATCACATGATAAGTGAAGCATAGTTAACGACGACTTGCTGACTATTAATATCGGCTCATGGTGCGAACTAGGATCCCTGAAGGACAAGTACTTGAACGAAATGTTACCTTTTCGTGCGGTGTTGTTTGCATTAATAGGGTATCTCAAGCACAAACAACACGACGATCACATCCACCCAAGTTAATGACAGAATCGATACAATTACCGATGGCGTACCTGACCTATACTTCTGTTTTGGATTTTGAATAGTGACAATACCTCATAGGTTTAGTGGCACGTCTACATGTAGATTGTTCTCTACGTGATAACAATATACTAAGCCCACTGATTAGGATAAGTGAATGACTGTGGAAGTATATGGTATCCTCATTTACACAATGCATTTCAGTCTTAGAAAGGAAATTAGGGGCCACTTGCACCAACTTCTTGAATGTATTTAAATTATATTTAAATACAATTTTTCATAGTAAATTTGTGTTTAAATGCAATTTAAACATATTTAAGAAGTTAGTGCAAGTGTGTCGTACGTATGTGTCCTCCAAAAAGGTTCCAAAACATCACTCCTGCGATGATCATGCATGAGGAAGTTAATGAACGTACATGAAGAGAAAGTGGTGTGCCAGAATCGCAGCAAGTGGAAATCTATAGTCTCTGCCTACCCCAATGGGAGATAGGCGTGAAATATGTGCGTTTCACTGCTGCGATAACTCCCATAAGGCGACCAGCACTGTTTGCATCTGGCATCCCAAAAAATGATGCAATCCAAAATGTTTGGTTTATACTCTTAAAATTGTAATCGATTTCGTACAGGCATTACGCTGGATTGTACAGTAACACCATGATATTTTTATGTTCCGTGTAACTACCCGTCTGGAGTTACGTAAGTACATAAATGTTTCACTTTTTTTTTTTAAATTTACATTAAATTTTACATTCGAGATTATTTGCCTTAAAACGTTTGATATTTTTGTAAAAACATTTTTTAAGTGGTTCGCCACCTGATGGTAAGCGATAACCGCCGCCCATAGACACCCGTAACACTAGAGGAGTCACAAGTGCGTTGCCCGCCTTTTAAAAGGGTTTGGGCCTCCGGTAACCTCATTCACTCGGCGAAACACAACGCCAGCCGCGTTGTTTCACGCTGGTTTTCTGTGAGACCGTGGTATTACTCCGGTCGAGCCGGCCCATTTGTGCCAAAGCATGGCTCTCCCACGTCAAAAATTGTCGCTGTAATGCTCTCATATGACTGCAGTAGCTAATCTTCCTTGAGATGATCCGCTAGCATTGTGGATGTGAATCAATTGTAAATATTGAATTGAATTGTGAATAACATTGAATGCTAGCATATACAGTAATTATATAAACTTCTATAGAAATTATCTGGTAGACACAGTTTGAGATTATGATTATGGGACAAGTGGCAACCCTGTCTATCACCATATGATGTTATTGTGAACTTAAATAAATAAATGCAGATTATGTTGTACTAATTGACTATTTTAAAACAGGTTTAGAGCATGAAACACTGACCTTTCCTTGTTTGGAGTAAATTTTTCTAAGTAAAATGAAGACTCGCTTAATATAGTTTTCATTTGGTAATAATGTTATTTTTATGATATACTGTATCATTATTCTCAAATACCATTTGTGCCATTACTAAATAATTCAGTTGGTTTATTTAATGTATAAGTCTAGACTTCTAGAAACATTCAACTCCTAACTTAGGTATTTAAGTACCTACCTAAGTTGGGAGTTGAATGTTGAAAGAACATCTTTACTACTATGGTTACATATAAGTTATCCAAATTTGATACACATTTTTTTAAATATAATCTTTATGCCATGTTCCTTGCCACTATTTAGTAACAAATAAAAAATGAAAGTTGATAGTTTAATGAAAATAAATTAGTTTTGAGTTATGGTTTAAAAAAATTATGTCTACGAACTTTGAAATTACCATTTTATTTTCTTTAGCTAGCATTTAGTCAAGATTCGAAAATTGTCTACTAGGTACTTCCCAGTCTTATTTTAGTAAAAAATATTATTCCTTGTTTTACAAAAGGACTGTCAACCTTATTAGACAAGATTGAATAAAATAACTTTTATTAACAAATAAAACCACCTTCAAAAACTAACAAAAAATATGTGCATAACAGTTTCAGAAGTTGTTGGCGAAAACAAAAGATATGACCAAATCAATGGCAACAGTTTTACTTTTTGTTTTAAAAGTTATTTTATTTTAATATTTTTTGTGTATTGCACAAGTTTAGTAAAAAATTACAAGTAATTTTTTTATAAACTTGTGATCAGATCTTCAGCAAATTTGAATGGGGAGTATATACTAATATAATATACCTTATAAACAGTATCTTTTAAAAATGAATATTAAAATAATTCTTCTTTTTCTGTCGGTATTGTGGGTGACTTTATAAAGACAAGAGACAGTCACTCATATACTTACCCATACAACAATGCAGGGATGTTATGAAATACCTTGTGAACCATGAAAGTCAGTCGCCTTATGACTTTTTTATATGATTAATCTGAATAGTTTTGTGAAAATTAAAGAACTGAAATTGGTATATCAATTATCTAAATTATTGTTATATTAGATAAGATTAGCTATAACAATAAATATTTCGGCACTCTTGGATTACTGTTAGGATTGCCTGTACTAGGACTGTTAGTACTCACCCACATACAGAGCGGCTCCTGCATCATAAATGTCATGACATCGACGAACTGTTCGGACACATTCCTGGTGCTGTTGGCGGTGGCCGGCGCCAGCACAGGCCGCTGCTCGCTTTCACCCGGCTCCATTGCGTCCTGCCGGCCCAGCGTTGCGTTCAGGCGCCAGTTCGGATCACTTGTCACACTCAGCGCGTAATAAACAGCGATCGAAAGCAGTGAAACACTTCCCGCGGTATAAACCTTGAGATTCGGCAAGGGCAACCTGTCTACCAGTGTCACAGGCATGACGGAGGTACGAGTTTACTCTAGCGCGGCAAACAAACACTTATTCTACACCACAATTTAGAACTTAATGACATTGGATTAATCAAAATAAGCAGACAACTCGTAAAGCGCAATAATAGACAGACTGATAAACAGGGTTACCACATATGAGAAATGCCAATTTCCCTTAAATCAGCCAAAAGTGTGGTATTACCCTAACTATGTATTTATTTTTTAAATCTGTACAAAAATGTTCAATTTTACATTTACATAACACAATATACCATCACACCCGTATCCCCCCAAGGGGTCAGGCAGAGGTGTAATACTAATGTACACCCACAGTAGGTCACATGTAATAGGGGGCGAGCCTATTGCCATTATCCGGGCACAAATTTCAAAATCAGAGCTGCTACTAAGGTAGTAAAAACTTTATTTTTTTTCATAAAAATTGAGTAAAAATGTTCTCGAATCTGCCACTTGTCGGTTTTTGTATTCGTTGACATAATCTGCTCAATTAAAAATGTAATAGCCTAATTTATTACACCGCATACAGTCCCAGAAGCAGAAATCTCAACTGTAATAAATAGATAAAGTACATAATAATATGTGTGTACTTTTAGTTGAAAATAAATAAATGTTTTCCATCGGCGATGAAGATCCATAAAAAAGGGATTTGGTGTATCTAGCTTGGCAGCACTGATATTTTTGTCGTTCAGAAATAACACAATTTCAACCTTTTTACTTAATTTATCTACAGTAATCACCGAAAGTACTGAATAGATTTTAATTTTCTAATGACTGTTAGAAAGTATGTGCTCCAACTTAAAAACTAGTTTACTTCATATCTCTAATAATTAAACGGAACCTGAGACACAGCTTGACCTCTCTAATGTATAGAGACCCATACAAAGAAGAAATCACGACTGTTGGTTTTTGAGCTTCAAGCGAGCGAAGCCACGGGCAGAAGCTAGTTTCGAATAATTATGTTTTTAACAGCTTTCAAAATAATTATTTTGTACCTTGTGTATAGTTGCCAAATGCAAGTAAGTAAATTAATAAAAAATCGCACTCATAGAATGAAGTCATAATTTCACCTCTTAGGGCCACTTGCACCAACTTCTTAAATGATGTATTGAAATAAAACATTCTTAAATGTGTTTAAATTGCATTTAAAAACAAATTTATTATGAAGAATTGTGTTTAAAATTTTAAATACAATTTAAACACATTTATGAAGTTGTTGCAAGTGGGCGTGTGGGTCACAATAACAAATAATTAGGAAGACTATCTATCTATACTTACTAATATATAAAGCTGAAGAGTTTGTTTGTTTGTTTGTTTACTTGAACGCGCTAATCTCAGGAACTACTGGTCCGATTTGAAAAATTCTTTCAGTGTTAGATAGCCCATTTATTGAGGAAGGCTATAGGCTATATATCATCACGCTACGCGGACGAAGTCGCGGGCAGAAGCTAGTACTAATATATAAAGCTGAAGAGTTTGTTTGTTTGTTTGTTTGTTTACTTGAACGCGCTAATCTCAGGAACTACTGGTCCGATTTGAAAAATTCTTTCAGTGTTAGATAGCCCATTTATTGAGGAAGGCTATAGGCTATATATCATCACGCTACGCGGACGAAGTCGCGGGCAGAAGCTAGTTTTATATATAAAGCTGAAGAGTTTGTTTGTTTACTTGAACGCGCTAATCTCAGGAACTACTGGTCCGATTTGAAAAATTCTTTCGGTGTTAGGTAGCCCATTTATTGAGGAAGGCTATATATATCATCACGCTACGCGGACGAAGTCGCGGGCAGGAGCTAGTTTTATATAATATTGATTGATGTTTACTTTTCTGCACGATTATTTCTACGTCAACATCAACATTGACAATTGACAATGACAATTACAGCTGATTGCTAAAATTACAATACAATTGCAATTTTTTCATTTTCAGAGATGTTCATCAGTTTTTTGACCATTTTTAAAATACCACATATTTTTTTTTGCACAGAAAAATAAGTGATAGTATTCCTAAACTAGAACAGCTACAACGATATCAAAACGCATATTCGCTGAGTTAGTTTTGATCCTCAGAAACTCACTCATTAATTGATGTGTTTTATTTATTATAGTTAAATTAGTGATAAATAAAAATGTCTGAAAGGGACTACGCACCGCTAAGCATCGCTTGCGTGCGCGGGCTATGCGACAAGATATATGACAAAAGAAAATTTGCTGGTGTAGAGATTGAAAAGTAAGTGCTATTTACCTACATTTCCACCCCCTAATTTTTGTAGGACTCGTTTTGTTTTACACTTTAAACTTATATTTTAGTCTTTTATACTTGATAGGCGTACGCTTGACACTATACACCAAACTATCACTTACATCATCATAATAAGAATCTGTGAGTTCACTAATACATACATAATCATTGTTTCAAAAGATATGCAATATAACCAAATAATACTTGCAGGATGGTGAAAGACTTCAGTGATGCTAAGAATACAAGTCAGATCAAGAGGTTGATAAGGGTCCTGGGTCAGGATCTGATGGCATCCACTAATGCTAATGTTAAAAACGGGGCACTCATGGGGCTATCATCTGTTGCCGTTGGTTTGGGGAAGGTTTGTACTGCACTTACTCAACATTATATCTTTTTTCTGATACCGAATAGGCAAGTATTGACAGCTCAAGTAATCTATATAATATGCATTTATGTGCTTTCAATTGCTGTTGGTCAAATTATGTCCACTATGGTGCTCTCCTCATAAGCCTTCATTGAAAAGATTTTAATACTTCATCTACATATTATGTAGATGAAGTATTTATATATTACATCTAAAAGATTTAAATTGCTGTGCATTTATCTATCAAACATCAAAAAATGAGTCTGTGTCACTTTCACAATTAATATGAATTTAACAACACCTTTGAAGCTAACATGCATTGAGCTGTTCAGGCTGCAGAGCATGCCAATCTTTGGAATTTGGTATCAAAAAATCACCATTTTGTTTTTTTTTATATTGATATACCCAGTGTCACCCTCACAGTAAATACGAATATAACAACACTTCTCAAGCTTAAATCCATCAAGCTGTTCAGGCCGCAGAGCATGCCAATCAATTATACATACATACTCTCGATAAACGTAACCCTCCTTCTGGCACACTCGGGTAAAAATAAAAAGAAAGAAAAATCCTGTTAAATTATTGAATATTTAACTTTAGGCCAATGAAATAGTTTACATAAATTTGTGAGATAGAAAGACTATAATACTATGTATGGTATGGGTTATATAAAACACCATAATAATATGTTGTAATATAATTATGATTATCTAAGTTTGTTTCAGCATTTCTTTTAATAATGGGTTGCCAGTTAAGACATGTAACTAAAAATCTGATACAGATTTATGTGTGACAGGGCTCCATAGACTACCTGCCAGAGCTGGTGCACCCCATTGTGGCATGCTTTAGCGAGAGCGAGTCTCGTGTGCGCTACCAGGCGGCGGAGGCGCTGTTCAACGTGCTGAAGATAGCCCGCGGCGCCGCGCTGGCTCACTTCCCGCTCGTGTTCGACGCACTGGCGCGCCTCGCCGCCGACCCTGAGCCGCAGGTCAAGCAGGGCGCAGAGCTACTCGACAGACTCGTCAAGGTATTCCATGCTGGATTAGGTTGTCAATTTTAGAGTGTTTCGATTGGTTCGATTTTCAGGCAGGACCAAGTTCAATGAAATTACTTGTGTTGTCGCATCGCTTTGCGTTGAAATAAAGCAATAAGTTTGTTAACAATACTCATGTCTACCCTGGTGTATTGTAGGTTAAAGGGTTTGGTATAGGGCAAGAAAACAGGTCAGATCAGTGCATCAAAGTCGATGAGACTACAACTAAAAAAAAACAATTTGTTGAATAAAAGGGACATTATCCTCAAGAATGAAAGTCGTTCAAATGAATTTTCAGAAGCCCATCCACTATTTCCTCCCGAAAGCAGAAATAGTCTCTCTATGCCATATTATGTTATGTTAAACAATATAATATAACGAAGGTGTGTTTGCAATTTATTCAACAAATTAATGTCAATGTTTTTATTCATTAAACTTAAAGAAATGATAAGGAGTGTAACAAGTTTTAGTTGTTGCACTACAAACTTCTACCTAATCGTGTTTACCGTGACGTGTCCCAAGATAAAACTGTGGATAAATAAGTATATTTACACGGTACACAAAAGTCCATTGTTATAATTCTGTCAGTGTACCCATGTTGAATCAATATGTGCTTTAATTCGTTTGTGATAGTTTAATGTGTTGTTTTTTTTGATCTATTAGTCTAATATTATCATGTGCTGATGTTTAACAGTGAATCTCATAATAATATGATGCTGCATTCTTGAGACTGCTCTGCTCAGGGGAGCATGCTAGTTAAGCCTCCGTTTTCCTTAATCTTATGCTGGGTGGCAAACCCAGACATGCTAAGGATGATGCTGGTATTTAAAATTTGGTAGATAAGGTACGGGGAAATTTTGAAAATTCAGGTGCAACATACTATTACTTTTATGAATATATAAGTTTCTTATTTTAATTGGTAACAAACTTGGAACCTTCTTTCAGGACAAGGTTATTTTTAAATAGTGCGTCTATCTATATATAATATATTTAAATGTGATCAACCGACAAAATGAATGTGTAATTATAGGAGTTGTACAGACGTCAGTAATTCCTAGGACATAGTGACAGAGAGTCAAACATTTGAGCTGGCGGCGTTCATCCCGATGTTGCGCGAGCGCATCTACACGCGCAACGCGTTCGGGCGCCAGTTCATCGTGTCGTGGGTGGCCGTGCTGGACGCTGTGCCCGACATCGACCTCATCGTGCACCTGCCAGAACTCTTAGACGGACTGTTTAAGATGCTGGATGACGCTAATTCTGAGATAAGAAGAATGTAAGTCATAAATGGCACAATATTTAACAATATGTACCACGACAGCTATAACCGTCGGCCGACCCCCTTATTATGAATATGGGGTCGGTACCTAATAAGACAGTCGTGTATTGATGGAGTAACCGACCATAAATCGTTAATTATTATTTCAGGTGTGACGTACAATTAAATGAGTTTCTACGAAGTATAAAGAAGGACCCGTCCAGAGTGGACTTTCAAGCTATGATCAATATACTGATAACGCATGCGCAGTCGCCGGAGGACATGTTACAGGTCAGTTGTACATGTTGCATATGGTTCCCAGCCAGGAAGGAATATCCCTGCTCCCCTGCTCATTATTACGTCGGTGTAATCAACACCTTTCACCATAGAACAGCTTAACGTAACTTCAATATTTTTCACATCGACTAAAGTGACTTTAATAAACTAGTACCTACATACTACATACATCTATTAGGTTCTGACAGTGTTTGTGCCTGTTGTAGCTAACGGCGATAACGTGGATCAAAGAGTTCGTGGAGTTGGCGGGCGCTTCGATGTTGCCGTACGCGTCCGGCATACTGTGCGCAGTATTGCCTTGCCTGGCATACTCCGACGAGCCCAGGAAAAGTATCCTTTCAAATACAACTTTACTGGAAAAGTGTATTTTCAAAAATTATAACAAAATAGCGCTTAATAATACATTATCTTTGTCGATCTAATGATTAAAATGTAGGTACATACGAGTATATCCATATTAAACGTTTCCATTTCCACTTTATGATTAAATCTATACTAATACTAATCTATATTACTAATATATAAAGCTGAAGAGTTTGTTTGCTTGAACGCGCTAATCTCAGGATCTACTGGTCCGATTTGAAAAATTCCTTCAGTGTTAGATAGCCCATTTATTGAGGAAAGCTATAGGCTTTATATCATCACGCTACGCGGACGAAGTCGCGGGCAGAAGCTAGTAATATATAAAGCTGAAGAGTATGTTTGTTTGCTTGAATGCGCTAATCTCAGGATCTACTGGTCCGATTTGAAAAATTCTTTCAGTGTTAGATAGCCCATTTATTGAGGAAGGCTAAAGGCTATATATCATCACGCTACGCGGACGAAGTCGCAGGCAGAAGCTAGTATGTCATATAATTCAAATTCCGTGAAATACTTAACAACAGTTCAGGCATACGCGAGACTGCTGCCACAGTCAACTTCCAGCTTACAAAGTTGGTCGTGTCGGAACAGACTCCGGAGCCGTCCCCGGCGCGGGGCGATGCCGAGGTCGAGGGCGAGGGGGAGGGAGGGGGCGAGGGGGAGGGAGCGGGCGGGGGGGAGGGCGGGGGCGAGCAGGGTACGGCGGATGCGCGGCTGGACCTGGACGCCGTGGTGGGCATCCTCACACAGATGCTGCACCACTCCTCTGTGCACACCAAGGTGGCCGCGCTCGACTGGATCCTGCACCTCTACAATAAGCTACCCAGCGACGTGAGCACATTATGTACATTTCATAACGATAACAGCTTACTATTTTTGCTCTTGTAGTCAAGAAGTCAAAATCAATTTGGAAAGTAGTGGCAAAATGGTGTATTTGGTGCAGATGTTCCAGCAGACAGACAAGTTGTTCGTGGTAGTGGTGGGCAGCCTGACGGATGCGTCGGACGACGTGGTGCGGCGCTCGCTGGCCGTGCTGGCCGAGATCTGCTCGTGCTCCCCGCACGCCGCGCCCGCCCAGACTGGTATACCTATACACACTAGACACGTGCTGGCCGAGATCTGCTCGTGCTCCCCGCACGCCGCGCCCGCCCAGACTGGTATACCTATACACACTAGACACGTGCTGGCCGAGATCTGCTCGTGCTCCCCGCACGCCGCGCCCGCCCAGACTGGTATACCTATACACACTAGACACGTGCTGGCCGAGATCTGCTCGTGCTCCCCGCACGCCGCGCCCGCCCAGACTGGTATACCTATACACACTAGACACGTGCTGGCCGAGATCTGCTCGTGCTCCCCGCACGCCGCGCCCGCCCAGACTGGTATACCTATACACACTAGACACGTGCTGGCCGAGATCTGCTCGTGCTCCCCGCACGCCGCGCCCGCCCAGACTGGTATACCTATACACACTAGACACGTGCTGGCCGAGATCTGCTCGTGCTCCCCGCACGCCGCGCCCGCCCAGACTGGTATACCTATACACACTAGACACGTGCTGGCCGAGATCTGCTCGTGCTCCCCGCACGCCGCGCCCGCCCAGACTGGTATACCTATACACACTAGACACGTGCTGGCCGAGATCTGCTCGTGCTCCCCGCACGCCGCGCCCGCCCAGACTGGTATACCTATACACACTAGACACGTGCTGGCCGAGATCTGCTCGTGCTCCCCGCACGCCGCGCCCGCCCAGACTGGTATACCTATACACACTAGACACGTGCTGGCCGAGATCTGCTCGTGCTCCCCGCACGCCGCGCCCGCCCAGACTGGTATACCTATACACACTAGACACGTGCTGGCCGAGATCTGCTCGTGCTCCCCGCACGCCGCGCCCGCCCAGACTGGTATACCTATACACACTAGACACGTGCTGGCCGAGATCTGCTCGTGCTCCCCGCACGCCGCGCCCGCCCAGACTGGTATACCTATACACACTAGACACGTGCTGGCCGAGATCTGCTCGTGCTCCCCGCACGCCGCGCCCGCCCAGACTGGTATACCTATACACACTAGACACGTGCTTGCCGAGATCTGCTCGTGCTCCCCGCACGCCGCGCCCGCCCAGACCGGTATACCTATACACACTAGACACGTGGTTGATAGAATTCAAACCGAAGAAACGCCTAGTTTACCATAAAATTGTCCTTTATTGTCTCTGGTTCAGAGTTAAAAAAATAAATTCCTGGAAACGGCCTTGGGGACACCCGCAAGTGTTGGGGTGCGCTGCTGACGATGTTGGGTACACACTAACGCTTTAAAATAAATTGGGGTCGACGCGAATCTGGCATACCAACTCCATTTGTTTGTAGGAACGACTTTTTAGGAGAGACTTTGACTGGACTAGGCCTAGAACACAAGCCGGTTACCTTAGAATACCATAACGATGTAGCACTGTGGCCTACATGAGGCGTTAAAAAATAAATTGACACCCAACAGCAACGTGGGTGGTAAACGAAACAAGTTGAGAACCTCTGCCTTAGAACCTCCATGTTACATCCAAACAAAGCACTTAGTATAAGTGTGTTTTATGTCTCTGTAGGTGATTTGGAGTCCAGTCCGTACTACTATAAGTTCCTAAAAGCACTGCTGCGGTTGTTGGCGGCCGATGACAATTTATTAGAAGATCGGGGAGCATTTATTATAAGGTCAGCTAACATACATAGCATTTTGTCAACGACGATCAATATGTACTGACATACCTTTACTTGAAACGGTGGTGATGTCCCAGGCAGCTTTGTATCCTGTTGAACGCGGAGGATATCTACAAGGCGCTGTCGAAAATCCTGCTGCAGGAGCGCAACCTGCGGTTCGTAGCGACCATGGTGGACGTCCTCAACACCATCCTGCTCACCTCCGCCGAGCTCTACGACCTGCGCCTGCAGCTCAGGAAATTTAACAAACCTGTAAGTGGCATAAAGTTACATTTTTACATTAATTATTTAATAGATAATTTTAATTTAAATAACTTAAAAAATAATATTTAAATAAATAATTAATTTAATTAAATAGGTTCTAACAAGTAGATAATTGTCCATGAAATAAAAGTTTTCATAGACAATAGGGTGGGTGGACACTCAATGCGTAGTGCTACAAGTACGCCACCGGTACATGGCAACCTTCAAGAAACGAGCCTATTCTTTTCCCAAAAGCCGGCAACGCACTTGCGACCCCTCTGGTGTTGTGGGTGTCTATGGGCGGCGGTGATCATTTACCATCAGGTGACCTGCGTGCTCCTCTGCTTGCCTCCCACTTCTATAAAAAAGTTGTGCTCTAACCTGGTTAATGGCTTAACATCGAAAGTCCACCTTTTCCATACCGTAGAATTTGGCAAAAAAGAAACAAAAGGCAGCTCTTGAAATGACATTAGACTAAATAGCTACTTTCGACGTGAGCCACAACTCGGAGACAAGCTTGACTCCTACCAATAAAGGCAGAAGCAGACCGGGACGGCATGGCAAGGGATTTAAATTTTTACTAATTGACATTCAAACGTATCGATATACAAATACAACATACAATTGCTATGCTTTAAAATGATGCCGTGGCATCGAAAGGGATTTCATCGCACGGCATTGAAAAACGCGCAACGGGCTCCCGCGGCGGGGTGCCGTGGTATATACGTCATAATGGCGGGACCAGTGTTATCGTGAAATTCTGTTTTTCCCCGTGAAGGATCAGGATAGGTACAAAATAGTACAATATGGGTACTAAATCTTTTAATTCCAAGATTTGGTCCCGCCATTATGATGTTTATGCCGTGGCGTACCTACTGCGGTAGGCAACGCGGGGGTATACCGCTGGGCGGGGGTAGAAAATCAACCCAAACCTTCTTCTAGCTCTATTATTAGCCTGTGCACCTTCTTCGTCTGCAATAATCGATATCAACACCAAATCCCAATGCACCATTTTAAAACTGAAGCACATCAACACTCGATCAAACGTAACTGAAGACTAAAAGTGTATCGGGCAGCAGGAGCTGCCGCGGCACGCCGTGGCATGCCGTGGCAAGGCACTGGAATTCCGTGGTATGTAAGCGGCTAGTGTGCACTGACTGACGGGAAAATCCCTTGCCATGCCGTCCCGGTCTGCGTAGGCCTTAAGTCGGGCAATGAAAGTGTTAAACACGTCTGGCACGTGTAAAGCAAAGCTTGGAGTGGAAGGGTAGTGATGTGTTGTGTGCGCAGGCGACGCACTCGCTGTTCGTGTGGCTGTACGCGTGCTGGTGCCACAGCCCCGTGTCGCTGCTGGCGCTGTGCCTGCTCACGCACAACTACTCGCACTGCAACAAACTCATCTCTTCCTTGTATCCTTTTTATAAGTTTTCATTATAAAATAGATGACGACACTCGTGTTAACTATCACTATTCAAACTAACTTACTTTTCAATAGATATTACTGACGTCACCTTTAAGACGTAAGTTTAGAATGTGAAGGCAAATTTCGGCATGGCAGGTAAGACTTGCGGTGGCTTAGTGGTCATAGCGTCTGGTGTATCTGACCAGAAGACGCAGGTTCGAATTCTACCTGCGAGTCGAATTTTTCTTTCACAAAAATAACTAGATGACGACACGTTTACTGCAACGGCTGAGCAATCGGCTTCTGCGATACGTGCTGTGGGTTTAATCCCCACACGGAGCATATATTTGTATCGACGCATCGACGATACAGGAATAAACGTAGTGGCACGTTTTAAAAAAACGCGATATTAATATCCTAGTTGCGCTTCCGACATTATTTAAGAGTCGTGTCTGACCTGACAGACGTTGTCCTCTCCAAGTTTCAAGTTTCAACTAACCACCTAGAAAAAATTGGTTTTCCATAATTGTAATACATATAGCGCCATTGACCTCTGAATACCGTATTTCTGACCTATAAATTTTATACTTAATTTCAAAAATTTGTTCACATGGTATTGACGTGAAGCATGGAAATATAAACAAAAATATAAAAATCTCAATTAACTGTTTCGGCATCAGTAAAGATTAACGCACGTTGAAATTTTTTTATTATTATACATACATACGTGGTATATTCTTTGGGTATATTTATTTAATTATTTGATTATATGGAAACTCTTTATTTACTTTCTCAAATAAAGTGTACGCACTGTATCTGCACTATGGAGGTTTCATATTATAAAATAAGTTACTATATGGCTGGATGCTTTAAAGAAGAAAACAATAATTGTCAAAATTGTCAACTCAAAATGACACCTGTTATCGAATCAAATTTCATTGAGGTAATAACGATGTCGTGTTAGTCCGCTTGAAAATAAGTTATCATTCTTTGTTTACTTCTTTAACCTACTCAAATATTTAGTTTTTACACCGGCTTGTGCTCGCTGGATAAATCCTATGAATGCCCCGCGATTCCCTGTATAAGTAAAGTTAGAATAACTAATAATCAATTCCTGGTCACCATAATGGTTTCTGATTGATCTGCTTTATTTTCTTGTTTTATCTTATTTAGTCCTTGTAAGTGTATTTTTTTAATTTTGTTACTTGATTCTGTTATAATTTTTGACCCGTGCTAGTCTAGTACAGAAATACTTGAAAAAGAAATTGACTTCAATGGTTATTTTTAAAATTCAACGTTTTCAATGGATTTGAATTAAAAATAGCCTAAATGTTAATCCAAGAAACAGGCTATGAATTCCTGCCCATTTCCTCCAAATCTCTTCAGTAGTTATCATTTGATGCGCGGTCAAACACACAGACAAACAGACAGACAAAAGTTCCAAAAATAATAGAAATGGATTGTGTTACCGATTCTGAGTCCCCCCCAAATTAGTTTTTTAGTAAATATAAGCAATGTACAGACACGGCTCACTTACATTCTTATTATATGTAAGATTATATACTACCTATTGTTACGAGCTGGGGTTCGGGATAAATTAATTAACACTAATTTTACCGAAATAAACAAAATATACTTTAATAAACTTGACAACACACAACAGAAATCACAAATAATGTCACTACACTATCACTTGTCGCACTATACTGTTACACTGAGAATCAAATTGTCTTCACTTTGATGTTCACTTCACCTTGTCCAAAATTAAACTGCGCTGGCCGACCCTCACGACTAGACGACCTTCGACCTTCACGACCTAGCAGTCACGAAGATTCCAGAATCGAACAATCGCGAAAAGCCTACAAAATGCGAGTAGGTACTTGATCGTCTATTGTTTACGGGGATTGACCTTTGAACCCGACCTTGAACTATTGTTATTACGTGAGTACGCATTCGAGTACTTTCTTTCGAATATTCTACATGCTTCTACGAATTATATAGAACCTTCGTGACCCATCTACGTCATTCTAATAGGCCCTCGGCGTAACACTATTATTTATATTTGCTAAACTACTAGGGATGGTAAGCATGAGAGTGACATTGAAAGGAGAGTGAGTGCCGGTAATCAAGTAAATGGGGCGCTGCACACTTTCATGAATAGCCGAAGAGTGTCCGAAAAGGCACGGCGGGCTGTAATTGGGGGTGTGTTGGCGCCGACACTAATGTATGGTAGTGAAAGTTGGGTATGAGACATGAAAGTACAATAAATGCTGTAGAGATGAGAGCGTTGAGAAGTATGTGTGGGGTAACTTTGAAAGATAGAGTGAGAAACAGCGTGATAAGGGAGCGGTGTGGTGTGAAAGAAGGTGTAGTAACAAAGATTGAGAAAGGTATGTTAAGGTGGTTTGGGCATGTACAGAGGATGGATGAACGGAGATTGACGAAACGAGTATACATGATGAGTATGGACGGAAGAGTTGGAAGGGGCCGACGAACGTACAAAAAACAAAATTATTTGGTTTACATACTACTAGCGACCCTAGCGGATGCTACAGGCAACCGGTGTTGTCTAATTCAATGTGTGCATATCTACGTACAGTACGTATTATGCACACGCTCAAGCAAGGATTGATAAAACGACTTGCACACAACTATAACCAAACCAGAAATTAATCTCATACATAAAAGGAATATGATGCAGTATTTTAGCCGGCAGAGTAATAGCTTCCGTAGCGTTACGGTGAGGTGACTGGAATCGAAGCACAAGCGGCGTGTCGTGAGTTCAAATCACGGTAGAGGAAATTATTTTTGTCATTATGTCATACTTTTTATTAAAAAAGTAAATTGTGTAAACTCTTTTGGTTTAATTGACTTGTTTTTATTTGTGTTGTATTGATTTGTTTGTTATTGAAATAAAACAACAAAAATGGTATATTAAAACATTTAATTAACTAAATAACGGATCGATTAATATACACAATAGAAAAACAATTTTATCGAGCCTCGAGGCAGTTATTATTTATTTATTTATTATTACACACACTACTCGTATCGTTACAGGATAACCTCCACTACAATAATGGTTGAAAAATCAACTTACAGTTAATCGTTTCTTTAATGAAACGGTTACTATTTTATCAGTTATGAATACAAAGTTTTGTTTGATGGGTAAGTATGAGCGTAATATTTTGTTAGAGGTGATCAATTTAATCAAAAATAAAGACGTCAAGTAAGTAAATAAAAATTTACAAGTTAACTTTTCACATCATAATAAGACAAAGTTATTTTTGTTGGATAAGGATGGACGTAATATATTTTGTCAAAGTATTGAGTATAGGTATATCAATTTAATCATAGTAAAATAAAATGTGAAGTGAATCAACATGTTAGAGGAAGAAATTATGGCAATTTCTAACCTCAGGAACAATAACATCACTCACATTACAAAATGGCTACATATTAACTAAAGACTTTCATTATTTATGATACACACGTCGTTTAAAACAGTGTGATCACTTTTAAAATATAGTGTGAAAAATATAACACGTCATGGCAATTATTAATGTGTCGGCAAACCATCGTTATCAATTACCTCTTGTAACCTTCTAGGCATGCTGGCCACCATACTAGCGCATATATTGCTACCCCGTAGCGACTCCCAAGTGGACGTAACTAGATCATCTAAATTCGATTTTGATCTTGTATTCGATGAGTCCCAGTTTAGCACCATGTGACCCCATAGGTTTTCTATGGGGTTTAAATCTGGACTTTTAGCAGGCCAGTCAATAATAGTCATGTTTTCTTGGTTGTCAAATCTTCTGTGCTGGTTTGCTGCATCGTAAACCAGCTGCACGCAAGTGGTTTCGCACGGTTTGTAAGCACACATTATGAGCTGTTGCGGTTATTCGGGTGGGGAGGAATGGGTCCGCTCTGTGCCTAGATATGATGTCCCGGTGTCATTTGAAAAAAATGCCGATGGTTTTGGCCCACGTCGGCGATGGTCTACGTCACCGGAATCTGCAAATCGTCGAACCCATAACTGCACGGTTCTTCTCTGTAATAAAAAAGAAATGCTCAGAAACCAGTATAAGTATATAAATGCTGATATGTGTAAATAAATATTAATCATAATTTAACATGTCATGTTAATATAATTATAATACTAAAAACATTGATTCCAATGATATACCTATTATTTGTATCATCATTAGTAAACATAATTAATATTAGTTACTTGCTTAATTCGAATAAGTAATTGAATCTTGGCTCAAATCCTATGCCATAAATTTAATTTATTTATATATTGTGTTAAGTCAGTATTACTTATATGACACTTTCCTAAATGAATTAATTATTATGTGTTTTAATATACTTACTATATTAATTAATAAAATAATTAATTATATTATGTATTATATATATATATATATATTATAATATAATATTTAAACATATATATTATATTATTAATATAATTAGTTAATTCTATTATTAATTAATATAGTATATTAAAACAAATAATAATTAATTTATTTAGGAAAGAATAAAATATTTAATATACTTACTATATAATATAGTATAATTTAACGTTTACAGACAAGAAGAGCATAGGTTCATAATGAAAATGTCCATAAATGTTACTCACCGATATCATTAATCGCCTCGCTATTTCACTGATAGAAATGTTTTGCTCGTGTAATACAACAATTTCGGCCTTCTTAAACATCGTTAAATGTTGCATGATTAAGCAATAAAAAATAGGATAACACCGCACACAAATTATTACAGGAGTTGTAAGAAGCAATCTATGCTTAAACGAAGGTCGTAATAGTTAATGCAAATAGACTGGACAAATGACGACGTTCAATTCTTATAAAATAAAATAATTGAAAAATTGTGGGTAGCTTTGTCTACTAAGGACACAAAATAAAATGCTTAAGTAGTTAGTTTCGATGGCATATCTCAAACGTTGCAAAACTTCGATTGTCTTATGAACTGGATTAATAGTAACTTGTAAAAGATTTAAATAATATTATAAAAAGAATATAATTCGCAAGTGTGGTTTGATCATACGGCATTAGTTTTACCAGTCAGAGACATTAGCAACGGTGCTAAAGCTGCTCTAGTAAAATTGTTTGAAATAGTGCAATGCATTCAACCACACCAATTAGTAATAAGGACTATTATAGCGTGTTAGCCATGCCTAAGTATTGATGTAGGTGTGTGTGTAGTAGAACTCGCTCGCTTGGACGTTAGTATGCGTACTGATTTACATCGTCTTATTAGTTTACGCACACAATAACAACGGCAGTTATCCATGTGTTGATGTAAACTAATTAGGTGGTTAAACTGTACCACAACCAAGTTGCGGCCGTCCTTAAAAAAAGACAGGTTAAGAGCACCCTAAACCGACGTTCATGCATGAGGAGGTTAATGAACGTAGATGAAGCGAAAGTAGTATGCCAGGATCGTAGCAAGTGGAAATCTATAGTCTCTGCCTACCCCAATGGGAGACAGGCGTGAAAATATGTATGTATGTATTTACTAAAAGTTTTGAAGTCGGTGCCAAGCCTTAAACAAATTATTAGATATATTTTAATCACTTAAATGAATACGAGCAAATTAATACAATGAAATGCCTACTTTAATGATTAAGATACGTAAATACGCGAGCGGCGAGTGTGCATTAATACACAGATTATTTACTAGTTACTACGTAAGTATTAAATTGGCTATTTGCACCGACTTCAAACCTATTAGTAAATAGCAAATATAAATAATAGGTAGTATATAATTAATATTAAATCTTTATTATTTTTTACTTTTTTAGTTTTGAAGTCGGTTTTTTCACGTAGTTATTTTTATTTAATACTTTTTAGTTTATTGCTGCATTGTCAATTAGCTATGGGTAGACCTCAATCGGTAACCGGAGTAAGTGGATAAAATTTACTTGCGAGATTTTAAATAAAAAAATGTTCATATAAAAAATAAAAGCTAATGGGCCTACCTGAATCAATTTTTCCAGGGACCAATTCGAAACTATTCCGCATCAAACAAAAAAATAATTACGTAAATCGGTTCAGAAACCTCGGTGAAATCGGTGTACATACATAAAAAAAAATATACCGGATATCATATACCGAATTGAAAACCTCATCCTTTTTGATTTTTGAAGTCAGTTAAAAGTTGTAAATAAGCTGTGTCTGTACATTGAAGATATTAAAAAAAACACGTGGGTTATGGTATATAAAGGACTCCGAATCCGAAAATGTGATTTTTAAAATTCTTGTCTGTTTGTGACGGGTTGGAACAAAAACTACTAAATAGATTTTAATTTTATTATCACCGTTAGAAAGTATATGCTCCAACTTAAAAACTGGTGAACTTTTTATCTCAATTAATTTAACGAATCCTGAGATACAGCTTGACCTCCCTGATGTATACAGGCCCATACAAAGAAGAGATCATCATTGTTGGTTTTTGAGCTTCAAGTGAGCGAAGCCGCGGGCAGAGGCTAGTAATGAATATATTGTTGAAAAAATATTTGTTGCCACGAGATATTAATTCCTTAAAATAGACATCAGTGGAGATCTAGAGATCACAGTGGAGTTCCTCACAGAGGTAGACAAATTAGTGCAACTCATTGAATCTCCAATATTCGCATGTGAGTATTGTATGTGTGTTATTACTATTACCTACTGCCAGTAATTAATTCTGCACTACAAACTTATACTTACCATTGTCACTTTTGCATTTATCATTGTATGAAGACAGCTTTGTGTCGGCTGCGCTCACCGTGTATTAACATTTGCGCCTTTGGTCAACGTTCAACACAGCAGTTTATTTGCTGTTTTGGACATTGGTGTAAGGTGCGAATACTCTACTACAACGAGGTTCTTCACAGTCTTCGAAGTCTTCCATGTACATAGGTCAAGCCTGTAGCAGCGATGCTACATTTGATGACGATATTTTGTTTGTTTAACTGCTCTAGCCAAATTATTTCATGATGTTGCTATTTGTGAGGACATGTAATTGGCCTATTAGCGTTTAATTTGTGTCTACCTAAATCAATTGTGCTGTTTGTCTTCCTTAGAAATAAATAAATAAATAAAATAAAAATGTATGAAAATAAATTAATATATATGATGAAATGAAATGATATTTATTTCTGTAAGTAAGTAGATCATTAGAGACACTTTTACAAGTCAATGGGTTGTTGTTTTTTTTATAGCTAGATGGCTTCGGCATTTCCTAACTGACGACCTCTGAGAAGAAACACCGAAACAAACTCAGAGAATCATGCTCTCTTTTAAAGTTTAGACATAAAATAATGCAAATAATGTGAGTGGGACACTGCAGGGCAATGTCTGAAATGGCCTTTTGAGGAAACAACCATAGCAGCTTTGAGTAGACCAGTCCTAACCGACGGCAAGCATGCATCAGTCATCGTGTAGCTCAACCATAATTAAGGGAGCTCAACGACCCGCCACACGACATACATATTTGAAATTGTAATGATTTAATTTAGGTAAAATATACAAGTGTTCCATGGTACAGTCATGAAGCATATTCCTACTATTTATTTTGAGCGAATGATAATACAGAAAATCTAATTTCAAACAAATTGCTGCTTATGTTGGTCATGGAATGGAACATGAATTATAGGTTATTGGAGAATTCTAACTCAACGGCTTATAATTACCTAAAGTGTGTGGGCGTATATTCGTAGCGGAGATGTGGTGTGGTGCAGTGTGGTGTGGTGAGATGTGGTGTGGTGTGGTGATGTGATGTGATGTGGTTACAGACCTGCGGCTGGAGCTGCTGGGCGGCGCGCACAGCGGCGAGCTGCGCGGCGCGCTGTACGGCGTGCTCATGTGGTGTGGTGTGGTGATGTGATGTGATGTGGTTACAGACCTGCGGCTGGAGCTGCTGGGCGGCGCGCACAGCGGCGAGCTGCGCGGCGCGCTGTACGGCGTGCTCATGTGGTGTGGTGTGGTGATGTGATGTGATGTGGTTACAGACCTGCGGCTGGAGCTGCTGGGCGGCGCGCACAGCGGCGAGCTGCGCGGCGCGCTGTACGGCGTGCTCATGTGGTGTGGTGTGGTGATGTGATGTGATGTGGTTACAGACCTGCGGCTGGAGCTGCTGGGCGGCGCGCACAGCGGCGAGCTGCGCGGCGCGCTGTACGGCGTGCTCATGTGGTGTGGTGTGGTGATGTGATGTGATGTGGTTACAGACCTGCGGCTGGAGCTGCTGGGCGGCGCGCACAGCGGCGAGCTGCGCGGCGCGCTGTACGGCGTGCTCATGCTGCTGCCGCAGAGCGACGCCTTCCACGCGCTGCGCAACCGCCTGCAGTGCGCCCCCGCCCCGCCCGCTCCACCCGCCCCCGCCCCGCGCGCCCCCGAATTGTAAGTCACACGTCTCACAACGGTGCTAATTCTGTTGTTTATCTGACCAATCTAAACCAAACCAAATTTTTACTAATTTTGGTTTAGTTTAGACTAAAACGTATTCTGTTAAGTCGAACTAACATATTGGTTTCTGAAGCTTACGCGAATATCAGACATATTGAAATAAAACAACTTTACGGATTATTTCGCGTTATATTAGTATCAAATACAACACAAATCCCGACGTTTCGGACCCTTTACAGCGTCCATGGTCACGGGCAGACTCAGATCTGAGCTGATTAGCTATACAATTTCACAACTGAGTTTTTTTTTTTTTTTAAGCTTACTAGTAATGCGGGTCGCACATTACTAGTATTCTTGTTAACCCCTCGTGCTAAGCTAGATTGCTTGTGTTACGAGTGGGTTCACGTCGGTAGTGCAATGGGTGGGGTTCGAACCGGCAACCACATGATCGCAAGTCCGACGCCCTAGCCATTAGGCTACCGCCGCTTCAATTGTGAATATTGTGAGTTGTGCATATTGTATAGCTAATGGTACAATTACTACAGCTATCAATCTAGAATCTACAAATTGCGAAAACCCAATTGTAATTTGAATTTGGCGGGCTCAGGTAAAGATCAGCCTTAACCTTGACAAATATATAAACAGTGTGGCGCCATATTAAAAAAAAACAGAGTAGGTACTTATTTTTCAGAAACTATCAAGAAAGGATTCGTCTGGAAGGACTTAGGGATAGTCGATCTAATAAAAACTCCCTTTGCTTTTTATTGGCTCTATTCGTAGCACTGTTTGCGGACGCCATTTTTTTACATAAAAAACGGAGTAGGTAATATTTTACTTGATTGATAATAATTTAAATTATTATCAATCAAGTAACTTATTATAGGTACCTATTCAGTTTTTTTTAATATGGTGCCACACTGTTTGTTTATTTGCCAAGTTTAAGGCGGATCGTTCACCTGAGCCCGCCAAATTCAGATTTCAATTGGTTTTTCGCAATTTGTAGGTCTATAACACATTCCAGATTCCTAGCTGTAGTAATTGCGGCATTAGCTATACAATATTCACAACTGAGCATTAAAAACGTTGCTTGTAAATCGATATTGTAGCTAAAAGTAGGTATAATCGTCAATTTTGGCCAAAATTGTCGATTATACCTACTTTTAGCTTCTTTAACGTTTATTAAGCAAATTTTTAATGCTCAGTTGTGAATATTGTATAGCTAATGCCGCAATTACTACAGCTAGGAATCTAAACGATCAGCCTTAAGGCTGATCGTTCACCTGAGCCCGCCAAATTCAAATTTCAATTGGTTTTTCGCAATTTGTAGAACTATAACACATTCTAGATTCCTAGCTGTAGTATTTGTGCCATTAGCTATACAATATTCACAACTCAGTTGTGAAATTGTATAGCTAATCTGCTCAGATCTACAAATTGCGAAAAACCAAATGTAATTTGAATTTGGCGGGCTCAGGTAAACAAACAGCCTTAAGTATTTTTTTTTCATATAAGATTGTCATTCGTTCATTACGATCTTTCTTATCAAGTTCTTAGATAGGACCGTCTGATTGTGCCGGAGCCCCATAAAAGTAAATTATAATACTTAAGACTGGCAACACTAAATTAAGTTAAATTTACTGGCGACATCATATCATAGTCAACTAAAATAAGTCGTGTCAAATTCGATTTTTGTCGGGCTTTTAATTTAGTTCGACATAACAACAGAATACATTTTATGCTAAACTAAAATTAGTAAAAATTTGGTTTGGTTTAGTTTGTCCAGTTGAACAACATAATTAGCACCAGTAGCTGAGTAGGAATGACGACTAAACTAAAATTAGTCGGATTTTAGTTTAGTTTCGTTTGCCAATACAGAATTAGCACCAGTGCCAATAAAAATCAATTATATATCACAACCAGCTTGACCCCGCTGTTTCGTCTGCGTTATTTTTAAATTTTACATATATTATGTTGTACACGGGCTCAGCGGATTAAATTTTACATATTTGACTACGTACTAAATACGGTGGTAATCAAATTTGTAAAAACACACCCGAATGGAAGGGGAAGGCGGGCGGAGTCGCTTTTCAACTGAGTAGTAGCATAGAAGGGGTTAATAACAGACTATAATGGTCCACTGCTGGGCGAAGGCCTCTCCTAGTGAACAGAGCTTGATACCGGCTCAGTATTATTCTTGTTTTGTATTCTCTTAAACTAATGAAAGGTGACCTTCCTCTTACCCTTAAAAGAAAACTCATGGACATGTGCATTCTCCCCATCCTCACGTACGGTGCTCAAACTTGGTCTTTGGCGGAACATCAGAAGTCCGCGCTCGGGGTTTGCCAGCGAGCCATGGAGCGTAGTATCTTAGGAGTCAAGTTAGCAGACCGCATCCGTAATAGCATACTGCGCTCCAAAACTCAAATCGCTGACGTTGGTCATAGGGCCGCTACTCTAAAGTGGAACTGGGCCGGACATGTGTGCCGCATGTCTGACGAATTGTGGGCTAAACAAACAACGAGGTGGAGTCCACAAGGTGTAAGACGACGTGGGAGGCCCAGGCGGAGTTGGCGGGACGAACTGGTTTCCTTTTTGGGAAATTGGGCCGAAAAATCAATGCACCGAGAGGAGTGGAAGGAGGGAAGGGAGGCCATTTTTTTTTTAAAGCTTACTAGCAATGTGGGTCACACATTACTAGTATTCTTGTTAACCCCTCGTGCTAAGCTAAATATGCTTGTGTTACGAGTGGGTTCACGTCGGTAGTGCAATGGGTGGGGTTCGAACCGGCAACCACATGATCGCAAGTCCGACGCCCTAGCCATTAGGCTACCGCCGCTTCACCTTTGCCCTGCAGTGGGACAAACCGGGCTTATAATAATAATAATTCTCTTAAACTAGTGTTTTTTTTTCATGCAACTGTTATTCCCGTGGAATATAACAAGTACCCGCTGTTATTCCACTCTCCTGTGGCATAACAGTTGAACTCTGGAATGAGCATTAAATTATCCTCTACGCTATCCAACCATTCATGATCATGTCATATTTAAAATAATATGTAACACTCAGGGCTACTTACACTAACTTCCTTAATGTGTTTAAATTGTATTTAAACACATTTAAGAAGTTGGTGCAAGTGACCCTTAGTATATCTCTTTACCTTAATATTTAGGGTATACCTCAATGTGACTGTCTATAGCAACACAGCTTTTGCCCTCCCAGGACTCCTCCCCCGGCAGATGACAGCGTCACACCCTCAATAGACTTCGACAAACTGTTGGAAGACTTCCAGAAGGTGCAAGCAGCGCACCGCGACTACAAGCTGGTAGACCGGAGTCGCGGCAAACTGCTCGACAAGGGATACTCTTAGCCGCTCCTACTTATAACATACATCATATTACAAGCCTTACCTAAATAATGCGAATAATTGATTAATAATATTTTGTATATTGAACAGGAATTTAAAGAAATATGTTATTTTTCTTTCTAAAATCACTTCTTTAGTACTTTTAGATAGACTTATTTAGATAATTGCTTGTTGCTTCGACTCCTATCCAACACCTTTAGTAATATAATTATGAAAAGCGACTAATATTTATTATGAAGTGTGTTACGTTGACAAAGTTTTAGGAAATAAGTAAATTTAATAAATACCGTCACTGTTTTATGCAGACCGAACCAATTATTATTTTTTTTTTCGCCTGTACCACCGTGCCAGACGGTGTTGTCACGAGATCAGCATTTGCAGCGTAAAATCAGTTTCAGTGTGTTTACGGCTGATATATTGATGACCAGTATGTTCCTTGTAGAAGCAGGTCCAAAAGTAGTATGTACAGTAAAGTATCTTACATTTTACTAAACCAAAATGGTTCTGAGCGTGATCTCTATGAGGTGTATGAACAATGCATAAGTAAGCAATGAACATTGTACAGTAGTACCGAATTGTGCAGTTGTACCTAAAGATACAATTCATTTTCACAAGTGTTTAATACATTCCACTATTGCGTTACAAATAAACTAAATGTTATGAAAAATATTGTTTTATTTTTTACATGATTCATACAAGTAACAATTTATTTATTGCTATCTATAATATATACAACTAAGATAATCATAATATTACGCTAAACTTTTGAATCTTGCGTTATCATTATTACAGTAACTGATCACCTTAACAAAGTTCTTGATACATTGTAAGATAAAAATAATATAAAATCTAAACTTTATTATAAATTGTCTTATGTTGCAACGGTTTCTTGACTTCACTTCATTTGGATGTTAATTTTGTCAAATAATCTTCATGTTCATTTATTTATTTATTTATAGTTAATTAAAACGGCGCAGGTCCAATTACATTCATGTACAAGACTATACAGTCTACGACTACGAGCACACATATATACATTTCTCTTAAAGTATTAATTGAAATTTTATGGTGTCATGAACATAGTTTTTTTATCTCAGTTTGTAATCTTTATTTCACAAAAAAAATCGTAGGTGTAGGTATCCATATGTATGCTCGTTACTGTACATACATTTGAAATTATTTTAACTTAGGATAAAATGGGCATTAGCGATTTTAGGCCATACTAATAAAAAGAGAGCACCCATATAACATTTTCCCAAGATACAACTAAGTATTTGTATCTAAATTTACCTATGATACCAAGGACGATTCTACTAAACTTAAATTCTTTATTATACTATCTAACTAGCTTTTGCCCGCGGCTTCGCTCGCCTGATAGTCGCTAGTAGGATTAGAAATGAATTCCAAAAAAATAAAATAAAAACCAATAATGATGACCTCTTCTTTGTATGGACCTCTAATACATCAGTGGTCAAGCTGTATCTCAGGATCCGTTTAATTAATTGACATAAGAAGTTCACCAGTTTTTAAGTTGGAGCATATACTTTCTAACAGTGATCAGTAGCTTTTGCTCCAAGACGTAACAAACAGACAAGAATTTTAAAAATCACATTTTTGGATTCGGAGACCTTTATATACCCTATCCCACTTGTTTTTTTTTAATATCGTAAATGTAGACACAGCTTTTTTAAAATTTTATAATAGTAGAGATTAGTCACTTAGGGTATAACCTTTTCTGTCATCAGCCCATACAAAGACTGTATGCGAAAGATCGCTCTTAAACCCACGACCCGCCGAAGTCAAACAGTGGCTGGCTTCAGTGGGACGCGGTATAATAGCAAAAAACTAAGATTTTAAAATTCAATTTGTAATTCGTGTTTGATGTACATACAAAAATAAATGTTTAACTTATTGATATATTAATATTATACAATGTGTTAAGAAAACCCTGCCCGACCCGTGAGGCCGTGACGGTAATGGTTTTGTTAGGTATCGAGATCCGGATCTGTATGTATAATAGTTAAATCACTACAAAAAAAATACCTCGTTTTTTTTTAATAAAACGAGTAACTGAAATGGCTATACTTGCGGTTGCAGCCACCGTCCCTGGTTGCCAAACATACTAAGGGTGAAGTTTTTATTATTATATTTTAAAAACGATATATTTTGGAGTAATTGCAACAACTTTCATTAATATTTAATGTTTCTTATTTTATTTGGCGATGTGATTGGGATAATTTATGCCCCTGACGGATCAGACGGGATTTTTTTAACATAGTGTATAAACAAGAAATAAATTGAATTATTTCTTACAAGTGGAATTTTAAAATCTAACGACTATTTAACCATACAATCTACTAGGAATGTTGTATTACAGACAGTCTTAAAAAGAACAAAACTATGTTTTGATATTAAAGATTAAAGGGCCATGCGTCATTTTGGGCCCACTTTTTAACCTTGGCCAACAGTAAAAAACATAATATGTCATATCAAGCAAAATTATGTTTTCGGATTATTGAACAACAAGTATAAGTAACAAGTATTATATAACTAACATAAGATGATATTATATATACAGGAATATTTTTTAAGCAGTGCGCAAAAAAATTTTGGTAGTTCAGTATCAGTAATAGAACACATTCCCATTATTAGTTCAAAACTTTTTTTAAAATTTTGATCCGGCTTGAAATCAGCAAAATATGGACACATATCTATTCGCAATAATAACAATAGGCACGTGCGCCAGCCGACTCACGCGCCGGTGTCAGCGGGGGTGAACCCGCGGGGGTGGCAGCGGGGATGGGGTAGCGCGCCCGCCGCCCGGCAGTCTGCTCGTCGCACGCGCCTGTGACGTGTGTATCGCTTTCCCGCGCGATCCCGGCGCCGCCGCCGCCCGAGTTTCGTATTTCGTACTGTGACCGGTCACGCACGATGTCAGAGTTTAGTAACCGCGAGTTTTACGAAATGGTGCGAGTGTATCTCTAGTGGTGAAAAAAAACGGGCAGCTCGCAGACTGTATGCCGCAGAGTGTGTGCCTCGAATGCGAGCCCATGGGATTCATAACCCCGGTCTCTAATGAGAGGACTATTTTAGGAGTTGCTTGACCACGGCCAATTTAGAACCCCCCGTCACGCACAAGGATCTGGCAGACCTCGATTATCTGTCGACATCGAAGAAAACATTTTTAATTTCTTCGAGCGAGACCCAAGAGCAAGTACCAACGATGCAGCTCGTCGCTATGGTGTGAGCCAGTACGCGGTTTGGAAATTTTGTCTTACATTAATCTGTATTACGTGATCATAATGATTCTTTTTCTGCATTCTGATGGTCCTAAGCCTAAGTATGAAGGAAAAATTGGAATTACTTTTCAATGGAATGGCATTTTTTTTGTCAAATTAAACATGAACCTTATTGCTTTGCATTAACGTTGAAAATGTATCATAGAAATTAGACTGACAGTTGCCGCGCGCATACCTACGCGGGCCGTTCGAATTCTTTGCCGTGCGCTAGCGAGTAACCATAAAATCTGTTTCAAAGTAAACATCTTTCGTTAACGATAACTTCGATAATTTGTACTAAAACATATCAAAATAACAAATTGGTGTTTAATAAAAGTCGTTTAAGGGCCACTTGCACCAACTTCTTAAATCTATTTAAATAATATTTAAACACAATATTTCATAGTAAATTTGTGTTTAAATATAATTTAAATATATTTTAGAAGTTGGTGCAAGTGGCCTTAAGTTTCAATTGTCAAAGTTTGCGCACTGAATAAAAAGTATTCCGGTATATATATGTATAAGTATATGTGGTGTCCAGTGAGTATGGGGCATTTAGCAGGTAGCATGTGAAAAATCATATATTTATTTTATATGTCACAACTGCGATTTTTTGACAAAGCCTGCTCAAAATTGCATTTTAATGAGAACGCATTTTCGTTCAAGATTTCATTGTGCACGCGAACTTTAATTTTTCAATGTCCAGTTCAAATTGCTCTAGTTAAAAGTTATTAAGAATTAACAAGGTACTGGCCATATAAGTAGTCTCGATGTCAGCCGATGCAGCAAGAAGTGTTTCCGGTGCGGCTATCATTGTGAGACGTCACATCCATCGAGTAGGAGTGAGCGGGCACACGACTCCACGCTCGAACCGGAGCAGGAGCCCGCGCCGGAGTCGGAGCCAGAGCCCGCGTTGGAGTTGGAGCCAGAGCTTGCACTGTTAGAGTCCGTACCGGAGTTAGAGTTCGCGCTAGAACCGCATCCAGAGCCCGTGCCGGAGCCGGAGGCCGCACCGGAGACAAAGCCAGAGTGTGGGCCGGAGCCCGAGTCCGTGGCGCTAGGGCTGCAGCGCGTGCGTCAGCGTGGTGAGGCGCGCCAGCAGCGCGGCGGTCCCGCGCAGCGCGCCCGCCACCTCGTCCGTGGCGCTAGGGCTGCAGCGCGTGCGTCAGCGTGGTGAGGCGCGCCAGCAGCGCGGCGGTCCCGCGCAGCGCGCCCGCCACCTCGTCCGTGGCGCTAGGGCTGCAGCGCGTGCGTCAGCGTGGTGAGGCGCGCCAGCAGCGCGGCGGTCCCGCGCAGCGCGCCCGCCACCTCGTCCGTGGCGCTAGGGCTGCAGCGCGTGCGTCAGCGTGGTGAGGCGCGCCAGCAGCGCGGCGGTCCCGCGCAGCGCGCCCGCCACCTCGTCCGTGGCGCTAGGGCTGCAGCGCGTGCGTCAGCGTGGTGAGGCGCGCCAGCAGCGCGGCGGTCCCGCGCAGCGCGCCCGCCACCTCGTCCGTGGCGCTAGGGCTGCAGCGCGTGCGTCAGCGTGGTGAGGCGCGCCAGCAGCGCGGCGGTCCCGCGCAGCGCGCCCGCCACCTCGTCCGTGGCGCTAGGGCTGCAGCGCGTGCGTCAGCGTGGTGAGGCGCGCCAGCAGCGCGGCGGTCCCGCGCAGCGCGCCCGCCACCTCGTCCGTGGCGCCCAGCAGCGCGCGCACGCCCGCGCCGCGCGCCCCCACGCCTGCAGCCCCGCCCACAGCCCCGCCCACTGCCCCGCCCCCCGCCGCGCGACCACCATTTTTATTATGCGCGCTGCGCTCCGCGTCTTGTGAGATGTCTGCACTCAGCTCCGTCTTAACGTTTAACTATAAAAAATTTACATCCTTACTGTAGGAAAATGTAAAGAAGACCACTTGTATTGTTAACATTTTAAAATATCTCATCAGAAAAGTTAAAATGTAGTCGAGTTGATCAATCGATATATTCCTTTTATCAGTGGTAATAACTGTCTATGGAACTGTCAACCGTTGACGTTGACGGACTCGAGCGGGTGTAACGAAGACCACTTTTGTTCCGGCTGCCGAAACGAGAGGATCCTTGAACGAACGGTTGACTTCTACACGCTTATAATTTTATTTTAGGGTATTGTAAAGGTCGATGGAATCAGTCTTTGAGTTTGTTATTTTTAATAATTTAAAATAAATCTATCATCATTTATAGATCGTGGTATTCATTATTATTTAGCCTTTTAAAGTATGTATATAAAACCGCTTTTCTCTATATATCAGAATTGACAGAGGTGAGGTAAATATGAGAAAATGCTGTAATACAAAATATTATAATGATAATTATTAATAATATAGTGCAGGAAAGCATAAGTAGATAAGCTTTGGTCGAAATACATGACGGCCAAAACGACTGTGCGCATCTAAAGTTATCGGCAAGTGGTTTTCCAATAGTAAATTTTAATACATGGTCATACTAGCGTAAGTCAAACTGAAATTCATAGATCATAAATCATTAATCGACAAGTATTACTGTATAGACCTGTGCATGTGCGTCGCTGAACTGGTCGCGGATGCTGTGCTCGGCGTCCTGGATCCGCGCCGCCAGCGTCAGCAGCTTCAGCTCCGCACTCGACACGTCCTTGTCTAGGATTTGAGTTTGCAGGTACACCGTCTGTGCGACTTTATACCTACAACACGTAACTGAATGAAAATAGTCTCCATGCATAAACAGAAGACAAAGGTTTGAACACGGGCTGATATGATTGTGTCGGTGTCGGTGTGGGTGTACTCACCAGTCGGCGATGGCGTCGGCGCGCGCGCGGGCGAGCGGCTCGGCGCGCTGCAGCAGATGTGTCGGTGTCGGTGTGGGTGTACTCACCAGTCGGCGATGGCGTCGGCGCGCGCGCGGGCGAGCGGCTCGGCGCGCTGCAGCAGATGTGTCGGTGTCGGTGTGGGTGTACTCACCAGTCGGCGATGGCGTCGGCGCGCGCGCGGGCGAGCGGCTCGGCGCGCTGCAGCAGATGTGTCGGTGTCGGTGTGGGTGTACTCACCAGTCGGCGATGGCGTCGGCGCGCGCGCGGGCGAGCGGCTCGGCGCGCTGCAGCAGATGTGTCGGTGTCGGTGTGGGTGTACTCACCAGTCGGCGATGGCGTCGGCGCGCGCGCGGGCGAGCGGCTCGGCGCGCTGCAGCAGATGTGTCGGTGTCGGTGTGGGTGTACTCACCAGTCGGCGATGGCGTCGGCGCGCGCGCGGGCGAGCGGCTCGGCGCGCTGCAGCAGATGTGTCGGTGTCGGTGTGGGTGTACTCACCAGTCGGCGATGGCGTCGGCGCGCGCGCGGGCGAGCGGCTCGGCGCGCTGCAGCAGATGTGTCGGTGTCGGTGTGGGTGTACTCACCAGTCGGCGATGGCGTCGGCGCGCGCGCGGGCGAGCGGCTCGGCGCGCTGCAGCAGATGTGTCGGTGTCGGTGTGGGTGTACTCACCAGTCGGCGATGGCGTCGGCGCGCGCGCGGGCGAGCGGCTCGGCGCGCTGCAGCAGGGCGCGCGCGCGCCGGCCCGTCTCGGCCACGGTGATGCGCTCCAGCACGTGGAACTGCTCGTCGTTGTAGGTGAGCGAGCGCGTGGCTCGGTCGCGCACCAGGTGCTGCCACGACTCGCGCAGCCTGTACCACACGCAACACGCTACTGCCACTGCTGTTATCGGGCATGCGCTACGCGCTCACACTCAATACCAGCATACGACTTGCTTCCCCGGCAAATCGGTGTTAGAAAATTGAGATTTTGTTAGAAATATCGCTCTGTTAGTTCTCTCAACCTATTTTTTTCCCAACCATTTTGAAATTAAAGATACGACTTTTCTAAAGATTTATATTTATTTATATAGGTATGTGTAAATCAAGTTTACATCGCAGGAAAGGTTTCGCGCGGGGCGGCTGCACCGGCGAGGTCGCTATGTAGACTCAGGAGTAACATAAATAAAAGATGATTTCCTTCTTAATATGTGTAAGTGAACTCAATAATACGCAATGTTTTTTATAAATGCTGATATTAAGGTGTGAGACAAACTCAGTCTCACACCATAATGGGTCCAAATTACATCTAATCACGATACAAAAGAAAATCCTAGTGTTGGACAGCAATAAGAATGCACATTCTATCTCAAACTGTGTAAAATCATCTATCAGGAACTCTAGTTTCGGGTTTAAGTATGAAATTAAAAAGGGCTTGTATTTAAACGGCACGTACCTCTCGACGAGCGTCTTTGCCTTGATGTGCAGTTTGAGGTCGCTGGGGCAAGGCGCATGCGCGGCGGCGGCGTCGAACTCGGCCCGCAGCGCGCGCGCCTCGTGCCGCGCCGACAGCGCCGCCGCCGCCGCGCGCAGCGAGCCCGCCTCGCCCGCCACCAGCGCGGCCAGCGCGGCCCAGCCGTCGGGCGCGGGCGGGCCGGCCGCGGGCGCGCCGGCCGCGGGCGCCCCGGGCGCGGCCCGCCCGCGGCCGGCCCGCGCGGCCAGGTCCAGCGCGCGCGCCGCCGTGTGCGCCAGGTGCGCGTGCGCGAGCAGCGCGTCGGCGCGCGCGGCCACGCGCTGCAGCCGCGCCGCCAGCAGCGCGCCCCAGCGCGTCACGCACGCGCCGCACAGCACGGACGCGGCGCACACGGCCTCCACGCGCCGCTTGATGACGTGGCCCACGCTGCATGCCGTCTTTCATGCGAAAATCAAAACGATCATAACTAAATAAATCATTACTATAGCTAATTAACTACACTAGAATTTGGTTCAATCAGGAGCAGCATCAAGCTTTTCAAAGTTTAGTGTGGTTTATTTTAGCAATAAACTTTTTAATTGCGGATGAGTGGGTACACTTAATGATTTTCCCCTAACCTTGGCTTGACTGGCATCATTCTCGACAGATACAATGTTCGGGAACACGGGAAATTTCGGTATATCGGCTTCTGGCGCCATGCTGACGTTATTGTTATTCTTGTTAAAAAGCATCAATGGTTCCTCCGCTGTGGTCTCTGGATAGTCCTTACCTGTTCCACAGAAATTTAAGTAAACCTCGTAAGTAACTGAAACTGTTAGGTCGACAGATGGTGTAGCATACCAACACATACCTAACATGCTGTCAGCTATCACAGTCTGAGCAAGTTGATCCTTGTAGAGCAATATCTGGGACTCTGCAACCACGCTTGTCTGCTCACAGATGTATGTCTGAAGATGTTCGTATTTCTCATCTGGCTTTAGGAATATCTGTGCAGAATAAATTATTATTTTTAATGACTTTTTGTCAATGACCATCTATGAAAGTTGGTATATAGGTAGATTGAGGCTTTGATTTAATTTCATTACAATATCTCTCAGATTGGATCATTTAATGAGGTAACATTACTATAATGATGGCCCGCTAAAGTGGGACCACCACCAATCAGGATACACCATTTTTAATCACTGAAAGACAAATAGTGGAACAATAAAATAAGTTCTACCTTAATGCTAGCAGCTTTATTGACATGGAAAACATGAACCGGGGTGGTGGATGTTGCTATTTGGACCTCAGAGAAGAATCTATCAAATGTCCATATTCTGTGTGGGTCCACTTCCAGCAGGCCAGCCAAGAGTGGTGTGACTAGTTTGCGGAGGCCTACACTTAGTTGGCAGTGGGATGGAAGGTCCCGGGCCCAGTCAATTGGCCCATTCTCTGTTGTTTGTGTTCCCTGTTGAAAAAGGTGTTTGGAAAGTAAATGTGTGGCAGAAGACTCAATCTATAAGCAAGTAGCAAACATCATATATTTGAAGATCTATCTTTGTTAAGCTAACACAAGGTAATTACTATCTCAGAAACTAATAAGCCTATATTGTTCTCACTCTCATGAATATAATATGAATAAATGAGTTTATCTTCTTTTTTATCAACAATGAGTTGCCCCAGTAATTAGTTATATTTTTTTTCAATAACCTATGATATTACAAGATTTGGTCTTTTTAAATAATAAATAAATAAAAATAAAATTCTTTTATTTCAGACATTGGTCCATAACAGGGTGTTACTAAAAACCAACTTTACAAAAATTGTGCTACATAAATAAAATGAAATGAGTGCCAAAGAAATCAACTACATGATATGACATTTATTGTAAAAAAAAAATTAAATGTTATTGTTCTGTAATAAAAAAAAAGCTGCCATTTTTATGTGTCTTGATATCAGTGTTACCAGCATTTGTATGTATCGGAAATGTATAAGAGTTCAATCATGTAATCACTTACAGAAATAACTCCAGATGCCTTCTTAGTAGTAATGTAGAACATAGTCTCTTTGTTCCTTCTACCTCCATATGGCCTGAATGGTAGTTGTCCTGTAGCCACATGGTACAGAGTAACTCCTATAGACCACAGGTCCACTGTTGCACCAAAACTTTTCCCCACAGGCTTCCTCAGCACTGCCCGCTCATACATATCAGGGTGAAGGTACTCCTCAGTACCATACAGAGATACAAACTGTTCTTCTTCTTGGAGTTCTCTTGCAGCACCAAAATCTGTGAGTTTGTATGTAGTACTTCCATCTTCATTTATATACTTCATTATATTGCCTGGCTTTAGATCTCTGTGCACTAAGTTATTATCACGTAAATGCTTCATGCCAGCTGTTAAATGCTCTAACACTAATAAAAACTCGTTTTCTTGTAGGCCATATGTATTCTCAGGGTCGTCAAGTATGTTGAATAAACTACCTCCAGTACACAGTTCCATAACTATGACTTTACCACGGCCTTCCTGTTCCTCCTCAATAGCCAGAAGTTTCACGATGTTCTCGTGCTTTACTTTCTTCAAAACTTCGAATTCTCTCATCTGTACATCGTGTGGTCTCATGTGGCTGAGCTGGTTGAACGTCTTGACAGCGACGGGCTCGCCATTGTTCTTGTTGACGCCCTGGAACACAGCACCCGTAGCACCTTTACCCAGGACACTGGTCGTGCACCACACATAGTTCTCCGAGCCCCGTAGGAAGGACATATTTTGAAAGTTTCTTGTGCAATAATTATCGCGATCAGTGACAGTCCCCAATCGACAATTTTTTTATGTCTCTTCTACAGACAAGTATGAAGTATTTAGTTTTTAATTAATCATCATATGTTCACAAATGTTTAAAAAACTGCAAAATTGCAAATTATGGATCATTGCGAAAAAAATATTTAGTTTTTAAATCGGTTGACAGCTGACACTACTGACCTGACAGTGACAGTCAGTCAGTGCACTCAGTGCACAACTGCACAGACATTTAAGTAGGTACATACAGATCAGATAGATAATAATAGTCAGTGACTGCCAGTATATTACTTTACTCTATGGTGACGTGAAGGTAATACCTATATAATTCGCACCTTTGGTAAGACAAGGGCATAATAATTCTCAGAGTACCTACCTAATAATGATAACAATATAATTGCAGTTTTGCAGTAACCATGAAAGAGAGTACATAAGTAATAATAATTTCAAATAATTATAATGTATTTTTTGGCAGTAACGCTACGCCTCAACTGAGGTCTCAAGGTAATGATAGTAATTCTAGTGCTACATCAAAATTCAATGGTTAAAGGCTTATAATTTTTTTTTGTCAAATTATGGTAACCCTTCAATTAAACTGTCAATCGGTAACTTAAAAAATAAAATCGTATAAAATTGGAAATTGTCAATCGGTGTCATTAAGTGAATATGTCAATAAAAAAAACTGAGTAAATTAATGTCTAATCGAAGTTTTTAGTCTTTGATGTGGTATTATTTCAGAGAGAGTCAGTTTAAGACAACAATCAAATACAGGGCTTAAAATGTGAGTATACAGTTTCTTTCTACACTGACCATAATTTCAACTTTTTTCACTTCGAACACTGTACATCGTCACGGTGTCAATAATATATGGAATACTAAATTTAATTAATGTTGTCCACTGTAGGTCATCTCATCATGAAGTAAAACAATATGAACGCTCAAGAAGCAGATCAGTGGGTCATTACAAAGAAAGAAAACATAAAAGCTGCCACAGTACTCGCGCCCAATCGCAAACAAAATCTACGCAGAGTTCTTCCAGACGGGAAAAGAGTTCTACAAAACACAAGAAAAGTAAGAAGAAGAAAAAGTACTCGTCTAGCAGCAGCTCTAGCAGTGACAGTGACGAGGAAGAACTCAAGCTATTGCAAAGACTGGAAGCTGAACGCCTAAGGCTGAAGGAGGAAAAGAAACACCAGAAGGAACAACTGAAGGCTAATGAAACACCTGAGGAAAAGAGGTAAACTTGGATTATATGTGGACTTTGTACCCAAACTAAAAATCTTAGTAGGTACAGTAATCCCCAATATTTTTGGCCAGGCTGAAGTTGTGCAACTGCTTTCTTGCGCATGGTACAGCCAAGTGGAAAATATATAACAGTTGATCTTTATTATGTTCTTATGCATGTCATGTATCACCTATACCAGGGGTGGCCAACTTGATTAGACCCAAGATCTCCTGTTTACTAATGAAACCCTGTGTGATCTACCAATTACATACTTATTAAAATCTTAAATGAAACAGCATAGTTCAGTACAAAATCATATAGTTTTTTTTATTTTATTAAGAGAAAAAACATAAATGTGAAAATTATTCTTAGTACCTAACTACTTATTTAACTTTACCTTAGTGTGAGCATTGCGTTGGTCTACATATTTATATTTTTGCCTTGCCACAATCGATTGGACTAACAGTCGTAATCGACCGGTCGATCATGATCGACCTGTTGGCCACCCCTGAACTTGTGCCCTGAACTATGCAAATTAAATAAGTAAATAATTTTGATCAAAAATATTTATTAATTTAAAGCAGGGTTATACCTTCCTTAAAAGTCATATCCTTATGACCTCTGAAAAGCTAGCTAGTTTGCTTCTCAACAGACATGACTTACCTTACAGTAAGTTCTAAGTCTTGTGATGGTACTAGTCCTATTAACTATCTTTTTTTAATTCTTTGCATTTTCCATGCTAAATTTAAATTTTAGTGAAAGTTTCGTTTTTTTAGTTAAATTAAAACTGTAAAATAACATACATACATACATACACTCACACCCTTCTCCCACAGGGGTAGGCAGAAACTATAGACTGCCACTTGCTACGATTCTTGCATGCCTCTTTTGCTTCTGTGACATACATACATACATATACTGTAAAATAAGTACATAATAAATAAATAATTTGTTTAATTTGTGTTAGAAGTGTAAAACAAGACACAGAGTTACCCCAAAACATAACACTATACTATAAAAGAGGTTCAACATTATCCTTAGGTGGTGGTATTATTACAGTTGACATAATTATATACTGTTTATACTGACAGCACATAAAGATTTCTATATTCTTGATTGTATGTCCAACTAAAAGAGTTATATTCTTACTATTCATCCAGGGCTCGACGTCTTAGAGAAAAACAAGAGAAAGAGCGCAAGCGGCGTGAGCGTATGGGCTGGGATAATGAGTATCAGTGCTATACCAACCAAGATAATCCTTTTGGGGATTCTGCACTTACCAACACATTTGTGTGGACAAAGAAGCTTGCTAAGGAAGGTGTTAAGACTGTGTCCCGGGATGAGTTAGAGGCACTCAACCGACAGAAGCAGTTGGAAAACAAAATAGAATTGGAGAAGGTACACATTTGATTTTATACTAATGCAAAATGCTAAAACTGATGGTTAATACTGTTACGCCGAAGAGCTATTAGAATGACGTAGATAGGTCACGAAGGTTCTAGATAAATCGTAGAAGCATGTAGAATATTCGAAAGAAAGTACTCGAATGCGTACTCACGTAATAACAATAGTTCAAGGTCAGGTTCAAAGGTCAATAATAATAATAATAATAAATAAATGTCCGTAAACAATAGACGATCAAGTACCTACTCGCAATTTGTAGGCTTTTCGCGATTGTTCGATACTAGAATCTTCGTGACTGATATAAATAGCCGTCGTAAGGGTCGGCTAGGGCAGTTTAGTTTTGGACAAGGTGAAGTGAACATCAAAGTGAAGACAAGTGATTCTCAGTGTGACAGTACAGTGCGACAAGTAATAGTGTAGTGACTTTATTTGTGATTTCTGTTGTGTGTTGTCAAGTTTATTAAAGTATTTGTTTATTTCGGTAAAATTAGCGTTAATTAATTTATCCCGAACCCCAGCTCGTAACATTTGGTGTCAGAAGTGGGATAAATTATGCCGGTTTTGCCGAAGGACGATACGGAAGGTATCCGTACCAAAAGTCAGCGGCAGCAAGAAATGGACCAGAGACGATTTGGAGATTCTCCGGCACTTCCTGCGGGTCATCTACAACCAACAACAGACCCAGTCGCTGGTCCATCTGGAACTTCTCCGGTACCAGCTGTTGATCTGGCGGCTTTAATGGCAATGATGCAGGATCAGGCTCGCCGTCAAGAAGAGCAGGCCCGCCGTCAAGAAGAGCAGGCCCGCCGTCAGGAAGAGCTGGCCCGCCGTCAGGAAGAGCAGGCTCGCTTACTGCGGGAGCAGCTACAGAGTGACAAAGAGGAGCAGGCACGCCGGAAAGAGGAGCAGGCCAAACGCCAAGAGGATCAGATGCTCCTCATAAAAGACCTTCATGGGACTCTTGGCAAACAGCTTGGTGTTATGAAGGAGCAGGTGGAACAGCACGAGACCCGGATTTCTAAAACCGAGAAACAGATTGCTAACGTGACAAAGGCATTAGGTAATTTAGAGGCACGAAACGTACGTTTTGCTTCCGGGGATGCTGCTCCCGTAACCTCTTCCCTACGCGGATTCAAAGTGCCACCATTTGATGGGACCTCTTCATGGTCCGCGTATAAAATGCAATTTAAAGCCTTTGTTGCGTCAAACGGGTGGGACGAAGGTCAGGCTAAGACGGCACTCACCCTTTGCCTCCGTGGTCAGGCCTTAACAGTACTAGAGGCCATCGGCGACAGCATGAAGTACGATCAGCTGATTGAGGCATTGGACTCGAGATATGGTGACGCCCATCTTGAATACGTGTTCCGTGCACAGCTGAAGGATCGGGTACAGCGCGGTTCAGAGACCCTGCAACAGTGGGCCGTAGAAATTGAAAAGCTGGTTCGGAAAGCCTACCAGTCTACACCTGTGCTTATCGACTGAAATCTGGTGCAGGCGTTCATCGATGGAATCCGTGACCTAGAAGTCAGAGCCGCTGTGAGACTTGGTCATCACAGGACATTGAAAGACGCCTTAGCCCATGCGTTGGAAGTGGAGGCAGTCAGGCAGGACTATCGAGCTTATCGTATCTGGGAAGTCGTGTTACCGACATGTTACCTCTGTGGAGAAGAGGGTCACTTCCAGGTGGGTTGTGCGAGGCGCAGCAAAATTTCAAGGGAACGTGTGATAGTGCCTAGATGCTACGTCTGTGGTAAGCGAGGACACTTTCAAGCTAGTTGCTGGAGAAAGGAGGATGGAAAAAGGAGAATGATTGCTGCTCCAAGATGTTATATATGTGGAGAAAGAGGCCACCTCCGGATGACTTGCCCGAAGCAAAGCAGATCCCGTGCATGTTTTCCGAGTAGACCGTGCTCTGAAAACTGGAGGAAGAATGGAGATGATGCATATTCTGGAGTGAAGCAAGAGGCTAAGGAAGCAGTACCCGTGAGGATGCTGACAGCGGATCTGAATGATGTACGAAACAGTAGCTCAGAACAGTTGGTCAATCGGCCAAACCAACTTATGAGAGAATGAAGTCGCGTTATGACTGTAAGACGAACAACAAAGGCTTCGACGAGGGTTCACTAGTGCGGCTAAATAACCCGGTGCGCGTCAAAGGAAAGTCATCCAAGCTACGGGCAAAATGCAACGGCCCCTATAGAGCTGCGACTAAGATCAACGATGTCACCTACCGGATACAGCAAGGACCAATAGGTGCTCCGAAACCAGTTCACGTGGATCGTTTAGCCTGTTATTACGGATCTAATGATGCATGCTCGGGACGAGCATGTCTTAGGAGGGGGCAGTGTTACGCCGAAGAGCTATTAGAATGACGTAGATAGGTCACGAAGGTTCTAGATAAATCGTAGAAGCATGTAGAATATTCGAAAGAAAGTACTCGAATGCGTACTCACGTAATAACAATAGTTCAAGGTCAGGTTCAAAGGTCAATGTCCGTAAACAATAGACGATCAAGTACCTACTCGCATTTTGTAGGCTTTTCGCGATTGTTCGATACTAGAATCTTCGTGACTGATATAAATAGCCGTCGTAAGGGTCGGCTAGGGCAGTTTAGTTTTGGACAAGGTGAAGTGAACATCAAAGTGAAGACAAGTGATTCTCAGTGTGACAGTACAGTGCGACAAGTAATAGTGTAGTGACTTTATTTGTGATTTCTGTTGTGTGTTGTCAAGTTTATTAAAGTATTTGTTTATTTCGGTAAAATTAGCGTTAATTAATTTATCCCGAACCCCAGCTCGTAACAATACCGTAACCCTGAAATAACTTATGAAGTTAACTACTTCAGCAAAAATATTTACATCAGTAATGACAATAATCACTATTGTGAAACATGACCCCAACATTTTTACATTAGATTTTAGATTTAGATTTATTTATTTATTCACATAAAAAGGTACAAAATATGTCAAGTCCCTGATTTCTGAGCTAGGCTCAAAGGCCTGTATTACAGAAATCAGTGCCCTCTCACATGGATACTATAATGTTATATAAATTACGTAAATAAATGCAGTATTTGTGAGTGTGTATGTGGTGTGAGTGTGGGTGTGTGTGTTTATATTTGTGTGATTTGTATGTGAGTGGTTGTATTTATTTTGTTTTATTGTATTTTATTATTTATATCAGTGAGTATCAGAAAAACCTATACTAACAACAATTCGGTTTGCTGATTGACATTGTTTTTACACTGAGTTTTATATTTAATAGTACCATGGCAAAACCACTTATAACCTCAGACGCACGCTATTGTTTCGGGAGTACTTGCACTAGTTTGTAATACATTAAACATACACACGCAATATTAATGTTAAAAAACTGCGGTTTTACTTGCGTGCCGCTTTTGGGTAAGCTAATAGGAGTAAACTGAATAAATAAAATAAATAAATAAATCTTTATTTGAATTTAATTAGTGTCATAATAATAACTAAAACTAAAGTACATTATTTAAAATAATGTACTTTAGTTTTAGTTATTACTAGCTTCTGCCCGCGGCTTCGCCCCCGTGGAATAAAAAGTATCGGGAACGGGATAAAAAGTATCCTATGTCCGTTTCCTGGTTCTAAGCTACCTCTCCACCAATTTTCAGCCAAATCGGTTCAGCCGTTCTTGAGTTATAAATGAAGTAACTAACACGACTTTCTTTTATATATATAAGATATATAGACTAGCTTCTGCCCGCGGCTTCGCCCCCGTGGAATAAAAAGTATCGTGAACGGGATAAAAAGTATCCTATGTCCGTTTCCTGGTTCTAAGCTACCTCTCCACCAATTTTCAGCCAAATCACATTCATTAGGTCCATCCTTGAGTATGCATTCCAGGTCTGGAACCCCTACTTTGTCAAAGATATTGAACTCCTGGAGAAAGTACAACGTAGCTTTACGAAAATACCAAGATTACTTAAGCGACGGCCGTACGAGGAGCGCTTAAAAATGTTGAAGCTCACAACTTTAAAGGACCGAAGAGACCGTAGAGATCTAATTGAGACATATAAGATCTTAAATGGACATTATGATATCAAAGACTTTGACCAACTGTTCACACGTAACGACAACGTCCACCACAGAGGCCATCACCTTAAGCTATGCAGCAGACTGTCAAATAACAACCTGCACAAACACTTCATAAGCAACCGCATAGTTAAAGCGTGGAACAAACTGCCAAAGGACGTAATTGCAGCTCAAAATGTCAACCAATTTAAAAATAGACTGGACAAATATCTCAGCTCCAATAACTTACCTACTTGGCCATGAATAGCCGGATACAGGCTACTATCAGTTGTCTCAACTGTCTGCCTGTTAATAAATAATAAAATAAATAAATAAATAAATAAAAATCGGTTCAGCCGTTCTTGAGTTATAAATGAAGTAACTAACACGACTTTCTTTTATATATATAGAAGATATATAGTCTAGCTTCTGCCCGCGGCTTCGCCCCCGTGGAATAAAAAGTATCGGGAACGGGATAAAAAGTATCCTATGTCCGTTAACTGGTTCTAAGCTACCTCTCCACCAATTTTCAGCCAAATCGGTTCAGCCGTTCTTGAGTTATAAATGAAGTAACTAACACGACTTTCTTTTATATATATAATAATACTAGCTTCTGCCCGCGGCTTCGCCCCCGCGGAATAAAAAGTATCGGGAACGGGATAAAAAGTATCCTATGTCCGTTTCCTGGTTCTAAGCTACCTCTCCACCAATTTTCAGCCAAATCGGTTCAGCCGTTCTTGAGTTATAAATGAAGTAACTAACACGACTTTCTTTTATATATATAGATACTAGCTTCTGCCCGCGACCTCGTCCGCGTAGCGCGATGATATAATAATATAGCCTATAGCCTTCCTTAATAAATAGGCTATCTAACACTGAAATAATTTTTCAAATCGGATCAGTAGTTGCTGAGATCAGCGCGTTCAAGAAAACAAACAAACTCTTTAGCTTTATATATTAGTAATAGCTTCCGCCCGCGACTTCGTCCGCGTGGAATAGTTACTTAGTCTTAGCAGGATGATAGCCTATAGCCTTCCTCAATAAATGGACTATCTAACACCGAAAGATTTTTTCTAATCGGACCAATAGTTCCTGAGATTATCGCGTTCAAGTTCAAGCAAACTTGGCAGGTGGTAAGAAGATGATGATCCCGTTCAGCGGCTTGTAGTATGTTTTGATTGAAGCTCACTTCAAGATATAGCCAATATTGTTAGTTGATAATTGAGTATTGAGTATCCGAGCGGAACTTTAGTAAAATATGTCACGGGAACATGAATAATAAAAGAACGCTAAATGAGGATATGTCCTTTAGAGCGTTTGTTGGGTCCGAGCGGACCCAAGCTCGGTCCACACGGATACAAAACAAACGCTCTAAAGGCTGATGAATAACGTATTTATTTGGATAAGGATTAATATCATGTTTATAAAAACACCTACGCAAATAATGCATTTGGAATTTTAGAACAAAGTTAGCATAAAAAAGGTTATAGTGAGCCAACCTTAAAAGATAGACATATGCTGTCGCGGACTTTTTTTTTAAACTTTTAAAGAGGAACAATTCTGTCATATATGATTTTTGCGAAACTTTAACCGTTTACGCAGCGCACGCATCGGAAGCTCTCAAAAGGAAAAAAAAACGAATTTTAGAACAAAGTTAGCATAAAAGCGGTTATAGTGAGCCAACCTTAAAAGATAGACATATGCTGTCGCGGACTTTTTTTTAGAACTTTTAAAGCGGAACGATTCTTTCATATATGATTTTTGCGAAACTTTAACCGTTTACGCAGCGCATGCATCGGAAGCTCTCAAAAGGAAAAATCCCGATTTTGAAACATTCTTCATTGATGCTCCGCTCCTATTGGTCTTAGCGTGATGATATATAGCCTATAGCCTTCCTCGATAAATGAGCTATCTAACACTGAAAGAATTTTTCAAATCGAACCAGTAGTTCCTGAGATTAGCGCGTTCAAGCAAACAAACAAACAAACAAACAAACAAACAAACAAACAAACAAACAAACAAACAAACTCTTCAGCTTTATATATTAGTATAGATATATAGATTATGACATATGATATTTTTATATGCGCCTAATAAAAATAAATTATTTTTATTAGGCGCATATAAAAATATTCGTAACAAACACAAATATTAACAACTAGCTTCCGCCCGCGACTTCGTCCGCGTGGAATAGTTACTAAGTCTTAGCGTGGTACGCGCGGTACTTGATCATTATTTTGCTGCGATGTTATTTTAAAACTGCGATATCTCCTAAGATATTCATTGAAATCCAATGATGTAAAGGGCACTTTTGTTTTAAATTAAATACTTCTGATGAATAGCGTATTTATTTGGATAAGGATTAATATTATGTTTATAAAAACACCTTCGCAAATAATGCATTTGGAATTTTAGAACAAAGTTAGCATAAAAAAGGTTATAGTGAGCCAACCTTAAAAGATAGACATATGCTGTCGCGGACTTTTTTTTAGAACTTTTAAAGAGGAACAATTCTGTCATATATGATTTTTGCGAAACTTTAACCGTTTACGCAGCGCATGCATCGGAAGCTCTCAAAAGGAAACAAAACCCCGATTTTGAAACATTTTTCATTGGTGCTCCGCTCCTATTGGTCTTAGCGTGATGATATATAGCCTATAGCCTTCCTCGATAAATGAGCTATCTAACACTGAAAGAATTTTTCAAATCGAACCAGTAGTTCCTGAGATTAGCGCGTTCAAGCAAACAAACAAACAAACAAACAAACAAACAAACTCTTCAGCTTTATATATTAGTATAGATATATATTTCTTAATAATTATAAATGAAATATAACTAAGCTATTCAGTTGGTCAATAAAAATATGATACATACATCATGGCAAAATCTGTGTCAGTGTCAGCTTGCGTAGTTCAATTGCAAAAATGTTATGGTTAGTAGGTGGTGCATTATTGTTTCTGATTTTAAATAAAATATATTTAGTTTTATCTGCATTCAACGTAAGAAGATTATTTTTAGCCATTTACTCACAATGTTAATGCCATTTTGAGCATGTTCGTAGACCTCATCTCGTGATTTAGCTGAAAATAATAGGGCTGTGTCATCAGCGTAGGATAATATGATACCATTTTGAAGTGCTAAGTTGCATTGATGTAAATTAAAAATAATGTTGTTGTGAATATATATATATATTGTTCCTCTGTATAAATCTTCCTATCTATCATGCTTAGGGATATTGCATAAGACTCAGTGGTCTGCAAAGTGTGTGCCGTGGCACACTGTTGAGCCAGTAAAGACACAGACTGAACAAAAATACTTACACAGCTGCATTACACGTGAATATTCATTTTCATTTACATTCTAGACTTACCTTGAACACTAAAAGTTTGCCGAACACTATCTTGAAGAGCCATGTGCAAAATGTCACCTAGTAAATGTAGGTTAGTAGAATAGCATAATGATGTTGAGTGGCGCGCAGGTGAAGCAGCGGCGGCTGGAGCGCGAGGCGGAGCGGGCGGCGCGCGAGGCCGAGGCGGCGGCCGCGGCGCGCGCGCGCGAGGCGCTGCAGTTCCACACGTGGGCGCGCCAGGAGGACGCCTTCCACCTGCACCAGGCGCGCCTGCGCTCGCAGATACGCATCCGCGACGCCCGCGGTACCCACCACACTTTACCTACCCTACCCTACTAGCGTCAGTCGGCACCCACTGTACTCCTCACATTTAATCACTCTAAACAATATATTCTTATCGTTATTCATTTGTATTTGCAGCTAAACCCATAGACCTTCTAGCGTGGTATGTCAGCTCGGAGGAGTGTGTCGATGCGCTGGAGATGCACGAGCCATATACCTACCTAAATGGGCTGCAAGCGCAAGACCTTGAGGATCTGCTGGAAGATATCAAGGTAGCAAACATGCTGCAACAAACGTCAATGGTTGATGTTTGTTCGTCTGAGCAATAGTCAGGTGGAGGTGTCGCGTCTGTTCTGTTGCAGGTGTACAAGGAGCTGGAGAACAATGCGAACCAGTGCTACTGGCAGGACGTGCAGACCATCGTGCTGGACGAGCTGGGCAAGCTGCGCCGCCTGGCCGCGCCCGACGCGCGCCGCGACGGCGTGCACCAGGCCGTCGCCGATGACGTCACGCAGGTACCTCGCCACACTCCCTAGCGCTACCCACCGCCTGCGCCTGCGCCTGCTCACGTGTCAACAAGCTGCGCCGCCTGGCCGCGCCCGACGCGCGCCGCGACGGCGTGCACCAGGCCGTCGCCGATGACGTCACGCAGGTACCTCGCCACACTCCCTAGCGCTACCCACCGCCTGCGCCTGCGCCTGCTCACTTGTCAACAAGCTGCGCCGCCTGGCCGCGCCCGACGCGCGCCGCGACGGCGTGCACCAGGCCGTCGCCGATGACGTCACGCAGGTACCTCGCCACACTCGCCACACTCCCTAGCGCTACCCACCGCCTGCGCCTGCGCCTGCTCACGTATCAACAAGCTGCGCCGCCTGGCCGCGCCCGACGCGCGCCGCGACGGCGTGCACCAGGCCGTCGCCGATGACGTCACGCAGGTACCTCGCCACACTCGCCACACTCCCTAGCGCTACCCACCGCCTGCGCCTGCGCCTGCTCACGTGTCAACAAGCTGCGCCGCCTGGCCGCGCCCGACGCGCGCCGCGACGGCGTGCACCAGGCCGTCGCCGATGACGTCACGCAGGTACCTCGCCACACTCGCCACACTCCCTAGCGCTACCCACCGCCTGCGCCTGCGCCTGCTCACGTGTCAACAAGCTGCGCCGCCTGGCCGCGCCCGACGCGCGCCGCGACGGCGTGCACCAGGCCGTCGCCGATGACGTCACGCAGGTACCTCGCCACACTCGCCACACTCCCTAGCGCTACCCACCGCCTGCGCCTGCGCCTGCTCACGTGTCAACAAGCTGCGCCGCCTGGCCGCGCCCGACGCGCGCCGCGACGGCGTGCACCAGGCCGTCGCCGATGACGTCACGCAGGTACCTCGCCACACTCGCCACACTCCCTAGCGCTACCCACCGCCTGCGCCTGCGCCTGCTCACGTGTCAACAAGCTGCGCCGCCTGGCCGCGCCCGACGCGCGCCGCGACGGCGTGCACCAGGCCGTCGCCGATGACGTCACGCAGGTACCTCGCCACACTCGCCACACTCCCTAGCGCTACCCACCGCCTGCGCCTGCGCCTGCTCACGTGTCAACAAGCTGCGCCGCCTGGCCGCGCCCGACGCGCGCCGCGACGGCGTGCACCAGGCCGTCGCGCCGATGACGTCACGCAGGTACCTCGCCACACTCGCCACACTCCCTAGCGCTACCCACCGCCTGCGCCTGCGCCTGCTCACGTGTCAACAAGCTGCGCCGCCTGGCCGCGCCCGACGCGCGCCGCGACGGCGTGCACCAGGCCGTCGCCGATGACGTCACGCAGGTACCTCGCCACACTCGCCACACTCCCTAGCGCTACCCACCGCCTGCGCCTGCGCCTGCTCACGTGTCAACAAGCTGCGCCGCCTGGCCGCGCCCGACGCGCGCCGCGACGGCGTGCACCAGGCCGTCGCCGATGACGTCACGCAGGTACCTCGCCACACTCGCCACACTCCCTAGCGCTACCCACCGCCTGCGCCTGCGCCTGCTCACGTGTCAACAAGCTGCGCCGCCTGGCCGCGCCCGACGCGCGCCGCGACGGCGTGCACCAGGCCGTCGCCGATGACGTCACGCAGGTACCTCGCCACACTCGCCACACTCCCTAGCGCTACCCACCGCCTGCGCCTGCTCAACATCATAACAATATATCGTCGTACCAGTACAATCAGCTAAATAGCCTTTACCCACAGATTGACTGTATGCACTCCTATTCGTTCCATTTGTGAGTCCCTATATATTACTAGCTTCTGCCCGCGACTTCGTCCGCGTAGCGTAATGATATATAGCCTATAGCCTTCCTCAATAAATGGGCTAACTAACACTGAAAGAATTTTTCAAATCGGACCAGTAATTCCTGAGATTAGCGCGTTCAAGTAAACAAACAAACAAACTCTTCAGCTTTATATATTAGTATAGATGTGATGTACAAAAATAATGGCATTTTTATGTGTTGTGGTTATTTAGATATTCAAAGGCAAGACCGGTGCTCAGCTAGAGGCTCTGCAGACTCAAATCGAACAAAAAATTAGCGGAAGACACGACGGCGTCGACGTCGGCTACTGGGAGAGCTTGCTCAGTCAATTGAAGGGTGAGAAGTGCAATCTAGTGACGTATACATTCTTTCGATAATTTTTATTGTGCGATAACAACGAGGTAGCAAATGTTATTGTGTGGTGTGTGAGAGCAAGGTGTGTATGTGTGTGTATGTGTGCAGCGCACATGTCGCGCGCGCGCCTGCGCGACCGCCACCAGAGCAACCTGCGCCGCAAGCTGCAGCTGCTCAAGCAGGAGCAGGGCGTGGCGCCCGCGCCTGCGCCCGCGTCTGCGCCCGCGCACTCACCCGCTCACTCACCCGCTCACTCGGATGCGCATGCGCAAGGGTACGTCTACTATTTTTTTCAAATTAATTTGGTGGGTGCATTTTCAAACACAAATTCTCACATACACAAACACTCAAACCCGGAACAACTACCTGTAAATCATACAAATAATTGCTCCGTATGGAGATCGAATTCACAACACGTGTCGCAGAAGCTAATCAAAAGTCAACCGTATATTATAATATTATGTACTGCATAGTTGTTATGTTTTCCGTTGTGTACGTATTATATCTTAGTTTTCATCAAAAGTTTTCATAAGACAAGTAATTTCTAAAGAAGCCGCAATGACGGCATATTATGGGTATGTTGGTTCCATACTGCGTTATGGTATTATTATTTGGGGCAAAAGTGTAGACATAGACGAAGTGTTTATAATGCAAAAAAAATGCCTAAGGGCCATATTTGGGCTGCAACAAATAGACTCTTGCCGGCCATTCTACACGCAATATAAAATTTTAACTGTTCCATGCTTTTATATTTTGGATGCATGTTTATTTGTATTTAAGCTTATGAACCTATTTCAGGAAGCTTCTAGTTCATATAGTAGACGGGCGCGACATCAGCATAAATTATACAGACCATTTACTAGACTGACTTTGACATCTAATATTAGTTAGTGTATGTAGTATTATTATGTGTATTTAAAATTAAAATATTCAATAAAATTCCTAATAATTTTAAATCAATGACATTTTCTAAATTTAAAAAAGAGTTGACGCGGTGGCTTTCTCAAAAATGTTTTTATAGCATTCATGATTTCTTTGAATTTAAATTATAAATTGACATTATATTGATAGATTGTGCTTTTGAAAATTAGTAATGTTCTTAGCTTCATAAAAATATTTGTACGCTCGTAAGAGCTAAACATAGTGGGCCATGATTCATTTATAGCACCTTTAATGTACCTGTGTTTGTTGTCAAATAAATATTACCTACTAAATACATATCAGTGAACCGATTATCTTGGACTCTGTGAGAAGCATCATGTGCTACCACTAAAATTACGATATCGACGTAAAATTAAAGACTGTTTATTCTTGTTGAAAATCCTCAATGACGTCGTCAAACGTATTATTAAATTTTTATTTCAATTTGCCAAATATAGTACTTCGTTTTAACCCACCCATATCTATAATATTATGTATCTCATACGTCTTTGAACTCTAGGCAGAACAGTTATATTGTGAATGGATCAAAATTATACATACATCATTATTATTATATTATTATGTAACAGCTACTGGTTGTCCAAATAAATAAATAAATAATGTACCTATGTATAACTTTGATCCATTCACAATTAGTGTGAATTCGGCTAGAAAGTGCTTAAACCTCAATTTTTTCAAGTAGCTGTTATATTATTAAGTTATATTACTTGTTTTTGTTTTTATTCTGTAAATCATGTATTTGATGTAACGGAATTTATGGATGGCCTTTAATGGCACATATTTGCTTTAGTTAATTTGATGGCAATAAAGGGGTTTGATATGATAGTAGGGAAAATACCAAAGTTAACTGTCGTTGAAATACTTTGTATCCAGATCACAAAACTCCGAGGTGGCGGGCCAGCCGGAAGCGGGTGCGGAGGGGGCGGGCTCGGGCTCGGGCTCGGAGTCGGGCGGCGAGGACGAGGCGGCGTGTGTGGCGCTGTACCGCGCCGGGCGCTACTCGCCGCCGCCGCTGGCGCCGGCCGCGCTCGAGCCCGCCACGCTGCTCACCGAGCCCGAGCTGGACGCGCAGCGCCTGGCCTACCTGCGCGCGCGCCTGCTCGCGGCGCACGCGCGGCCCCCGGCGGCCGGCACGCCCGCGCCCGGCCCGCGCGCGCCCGGCCCGCCCGCGCCGGGCCCTCCCGCGCCCGGCCCGCCGGCGCCCACCACCACGGACGCGCTGGAGCGCGAGGCGCGCCGCGTGATGGGCGCCTCCACCGACGAGGCGCAGTTCAGCGTGGAGCACGCGCTGCCTGACCAACCGTGTCTTTGGGCCGACAAGTATCGCCCCAGGAAACCTAGATACTTCAACAGGTATTTATGTTTTCCCTTTAGCTACAATATAGTAGATAGTAGTCAGAAACTAGTGTAGTAAATTATTAGAACAGAGTATACAATCAAAATAATCACGCTGGCAAAACCTGTCCTTGCAATATAGCAGTCATAGTGACCTCGCCACTACTGTTGCGAAGTGGAAATCGACCCACAATACCACGTATTGTGGGTCGATTTCCACTTTTATATTATAAATATAAACATTTTTGCAGGGTGCACACGGGCTTCGAATGGAACAAGTACAACCAGACGCACTACGACATGGACAACCCTCCACCGAAGATCGTACAGGGCTACAAGTTCAACATATTCTACCCAGACCTTATAGACAAGAACGCCACGCCTGAGTTTTCACTAGTCAGTATAATATATAGACAGCTCTTTTACCCTTTTTATGAATAATCTGTGTTCTGTACGGATCAAATCTGAACGAATACTATATTATTTTACTCTACATATAGTATCAGTTGAACATTTTTGTAATTTCCAAATAGCAGAAACATTTAGTTGGATCTCAGTTATACAGACAGGGTAATGGATAATCAATCGTAAAATGCGTGTGGGCTACTCTACACGTCCTCTACCTGTGTTTTAATTTGTCGCGTCTATTCAATGTCACATGTGTATAAATATATTAGTAGTAGGTAGTCATATCCATCGCATTTGTAATATACAAGTATACTGTACTAGTATATTAGAAATGCGGTAGATAGTAACTCTGACTGCATATCCATTTCGCACTTAAACCACTGAACAGATTTCGATAAAATTTGGCAATGATATTGTATCCTAAGTAAGGATATTATAAGCAACCTTATCTTATCTTGTGTAGGGCCGAGGCAGCAGGGCCTCAGTGCACTTCGACCCAATGGGATCTTTTATGCTTCCCCTAGATAATCTATTCCTCATCCCCTCCCAGTTCTACAAACAGCTCTTCCATGAGCTTTATAATGAGGCCTGCGGGTATGAGTCTTTAGTCCTCTGGTCTTGGATAACCCTGACCCAAAAGGCACACACGAAGTGTCCGGTCAGCGCCCCCATCAAAAGACGGGCCTGCCGCCTGCTTGAGTTCCAAATGGCATTTTGGCATTTCGATGAGGAACCTATGAATTTCTTGGAGTGAGCAAGTCCCGTGAGGCTCAACCACTCATCCATGTGCTTCGCCCTGCGTACTCCCGAAATGCCGTTTTGACTGTGCTTGGGGCCAGTCCTACGAATGGTTCCGGTCCTATTAGTGTGGTTCCAGAACCTTCCCTAGCCAGCTCGTCAGCATGCTTGTTGCCCACAATACCTCTGTGACCAGGGATCCAAACAAGCCTGACCTTGTTTCGCTTTCCCAGCTCATTAAGAGTTCGGGCAGCGTCCATGGTCAGCCTTAAATCGATCCTGTAGGAGGTCAGGGCCATGAGTGCCGCTTGGCTGTCACTAAGAATGTAGATGGACCTACCTGTGGTACCGCTACTTTCCATCTGTTGTGCACAGGCAAGAATAGCATATGTTTCCGCTTGGAAAACTGTAGCTAATTTGGTAGCTGTAGTTAATAGGCAACCTTACATCACAAATAAATGGAATTAATCCTTTTAGGACACGAATGAACCACGTGCAGCAGTTATTATCCGTTGAACTATTTTAATACCGTACCTTCGCACTGTGTAATATTAACAAATTAAATTAAATGAGACAAATTACAATTAGGTTCCATAACTGACATTTTCGTCCATTTTGTTAGTAACAATGTGACTTATAAACTATGTTAGTAGGAAATTAAAAGAGAATAAATACAATTATTATAAATTAAAAGTAAGATGATTCATTCAGGACTTGATCGAACAACCTACTAAGAGGTTATTCGATCAAGATCCGAACGAAGGCCTTCATAATTGGAGAATCGAATTTCTCCGCAATAATTTGTAAGATATTGTAAATTGATTCGAGCCTAAAACAAAACTGATTTCATGAATATTTTCTTGTAATTGTTATTGTTAGAAACACTATCCTACATTTATTTGTCATGCCAAAAAAAACCCTGATGAGCTGAAGAGGTTACTCTACTGAGGTTACGTACGGCGTGTACGACAACATTCATTAGTCAAATATTCTTTGTGGGATCACACATTGTATTCGCCGAGCTGGTACTTAAATTTTCACAGAACAACCCAATAAGACTTTGCTCGCCCTGGGAATTGAACCCAGGATCGTAGGAATCGCCATATATTCATAGATGTCTGTTATAATTTTCAGAAACAATGTCCAGATAATCCAGACTTCGCTGTGCTCAGATTCCGCGCGGGCCCTCCATACGAGGATATCGCGTTCAAGATAGTGAACCGCGAGTGGGAGTACTCGTACAAGCGTGGCTTCCGCTGTCATTTCCACAACAATATTTTCCAGTTATGGTTCCACTTTAAGAGATACAGATATAGACGTTAGACCCTAAAACTTATGGTGACCTTGGTATTTTATAATATTTTTTCTGTTTATTATTATTAAGAGATTAAATACAAATTATTCCACCCCTGTGCGTTTTTTTATACCCTAAACTATATGTAAATACTAGCCTTTACGAATCATTGACAATAAGGAATTTTATCCACTGATCGAGAATATGCCGTCGTTTCCCGCAGTTTCACAAGAGTATGGTATGGTATAATCTATATTGTTTTATATTACCATAATATATCGACTCCCAGAGGTTGACGACGACCTACAAAGGCGTCTATGACAGCAGGAAGTAAAACGTGGGTCCATGAAATCTAAAAAGGGGCCTGCTGGGGGGGGGTCTTTTTAATCATACCAACATCATTGATTTTTGTTATGTTTGAAAAACATCACTAATAAATCATGCTAAGACCCAGATGATCCAAAACTATAGTTTAAACCAGCTTTTTGGGTTTTTACTTGGGTAAACCAGAAAATGGTGGTGGCAGAAAACCCTCTACTCATCTCTAGTCCTTATTCATGCGATAAACGACGAAAGCATAAAGCAAAAGCTTACCTATAACTATTCAAAAATAAATAATAATTTTAATTTACTGGTTTCTGACACTTACGCGAATATTAGACATTGAAATAAGACTATTTTTTACAGATTTTATCGCGTTGTATTAAATTTTACTTTTTATTTTTACTTTTTTTTTATTTTACTGTCTACCCGTGACCATGGATGCTGTAAAGGATCCGAAACGACGGGAAATAATAAAATTTAATACAACGCGATAAAATCCGTAAAAAATAGTTTTATTTCAATTTTAATTTAATCAGTATTTTATTTTTATGAGCTATAGCACTTTCTTAGCTCATAAAGATTAAATGCTATAGTATAGCATAATATATATTGATTCTACTCTTTGGATAAAGCTTTAAAACAAGATACCTTGGGGAACTCTGCATTAAAAAAAAACTGTAGTAGCCCACTGTGGGACAAAGCCTCTCCACAGTTCTTCCACTTCTTTCTGTTGGATGTTTGTGTTGGTTAAATAGTAGATTGTATCATAAGAAAGCAAAATTATATTTTTACGGCGAGGGTGTTTTATTGAATCCAGAGCGAAGTGAGGGATTCTTTAGTAGAATCCTGATCGTAGCGAGGGATTCAAAGTACGTCGCCCGAGCCAAAAATATATTTTGCGCCCGAGTGATACACTCTACTTTTCATCACCCACTATGAGAAAATAAAAGGCGCCTCATCAACCGGCGGCGGCGCCGACGGAGCGACCTTAGGCCGTCGTACCAGCCAGTCTTTCAAACAATATTTGCGTTCAATCTCTTTGGCGATTCTACTAAAGAATCCCTCACTTCCCTCTGGATTCAAAAAAGCACCCTCGCCTTAAAAATATTTCTTATTATACAATCTACTATTTACATATGTCGTAATTTAAAACACATAAAATACAGGTGAGTATATCTATAAGTTAGAGAGGAAATAGTTAATAAGATATTATCTTGATATTTCATTTTATTATTCTAATTTCACATTTAAACTGCATGGTTATTAATTATATTCAGTTAACTATTTATATTATATTTTATATCACTACTGTTTGGGTTTATCTTCAGCAGGGTTCACAACTTCCTCAGAAGCAGGGTTGCTGCGGAAGTTAGGGAACTGTTCCCACGGTGCACTAAGTTCAAAGCGCCGGAACTCCTGGGCTAACTCCAGTGGCTCAACCACAACACGTTTCTGCTCATCATCATAGCGCACTTCAACATAGCCACTGAGGGGGAAGTCCTTCCTAAATGGGTGACCCTCAAAACCATAATCAGTCAAAATTCTCCTCAAGTCAGGATGATTAGCAAAGAAAACACCAAACATATCCCAGATTTCTCGTTCGTACCAATTTGCAGCTTTAAAGACGTCGTTGGCGGAGTCAATAGGGGTCAACTCATCGGTATAAGTCTTGACTCTTATTCTTGCATTATAACGCAGTGACAACAAGTTATATATGATCTCAAACCTATTAGTCCTGCTAGGTACATCCATGCCAGCAATGTCCACAAGATTCGTAAACTGAGAGCTGTGATTGTCTTTCAAAAACTGCAACACTGGAATAACGCCTTCAGGAGGAATTAGAACTTCCAATTCGTTGCCAGCTGTAAGCTGTACTTTTTGCACGTATTTAGGTAAACATTCTGCAACGTATTTACCGAAATCTACTAGATGAGCCTTTTGGAGAGGATTCACTTTCGCTACGGTGGGTCGAGTCTCTGCTTCAGGAGCAGCCTGTTCGGTTTTTGTAGCCACTCGCTGGACAACAGGGGTTTTCACATTGTTCAAAATGTTACGTCGAAAGTTGCATCCAGAACCAACTGTGCGTTTTAATAAATATGACATCTTCTTTGTTTGAAATTTCCAAAATATTTATTACCTTACGTAATTAGATTTGAACAACCACACTTCGCCCAGAACCAACCAGCTCACAACAAGACAAGACATTTAAAGAAGTTGACAGAACAGAAGACATCAAATTAACTAATTTGTAACTGTCAAGTGTCATCTGCCTTCCGTCAAAAACGTGTCCTGTCAGGTACAACAGGCCGGGCTGAACATAATAACACACATAATCATCATCATGTCACGTTGCTAGGTTGATGGATAACATGTATGTCAAAATTTTATTTTATTAATTGTGTGTTATTGTACTTTTGAGTGTTATTTTTACCTCTATTTTGGCTATTTTCTATTATCCTAGACCTTTCGCGTGCATGCAGTCATATGCGTCGCTTGCTTTTCGCTACGATTGGTTTTTGCGTCGTGCGAAATGTCCGCCACAGTAAAGTGTCCTCAGTGTAATATCGTTATTATCGAGCTACTATGTTACGTCCAAAATAAGTTGTCGACGAGTGATGACGATACCTTAATTCGTATATGTGTTTCGGCCTTTAGTAACGAAGAAATCAAAAATTCTAAATCGTTACTTTTTGAATCTGTTCCGACTAATAAAAGAAATATCAAACGGAAGCAAAATGGCAAAGAACACCGTGACTTAGCCGATATAATTGGCCTATTCAAGTCTACTGACCCTGATGTGATCCCGATTTTCGTCGCGCGGCAACTTGACAATCTACCCCCTATCACATTTGATCACTTGGATGTGACTAAGCTGTTAAAGGATCTCACCTTACTCAAGGATGAAGTGCGAGAACTGAAGTCAACTAGTGTGACGAGAGATCAATTGGATAAACTTAAGTTGGACCTTCAGTATGACCTCAAGTTTGGATCATTGATCGAGCATGCACGGAACGAACAGTGTGTGAATTTGAAACGAGGTGGTGGCAACGGTGACTTTTCTCTTGGTAACTCATCATACAGAAGCCTGGAGGGTTCGAATAATGCAGTGCAAAGTCCGAGAAGTCAAGAGAGTGTCGCAAAACTCGCGGTTCATATTACCGATAAACAAAGTCCACTTTTTGAAAGCAGTGAGTATGTTGAGAAGGAACCGCCTTTATCAGTATCGAAAACCGTATCTATAACGCGGGCTCGCTCGCCGTCGTCCGTACAAACAGCTGTTGGTATTACGTCACAGTCGCAGAGAATAAACTCCGATAGTAAACTAGTGCCACATTGCGGTGATGTTATGCCTAGAAGTGAGAATGATGGATGGATAGTTGCTACGCGTCGTAAACTGAAGCAAAAATACCGTTACGCTGGGAAAGCGGGGGTTGCTAAAGACACAGTAGGGTGTTTCAAAGCTGCTGAAAAGAAAGTGCCCATGTTTATTACGAATGTGCACAAAGATTCACATACAGCTGACATCATAAAGCACATTGAAATAAAAACCCGCGTAGTTGTTAATTTGGAAAAGCTGTATCTACGAAAAAAGGTTGACTATGATGCATACAAGTTTTTTATACCTGAATCCAAAGTACCTGCATTTTTGGATGAAAACATCTGGCCACAAAATATAATATTCAGACGGTTTGTGCATTATAGTCAAAGACGTAAGGATGAGTACTCGCTTAAAGTCGGCAGTGTCAATAACAACAATGCCTAATAATAGTTTATTAAGATTTGCCAGCTTTAATTGTAAAAGTGTAAAGCGTTCCATAGAGGGCATTCGTGAACTTTGCGAATCGTGCGACATAATAGCGCTTCAGGAGTGTTGGTTGCTACCGGAGGAGCTGCCGTTTCTGAGCACCATCCATGGTGACTTCAGCAGCACGGGGAAGTCGGCCGTTGACACGTCTGCTGGCATACTGCGTGGGCGACCCTATGGAGGGGTAGCCCTGCTATGGCGAAAAAGTGTGTTCAATGATGTATCGGTCATTCCGACTGATAACCCGCGAATATGTGCGGTACGTATTCATACGTGTGATAGGCCATTCATTGTGATGAGTGTGTACATGCCCACGGATGCAGTGAGTAACCTGCCGGAATTCTCGCATTGCTTAGGACTGGTAAGTGCGATTGTCGATAGTAGTGATGTGGAGGCGGTTTACTGTCTTGGTGACTTTAACGCACATCCGCATGAACTATTTTTTACGGAGTTGTTGAACTACTGTAGTGATAATAACTTTGCATGCGTTGATGTAGATAGGCTGGGGTTGACGTCGAATACGTACACGTATGTTAGTGACTGCAATGAGGCTAGGCGATGGCTTGATCACTGTCTCTGTACAGAATCGTCTCTGAGAACTGTACGTAGTGTTAGCGTTATGTATGATGTTCTGTGGTCGGATCACTACCCATTGTTGATCGATAGCGATCTTAATATAATTAGGCCGAAAGTAAAGCAGAGTATGTCCTATGATAACTTAGTTGTGTGGGGAGAAAAAAGCTCGAATGCCATCAAAACCTACAGGCAAGAAAGTCATCGGCGACTGCGAAATATTGACTTCCCTCGCGAAATGTCCAACTGTTGTGATCACATATGTAGTGATCCGGACCACAATCTAATAATTGATTGCCTGTATCGGGATGTGGTATCCGCTCTTAGGGAGGCTGCCATTGTTAGCAGGGAGACGCGAGTCATAGGTAAGGGGCTGAAGCGCGTGGTGGGTTGGAATAAGCACGTCCGCGGGGCTCACGCGTACGCTAGGCTTAAGTTCAATGAGTGGCTCGATTGTGGTAAACCTACATCTGGCGTGATTTATGAGGAAATGTGTGTTACTCGTAAGATCTTTAAATCTAAACTAAGGTGGTGCCAGAATCACCAAGACCAAATCCAGATGGACATCATAGCCGAGTTACACTCTAAAAAAGACTTCCGTGGCTTCTGGAAGTCTACAAAAAAGCACAACCTTAGGCCTGGTTTGCCGGCGAGTGTCGATGGTGTGTCTACTGAAAGGGATATTGCCAATGTTTTTAAATCCCATTTTTGTGTCGAGCCTAGCGGTATCCCACTGTCTGAAGTGGTCGATGCTGAGTCACAATGCACTGTCTTGGAACCAACAGTTAAGTTAGCGGCTGCTGACATTGCTAAGACCATCGGGTGTATGACCAGGGGTAAGTCTCCAGGACATGACGGGCTCAGCATCGAACACCTACAGCATGCAGGTCCCCACCTGCCACGTGTTTTGGCCATGCTATTCACGTTCTGCCTTCGCCATTCATACTTACCGGACGAGCTGATGAGGACGATCGTAGTACCAATTGTTAAGAATAAAACGGGGGATATATCAGACAAAAACAATTACAGACCGATCTCATTAGCAACAGTCATCGCCAAGGTATTCGACAGCGTGCTTAATGCTCAGTTAAACAATAAAATAACTCTGCACGATAACCAGTTTGGGTTCAGGCCCAAACTGTCCACAGATAGTGCTATACTGAGTTTAAAGCATGCTGTCAGATATTACACGGATCGGAGCACGCCTGTTTATGCCTGCTTCCTCGATCTGTCCAAGGCGTTTGACCTGGTTTCGTACACAGTGCTGTGGAGAAAGTTGCTTGATAGACAAGTTGAGCCTGAAGTTGTTAAAATCTTCCAGCACTGGTACGGGAACCAGGTTAACAATGTTAAATGGTCGGGAGCTCTGTCGGACTCATACAGATTGGAGTGCGGGGTGAGACAGGGAGGATTGAGCTCACCAATGCTCTTCAATGTGTATATTGACGGACTTATTGCCGAGCTCAGCAGCCGCCACATTGGATGTCATATTGATGATGTGTGCTTTAACAATATCAGCTACGCTGATGATATGGTGCTGCTGAGCGCGTCAATAGGGGGACTCAGAGAGCTAATAAGCATTTGCGAGGCGTATGCTCTTACACATGGCTTAAAATACAACATCAAAAAAAGTCAGTTTATGGTTTTTAATGCGGGTCATAAGTGTCCGGCGGAGGTTCCACCAGTAAGGCTATGTAAAGTACCTTTGGAGCGGGTACATAGTTTTAAGTATCTGGGCCATATTGTGACGTCCGACCTGAAGGACGATGCGGATATTGAGCGAGAAAGGAGGGCGCTGTCGGTAAGGGCGAATATGATTGCCCGCAGGTTTGCTCGTAGCTCTAGGGATGTGAAGGTGACCCTGTTTCGAGCATACTGCACATCTTTTTATACGAGTAGTCTGTGGGTATCATATTTGCAGAGATCGTACAGTGCTCTCCGCGTTCAATATAATAACGCGCTGAGGGCACTGCTGCGGCTGCCTCGCTTCTGCAGCGCATCGGGAATGTTCGCAAGGGTCCGCATTGACTGTTTTTATGCCAGCATGCGCAAAAGAGCGAGCTCGATAGCGAGTAGAGTGCGGGGCAGCGGCAACGGTCTCCTTTCCGTTATTGCCAACAGGTTGGACGGGCCCTTCATACAACACTGGCAGGCCTTACATGCACCCATATATAGGGCTTGGGGCAGGTAGAATCATGTTAATTCATTTTCATTCATTCAATTATATTTATTTATTATTTTTATATTATTGTGTGTTAAAATATGGACTATTTATAAGTATCGTCTGAAATAAATGTTTTATTATTATTATTATAGGCACGAGTCGCTGCGCAGAATACAACATTTTAAGGTATCTTATGGGAAGAAGGGGGCTGGTGCAACAACTTCAGCCCGGCCTAAAAGATTGGCGAGTACTGTACCGATGATCGCCCCTGGATCCACAGACTACTAAGAGATACTAGTATCATGGATCAATGCTGGAATGCCCTGGATTGCCTCAAAGGGAACATAGGCACGAGTCGCTGCGCAGAATACATTTTAAGGTATCTTAAGGGAAGAAGGGGGCTGGTGCAACAACTTCAGCCCGGCCAAAAAGATTGGCGAGTAGGTACTGTATTTGTGGTTGACAAATTTTATTGTCTGTAGTAAAGAATATACCCGTAATATAGGTTTTATTTAACAAAATTCAACATATTGATACAATGACACAATTAAGCCTGACAACTCAGTTTCTTCTTTTCAATATTAACCAAGGAGTTAATATTATATTACTACATTCTCCTGGGCTTATTTATTATCCCACCACATAGTCAGTTAGATGAGCAGGTGGATGTCGTACTCTTTCAGAACGACGCAGAGTCTCTATCTCTGGCTGGACCATCTCATTCTGACCTTCTACGTCACGCTCATTGCCATCGACTGCATCAATGTACTCGTCGTCATCATTAGGATCAGGTTCATCCTGTTCTAAAGAACATTCTCCAGCAGGAGCTAAGTGTCGATTAGATACGACCACTTCTCTACCACTACTCAAGCGCACACGAGAATGTTGAGGATTAGTTTCCAGAGTCTCTACTTCTTCGACCAACGGATCATATTTACTAGTTCGATTATGGTTTCGCATTAATACTTTTCCTGGGACGTTTAGCCATGTAGGCATCGACTGACCAGTTGAGGATCTCCTGGCGTGAGAGAACATCCGCTCATGGGGCGTACAGTTTGTAGCCGTGCAAAGAAGTGATCTAACAGAATGCAGCGCCTGAGTTAAAACTGACTCCCATTTGATTATAGGTAAATCGTGGCTTTTCAGAGCCAATTGTACTGTTCGCCAAATGATTCCGTTGTATCTCTCCGTTTGTCCATTACCCTGAGGGTTGTACGGTGTAGTGTAGCTCGTAGCAATGCCCTTCTGGTGAAGAAAGTCTTTCATCTCTTTTGAAAGAAAAGAAGTGCCACGATCTGAGTGTACGTAACTTGGCATTCCAAATATAGAAAATAAGTCAGTAAGTTTATTAATTACCGTGCTAGTAGTTAAGTCTGGACAGGGATATGCAAAAGGGAATCGGGAATATTCATCCACAATCGTAAGGATATATCGATTGTTCCCAGTACCATCTGAAGGAAGTGGACCTTTAAAATCTATCGATATTCTTTCGAATGGGGTCAACGCTTTTATTAGTTTTCCCGTGTTTTGTTGAAAACGAGGCTTTACTTCTGCACATATAGAACAATTCGCAGTAATACGTTTTATCTCTTCAGTGGAGTAAGGTAAATTTTTGCATCGAACCCAATGGAGCATTCTTGTTACTCCAGGATGACACAAGGTTTTATGCAGTTCTTTGAGTGCATTTTCTGAACTATTTACAAAAGCTACTAATGGTGCATTGGCTCTTGATAAAGTATCAGCTGCTATATTTTCTTTTCCAGGGCGATAGACTATGTCAAAATTATATTCAGAAAGTTCTAATCGCCAACGTTGTATTTTGTCATTTTTAATTCTTGACGCATGCTGTTGATTGAACATGAATGCGACCGATTTTTGGTCAGTTATCAATTTGAACTCTCGTCCGATGAGGAATTGTCTCCATTTTCGAAGACATTCGACTATGGCCACGGCCTCCTTCTCTATGGCTGGGTGATTCCGTTCGCTGCTGTGAAGGCTTCTTGAGAAAAACGCAACAGGTCTACCTTCTTGTGACAGAGTTCCCGCGATAGCATAGTCTGAAGCGTCAGTTTCAACGACAAATTGTATATTGTCATCAATCGCGTTTACTGCTGATCTAGCTATCTCTTGTTTTAGAGCATTAAAAGCGTTTACTGCCTCAAAATCGAGAGGAAATGTGCCTTGCGAAACGAGGGACTGAATTTTATGAGAGAATCTTGGCACATATTTAGAATAGTGAGCAAATAATCCCAATGCTCGCCGGAGCGATGCCGAGTCTGAAGGCAGAGGCAGTTCTAATAGTGGACGTAGACGATCCGGGTCGGGTTTAATTACTCCACTGTTTATAGTATACCCTAGAATACTTATCTCTTTCAATGAAAATTCACTCTTTTCCAGATTCAGTGTAAAGTTATACCGTTTAGCGATATCAAGAAAACGCTGCAGTTTTTGATCGTGGTCAGCTTGGGTAGTTCCACAGACTGTTATGTCATCCAAATAGGCGTATACTCCTTTAAGTTGCTCTTTTGCAATTATATTATTGACAGTTCTTTGAAAAACCGCTACTCCATTGGTAACCCCGAAAGGTATTCTTCGAAATTGGTATAAATTACCTTCTGCTTCAAATGCTGTATAAAGTTTTTCTGTTTCAAGGATCGGAATCTGATGGTACGCACTTTTTAAGTCAATTTTGCTGTAGACACTATGTTTAGCTACTTTAGAGACTATTTGTTCAATACTTGGTAAAGGGTAAGCGTCCAGTTGCGTGTATCTATTTATTGTCTGAGAGTAGTCTATACACATCCTTTTTTTATGATTTTCATTTGTAGTTACGAGCACTTGTGCTCTCCATGGTGACGAGCTAGGTTCTATAATACCTTCGGCTAGTAATTTCTTTATTTCAGTACGAATAAACTGCATATCACTATCTGAGTATCTTCGTGATTTAACAGCTATTGGCTTGCAGTCTGGTAAGAGATTAGGGAATAGACAGATTGGATCAACGTTGGCTTGAGATAGGGCACATAATTTCAATGGAGCTCCAGATCCACCGAAATGCATTTCTAATGTATTATATCTCTTAAGAATATCATGGCTGATTATGACATCTGTACATAAGTTTTCCATTATTAATAAGTTTACTTGAAAAATATGACCTTGCAGGTCGATATTGACAGAACACAGTGCATCTACCTTTGCTTTGAGACTTGAAGCTGCCATGCTGACATGTTGATAGCATGAGCTCTTTCGTATATCGTATTGACAAACTAGTCGGCTGTCTATAAAACTAGTAGTACTCCCTGTATCAATCAATGCTCTGGCTTCAAATAATGCGTTTATTTTAATGGGTATCATAGCTTTATCGAGATCAGATGTAGCAGCCGCGATACATGATAACAATTTCTGGGGATCGCCATTTATAGTACTAGTGAAAGCACTCCGTTGTGGTAGCGCCGTCACTGCACTTTGGCACACTTTTGCAAAATGACCTCTTTTTCCACATTTGAGGCAGGTTGTACCAGCAGCCGGACAATTTTGCCGGGCATGTCTCTTGTTTCCGCAGAAATAGCATAGTTCTTGGATGTGAATCCTCTGATTGTTATTGGGAACCGCATTGACGAAGGTACTAGTACTAGATTTCTGGTAATCATCACTGTGTATTTGCGCCATCTCTAAAGCACGCGCCTGCTTGAATGCATCATCTAACGTGAGAGTGCAATTTTCCAACAGTCTTTGACGTACTGTGGACGATGAAAGCCCGGATATGAAAGCGTCTCTAATAAAATCACTTTCATTTTGTTCAGCTGTGACTTGTTTAAAATTGCATTCTTTTGAGAGCAGTTTCAAGGCTTGTAGATATTGGTCGATGGACTCACCTGCTTGTTGGGCTCGTTTTGCTAACTTGTGCCTGGAATATATTTCGTTAGGTGGCTTCAGAAATAGTGCATCCAATCTCTTTATAGCAATATCGTAATCAGTGCAATCTTGTATGCGCATAAAAGTTGTAGAGGATAGATGATTAGTTAGTAATTGCAATTTAGTCTCTTTTGCAATTGTTTTCTCGTTCGTAGATATAACTGTCAGAAAATTTTCGAATGTGCTTTTCCAATGTGTCCACTGAGGGGACAGATCTTGGCTTGAGGACGGGTCTCCGTCTTTGACTATCTATCCCTGGACAAGTGACGCGCTTATTTCTATGAACAAAAAAGTCTGTCACTTTTGGTGCGGGGGGAGGAAACACTACATAGACATTGCTACACACATACTCAAAATCATTTTGTATCGCCACGAACTCACACGTATTAAATTCTTCACCACTAACACAATTTACGCACACATAGAGGTCAAATACGTCAACATACAAGAATTGACGACAATACGAACGTATAATACAATAAAAATAATTAGGAAGCCACTATGTCGATATTTTATATCGATAGATTATTTTAGGAAGAATGGAGAAAAACGTAACAACATTACAAATTATTTTTATATGTAATTATTTATTTGCAAAATTAAAATCATCCATACACACCTTTTTAATATCTTGTGTCATAATTATTTTCAATGCAATGCTCTCATTGCATGCTAATGAAATACAAAACAAAGGAACTGTTTAGGTATAGATAAATAGGTGTAACATACTATGTAATTGGAAAATAAACGCACGGGTGAGAGAAATCGCAAACTTTTCGAAATACATATTCTATAGGCTATGTTAATCTTGAATAATGTAGCATTGAAATGGTGAAAGAATTTTCGAAATCGGCCTAGTAGTTTTTGACTTTATTTGTTACATACATTGATACATACAAATCTTTCCTCTTTATAATATTAGTATAGATAGAGCGGATATTGGGGACGTTATGTTACAAATACTTTGATACCAATTAGTTTGATTCTTTCATTTTGATTTTTTCTTTTCTTTGCCAGGCTGATATATAAGGAATAACACTAGACAGAGCATTTTGTTTCCCACGAGATATAAGTAGGAGTAAATACGATTTTGTTCATTATGTCGCGCGTTAATATGAACAGAAGCGCTACGCTAGAGGTCCTGGGTTCGATTCCCCGGTCGAGCAATGTGTTATTCGAGTTTTTCTATAAAATTAAGGGTTGATGCCCGATTAATGGCAATAGGCTTGTCCCCTAAGTACGCATCTGTCTAACCCTTCGGGGAATAAAGACGTGATGGTATGTCGTGTTCCGTACTCTCGTTATTTCTTTGAGCCGGATATCGAAAAAAGAAAATAATGTGTTTGAAGAAACACCCCGGGAGGCAGGGCATAGTGGAATTGAATAACTCACTTACAATTGGAGCTGCCCAACTGGGGAAACACCTACACTTTGCAGAAAATAGTAGCCAAATAACATAGCTCTGTACAACTAGTATTCTATTATCTGTGACTGTACTATGTTGTATTCCTAACGGTGAGCAAGATCGCCAGAGCTCCGCGAGGAAGCGTTATGTTGGCAGTGGGGGTACCGGTGTTGTGGGTTGTCTACCGGGTGTGAAAAGATTTTTACAGGTTCGGCAACGGGCGAGTGATACCCCAGGTGTTGCAAGCGTTCATATAATAGGGTACATTAACACTATATATACACTTACCATCAGGCGGGACATGTGCTGGTTTTCCACCTAAGCGGTAAAAGAGACCCCAGACCTTCTAAACATACAGTATCTTAGAAATCATTTTCAATGATTTTTGAAATACGATTTAAATATGTTAATTTATAAATTCTTTTGTCAACAAATTTATCCGCAACGGCTTAAGCTATTATTTATCAATCACACCTATATCATTTTAAATGAAGGTCTTTTGTAGATCTGAAAAAGTAACAAATAAAATATCTAATACTGGATATCAAAAATAATCAATAATCTTAGTTACGTCATTTCCAAAAATGTTATTTTATTAAAATATAGTGATATCATAAATTCATGATATTCATCTTTAGTGATCTCTAGCAATTATTATAATTTGGTCTTACATTGAACACGAAAATAATATCGATATCGATTCGAAATCGTAAACAAACACTATCACATCATTAATTAAAATGACAAAACAAAAGAGGGACATAGTCTCGCTACACTTTTTAAAATTCGAGTTTTATGCATTATGTCATAATATATATAAGGCCTATAATTGCCGAAAAACGGTAATTCTGCATTAAGACCTATAATTGGAAATCATAAATGGTGACATCCTATTGGATGATATATAATTGAAATCAAAAAATTACATTTTGATGGATATTTCAAATTTAAATCTTACGTGTATTAGCAGAAGGCTGATATTGTTAGTAAAAAAAATTTGCTAGTCTCGTGGGGAGTGCGGATAGTCTCGTGGGGAGTGCGGGTAGTCTCGTGGGGAGTGCATGCTTGAACTAAACGATTATTTTATACTCGATTATTGAATCAGTAACGTCCTCGATCTTTATTAATAAATTGTATTATGTGATTTAAATAGAAATAAATGAACTTTAATACTTACATACGGAAAATAACTCCATCTTTATCTAAATAAGATATTAGATATTTTTTTGCATACATTAACTGCACGTATATCGGTATTTATACGGAGCATTTATGATGACCTTACTGAGCGGAAACGATTCTGTTAATGAAAAATCGATTTCGGAAACAGTTTTGATAAACGCGTTAGATTTTTTAATCCACTACCTTGCCAGAGGGGAATGATCATGAGAGGCGGGTCCTTATAGATAGATAGTCATAGTCAAAGGTCTCCGTCGAAACGTTCTGGTCGTAGATATTTTTCCATTTTGTAAATAAATTGTAGTAAAGAATATACCCGTAATATAGGTTTTATTTAACAAAATTCAACATATTGATACAATGACACAATTAAGCCTGACAACTCAGTTTCTTCTTTTCAATATTAACCAAGGAGTTAATATTATATTACTACATTGTCATTGTAGATTGTAGATGTACATTGTACTGATTGTACAATAATGTCAATGTCACTAATAACTGTGTCTTTCTCTTTTTTGTCTGTGCATTATACTATGTTATTGCAAAATCTTTTGAATGAAATTATTTTCTGCAGAATAAGATACCTACCTACAGCAAACTCTTGAAGATACTCTTGCTACGCGATATCATAGTGTCGGGGATTTAATTTGATAAATAATAAAGAATTCCGTTTACCAAGTACAAGAAGAGTACACGCGGTTTCGCGGTTTCGAAGTGTACATGTATTGCTATACTTACTCCAAGAATCGCAAGTGCTAAATACTAAGTAAATATGGGTGACGAAATAAACGAATTGAAATCGGTGCTGCGGTCGCTGGTGGTGTCCAGCCCGACACAGGTGGACGTGCGCACCTTGATGCGTGACTACCGAAACATGATGGGTGCATACGTGCCGCTCACCAAGTACGGTCACAAGGACCCTGTCGCTTTCCTTAAAGAGCGATTTAGCGACTGCTTTCTGGTAATTAGTATAGCATACCATCATGCATGTATTCCGCAAAGGGTTTAACAGAGGATTACTGGTGTTTACCCACAGTTCGCCGGAATGTTTAGTCCCATGTAATCTACAAATCCAAAAACAATGGCCAGGACAAAAATCCAAACTCTGAGCTGGTACTTAGTATTTCATTGAAAAAACCAAATAACATTGCTTGACTCAGGAATCAAACCAAGGACCTCTTACTTGGCAGTACTTAGCTGTTACAAACACTAGACTATTGAGGCGGTCAAGTAGTAACTAGATAACTATTCTTTTTTGCCCTTAACTCTAAAAACTGATAAACTATGTGAACTTAATGTACCCCAGAAAATACATAGGTATATGCTTTTTATTAAGTATCTGCAATTTGAATATTGAAAATAATTTTTTTCAGTCTGAAGTGCCTTAGGCTCCTGCATCATCAAAGTAACATGATTGTGTTTAGATAACATGTTTTAAATACAATAATTGTTATTTTTTCCATATAGTTTAGTGGTCCACCTTCAAATCCAGTGCTTACCCTGATTGTGCCTGAGACATTAAGACACATTGATCAGTTTGTTCAAAGACAAAAAGTATCTGCTACTTCAAAATGGTAAGTTTTACCATGAATGAAAACTTTATTATGTAAACTGTATTCTTGTGCACACAAGAACACAATAGCAGTCTATGCCCTGGTAAAATGATTTAGCCTGACAGCCAGTGGCATAGCATGTATTTCTGACACACGGAGCAACTCCTAAATGTGCCAACCTCCCCCTCCATTTTTGCAACTACCTAAAATCGCAGGTAATTCTGAACTGTTGACCTGACCTGATAGTGCAGTCAGTGCTCACATTACGTATGCTTTGCCTGGGCCCATGGTTTTACTTACCAACCCCCCAAGCTATGCCACTGCTGTCATCAATTTGATAGCTAGACTGACACCCAGCGTGCCAGAACCATCTCATGGAAGCTCCATTATTTATTTTGTTCCCATAAACTTGATAATATTATTTTGCAAGTAAATCAGCATAATTTTTTAATTTAAAACATTTATAATATTATTATAGCAAATCAAAAAGGAGAAGCATACCAGAGAATATTTTGAACCGACCTAAATCAGATATCATCCACCAAACATTTGTTAAACATACTCCGACCATCATTGAAGAGCCAAAGAAGCCAGTTGTGAAAGTATCAGTTGAAAGTGAGAGCATCAATCATAATAAAGAGAATGTTGATAATCACAAGGAGACAGTGACTAGTAATGATGTCAAGAACTTCCTCAAGAAACGGCTGCCATTGTATAATTGTTTAGAAGATGCTTCTTCTGACAAAGATTGCACAATGTCATTGTTTCAAGATGATGATTCAGGGCAACACACATCATCTAGTGAGTTGATATGTTTTAGTTTTGTTATGTCTAATACTTTATAAATAAATATGTTAATAAGGTATTATCATATTAACTGCTGAACTTACCTATATTGAAGTAGCTACAACCTTAATTTTCATGGCTTCATAGAGGCTTGAGAGGTAATTTGTATAAAAAGAATGGGCCATTGTGCTTGGAGTATACCAGTCCCAGCTGGTGTCATGTATAATCAGTGATTGTGTAGCTTGACCCTAATTTGGGATCTCAACAATCCATCCCATGACTATACCAGATCAGCAGAACATTTGCATTTGCCACATGAAATACTTAAGCCCTCCAGGCAAAATACTTGAAACCTGTGTGTATGTGTAATTAGAATTACATAGTACTCAGTGTACTCCCATTTACATTATCTTTATAAATCCTGTCTTCTGGAGCCTGGTTGCAAGAACAATTATTTTTATTCCTGGTAATAGCTGTTACGGTAGGTAGGTAATATTCTTGTGTGCATGTAATAAATTCTCATAATTAGGTAATAGGTATACTATGTAGGAACTAATAGAACTGTCATTGGGTACATACATTAATCTTCATAAACACTTAATTTATAAATTGCCTGAATAGCTTTTTTCAGTAGCACAAAAATAACTTCTATGTTGGCCCGTGGCCGCATTCCCCCACAACAGAAAACCGTACGATATCAGACTATGAAAATAACTAATTTCATTATAAAGTTATTATAGTGAAGGAAATATTCGACTGCAGGCAGGATTCGAACCTTCGAACCATACGCAAAATACGCGCTTAGTCGTAGAGTTGCGGAAAAAAGCCCGCTATACCAATACCCAGGATTCGAACCTGCGTCTTCTGGTTAGATACAGCAGACGCTATGACTACTAAGCCACCGTGAGTCACACCCGCCAGTTTGAACTTTGCCTTCACATTCTGAATGGAAGTCTTAAAGATGATGTCAGTAACATCGATTAAAAGCAAGTTACTTTGCTTCTCAACCCACATGACTTACATTCTATGTAATACGATGCTACCATACCAATTAACTATATATTTGTGATTTTTTTGCATTTCCCATGCTAAGATTATAAAGGTAATATTTTAGTGAAGGAAAAATTCGATTGTGGGCAGGATTCGAACTTGCATCTTCTGGTTAGATACACCATCTTCTGGGACTCTCGGTGGCTTAGTGGTCATAGCGAAGATCAGTCGCTATGGCCACTATGCCACCGCGAGTCCAACCCGCCGCTATAATCTTAGCATGGAAAATGCAAAAAATCACAAAAAGATAGGTAAATTATATTAAACCAGTTAATGAGCTGTATCTATACCTATACCTATCTATCATACTACTGATTTTTTAAAGGCATAGGTATGCTTGAAATGTATCACTTCGGTATAACCACAACCCATGTAGTCATGCAGTTCATAATATTATGTTGAACTTACTAGAGCATGCTAACATAATAGAGCAGAAATATAAATGCCACAAAATTGAAGTATCAGGGAAACTTAGATTCCAAATCTCTTCAACAAAGACAGTATAATTAACAACAAAGTGAAAGTTCATTTAATCATGAAATAATCCTTTGTTTAGTCCTTCAAGATCTCAGGGTTTACTTGTAGATCATGGATAACTATGGTGTTATTTGATTGATAAAAATAATGAGTTATGTACATATTAAGAAACTTAATTCTTTCAGCTTTTAACAAGCCATCACATTTTTATAAATAAAAATTAATTTATGTAAAGAAACCTTTAAATTTATTGCATGAGTTACTATGACTAGTGATTATTATGTCTCTTTGCAGGCAGTAACAGTACAAAGGCACTCCAGTTTGAGGAACTCAAATCTGAGATAATGGAACTTATCATGGCAGCCCCAGAGGGAGTGTGGTGTACTGATCTCATAAGGCTGTACAGGTGAGTAGTGTCATATCGATAATCTATTGCCACTAGTGTGAGGTAAATAGCTATTTCATGCTATTCATGCTCTATGGTGTATGCTTAACCTTCTAGTGATTTTTTATGTCTTAAGTTCACTCAAAGGTCATGTAAAAGAACTCTTTAGTTTGATTATTTTAACTTGTTAAGATTACTAGAAAATTAGATGTTTACATAGAACCATAGTTGCCTTTTGGTTCTCTAGATGGCGTTGACCAAAAGTATATAATTCCTGAATCGCGCTATGGTTTCGTTACCGCAAATGTTATAATACTTTGATATTTTATTTATTACATGTCTACGTTCTGAGTGTGTGGTGTCTCATTTAAAAACCCACCCTACTCTTGATCAAGGGCTAATGCTTACGATATTGACAAACTCATTCATCATTTGAGTTCAGTAATTTTTATAAAGTTATTTAGTGAAGGAAAAATTCATTTCGACATGGCAGGTGGGACTCGCGGTGGCTCAGTGGTCATAGCGTCTGGCGTACCTAGCCAGAAGACGCAGGTTCGAATCCTGCCTGCGAGTCGAATTTTTCCTTCACTAAATAACTTTATACTTCCTCAAACTTATTATGATCCTTAAAATCCTCGCTCGGGTGGTCGGGCTTTTGAGTGTCTTTAGACTAAAAGATAAGTCGATGTGCAGGGAGCGATACAAGCGTGAGCTGAACTTCACGCGGTTCGGTTATACGAGCATCGTCAGTCTGGCGTACGTGCTGGAGGAGAGCGTGCAGGTGACGCGGCCCGAGGACACCGGCGACTGGCTGCTGACGGAGCGGCGGGTCGGGCCGGGCGGGCCGCCCGCGCCGCCCGGCCCGCCCGGCCCGCCCGGGCCGCGCGCGCTGCACGTGCCGCGCGCGCGCCGCCCTCGCCCGCCCGCCCCCGCCCCCGCCGCCGCCGTCGCCGCGCCCGATCCCGACGACGCGCTGCCCGGCATCGACTTTGTGAGTACATCGACTACGCGCAGTGTAGAACTTAGGGTCAGCCTACATTAGTGATGAAAACTACTTACCAGCAGTAGGAATTCAATTAAAAAAAATACTTCAACGTAATTGATTGATGCAGTTTAATGCCTTAATCAATAACTACAGAAATACCAGTTTTGGAATTAGTGGTAGAACATTAGGTAGCCTATAATATTCCTCAGGCCTTCTGGATGCGATCTACCTCCTAACCAAATTTAATCGAAATTTATTCAAGGCCTGAAAAGGTAACAAATAAACACTACAAGATTTAGATTACAAGTACCTATTACAACTTAGAAATAACTTTTTAGAAAGAATTTTAAGCATTTTTTTATGTATCTTCCAAACCAAAATTTAAACACAGACTAACATAAGGAAATAGGTATGAAGTATCTATATACTAATATATAAAGCTGAAGAGTTTGTTTGTTTGCTTGAACGCGCTAATCTCAGGAACTACTGGTCTGATTTGAATAATTCTTTCTGTCAAATACCTTAGCCGGTCTTGATAGTTGATACACTTGCTGGTACACCGAAGGTTTTAAATAAAACGACCATGTACTGCTCTCTGCTGATACTTCAGCTATACAAGTGGAGTTAGCAACGTCAACTCTAGCTGACTAACTGTTTATTGAAAATAAAATCGGCGACCTAGTTACATTTTGTGAACGAAACCATAGCGCGATCTAATTCGATCCCAACGCCATCTAGTTATCAAAAAGGAAACTTTGGTTAATATTTAATAGGGTTTGTTGGGATCGAATGCGCTATGGTTGTTGCTCTTAAACATACCGCCCACCAAGGACATCAGTAAATGTCCTTAACAACAAGAAAACCGCCCACCATGAGGTCAGGGGCTTAAGGATGATATGTACTTAAGATGCCTTAAACTACAACATTAAATCTCAACAAAATGCACAACACTATAACAACTAAAACAAAACTTCAATACTTGTGGACTGTAAATAATGTATAACAATAAAAAACTTATAACTATCACTAATTTGTGATGGGAAGAATACATAATTTAGATGTAGGACGTTAATTGATTAAATAACTATTACATTGGAGAGTTACTACTCGTGTGACTGTGTCCAAACCAAGGCTCTTACTAACTGTTTTACTCATAAGCCAACGAGCAGAAGGTAAATTGTCCTCCTTGACCAACACCACATTTCCAACGTTTGGTTCTGGAATGTTCTTAGTCCATTTGTAGCGCTGTAACAAATGAACTAAATATTCTTTTGACCAACTTCGCCAAAAATCTTGTAACTTACGTTGAGTTACTTGCCAACGTCTTAAACTACCTACATTTGTGTCTTCATAAATTTGTTCAGGCATCGCTATCAGAGCTTCACCCAAATAAGCGTTTCGGATGCGACCACTGACGCTGAGAATACCATCATCATCAATAATTGCGCAAAGAGATTTCAATTTAATCCTTGCTTTCACATGTCCTATCCTTATATCTGTCATTTTTTCTCCAAACTCTTGCTGTTGGACATGTCTGACACAAACCTTTCTCTTCGTTATTGGAGCTTGCTGATGAGGTAACAGCATTGAATATTTAAACTGGTCACTATTACGATGCCATGAAATTCCTAACGTCTTTATCACTTCATCTATCTTAATATCCTTCCTTTCTTGCTTGTAATCTTCCTTTTTATCCGCGATTATCGTGTTCAACTCATCACAACTACTTACCCATTTTTGTAACTGGAATCCACCCTTGGTAAGTATTTCTTTAATTTTTTCGTGTAAATGTAACCCTTCCTTGACTGATTGACACCCGGTTATCAGATCATCCACATAAAACTCATTTTTTATTTTTTCAGCTACTTCACGACAACTTTCACCTTCATCAACCATCACCTGCTGCAAGGATTTCACTGCAAGGTAAGGAGCCGATGCTGTACCAAAGGTAACCCTTAATAATTTATATTCTTTTATTTCAGATGCTGGATCGTCGCGCCAAACTACTCGCTGAAACTCTGTGTGCTCAGGAGAGACCTTCACTTGTCTGTACATTTCAACAATGTCAGCACAGATACTTATGGGATGCATTCGCCATCTCATAATGATATGACGCAACGGCGGCTGCAGTGTAGGACCGACCATAAGATCGTCGTTCAAAAATACGCCGTTTAAGCCCTTCATGGAAGCGTCGAAAACAATTCGCAACTTACTGGTTGTTGGTACTGGTAACTTACTGTTATCCTCGCGAATAACAGCATTATATGGTAAGTGAACTGCTGTAGACGCCTTACTATCTTTATAGGGTAAAAGTTCCATATGGCCCAGGTCTAAGTATTCATGAAACACTTCAGAATATTTAGCCTTTACCTCTGGATTCTTCTTAAACTTGGTTTCAAGGTGTTGAAACCTTTTTATTGCGAGATCCTTGGAACTGCCATATTTACATTGCGGATCAACATCACGGAAAGGAAGATTGACTACATACCGACCCTCTTCATCGCGGTAAGTAGTTTTAGCAAAGATATCTTCACAACGTTGCTCATCAGGGATAAGTATTTTCTTTTCAGGTATAACGGATTCTATTTCCCAAAACTGTCGCAATAATGCGTTGTCATCAGCCTGATCTATGCTGCTACTAACGACATGATGACAATGTATAGAATCACCATTTGAAGAAATCTTTCCCGAAAGGATCCAACCCAGTGCTGTATTTTGGGCAACAGGTAAGTCTGGTGGACCTTGAACTAGACCTTCTCTAAGAACCTGACTATAAATCTCAGCACCAAGCAAGATATCAATCTTATTTGGTGTGTGGAACTCTGGATCAGCCAAAGTTAGAGCTCTTAACTCAGGCCAGTGAAAATCATTAAATTTTTCAGAAGGCAAAAACGAAGTTATTGTACCTAAAACAAACGCCTTTACTTGGACACTAAAATTTGGATCTAAGCGTGAGTGAATAGTCACTGTGACTGTAAACTTAGAGGCTAAAGCGCTCTTCTCACCGCCTAGTCCTGATATGACGGATTTAACCGGAATCTTCTTGAGACCAAGTAGTTGCACTGCTGATTCTGCTATGAATGAAGCTTGGGATCCCTGATCCAATAGCACCCTCAGCAGTTGTGTAGAGCCATCTCTTGCTTGTGCTTCAACAAGAGCTGTGGCCAACAAAACTTGAGTAGGTATTGAGCCTTTTGAAAAATGTGAAACGATGTTAGACGTTGATGGTTCGTTTGCTGATGACGATGACTGAACTTTAGTCACCGCTGCTTTAACTTCAGCTGCTGCATTAGAATTCTCACTAGGAGCAGCTGAGTTTGAGACCGACTTTGGATGTAATAAGGAGTGATGTCTCCGTTTGCATATACGACATGAGGAGTTTTGACGACAAAATTTGATGGAGTGGTTTGAATTCAAACAATTATAACATAACCGCTTGGTTTGTACAAAGCCATGACGAGCTTCATAACTCTCCTTTGCAAATTGCTTACAATTGGCTAATTTGTGGTTTTCGCCACAGAATGGACAAGACATAATTACAGTGTTGTTACTATCTGCGCTTACAGTATGATAAACCTTTGGCTTATTACTACAGGTAGCATTTGGTTTCGGTTTGTTAGATTTGGGGTCTAAAAATTCAAGGGCGCGAAATCTGGCTCCTAGAAATTCTGTGAATTCCGATAGTTTGGGCAATTCATCTATGTAACTTATTTGAGTTTCCCACAGTTTACGAGATTCGTAGTCCAATTTAGAGCTAGTGATATAAATAATTATTATATCCCATGAACTAATATTAATCCCAAGATTTTTTAGACCATTGAGACACTCCATTGTAGTATCTAATAAACCTTTAATACTGCTAGAACTTTCTGTTACATTAGATTGACTCATTAAACGCTTAAGTAAACAATTTGACAGAAACCGCTTATTATCAAATCTACTGTTTAGCAAAGACCAACATTCTGTGTAGTTATCTGAAGTAACAGGAATGTGTCTAACTAATTGCTCTGCTTCTCCAGATAATAAACCTTTCAAATAGTGCATTTTTTGCACATTCTCGAGACTATCATTGCGATGAATGAGAGATGTAAACAAATCTTTAAATGTGGTCCATTCTGTATAATCACCAGAAAATGTAGGAATACTAATTTTAGGTAACTTTACACTATTATTTGGAACTGAATCGTTGGTAAGAGATTTTCCTTGTTTTTCGAACTTATTATTGCAAAATGTATTCAAAGCTTCTTTCAACATAGATTTGTAAATAGTATAATCTTCCTCGGTAGTGTCATAAAAATCATTTATAAAATAATCATCACATTTACGATGAGTATCCGTAGCAGCTTGTACCAAGCTGTTATGGGTAGCCAAAAACTCCTTCCACAAAACTTCAAGGGATTCTAATCTAGTTTCGACATATGACTTAGTAATTCTTTCTTTTGGTGACTTTTTAAAATTAGATTTGGCCTTTTCAAGAAGAAGTTTTTTATCATTTTGTAATTTATATAAACACTCCATTTTTGATATTTAAAAAGAAATCTTTTACAACGTGAAAGTATAAGTTCAAAAAGTTCCAATTATATCTTGACCACAAACTATTAAGATGAAGAAATTTTATAAAATTTTACAAGTGTTTGGAACTTAGAATTCTGTGCAAAATCGGGCATAGGTTCCCCGTAGTAACCGTTTTTCCCTAAATATTCTAAGTCCTAACTACTATGCTAAAATTATTCTAAGTCCTAAATTCTACTACATAAATCGCTAATTATTCTAAGTCCAGATCACTGTAAAGTACTCACGGTTTTTACTCCAATATTTCAACCACTACACAATCACACATTCACAAACTGGTTGAAGATGTCGTCACTGCTCCTCCAACGACTGTTTCAATTCTTGGCTGCTGGGCGTTCTTCAGCTCTGCCCTGGCTCCGTCTTCTGAAGGCTGGGCAACTCCACTCGTTGCACTAAACTAGTCACACCTTCTTGGGTGTGTGGCGCTTCAGCGACGGTTCGCCACTGGTCTCTACGCCAAAAAAATCCTCAAAACAGTCAGACTAGCAAACTAGGGCTAGTGATATGATATCCATCCGGCTCGAAGGACCATGTCAAATACCTTAGCCGGTCTTGATAGTTGATACACTTGCTGGTACACCGAAGGTTTTAAATAAAACGACCATGTACTGCTCTCTGCTGATACTTCAGCTATACAAGTGGTGTTAGCAACGTCAACTCTAGCTGACTAACTGTTTATTGAAAATAAAATCGGCGACCTAGTTACATTTTGTGAACGAAACCATAGCGCGATCTAATTCGATCCCAACGCCATCTAGTTATCAAAAAGGAAACTTTGGTTAATATTTAATAGGGTTTGTTGGGATCGAATGCGCTATGGTTGTTGCTCTTAAACACTTTCAGTGTTAGATAGGCCATTTATTGAGAAAGGCTATAGGCTATATCATCACGCTACGCGGACGCAGTCGTGGGCAGAAGCTAGTATTCTATAATATAAAAAAGGAATATCGAAATACACCTATACTTTACATCAAAATCCGTTCGCAACCGGCGAAGATTTCGGATTACATAAAAACACAAAAAAACCGTACCTTTTCTTAGGCGCTTAAAAATATAAAAAATAGCTTGGATTGCCCACAAAAACGTGATACCAAAATAAATCGTGATTCAAACAATAGTTTATCCAATAGTGTTATTCGGATTGAGATACTGTTAATCTGGGTTCCTACCGTATCATTTCGTCTAATAGGTCTTCTTCACTACTTCACTGGAAATAAACCACCGAAAAATCATTCCAAACTTAGTAAAGTTATCAAGAAAATGTATTCACTTGCATTTATTTCCAGTGAAGTCTTTTGGTCGAATGGTAAAGCACAAACCTAGATTATCGGTATTGGAATCCGAATAATAACACAATTCGATTAAATTGTGTTTGAATCACGATTTATTTTGGTATTACGTTTTTATGGGAAATTCGGGGCGCGCGGCTCTCAAGGTTTCTTTGCTCCTTACGTTTATACACACAGAATGTACGTACGTATCACTAATTGTTACTAGGTACTACAAGTCTACAAGCACAGGCAAACCGACTTCATGAGATAGAATGTCTCATTGATAACCATCTCCGTTTTAAAGTAAATTAAAAAGTAATGCCAATGTTAATATTCAGGATCCGGATGTGTTTCCGGAGGACTGCGTGCACTTCATGGAAAGCATCCCGTCCATGTCGCTGGCGGACTGCAGCCCCGGCGCCATGCTGGAGGTCATCGTGGGTGAGGTGTACTCGCCATCACACTTCTGGATCATTCGCCTCGGAGAGAACTACAATATCGCCATGGAAGACTTGATGGACGAAATGACGTGAGTACCTATTTTTTTTTGACTCGATGTCGTAAATTGTTGACATCTGTGCCTGGCGCTGACCTTAACCATCTAGGTGCCCCGCGCGAGTGTTTTATTTGCCGCCTTTTTATATCCACCAATATTATGAACGTGAAACGTATAAGGATTATATTTTCTCTCCCACACAAAAACTACAAAACTGATTTGAAATCTCTGATAAGACTATGTATGTACAAAATCTATGTATTCCGCAACATGATTTTCAATGGAGTAAATATGTAAAAGGCTGCAAAAAGTGCAATTTTCTTTGCAAATAAAATTGTTTCAAATTGTTAATATTCGCGTAAGTGCTACCGTGCTTTGTGTTACAATTTTCAATTTCGAATGATATAGGACTTTAGGCATGGTATAGTGCGTAAGTTATTCTGTGCCTAGTCACAGTGACAGTGACAGTGTATATGTCGTAGTAGAATTGCATAATTCGCTATTTTACATAACTGCTAGCTGCTTTACAAAATAGCTCTGTTATGTAAATTAGCTGAATGGCTTCCAGCTGAATTGCCATTGCTATACTTTTATCAAAACGCTACCCACGTTTTGTTGTTTTGTAAAATTACTTATTTACTGTTGCAATAAGCGTTTTATGTAAAAAAACCTATGACATTTAGTTATATCTTCACGGATTTTTGTAACCAAATTTAGTTTTAGCGGGGTAATTTCAGGATGAAATATGATTACATTGGTTAGGTTAGGTTAGAACTGTGACCAAACCGAAATGTAGCCATTGTGCATAATTGTATAGAAGAAATTTGGGTTAACTAGACGAGCTTAGGCCATTGTTATGCCACATAACGCCCCTAGCGCTGAATTTTGGAACTAAAATCTAGCATCGAATATATTATTTCACGATGAAATGCATTATTCTAGAAGACAGCTAAACACCAATCCGCTAAATTGATGATCGCAAACCGTTCATTCCATTCCGCGTGTTGAAGGTCACTAATTATGTAAATCTGCTGAAAGTATTTCAGCTACTTAATATAACATAACTATTTTCTAAAGTAGCTAGCGATTATGTAAAATAGCGAATGATAAGTACAATAGTAGTGCGACATACTCGTATATGTGTATGTATATGTATATGTATATGGCAGGCGCTACTACAACGGCGAGGGCCGCGCGCGTTCGCTGGCGCGCGGCGCCATCCGCGTGGGCCACTACTGCAGCACGCTGTACGAGAGCGACTGGCACCGCTCGCTCATCGTCAAGCTCGTCGACAGCGACACCGTCAAGGTGAGTGCCACAGGCGCTACTACAACGGCGAGGGCCGCGCCATCCGCGTGGGCCACTACTGCAGCACGCTGTACGAGAGCGACTGGCACCGCTCGCTCATCGTCAAGCTCGTCGACAGCGACACCGTCAAGGTGAGTGCCACAGGCGCTACTACAACGGCGAGGGCCGCGCCATCCGCGTGGGCCACTACTGCAGCACGCTGTACGAGAGCGACTGGCACCGCTCGCTCATCGTCAAGCTCGTCGACAGCGACACCGTCAAGGTGAGTGCCACAGGCGCTACTACAACGGCGAGGGCCGCGCCATCCGCGTGGGCCACTACTGCAGCACGCTGTACGAGAGCGACTGGCACCGCTCGCTCATCGTCAAGCTCGTCGACAGCGACACCGTCAAGGTGAGTGCCACAGGCGCTACTACAACGGCGAGGGCCGCGCCATCCGCGTGGGCCACTACTGCAGCACGCTGTACGAGAGCGACTGGCACCGCTCGCTCATCGTCAAGCTCGTCGACAGCGACACCGTCAAGGTGAGTGCCACAGGCGCTACTACAACGGCGAGGGCCGCGCCATCCGCGTGGGCCACTACTGCAGCACGCTGTACGAGAGCGACTGGCACCGCTCGCTCATCGTCAAGCTCGTCGACAGCGACACCGTCAAGGTGAGTGCCACAGGCGCTACTACAACGGCGAGGGCCGCGCCATCCGCGTGGGCCACTACTGCAGCACGCTGTACGAGAGCGACTGGCACCGCTCGCTCATCGTCAAGCTCGTCGACAGCGACACCGTCAAGGTGAGTGCCACAGGCGCTACTACAACGGCGAGGGCCGCGCCATCCGCGTGGGCCACTACTGCAGCACGCTGTACGAGAGCGACTGGCACCGCTCGCTCATCGTCAAGCTCGTCGACAGCGACACCGTCAAGGTGAGTGCCACAGGCGCTACTACAACGGCGAGGGCCGCGCCATCCGCGTGGGCCACTACTGCAGCACGCTGTACGAGAGCGACTGGCACCGCTCGCTCATCGTCAAGCTCGTCGACAGCGACACCGTCAAGGTGAGTGCCACAGGCGCTACTACAACGGCGAGGGCCGCGCCATCCGCGTGGGCCACTACTGCAGCACGCTGTACGAGAGCGACTGGCACCGCTCGCTCATCGTCAAGCTCGTCGACAGCGACACCGTCAAGGTGAGTGCCACAGGCGCTACTACAACGGCGAGGGCCGCGCCATCCGCGTGGGCCACTACTGCAGCACGCTGTACGAGAGCGACTGGCACCGCTCGCTCATCGTCAAGCTCGTCGACAGCGACACCGTCAAGGTGAGTGCCACAGGCGCTACTACAACGGCGAGGGCCGCGCCATCCGCGTGGGCCACTACTGCAGCACGCTGTACGAGAGCGACTGGCACCGCTCGCTCACCGTCAAGGTGAGTGCCACCACCGCGTCCGCCGTGACCACCACTCAATGTTCTATTGAGGCCCTAACACGTGCTACTTTGACAGTTTCGCTGGATTTAATAATACCAAGTGACCTGTGAATTAATTTTTTTTATAATTTTAATTTGTAACGACTGAGTAAGAAAGCTAAATTTATGATTTTTTTAATTCTATGAATTAAAATATGATTTCCAAACACACAACGTGCTATATAATACTATAATAGTTGCTTTCTCATTGCACAAAAACTTATACAAATCGAGGTCACAATATACTGAAAATGTATCTATAGCGTGATGATGAAGAGCCACGTGTCTGTGAACAATCGTACATTACCCAAAAAACAATTTCCGATGCCGGTATCTAAAATTGATCATTTTTAGGGTTCCGTACCCAAAAGGTTTATTCTTCTTTTCTTTCTTTCTTTGAAATTATCTCACTGTGAGTGATTGCTGTGAATTACACTCTGGGAGGTCAAACATTATCTAGATCGAACTCTGTTCGAGATTTTGGTGTGGTTCATGATTCGAAATTATTGTATGACGAACAGATCGAAACAGTCATTAAAAAAGCTTCTAAAGCCTTGGGGTTCGTCATGAGAATGTCTAAATGTTTTGCTGAAGCGAAGACAAGGTTTAATCCACCAATAAGTGTGCCATCTGCCTCTACCAACTATAGACAAAATTCGTATATCGTGAGGGCGAGCCGAAATTTTAACAAGCTATGCAAGAATCATGATTTTGATGTTTTGACCACTAAAGCATCGTCGGCAAGGAAAAGCTTGAGCCTTAAATTCTTCGGTCATTAAAAACATTATTTCAATTACGTTCAAATGTTTTTATTTCTAATAATTACGTTAATTATAATTATATTAGAATTTGACCGTAGTATTGTTTTGTAATTTCTCTTTCTGTCTTTGAGCAGAGACCAATAATTGATATGCATCTTCTAAATATATAAAACTCAAAGGTGACTGACTGACATAGTGATCTATCAACGCACAGCACAAACCACTGGAGGGATCGGACTGAAATTTGGCATGTACGTAGATGTTATGACGTAGCCATCCGCTAAGAGAGGATTTTGATAAATTCTACCCCCAAGGGGATAAAATACAAACGATACGAACGTTCCGAAACGAATTCGGATAAAATATGAACGAACAAAATAACATTTATATTGGTATTGGAACAATAGTAGACCTATCTATACTAATATATAAAGCTGAAGTTTGTTTGTTTGTTTGCTTGAACGCGCTAATCTCAGGAACTACTGGTACGATTTGAAAAATTCTTTCAGTGTTAGATAGCCCATTTATTGAGGAAGGCTATAGGCTATATATCATCACGCTACGCGGACGAAGTCGCGGGCAGAAGCTAGTAGTAATATATAAAGCTGAAGAGTTTGTTTGTTTGCTTGAACGCGCTAATCTCAGGAACTACTGGTCCGATTTGAAAAATTCTTTCAGTGTGAGATAGCCCATTTATTGAGGAAGGCTATAGGCGATATTATCATCACGTTACGCGGACGAAGAATAAAGTTTTGAATAAAATGTTCACGTTTTGCGAAGTGATAATGTTGTGTGGTGTGGTGGTCGAGTGTATGAGTATGAGGCACAGTGACAGCGTAGCGTGTGCGCAGGTGCGGCACGTGGACTACGGCACGGTGGACACGGTGGCGGCGCACGCGCTGCGGCCGCTGCGGCGCCAGTGGGCGCGGCTGCCGGCGCAGGCGGCGCGCGCGCGCCTGGCCGCCGTGCGCCCGCCCGCCGCCGGCCGCCGGTGGCCGCGCGCCGCCGCCGCGCACTTCCTGCGCGCCGTGCGCGACACGCGCCTCGTCGCCAACGTCGTCGCGCTCGACCGACAGGTGCGTGCCGCTCCCTCCCCCGCACGCTATACACACTACACACTACACGTGCGCCCGCCCGCCGCCGGCCGCCGGTGGCCGCGCGCCGCCGCCGCGCACTTCCTGCGCGCCGTGCGCGACACGCGCCTCGTCGCCAACGTCGTCGCGCTCGACCGACAGGTGCGTGCCGCTCCCTCCCCCGCACGCTATACACACTACACACTACACGTGCGCCCGCCCGCCGCCGGCCGCCGGTGGCCGCGCGCCGCCGCCGCGCACTTCCTGCGCGCCGTGCGCGACACGCGCCTCGTCGCCAACGTCGTCGCGCTCGACCGACAGGTGCGTGCCGCTCCCTCCCCCGCACGCTATACACACTACACACTACACGTGCGCCCGCCCGCCGCCGGCCGCCGGTGGCCGCGCGCCGCCGCCGCGCACTTCCTGCGCGCCGTGCGCGACACGCGCCTCGTCGCCAACGTCGTCGCGCTCGACCGACAGGTGCGTGCCGCTCCCTCCCCCGCACGCTATACACACTACACACTACACGTGCGCCCGCCCGCCGCCGGCCGCCGGTGGCCGCGCGCCGCCGCCGCGCACTTCCTGCGCGCCGTGCGCGACACGCGCCTCGTCGCCAACGTCGTCGCGCTCGACCGACAGGTGCGTGCCGCTCCCTCCCCCGCACGCTATACACACTACACACTACACGTGCGCCCGCCCGCCGCCGGCCGCCGGTGGCCGCGCGCCGCCGCCGCGCACTTCCTGCGCGCCGTGCGCGACACGCGCCTCGTCGCCAACGTCGTCGCGCTCGACCGACAGGTGCGTGCCGCTCCCTCCCCCGCACGCTATACACACTACACACTACACATCATACACCATGCTCTTACTGACGCCGTGGTCTTCCACAGGAAGACGTGATCGAAACGTTGCTGATCGACACGTCGGGAGAGGAGGACGTGTGCGTCAGCTCGGAGATGATCCGCGCGGGACACGCGGACGCGCGGCCCGACTCCGCGCTGCGGGTGAGTGCGCCGCCGTCCGACAGCGCCAGCGACGTGTCCGCCTCCGCCTCCGAGCTGCTGGGCCGCGCCCCGCGCCGCCTGCGCACGTGGGACGCGGACGCGCCCGGCCCCGGCGCCACGCCCCGCCTGGCGCGCCTGCGCCGCCTGGCCGCGCTGCACGCGCACCTGGCGCCGCCCGTCCGGCCGCCAGGACCGTTGTCTACGCAGCCGGTATCGATCGCTGAGCCGAGCCAAGACTCCGCCGTAATTAATCCCACGCTGCGCCGCCGAATCCTTTTAGACAAAAAATATCGCGAGGGACTTTAAGAAATGCGGACAGCTAAAGTAGAATCGGCAGTATAATATTGTAAAAAATTTTTTGAGTCACAACGAGTCTTGTACGGCACTTCTAATACCTAGACGACGATAATTAACGAAAAATTAATTTAAATAGTTTTGAACTGTAGTAGAACTCTGAAATAAAATTATTTGGCGTTTTATAACAATAAAAAGTGGTTATTACAATAAAAACTATGTAGGAATTTTGATTTGTGTAAAAATACTGCGCTCGAACCTCGGGGAAGGGTTCGGTACTGGTATAAGCGTCCGAGGCGTCCTCGAGATTCGCGCACAGTCGAGCATTGCGTCGCTCACGTTCGCGCATGGTTACAGACGGCGGAGTGCTACCTGTACCCGAGGTTCGAGGCGCTCGAGAATGGCGACACGCCCAACTACGCGGAGATACACGCGTACCTGCGCGACGGCATCGCGCTCGACTACGTGGACGACTACCGGCAGCACGTGCCGCTGTGCCTGCCGCCCGCCGCGCCGGCGCCGCGCGCACCGCCCCCCGCGCCGTGCGCCCCGGCCCCCGCGCTGCGCGCCCCGCCCCCCGCGCTGCGCGCCCCGCCCCCCGCACTGCGCGCCATGGCCCCCGCGCCGCGCGCCTCGCCGCCGCCCGCGTCCGCGCCTTCTCCGCCCCCGACCCCGCCTAGTGCCGAACAAGCAGTGGACACTACGCGCGATACACCTCAGTCAGTCGTAAGGTCGCCGTCGTCACCTTCCGAGTCCCCCGAACTCGCTACTTGCATCCCGCTGCTGTTGCCCGGGGTGTCGTGCCCTGTCCCTGAAACTGTGATTTCGCCAGTGTTGCCATCTCCTCTTTCCTCGCCGGCCCCTCTTCCTACCCCTTCTACTCCGCCTGCGAACACACCTTCCGAGCCGCCGGAAGTGCAGCCAGCCTCGGCGGCGGGCGCCAGGAGATCCCCGCTTCCCGCGGCCCCTGACCGTTCTCCGCAGCCGGGGGTCCGACCGCCACCTACGGTGTTCCACCCGCCAATGGTGTATCCGTTGCCGCCGATGTACCCGCCGGTGGGCGGGCAGTGGTTCGGGCCGTGGCCGGCGCCGGGCGTGACGCTGAGCCTGGCGGAGTGCGAGACGTACGGTATGCTGGCGCGCGTCAACCCGGCGGCGGCGCACTGGTACATGGCGGGCACGCTGGGCCGCGCCATGGGCCCCGCGGCGCCGCCGCCCGCTTTCTTAGCCGGGCCCCCTCACGCTGTACCCCGTGGGCCCCCGCCCCCCTTCCCTCGCGGCCCCCCGCACGTGCTCCCGCAGGCCCCCCCCGGACTGTCGCCCGGGCTCCCTCCCGGCCGCTTGCGACCGCCGCCCGGCTTCGGCACGTAGTGAGTGTAGTGACGCTACATCATTTTAGTAATATCTCGCTCCAAGTGCCTTTGCAAAACGACTCTACCTACCTCCATAGTAATACAGCCTGAGCTCGTATTAACGCATTTTCTATTATTTTACAATAGGTTTAAGAGAAGTTTGATGTTAATATAGGAAGAATAACTGTCTGACCATAATTCGTTATATATGGTAATGTTCACTATTTTACTTCTATTGTTATATATAGGTTGTTTAGGGTTAAGTTCTTTTTCTATTTCTGTTGCTAAATCAATAAGATTGTTCTTTATACTTATGATTTACGAAGTTCGTATCTACCGACATTGTTTTGAAACATTCAAAATATAAATATTATTATTATTTACATAAGCACATGTACCAATAACAATTACACAGTGACGTTACGATTTTGTAAGAAATGTTTAGATAACTTGCCTTTTCTTAGAATTAAGTACCTACATTATATTATACTGATCGTTTCTGTGATATAGTTGATGAATCAAGTGTAGAAAATAGTCAGTCAAAACATTCTTTGAATAAAAATTGTTAATAAAATATATTTTTCCTTCATTATTTTTTTGATGAGTTAAATAAATAATGGCCCCATAACGTAAAACTCAACTTTACTGCTCCTACACTTTGAACAAAATCACAAATCATTTTACCCTTTCTGATGACTTAAGACTTAAGTAATTAATCTATATCTATACTAATATAAAAAGCTGAAGGGTTTGTTTGTTTGTTTGCTTGAACGCGCTAATCTTAGGAACTACTAGTCCGATTTGAAAAATTATTTTAGCCCATTTATCATGCCCATATGTCACGGTAAGACCAAGTACCTATTCTACGCGAACGAAGTCGCGGGCAAAAGCTATATTTAAATATTCTTACATCCTACACAAACGCCAAGACTCGGTTTTTTTTCTGTAGGTCACAACCCATTGAACTAAACTACAATTCTTGCTTTCTGGTGAGTAGATACATGGAAGGGTCTGTAGTCAGCGTTACTGACCACTAGGGGGTTGGTCAAGAAGAGTCGAGTCAACTAGAAAAACTGAGTCTTGTCTTATGGAGAAGCGCTCGAAAGAAACTGTGGTCTGTGGAAATAAGCATTTTGTTAATTTACGAACTATAACGAGTCTATGTATACTTTTTTTTTATTATGGCGCCACACTTTTTGTGTATTTGCCAGTGTCAAGTATTAGAGTAACTGAGTAATCAAGTAATATTTACAAAGAATATTTCCCATCATGGGATTGTATTATGGCACCACACTTTTTGTGTTCGCCAGTGTCAAGTATAAGTTCAGTTGTCCCATTAAAACGGTAGAAACTTTAGTGAGGCTTCGATGGAGTTTAGGAGTGAACCCAAAAAGTCACGATTTTCAATTTTATATCATTTGCCTACACTCACACGTTCACGAACACTTAATGGTTAATTATCCACCATAATTACACATTAAACTTCGGAGAAATTCAAGTTTTGAAAAATAATAAAATCAACACCGAGCACTTTTCATTATCCCGCCCAAACTCGTCTACGGTCTATGTATACTTTTTTTTTTTAATTATGGCATCACACTTTGTGTATTTGCCAGTGTCCAATAATAGAGTAAACTAGTAATATTTTCAAAGAATATTTCCCATCATGGGATTGTATTATGTATAGGCACCACACTTTTAGTGTTCGCCAGTGTCAAGTATTTAAGTTCAGTTGCCCCAATAAAACGGTAGAAACTTTATTGAGGCTTCGATGTTTCATCTATAAGTAAGTTTTTTTTTGAATTTTTCATGCTAAGATTATAAAGTTATTTTAGTGAATGATAAATTCGACTCGCAGGCAGGATTCGAACCTACGTCTTCTGGTTAGAAACACCAGACATACCTGTAATCCATCGCGAGATTCGACGAAGCGCTTCAAACGAGATTCGAACCCAACTTTGTAACGCAATAATCAGCATCTACGGCACCGAATACGATTCGAATTCTTTCTTTATTTGAACGAAAAGGCATACTCTTGAGATATCCATTCTTTGGAGGAGATAATTATGATCAAAAAATTTAGAACAAAACATTATCTAGAGCGTAACCATGTTTGGTTGGTTACGCTCTTGTTATTGATTTTTGTCTTCTATAAATGCTAAAATAAAGGACTATAATAATTCCAGGGTTGCTTATATCATTTTTGTGATAACTTTTGCAAATGTAAAGTAGGTAGGTACCTACTGCACAGTATCAAAATAACAGCAACGCAATTTTAGACTCGATTCCAGTAAGTCAAAGCTAAAGTCAAAATGTTTTATTCAAACTAGTTGCACGGTTCCAAAAAGTGGGTCATATGGAGAAGAGCCGGCAAGAAACTCCATAGATACTCTTTTAAAAAAATATATCAACTTGGATTACAACATTAAGCTTTACAACTTTGTTATTAAATAGTTACTGAGAATGATGCAGTTTCATGAGCAAGATCCATTCATTACTACATATACATTAGAGTTGTGTAGTACATGTACTATGTACTAATGAATTGATTCCCGACACAGACTAGTACGAACTATTCCTTTTCCTTTCTAGTACATCATTCCTTTAGTACGTCGTCGTTCGTCGTAGTCTCTGGCTCTCTAGTTCTGTACGAACTACGAACTGAGCGGTGAGCGACGGAGCGCTCCGTCGCTCACCGCTCATTTAAACTCGACTAGTACATTTGAACGACTTTACTATTAACCGTCGCTCACTATCAAGAACAAAGCTATTTTGAACTTTATGTCTTTGAGCTCAGTGATTATTTTTGTTCACTATTCCTTCAGTGAGCTACTGTACTAATAGTACTAGAAGACCGAACTAGTACATTTGAACGATTGTCTAGTACAATCGTTACAATCGTATGGAGCGCTGCGTTCATAGTCCGAGAAAAAACAAGAATAATATACATAATATATAAAAAAAGGAATTGCCACAGCAAGTAAGAGCTGACCACACACACACAGAAGAGCTGACACAGAAGTATCACTAACATTCAAATTGTAGATATTTTAATGGAACTTAGATTCCAGATTAAACCATCAGATGAATAACGTCCATAACTTTCAACCAAAAATCATTGGGATATTCCAATATTCTAGGTTTAAACCCAAATTGAAGCCAACTTTGTAGACCCGTAGAGGCGTAGACATCATACTATTTTATTATACTCTTTGGTAGACATATTTATAAAGCATTCATTTTTTTTTAATCTTTATTTATTTACATAAAGCATTCTTGTATTCATGCTACCCGATATATTACTTTCCTCTATGATTCATGCTCTATTGACGCTATCACAACCCTCCTCCAGAAGGTTATTTACTTATATAAGTACTTTCTACTACTACTTTCTACTTTCTCCATCTCCTCCTCCATCCATAATACTATCCTCAGTACTATCCCACTAGCTAAAATCAGTGTTGCTAGTTGCTAATAGTCTATTACTCAGAGCCAGAGGGCTGCTCAGTAATAGACAAACTGACAAATAGACATTGCAATACTGAAAAAAAAAGATTGATAACAAACATGGCGGGCCGCAGAGCGTCATAGAATTTTGTTTATTTTAATCAGTAGGTCGACGATTCTGTTCTAAACGATTGTATTATGTGGTCATACACAAGGGGACGGAGTCTCAATGTCAACGTGCGGAAAAGGTTTGTTTTGATGCGTCGTGTTTGTGGAAGTTAGGACGAGTGGAGCGAATAACGTGTGTCGTTAGTGGTTACAGGAGGTGCCGGGGCGAAGGCGCTCGGCGGTAGGCTATTCGGCGGGTGATATGCAAGCGGCGCCGGCGCGCTACGTGTCAGTGAGTGAACTGTACTCGACCGACGAAGTGGAGCTGCTGCTGGACGAGATAAGAGAGCTGGAGCCGACGAGCTGCCGCGGCGAAGACGTACAGGTAGTTTGCACTGGGAGAGATGATCCCTCACCTAATGCCTGTTGTGGAGTTTGATACAATTTAAAACTGGCACTAAATTTATGATAGGTATCTTTTAATCTCACACAAGTATTTCAGTGCGTTTCTGATTTATTTTAGGTTGTAATTTGATAGTCAGTGGAATAATGTTTATAATATTTGACAATAGTCAATCAGTAGTTACCGTAAGAGGCTAACTCCTAATAACATTGTGATCCTATTTCTGAGGTAACCTATTTCTTGACATTATCCTTACTGAATAAAATTGGTGTATTCTGCATTATGTACCTACTTACTATCTGTGGCAAAATTTAAGAAAATAGGCAACTAATGTAGAAAGGTATAACATCATTTTAAAACTTATATTAAAACTATTAAAACTTCCCATCACTTTGCTAGAAGGATATAATATTGCAAAGCTCACAAAGGTGAACCATACATGTTAAACATAAATGCTGATTCAACACTAGACTATGACTACTCTATTTCAGCTGGACAATAAACAATTGTCCAGCTGAAATAGAGTAGTCTTTCTTAACCACAGACCCCAGAGGGTCTGCAAGTATATGCATGGGGGTCTGTAGTCTCATCTATGAACATTTCAATCAAAATGTATTATTGTTCTTTTTCCTTAAAATTGTATTTGATTTCCTTGGAGTCTCTGAATTGAAAAAGTTTACAAAATGCTAAATTAGAGCAACATTAACCCTATTTATATTTATAGTTTTTATTTTTGCGAGGTCCTGCCTCACCTGACTGATATACCTACCATCTAACGTAGTTAGCAACAATATCAATTAAATTTTGATATGAGCTTAATATATTGTATTTATTTATATATAAAAGTACAATAACAGCATAATATATACATCATGCATTAGAAATAAAACATCTTAGAGGTATAAATTCTGATGTGTATGACAATTATAGGTATTATATGAAAACATGTCTGAAATTCTACATCTGACAACACATTTGGTGTATGTGCCATGTGTTGTGGGTTCCATAGGTTCCATTCTCACATAGAGCAAATATTTTTATGACAGGTAGTTGTTCTGGGTCTGTACATATAACTTTTTTTATTCTTGATAGGCTTATGCTGTAGAAGCAGCCATGAAACAGGAGAAAATCCTAGAGTGGGGCTACATTAATTAACATAACAGGCCAATGTCTGTACATTATCGATGAAAAACTAATATTACGAGCAACAGAAGCCAAAACAACAATCTTTAAGATGTTTTCAACACCTTTAGTTTGTACTATTTTTGGAAATGCACAATATATTGAATATGGTAGTCTGTGTGGACTTTATAAGCATTATACTAGCTTCTGCTCGCGACTTCGTCCGCGTAGCGTGATGATATATAGCCTATAGCCTTCCTCAATAAATGGGCTATCTAACACTGAAAGAATTTTTCAAATCGGACCAGTAGTTCCTGAGATTAGCGCGTTAAAGCAAACAAACAAACTCTTCAGCTTTATATATTAGTATAGACTGATTTGTCCACATATTTCTCAGAAACTAGAAATTCATTGCTTTCATTATTTATTGTATTAAGTATCTTAACTTAGAAGACATAGTAAGTCCATCAAAATTTGATGAGAAGCTTTTGAGATATTGACTGTTTCACTAAATTGGTGCTTCATTGTTGTTGGCAAACATAGAATTTCCTGTGTTTATTTAAAATGTTTTATTTCAATTAGATTAGACCATTAAAAAGGTATATTTGAAAAGTCAAGTCTAGTTGACATGGTTCCAAAAAGTGTGTCTTATGGAGAAGATGAAGAAGATAAGAACTATAGCTATACTCTTTTTAAAAAAATCATCTTGCATTTAGCTGTGATATGTACTTACATACTAAGATGTAGTTTAGATATAGCTTTTTCTCAGTACATAACTAAAAAGTATTAACAATTAGTTTGCCAAAGCAAAATATGTGTAAATATTGTATAATATATGGCAAATGGTGCACGACAATACTAAACATGAAATACGGGTGTGGGATCAGGACTTCGAGATAGCGGGCAGCGGGTGCGGTGTGGGCGCGGGCGGGCGCTCTCCGGCGGGCACGGACCGCACGGACCGCACGGAGCTGACGGAGCGCAGCTGGGACTCGCACGCGCAGTACCGGCGCGCGCCCCCGCCGCGCCCGCGCCCGCTCGCGCCGCTCTACTGCCGCCTGCGCCACCTGCTCACGCCGCGCGGCGCCGCCACTCTACTGCTCGTGGTATGACTCCCCCTCACAACAATATTATTCATTCTTGTATTATTATAGGTTACTATACAAACTCATTCAATAATAAAACTAAAATAAATTAAAAACTGTAATTTAAAAAACTAAAAAAAATCCGACTGCGTTTCTGTGTAATTTGGAAATGAAAAACCTAATAAAAGAAAGTCGTCATAGGTACCCGATTATAAAAAAAAATGTAGTAGTCGGGACCCATTCTCTGAGTTAATTGTTTATGAATGTTCCCGTGATACGTGTGTATTTGTGTGTGTGTGTGTGTGTGTGCGTGGGGCGCAGGCGTGCTGCGCGGGCGCGTGCGCGTGCGTGTGGGCGGGCGCGGGGCTGCGCGTGGCGCGCCTGCCGCTGCCGGCGCGCGCGCGCCTGCTGCTGCTGGCCGCGCTGTCCTCGCTGCTGCTGCACTCCGCGCTGCTCGTGCTGCACGTCACGCGCCTCGCCGCGCTGCTGCCGCTCGACTGGAACAAGCTGGTAGGCGCTCGGCTCCGACGCCGCCTAGTTCTAGTTCTAGTCCAGTAGACAGACATCAAGTGGGTTGCGTTGCGCAGGGCGCGTGGACGAGCGCGTGGAGCGCGGCGTCGCTGGCGGCGGGCGGCGCGCTCACGCTGCACGCGGTGCTGGCCGCGCCCGAGTACCGCTGGGCGCCGGCGCCCCTGGCGCGCCTGCTGTGCTCCGCCGCCGTGAGTAGCCTCTCGCACCGAGCCGGGCCCGAGCCGCCGGGCTGCCAGCGGCTGGCGCTCATGCGCAGTTGTCGTGTTGTGTTGCAGGGGCTGGGGCTGGGCGGCGCGTGCGCGGCGCTGGCCATGGCGCTGAGCGGCGCGCGCGGCTGGGCGCGGCGCGCGCGGGGCGCGTGGGGCGCGGCGGCGGGCGCGGGGGCGGGGGCGTGGGGCGCGGGGGCCGGGGCGGGCGCGGGGTCGCCGCGGGCCGCGTACCGCGCCGTGCCGGTGGCGTCCACGTCCCGCGACGACCCCTTATAGTGAAGGCCGCCCGCCACCGACTTCTAGGCGGCCCGGGCCAGCCGCGGCCCGTTTTTCAAGTTTTGTACGCTGGCCGGTCCCGCGCTGGTCAATCTCTTTATGATTTCTGCAAGTCTGATTTTTATTCTAGTCCATTATAGAATTAGCATTGGATCATTTGTGAGTGACGAGGGACGATTTCATTGTTCCTCGGTTAGTTTCCGCACAAATATTCAAGTGAAATTTTATACCAAACCGGTTGTCCCGGGCCCAGTCGTTGGCCTGACGTTCGTTTCGACCGTATCCACGAGCTGTCCTGATTTTCTCTTCGTCCATGATAATTCGTTGTTTACGATGTTATATTATTACGTACGACATTTATGCTAATATTAAGTGGATCATGTAGATTATTCATGATTATACAAAATTGTATGAGAGGGTAATGTTTTACGTGTAAGTGAAGTATTTATTATTACGTTATAGTCATATTAATTAATGCATAAACGATGCGTACATCCCGCACGCGTTCTTTATTTCCTCGTAAGCTTGTAATGGATCAAATCGTTTGCATGATAATATAATATTATGTATAATAATATAATAATTTATTCTTCATAATAGGTACTTTATAGTTAGTGTTAAGAGAAAGTTTGACACATATTAAGAGTTGTTAATAGAAAACAATTTTATACTGTGTGATGTGTGGTCTCCACGAGCTTACCTGTGCTAGTCGAGTCCAGAGCCGCGGGCGCTGGACGTTACTCTCCGCACACTTTCGTTACAATATTTAATTAATTTTCCTTTGTATGTCTTATACATATCACATGTAAGTGTTGTTTCGTGGTGGGCGCGGCCAGTGTGTTGTGTGACTACGACTAGTGACGATGTAACTCGCTATGTGTCATGTGCGCTGTGCGAGTGTGCGAGTGTACGAGTGTGCCACTGTGCGAGTGTGCGACTGTGCGCGCAGCAACGAACGCCCAGCTGCTGTTACACCGAACATGTGACCAATTCATTCGTAATACACATGTGTATCTTACTGTACGATCTCCATCAACTTATGTACGAGCCATTTTTACTTTAAATTTTTAATGATAATAATTATATGGTTTTATACAAAAAATACCTTTTTTTTGCATTCCTAGAGACCTCCCTCCATATACTCATCTACACCAGACGTACTGAGTACCTACTTTTTGTTATTATAACAGTAACAATATTAAGGTATAAATAATACGGGCGTAATATGGTTAACGCATCACTTTTATTCTCGACCGACAAACAAAGATTGAACCTGACACAAAACCGAGAACTCATTTTATAGTGGCTGGCTGGCTTGGCTTGGCGGCAACTGTCACCCCTCCACTATTGGCTGGCCTGCGTGGCGGGAGGAGGTGACGTCACGGCTTGGCTGGCTGAGGCTAGGCTAGGCTGGCAACACAGTAGCGGCATCTTTTGGCAACGCGTTACATTCGGCCATCCTGCAAGCATTGCTCCCGCAATGGCAATAAGAAAGCACAATTTAGTCATAGCCTGGCAGTACACAAAGTAACAAGTAGTTAACAGGGAATGAGGAAAAACCTTGACTCAGGTCAACTCTCAAGCAAATCTATAAGATACTCAGTTTCTAGTTGCTCGTCAGTGCCATTTACACTATCAGACATAGGTGCTACACTTTTGTATGGACGGGTAGAATCGGCCGATAATAGGCCAGTAAACTGCTTGTAACCCCTGAGCCCCTTTATATTTCTGATCTTATAATGATCATTACCTAATGCCTTAGTTACTACATAAGGACCAGAATATAAGTCATATAATTTCGTGTTCACCTTACCAAAGCTATTGGTTGGTGCCTGTCCCCATAATACATAGTCCCCTCTTATATACCTATTTTTAGTCTCATATCAAAGTTACGTTTCATTTTGGAACTATCTATTTGAATGCGTTTTCGAGCTTTGCTGGGCCTAGATTGAATAGGTTCTGATGTTTGATTAGGGATGGAAACATCGAACGTAGATCTACCAGTTTGAGCGAACATCAGATCGTAGGGTTTATAGCCTATGGACTCGTTAATAGTGTTGTTTATACCCCAAATGCCATCGAGCAAGCTATTATCCCTATCCTTATCACTAGGTTCAGTAGATCTTAAAGCATCTAATAAAGTTCGGTTGGTGCATTGGATCTGGCCATTTGCCCTGGGACATGCTATAGCATTGTAATTATGATTACATCGCAATGTATGTTTGAACTGCTTTTTGGTGGCAATTTTTGGAAAACCTGCTCGTGAAGGCCTTGCCGTGATCCGAAATCATTCGTTCAGGGTACCTAAATAGACTAAATATTATTTTTAATAAATTTTATGTATTTCTGTGTGACACTGTTAGTCCAGACAGTAATAGTATTACAATAATAATATTATTAGATATTGTGCGAGTGTTACGATGTACTTTGGGCAATATCTGGACAGGCCTTTTGAAGAATGAGCTATAGCAGCTTTGAGTTGACCTGTCCTAACTGACGGCACACATACATCAGGCATAGTGTAGCTCCACCATTATTTAGGGAGCTCAGCGACCTGTCGTACGACAATACCAGATTAGCACGACATTTGCGTAGGTCATGTAAAATACTCAATAGCAATAGCCTCAGTACATCGCTTTAGACCTACATGACCTATATCGTCATGGTGTTTTTGTAGAATTTTCCACCTAGCAAGCCCTGGTACAATTAAGTGATTGCCGTTCAAAGTTTTACGGTAAAGTCTATAACCGTAATCATTTGTTATATCACTATCCTTAAAACCGATTTTTAGCAATTCTATAATATGTTTTAAGTTTTGATCTTCGATTTAAGCTGTATCACACTAATCCATTATATCTAAACGATTCAAATTAAACGCTTTTACTAGATTCCTACTCAATGCATCAACGTGCTGCATACGTTTACCGAGTCTATAACCGATTTACATTCGGTTCGGTCCGACAGTGAACGTAGCTCCGTAATAACTAACTTTAAAAAGTAGTTTAAAAGCGTAATATACCATTATAATGCAACAGAAATAGTGATTGCACATTAATAACGAACTGAACACGTTTTGAGCAATAAGCATACAAAATTTGTGATAAATAATCAATAAAATAACTACATTCAGTGACTAAGTGAGAGTTACAATTATATAGGAAAATACGAAGAAGAGCAATAAACAACTTCTTACCAATAAAAACAGAGGTAAACAAACAATAATATCACATATGGTAATCATATAAAACGGATAAAAGTGTAAAAAAATAGTAACTGAACTTTATAAAATACACAACAGTGTTTGATAGAAAATAGACGGTTGGGAATAAAATTCAAAACGAAGCGACGATGCAACGCTTGACCTACCTACGAATGTTTCTTATAAATCTCAGTAAGCAGTTGATAATTTCAACTACATTGTTAACTACTGTGTGGCCTGGTGGCATTGCAGTGCGACTACAATCTTACGAGTTGCGTCTTCGAACCTTAGCTCCCAGTTGGACTTTTTGTGATGTTTTTAATAGTTATCAAAAAAAAATTGAAATGGATAATGTAACATGATTACATGACGCCAAACTTGTCGTTCTATGTCAATGCAGGATATCTGACGTTACAAGACACGACGATGTATAGTTTGGCCAATACGTCGATAGATGGCGCTAATAGAAGTGCGTGAACAAGTAAGCGAACTAAACACCAAACTATTATCGGCCAATAATGAAATCGATAATTTGCACTGTGAAATGAGACGACTAAAAGACGGTCTACAAAAGTGATACGACGTAATAAACTTGTATAGGAAATAGCATGCACTGACACTGACAATAGTAGTAGACCTTCATCTGCACGGAAATTATAACCTAGCAAAATATGTAATGATAATAATGGTATACGCTTTATTCCCGACTAGTAATGCGGCAAAAATTCATAACAGGACGCAAAGTGTCATTGTGTTGTTTCTGTAGTAACGTACCCGCTATTCCTAACTTGCAAGCATTCGTGTGAATTTCGCTAGGCAGTTTAGGATCATAAATAGCTTACAACCCTGGGCTAGGTCTAGACTGGTGAAATAGTACATACCGGATAACCTCGATACCTGATCGTCAATATTAAATGTATGTATATCTATCACGAACTGATGGCATTAAGCACAAGATAGTCGACGCATTCTACCGCCTCCGTTTTTCTTTTTGACTAGAACTACCGGGGACGCATAACTTAGACAGCCTCTTTAATAATACCGGCGCTTAACAGATAGGAGATTTTAGATTTTACGATGTCTTGTTCAGTCTGGGGTGGGGTCGACAGGGGTGGTCTTTATGAAGGACAAAATATAAGCTGGTCATTGAGGAGTCTGTCATTTTTACTAGTTTGGTACATCCTAACTCTTGGGCACTAGCCGCGAAGTAATCATTAAACTGAGATAAGTGTTGGATTAACCGTTTATGCTTTAACGTGTCTATGGGCCCTATGTCACTTTTATGTACAACATCTATACCCCCTTCGATTCGAGCATATTTTTGGCAATTAACTAGCATTTTTAGTAGGTAAGGTAGTAAGGTAAGGTGAGGCAGGCAATTAATGGCACTGGCACTGACCCGTGTAACATCCGTGCAGCTCTCGGCACGTAGCAGGATGATCCCCTTTTTTCAGTCGATATCCTTCTCTCCGGCACCGATGATCTTCAGACAGCCAATGCTCCTGCTGATCATAGTTGAAGCCATCATCGAATACACATGCTCGTGCGTTCATCTGAAATAATAAAATGTCTACGCAGTATCACTCACGTTCGGTCATGCCTGACCAAGCATAATTTCGTTACAGAAGGAAATTCTCTTAAATTGGAAACTATCCAATGAAATCCAGAAACAATTGTATGACATCCTTTAGCCGGAAATTTAAAATTTTTAAAGGCACGATCAACCCTCACTCTGGTATCATCATTATCACCAAACAAATTTAAAGAAAGGTAAAATGGTTCGATCTCACCAGTATACAACATCACGGTAGCATTTCTGCCTTGAATCTCCAGAAGCAATGAAACTCTGGGTTGACCTCCGAGTGTAGCTCAGTAGACGCATCCTTGCAAGTTGCCACTGCTCAGAAATCTGCAATCTCACATTAGTAGGAACGCCAATGGCGGTAGTTTTGCCCAGATCTCCAAGATTTCCTGATTTTTCGTCGTATGATGAGGGTAGTTCATTATCTGCATCATCATTGTCCACTTCTTGGTCCACACGTCTTTTCATGTTGCGTGGATACCACTTCTGAAATATAACAGTAACAATATTAAGGTATAAATAATACGGGCGTAATATGGTTAACGCATCACTTTTATTCTCGACCGACAAACAAAGATTGAACCTGACACAAAACCGAGAACTCATTTTATAGTGGCTGGCTGGCTTGGCTTGGCGGCAACTGTCACCCCTCCACTATTGGCTGGCCTGCGTGGCGGGAGGAGGTGACGTCACGGCTTGGCTTGGCTGAGGCTAGGCTAGGCTGGCAACACAGTAGCGGCATCTTTTGGCAACGCGTTACATTATTTTTGAAACGGGATAATTATGACAACAAGCATTTACAAATTTTTTACCTTACTAGGTACGAAAAAGGAAAATTCATTGGCCATATTTTTTTTAAAAAGCTTACTAGGCTAGGCCACTAGCCTTAGGCTACCGCCGCTTAACTACTTATATATATTTTATCAAGATAGATTTATTTTATCAAGAATGCCTATAACCAAAGACATTATAATTATACTTAGTTAAAAGAGAGAGGAATCAACACCTCATTTGTTAAAATCTGATGAATAGTTTTTGAGCTAGGATCGAACATCCATACGATATACATATATTATACTAGATACACACGAGTACATAAATGTAGATACATCATAGACTGTTACCCTTCCTTTTTTCGTAGTCAAAAAATAGGAATCTTAGTTACTATTTAGGTAATTAGAGTACCTAATACAATAAATGTTACAGGGTTTCCGGAGTTTCATATTTAATGGATTGAAAGTTTAGATTTTTTTTAATAGGAAAAACATAGTTAAAATTGATTGGTCTATGCCCCTAACTATTTAACTTTTCATAACTTTACTAGGTATCTAGTGAGACAGCTAAGTAGTTTATCATAAAATTGGCAGATAATCTCACTATTCATGTCTTAGTTACCTATAGCTTTTCTGATAACGCTACTTATTATCAAAGGTAAGTATTATTCAGTCTTAGATTTGTTGTGCTCCCATCAGCATCGGCACTGTGTGCGTCTTTAATGTTTGTGAATTATTTTGATTGTTGTATATGTATGAGTGAGACCTATTTACTATACCCAGTGGTGTATTATACAAGTGTCCATGGCATGGGAGATGAATGCGACGTCGTCGGGAGCTGATCAGAGTTCTAGCGCAGTAGTGGAGGAGCCCGAAGGTCACATTTTTCGTAAATATTACACCGACAGAGACTACCTCCTTTCGCCAGAAGGGCTCCTGAAACTTTTGTCAGCTGTGAGTACCTATTCAGTTTTCTTGCATATGCTTCTATTTATTTCAGTATCGTTCCTATTATTTACCAGGAGGCTGAAAAGGCCGCCGCTAAGGTTGAATATTAACAGTCGTTTTCATTTCGGTGAACTATTTTATCGATAAATGAACCTCGAAGACGAGTCCTTGTTAGTCAAATTCCTAGCAGAACTCTGTACTTATAGTTGTTCGTAATAATAGATACTTAGGTATAATCAGTACCTACAAGCTGCTCTTAAAATGGTTATACTTACCTAACTAAATATTTGATTTGTTCACACCTATGGAAAAGGGTAAAACAAATTCTTTAAGGCTGATCGTTCACCTGAGCCCGCCAAATTTAAATTTCAATTGGTTTTTCGCAATTTGTAGGTCTATAACACATTCTAGATTCCTAGCTGTAGTAATTGCGGCATTAGCTATACAATATTCACAACTGAACATTAAAAACTTTGCTTAATAAACCTAAAGAAGCTAAAATTAGGTACAATCGTCAATTTTGGCCAAAAATGACGATTGTACCTAATTTTAGCTACAATATCGATTTACAAGCAAAGTTTTTAATCGAAGCTCAGTTGTGAATATTGTATAGCTAACTTCAAACGTGTTACGTTTCACTGCGGATTCTGTGCACTGCAACAGCACCCCTTAGAGCGAGCCGCCTCTGGTGGGATGACTTATTTCCAGCCGTAATTCTACAGTCATACCTAATGTAGGATGCATTTTGATAAATTATATTAGTTAAAATTATCTCGATGATTGTCGACTTCACATTGTGCTCTGCTCGTCTGCAAAATGCTACTATAGGTATAAGGTACCTACTTATCTTACCGTGTTTGTGATTTATAGAACTAGAAGTAGTTGTTGGAAAAATAAAAAAATATAATAAAATATAGGTAGGTAGCTTTTAGTCCGAAGCCAGAGCGAGAGCAGAAAAATAATCGAGTTTCGAAAAGTCGCCGCTCATGACCCTCTTATTAGGCTACTAGAGAAAAATTTTAGCTAATGTTGTTACTATTTAATCTAATTAGGTACCTATGTAACACACTCAAATTCAATGTAGGTAGGTAGGTAGGTAATTATCTCATTCTAAATTATTATTTCATTTCAGCTTATCTATGTGCTGATTTAATCAAAAAAATATCTACTTATCTTATTTAAATTATTGAATACTGATCGATGGCCAATTAGTGTAGGTAATTAAATAGATGATACTCGGGGTTTCGGTACACTCATCCCAATTCCATTGGTATTACACAAAATCTCGTCTTACTGCTTCTTTTTGCTTTGTTACCCACTATCTTATTATTCCGTTTTTATTATGATTTTAACCGCAATCTACAGTGGGGCGAATCTCCAATGCGAGCTTCGGATTAGTGAGTATTCAGCACCTTGTTCAGCAGCAGCACTGTCCAATCTAAGTGTCAATCTATATTAAAAAGTTTCACCACCTTATGTTGAATTCCCAAAAAGTGTCCCCCCCCCCCCTTCCCAGTTCCCCCTTTCTAAGTGCTCGTCTATGCTTCTTAAAGCATCACCCACGATCGTCGGCAAGTGTGGAGGTCGTGGCTTTTTGAATGCTAAGACATTCCACAGCCATGAAGTGAAGAGAATATTTTTTCCATGATGACGTGGCGATGCAGTGGAGAAAGGACTCACCATGCTCAACTTAGCTAAAGCTAAACAGATATGGCGTAGGTACCTATTAAACCTAAAGTACCGTAAAACGGGGTGAATAGAATTGACGGGGGGAATAGAGAAAAATCTTGAGATAATTTCTAAGGTTTTTTTATGGCAAACTCGGTATCCTCAATAAAAAACCCGCAACTTTAATAATTTGTTGGTGTAATTTTTCTTAGTCTGGCAACTTTTTATTTGTGGTAACATCGCTAAAAACGTCAAAACTCAATGTCAAAGTTGACAACAAAACAAGTCGTTATAGTACGAGTGAGTTTGAACCTTTGACTATCTATCTATAAGGACCCGCCTCTCATGATCATTCCCCTCTGTCAAGGTAGTGGATTAAAAAATCTAACGCGTTTATCAAAACTGTTTCCGAAATCGATTTTTCATTAACAGAATCGTTTCCGCTCAGTAAGGTCATCATAAATGCTCCGTGTAAATACCGATATACGTGCAGTTAATGTATGCAAAAAAATATCTAATATCTTATTTAGATAAAGATGGAGTTATTTTCCGTATGTAAGTATTAAAGTTCATTTATTTCTATTTAAATCACATAATACTATCACATAATAATCACATAATACAATTTATTAATAAAGATCGAGGACGTTACCGATTCAATAATCCAGTATAAAATAATCGTTTAGTTCAAGCATGCACTCCCCACGAGACTACCCGCACTCCCCACGAGACTATCCGCACTCCCCACGAGACTAGCAAATTTTTTTTACTAACAATATCAGCCTTCTGCTAATATACGTAAGATTTAAATTTGAAATATCCATCAAAATGTCATTTTTTGATTTCAATTATATATCATCCAATAGGATGTCACCATTTCTGATTTCCAATTATAGGTCTTAATGCAGAATTACCGTTTTTCGGCAATTATAGGCCTTATATATATTATGACATAATGCATAAAACTCGAATTTTAAAAAGTGTAGCGAGACTATGTCCCTCTTTTGTTTTGTCATTTTAATTAATGATGTGATAGTGTTTGTTTACGATTTCGAATCGATATTATTTTCGTGTTCAATGTAAGACCAAAATATAATAATTGCTAATGATCACTAAAGATGAATATCATGAATTTATGATATCACTATATTTTAATAAAATAACATTTTTGGAAATGACGTAACTAAGATTATTGATTATTTTTTATATCCAGTATTAGATATTTTATTTGTTACTTTTTCAGATCTACAAAAGACCTTCATTTAAAATGATATAGGTGTGATTGATAAATAATAGCTTAAGCCGTTGCGGATAAATTTGTTGACAAAAGAATTTATAAATTAACATATTTAAATCGTATTTAAAAAATCATTGAAAATGATTTCTAAGATACGGTATGGTTAGAAGGTCTGGGGTTTCTTTTACCGCTTAGGTGGAAAACCAGCACATGTCTCGCCTGATGGTAAGTGTATAATGTATAGTGTTAATGTACCCTATTATATGAACGCTTGCAACACCTGGGGTATCACTCGCCCGTTGCCGAACCTGTAAAAATCTTTTCACACCCGGTAGACAACCCACAACACCGGTACCCCCACTGCCAACATAACACTTCCTCGCGGAGCTCTGGCGATCTTGCTCACCGTTAGGAACACAACATAGTACAGTCACAGATAATAGAATACTAGTAGTACAGTGCTATGTTATTTGGCTACTATTTTCTGCAAAGTGTAGGTGTTTCCCCAGTTGGGCAGCTCCAATTGTAAGTGAGTTATTCAATTCCACTATGCCCTGCCTCTCGGGGTGTTTCTTCAAACACATTATTTTCTTTTTTCGATATCCGGCTCAAAGAAATAACGAGAGTACGGAACACGACATACCATCACGTCTTCATTCCCCGAAGGGTTAGACAGATGCGTACTTAGGGGGCGAGCCTATTGCCATTAATCGGGCATGAACCCTTTATTTTATTGAAAAACTCCAATAACACATTGCTCGACCGGGGAATCGAACCCAGGACCTCTAGCGTAGCGCTTCTGTTCATATTAACGCGCGACATAATGAACAAAATCGTATTTACTCCTACTTATATCTCGTGGGAAACAAAATGCTCTGTCTAGTGTTATTCCTAATATATCAGCCTGGCAAAGAAAAGAAAAAATCAAAATGAAAGAATCAAACTAATTGGTATCAAAGTATTTGTAACATAACGTCCCCAATATCCGCTCTATCTATACTAATATTATAAAGAGGAAAGATTTGTATGTATCAATGTATGTAACAAATAAACTCAATAACTACTAGGCCGATTTTGAAAATTCTTTCACCATTTGAATGCTACATTATTCAAGATTAACATAGGCTATAGAATATGTATTTCGAAGAGTTTGCGATTTCTCTCACCCGTGCGTTTATTTTCCAATTACATAGTATGTTACACCTATTTATCTATACCTAAACAGTTCCTTTGTTTTGTATTTCATTAGCATGCAATGAGAGCATTGCATTGAAAATAATTATGACGCAAGATATTAAAAAGGTGTGTATGGATGATTTTAATTTTGCAAATAAATAATTACATATAAAAATAATTTGTAATGTTGTTACGTTTTTCTCCATTCTTCCTAAAATAATCTATCGATATAAAATATCGACATAGTAGCTTCCTAATTATTTATATTGTATTATACGTTCGTATTGTCGTCAATTCTTGTATGTTGACATAATTGACCTCTATGTGTGCGTAAATTGTGTTAGTGGTGAAGAATTTAATATGTGTGAGTTCGTGGCGATACAAAATGATTTTGAGTATGTGTGCAGCAATGTCTATGTAGTGTTTCCTCCCCCCGCACCAAAAGTGACAGACTTTTTTGTTCATAGAATTAAGCGCGTCACTTGTCCAGGGATAGATAGTCAAAGGTTTGAACCTCCTTATTTCGGTGAATTTTGGTCATATTAGTTTAAAGTTATCTCCAAATTACGGTCAGTGCTGTTATAAATATATAGTGATATAATTATTAAGGTAAGAATATGTATTATTATATAAAATTGTTCTTATTTCGTAAGCCTTGTTTTCTTAAATTTTTCGAGGTGAATAGATACACAAAAGAGGTGAATAGACACGACTGAGGGGTTAATAGGTACGCAAATATGGTTAATAGACACAGCAAAGGGGTGATTAGTTACGAAAGAGGGGTGATTAGCCATGATTATGTCAGGGCTGCCACAAAGTTTGTAGTGGTTATCTACAGTTCAAATTTCACTTTTAGTTACATAAAGCGTTTTTAATGTTCTTGATTATTTTTTAACCCATTCAATATTTTTTTAAATTTAATTCATTCTTAAATGAAAAATATAAACTAATAAGGTATGTATTTCTATAAATAATTACTTTATAATAATTGTTGATTTTGAATGGTATTGATTATAATTCCTGACTGATTTAATATAAAGAAAATTATTTTAAAGTCACATGCATTTCATTTTTTAGTTTTGTTTTCGTGATACTCTCAAAATTTATTAATTTTTTTTTTAATCATTGATGATTTCTATTTGAAATTACATATATTTTTTCTTTAAAACTAATAATTAAAGATACCTTCTCGAGTTTGCTTGCCTTTATCCTAAAAAAATATTTAGGGAAACTATAATGAGGCAGCCCTTCGAAAATTTTCTAATCACCCCTCAGGTGTGTTTATTGTCCCCTGATGGGTGGTAATTAGAAATCACGTATATTTTGTGTCTTTTCTTATTAACTACAAACATATCCGAATAGAAACAAATATATTTCAATAGTTTGGCCTAAGACTCAAACAATACATGCTTTAAAAAATGGGTATCAATTCTGCAACGTTACGAAAATCGTTACCAAAGTTCGAAGACCTATCTATTCACCCCGTTTTACGGTACAAAAAAAAATCTTATAACCGTAGGGCTGTATGGCAGAACAAAGAGCTGCACCAACCAGCTGTTCATGGCTTGATTACATTCCTGTGGTCTCTTGGTTTGGTTGTTCAAATACTTGAACTGGTTTAAGAACTTTATTTATCACAAGAATTTACAAAAATTCACGTATTGAGAAATATACATTAACATTGAGTTGAAGTAAGCATACTAGAGCTGTAGCGAATCGTACCTATGTATTCGGTACTGAGTAACGGGTGCTCCATCTAGTACCGAGTAACGAAACGTTACTCACGAATGCATTTCGTTACTCGCATCTTTCGTCGTATACGAAACCTACACTGATTCAGTTCACCCAAGTACCGTTGATGCGTATATTGAAAGGTTTGCTGACCGTATGGTTCACGCACGCGCACGCGTATTCAGTGAATTTTATTGTATATTATATTATAATATTATATATTTATTTATTTTCATACAGTCACCTTAATGCTAACAGAATTCCATGCGCAGAAAGTGTATCATAATAGTAAAGTTCATTGCATTTTAGATAGGATAATTTGAGTACAGTACCTACAAGCAAATTGATATAAATTAATGGAAGTTATACAATAAATAAGAGTCCATATAAATTAAAATTGTAAAAGTACAGTTGTATATCAAAAAAATAAAGATGTAAACATATAATTGTGAAGTAGGTAAAATAAATTGTAGAAGTAAAAAATTGTAAAAGCAAAAAATTGTAAAAGTATAAATATATATTCTATTAATAATTTTAGACATCTGCTTGGGGCTTTTTTATTATAATCGATACATATTATGATAATAGATTGCGATGTTATTTTGATATAACATAAGCTCAATGTAAAAAAAAATATAGTACATCCATTGAAAAAAATATTTTATTAGATTCCTTCATTGAATTTTAGTAGATTCCGTCTACAGTTCACTTGTAGTTCTACACTTTACATTATATTAAATCGAACATAGCATCACAGACTATAAGAGATACTAGTATCATAGCATCAACATTACATACGTATGCGTTTACGTATACTGCGTATACGTATATGAGGTATCAGAAGTAACGAGTAACGTAACGATACAATAGTAACGAGTACTCATTGTAAAAGTAACGAATACGTACGGGTACGCTTTTTTTCGTTACTTTTACACCTTTATAGCATACCGGGGCCCTAGTCTGCTATTTCAATTGACTCAGAATGACCGTCCAATGGCAATAAATGACATAAGAAATGACAGATTTCGTAGAGAAAACTGTCAAAAATCAACCACTGAAAAATCTGAAGAATCTGAAGTCTGAATTGTGAATCACAATTCTGACACAACTGAATAGTAGACTCGGCACCCTGAACATAGGTTAAATTAATACTATACAACACAAATTATTTGTTACTTTTTCAGATCTACAAAAGACCTTCATTTAAAATGGAGTAGGTGTGATTTATAAATAATAGCTTAAGCCGTTGCGGATAAATGTGTTGACAAAAGAATTTATAAATTAACATATTTAAATCGTATTTAAAAATGATTTCTAAGATACGGTACGGTTTGAAGGTCTGGGGTTTCTTTTACCGCTTAGGTGGAAAACCAGCACAAGGCCCGCCTGATGGTAAGTGGTTACCGTAGCTTATTATATGAACGCTTGCAACACCTGGAGTATCACTCGCCCGTTGCCGACCCTGTAAAAATCTTTTCACACCCGGTAGACAACCCACAACACCGGTACCCCCACTGCCAACATAACGCTTCCTCGCGAAGCTCTGGCGATCTTGCTCACCGTTAGGAACACAAAATAGTACAGTGCTATGTTATTTGGCTACTATTTTCTGCACAGTGTAGGTTTTCCCCGATTGGGCAGCTCAAATTGTTTTCGGAACTCGGGGAGTTTCTTCAAACACATTATTTTCTTTTGTCGATATCCGGCTCAAAGAAATAACGAGAGTACGGAACACGAAATACCATCACGTCTTTATTCCCCGAAGGGTTAGACAGGTTGCCATTAATCGGGCATCAACCCTTAATTTTATAGAAAAACTCCAATAACACATTGCTCGACCGGGGAATCGAACCCAGGACCTCTAGCGTAGCAGTCGCGCTTCTGTTCATATTAACGCGCGACATAATGAACTAAATCGTATTTACTCCTACGTATATCTCGTGGCGTAAAGAAATTTGTAGGATAGGGAATTCATACTTTTTTTTTATTTTATTATTATTGTAACAAGTTTTTATTTTTTATTTTAGTTTATATTTATTTAGGTAGTCTTGGTGGTCATACTCGTAAAAAAATAGGTGGGAGAGGGACTACCTAAATAAATGTCTATTTTATTTTTCAATCTTTGTTGTTATTTTAGTTTATATTTATTTATGTATATAATAATTATACAATTATGTATGTTATTTGCAGTTTTATATGTGAGTAGTTTTGTTATTGTTGTTCTTTTTCCTTGTATTACATTATTTAACCGTGTTGTTGTATATGTAGTTTTAGTAATATTTTAAAGCATAATAATGTTTTAGCTTCTTTTATTTTACATGGCAATTTATTATAAATTTTAACACCTTCAAATTCGATATTCTTTTTTCCGTAATTAGTTCTCGGTGGCCGTGTTACCAAATAACTTGGTTTCTTAATTTAATTTTATGTAATTGTTGTTTATTGGAAAAGGATAGGCTGGTGTGAATAGTCTTGTCTAGTATTTTGCGTATCAGTACCTATACAATACTTGTATAATACATAATATAATTATGTTTGTGTTATGTTCATTATTTTATTTTCATCGTAAATCTTTTGAGTCGACGTTCTAAACTTTTATCAATTTATTTTGTGCTTTTTGTATTGATATTAGGTAAGGTTCGTTTTAGCTGCGTTTCCCCAGATTTCTATTAGATACCTAATCGATGTGTGGTTTGATCAAAGAATTGTACCTAGACTATTATATCGAACTTTTCTTGGAAGACATGTAGGTAGGTACCCTATTGATTAGCAGCGAACCATAGGCTGTGTCACTACAATGAATTTTAGGTTGTGAGACGGGAGTGAGTACCTATTTAATGTAGGTATAGATGGAGTGACTTTCCTTTTGAAACGATTTTTTAACTAAGTAGATAGGCAGTTAGTACGAATTGCCAATATACCATAATTGAAAGAAACGCATCGTTATCAATTTGTATTAATTATGACCAATTGCTACTTTTATCAAAACGTATCTACTTTGACCATACCGCTGATGGTATCAAATTAATCAGATCAATGTAGGTACTCCAGCTTAATCACACGGTGTGATTCACACCATCGTTTTTACGTGGCTTAGTTTAAGGTAAGTACCTACTTATGGAGGTAGGTATAGTGTAATGTCGTAGCACGGTAATTATTATCTCTATAGATAATATTATCGTGGTTGTAGATAGTGATACCATCAGTAGAATGAATAAATAAGAACTTTCACTGGTCGATTACTGTGCTTGGAATAAATCATCATCCATAAATTACGTCACACGAATTTCATGATTTTTTGCCCCTCCCCCCGTCCTTGTCACAGCTGGTCACATTTGTGAGACACCTCCCTAGTGTGACGTCACATATTTTGCAAATTTTAAAACCGTCTTTCTGTATTTTATGGTACCTAAAATTTGTCTATAGTGTAAATAAAAGAAATCAAAGGGTATCTAGGCGGTCGGCGCGTAACACTATTAGTGCGAGTGGTCGACAAAACAGGTACCTTGGTATCCAAAAGCGGTGGTAGCCCTAATGGCTAGGGCGCAGGACTTGCGACCATGTGGTTGCCGATTCGAACCCACTCTTAACACAAGCATTTAGACATTAAAATGAAACTACTTTTTACGGATTTTATCGCGGTATATTGATATTATTTTGTTCTCGACGTTTCGGATCCTTTACAGCATCCATGGTCACGGGCAGACTGAGGTGTTGGACGTCTTGATGTTAAAATTACTAACAGCTACCTTACATTTTTGTTAATTATTAGCGATCCGATTCACGCAGAACGAGCTCACCGTATCCTTTGGTCTTGCAGTTTTGGGCTTGGATTTAGATTTTATAGATTCTATAATGGGATTCCAAGCAGCTGGTAAGACCCAACCATCTTCTCTATTGAAATTTGGGTGTTTTTTGATTTCAATAGCCTCACGAATCATCCTGGGTAGGAATCGGTTTTCTTTTGCGAGGACTTGTGGTTTATCAAATCTGATGTAGTGCTGGGTCTTGTCTAGGGTATGTTCACAAACTGCTGACTTTCTGGAACGGCGGTGTTTGACATCGGCAATGTGTTCTTTTACGCTGGTCCCTATGCTTCTTTTAGTTTGGCCTATGTATGAGAGTCCGCAATCACAATCAAGCTTGTATACTCCTGCATCTTGAAGAGGTATGTGGCACTTGACAGGTGGTAAGAACTGACTAATCTTCGTCAGCGGCTTGAAGTATGTTTTGATTGAAGCTCGCTTCAAGATATAGCCAATCTTGTCTGTGACTCCTCTAACATATGGCAATACAGCAGGTAGACGCTCAACTGTGGCACGTTTCACGCGGTTTCTGTGACGAGGGCGCGGTATTCGGAGCTTGTTGTCATGCAGCACTTGCTTGACATGTTGAAGCTCTGCAGCCAGGTGTTGCTCATCACAGATCCCACGCGCTCTCTGAAACAAAGATTTGTTTTCTTTGTTTCAGAGAGCGCGTGGGATCTACTGCAAGACCAAAGGATACGATGAGCTCGTTCTGCGTGAATCGGATCGCTAATAATTAACAAAAATGTAAGGTAGCTGTTAGTAATTTTAACATCAAGACGTCCAACACCTCAGTCTGCCCGTGACCATGGATGCTGTAAAGGATCCGAAACGTCGGGAACAAAATAATATCAATATACCGCGATAAAATCCGTAAAAAGTAGTTTCATTTCAATGTCTAATATTCGCGTAAGTGTCAGAAATCAGTATACAAGCATTTAGCTTTAGCACGAGGGGTTAACAAGAATACTAGTAATGTGCGACCCACATTGCTAATAAGCTATAAAAAAAAATATTGACTCAGATGTATATGTTTTTGAAGTTTTCGTAAAGTAATAGTTTTTTTTTTTAATTATGGCGCCACACTTTTTGTGTATTTGCCAGTGTCAAGTAATAAAGTAATCAAATAATATTTCCCATTAGGGGATTGTAATTTATGGCACCACACTTTTTGTGTTCGCCAGTGTCAAGTATAAGTTGGTGAGTTGCCCCAATAAAACGGTAGAAATTTTAATGAGGCTTCGATGGAGTTTAGGAGTGAACCCAAAAAGTCACGATTCTCAATTTTATATCATTTGCCTACACTCTCACACGTTCACAAACACTTAATGGTTAATTATCCACCATAATTACACATTAAACTTTGGAGAAATTCAAGTTTTGAAAAATAATATTAAATCGACAATGTGCACTTCATTTTCCCGCCTAAACTCTCAAAAGTAATAGTTTAAAGCGCGTGTTTTAACACTTAGGTTATAATAGATTTTGAAATGTGACGTCAAAAAATTTAGGACCCCTCCCACCCCCTTGTCACACAAAGTCACACTTCGTCGACCCCCTCCCTCCCCCTTAACGTGTGACGTAATTTATGGATGGCTCCGAAGCAGGCATGGTCCCCGAATCCAGGACAAAAAACACACAGGCATTCTTAACTGTTCTTTAAGCATATAGTCGTAACTAAGGTTTAGGATGTACAATGACAAAGAAATATACCTACATAACTACATGATGCATATATACCTACCTACGTAGGTACACTCGGAAATCATCCCTGCTTGACGAAGGCAGACGGACTTAGACGGGGGAACGTCGAAGTATCCAGCTATAGGTAGGTATGTAGTTAGTAAAAAATAATACTCAGAAACCCTCCAAATTGATGAAACTGGGCCTAATAGTATTTCAATCTATTTACCAGGGCGCTCAAATAATTGTCTTGCGAATTAATAACATACCTACCTACATATACCGGAATGCTTTTTATTCAGTGCGCAAACTTTGACAATTGAAACTTAAACGAATTTTATTAAACACCAATTTGTTATTTTGATATGTCTTAGTACAAATTATCGAAGTTATCGTTAACGAAAGATGTTTACTTTGAAACTGATTTTATGGTTACTCGCTAGCGCACGGCAAAGCGCGCGCGCCTTAGTACCTACATCAGCTGTGCGCTCGTTCGAACCGCCTGCGTAGGTATGGCGCGCGGCGACTATCTGTCTAATTTCTATGATAGATTTTCAACGTTAATGCAAAGCAATAAGATTCATGTTTAATTTGACAAAAAAAATGCCATTACATTAAAAACTTTTTTAAGTTATTTGAAAAGTAATTCCAATTTATCTTTCATGCTTAGGCTTAGGACCATCAGAATGCAGAAAATGAATCATTATAATCACGTAATACAGATTAATGTAAGACAAAATTTCCAAACCGCGTACTGGCTCACACCGAAGCGACGAGCTGCATCGTTGGTACTTGCTCTTGGGTCTCGCTCGAAGAAATCCTTTGATTGGCGGCTAAAATAGTCCTCTCATTAGAGACCGCGGGGTTATGAATCCCATTCGAGGCACACACTCTGCGGCATACAGTCTGCGAGCTGCCCGCAAGTTTTCACCACTAAGAGATACACTCGCACCATTTCGTAAAACTCACGGTTACTAAACTCTGACATCGTGCGTGACCGGTCACAGTACGAAATACGAAACTCGGGCGGCGGCGGCGCCGGGATCGCGCGGGAAAGCGATACACACGTCACAGGCGCGTGCGACGAGCAGACTGCCGGGCGGCGGGCGCGCTACCCCATCCCCGCTGCCACCCCCGCGGGTTCACCCCCGCTGACACCGGCGCGTGAGTCGGCTGGCGCACGTGCCTATTGTTATTATTGCGAATAGATATGTGTCCATATTTTGCTGATTTCAAGCCGGATAAAAATTAAAAAAAAAGTTTTGAACTAATAATGGGAATGTGTTCTATTACTGATACTGAACTACCAAAATTTTTTTGCGCACTGCTTAAAAAATGACCCTGTATAACGTACCCTCACACCTGTATTCCCAAAGGGTTCCGCAGAGGTGGACTAATATCCACCCTCTGTTCGCCGGTATGTATCAAGTCCTACGTAATAGAGGGTGAGCCTATTAAGATACAACTTCAAGCAACTACTGAGAAGTTTATAGAAAATCCTAATAATACTGCTCGACTTGGGAATCGAACTCAGGATCTCCAACGTAGCAGTTGCGACCACTTCACTAATGAGGCTGTTATTTTGAAGTTGTTGAAAATAATTTAAAACTCACAATAAGGACTACAGTAGGTAAGTGTTAAAATTGATATAGTCCGTACGTATGCAGATAGTGTGCGTAGTGTCGTCGGTGTTGTTGGTGAGCGCGGCGGGGCCGAGGGCGCAGTGCCCGCGCGCGCCGGCGCTGGCGGGCGGCGCGCCCGGCCTGGCGCTGCTGTGCGGCGCCGGCGCCGCGCTGTCGTACGCCGCCGTGGGGCTCGGCCTGCCACTGTACGCTCCGCAGACCTTTCTCTTTGCTGTCAGTATTACTCACGCACTATCTCTTCTCGAAAGTACAAATATTATATGTACCTATAAGTATACATCCTCGTAGCTAGTACGGTGCTTATGTTAAATAGATACCTATATAAAAAAATTAACTTGCATTAAATAGTCCCTGTAATTAGGAGCTAGGTGTAGGCCCGATTCCGCCAGCTAGTGCTGATGAGGTTACCGTTTTGGTGCCAAGCACTTTATCACGGGCCCTACGCCAATTTAGAAGACATGGGACATGGACAGGTCATTGCTGTAGGTAAAATATGGCAGCTAACACGACCCAAGACGACCTGCTGTGAGGGCCGGCGATTTTAGTTGATAGGTGTTCAATTTAGCTCTCCACATATTTTATCCATGAGAATTTCTTATTGGGACATAAAAGTACCGTAGCCAGCTATGTCAATGAGAGTACCTACTATAGGTACTCTTCGTTTGGCACGAAGAGTACCTATAGTAGGTACTCTCGGTTTACATTCGCTGACCAATGAGAAAATCATCGTAGCGCGTGGCGCTCTATGATAATTGCAAGGGATGGTTGCCTCATTGGTTGGGTGTGTATCTTGCAAACTCTGAAGCACAGAGAGATCATGTCAGTGTAGGTAAATATTCCAACTAAAGTCAATGCATAATTATTTGCAGGACATAATATTATCAACGGTGATGGGCGTGCTGCTACTGATCATGGCGGTGTTCAGCATGATGGTTTGCGAGTTCGCCAGCGCTGTCAGCTACATGCACGGGGTGAGTGCCTACCTGCAAGAGAACTAAACCATTCTGTATCAAATGGCCTCACAGAAAACCGGCGAGAAACAGCGCTTGTTGTTTTGTGCGCGTTGTATTTCCCCGAGTGAGTGAGTATAGAGACAAAAATTCTAAAAACTACATTTTTGTCTTCGATTGTAGATCACGCCCCAAGTATTATTTTAAAAAAAATATTCAATGTACAGTTTTGACTTTCCTACGATTTTATTTTATGTACTTAATAAGTAGATACAGTTGGCGCAAAATAACTTGAACCAAAATGGCGGATGCGCAGTGTTGATTTTTAGTACCTACATTTTGCACGCAAATGCACTGCGCAAACTTCCCCCCTCTCCGTTAGTTTTGGGTCAAGTTATTTTGCGCGAACTATACCAACTAGTTAATTAAATATTGATATCAGAAATTGAGATTGAGATTTGAAAATTCTGTAATGTATTCTACACTTACATGTAACACTACCACGTTGCTTCCAATGACACTGAGCGAGTCTTACTTACACTGTTATTCAGCAAAAACTATTGTAGATAAACCATGGACAGATCACCTAATGAAGCCTCAATTTAGTACACCCATACAAATACACTTTAACAGTGGATAATGTAAACGAAATCATCAGCAATATTGATCAGCTCTCAGTCTCTACTGCGTTAAACTGTAACCCAGAAGAATGCACTAGCTATGTCATTAACCCTTCCAAGCAATTAAAGATAATTACCCAAAACAATCGCTCTATACATGCAAACTTCGACTCTTTCTTAACCCTTCTCTTTAGAATAAACCTTGACTGTGAAATCCTAGTACTGACTGAGTGCTGGCTGAAACATTATAATGATACAATCCCAACTATCAATAACTACTCATATTATCAAACAAAAAAAATCCTAAACCAGAATGATGGTGTAGTCCTTTATGTTAAAAATATAGAAAACTACACAGTGGAAGAACCTGACTTGTCAGACGCCAGTTGTCTGGTACTAAAAATTGGCACCGATAAGGCAATAATATGTATATACCGATCTCAGTCTTTTAGAGACGTAAGTAATTTCCTACAATCCCTTAACTCTCTTTTAACGAACCTAACATCATATAAAAATATAGTAATTGTAGGGGACATTAACCTTGACATTGCCTGTACTATATCTTCTAATCAAACCTCTGACTATCTCGATCTCATAGCTTCACATGGCCTGCTACCTGCTCACACACTTCCCACTCGAGAGAATACCTCTCTTGACCACATCATGCTCAAATCGAACCTGTCAGCACTCACTATAGTAATACACGCCTCTGTTACCAACCATAATCCTGTACTGCTATGTCTCAAACTAAAAAAACACGTCAAACCGCGTTCATACACTACAGTAAAAACTAATTATGAAACCCTTGATAGTGAGATAGGCACTACAAATTTCCAATCAATTTACCAAATTACAGATACTAACGAAGCAACAAAGCTTAGTCACCATTCTCGCTCGACTCATAAATACCCATACTTCGATAATCACGCTACCAAATACCAAACGTTTCCTAAAACCGTGGATGACTGTCGGTATGCTTCGCTGTATACGCAATAGAGATGCAATGCACAAAAAACTCAAGTTATCTCCAAAAAACATTATATTATATATATAATAATATATAATATATAAAAGATACAGAAATTACTGCTCTAAAATCTTAAAAAAACTAAAAAGAGACTTTGACAGAAGAGAATTGAGTGAGGCATCAAAGGATAATAAAAAAATTTGGAAGGTAATAAAGAGAGTAACTAATACCGACAAGTGTAATGTACCCAACACCGATTTATTGACTTCTTCTACGTCACTACAACAGTCAGTGGATATGGTAGGTGAGTTTTTTGCCAATATAGGCAGTAAACTTGCTGATAATTTTTCATTTCCACCTGGTAGTCATAAAATTCCAGCTGACATTACCTCCGCATCTTCGACTTTACAGTCATTCGTTATGTTAGATACCGATGAGGTAAAGGTTGAGGAATTAATAATGTCACTCAAAACAGATTCTGCGGTTGGTTGGGACAATATTCCAACAAAATTTCTAAAGCGTTATGTACTGATACTTGTCCCCTTACTCACACACATTTTTAATCTATGTCTTCATACAGGAACTTTCCCCTTGTATTTCAAGAAGGCCCTTATTCATCCAATTCACAAAACCGGGAACAAGAATTGTGTGAATAATTATCGTCCCATTGCAGTGCTACCTTCCATTTCCAAAATTCTAGAGCGCTTAATTAATAATAGACTAGTGAAATATCTGGAAGATAAAAATCTTTTTTCCCCCAACCAGTTCGGGTTTAGACGCAATAAATCTACCAGCAACGCTGTAATGGAACTAATTGATTATGTCACCAAAAATATTAATAAGGAAAAAAAAGTATTGTCAATATTTTTGGACCTAAAAAAGGCATTCGATACTGTTTCGATTCCTGACTTGGTAATAAAGCTAGAAGAGCTCGGTATTCGTGATCAATCACTTAAAATCTTTAAGGACTACCTTCAAAACCGAACTCAGTGCTTAAAAATACAAAACTACCTCAGTAGAGAAATGCCTGTGACATTCGGTGTGCCCCAAGGTAGTGTGATTGGTCCTACTCTGTTCCTTATTTATGTAAACCAACTGTCTAATCTGAAACTGGGAGATGGAAAAGATGTAGCGTTTGCTGACGACACCGTCCTCACTTTCTCTGGTGACACTTGGAAAGATACGTTTGATAAAGCTCAACAAGGACTTAATACTGTCTTACAATGGCTTAACACACATTCTCACAATAAACACCGATAAAACTAAAATTCTTACGTACAGCTTGCGAAATTATAATCAACCCCCAGATTCGCACTCGTTAGTAGCTCACTCATGTTTACTGCCTGCCAATATGTTATGTACCTGCCCTAAATTGCAGCGTTGTCGAACTATTAAATATCTCGGAGTGACTCTTGACGATGGCCTGAGTTTTGTACAACATAAGTATAGATTTACTGACAAGAAGAATCAGAAAGTTTATTTTTGTCTTTAAAACCCTTCGCCACATAGCAGAACCCCAAATTATTAGAAGTACATACTTTGCTCTTTGTCAGTCTCTATTAACCTACTGTGTTTGCGCCTGGGGTGGTGCCCCCAAAACAGTACTGTTGAAGCTAGAACGTTCTCAGAGAGCCGTGCTAAAAGTCAGTACCTTTCGGTCCATCCTTTTCCCAACAGAAGAACTAACTATAGACGCAAAGACAAGGTATGCCAACCATTCCGCTGTCAATACTCTTTTATAAGAAGATTTCTTTGTTTCCAAGGTCCTCATCTCTATAATAAACTCAACAAAATATTGAACTTCTACTCTCTGCCAAAAGTGTCACTTCAAAAGAAACTTAATAATTGGCTACTAACTGTCAACTACAACAATACAGAACAGTTATTGTTGACTCAAAGCAGCTTCCGTTAAATTATATAAATTACAATCGCTCTTAATAACCATTACCGCAAACAGAAAACACACACCTTCCTTTAAATACATACAAACACTCGTACATACATTAACACACTCACACACACACAAACACGAATACGCACACACACGCGGACTCGCACATACACACACATACACACACCCACACCCACACACACTATAGTAGTATATATACCAGTTCCTTGCTTTCTTTTCTAAATAATTTATTTGTCTGTTTACCTAATCTTAGCAATTATTAATATATTTGCATAATGATCTGTATGTACCCACTAAAATACAATTTATAATTAAGAATACTCTAGGGTCGGGCCCAGCACCTTTAACACAAGTTGTCTTGTCAACTTAGCAAGGGTGCTGGTGTCAACACATTATTGTATACTTTCAGAAATTGTATGTACTACCATATTCCTCAAATGTAAAACTTGTATAATATGCAAATAAATTATTATTTATTTATTATTCTATGATAAATTTATTGTTTACATTTATTTTCCCATAGGTATTATAGTAAAATGTAATTTATTGTGCAATGTCATCTCGAAATTCTTGCATGACTCATGAGTGCATTAAAATATTATACATTCTAGCCATTGGGAGTTATGAGTGCTGGCACGGTGACCGCAAGTGCAGTCATCACATACATAGCGGTGATGCGGCTGTGGGACGCGGCGCGGCCGTCCGTGGAGCCCCCGCCACCGCCGCCCACCGAGCAAGACGTCTAAAGGGCTATATTTTACCGGGACACCATGGCGGCGCAACCAGTCGCCGCTACCAACAAAATGTATGCAGCTCTGTAGAGAGTTACTCACCTGGTGTCCCTTTGGTTGCGCAACCAATTTGGCGGCGCGACCAACTCGGACGCGTGCACAGAATGTTACTGTTTGCGCCGCCACGCACGTCGCGCCACCACTTATTACTATAGCGCTGTATGATGCCTCACTCACTCACCAGTTTGGCCGCCAGTGACTCTCTTGAATTCCCTTTTCTACGTACATACAGCAGTCGTGCTATCTCTTCGAGGTCCATTTTGATACTGTCTCAGTGTGGTGTGGCGACTCTGGTGTCCGTATGGTGTTTAGTTTGGTAGCTTACGCTACGCTTTGGTAGCGCCGCCAGGGTGTCCCGGTGAAATATAGCCCTAAAGCCTCGCGTCGACTACCACGTCTCGCCTTGAATCGAATCGCAACAATTCTCCGGCTATACTTCTGGAGAATTTTAACGGCGATGCTTATCAGCTCGACTCTCCGCGCCCTAGTCGACACGAAGAATCGTTTTTTTCGTATTAAGTATATTTTAGTGTATATATGAACCAAACGAAAACATGTAAAAAAAATTGACTTGGTGCTTTTTAAAATTTGGATATACATGGTTAAATTCGCCGAATATACTTCTGTTCCTATTTCTAATAAAAACACTTTTTCATCAGAACTGACCGTCACACAAACAATGTAGGTAGTACACTGATAATGAGTTCTAATTAATTAAACCTTTGATTCGGTTGGGCTGTAATGGATGCAGCGTAATAAATCTTATTCTATTCAGTGTGCTTTAATTCTCCTCTATGCCAATGATGACATCACTGATCTGGCCCAAAATAGGTACATGGCACAACATAATATTGTAAGGATAAAAGTATGAAATCGGTCCATGAACATGGCCACAGAGCATTCAAAACATTGGACAACAATAAATAACTTATATTAATAAATTAATACAATCAGAACAGTTACTATAGTTTACACAAAAAAAATTACAAGTATCTTGTACATCCAACACCCTTAACAGTTACACCTATGCTAATTTTGTTTACATAATTTTGATAAGCACCACTTGCAGTATCATTCAGGTATTAACTACTCTGTGCTCCTGTGAAATAGCTTTGTACTGACTCCACAAGGCTCTCAGGCCTGGGCTTAGCTGCTACTCCAGCCACTTCAACTCCGAGATTCTCAATCTTGTAAGCTGTGGAATTCCCAATAGCAAAATGTGGTAGTTCAGAGAGCTTATTGCTGAAAGTCTGCAGCTGTCGGTATATATACTCACACCCTGAAGGACTGAAGAACACCATGCAGCAAGGAGTATCTGACTGATTGAGCTCCATTAGATCTGTCTTTAAATTTTTATTTTCTTTAGTTTCATACACTGTCAGAGCGTCTACTGTGATATGCGAAGACTGCAAAATACTTGGTAGTGTCTCTGACCTTAAATTACCACAAGGGAATAAAAACTTAGAATTTGCAGGATTTTCTTTCACTATAATATTTGCAAGATTTTCAGCATTTCCTGATGTCATGCCCAGTGCTTCTAAGCCCAGCAATAGTTTAATTTTGTCACAGCTTGCATCACCCACTGTGTAAACTTTCTTGTAGTTCCATATAACAAATCTAGTTGGGTCCCAACATTTTGAGACTGCTTCAATTGCTCTCGGGCTGGTCAGTATAATGCCTGTGTAATCTAGTAACAAATTTTCAGACAGTTTGTCTATATTCACGAAATCGAATTGTAGCGGCTCCACAAACACAGCCTTGAAATTACTATCAAGGAAAGCTTTAACATAATCTTCTGACTCGCTTTTGAATAACGCGACCTTCTTCATGATAGCGATATACTATAATGTCCATGAATTCTTTCGTTTATCGTTTACCCCTACATAACAGCGGATCCTAAAATAGAAGGTGTAGTATAAGTATAACATAATCTATACACCACATTAAAATATGAATACAAGTTGAATGAACAAGTTTTACGGAGCACTGGAAATGGTCAGTCTCCTGGAAATTCGAAATAATGTCAAGCGAATGTGTACGATTATTAATAATTGCGTCACTTGGAAATACCTGGTGTATGCCCTTTCTAATTTAAAATATACATTTAAATGAAAGTGTTACCCTAGATAGAGTCGTGCGTGATGGTAATTGTAAACAGTTAGAATCTATGACAGTTAAAAACAGCGACAGCGTCACATCGCCTTGACATTGACAGTCCTTTGTAAATATGCGCAGATGAGAAGCGCAGACCACAGACGTATCCACAGACTACTTAGGCTAGTTCCCAATAACAAATCCGTCGATAGATGTGCATATTATAGGTAGGATTATTAGGATTATTTCAAAGATTATAATAATATATAGGGATTACTTGGACGGACCTTATGTCAAAACTCTATCACTATCCGACAGATGGAGGCTGGGGGTCACGTCGAAAAAGTATCCAGCTATACATGTATAGTATGTACCCTTTATGTACCACTAATATACAATAATTGATTATATTTGGGTGTACTTAATCTCTCTCTCTCTCCCTCACACACTCATGTGAGGGAGAGAGAGAGAGATTAAGTATGTAGTAAATAATAGTTCAGAAACCCTGCCAATTGCCGCACGCATAGCCAAAGGGTACGGTATCCTTTTGTACGAGACGGGTGAACTTCGTGAACTCGAATCGTCGTTCCCGCGGCGGCGCGGCGTTATAAACGAGCCACTTACGCCTTGCACACTAGGTTGAAATAGTGCTGGTTGAAGTTAACGAGGGAACACAACTACTGAAAATACGTTGTGATCTTTAGTAGTTTAACGTTATATTTTTTTAATAATTGAACAAATAGGTGAGCGTAAAGTGACCCCTTTGGCTACTATAGCGCCACCCTCATTTGACGCATTTTGATTTTTACGTAGACTTTTCACCTCGGAGGAATGACATCACTACCTACGTTAAAATACAATGGGTTTTATCATTGTTATCCTCAAAGTAATAACAAGGTTTATCAATCATTTTCTAAGTAAAAACGAAACCTAACCAAACGACAACTTTGACATCCATCGTTTTGTGAGTGCTCTAGATTGTATTACAAATGGATACGTTGCATTTAAAAGAAGCATACGTTCAGTGCCAGACAGTTTTCATCTGATACGTAAAACTAAAACAATACTTTCTTAGAATTATTTGAATTTAATGTATGGATTTATACCTAACGCCTTTTAATTTTACTGAAACATAAACACGTTTCGTATCTTCTTTAAAATCATACATAAAGCGGATGTCCTGTCTAATCCTGAAGAAAAATTTGGATGTGTCAGAAACTCAATAACAGGACTGTAAATATTTTCTTAAAATTAGCACATACAAAACACAAATGTACGCCCAATTTTTTGTCCTTATTACTGTACAGTGATCTTTTGTTATCGTGGTGGACGGATGTGGGTTACCAATGGCGCTAAATGGTTGTTCGAGCGGGCTGGTGGTGACGGCGGTGGTGGCGCTGCTGCTACTACCAGCACAGTACTATGTTCCGGACCTGTACTCGGGAGTGGAGGACCCGCTGACGAACCCCGAGCAGCCGGAGAGTCCACCCAGCACCGCGTGGTTCGATCTTGCGTTTGTTCACTTGCCGCCGCTTGATCTGTTTGTCACAATAACGTTACTGATACTGGGATTGTTAATATATCTTTGCGAGTGGATACAGAGAAAGCTGATGGAGAAACGAATTGTAAAGGTTCGCTACTTTTACTGCTTAAAAACATTTCTTTCTAATTTAAGTACTAGACGGACATTCCATTACGGAGGTATTGCGCGGGAATTCGATCTGAATACCGAAACCACTCTTAGCTTAGAACGGACCTTGAATTTGAATTAAATTTACAGAAACCATTTACTTTGGCATAAAACATTTACTTTACATAAAATATTTACTTTGGCCATGACATTTATTTATTGCATTATATACATATCTACCTACATCGGATTTTAAATAGAAAGAAAAACATTATACTTATACGTTACTGGTAACTCGACGTAATCCTGGCAAAACGTGATAAAGGAGCCAAAATGCTACAATTACCTGCCATGTGTATGGCCCAAATCGAGTGTCTGAGAAAATTTAACTTTTAAGGGTCTGGCGTAGCTTGAATTGCCCACAAAAGCGTAATACAAAAAAAAAAATCGTAAACCAAAAACATTTTTATCAAATTGTGTTATTATTCGGATTGAGATACCGTCAATCTATGTTCCTACCGTACCATTTCGTCTGTGGAGGAACGAGGTGTGTTGCCCATTCAACCAAGGCGGGCTACGGCCCAATGGTTGATGTCGGGCGGTTGTTTAAATATGCAAGTTGCGTTGCAAACTTCATTTATTTGCGGGTTGGGGTTTGTTCGTCGGTTTCGTATGTAACGCGGTAGATGTCACTACACATCTATTACTTCTTCACTGAAAATAAACAACTGGAAAGTCATTTTAAACTTGGTAAAGATTAATAAGAATTGCATTCGCTTACATTTATTTCCAGAGAAGTATTTTCGACGAAATGCTAAAGCAGGAATCTAGATTCCTATTATTGAAATCCATCTTATAACTCACTTTGATTAAAAATTGTGTTTGAATTACGATTGAATTTGTTATTAAGTTTAGGTATATGGGAAATTCGGTTGGAAAAATGCTGGACTCAAGTGTTTGTTTTGATATCCCAGGATTTCGCATACAAGTTCTTGATCTTACTTAGGTCATCTGTACTAGCAAAACAAAACTATAGTGAGAGGTATATGTTTACATAGTTGAATCAGTACCTGGGCGCGAGCGTGGAGCGACTGCGCGCGTGGGACGCGCAGCAGGAGCAGCTGGAGGTGACGCTGAAGATGGTGCAGAACGCCACCTCGGAGTACAACCTGCTGCTGTACCTGCTACTGCGCCAGCACCGCTGCCTCGCCGGACACAACGGACCGCCCTCCAATTGCTTCTTCGACAAAGGACTCGAAGACGACCTCACTTTTTTAAGGAACCCCACGCTCGATGCGTAGCTCTCGTCTCCTCGCGTTTATTATTTAATAATTATAGTGTTGAGTTGTTTTCGTTGCAATTTCATTTACTAAGCTGCGTTGTAATAAATTTAAATTAAATTACACGAAGTACGCGTGTAGGTATTGCATTGGCATTATAATTCCCGTGTCTCCAATCTGCGATTTTTCAGACAAAATGACTTTCAGTCACAGATTTAATTGCATTACAGTGCGACTTGCGCATTGCAACGCAATTAAATCGGCATTCAGGGCATGCAAATAGCTATATTGTATTGCTAGTTTTTATGTTTACCTCCCTAGGAATTGTAAAATAAAGTAAAGAGGAGTCCGCACTGCACAGTCTCATACTATGACCGTACTAGGAACAAAAACGAGCACGACATGAACTACTTACTATGCCCTCTAGAACGTATTAACAGCGTATCATATCCGTATGGTTCCCGATCTTAAGTTGTAGACAGGTAAAGTTACATAATGTAGAATGAAGTGAAAGTGGTGTGCCAGGATCTTAGTAAGTTGAAATCTCTGTAGTCTCTGCCTCCCCCAATGCGACATAGGGGTGAAAGTGTGTACCTATGTATGTAGGTAGGCTACAGTAGCCTAAGCATGAAGAACTATCGAATTCGTATCGTAAACGTCTCTCATACATATTTCAAACGAATCTCAGTTACATATTTTTACGCCTATCGCGCATTGGGGTAGGCAGAGACTACTAAGTTTTTATTTATTTTTAAGATGTAAGCATAAAAAAAGTACCTACTCCTCCACATCACTGTCATCTGGTAACGTACCTAAGTACTTAGAAGACTGGGAGCATAATATTCTAACCCAACAACAAAATGTAATGTTATAAATTTCGATGCCGATATATTCTGAAACTAAATAACAAAAACAGCATTCCACCTTGAGCCGACACAGATAAAGCAGACAAACTAGGTCCCCTGCGGGCGACACGGGACTAATGTGCCCACATCACTAACTTATATAGAGCCGTGTCCCAAGTCGCAATTGCAAATTGCAACCCCGCTCGCGTGTCGCTTGCGTGTAGCTGGGCTTACGTATTATCTCGAGAAGAGTGCGAAATAGCTCATGGGACCTGCCATCTCTGGAAATTGTAAAAATCTCTGACTTCACGCCAATCTGACGCATATAACTAAACATATAGCGGCGTGATTCGTGCGCTGCGAGAAAGCTTTTGAAGGTATCATTTTTGGGAAATTTACTTCCTACATTACTTATTAATATCAGGGATTGCAAGTTGTATTGTTCTGAAGTTCACCTGGTGATCGGCATAGATACTTGGCATTGGCGCTTTTCGCCGCCGCTGCTTGTCAAGCCCTGTTTGCATGCTTTTGCCGAGAAAACGACGTCTGAGGTGTGACTAGGAACACTGTGGCTCTAGTAGGTACTAGGTATTAGATACTGTTACAAATAATTTGCATGTGAAACGGATTGATTAAAGCTACAGTTACTGTTCGCAAAAAAAATACATTTCTTGTTACGAAAAGTAAATATTACATGTAGGTGGGTGCACGGAGTGTTATATTTTCATAGCAGATGTTTTCCTATGAGGGCGCGCGGGCGTTCGCTCGGCATACACAATGTACGTGTGAAATATGTGACGCGCCGCGCTTTGTGTCTACCTATCTATTTTGCAGAGCCAGCCAGCGGACAAATTTTAGTATGAGTGCGACCTCTCCGAGTTCCATTATTGTAAGCTGAATGTGTAAAAGTGCAACTGAATGTTTATTATAAAGCGGTGGAGGCGGGCGTTCAATGATAATGTGGATTACAGCGCATTACTGTAGCCGCGCTCGTGCGGACGCGTCGCTGTTCTCAGGCACAGGCACATGTTTTATTTAGCACGCACCCCACCCGCGCTGCGCTACCTCCACCCATTCAGCATCGACAAGTACATGCAATCTGACGCTCGACGCGTTTTAGTTCAAAAACTATTTTTTTGGTCATTATTAAGAATGAGGTATTGCTATTGTTGCTAAGTCTATAATATAAAGCGCCGCATTTCAATGGCGCGATCTCGGGGAATTTCATCTTTTGCCCGCATATTTAATGCATTTCTAAAAATTTAAATGATTGAGGTCTCTCGCAGATTTCTATCAATACATACAAGAGAAATGATTAAGATAGATATGTATATGATAATGTAGGTAGGTACAATACCTATATTGATAAATACTGCACTAATAGGAACCTATTAACTAGTGTATTTTCTTCTCAACAGATTGATTGCGTGACAAAGTTTATGGAGCAAAGTTAGCTGGTTGCTCGTCTCGCATTACCATATAAATTGATCGACGTGCCAAACAAAAAAAGTTTCCCCTGAGTTACGTCCAGCGCGGCCGCCGCCCGCCGCCGCGCGCCGCTCTACGACGAGGTGTACCAAACGGTCCGGGGGCTGTCTGTGACACGTTAGACTTCATCAAGCATCTATTAGTAATTGGAGTAGTTAGAATAAAAGTTCCGCAAAATTACAATTTACAATTTCCAAATTATTGAAAAATATGCCTATCTTGCATCCGGCTTTTCAGTAGCCTGTAATGTAAAATTCCTTTCCTAATATTTTTTTGACATAAATTTATTCGAAAATAGTAACTATTCTTATTAGTTCTATATGCCTTTAATTTATCAAAAATAAGGCCAAATAATTAACTTAATTTGATGTCTTTCTTATCGCATACCTTTAACCTTACTTGTGAAAAAAAAATACGTTGCACTTTTGAACAGTCAAGTGCTGACAAGTGCTGTTTTTAAGAAATTCGATTTAGTGAAGTCAATGTGATGGAAATTAAAAAGACAACCAATATTTCCTCGAAGCTATTAGACAAAGTAAGAAGCGGGGATTAATTTATAAAACGGTACTCTTACTTAAAAATTCAAAGGAGATCGAGGTGCTCTCCGCTAACGCCGCCACCGCCGCCGCCGCTCTCAGCTACAATAACTAAAGTTAATAAGAAATGCCATTCTGCAATGCTAATGCCTGCGAACTTAATTCATTCACTGCACGTGACAAGCCTATTATGCATTTTCTGATAATTAGTTCTGATACTGTTATACTCCATTGTCCTACGTTCTATATAGAATTTGCATACGCGACACTTACATCATACTTGAAAAATGAGTTTTGACGGCACGTTTGGCGTAGCAGTTGAGCAATTGGCTTCTGCGGCACGTGTTATGGGTTCGATCCTCACACGGAGCAATATTTGTATCTATGATCTACAGGTAGTCGTGCTGGGTCTGCTGGGTGTTTGTGTGTGTGTGAGATTGTAAATGCGCCCACGATACAGGAGAAAATCCTAGCGTGTGGCAACGTTTTTTTTAAAAAAGAACATTATCTTATGAGATAAACTTCGAAACACCATCATAACACTTTAGCACTAGTACTCCGACGACACAAAGATACCTTCTGCCCAGCCCGCTAAAACGCGAGTACATATTTTAATTATGTTTCCTTTGGCAGCGGTTCCGGAAATTTAAAGAAAAGGCCGTAGCTCCTAGATCCGAGTCCGCGGATTTGACTCGAACCAATTTGTAAAATCTCGGATAAATCGCGCACCCCTACCTAGCGTCGTTCTGCTCCTTCAATTGAGATAACATTGACTGGATGGATTGGGTTAGCGGCTATATACGTAACTATATCAGATAGTTATACCTACTCACACGCGTTTGTGTTGTGTTCCGTTTTGAACATTACTACCAACTACGTAATTATTTGGTAAGCCGACTTATGAAATGTTGATGTAGCTTCTTTTGTGCCCCAAAGGCGTCCTGCTGCTGGGCATGAAAAAATAATTATAAAAATTATTAAATTAACTGAAATGTAAAGGATTCGCTATTATCGCATTTTTTATCAGTATTTTATCAGTTCAGCTTTTGTGAGCGTGCAAGTTCGACCATTCGAAAATTTTAGCATTTCTTAAAGCGGCCAGAGTTTGGCGGTGCTCACAGCCGCTGTCACCGCGTCCAAGTGGCTCCAAGCAGTTAGTATAACTTCAACGTTCACTTTCCGAGTTGCCCGGACGCTCTATTGGGATATTTTTTCAAGTATTAAAGTTACTCCACAAGAAAATCATTATAAATATAGTTGTAGTGTATTTTTGTAATCTAATCATTGTTTTAGAATCTTCATTTAATTTTTCACAATTGTACGGTGCGTGCAACCATACATTTTCATAAATCAGCATTTTTACACGACAAGTGCGCTTCCTTTATTAATAAAATCAGTTCGCGTTGAGCAATCAAGTAAGCCGTGCGTTCTCATAATTCTACACTCTGTAACATTATCACTTCACACTAGTTCATTCAGCTCATACCATTTTAGTTAAGTGTTATTTGGACAATACACTATTTTCTGAACTATCGATATTTCATTTTATCATTCAGCATAAAGAGTTGTGCAATCTAACAAGAGACTGTACAACAATTATTATGAAATGAATGTATGAGGAGGTTAATGAGTGTAGATGTAGCGAAAGCGGTGTTCCAGGATCGCAGCAAGTAGAAATCTTTAGTCTCTGCCTACCCCAATAGGAGACAAGTGACAAAATATGTATGTATGTATTATGAAAAAACTAAATAATAATTATGAAATAACAAAAATAAAAAACTAAAAAAATAAATCTGGGTGTCTTTAAATCACGAGTGTTCCGGTTTCTTCTAGGCAAGCGCGCTCCATCCTAGATCGCAGCGAATAGGTGGGTAAGCGTAAGCCTTAAAAACATCCTTAAGGAATTAAACAAAATCTTAAAAACATAAAATGTTATAAACAAAAGGAAGCTCAAAACGAGTTCAAGTACAGTGAAGCGATACGTCGACGCTAACGAGTAGCGGTATGCCTACAATAAAATGACGACACATTTGGTGTAGCGGCTGAGCGATCGTTTTCTGTGCCACGTGTTGCGGGTTCGATCCCCAGATGGAACAAATACTTGTATGACCCACAGGCAGTTGTACCGGGTCTAGAAGTTTGTGTATGTTGGAATTTGTGTTTTTACAAAAAGCACCCGCGATCCCGCCGCGCCGGACCTATCGACACGATGGCTTTTTGTGAGCACAGGCATTCGTCATATTAAAATTGTACTATTACCTAATACACTACAGATTTTATTTTGAAACCAGCTGATTAAGCTTTTATGAGGTTTTGTCATTATTGAAATTATCATAATTACGAGTCTACATTTTAACACAAGTTACTTTTCGTATTATTCATTTTACGATTTCAATATTAACACGAGTGAGTTTTAAAAGCTAATTAATTAAGTTAGAATAGAATAGAATAGAATGAATAGAATAGAGATTTATTGTCTTCGATATTACAGCCAACATTGTAGCAATTGGGTACTTACAAAATAACTATAATACCGAAAGCAAAAGGTTACAGCGTCAGCTTATGCTTAAGCCCCCCTAGGGGTTCCCAAGCGCTGGTTTTCAGCTTTAACCCTTGACTCCCGTTTACAACGATAACAACTAAATAGGTATGTACTACTATAAAGATCTTTAGGTTATCGTGATCGTGATGATCATACGTTACACTTATTTAAAAAAAAAACAGCAATAACTATATACTATTTATGTAGTACTAACACAAAATTAGATGTGGCTTTCTGGCTAAGAGATATAGGACTCGAATTAATAATAAAAAAAAATGAAGTATACAGGATTGGCAGCACTGAACCATGACCTAGACAAGATATATATTTTTTTCCTGGAATTCACGGATTATTTTTTTACATTTATTTTTAAAGTTAAAATAAATTTGCTGCAACATACCTACACTTTACAAGACAATACCATTTCCATACGGTCGTATAAGTAGTGTATACGAGTTGAGCACTATTGTACGAGCGTTGAGCGGCAGGCTGCGGATAAATAAAGATTTAGCATTGTGGTTACCGTACCGTGCCCGTAGTTACCTTGGATAATTTTCTTACCACGATGTGACCGGCGATACTTAATAGACGTATATTATTCACCTACGGCGTAGCATATTCACGTAGCAGCGGCTACACCGAATTCCGCGTAGCTTTTTTGTAGCTTGCCAGCTACGTCGTAGTGCACCGTAGCGTTGTCTGTCTGTCTAGCGGCGACAATGGCAAAATCATGAACAACTACGTTAAAATGTATTAATTATACAACGTCGCGAGTAAAAATCATGCTAACAAAAAAATAACTTGTAAAGAAACCAAGTCTCGCAACTCAGTTCTTCTATCGTAAAAAGTTGTGAGATCCATGTAATACCAAGCCGGTCAATTTATTCAGTCTCTACTTTACTACTTTCCGTTAGGCAGCTCTTTGTGAAACAGAAAACCTCTTAAAGTTATCACTTCTTTAATACACTACATCCACACATACACGCCCCTCAACACACACATCTTACTCACACAGACACATACATAGTGTGCTATTTTTAATTTCACTTCGCCTCAATACTGTTAAACCAAATTGCCAAGTCATACAGTTTAACTATTGTGTATATCATAATTTTATGAATGCGAGAATGCTGGTACCCATAACACAAGTTAAATCTTTCTTTGGGTACCAGAGTTTATACAAATGCAATAGCATGCAAATGCAAAATGCAAATGCAAACAATATAGCATCATGCATGCTATATTGTTTCTTCGTGCATTTATGGTGCTTGTAAGTGTTTGGTTGTACATCCTTTTTGAGTCAAATAAATGATTTATTTATTTAAAACTAGCTTCTGCCCGCGGCTTCGCCCCCGTGGAATAAAAAGTATAGGGAACGGGATAAAAATCTATCCTATGTCCGTCTCCTGGTTCTAAGCTATCTCTCCACCAATTTTCAGCCAAATCGGTTCAGCCTTTCTTGAGTTATAAATGGAGTAACTAACACGACTTTCTTTTATATATATAGATGATTTATTTATTATTCTGTATTAAGTTATTACGTAATTAGCTATCATAACAACATGTTATAGTGACCATATCAATATTAAAAATCTTTTATGTTTTAAATAAATAGATTGACTTGGCCAAGGCATGAAAACACAATTTAATGTATCTCACAAGTAATACATATTATATTAAATTAGATTGTTTAGTGCGATTTCCAAGTCAATCTAGTCCCAATCTAAAATTGCGATTATACTCAGTCGAGGCCCGACAAATAAGTCGCATGACGTCATCATGTGTATGTTAGAATAACTGCTCTAATTTGAATATAGCTGTTGTAAATATTATATTAAGTACTTGTCACAATATATATTTTTTTATTTAACAGTCTTAAATATTTGCAAAACTTAAATATTAAGTAGATGTAAGTATAATTTTTAAATTTATATTTTATTTTACGAGCTGTGCTTAGTCTAGTCAGGAGTATTAAAATAGGAAATTTATTCCAACGGTTACTATTTCTTCTAAATGGCTAAATTGTTCATTATTTTACAAAAACCGAGTCTCAATCGGTTAAACCGTTCTGGAGATAAATGGCAACATTCGTTGACATACAAACAAACAGTCTCTCACCCTAAACGCATATACCGTCTCTGTGCCGTCGTAGATAAAAAAAGACCTTTCGTTGAGTGTTTTCCCTGTTGGGGCGGGGGCAGGGTAACGCTATTATAGCCAGCCGGGCTCGCGGTAAAATAGCGTCTATTCCTCTCAACCGAATTAGGTAATGCGCTTAGAGCTAATGGCGCGTGACGGCGGCAGCTAATTGAATAGAAATCAGCGGTGAGCGGCGCACGAACCGGCCGCTAACGAGCTCACCGACACAACAGCCAACTTGTCGCGTACTGCGATCAACACTGATTTGTTTGAGCACTATTTGATTAATAAACCTTTATAAATTGCACCTTCAAGTTAAAGATAATACAGAGTGATTACATGTTTTTATTAGGATGTATCCAAAAAGGTAATAAAAATAATTTTACCGCAAGTTCGAATTGAAGCATAATATGGTATTAGCACCATGTTGGGGGACTATTGTTCGATGTGCATTAGTTCGTATCGGAGGGTATTAGGATGAGCAAAACTGAGGGTGAGCTAAACAGTGAATACAGCTAGACGTGTAGACGACGATCACCACGAGGTAAAGTTTATGCATTTATACTTGCAAAGAAAATGAAGACACATAGACGCGAGGACACCACAAATGCGAACAGTTTTTACTACCCTCTTAAGATAACGAGTGGATTTATGTACGTACTTCATGTGTGAGCGCTCAGCGTGTGACGAATGAACAGACTCCACATATGAAATTGTGAGAGCGCCAAGTTTTTACGACTTCTACTGTTCTCAATTCATAGCCCGGGTATTGGAGCCCGGATGGCTTGGGGGTAATGAGAGAGGTAAGGCTCCTACAATTCACACAGCCTGTATGTACCACTGCGTTGTTCTAATCTAGAACAGTCCATTAAAATCCGAAAATTAGTAGCTAAGTTATGATTGTTACAAAACTATGTGAAAACATTTTATCAAGTTTCGTGATATACAAAAAAAAATAGATCAGAATACAACTGCCGCGAGGAGACATTGAAAATTTGTATCTAACATAATTATGTTGCATTCGCCAATGCTCTTGACATAAAAAAATTGTTTATAGTGGTTAATTTCAGAGAGCACTGGGACATCTGCAGGCCGCTTGGCACTCTCAGGTAATAAAATAGGTGAAAAAGACGAACGATCTGGATAAAGAAAAAAAACTCCTCGAGTGAATGATGAGTTTGGTATTCCAAGCACTAAATTAGGTTATTGAAATCTTTGTGAAGGTTGTTATGAAGAAATTGAATAGTCTATTTTTCAAATGAAGCTTTGAGATTGTCCTACCAACATTGTTTTGTGTCATGAAAATGATGACCAAACGTTTCATGTTTTCATTTAAAAATATAAGTTGTACTAGAATAAGATATTAGAAAGAGATAAAATCCATATAAGGAAGGTAAGTTATTACATGTAAAGGTTTTATAGTAACAACTAGCTGGCCCGACAAACGTTGTCCTGTCCAAGTTTCAACTAAGTACCTTGAACAACTCATAGAAAAAAGGATTCTGTTTTTCCATATTTAAACTCTTAGCGCTATTGACCTCTGAATACCTTATTTCTGACTCATCTTCTTTATATTATTTAATTTAAAAATTTTGTTCAGCACTATCGACCTGGGACCTAAACTTACCGGCGAACTGTGGGTGTACAATAGTACGCCTCTGCCTAAACCCTTCGGGGAATACAGGCGTGACGGTATGTTATGTTATGTATTGACGTGAAGCTTGGAAATATAAACAGAAATACAGAGATAAAAATCTGTCATATAACTGTTTCGGCATCAGGATTATTTTTAAAGCGCGTTGCAATTATTATTATTAAATGTCCAAAATATGATTTATTATACATAGGTACATACGTTGTATATTATTTTATGATTTCTCAGTTCAGACACACAGACAAACCGACAGATAAAGAGACAGACAAAATTTCCAAAGTGATAGTATGACAAAGTTTTTGTTCATCGTTGCGCCGAATCGATTTATCTTTATTCAAATGTTAACAATCAATATTATTTTAATTAAATTTGAATGAAGAACATACCGATACTTTAGATAAGTTACACCACAGATAATAGAATACTATTCGTAGTAGTTAGACTATACCGATACGACGCCAACTCATTCGTCGCAAGCCTATTGTTCACTCCTTAATCTAATCGCGATATGTAATATTTATAATTACCCATATATTTTTTACTTTTTCGATATTCCTATCCTTGTCATTCTGATCCACTTATATATTTGTTTCTCAAACAGTCAACGTGTGTTCACCCGTCGGGATGGGTTGGCCGCCGGTGCTGGTCAGCCGCCTGACCTATATACGGAGGACATCACGCGCGTGTCGTGACCATGTTACTCGTTGTTTGCTTGCGGCTATAGTATCACTGCGACCGCAATAGGGTATTACACCTTTTTTTGAAAACTGTGTTAAATTAATCCTTAGATCGTAACGAACCAGTAGAATTTTTATTTCAATTTTGTACAACCAAAAAATGCCTTAAAAACGATTTTTAATTTATGATTTTGAGTTTACGCGCGAAAACGCTAGCCGCCATGCTACTTCGGCTCGTGACGTCACTTCATTAGGTAAACAATACAACTGCCAAAGACCAAGTAACACGATTTGTGAAAATAGTGAGTTATAATGTATATCATTGGTGTCTTGTGCCTGAATGCAATAATACAAGTGTAAAAACGCCACAAAAATTGTGGATTCAATTGCCAAGTGGTAATTTGACATAAAAATGGCAGTTGGACCAATTGGTCCGGTCATCAGTTTGCCGGTTAAAATGAGAAACACTTGGTTGAAACTGGCAAGAAGAGATCCAAAATTATTGTCTACAAAGACTATACTGTATTTCTGTGAAGACCACTTTCATGTAAGTATGCGTTAAAAATAGTATGTTAACTAATAAACAAAAAAAAACTTCGTTAATATTACAATTTCATAATTTGTACCTAATGTATTTATAGGTTATATTATGTACCTATATTATGTAGTGAGTTTAGCTTCTTTAACGTTTATTAAGCAAAGTTTTTAATGCTCAGCTGTGAATATTGTTTAGCTAATGCCGCAATTACTACAGCTAGGAATCTAGATCGTGTTATAGACCTACAAATTGCGAAAAACCAATTAAATTTCAATTGGTTTTTGGCAATTTTTGGCGGGAATTTGGCGGGCTCAGGTGAACGATCAGCCTTAACAGCTTTGTTAATTTTAAATGCTGATTAGTTAATGCCTTGTTACATAGAAATTGGTGAAACTGGGTCTTATTGTTAGACAAAACTTGATACGATAGTTAGGTAGGTACTTACATTACTGTTTTAATATTTCTCAACTCGGCAGAACAGAAATCGGGATTGGATGCAAAAAAATTAGCCACCATCAACGTATTGATCATTGGTAGATTTGTACTTTCTGCTTTCAGAAAACCGTTTTCCATGATGCGATTTTAATTAAACTAACACAGCACGACAAACAATTATTGTTGAATTGTTACTCTGAGACGACAAACGTCGTCGTCGAGTGAACGAGTGACGTCACGTCGATATCCAATATGGCGGATGGCGTTTTAAAATAGATTAAAAAAGACGATTTTTGAAATTGAATTATAAAATTTACATTGCATTTTTATTAATAAATACTAACGTTTCTCGTTTATTTTTTTCAAAATCTATCATAAAAATGCATTTTCATATTTTTTTTTACATGGTGTAAAATACCCTATTGGACCATGTTATTTACCTATGATTCTACAACTTTTTGCGATATGGTATTGGTACTGTGATTCCGTGTCGCCCGCGATTGGCTCTTGTCGACACCAGAATTTATTGTAGTGGAGTATTCCGACCGCCATCCTTGAACTGTAGTTGTTATGTTTATATCATATTTTATCACGTGCTAGTGCTTAGTGCATCAGTGAATCAAGATGTGCTGAATATTGCTAGGAACTACAGAAGAAGCGCGAGATCACCCGCCAATCAGGTCAGTCGTAGTTTTTGTTTCTCGGCGTCCATACCGTTTTTAAAATTCGAACACCGGCCCGCTTTTGTTTATGTAAATAAGTTATTAGGTACTATTAGTTATCCACAATGAATTACTGATACAATATTGATATACATAACTGGTTTGAAAAAAGAAAGTAAATGTTTTAGTGATAAATAAATAAAAAGTAACAACAGCAAACAAGTCCAAGAACTTATTGCAATAGGAAGTTCTGAAGATTTTAATTCCTGTCAAATCGTAGGTATTAATATATACAGGCCATTTTTTTGGACTTGTCTTTTTTGGTAAACAAACCCTGCCCGATGCGAAAATTACAAGTTTTTCTTTAATCACGCACTTGATGTAGGAAACGATTTTATTAACACTTGTACATTATACACATACACTCTAAATTACACCAAAAACTTCTTCGAAATCACTATAAAAGCCTATTATTTTTAATGAAAACGACATTTTATGTAATTTCATTTTCACAGATTAAAATAATCATGACAATTTGACATTTCAAAACTCTAGATTGTATACCAATTTTAGGGATGTGACAAAATAATAAATGATTTTGATTTATGTGAATGAACAACTGAACTGTAATTTCAAGTTCAAATGAAATGGCAGCCAGTAAAAATGTTATTGTATTACGCCTTCCGCCTTATCATTACGAATTAAATCCCATAGAATTAATACAGGCACAATATAAAGGCCATGTTGGCAAAAATAATAAATCTTTTAAAATGGCTCAAGTCAAGGAATTGATTAGAGAAGGCTTTACAAAAATAGGTACGGTGTCATGGACCAATTGCAATCATGTAATCAAGGAAGAGAATAAAATGTTGCAGCTCGATGACATAATAGATAGGTACTGCATCAGATGCACCGATCCAGAGGTTCATATTACATGTGTCAGAATCTGATGACTCTTCAGAGCCATCAGATTTTAGAGGAATACGAGTAATAAATTAATATTTGGCAGTTTGTCGTTTTATTTATTCATATCCACACATTCACTTTATGTATAAAATTAAAAGATCAATTCAGTACCTACTCGTCAAGGTGAGAATCATTCAGTCTTGGCTAAGAGTATTTAATTCAGTCATTCATTCATGATTTCCCAACACTATCTAACCACTATCAATCGTCCCTGGTTCCTGGTCCCTGGTCAATGGTCCCTAGGACGCCATATTTGTTTACTAAAAAAGACAAGTTAACTGGGATAGACTGTATATTAATTTCTGCCAGTTATTGAGGGTATCTTCTTGGTATCTGCCCCAATGTGCGACGTATTAAGATGAAATATGCACCTATAGTATGTTTTAAGTTAAACCTCCAGCAATAGAACTGTGAAAAACTGCATCCAATTTCCTGCAGTAGCTTTTTAGTCAAAAATTCTAAAATGAGTTGTTTTGGCTTCTGTGGCTCTATTAAAGACCCCCCCTCCCACATCTTCAACAACGTAACATAACAAAGACATCGCTACGTTAACCTCTGTATTTGAGGCTTCCGCTAGGATTTACTCCTGTATCATGGGTGCGTTTACATACACAAATTCTCCAGACACACCAGACGTAGATCTGAGTACTTATGTTTGTAGACATGCACGTAATATACACACGGCAGGTGTCGTTACCTGTTCAGGTACTGAGATGTCCTTTGTGTTTATTCAGCCTAAACTAACGACGATTTGTATCAACTTGGTGTCAGTCTCATTAGATAAACTTAGTGCCACTTGCACCAACTTATTAAATGTGTTTAAATTGTATTTAAACACAACATTTCTATGAAAATCGTGTTTAAATACAATTTAAATATAATTTTGAAGTTGGTGCAAGTGGGCCTAGTCTCATATAACATGGTGCTGCATGGTGAACGGATATCGCCCATATAACGCCGTTTATGTTACATACACAAGTAAATGAATAAATAAGGGATGCGAGCGCGGCCGAGCGCAGGTCAGCTCTATATATTATTATCTCATTTTCTCGACGAATCTCGTTACATTTGTATGATGTGATGTTCGGGGGAAAGTGGGCATTTTTCCGCTCATACATCAAATATGATGCTTCCATACATTGAGAACATATTCATATCGGACTGATGCTTTCCAATAATATTACATAATAGATAAGCCCATACACTGTGTGCAAGCCTGTTCTACTTCAACATAGATCTGAATCTATATTACACACGTATCATTAATGATGTCAGGTGCTAACAGCATAATTCTAGTCTAGTTGCGGAGCTGTAATACTTGTTAACTACCCAAAGAGTATTGACGACATTGTGTTAACAATGATCTTACTTTTTAGGACTTATAAAGGTAAAGTCGCTCAGATGTCAAATAGTTGTGGCCACTTTGTGGCGCTCTCTCTAGTTAGAGACAGAGCAGAGCATGCTTGAATATACGGCAAAGGCGCGTGAAGACAAATATCAATAACTATAGAACATAACAAGTGAATACATTGTAAGTAATCTTACACACAGCGTCGTCTGTAGGTCGTAATATTTTAATTGTAAGTACTAGATACAATTGTGCGTGTAAGTAACAGATGTGTATTGTGTTTACTGTGACACGGCTGAGTGACGTCACTTGTCCTTTGTTATGTGCCGCTTGCTTATCATTAGCACCTACATACTTACACACATCCCTCACACGACGTTATAATAAGCACTCACATTACGTTCACCTGTTCACGAAGTAAGCGGAACATATTGTTTAAATTATTTTGATGTACACTGTATACTACACATTATACTGTATTCAGACGGTTTATCGAGTACCTAGGCAAATAGGAACAATAGAATAAAAAACATTATAGTTATTTCACGTACGTGTTTGCATGTGTTAGTTATACTCATAGACGTGGCCTAGGTCTGACATTATCAATGTTTCATATCAATGTTTGGTAGTGGAGGCGCCGCGGCGCGCGGCTCTCGGGAATATCACAATAAAACAACTGTACAACTTTTATCGGAAATTCAGGGCGAACAATTGGTGCCGACGCGAGCCCTAACTTTTATATTGACTAAACAATTTCGTATTTGTCTGCGACTTGCACATAAAATGTTACGACACGTGTAGATTAGTGTGTATGTCTAAGGCGGATTGTATAATACGCCATTCTACACAACCACTAGCTATTTTACAAAATAGATCTGTTATGTAAAACAGCCGTACAACGACCAGGTAGATTGTCATAGCAACACGTTTACCATTACCGCCACCCACGTTTAGTAGTTGTTTTGTTGAATGACTTATCTGCGGCTAGATTTATTTATATTTTGGCAGTTCAATTTAGTTTTGACTGGGTAAATTTGGGATGTAAGATATTTATTTTGGTTATATTAGGTTAGAACTGCGACCACAAGTCGAATGATGATGCCAGAACCGAATTGTAGTCATATTGTGCATATACTCATACGAGCTTTTACCGTTGTTATGTGATTCAGCACCATGAGCGCAGAATTTTAGAACTAAACTTAACAATCCCATGTTGTGATGATGTATTTTACAATACCGCTAAACGTTAACGCGCTACAAGTGTTCTCAAAAATGTTCATGCAAGTCATGTAAAACAGCTGTTTAGCGTTCAGCTGTTTTAAATAATAGAGCTATTGCCTATTTGTAGCCTAAGTAAAGCACCTAGTAAAGCACCTAAGTAAAACAACAAATTCTACGATTTAACTGCGACATGTACAAAGTGCAGTTACGTGTGCACGGGATCACGTCGTGTCGCGCAGCGCTCTCATTACCTACAATAGGGTGCGGCGTGGCGCGGCACTGCTACATCCGTCGCTGCACTCGCATATTTTCTAGCTACCGCCGCCGCCGCCGCCGCCGCCGCCGCCGCCGCCGCCGCCGCCGCCGCCGCCCCGCCTCCGCGCCGCGTGTAGTACGCCGCTGCAATTCTTCTTCGTATATGCATACTCGACACAGCAACGTTATTACAGACCACAGAAGGTATTCCTAGTCGCCTATTGCTCGTGTCTGTCAAATACATTGTATGGGAAACCTGTGTAACAGACTCCTAGCATATAAGGTTTTCTATATAAAATACTAGCTGCTGCCCGCGACTTCGTCCGCATAGCGTGATGATATATAGCATAGAGCCTTCGTCATTAAATGGGCTATCTAACACTGAAATAATTTTTCAAATCGGACCTGTAGTTCCTGACATTAGCGCGTTCAAGAAAACAAACAAACTCTTCAGATTTATATATTAGTATAGATTTGAAAGTCACGTGCAAGCGACCATCACTCACTAAGTCGCGCGCGACACACGCCGAGGCGCTGCGCCACAACCACGAAGCATAATTTGATTGACTTGATATTCTCTCTTGGTATTCAGTTCCCAAAAGTGGAATGTTGGAATCTCACGACTTCACTTATATTCAGGGCTCTATGCTCTGTTATTTGAGAATCTCAGGAGAGCAACTTTATCGAAACAACACTTACCTAAGTCTACAAATTGTTGTTCGATACCGAACTTTGTTCGGCTTTAAGCATTCCTTTTGAAGCTCTCCCTCAGCATTACAATTTAGATATCTACGTAACATTTTATAGTATGTATTGTAATAAAATGCTACCTACGTTTCTGAACTATACAACAGTAGATACCTACCTAATGATGTCACAAGCACACTACACACTTTGTTAATTCAATACGGTCTACTATGATGTAAGTACTGTGATTCAATATAAGTAGGTACTTATTACCTATAATCAATAGTGTTTTGTTTTTTAGTGGAATAAGTAGATGGGACATCAATATTACAATCAGATAGGTGCGGGCCCTCTGTATGGTGTCTTTCTAAAGGGCGGCTCGGGGACCAAGGCAAAGTCACACGGTGATAAACATGTGACATGGTGTGACATGTTCCGCTCCTGTCGCCCCTTCTCCACGCCCCAAGCCTCACGCCGCGCGTCGCTATAAAAGGATCGGCAGACAGTTTTTCTTCCTGCTGCAGCTGCCCAAGCTAAGTGCCGCCCTCTACCGGCTGGACCTCGCCTCGAAGCCTTCATCGAACCACCCCGAGCCTAACTCACCCTACTCTTGCCCTATGTTGTGTTTCGAGTGTAATTTATTTCCTCTAAATGGTTCCCGGTCGGCCACGTTCCTAAAACGTGTCCACCACGTTTCACTACGAGTAACAAGGTGATCTACATAAACAAGGCGACACTCAATAGCATGAGTCGGCCAGCCGTAAGCCGGGCCGCTCGCGCCTCGCGTCCATGTCCGTGTTGCCTCGTCACGCCTCGCGCCCGCAACCCATTTTAATACGTCTACCGGATGTACCTATTCATAGTTGATGAATTTATTAATGAAATGCCCCATAAACGGCAATTTTGATGTTGTTAGTTAGCGCACACATCACGGATATGCGAGTGTTTTGTGCATAATTCATAGGTACTTGCCAGAGCCCTCTGAGCGGGGCGGCGGGCGGAGCGCGGCGGCGGGCGGAGCGGCGCGAGGCGCGTGCGGCCTGCCCTGCGCTCGTTACCTAACTCAATACAACGCGTGATTTTTAAATGAGTTATCCGGTTACGTACAAGTTTTATTATGAAATATTATTGTCTATTACACCTAGGTATCGAGAATGTCATTAAAGAATATTACATCACAACAGCACGCAGCAAGGTGTAGGACAGACATAACATATGACAGACAAAATAACTTCGACCTGTAACTGACACTTCTTGCTGAAAAGTAAACTGTTTGCTTTCCTGTCCTTAATAAATAAAAGGACTTTTGAACACACGTTTTACATAAATTTTGATCAATTACTTTTCAATTCAATTGATTTATTTTAGACAGCTTACATATGAGCTAACTATGATCTTGCAATTAATGCCATTTGAATCTTATAAAGTATATTCACCCTATCCAGTTAGCGGCTGTACCTAAATAAGTACATTGACCGTAAACACATCAGTGGAGGAGGGGCGTGAATATTTGAAAACTATCAGAACATCACTAACTTTATCCCAAAGTTATGAATACAAAAAAAAAATACAATTATGATAATGAATGAAACTGCCTCAATAGCCAAGTGGTCCTGACCGCGACTGCTACACTATAGGTCCTGGGTTCGATTCCCAGTTTGAGCAAAGTGTTATTGGGTTTTTCTATGAAATTCCCAGTAGCAGCTCGGAATTAGGAATTTGTGCCCGGTTAATGGCAATAGGCTCGCCCCCTATTACATGGGACCTAAAACATACCGGCGAACTGTGGGTGTACATTAGTACGCCTCTGCCTAACCCTTCGGGGAATACAGGCGTGATGGTATGTTATGTTATGTTATTATGATAATGAAAATTTAAACCAGACAGTAGACACCACTGCCGTCAAGCAGTAAGGCAAGAAAAAAAAACTATCCGAAACTACTAGATATGTTAAGAGAGATGAGAAGAATGCTTTTATAATAATTTTCGAATATTTACCCAGCGAGGTTAGGAACTCTATGGTATCTCTCTGAAACTGCAATGTACTTCCGTCTTAGTTTAACGCAGTTACTTGGTTTCCAACAGGAACTAGTTTGTTGGCTAGCTAGCTGACCATCTTAACGGCGCCGCGGCGCGCCCGAGATAAACTTAGACGTGTCAGCGACTCCGCGTTGTTTGTTATCACATTGTACTTTACTTTACTTACATTACACTTGATATTATCTAGGTACGTGAAGACACACCCAGTTTGATGTCAGTGTTAGTGAGTATCATTGAGTGGTCCCCCTCCCTCCCCACCTCCGCAGCACCTGTGCGGCGCGGGTACGGCGATGTTTTAGCATTTCTGTGAGAATCATATTTACCCAATCGTTCGCAGCGCGGATCCTTTGAGAATACATTACAATATATTTGCGCATCTGTGTCCCCTGTGTCGGATATGTCCCACACTAGAAAATGTGATTTGCGCATTGTTGAGTGATATACTTGAACATATTGAGCTATGAGGGAGAGCCATGCTGCAGCACGAATGGGCCAGCTCGACTGGAGTGATACCAGTGTACAACAACACTTACGTTGTGTTTCGCCGAGTGAATGAGGATTCCGGAGGCCCAAACCCTTTTAAAAGGTGGCAACGCACTTGCGATTTCTTTGGTGTTGCGGGTATCCATGGGCGGCGGTAATCGCTTCCCATCAGACCCGTCTGCGCGTTTGCCCCAGTATCCCATAAAAAAACAATTTAAGTAAGAACATTGAATATCCTCGATGACAAATGAAACATTTATTATTCGGAATAAATGAACGCTAACTTTTCACCAGAGAATTTAACTTTCAGCTGTGTTCACTAATAGCCGAGTTGTTTGTTCTAGTTGTTTCTTATTATGCGGCATCTTGAATCAGTTTTTAGAAATCTAAGTTTTAATTAAGCATTAGGAATAATTAATGATTAGTGTGCTATCTGCGTTTACCTAAGTAGTTACCTAGTTACCCGCAACACCAGAGGAGTAGCAAGTGCGTTGCCCGTCTTTTAAAAGAGTTTGTGCCTCCGGTATCCTCAACATTCGGCGAAACACAACGTAAGTGTTGTTTCGCGCCGGTTTCCTGTGAGGCCGTGGTATCTCCGGTATTATGATACTCCGGTTGAGGTGGCCCGTTCGTGTCGAAGCATGGCTCTTCCACTATGGAAAATAATAATAATAATAATTAACACCAAAAATTATAGAAAATACATTATCAAAGATCCCACCATAACAAATGACAAATGCCGTAAATGTCACACACCACCGGAGACTATACAACACATAACGGGAGCTTGCACAACCCTAACACAGACAGACTACACTCACAGACATAACCAAGTAGCTAACATCATCCACCAAAAGCTGGCTCTCAAACATAAACTCATTCAAAACACAAACACACCATACTACAAATACATACCACAAACTGTTCTAGAAAACACACTCACAAACTATGCTACGACCGCGCCATACTCACCGACAGAACCATACATTACAACCGACCAGATATAACCCTGATGGACAAAACAAACAAAATTACTTACCTGATAGATATTGCAGTCCCGCATAACGTGCAGAAAACAATTGCTGAAAAAAATAATAAATAAGCAGAACTGAAAGAAGAATTACACAAATCTGGAAACAAGCAAAAGTATATGTCGTACCCATCGTTATTTCCACCACTGGTGTCATCCCGAACCACTTAAAACACAGCCTCAAACTTATAGATCTTAAATAATCTACTTATATAATTTTACAGAAAGCCGCGATATTAAATACCTGTAGAATAGTGAGAAAGTTTATGCAAATAGATGAAAACGAAATAGCCCCACTGAACAACACACAAACATAACCCATCACACACTGCATTTACTTGGTCTCGGCCCGTAAATGTAGTTAAAACCAGCCTTGAGCTGGGAATAATAAAAAAATCCCCAAAATAATAATAAAGTATTTATTTCTCTGTTTCACAAAGGTAAATGTTTGTCTTAATCGCACAATTTTCCTAAACTTAATATGACAACATAAACAAAACATTAGCGACAAGGTGTTTATTGTAGCATTAGTAATTAGTATTATAGATTGCACCCCATTAGAACTCACTCTGTTCACAAGTCAAGTTTGATCACAAGGAAGAGATCTTTACCAAATTCGACAGAAAAAAATGACAATAACACGTGGTGGCCGAATAAATGACAACGTCGTCGCATGTCGTCACTCGTCACTATGGAAGTCGGTGACGCAAACCTAAGATCCGACTAAATCAATGGCACCGACTTAATTAATTTTTATAGATTTTATACTTATTTTTAAAAGCATTATATGTATTTTTTTATACGTAACTGTCTTAAGCTTCATCTAAGCCCAAGAATTTTTGTGATGGTCAGTACAACACATTGATATATTATTATCTCTGGTTTCCAGGCGTTACAGACCTATTTTTAATAACTCTCTTTTTTATGACATAGTCGCTAATGCTTACTTAATTAATTATCCTGTACTTCGTCTAATAAATGGCAAGATGGCGCTCAGGAGATTACGTTTTGCGTTTTATTGGATTGTCTGTAATACTATCGTAAATACTCTAGAAAAACTCAAAGACACCTTATTTGTTAAAATCAAACCAGATCTTTTTTCCCATGATCCGCTTTTTATGGCCCGTTGGGCATACAGTTATTTTTTTTACATTATAGGTCGTCGACGATCTTTTGGTTGCCGGTTCGAAACTCACCCATTGCACTGCCGACGTGAACCCACTCGTACCTAACACAAGCATTTAGCTTAGCACGAGGGGTTAACAAGAATACTAGTAATGTGCGTCCCATATTGCTAGTAAGCTCTTTTTTTTTAATATACACTTACTGCAAAGACGAATCAATCATCACCTCATTGGTCAAAATCTGATAACTCGTTTTTGAGCTATGATCCAACATCCATACCTACATACTCATATATAGACTGTTGAACTCATTTTCCTCTCCTTTTCGTAGTCGGGTAAAAAGGATTTATGCCCCAATAAATAGTAGGTTACTAATATAAGTATTAATATCGAGAGGGGTGACAGGCGGATTAATTCGGACTCGCCACAATCATTGTATTTACTAGTTAGATCGAATGCAAACAGTCACCACTCTAGAAGCGACCGCGACCGCCGCGCCGACGATGAATTAATCGATGCCCATGGTCAACACGAAACCAATTAAAATGTATAAAGTGAACAAATAAAAAGTAAAAACCGAGCGAAACGAGCTCCGATCATTGTAACAGAGCGGTAAATAAAGAAATAGAAACGACGGTTATGGGGGGCAGCTAGGGGCAGGGGTGGGGGATGAGGACGACGAGGGTGGCATACGACGTCACAAGGCAGCCGCTGACGGAGAACGGCGCCGCGCGACGCTCCGTTTGTTTCTTTTTAATTAAGCGAGTGCACGCGGACCGCCGGGACTCGCCGCGATACATGGTATCACGAATTCACGATTCGTTCGCGCGATATCGTGCTTAAAGGAGAAGCATCTTTTTCTATCCGCGTTGCGGGTAAATAGCTTATCATTCTTGCCTGAGCCCTCCTAAAGTACAGAGGAAACGGTCATGGTGACCATTACACTTTATATGGCGTACTTACACGATTCTATAATTAAAACATTGCAATTATCAAATATACTTTATGAGTAAGTTAGATACTGCTTTAATGGTGTGTAAATAGCACGGCAAGTCAACATCTTTCCTGTTCAATAAGGCGTAATTATAAATTCTCATACATAACAATATGTATGTGCAAACAAAGCTTCCGTTGAAGTGTGGATCCAGACATGCTAATCCATGTTGCGTTGCTTCGCTCGCAGGGCACAGTCCCGGACACACACGGCCACAACGAGAGGCGCCGTCCTTTGAAGTGTGCCCTCGTTCCCGCAGAACGTGCGACGCAAACAGTTTATTTCTGACACTGAATTTGCAGTTTTGCACACTGTTACATTATGAACACGCTGCCCGAACAAAACAACTAAAAGTAGAGTTTTATACATAACCGTAATATTAATTTACATTAGACATAACTTAATCAGTTTTTAAGGGTTTTGAGGTGGAGCAAACATCTTTGTGGACTACAGTGTATACATGACATGACTGTTACTATGTACTCCTATGTATAAAAAAGCGTATATTAACGCCATACCGCCGACAGTTTATAACATTTGAAAGTTTTAATAAATGCTAGGTGGGTATAATAGTATAGTTTGTACGATACGTTTGCGCCACGTGTTGTGGGTTCGATGATCCCCTCACGAAGAAAAGAATTGTATGACTTACAGGTACGATATTATAGATTATATTTGCTACAGTGACAACGCTCGCTAAAATAACAAGTGTTGTCATCATAGACAGCGGGTGCCAGCGTGGGCGGGTGCGGGGCCAGAGCGCCACTAACTTCGCGTCTTGTTCCTTTTGATTACCTTCAGACTATACCAGCTGGCTTTATGTAATGCGATCGTGATATTAATACAACATTTCAGACATGTTGATTCCTTGCGCCACTGCCGCGAGCCGACGGGACTTCACACGCACGCCTAGATTTCTTACTAGTATTCATTAGCAATATCAGAAGTCACAAAGATACCTGTATTTAGAAATCAATCTACATTTACCTAAGAAATATTGTCTAATCGAATTCCAAGGATTCAGTAACCCTTTTAGAATTCTTTTTTTAGACGATTCACAAAATAGATTGCTAGTACTTACAATAAGTAAATAGAGGAAGATTTAACGAGTTTGTTCAAGTAAGAGCTTCACTTATTACTTACTCGCATTGCGGTGCACTCTGACCTACACTACTACGTCTAAAGCAGTAGTGAAGCAACACACTTCCGCGACCGGGAGCAAACCTGCATTCAGGGAATTCTTCATGGAGCTGCTATAAAGTTAATCAGAGGAAAGCAGATGAAGCCGGGAGCCATGTGGCGAACACAAACAATGAATGACAAGTTACATAACTGCACGCTCATGTGTTATTAAACGTGTGAGTTACTAATGACGTCAGTGGGCGGCGTGGAGAACAGACAACTTGGCTAAGTCTACCTGTGACCATGGATGCTGTAAAGGATCCGAAACGTCGGGAATTACATAATATTAATATACCGCGATAAAGTCCGTAAAAAGTAGTTTCATTTCAATGTTTATTATTCGCGTAAGTGTTGGAAATCAGTATATAATATAATAATATATGCTTCACGGGAAATGCTAAAATTATTCATGTTTACCGTTGTACTCGTAAGATTGAGGAAGCGCGCCTCCATATACACCTCATGCTCACAACGGAGCGTGTTCTCTTCACATCCATATTGTCACAATTTCAATTGATCACGTACGTAGCACGTTTCTCGGCGCCCGCTTCCTCGCAGATAACTTTTGGTGCTGCATGTTAATTCACGCACTTACTTTTGCGACACTCTGATATATCGTAATCGTCATAATGTAGTGACGCACGATACTAATACTTATGTACAACTGATTTTTACAAAAATGAAAACAAAGACACTCATGATGACATGACATTCTAGAATTTTGTCAGAATGCCTTTGTTTTAAATTTAGGCAGGCAAAAGTGATAACTTAATAAATAAATAAATAAATAAACTTTAAAATCTGTCCGCACCCTGGGACTATGTTATTCGAGACAGTCGGAGGTCTATTTTATCAACAACATGCAAAAGGAGTGCAGGAGACTGCATGAATAACTGTGTCCTGATCTTAAATATAAACCCATGCATTCTGCACGTCGACAATATTTGAAGTGTACATATAAGACTATGTCCACAAGACCAGGTGGCGCACAACTAGCGCGCCGCTCGACAATGTGCTGATAGTTCTGTGACCGCCGCGACTTGGACGACGTCGACACTTTACTTCGCTCGAGTTCAAACAACTTCGGTGAACTTCGCCGTTCCTATTGTTGCGCGTCAATAGCGCGTTACTTATTTTAATCTTACATTTAAACCACTCGATCATTTCTACTGTTTTTTGACAGTCATCTCTGAAATGCTTATGCTGAGAGGATGTAACTAATTAATTTTCATTTACGATCTTATGTTACACTAGCTTCCGCCTGCGACTTCGTCCGCGTGGAATAGTTACTAAACTACTACTAATAGCTTATATCATCACTCTAAGACTTATCTTAGAGTGATGATATAATAGCCTATAGCCTTCCTCAGTAAATGGGCTATCTAACACTGAAAGAATTTTTCAAATCGGACCAGTAGTTCCTGATATTAGCGCGTTCAAACAAACAAACAAACTCTTCAGCTTTATAGATTAGTATAGATTTAATTTTATTACCAAAGAAATGTAAGTTAAATGTGTATAATAATGTTCATATTAGACACCGATTTCTAGATTGTGATGGTTTCCAGCGCGGGCCTCTCCGGTGTTCTCTACAATGATCTGGGTGCTTAATAGTTTCGCACCACGAGCTGTTCGGACCACGCCGGCCCACGGTGTAAATCGTTCAATGACCCTTTTTGAAGTTGTTGTGGTTCGGACCGTGGTGTGAATCAGTCGATGTTTTTTTATACTTCGTCGTTTCGCACCATTTTCTGTTGATGTTTTAAAAACTATTGCGGCTAGAAAAAGTTTATTAAAACAAAAAGAAGAGGATATTATTATGTACTATATTACATACCACCATGAATCAGTTACGTCAGTAGAATCTATATCTTTTTTTATTTATTTTTTAAATAAAGCTTACTAGCAATGTGGGTCACACATTACTAGTATTCTTGTTAACCCCTCGTGCTAAGCTACATGCTTGTGTTACGAGTGGGTTCACGTCAGTAGTGCAATGGGTGGGTTTCGAACCGGCAACCACATGATCGCAAGTCCAACGCCCTAGCCATTAGGCTACCGCCGCTTTTTAAATCTATATAATATATATATTTTAATATCTATACTAATATATAAAACTGAAGAGTTTGTTTGTTTGCTTGAATGCGCGCGCACTATTCCACGCGGACGAAGTCGCGGGCGGAAGCTAGTACTAATATATAAAGCTGAAGAGTTTGTTTGTTTGTTTGCTTGAACGCGCTAATCTCAGGAACTACTGGTCCGATTTGAAAAAACTTTCAGTGTTAGATAGCGCATTTATTGAGGAAGGCTATAGGCTATATATCATTACGCTAAAACCAAGTAACTATTCCACGTGGAAAGTCGCGGGCAGAAGCTAGTATAAATATAATTGTACTCGCTGACCTATAAAGTCTGCCCTGGAATGGGCACTAATTCTCGAGCAGTGTCTGACCTTAACGTTCGAATTTAGATTGTAGTGGAAAGTGTACCGACCGAACCTTCGACTGGGACCTACTAACTAGTCTAGCTCCCAGCTCTAGTTGAGAGACATTTTTTTTATATTTGATAGGGTAATGCCGTCATTGTTACAGCTGCCATTTGAACACACAACAGCAGTTCAGCCGTTTACTTGAACTGGCGGTGTTTGCTTTGGAAACTCTGTGTCCTTAAAAGATCTATTTACAGAAATAAACATCATTTATCATTTAACACATTAAGTAATGATGGTTTTCCTTTTATTAAATCATTTGCATGTATTCGGCGTACGTTTTAAAACTGTAAGACTCTGCTTGTTCCTATATCTGAACCAGGAGCCTGTCCATACGTAGTCTAGGAATTTAATTATTTAGCATTTATTCCACACGCCGCTCGTGTCGCTCGTACGCGCCAAATACGCCAATGCTTCACACGTTATGTGCATAAACATTTCATATTTTATTCGACAAACAGATGAATATGTAAATGAATATTTGGCGTAGCACCCTACAAAATGTAACGGTCACGGTGAACGGTGGTACGCGCCCACAGCGCTGTGTGCGCTGGCTTTTATATACTCGATAGCACAAGTACAAGCACAAGATAGAAGAAAATATAGCAGTGGAAATATAAGAGTGACTATGTATACTTAGGTCAAAGAATTTCGTTTGAAGGAAAAACGATAGGCGAAGTAGAGCGCACATTTATACTTACTTGGAAACGATATTGGTCATTAAAACACATCTTCAAATTGAATGTTACAATTGCACAAAAAAGAAAGCGTTTAAAACTGCTATGTCCTCCACACTGCTCTACAACTCACAGAGTTGGGCATTAACGAATATGTTGTTATTATAATTAAGTAATGTCTACGATCGAAACTGCAGACCGAATCCTTACTGGGAATCGATTTCTAAATCTGAAATCTGATTTATAAATAAAATGCTCCATTGTGAGAATTCAATGCTCAATTCAATGCTCCAATGCTCATTTGTGAGAAGGCAAGCATAGGGTTTTATTATTATTATCTGCAGAGAGTTACTTATCTTATCTTTTACCTCTCAGAAACACTGATACTTAATTTGTAAATTATTTCACAATGTTAAAACCTCCTGTCGCATCGGGCGGCGACCAAAATAATATCTAAATGATTAGTATCAGCAATTTTTCGATCATTTGATACACATAGTTTAGAGCTGGGAATGGGACTAATTCAGGCTATATCGTCTAATATATTACAAAGCTCACCACTCGACCTGAGTTATTACTGCCCGCATGACACGCGAAGAGACATTGTTAGTCCACTAACAAATTACATACATTAGCTCTCCAATATTATCTTACAATAGTCGACAACTGATTCACAATAAACCTCTAAGATTTATATATTATGTATATGTAATTTCATTTGCAACTCAGGAAAAATTTCGTCAAATAATATTTATTTTCGCGGAAGTTATGAAGCAGGAAAAAGCAAATAAGTAATAATTTACTGTGATGTGACGATCTCTAAGTAAAAGGGAGAAAGTTGGCAATTTATGATTTCAATGGTAGCGGTGGAGGAATAAATCATTGCGCGAGGAAACCGCCCGAGCACCGGCGCCTACACACACCGAACCTACACTTACACCATAACACGCACTACGACAAATACTATATGTACAGTATTATAAATTCATAGGTAACAATTCGTAGCTTAAGCCTCATTGTAGGTAAAGACCTACAATGAGGCTTAGGAATCTGTCGTACACACACTCCCATTAAAAGAGTTTAATGGGAGTGTGTGTACGACAGATTACAGACAAGAACACACGTGGATTTCTCTAGCAATTGGATTGAATCAGCTGAGTAGGAATGTTTCGGGTGTGGCTGTTTTATTCCCTACAACCTGGCTGAGTCGAACAACGCTGATACACACGTCGTGCTCGTGAACGGGTGCCGTCTGTCGGGACTGGTTAGCTCACTGATTGATAGAATAAAATTATGAACAGAAGAAAGACACTGTTAACATCAATTACTTACTTATTTCAAAGAGTATCTATGGAGTTTCTTGCCGTCTCTTTTCCTTATAACCTGCTATTTGGAACAGTGCATGTAGTGACATGTTTTGACATTTCTTGTCTAATTGAAAATTTTGTGGGAGTACTTAACTTTAATGATCTCCGTTTAGTCGTATAAAGGTAGGTGCGGTATCTCTGAGCCTTCATTTTACTAACAATGGATCCTTTTCAAAAACGACTCCTCTTACACCTGGTTCTAGTCTTATATCGTCTTTGAAGTTTGCCTTCATTTATTTGTCGTTATGCGTACCTATCGAGCGCACGTTCATTCTTCGATATTACTTATGCAAATTTTCCAGTCGTGAACTGCGAGGGGTTCTCCTCATTAGGACATTTAAAACTTTTCGCAAACGCGCTATCTGTATTTCATGGATATAAGGAACGGAGACTGTAAGGTTAGTTGAGGGCCGCCTTGCAGAAAAGACGTCGCTTTTACTGTAGATATTCTGACTCTGAGCTACTTACAATTAATTATTTTTTTTGCACGACCTCTGTGGTTTAGTGGTTCCAGTACTGGACTGCTGACCATGGGGTCGTGGGTTCGATTCCCACAGGACACAAAAATTTATGTGATGAATATAAGTGTTTGTGTTCGTCTGGGTGTTTCTTATGTATTATAAGTATGTATTTACAAAAAAAAAGTATATTAAGTATTATATCCATTGTCTAGTACCCATAGTACAAGCTCTGCTTAGTTTGGGACTAGATGGTGCTGTGTAAAAATGTCCCAGAATATTTATTTATTTATTATTTAATTCTTTGATCGATGGAGTGAAGTGACGGGTTTGTGTTGAATGTTGCACATCCAATAAGTTATGTCATGACACAGTACCTTGCTTTGTTTTGTGATATTTCGTATTGAAGAAATTATTTATTTCCATATAAATGACCACCTACCTGTAAACATTTAAGTATCTAAACCCGTAGATAACTTTAACGTTAGGTACCCGATTCCTCCGTGTTTGTATGTAAGCTGTAGGATATTAATACGCTATTAGTAGTTGTAAAACAAAGATTGGTCGCGCTCGTCCAAAACATCCGCATCGTTTGACCCACTTTATAGTGGTCAAATGAGCTGGCCGGCTCATTAAACCCATCCAGAATGTACTACGTAACTGCAGCACATGCTTGCTTGTTCAAATAGCAGAAGTGGACTATATACTCGTATAACAATAGTACTTTGAATGGATACATTATTTCATCTGTAGGCATTGTTATAATAAAAACACATTTTCCATTTACACCGTGTTTGTCTACGGAAAATATGTATAATAAGTCAGAAAGGGAACCGATTCACTGTATTTTTTATAGAGCTGTGGATTATAGCCGATCTTCACCTTGATTGGTGCATGTCTATTCGAACGAAGTGAGTGTCTGTACAGCACGCAAACTGTGACGATGTCGGACTAGTGTGCTCACGTGTGTGTGTGCGCATGTGTCAGTGTGCTCGTGACGCGTGACGCGTGACGTGTCACGTGACGAGGGTCGCCTCACGTGACGTTACTATTACAGCGCTGTCTCACGCTCCTCTAGCACTAACCTAATCCTTTGTCCATACTTGTCACTATTCTATTTACCCTCTGAAGAAAGAGTGCGAAAGAGAAGAAATATTGACGGCTGTTATCGACAATCTGACAAACGATACAGCTGCGACGTAAGCATGACATCTTTTTACGAAAGAAATCAAGTGTTGGACAAACTGAGGACAGCATTTGATGTAGACACAGAGATATTTCGTCAAATACTCTCGATCCCTCATAGATTGTGTTATAATAAAACTATTATTGAAACAAATAGACTGGAGTATTGTTAAATAAAATGTATAAAAGCACTAAAAAATCTCAAGATTTAGTTATGAGACTACTCCTAACTAAATCTTGAGATTTTTTTGTGGTTTTATACATTTTTAGCTTCGCTCCATAGAATCTACTAAGATTCTATCGAGCAAAGCTGCCTCTTTTATAGCAAGCCTTGGCAGTTGTGTGTAAAAACACAATAATTTCTATGAGGTATGTTGTTGTTGTTGAGGTAGTAATTATAATGAAAGCATCTCAAAAATAATAACAAGCTTTCTTTTTTTGAAGGTCCAGGTGAAAAAAAGCCTCAAGAACTTTAATGTGCTTGACATTAAGCTGTCCCTGGATGCCAGAAGACATAAATGTGTTCTTCTTCAAGTTAAAAGTATGTAACGAAAAAATCCGTCTTCAAGTATGTACTGTGCTGTGTATTGTTATTGAATTCTCAGCACTACCAAATAATAACATTTCTTTCTTTGTATCTAATGACATGTTCCATGACAAACGTATCCAACAAACGGAGCGCCCTGACAGTATGCGAGGCGAGCGGCGGTGGCGGCGGCGGCGCGGGCGGGGCCTTCGTCAGCCGCGCGCCCATCTACACTAAATAAATTAATTAGCATATTAATTGGATGTTATAAAACAGAATGAAGCTTGTTCATGAGTGAGTGGAGACTGCGCGATGCTTGCAAAGTCTACTGCGGCTTTGTCTAAACGTTAAGTTAGACGTTATAGTGCGAGTGTTTGTATAATTCACTACAAGTATTATATGTATCTATGTCATTACTGTACTTTACACATACAATCTATATATGTTGCTTAAATGAATAGCCTTTTATTAATATCGATTCAGAGTCATAATAACACCTCACCTGAGATAATATCTATGTTATTAAATATTAAAACAAATGCCCCACGATCTTGAACGGAGCCGCTATTATTGAGATATTTTAATTGCGTAATTAAGACGGTATCCGTTGATCTCGCAGACTTTAGGGAAATATAACACTGGATAAAAATATCGCTGGCGGTTCCGGCTCCAATAGGCATATAATTGAATTAGAGACATTTTCCTTGTTTGCGGTGTGACGCGTGAAACGCTCCGGGTGTGAGGTTTCCGTGCTAGTTAATAGCAAGTCGATTGCGCGAATACGAGCTTAATGACGGCCCCACGGGGACAACCGTTGAAAGTATTGTGACAACGAAGAATAACAATACAAAAAGTTCTCGTTTAAGTTTTTTTAACTTTCGTTTATATTATTCCTCATATATACTGTTGCAATATCAGAAATAGGCTGTTTAACTTTATTACTAGTAGTGGTTCCTACGGTAGCTATCCGTCAGAAGTTATTTTTGTTAAATCCTTACGTGATCCACAAATACGCGTTGGCAGTGCACGGGGAGGCAGTCCATCAATCAGCGCAGAACATTGCTTGGTTTGCTCGCAGCGGACGTGCCGCGTATTTATCTGCGGCGGCGGCGGCGGCACGCGCCACGCGCTCAATACTTACAAGTAACGAGTACTGCGGCAGCCCTGGCTACTCGCAGTAGAGAAGCCTACGGGACGAAAATACTAGAAATTCTGATAAAACCTGGTGTTGGTACATGTACATAAACATAGTGGAAGGTTCTTCTTCGTCTCGTTTTTTTTTCGGTTTGCGTCGGTTCAATATTGAGTTATAGGGTGATCTTCAAAAGTGGTCTACAAGGAATAAGGAGGCACTACCGAGCTCGTGTGAGGGTCCCGCCTTTACCCTCCGCGCTTATCCCAGCTTCTGCTGAAGACTTGAGGCGTCTGTTAAATTCCATTAAAGTGGTCAAATACTGGAGTACATTTTAGGCGCAAGTATTGTTACCTATATTTATGTTCTGGCTGTTTACCGATAATGGTCCCTACGAGAGCCTTCATTCAAGAAATGAAAAAGTATTTATGGAAAAATAGAAATGGAGTCATAAATACCTGACATTTTGTCAGTAGTCAGTTTAGTGAATACGGACAAAAATGTTCGTAGTAAGGAAGCGAGTGTGGTCCATTAATGTTGTTCCTTAGACTAGCTATCTGACTTCTGCTGCATTGCGCTCGAGCTATAAGCCTCCACGAGGCTTCCTAGCAAGACATCATTAATCTACTCAGACGAGCAGCACAGCAAACTAATAATCAAGTAGAAATAATCCATTTATGAGGAGCGCGGAGTGCGGTGGCCTCCGGAGCAACTTGTGTTTAAACTAGTTGTAGCCGCGTCTTGTTCCGCGCGCGTCCCCCGGCCACCGCCTCGCCTACTTATCAGAGGCTAGTGCTGGTCATGCAGTGACATGACATTGAATAACATCACATGTCATACAGGTACTCATCTCCGGAGTTCTGAATAAATAGTGATGATAAATATGACAACTTTATGCCATAGTCATTAAAACTCTTACAAGGTCAAATATTGTTGAAAATAAACAAGGCTCGTCGGGGTTGAATCCTGGTGGCGATGGCGTGAGGGCGCAACTAGATTGAGTGTGGCTGTAACTAAGCATAGTGCAAACGTTGCGCGCCGCCACTCGCGTTTCCACGACTATACATCTCACTTTACATATCCCATGTTATTACATGGGCACACAACGGCAAGTACATAATGGTCCAATGGTTTTACAAAAATAATAATAATACTGTCTCATATATTATATATAACGCTTTTCGTCACCTTAATGTGAATTAGAGCGGAACGAGGTCGACGTTTGATGATTGAATATTACTTTAAGGGTGACAGATTGCCTGGCCATCGCTTACCAGCGTCTCACGTTGCACGATACCCGCAAATAAGCTTTACGTGTACATCCAGACTGCGGTCCATTATCATTTTTGTGTTATCGTTTCTGAACGTAGGCTGTATTAATTATTTTAATATTTAGTTCTAGTAAAAGTATAGAGTCTACGGCGTAGGCAGAAGTAGCTACGACTGCTACGACGTAGCAGCGAATCTGCCTACGTCGTAGCTTCTTTACTTTAATTTTAAGTCTGCAAGTAGGTTTAAATGGGGCCGGATACTTGATTTTTTTATCGGGATATAAATAAATAAAGATAAAAATAAATATAGAAATTTATTAAATTAATATGTGGGTAATATTTAAAAATATTTGGCAGTCCGAGGTTAGACCTTCCGCAGTCCGGATACGGAGCACGGTCCGCCTGTTGCCGACCGCTGCTTCAGACGTTCAGGTCATTATTATTATTATCTTATTGACCTTGACTTTTATAAGAAGAGTGTTGTATGTTTCAACTCTCATCTCTTTTAATTAATTATTTTTAAATAGTTAAAAAACAATTAAACTCAATTTAAATAAATATGTTCAACTCGTCACTACTACTAAACGTCAAAACGTAAAACGTCAGAACTAAATAATATCAATATACCGCGATAAAATCCGTAAAAAGTAGTTTCATTTCAAATATGTTCAATATAATAATTGTAACAAAATGTGTGGCACAGCTACTAGACTACATTTATGGTGCATGTGGTGCTAGCCTATAAGAAATTGTTACACTTACCTTAGTCATTGTAAACCAAAATTTTTGTAATAGTATTAGTGTAAACAATTGTTGGTTGGCCATTAAAGGAAAAATAAAAAAATATATATTAGGTATTTCTTTGATGACTTTAAAATGTGTACTAATTTAATTATAGGTACACATTTTAAAGGTTATGGTTTTAAAATCATCATTCATTCATCATTTTTAGCATACATTAGTCCACTGCTGGACGTAGGCTTCCCCCAATGTGTGCGTCACTTCACCCAGTCCTCGTCTATTGTCCCTTTGGCCCACACCCGTCGTGATAGTTATTTAAAAATGCTTCAATTACCTAAACTTCAATTAACTTGTTAATTTCTCCCTCACTGATTGTATAATTGTGTGGGCGAGTCACAGCAGCGCCAATTGGGACAGAACAATAGCGACCGGTGCAGCCGCGTGGCGCGTGCCAATATGATTTTATTTATTCACGGATATTTCCCCTTTTCCTCACGATTAATGGGATTTGTTTTTTTAATTCAATCAGAGTTGTGGATGTGCCACAAGATTGAATTTATTGTCAGATTTAATTCATTAAAACAACTGCCTCATTAGCCAAGTGGTCCTGAGCGCGACTGCTACGGGTCCTGGGTTCGATTCCCAGGTCGAGCAAAGTGTTATTGGGTTTTTCTATGAAATTTCCAGTAGCAGCTTGGATTTAGGCATTTGTGCCCGGTCTCGTATGTTATGTTTAATACATTATAAGGATTTTTAATACATGAAGCGTGTAGTAGTGTCGTGTAGCTTGTGAGCTTGTGTGACAGTGAGCGCGTTGCAGGTGCAGCCGCTGGCATCTAGCCCTAGTGGCATATCAGTAGTAGGACGCGTGGCCGTGAGTTAGTGGCACGTCAGCGTAACACACGGGTGTCGTGCCCAAGTTCTCGGCGTGTGGTTAATTCACTTCAAGTCTAGTCCCAAACACGACTCGATGGAACTTTACAATAAATATATCTATTTTTTTAAAACGTTGCCCCACAGTTGTATTTTCTCGTGTATCGTGGGTGCGTTTACAAACACAAATTCTCACATACACAAACACCCAGAACCGGAACAACTACCTGTAGATCATACAAATATGTGCTCCGTGTGGGGGTCGAGCCCACAACACATGTCGCAGAACCCGGCGCTCTGCCGCTACGCCAAACGTGTCGCCAATTGAATCGAGTATGTGTCCCACAATGTTGTAATGCGTGTGTAACGTGTGTGTGTACTTGTGTTGGTGTTGTTGCGGTGTTTGTCACCGATACTCATCGCAGCCCTTATTAGCATACGTTTGTTGTCGGTTGATGAGCAGGTCCTCCCCCTCCCCACCCGCCTCACCTCTCCGCCTCCCCGCCGCCCGTTGTCAGCACCCTCACATTACATACAAACTTCATAATGTTTCACTGAAGTACAAATTGGAGTAGTGGTCCTAATGTTATATTAGTATGCCTCCAGTACAATTGCGGCAGCTATTTAACACATCGATTAACTTACTGTGTGTACTGTGTTTGAATTGTTTTTGTTTGTTCCTTGTATATTACCCCCGGGGCTCGCGGGACAATATAAAATAAACGTGACCAACAGAACATTTTTGCGACTTTTTGCCGTCTGATAATGAATGTAATCCTTAATTCTAGATAGTAAAGGTGCCTAAATAAATACGCGTTCATTGCTCGCCAACTAGTACACGCATAACTTCGTGATCCGGCGAAATACCTTGCGCCTGTAAATATTTGTCCGTCGACCGCGCAGGTATTTAGCGAGCAACCCTTTGTGCCGAGCGGTTACGTCAGCGTTCCACCTCCGTGCACGCACACGCCATTGTTAACCTTATCATGTTGGTAGAGAGGTGATATTAGTGCGTTTTTATTGCGTGATGAACAGACGTTAATTAATGTACCTTAGTGAGTGTGTTTAACAAAGGCAAAGACACGCTTGTGGTGGTTTGTTGTGGCGGCGTGCGTGCGCTGCAGGCATCCGCGAGTCGTGCCACCTCGCTATACAACAGCGACCATTGACGACGCGCGGCTCATGTGTAACATACTTCTAAAAAGAGAATACTCTGGTGACCTAATTGTGCGCATTTTGTTAGTACAATAATTGAGGGTTAAAGGATCATCATTGTGTGCATCTGCTGAGATCAATGTAATGAAAAATTCTTGCAGTTTGTCAGCGGCGGCCGTCGTTTGACGTCTAAGGCGAACGGCGAGGGAATTCCAGCGTGGTTGGCGATCTTACTAGTAATACAGACATCCCGAACTACTCTGATGTCAACTCATCGTGACAGTGATCAACAATTGTATTAACTCATTCGAGGATGCGAATCATAACTTTCGTGCTTGTAACTATGTACTGAGCGTCATTCCTGCCATGATACAATCTTATAAAATTTCAATTAAGTTATAATTTATGCAAAAAATGCGAGCGCGGGCAGTACTTTGATCGGCGTGTTCTGGTAAGGTACATCAGTAGCTCTGAAGCCGTTGGTGTGAAAGAGAAGATAATACGGGCAGGGAGCTCAGGATACAATTTGGATAATTGATCTGGTGTTGTTGGTGAAACCGGCATGCGTATATGAATATTATCGTAAAGCAGACGTTCTCCACGGCGGCGCCAACCAGTGCGAGGCGTCGTGATTACAGATCGACTTTCCATATAACATATGCAACTTTTTCAAACTATGACAAGGTGCGGGCTATCTGGAGGTCGTCAATGCACTCAACACTTACCGACGAGTGTGTGTCAGTGGTGTAGTTTCCAACTTCTTGGCTCTCGGTCTAATGTACATGTGTGAAGTTAAAACCTTCGTCAACAAACGTTGCCTGACCTTGATCAAAAATGTCCTCTTCTAAACCTTGTAGCCAAGGAAGCATTCAATATTCATTCATTCATATTCATTGTTGGAGGACAACTTGGTCTGTTGCAGTGCTCGGGACAATAAGTCACTTAAATTATTTTAGTGCATTGTTGGCGCTGGAGCCTTCACGCGTGCGTTGTTGTGGCGCTTCACGAGCCACACGAGGCCCGTACGCTGTACGCTAAGAAAGCTGTCACCTATCACACCGACGAATAGTATTTGTTGGGTAAGCAGTGTCATCTCGGAACCGTTAAAATGATCGCATCAATAAACTGAAGCAGGTATCAACAATAGCGTGCACGTTGTGCTGTAGACAAACGACACCATTCTATATCATTTATATTTATTTAATCTCTCTTATAAATAATCATATTATACTACGTACCTATTTCTCTGACGATTTCTGCATCGGAGTTGATTTACTGCGCGTATTTTCGTATTCTGTTGTGTGTGTGAGTGACGTGAATCGTATCGCAATTAGAGGAGTGTGTGGCATCGCCGCAAGTTCGCGTGTTTGAGGCGCGCACAACGAGCCGGTTAAATTAACTATCATGTACACAATAACAGCTTACTTAACGTTGTAGTTGTTCCGTTAAAAGGGAAATTATGATTATATGACATCACGTTACGTCTACAGAAATTGGAGTGACATTATGTGATGAAAATATACGCGCGCCTTTACATTATGTTTGTATATAACGATTGACGACACACAATTTGGCGTAGCGGATGAGCGATCGGCTTCTGGGACACGTGTTGTGAGTTCGATCCCCACACGGAGCAAATATTTGTAATATCTACAGGTAGTTGTTTCAGGCCAGGGCGTTTATGTATGTGAGAATTTGTGTTTGTAAACGCACCCACGATACAGAAGAAAATCCTAGTGTGGGAAACTGTTGTTAATTAAAAAAAAAAATGTTAAGGAATTGTGGTTAACTTCAGGCAGGTGTGGATAACATACCAACTTTAATTATTTATTAGAATTATAAACTATGCATGCATCAATTATCACTGCCTTAAAGTAAAATCCGCGGCGCGTCGGCGGGACCCGGGGCTCCAGCACCGGCTCCTTGAACAAGTCCACGCACCGGGCGGTACAACAACGCTATATTGGCCGTTTAAATAAAGCTTGGTTTCGCATTACGTTAACACACGTAAACGATTACCGGAATTAGGCTGCTGTAGTCACGCAGCTATGTTAATGTATACATTGTTCATACATTACATATATACCTACATACATACATACCATTACGCCTGTATTCCCCGAAGTGTTAGACAGAGGCGTACTAATGTACACCCTCAGTTCGCCGCTGTGTTTACGCCCCATGTAATAGGGGGCGAGCCTAAAATTCCTAACTCCGAGCTGCTACTGGGAATTTCATAGAAAAACCCAATAACACTTTGCTCTACTTGGGAATCGAACCCAGGACCTCTAGCGTAGCAGTCACGCTCAGGGCCACTTGGCTAATGAGGCAGTTATACATTATGTATTACTACATGAACCAGTTGATGTGTCCGTGCGAGTGGCGGCTGTCTGCGCCTGCCCGGGGAGCGTTTCTGCCGACTCTATCTGTTGTGTACGCGTCGCGTGTCGCTGTGTATTGTTCTAGCTTGTACTTCATTAAGGACTCCATTAAACGCATGCTTTTGTCTCAAAAGAAGAGCCTTTCAGTAGTTTAATGTGTATTTTAATTACCCTAACACCCAACTCACACACTTTACATACGAATATAATAATTAATAATAAATAAATATTCTGGGACATTTTTACACAGCACCATCTAGTCCCAAACTAAGCAGAGCTTGTACTATGGGTACTAGACAATGGATATAATACTTAATATACTTTTTTTTTTTGTAAATACATACTTATAATACATAAGAAACACCCAGACGAACACAAACACTTATATTCATCACATAAATTTTTGTGTCCTGTGGGAATCGAACCCACGACCCCATGGTCAGCAGTCCGGTACTCGAACCACTAAACCACAGAGGTCGTCAAAATTATTAATATATAATAAAATAATAAAATAATTATTGTGAGTTTATGATATTTTATCTGAACAAATATGTAAAATTCAAAGAAGCAATATGATTAGCGAATTGAATGCTTGCATTTGGACAATTATCATAGATAACAATAATCTTTGTCAATAAATAAAAACAACAAGTATGTAGACCAGGAAATATAAATTCTTGATGTGTGTTATTAACTATGCGGGGGATATTTCTACAATGTTGTTAGTTGCAGCGTTGCGGGACGTGAGCGGGCAAACATAGATTACTCGCAAACAAGTGCGCCCACTCCTGATTGCTTCTCCAACTTTACATTGCTTCGGTTTCAATTAAACCTGTTATTTCCGTCACCTCATCGGCGCGCCGAACGCTTACTGTAACACACGCTGAATTAATATTTTTTTATAACTTCTTATTTATTAGAACAACCGCAGATATAAATCTGTGTGCACGGCGGCTTCGCTAAAGAGATGTAACGTACTGAGTACAGAAGTACCAGTCAGTAATTATAAACTATTCTACTGTATTCACTAATACTATTCGGCCCGTACGGTACCGCACAGATATAAATCATGCACGCGCCACGGCTAGGGTTCTCCTCATAGAATTGCAGCTAATGCTTTTGCTGAAATAGTGGTGGTTGAGTGTTCACCTTTTTAGTCCACAAACTTGTTGAAATAATTATTCTACGTTCACTTGTGCGTCGTGTTTGCTATAGACCTAGTTATTTGAAGTCCTTTTAGGAACATTCTGTATATTATGGTGAGTACGTTACCAGGAGTCCGGCTATCAGACCGTATAAGGAACAGTGTACTGCGCTCTAGAACTCAGATCACCGACGTCGGCTAGAAAGCTGCAAGCTTCTTCAAGTTGCATTGGGTTGGTCACAGCTGCCACATGTCAGACGAGCTGTGACCAGCCCAATTCAACTCGAAGAAGCTTGCAGCTGTTCGTCTGAATATAATGTTTCTATTCTATTCTAATTGGATTTTTGGTGACTTTGGTTTTCTTCTTTTTGTCTTTATTAGCTGTAAGTTTTCCATGTACTAAATAAATAAATACCGCGATAAAATCCGTACAGTTCATTTATTTCAATATATATGTTGCGTTGTTTAACAGCCATGCCCCTCTTAACAATGGGGTTGAATTAATTAATATTTAGTCCCGTTCAGATAGTGTTTAGATTAAATCAATGATATTTTGAAACAATAGTTAGATAAAGTGATAATGTGGAACTGTCACCGACACTGGAAAGACAAACGATCTAGTTTCTTGCCCATATACCGTTGTAAAACTTATAATGGTATAGGCCTATGTCATTCAAGTTGCAATCTATCTATTTGCCACATTTTATCGAAATCCGTTTAGAGGTGCAGGCATGCAAACGTAAAATGATGAGGACGTAGACCTAAATACTTTAATATTTGTCCCATAATAGCGGGATGTTTTAAACCCTATACGTTAACGCAACAGAATACATAGATTACGGCCTCAATTAGTCTCCTCCACTTAATTTTTTTCAATTATGACTTTTCTACAGTCTTAATCTATGTATTGATAAAATATTATAAATATATTTTTTGTAATTTTATGTGATGTTACGTAGAACGGCGACAGGCGGAGCGGGCCTGAGCGGGCCGGAGCGGGCCGGGGCGGGCCGGGGCGGGCCGGGGCAGGCCGGAGGCGGCCGGCCGCGAGTTATGGCTGCCGTTTCCGGTGCGCAGTCAGACTTACCGCTCTATTTCTCACCGTGAACAAAACATAATAAATTCATGTGTTATTCCACCTCAAGCGTGTAATTATGTTCACGCATATTTACAATATTGATTTCTGATCTTATCCTGCTGTACGCCGTGCCAAAGCAAAGTCTAAGTCAGCGCCAGTTGGTGTGATTTTCATAATACAATGCGTCTTGAGAATATGAACTTACTAATTTTATTACATCTCAATAAAATTAACTACTACTCATTATAGCCATACCCACACTATTAAACAATTCAAACGGAATTGTAAATCTCATGATGATTTGTCACAAAAACTTTTGTACCTAGTTCATGAAACTGTGCGCGGCGTTTGCATGTTAAGTTTAACTAGTTGAAGTAGACGCAGATCAAGAACAAGCCGCGCGACGGCCCGCGCCGGCCGGCGATGCTTACTAACTGTGAAAAACATTGAATTACAACCAGTGCAAAATGTAATGTGTAGGCCACCGACGTAATGTATTATAGGCAATATATTATGACGACAAATTTGCGGCGCTCACCGCCCGCCCATATATCTATCAGCGTTTTGCGGAGCGATGCAGTGCGGTGCGGTGCGGTGCGGTGCGGTGAGTGCGGTGCGGTACGGTGCGGTGCAGCGTGGAGTGGCGCGTGACGAACGCCTGCAGATAGCGCGTACGTAAATCACGTGCATCAAGCGTAGCGCGCGCCGCACCCGCACGCAACGCCGTCACTCATTGCATTACACAGTGATTCTTCACAGAGTGAATTTGTACACATACTTACTTACTTGTATTATTTGATTAAATAAAGCAGAGGACTTGACGGGACGGTACGAGGCAGCGGCGCGAGAGATCTTTCGTGTAAAGGCTTAGCGAGATTTCAATTTACGTCAATTATATCCATTGCTCGGCTCGGTATAACCATCTTTAACCTAACGGTATAAATACATTGTGAAATACTTGATCACAGCAAGTGACGGCACGCCGCACGCCGCACGCCGCACGCCGCACGCCGCACGCCGCACGCCGCACGCCGCACGCCGCACGCCGCACGCCGCACGGCTTACTCAGTATTTTGTTGTTTTTATGAGTTGGAACATTTCACCTGTAGTTTGTGCGCCGCTACCTCCATTAAGCGCGAGACGCAAATGCTACAGTACTTTAACGCCGCAGTTTTGTAACTGTTTAATTGCTGAGAAAATAAACGGTGGCGGCTCTAAGTGGCGGAATGGAAGCAGCCAGCAGCGCGGCTGTGCGATGTTCTCCGACATTTAAATAAAGTAAACATTAACCTCAAAGGTCTAATCATCTTGCGTTCACGTACACAAGTATTTCGCATGATCTGACAACGTCGCCGTGATGTCGGCGCGCACGTGACTAATAGCCTATGCTAACGCACGTATCGTATTAATAAAAATAAAAAAAAAACTCACTTTACAGAGTTCAAGTTTAAGTTCAGATACTTTCACTTTTTTTTTTTTAATACTTTATAGGCCTACGCTTGACCGGCAATTCCTCGTATGTTAAGCGGCACTGCAATCTTTTTAAATAAGTGCAGGTGGATCTTCACTACCATATTGCGATAACAGAATGTGTGAATGTTGAAGGACATTGACCGAGGTCGATAACATTAAACGAAACTTCCCAGCAATTAAGAACTCGATGTCATTTTGAGAGAATAAATAAACTGTGTGGTGAAAACACACATCATCAGTGTACACTTACAATTAAAGTGCGCTTCTGTGCACAAAGTACTTAAAAGTTAGATAAGAGGTGTAGTGTACTTGTCAATTTTATCGAATTTTAGCACTACTGTTGAATCGTGTTGGTTAAAAAAAAAGAGTGTATTCTTACAACACAGACAACCCGTACATTACTGTGGTACACTTTATGAAAAAAACTATTACACTTATAGTTGTGAGCTAACATAGTAAATAAATAAATATTCTGGGTCATTTTTACACAGCACCATCTAGTCCCAAACTAAGCAGAGCTTGTACTATGGGTACTAGATAATGGATATAATACTACTAAATACATACTTATAATACACAAGAAACACCCAGACGAACACAAACACTTATATTAATCACATAAATTTTTGTGTCCTGTGGGAATCGAACCCACGACCTCATGGTCGGCAGTCCGGTACTCGAACCACTAAACCACAGAGGTCATCATATAGAATATTGTTATCTTTGTCTAATGTTGTCCGCATGCATTACTAACATCAACTTATGTATGACACCTTGATGTTTGCCTTGAAACGTCACACACACATAGCTACTCGAATCTAGAATCACTTTGACGACACATTTGGCGTAGCGGCTCAGCGATCGGCTTCTGCCACACATGTTGTGGGTTCGATCCCGACACGGAGCAAATATTTGTACGATCTACAGGTAGTTGTCCCGGGTCTGGGCGTGTGTGTATGTGACAATTTGTGTTTGTAAACGCACCCACGATACAGGAGAAATTCCTAGCGTGGAGCAAAGTTTTATTAAACAATAAAATCGTGCGGTCGAATATGAACATCAAGGTGCTACTGGACTTCTGACACTTGACAGTACAGTAAGTATAGAGGTTAAGGTGATGTGATGTGCTATGATCCTCGCGAGGCTACGAGACGTGCTACGGTATACGCGAAGTTACTATAAATGCTACGGTCTACGCCAGGCTAGGACACGTGAGGTTACGTGATGTGCTACGGTATACGCGAGGCTACGACATGTACTACAGTCAACGCGAGGCTACGAGACGTGCTACGGTATACGCGAGGCTACGATAACTGCTACCTACGGTATACGCCAGGCTACGACACGTGAGATTACCTGATGTGCTACAGTTAACGCGAGGCTACGAGACGTGCTACGGTATACGCGAGGCTACGATAACTGCTACGGTCTACGCCAGGCTACGACACGTGAGATTACCTGATGTGCTACGGTCTACGCGAGGCTACGTTTGAATAAAATCATATTTTTTAAATGACTGTATTCTTAATATATCTGTTATTTATTGGTAATCTTACTCCGACCTATTCATTACATAACATATCATCACGTCTGTATTCCACGAAGGGTAAGGCAGAGTTTTACTAATGTCCATAGTTCACCGGTATGTTTTAGGTCCCATATAATAGGGGGCGAGCCTATTGCCATTAACTGGGCACAAATCCAGACTCCGATCTGCTACTGAGAATTTCATAGAAAAACCCAATACTTACACTTTGTTCTACCCGGGGATCGAACCGAGGACCTCTAGCGTACGAATCGCGTTTGGGACCACTAGAGTAATGAGGCAGACTTATTCATAAAAATATAAAACTTCTTTTAAATTTAAAAACTGTAAATAGTTATCACGTCACAAGACAAAACACGAGCCATAATAAGTATAGTTTCTTCTCAGAGGTCGTCAGTTAGGAAATGCCGGCGCCATCTAGATAAAAAGAAAAAAGTAAAACATTTACTTGAAAAGGTGTCTTTAAAAGATCTATTTACAGAAATAAATATCATTTATAAATCATTGTTTTGTTTAGCCGGAAGACGTTTTATATACGTGTATTTTTGAATGAGGTGGTTAGTATATTTCATATTCAAGATGGAAATATTACATTTTTAAAAACCGCTTCCTATTTAATGGTATTGTAAAAGTAAATAAAACGTACAATGTACATACAAGCTACAATAAGTATATTTTAGTTAATAGTAATTTCAGTTAGGTGTGAGCACGAGCGGTTGTTTATGGCGGCAATAAGGCCGCGCACACACAGCACACACGCGCGGCGCCACGCTCCAGTTGCGTACGACCTACAAAAACGTCGTAATGGGACCAAAACAATAGCGGTTCTGTTGCCCTGGGCTTACGCGAACCTGTTATTTTTTGCCATTTTAGAATATTACTTCCTACTGTGCAATAATATGGAGTTAACTTCATTCTTTTAAAAATTAAAGTACCTATTTACTAAATCTGAATAATGTGAGAATTCAGGTCACGTCCAGACCTACCGTAGTCTCGTGCGAGATACAATTATGTTCATGTTTAAGTGGCTTCAGCGAAGACTGTCAAATGTGTGACGCAGGCGTCACGGCGGCAGCGTGTAAGTATACGTACCTACCTACATTAGCGATTGACGTCGCTCGGTATGCAACTCAAGCGACTATAACTTAACAACTTCTTCAATGACCGCAATACGTCTCTAAAATAAATCCAATTTATTTTCGCAACTCACGCAAAGCGTTTAATCAAGGAACAATGAGGCTGTATTGATTTAGCGCGCGCGGCGCGGCGGCGGCCAACCTAGCGAGATTGTGTATGTTTGTAAATCGTGGCTGATTGCGTCTTTGACTGGTCTGATTGAAAATTGATTGGAATCAAAATTTCCTTGGCTTTCTCTAAATGAAGCAAATTCATAACTAAGTACTGCCATCATCATTCAAAGATATTATAACGTGCTCTCTACTCGGCAACTTAATTAAGTCTCGACGCCACGGCATTACGAACGAACCAAGTCATTAAAAATTCTCATTACGCTCGAACGTAAAACTGATACACTAAAAAGTGCACTTAAACCAACCAGTTTTTTTTAAACTTTGAGTAGCGCCACACGCCAGCCCTCCGCACAGTTTTTTAATCACGTTACAAAGTTCCAACACTAACTAGGCAACTGAAATTGGAAAAATAATAAGCTGGTGAGAGCGGTGGGGTGTGGTGCGGCGCGGCGCGGTACGGCAGGGTGTGACACGGGCTCGGTGCGGGCGCAGTGCGGCGCACCAGCGGCATGGCACGACGTTATTTTTTCACGCCGTGCAAACGATAAAATAAAAAAATAAGAGAGCAGTAGCACTAATGACTGAGTTTGCGGCTCTGTGTGAGTCGTTACCGCGCTGTAGTGTAGGCACGTACAAGACTGACCGGCGAATATTGTAGAAACTAACACGTTACTCCTCTCCGAAAGTATATAAGCACTACTGTGGAGGCACCGCGCCGCTGCCGTCGCCACCGCCCGCGCTGCGAACGCAAAAAACTTACACATTTAGGATAAGTCAAATATTATAATGATCTTGGCTCTAAATTTTAACTGCATCGCTTTGAAGATTAACTTTGTGAAGTAATTGTAATCACTGTATCGCACCTTTAAAACAAATGGTGCGGTATGTACTTTAGTTGCAATTGTGTCAGCTAAGTATAAAGTGGCTACACTGGCGGGTATAGAGTAGCGCTGACAATGGTTGATGACGTAATGAGTGGCAGTTGTGACGTCACGGCACGTGATGGTGTTCCAAATGGCGGCGCTCATTGTTATTTGAAAGCGATAGCGGCACAAAGACGCGCAGTACGTGATTTTGTTCTGTGAAGTCATTTGTGGCTCTTCACTATGTATAAGTGTAGCTAGGCTGGTTCAGTGTGAGTGCATCGATTCAGTCGTTTACCTCCTCTCTACCTAACGTTGGTCGTTATTTTACCTAATTTATTTATAGCTTTCATATGAAAATTAATCAAGACTCTTTAATAAATTAGAAAATTACTCCTCATGCCAATTTCTATAATGAAAAGCATATCGAATGAAAACTATATCCATTTAACTGCCACCAACTTAGCCGAGGTGTGTCGGGGGCGGGGAGGGAACCAAATTCATTGATATCGTCGTTTTGCCGGGTCGGCTGCCAACAAATATGAGCCTTATGAGACTACGCATAAGGTTCAAGTAAGGCGTGGAAGAGCTTGCTTTAGAAAGGGGCCCAGGTGTGCACGCTTGCAATAACTCGTGGCCGCCGTTAGGGCTGCATTAACTGCAACAAAGAGTAATTTTATATGAGGACGTAAGAACGTGAGCGCCGCGCGCCGGCGCCGCGTGCCGCCACTTTACACTAATGTTTTTTTACTCGAGCGAGGATATACGTAATCTGGTAAAGCATAACTCTGGTGCAAGATGTGAGCAGGTTGCCAGGCACGTCACACGATGCGGCCAGTGCTAGCAAACTGTGAACACTGGGTTGAGGGCGGCTTCATTACTGTCTCTTTTTATACCACTTAGGTGACATACGAGCAAGTCCGCGTCCGCCTGAGCATCGGACAGGTAATTACAACCAAGAATAATATTTGGAACTGTGGAGGAGCGAGGTGTGTTGCCCCTCCAACCAAAGGGAGGATCCTCCGACCAGGCGGGTGTTTTGCCTGGCGGGCCGCGGCCCGACGGTTGATGTCGGGCGGTTGTATATATGCAGCTTTGCGTCGCAAACTTCACTTGCGCGATTTAGGATTTGTCCGCCGAAGTTTATCTATGTAGCGCGATAGATGTCGCTACAGAACAATAAATACACGAGGCGAGTTTCTATCTAGAAATATGAGCAACTCTTGGCTTTAAAATATTTGGCAATGCAGTGGTACCACCCAGACGAACTCGCCTTGTAAACCGATTTAACTGAAGAGAGTAATCGTAAACAAAAGTTTATTTGTCAATAGACCTCTCGCTACCGAGAAAATGAAAGACAAACAGCTGAAATAACTTCATATTATCTGTTTAATGGATGTAAGATTGGACAGGTTAATTTTAACTGTTCTTGAGAATGGTTTGAGCATGGCTGCATGGGTGGTCATTGCTGCACGCTCTTTGATTGCCGTCGCAGTGACGTGATGCTGCCGCGTCGCCACTCTGCTCTGCTGCACAGGTGACGCCTTGCGGTCTTAACTTTTTATAATTGTTAGATAGAAAATAGGAAATAAAAAAAATCCTTTTTAGTCCCTTTTAGTTTGTTAAGGTACATGTATTGCTCCAGTGTGTAGTAAAGGTGAGCTGACACGCACAGTTGCTCACTACTAGCGGCTCCACTAAACCTAAACGTTCTGTATGAAAGTTTGTGCAGGAAGGATAGGAACTTGGAAAACAGTTAATAGTATTATACATATAATTTCACGCCGAGCCTGCACGTAGGAACTGGAGCCGGATATCCGTTTTCACCGGAGCTATGAGAAATATTAGTTTTCCAGCTCCCGCTGAATCTATTATGTTAGAGCCGGCAGATAAGTTATTGAATCTTTAGTTATTGACTGTTACCGCCCGTCTTAAATCTCCGCGGGTGACTGCGCCGGGTGCGCCGCGCCGTTCCGATTACTTTATATAACTGGGTACTTCGGTTGCGATATGAGATATCGTTAGACTACATAAAGTATGGACACGCTCACTGCTATACAACATTGAATTCCTCCGCGTTCCTTTTCACAGGGCTGGTTAGTTAGTCGTTTCATTAAAATGTAGTAAAATTATATTTAATACAACGTTAAGATGATTCTTGCGCCAGATATAACACATGACTATCTTTTACGTACGTACTTTTTACGTTTAAGGTTTTAATGGTTGGGTACTTAATGTAATGTAAGAAAGATATAATATTATTTTATTAAAAGAGAAATTCATCTGTATAGAATGGCCTTGTAATTTGCGGGGCGCGGGGGCGAGGGGTCGCGGTGGCCGGGGGCGCGGGGTACGAGGGCGCGGGGGTGCGGGGGCGCGGGGGCGCGGGGGCGCGGGCTCCCGGCCGCTATACGCACGTCGTCGGTGCCGAAGTAAAATAATAATAATTCAAGTGTACTGATTTACAAGGGTCGCGCTCAAATTAGAAAACTGATACAACGCCAAAGCTGGAGTTCTGTTATTATTTACTTACAGATTTAAAATTAGACTCAACATTGTATCGCTCTCGTCCCGTCCGAGCTGTTCTCGTCGTCTGCTTTCTTTCGTTTTGCAAATTAAGTACTACCTATATAGCTCGTCTCAAAAGGATGTCGACAACAGCACCATGCTACTCTATCGGGTCCAACTACTTATTGCTAAGAAAATAAATATACAGTACCCCGTAAGTACAAAAAGCAACCATCTGTCAAAAACTGGTCCACAAACCGGGTTCTGGTTTCATTCCGTGGTACTGGGTTCCATACAATCTTGTACGATAAATATGGTACCGGACATTGCTATAACGAAAAGATAAGCAGTTTTGAGGGAAAAACTTAACATTGTCTTTAGAAAACTTTTGTATCCATATATTGACATAGGTCGCCATTAGTTTACCAACTGCAATTAAGCTTGTAATCACAAAATGGGTTCTAACAACAAAGTGATCCTATAAGGATTGCATTTTTTCTTTTGAGGTACGGAACCCTAGAAGCAAAGGTCATACAAACTTTCCTAGTCGTGTTCTCGATCGGCTTTACGACCAGTGGTGTCTGTGTGTGTGACCAGTGGTGTCTGTGTGTGTGACCAGTGGTGTCGGCTGGGCCTTGTCTACCAGTCAATACCGAAGTCAGAACTATGATTCTTATACCTATTGAAAATGTACGAGTGCTATGTACATTTATATCTACAAAGTTTAACGTGAACTAAAGTTGACGTTAACTCTCTGGCGAATGACCTAGGTGCCTACTATTATATTTTCAGGTTGTGATAAGGTGCAGAATGGCTGAGTAAGTCACTTCACTTACTTCAATGTAATTTTAGATGTGTGAGTAAGTGCCAATATAGTTTATTTATTTTATAATAATAACGCGCGCAGTGTATCCCGGCTCGCAGCCTCGGCGAGCGCGGCACTGAGTAATAAGCATGTGCTGTAAACACGCACCATCGGTTAAATGTAGGTGGGTATTTTTACCTATTGCAAACACGTAAATCGGAGGTTCCGTTCGACAAATAAACAATACCGCTCTTACTAGACATAACCAGATTTATATAAAATAATAGCGCCATATTTCAGATTAACGATGGAAATTAACGCAGCGCTGGCGGAGACCGCGCCGGCGCCGCGATGGAGACATTAAGCCGCCATTCACTTACCGAACGCCTTCCGAACGACACACACGGCTGAACTGAAACAGAACGAACACATCTACATAATGATGGCCATTGCACACACCAGCTGTTCTACACGACTAGTTGTTAAGAACAGAGTGGATCGTGAGGGCCTTGACCTGCCAAAACACAGGCGGTGGCACTAAAACGCCTTAATAAATTATCAGGAGCAGCTTAAAAGTACATATGTAACAAAACGTAGTATGCAGGCATACGCTTTCGACTATCGATAAATTGCCGGTATCGATACAATGCGCCGTAACTAATGAATCGATTAACGCTCGATTTTGAGTGCACATGCACTGTGTGCGGCAGGGCCAGTTTATTGATGTTCATTGCGCGGTTGGCCGTGTGCGGCTTTATATCGCGTGCGTTTTACTCCTGATGTATGTAGGTACCGGTGACAACTTAAGCATCACTTTGTGGAAAATTGTTAATCTAACTAATCTAATCTAATTGTTAATCTAAGTTAATCAAAATCAAAGTTAATCTAATTGTTAACGTACTGGGTGTCGTTTTGAATGAATTGTTGTTTTCTCTCTGTTTTGTGGAACTTGATCGCAACGTTACCACATTGCTGCTTAGCTTAGAATAAATACATACATAATATGAGTGTAGTGTGGGTGGTTTTAACCTTTCTGAACCTGTTTGCTTACTGCAGCGAGTGTTTAGTCCGGTTGTCGCCGCACGGCTACCGCATCCTACATATTTCGAATCTAGAATTAATTCAGTAATGCTAGATTAGGTTGACATCAGCAATCGTCACTTAGGTTGACAACAGTTGACATCGGCAATCGTCACTGAATTCGAATTACTACAAAAAAATACAATACTTTCTATAATCTCATTTACTTTTCCATAAACGTAGGTATTAAGTCGAATCACAAAGAGTTTTAGTTAAAGGTATATTTAAACAAAAAAGTTTGCGGTAGTCACATATTCGAGGAAAGGTTTAAATAGAAAACCAACAATACAATAAAAATTAAAAAATGTGTATTTCGAGACCGCTGCGCAGCGTAGCGCAAATTAATTAAAATTTCTAAAAATAAACAACATTGTATGGTCGTATCAGATTATAATGCGTAACGAGTTCTACGGAACATGATCCACGCATAATATTTAAATCTTTTTAAATTTCGTTATATTTATACAAGCCTTTTTAGGCGGTGTTGGTTGATTTTTTGTAGGTGGCGGCCGTGTGTGGCGCCGCCACAGTGACAAAACTCCGACAGGCTTTGGTTTCGGTTAGTGGTGCGCGGCACAAATCAAGCGTATCGACTGATCGTACATAGCTGACACAGCTCTCACGCACACCGCACACGCCACACACTTGATGATCGATGATACCTATAGCTTCCACGTCAGATCTCAACCCGTACTGTTTATTGGTAATTTCGTTTAAAAACATGAGAAAAAACAGAAACCATTTTGCTATTACTTACTTGTGATGCCGTCCGGACGTACGAGTCCGGTATTGGACGCATCCGGTCGTCTCGGTGGCAAGTCGAGCGGTAAGGTGTGCTAAATACAAAAGCGTATGCCTGCGCGTATTGGACGTTCTATTACTGAGGTAATCTAAATTGAGACTGCCAGTATCGTATTAAGACGTGAACCGTTGAAGTAAAAATAAATAGAGCTCCGAGCGCGGCGGCGGCGGCGGCGGCACATGATTTATTGTTAGTTGCAGCCGCTTCGCCCCACTTGAGAGAAACCCAAAGGTCGAGTATATGTTTAGGAAACTTTTGTCAATTTAAAATATAACGTATATTATGCTCAGGCGCAGAGCGGGGAGGAGCAGCCGTGCTGTACTTTAAATTTAATTAAAAGTGCGAGCACGAGTGTCATATTATATATCCCTATATAGAGATTCAGTGTGTGTGGGTAAGTACGTTTAATGATTCCTTATGTCGAGAGTTGTGTGGCGCTTGCGGTGCCTTGGTGCTCAGGGCTCGGCGCACGGGACAAGGCGCTCAGGGCGCTCAGTGCCACCAGCGTCGATAAATTTCTGAGGAACACAAAATCTATTTTAACGTTTCGATTCACCGGTTAGATACGTTTACCGTCGCCGAGTAATTCGTTTTTTTTTTGGGTTGTATTGCGTAAGTACGTAATTTGTTCGACTCGGTATACCGGCGGATTCCGACGTGAAAACTTTTATTATTCGTTGAGGTTTCCTCTTTAAAGAACCATACAGTTATATGTACATTATGAAATGTTCTAGCTTCTATTCTATTCTATTTATATTTCGGGGACGTTGGCAGGCACCAGGTGGGCGATCAGTCCTCATGTTGGGATTATTTCGCCCTGTTCCCCATTTTGGTGGATCCCGTCATGGGTTACTGGCGCTCGGCGTCGCAAATCTTCCCGTAGCCTTGCAGAAGTCCACCAGTTGTCCGATGGAGAGTTCTGCTAGCTGTTCTTGATTTATCTCATCGGTTCCTAGTATTTCCCATCTAAGTAGCGCATACATTGTGCATTCTGCTATTAGATGGAAGCTTGTTTCTTCTGCTTCCCCGCATGCTGGGCATATAGGGTCCTCCTTTATTTCCATGATCGCCAGGTGTCTGTTAAGTCCACAGTGTCCCGTTGCGATCCCTACTGCTATCTTTATGTTTTCTCTGCTCATCCTCAGTAATTTTTGGGATTTTCTTTCGTCATATGACTTTAGGAAGATTTTTGATTGTCGACAACCTTCCATTGTCATGTTCTAGCTTACAATTTGTTTCAAATAATTTTAATTCGAATTCAAATTGTTGAGTTAATATTATTTCGACATAATTTACATTATGTTGTTGACATATCAAGCATAAGTAGGTAGCTATTTATTCTAAAACATCTGTACCACGTACCGCTGGATTACTAAATAAGATTGAGATATCTCTGAGCCAAATGGTTAAACAACTATCCAACAATTAACTTTTGTTCATTGGGTTACATTTCACCGAGCAGGCAATTATTGTATTGTGCGTAAACCCGGTCAATAGCACCTAATCGATCTGTTTCGTGGCCACACTTAAGGCAGGTGAGCGCCGCGCCCTATCTTTATGTTTGTGAATACCTACTGATATCTAAATTAGAGCCTGTTTTATAAAAAAAATAACTTCCCGGACTAACAAAACCTACCCTGTTAACCAAAACAACAGGCACCGGTTTGGCTAACTTATAATTGATTCGTTAAAAGGGTTATATAAACGTTAAGGGGTAAAGGGTTATATGTGTCAGACAGAGGGCCAATGCCATGCCAATACATGATGTAGTAAGTTATTAAGATGGTATATGATGTATTCCTTGTTAGGATGTAATATTGTCTTCGTAGAGACGAGAGAGAGGAGAGAGAGAGAGAGAGAGAGTTTTACTTCGAGGACGAAGTATTGTCAGTATGGCCGTGTGAGAATATGTATTATAAATAACCCTTGATTATTGTTTTATGTATTTCTGAATGTTTTATTCTTAGTTGTTCTATATCATACATCACGATTTCGGAACGAAAGTTATGATCTATGGTACAATTTATTTACTAACTACGAAGTATATAAATAATTACTCTCGGACTTGTGTATAGTGAGTATAAATCAATTAATGATTTATAGAATGATCCTCAGGTTTTATTTGTTAATTTAATTTATATAGGACAGTCAATAGGGTATTACACCTTTTTTTGAAAACTGTTTTAAATTAATCCTTAGATCGTAATGAACCAGTAGAATTTTTATTTCAATTTTATACAACCAAAAAATGCCATAAAAACGATTTTTAATTTATGATTTTGAATTTACGCACGAAAACGCTAGCCGCCATGCTACTTCGGCTCGTGACGTCACTACTGCCAAAGACCAAGTAACACGATTTGTGAAAATAATGAGTTATAATGTTTATCATTGGTGTCTTGTGCCTGAATGCAATAATACAAGTGTAAAAACTCCACAAAAATTGTGGATTCAATTGCTTTGTGTATCATTCAATAAATGCTTGATTTAGTAACGCACATTTTCGACATTTTCGTCATGGGACATATCCTATTTTAAGGCGGATCGTTCACCTGAGCCCGCCAAATTCAAATTTCAATTGGTTTTTCGCAATTTGTAGGTCTATAACACATTCTAGATTCCTAGCTGTAGTAATTGCGGATTTAGCTATAAGTACAATATTCACAACTGAGCATTAAAAACTTTGCTTGTAAATCGATATTGTAGCTAAAATTAGGTACAATCGTCATTTTTGGCCAAAATTAACGATTGTACCTAATTTTAGCTTCTATAACGTTTATTAAGCAAAGTTTTTAATGCTCAGTTGTGAATATTGTATAGCTAATGCCGCAATTACTACAGCTAGGAATCTAGAATGTGTTATAGACCTACAAATAGCGAAAAACCAATTAAATTTCAATTGGTTTTTCACAATTTTTGGCGGGCTCAGGTGAACGATCAGCCTTAACAGCTTTGTTAATTTTAAATGCTGATTAGTTATTGCCTAGTTACATAGAAATTGGTGAAACTGGGTCTTATTGTTAGACAAAACTTGATACGATAGTTAGGTAGGTACTTACATTACTGTTTTAATATTTCTCAACTCGGCAGAACAGAAATCGGGATTGGATGCAAAAAAATTTGCCACCATCAACGTATTGATCATTGGTAGATTTGTACTTTCTGCTTTCACAAAACCGTCTTCCATGATGCGATTTTAATCAAACTAACACAGCACGACAAACAATTATTGTTGAATTGTTACTCTGAGACGACAAACGTCGTCATCGAGTGAATGAGTGACGTCACGTCGATAACCAATATGGCGGATGGCGTTTTAAAACAGATTAAAAAAGACGATTTTTGAAATTGAATTATAAAATTTACATTGCATTTTTATTAATAAATACTAACGTTTCTCGTTTACTTTTTTCAAAATCTATCATAAAAATGCATTTTCATATTTATTTTTACATGGTGTAAAATACCCTATTGATGCAATGATTTATTGTGTTAAAGCTAACGTTCACATATTTGTTGGTTTTCGAAGTTGCTTAATTATCCTACCATGTTTTAAAAGAGTTTTAATGAATTTGATCTATATATAATTGCTAATGTTTATTGTTATTCGTATAAAAACATAACGATCTCTGATTGGTCGAAAATGGCGCGGTATTACTAATATTGTTCTATTGTTTAGAAAACGTATAAAAAGGGAGGTATTCCTCAAAATCAGTTAGTCAAGGATCTATTGCTGAGTGTGAAAGTTAAGTACTCTGATTGTTACTATGCTGTTCTTATGATATTGTTACTATGCTGTGTTCTTATGATATTGTTACTATGCTGTGTTATTATGCTACTGTTTGTATACTCTGATATTATGCTACTGTTTCTATTACCGTTGTGCCTTGGATGCTAAATCGTTTATTGTATTAAACGAAATCCTGGTTCCTAAAGTACCCGTAACGAAATAATTAATTGTAAAGTAATTGAGTAATATAATATATTGTATCTACCCACATCTTCTCATGATTTAATATAAATGATGTGTTGGTGTTGATATTAGCTTGTTGAACTTTGAATATCAAAATGAATATGACTATGGAGTTTCTTGCCGGTTCTTCTCCATAGAATCTATTTGGAACCGTGCGTTTGAGAAATATATTAGATTTGATTTAAAGTGATGCAATTGTTTGATTCCTTAATATTATATCTACACTAATATACACACTACACCACCCCCATTCTGACACGTACTATGGGCTACGGCGTAGCAGACGACTACGGCGTAGCAACAGGCTACGGCGTAGCAATTGGCTACGGCGTAGCAAATGACTACTATGTACGGTGTGTTCCCGTGTTATAAGTGTAGCTTCATATTTCCAGTATATATACACGTACAGTTTATATGCATATTTCATGCCTGTCTCCCATTGGGTAGGCAGAGACTATAGATTTCCACTTGCTACGTTTCTGGCACACCACTTTCGCTTCATCTACGTTCATTAACCTCCTCATGCATCATCGTCGGTTTAGGGTGATCTCTGACCTGAATTTGAACCTGAACCTGATCTTTTTTGAGAACGGCCGCAATTTGGTTGTGGTACGTTCGTCAAGGTCAGCCCCTTCCAACTCTTCCATCCGCACTCGCCATGTATAGTAGTTTCGTCAATCTCCGTGCACCCATCCTCTCTACATGCCCAAGCCACCTTAACATACCTTTCTCAATATTTATTACTACATCTTCTTACACACCACACTGCTCCTTTATGACACTGTTTATATCTCTACTATTATAAATTTGTAAAAAAGCTGTGTCTGTACATTGAAGATATAAAAAAAAAACAAGTGGGTTAGGGTATATAAACGTTTCCAAGTCCAAAAATATGATTTTTAAATTTCTTGTCTGTTTGTTACGGGTTGGAGCAAAAACCACTGAATAGATTTTAATATTGTTATCACTGATAGAAAGTATATGCTCCAACTTAAAAACTGTTGGACTTCTTATGTCAATTAATTGAACGGATCTTGAGATACAGCTTGACGTCTCTGATGTAGAGACCCATACAAGAAAGAGATCACCACTGTTGGTTTTGATTAAATTATTTTTGGGATCCATTCCTAAACCCGATATAGCTTCAGGTGAGCGAAGCCGCGGGTACAAAAGCTAAGATAATATATATCTCTTAAGCTTTAAGTTTCAATAACTGTTTTTATGTGACTGATAATAAATGTAAGCCTAATTTCCTGTCATCTTTTACCAACTACGATGCGTATTCAAACAATGTGTTCAATATGTGTTTGAGAAGCCAGCCTTGGTGTAGTTACCATGTAATCGTTGGATCTGCGGGAGCGCGGGGGTGGTGTTTCAGTATGAATAGTTAGTCTTAGAAGCACTCGTTCAGTGCACATTTTATTCTGAAGTACCGTGCCCAGCAGTGGGACAGCAAATGCGTTTATAAATAAATAAAACTCAGCATTAATCAATTATTAACAACTAGATGTTTCCCGCTGTTTTACTCGTGACCTAAAGTGATGTTATGTTTAACTTGATAACAATACACTCAATGTTACTCAATGATAGCTAGAGCTTTCACTTATTGAAAGAATTAAAATTGGTACAGTAGTTTTTGAGTTTATTATTATATAAAGATAAATTTTATTTAAATAATTTTATCTTTATAATATTAATCAACAAATCTCCATGTACAGTCAGAAAGCATATTTTGACGGGTAGCTGTCACGCACCACCACATTTCTAATAAGGTGTACAAAATACGTCATAAAGAATATTTATTTTGAAAGAGTAACATAACGTATCTGAAAGCGTGTGTTAATATGATATCATATCGTGATATTATTGTGCGTCAAACCGTTGTTTCCGCAGCGCGCCACGGTAGAAGCCATGTAGAAATGTATGATAGCCGCAGTGACAGCACGCGCCGCCGCAGCGGGTGCGGGCTCGTCCGCTAATCTCATAAATTGTGTAAACATCAACTAACATCGTTTAGTACTTTCGCCTCGTTGAACGAAACATTTTCAGCCGGTACGCCACGTGTCGTCCGCGTCACGTGTCGTCCGCGTCACGTGTCGTGTGCCTCACGTCGGGACTGCAACGCAGTTATTCGTAGCAAATACCTGTAAAACTTCCTGTGTTGAAACTCAGCGCCGCGGGTTGGCGGCGCGCGTCGTGGGTGGTGATGGCCGCTTTGCCTTTGTTTGTATTGTGTGTCACTCACCAACGTTTAGACAGTTGTGGCCGCCACGTCGAGACGCTCCCGAGCATGCCAAAGTCTTTTCACTGAAACAAGCTAAGTAAAAGCGTTTAGGTACTGTGACCACTAACTGAATTGGTGCCGCTTCGACATTTTCAATAATTATCACAAGTTGACACTATTTTTCAGATTTCACTCTTCGAGAACCACTAAGGGACCATTGGAATACCTAGCTTGAGTAGTTTGCGCAGCTATACATATTGTATATATGTTTTACTCCGGCGAAGTGTTTCAGCGGTGTCGCGCTACTCGACCGGGATTGGTGTAATCTTATAGTTATTGGTGTAGCACTAGTGCGGTTACTTTGACGTTCACATAAGTCTTGGTTTGATAAATATTTCAGTGCACTGGGGAGCTTAAATTAAATGAATGTTAAAATGTTACTTACAAGTAGTGGAGCGAGGGCGGAGCGGCGCGGGGAATCTGAACTATTTACAATAATCTATTTATGTCGAACGTCTGGTAGTTCTCTGACATTTTCTCACATTAATCGCAGGCACAAAGAAACAAGCATTCTTCTGCGAAGGAATTTGGGGCCAATAACGACAATGTCTGCAGATAAAGGTAAGAACGTGAGCGCGGGCGCGCCGCCTCGGGGCGGCCGGCGCTCCTCTCGCTGTAAGTGCAAATAGTTTCACTGCGCTACATCCAGCACCCGCTTGTAAATGACCTGCTCGTGTAATATGGCCGCCGGCGTCGGCGAACACTTATTATTTCTCTAGCTATTCAAACACAGTATTTGTAATGCGGCGGCGCGTACAGTCAACGATCGCAACTCCAATACCACCTCAATGTATATATTCACAGGTTTTTGCTCATATCTCCTGGCGCGCTATTTATGTATAATTTAATGTAATTTGAAGAATAAGAAGAATATCCCCAATCGACCAATAAAAACAAAAGTTGTTGAGGTATATGTCAGCAGAGTCGGAAAAATGCACAAGCGCGCTAAATGGGCTTCGGTGGGCTGGGTTGGAATCCCAACTAACTCTTGTCGTTTTTGTTTTGAACTTAAACTAGGAATATAATAATGTTAGTATGAAACGATGACAGTCATGTTTGGCGTAGTGGTTGAGCGATCGACTACTACGCTACGTATTGTGGGTTCATGGAACAAGAATTTGTATAATCTACGGGTACTTGTCCGGGGTCTGGGTATTACTGTGTGTGATAATTTGTAAAACCCTCCCACGATACCGGAAGAAGTCCTAGTGTTTTAAAAAACAAAAATGAAGTGCTTTTTTTCTATTATTTATTCACCAATCTTATCTTATCTTACATATAATAAGAATGTAAGTGAGCCGTGTCTGTACATTGCTTATATTTACAAAAAACTAATTTGGGGGACTCAGAATCGGTAACACAATCCATTTCTATTATTTTTGGAACTTTTGTCTGTCTGTTTGTCGGTCGGTTTGTCTGTCTGTTTGTCTGTCGGTTTGTCTGTGTGTTTGACCGCGCATCAAATGATAACTACTGAAGAGATTTGGAGGAAGTGGGCAGGAATTCATAGCCTGTTTCTTGGATTAACATTTAGGCTATTTTTAATTCAAATCGGTTCTTTCTATCAAAAGTTATTAACATTTTAACCATTGAAAACGCTATATAATAAGAATATTATATATACTATATTTATATTTAGTCCCTATAAGTGTATACTTGTATGTTAATAATGTTCTCATGTAAGTGACTGTTTGTTTTTAATGAGAATAAATGTCTTTAAACCGAAATAAGATAAAACAAGAAAATAAAGCAGATCAATCAGAAACCATTATTGTGACCAGGAATTTATTATTAGTACAGTTATTCTAACTCTACTTACACAGGGAATCACGGGGCATACATAGGATTTATCCAGCGAGCACAAGCCGGTGTAAAAACTAAATATTTGAGTAGGTTAAAGAAGTAAACAAAGAATGACAACTTATTTTCTAGCGGACTAACACGACATCGTTATTACCTCAATGAAATTTGGTTCGATAACAGGTGTCATTTTGAGTTGACAATTTTGACAATTATTGTTTTAGTTATTTTAGTGAAGGAAAAATTCGACTCGCAGGCAGGATTCGAACCTGCGTCTTCTGGTTTGATACACTAGACGCTATGACCACTAAGCCACCGCGAGTCCTACCTGCCATGTCGAAATTTGCCTTCACATTCTGAACTTACGTCTTAAAGGTGACGCGTGTAACATCTATTGACAAGCAGGTTACTTTGCCTCACAACCAACACGACTTACCTTACGGTTAGTTCTATGTCGTACGATGCTACCATACCTACTAACTATCTTTTTGTGATTTTTTTGCATTTTTCATGCTAAGATTACTAACTAAACGTAACTAAGCCATAATAGGTAAGTCGTGTGTGAATGTGATCGCAAGTGATCGAGTTTGATGTAACCATTTAATTTATTTGTGACGTAACTATGTAAGTTAACGAAGCCCCTAATATTTTACGAAATGTCTGTTTACGTATTACGTAGTAACCATTTTAGCTCGATTCCTAAATAAATAATTTAACGATTATCAAAAAATATATTTATATTCCATTTTTGTGTTGGCAATAGGCTAAACTACTACTAGGCTATCTGAGGATGTACATTAGTACGCTTCTGCCTAACCCTTCGGGGAATACAGGCGTGATGGTATGTTATGTTATGTTTGTGTTGCAATGTTTATTTTAACATACGTTTAATATATGAGCGGTAATGTTACCTGCGTTTCCATATATGGAAACGTGGACCTCTTCATAAATTCGGTCACTGCGTAATTATGGCATACACGCGCAAAAACACACACACTCGCAGGTCGTGCAGACACAATGCCGCTAAGATTATAACATGTTCCTACGTACGCGCTACGCCGTTGTCGTTGTACTCACCATGCTATGTCGTGGTGTATTTGGCAGTAATAAGCTATTAAACAGTACTAGATAATATAATCGTTTTACAACGTACGTCACTAATGCGATGGTGAAGCTATGTATTGGTAATGCTACGAACGGCCGCTCACGCCACTGAATACCAATGGCACAAGTGAGGCTCCGCAGTAACGCGAGTGCTGCGATAATGGCAGCCACCGTAACGTTATATTTACGAGTATATCCCAGCCGAACATGTTTCACTAATGGTAGTGTACTCGCAATTCTCTTCAATTTTATATCATTCAACTGCATTTAGTTGAATGATATAAAATTGAAGAGAATTGCGAAGAGAAAGCTGCTGCATTCAGCAGCTTTGTAACTGAACCGCTTCCGAGGAGCTTAAGAGACTGACTTTAATTTTATTTATGCGTGCGTGGAATATGAGCCTTCTGCTTAAATTTTCAGACCTCGTAATCTAGGCGCGCGGTAGCGTGTCCAGCCAAGTTAAAGAAAGTCAAGCCAAAGAACAAGGAAATGGCGACGCAACAACTGTGTGTAATATTACACGAACCATTTCGAGTTACTTTTCTCTCCTTTACAACCCAAAAACTATTTAGCCTAAATACACTTATTAACACCACTTAGTTTATCTAGAATCCAATCCAAATCCGAAATCGCATAAATGTAGCTCAAACAATATATTGATATATTAACGTTTAGAAACTGGCATTTCTATGACTGACTGACTGACTTACTTACTCACCGAGTTATAGATAGTTATACAGCGTAAACGCAGAAATAAGATTACATAGAATTTTTTTTTTTTAAACCACTTACAATATCTTTACCGGATAACCCAATACGATACTATAAGCTAACCTTAAATCTATTGCAAAATATACACATAATCATCATATTTCAGTATTAGAAGTGGCTAACTTTTCTGCTATTTCTGTGAATTTCGACTGGGTACAGTAAAATATATCAACAAGCTGAGCTATTGAATTAATAAGCCGTATGGCGCGCGATAGAGGTGCCCATTTGAGCAAGTTAGTCCTCGAAACCGGCACTCTGAGCGTGTGGGGGTGGCGGCGCGCGCCCACATAGCCCGTAGGTGCGCACAGGCGCAGCGCCTCCAGCACGTCCGGCTGGTGCAGCTGGCCGCGCAGCACGCGCCACACGTAGCGTGCCAGCGCCACGTCCCTCCGCACGCTCAGCCGCGCATACCCCACCATGCCGAGAACGAACAGGCTCGGGTACATAAGCGGATAGAAAGGGTACACGCCGTATTCTTTAAGATATAAAAATCTTGGGAATTTATTTTGGATTTTCTCCACCATAAGACCATACTTAGCCTCATGGGGATTCCAGATAATTGCAGTTGATTCTAGGTGACTTCGAACTAGTGCATTATATAATATCTTTATAACCAATACATTATTGAAATCTTTACAATTTCTTAATATGAATCCCAGATTCCTAAATGCTTTGCCACAAATGTTAGTAATATGCTTACGAAACGTTAACTCTGGTACCATTAATACTCCTAAGTCCCGGGTCGAATCAAAGCGCGGAATCAATGCGTTACCCATCTCATACGTATAATGCAATGGAGCCTTAGCTCGGCCGTAGCTCATTACTCCGCACTTATTTACGTTAGAGTACAGCTTGTTGGTGTTGCTCCACTGCGCTACCCGATGTATGTCGTCCTGCAGCCGCTCTGCGTCCGATACATCCGCTATCGACAAATACACCTTAAGGTCATCTGCAAACAGCAGGCACTTGGCATGTTGGACGACGGCTGGCAAGTCATTAATCATTAGAATAAATTCTAAAGGTCCTAAATTAGAGCCCTGACTAATTCCTGAAAACGTAAAATATGGTTTAGATTCGCAACCTGCATACTCGACGTACTGTTGTCGGTCACCAAGATAGCTTGAAAAGAATTTAAGTAAGTGCGACGTGAAACCCAGCGCTGCCAATAATAATATGAAAAAAAGTAATGATATCCCATCAAAAACTATGTGAAAATGAGAGTCATTTCAATATTTAGTGTAAAAACTACAGTTCATTGTCGTCAAGCGCGCGCGGCAGTCAGCTATTCCACGGTGACCCACATATTTAGTTTTAATACCTATAATTGAAATAATCATAAATGGACACCGACCACGCCACGTTTACTCAAACCATTAGTATTAACGATTATCAATCACCATTTCATTGCCATTCTAATATACCTACCCTTACCAGTAACATTGTATTTTACTATTTGCCTATTTGTAAGAGTTACGCCCAACATTAAGAATAAGCGTGGTTGTTGACTTCGCCGACAAAATAATTGACATCTAAATGGTGCCAACTTCTGTAGATAATCCTGCTGAAGATAAGACTTGTCTGTTACTAAGTTGGCACTTTCCAATAACATAGGATACCTACCGTCACGCCTGTATTCCCCGTAGAGCTAGGCAGAGATGTACCTACTATGTAATATACCATAGTTTGCCGGTATGTTTTTAGGTCCTTTGTAATAGGGGGCGAGCTTATTGCCTTGAGAGCCTATTGTATTGAGAATTTCATAGAAAAACCCAAACACACTTTGCTCGACCTGAGAATCGAACTCAGGACCTTTAATGTAGTATTAATGAGTCAGTTTAATACCAATAACTAAACGATTAACCTACAAGCGGAATATTATTTTTGACCATAGCTCGGCGGGGTGCGGGATGCGGGGGATTTATTTATTTATTTATTTAATCTTGTGTTTGTCTACTATATAAATTACAATAATACAAATAACTGTAATATTAAATTAATTAATTATACGAATAAGCAATCGTGTCAGCTCAGCTTCAGGAAAAAGTTCGACCATTAAATCGTATGAGCTCAACTAAAACAATAAAAAGCATTTTTTACTTCATCATAATTGGAATTTGGTTTTATTGTATTTTATTTTGTAAATAATTGCATTGTAAGTAAGCGTGCTCCATTATTAACATATCTAAAACACACAAAACGCATCGCATGTCCGGACTGCCTCGTCCACAAAGGGCGTATGAGGCGCGAAACCGTACGCTCAAACATGTAATTCAGAAATATTTTGTAAACAGCAAGTTTTCGTGAATGTTTTTCTGATTATTAGATTGATAATGTATGGGCTGGTACATAAAATGATCTTCTCGTAGATACGTAAGAGTAACGCGCAATGTAAATGCTCTGAATGTGCACCAATCCTTACACTCTAACAACTCAGCACTCGAAAAAATACAGTAGTTTTTATATCGAACGATTTTACAAAGTGAAGTTTTAACGAATTGTTAACAAAAGTCATCTTTGCGATAATGAGTGAACTTCTGAGCCGAAGCGGTGCGCAGTCACGTCCGTAGAGCGGCGCGCTCGTGCCGGCGCCCTCTACTATGTAAGTATATACGTACATTGTGGGCGATACAAAAAGATCACACCGTATGATAAAGGTTTATTCTATTCTGTTAGAGGTACAATAATTGTGTCGAGACAAAATGGCGGTGTTCCATTGTACCTCTGACTCTTCACAAGTTAACTCAATTTTATCTTGAACAACTTCAAACTCTTTGTACAAGGCTTCACACTTTTTTAAATACAATTTAATCTCAATAGCTTGTGCACTAGTTAAAGTAGTATAATTTACCAACTTTAAAGTGTTTATATATTGTGTATGCGTCGTCAAACGACCCCTTATATTCCCACGTTGCCTAATTAATTTGGCAAATTCAGTGCTTTTAGGTGTAGACATCTTTAAACACAATTAACAATATACAGAAATAAATGAATCTTCTGTCTTTTGAACACTATCAAAACAAATAATGAAATTAAAATATAATGAACTAGGCAAATAAATTGTGCATCTAACCCAATTTGTTCCTTACTCCAGTCGCAGTATATAGCACAGGAAAGAAGACCACCTTATTGTAGTCTGCAGAGCATCCCAGCAGTGCTTTTATAAACCTGGCGCGGCGTAGACACTTGCCACATGCAGCTCAGGCGCACTCAACTTTTTCATGCGAGATAGGCTGGAAACTTGTTCACAGCCACTCCAAGCAGATAAAACTGAAACGTGCGGCAAATCATATGAAGCAAAGCAGGCCATACAATAGTGCAAAAAAGGACAGATATATTATACAATATGATGGAAACCCAATGTGCCACATAGGCTTTATTTGCAGGAAGTAGGAAAACCCACGCCGTGTATCACACACCAGAAAATTGCAAAAATGCTCAGCCGCAAAGGCATGAAAATAAATGTGGAAATGGGCAGCAGGTGCTTCAGGCAGCAAAATACCTAACCTAGGTTAGGTTAATAGAGTAATTATCATGACATTATTTAAGAAAGCTAAATTTTTATATTACCAACCAAATTGTCACGAACACATTTTATTGCAAATAATAATTTTATTTAAAATGACGGGTGAAGCATTTCTAAAAAATTTACCACACTATTCACCCAGACAGAAAATGAAAAAGGAATAGAAAGGATACGAGCACTTCCCTGGGAACCTCTGACATGCTGCTCCAGATGGTTTCTCAGCCTCTCAGGTATTGTTTTATTGTTTGGATCTCGGGGTTGAGATCCTCAATAATCGAATATCGATGCGCCAACGCAAAAATGTCACGTTGCGCCGGCGGACAAAATAGGGCTTCTCCAATGGCTCGGCCCTCGATTCCGATGATTACGTATTTCGTAATTAGTCCGGTCGCCAAAGATGTGGGCGATACAAAAAGATCACACCGTATGTATGGCGAACACCTGCAGACAATACCACGCTAACAGCGCCGCGTCTTTGCTGCTCCACTCAATAGTATTTAGAGCACGGTGTAGCTTCCAGGAACAATAGGGCGGCCTACATTCCACGGGACGTCATGACAAACTGAGAGCCCCACTGGCACTCAGCTGGACACAGATAACACGGGTAGATTTACGATGAACATGTTGTTAACTCTGATATGCCTATGATCAGGTCATGTGGCGTGTAATGTATAAGTAAAACGCTTTATTTATTCGTTTCTTTTATTTGCAATATCATATCATATCAATATCTATTAAATAATATATTACTTCTATTGAAGTCTTAAGCTATTGCTGCAGCAATCTTTATTGTATCGAAAAGGTAAGTCGAAGTGAAGAGCGAACTTAACTTGATGGTTCAGGAAATGTCCTCCTTTACATCGATATGCATCACGGTCATTTCCTCAACCACAAATACGTTTTTTGTGATTAGATTACCTACTTACATGCATTTGTGGCTGATATCTAAAGTCTTTAGGATTTTCTAACTTTATCTTACTTTTCTTTTTGAGGCTTCACTTTTGTTTGTTTCTTGCTGCATGATTTGAAGTCAACGGAAAAGTCGTCTACTTGCTACTTTTTACTACCTACTTTCGGGTTTTGATTTCTTTGTGAGGGTCGTCAATTGATCTCTTTCATTAACGAGAAGAAAATTTAAAGCTATATTCGAACTATGGTTTTAGTTCAGAGATAAATATTACTTGAACACTTTGAATACGTAAGTACATAGTTTGTAATGAATTACCTGTCGGTACAATAGTATTGTAGGTACATAATTAATGTTACGCTATCAGTGAGGCCGGTGAAGGGGTGAGCGAGTGATGGGCGGTGGTGGACGATTCAAAGTATTTATAATTAATGGTCCAGTTCTCTGGCGACTGGTTTGAGCGACTGCAAACGGTTCCGCGCCGCGCTCCGCACCCCGGGCCCCGCGCCCTGGGCCCCGCACCCTGGGCCCTGGTCCCCGCGCCCCGGGCCAAGCACCTCGCGCCCCCGCCCCCGGTCTTGCGGCTCTGGCAACACGCTATCAATGATGACGATGCTTTGTATTTGCACTCACAGTTTACACAACATTGTAAGTGATTTAACACTTGAGCGGAACCTTGACGTTTTATTGCAGTTGTTTGGCTCGATGATGTATTTACTTGCCTTCGCTCGCCCTATAGTCCCGCGCCACGGGCTTCGTGACATTCTCTACCTTAACAGCCCAATTTATATTATATATAATTATATATAATATAAATTGATATATAATTATCTAGTAAACCAACTAGAGACTGTAGTGTGTGACGCGCCTCCACCCTATATATTGTTTAACTTAGCTTGTAAGAGGAACACTATTATACGGATATTCGACGCATACACTAGTCTTTAATTTGACACCAACACACGTCATTACAAGACTGAATTTAATTAAAACAACAATGGCCATAATAAAATAAATCATTTATTTTGTGATCTCTGGGTATTCGAGTCCTTTTAAACATATACAATGTATAAAATATTCAACCTTAGCTGTATACAAATGTACTTAAGTAATTTTTCACAATATTAGACTAGTTAAGATAATATGTATAAACAAATAAATAAATAAAATTAAATTGGAGTGTCTGTTTGTAATATTAAAATAACTGCTTTTTACTAAGTGCATGTATTAACACGCGGTACTTAAACCAAAACAACATTTTTAACAAATTTTGTCTGTCTGTATGTCTGTTTGTTCCGGCTAATCTCTGAAATGACTGGAATGATTTGGATGGGACTACTGGCAAGTAGGTGATGTAACAAGGAGAAACTTAGGCTACTTTTAAAAAAAAAACACCCCGCGGACGAAGTTGCGGGTAACAGCTAGTTTAATATGAAATTACCAAAACTGAAATTAAAATTAATAACAATAATTATAATTATTATTTTAATATGGTTATAAAATTAATAGTAAGTAGGTATAAGGTTTAGCTTGTTTTTATACAATAAATTTAGAAAGGAGCAGGCTTGTCAAATCAGTAAATAAATGTATTGAGGAAGATTATTTTATGTTTTTTTATATGGCATTACAAAAATCGGCCCACTTGCATTTTCACCGGAGATACTGCTTTTCTTAAGCAAAACAAAACAAACTGATTGATAACTAACATGTTTGTGCCTAACCCTTTGGGGAATATAATTGTACCCTTTGGCGTGATGGTATCTAATTGTAATTAATTAAAAAGCACGTATTTAGGGATCACCACGTGGTGTTGCAGCTGTTAAATATGTACTAGTACTTTACAAATTGAGTGTTGAAGTATGTTCTACGGACGGAGGCGCGCCCGCCTGCACTCGTACTACTTACAACGATGCCAGCGCTTAACGCGACACAATTATTTAGATGAGTTGCGCCCTCCACGCTGCGCCGACTACTTGCTACGAATGGACGTGTACTACGGCGTAGCACCGCTACGGCAAGCCTACGAGCGCGACGTGAATACAAAGCTAACCTGTGTTGTGTGTGTGGACCCCGGCCTTGCGGCAGTCAGAAGTCAAATAAATTGTGCCACTATACAAGTGAGCGGCGGTTGGTGCGCGTGCGGGATGATTGATACGAGTGCTCGCGCGCTGCAGATTTATCCGCAGACTGTGCCCGTGTGCCGTGGGCACCGCCCCGTGCCCCACGCCCCGCACCTCGCACCCTGCGCCCCGCGCCTCGCATCCACAGGCACTGATTGTATAAAAATACAGTCAACAAAGATTGAGTGTACCCTCGCACGCCACTGTGGCCCAAGAACACTACAGTCCGTTTTTTTGGACTTGTCTTTTTTAACCCCCGACGCAAAAACGACGGGGTGTTATAAGTTTGACGTGTCTGTCTGTGTGTGTGTGTGTGTCTGTCTGTGGCATCGTAGCTCCCGAATGGATGAACCGATTTTGATTTTGTTTTTTTTTGTTTGAAAGGTGAATAAGTGGGGAGTGTTCTTAGCTATGTTTGATGAAAATCGGCCCAAGATGGCCGCCGCCACAAGATGGCGGTTTACATATTTTTTCACAACTCCCACAATATTGGTATCAAATGAAAGGGCCTGACTAGTAGAATACTATACACTATGAAAAATATCAAATCCAACATGGCGGCCTCCACGAAATGGTGAATTTATTAAATTTTTTCACTACTCCCTCTATAAAGGTATCAAATGAAAGGGCTTGACTAGTAGAATACTATACACTATGATATAAGATATCTAATAGCTATGAAATAATTGTACAAAAGTTGAATAACTAAACGAAGAAAATACCTAATTAAAACGCAAGAAAATAAAAGAAATTAAACAAAATAACTAAGGAGTCCCTACAAAAAGTGTGAAATAACAAATTAAATTAAAAATTTAAAAAAACCCCCGACACAAAAATAAACCTGAATCCCTATAAAAAGAAAAAAATAATCTTGAAATTATAACCCTTCGTAAGTACGTATGAAGTTTTTTGATTAAATTTTGTCGCGTCGGGGGACCGCTCTCTAGCTCTCGCGTGTCTGCCCGCTCGGGTCGCCAAACTTGAATATGTTACGCTCCGCCCACTTTACGCCCTCCCGCGCGTCGCGGCGATGTACGCGCCATCCACATCAATTCTGAATTCGCGCGATTCACGTTCGGGAAGCAAAAGGAAAGGAAAGGATTCACATAATTAGAGAGCGGTCCCCCGACGCGACAAAATTTAATCAAAAAACTTCATACGTACTTACGAAGGGTTATAATTTCAAGATTATTTTTTCCTTTTTATAGGGATTCAGGTTTATTTTTGTGTCGGGGGTTTTTTTAAATTTTTAATTTTTGGTAAACAAACCCTGTCCGATGCGAAAATCACAAGTTTTTCTTTAATCACGCACTTGATGTAGGAAACGATTTTATTAACACTTATACTATACACATACACTCTAAATTACACCAAAAACTGCTTCGAAATCACTATAAAAGCTTATTATTTTTAATGAAAACGAAATTTTATGTAATTTCATTTTCACAGATTAAAATAATCATGACAGTTTGACATTTCAAAACTCTAGACTTTATACCAATTATAAGGATGTGACAAAATAATGAATGATTTTGATTTATGTGAATGAACAACTGAACTGTAATTTCAAGTTCAAATGAAATGGCAGCCAGTAAAAATGTTATTGTATTACGCCTTATCATTGCGAATTAAATCCCATAGAATTAATACAGGCACAATTAAAAGGCAAAAATAATAAATCTTTTAAAATGGCTCAAGTCAAGGAATTGATTAAAGAAGGCTTAACAAAAATAGGCACGGTGTCATGGACCAATTGCATAAATTATGTAATCAAGGAAGAGGATAAAATGTTGCAGCTCGATGACATAATAGATACTGCAGCAGTCTATGCACTGACCCAGAAGTTCATATTACATGTGTCAGAATCTGATGAATCTTCAGAGCCATCAGATTCTGACTCGTGTATTTTAGAGGAATACGAGTAATAAATTAATATTTCGCTGTTTGTCGTTTTATTTATTCATATCCAGACATTCACTTCATATTTAAAATTAAAAGATCCATTCAGTACCTACTCGTCAAGGTGAGAATCATTCAGTCTTGGCTAAGAGTATTTACTGATTTCTGACACTTACGCGAATATTAGACATTGAAATGAAACTACTTTTTATGAATTTTATCGCGGTATATTGATATTATTTTGTTACCGACGTTTCGGATCCTTTACAAGAGTATTTAGTTCAGTCATTCATTCATGATTTCCCAACACTATCTAACCACTATCAACTGTCTCTGGTTATTAGGACGCCATATTTGTTTACTAAAAAAGACAAGTTAACTGGGATAGACTGTAAATGTCGCGCCGTAACTGAGCTCATCAGCGCGCTTGGCACAGTGCAGCAGTGGCTAGTGGTAGCAATGGCTAGTGTGCCATAATATTGGTTCGATACACCCACAGAAGAAATAATAGAAGAGGCCGAGTACGTGTAGTTGTTCTGCGCCCGCGCCGCGCGCCGGCGCGCGGTGCCCGGCTCACTAACGTAACAAATAAAGTAAACAAATATGTGTCATAAAGTAGTAAAATAGTCATATCTCAGCAAAACCGGACTACCTATTTCCTTCCTTAGTCCTTGCAATCGGGAAATCCCTTTAATTATTACCAAGCAACGTAGCCTGAAAGTGAAAATGCTTTTTTGTCTCTATACTTTGGGTCTCTATACTTCGGAGAGATCAAGCTGTATCTCAGGATCCGTTTAATTAATTGAGATAAAAAAATTTTTGCGCCAACCCGTACCAAACAGACAAACAGAGAAGAATTTAAAAAAATCTAATTTTTGGGTTTGGAGACGTTTATATACTCTAACCCACTTGTTTTTTAAATATCTTCAATGTAAAGACACAGCTTTTTTGCAATTTTATAATAGTAGAGATTTATACATATTATAACTTCTTACTACGTTGCTATACATATTGGGCTACGCGCTACGGAGCCGCTACGGCTGTAGCAAGTGCTACGGAAACGAGTTGCCTTTTTGCCTAGTCTCGCCGTGCGTCGTAGGCTTTGAAGGATAACCTATTCGTGAATATTATATAAAAGCTGGTAACGTACCCTTGGCCTTCAGCTTTAACTATGTATTTGAGATCAGCGCTGTTTTGGCTTTCTTTCTTAAAATATTATTAATGTATAAATAAATAAATGCCGCAGAATACTGTGCCGCCGAGCGAGTGTTGCGTAGCGAGGCGCTGAGGCGGCGCAGCTCCGGCGGGTAGTGCCGCGCGGCGTGCTGCGTGCACCGCGTGACGTCACGCGCCCCACCCGCCCCCGCCGCCACCGCCCGGGCCGCCCCACACCCCGCGCACCCCCGCACACCCCGCACTCCCCCGCGCCCAACTTCAGCGTTACAGTCGATAAGAGTACTTTGCTACACCGGGAGCTGATTCCGAATTAGCAAGTTCTCTAAAATATCGTAAAAAATGAGAGCGATAGCGAATCTTGCTTGGCTAAGATTAGAGTAAAATCTTCTAACAAACCGTTGTACGTAAGTAGTTAATTTTTTTTTGGTAAAATTCCATTATTCCACTGCAGTGGCAAACAATATTAAGGCCTGTCTGACAGTAAACAGCTAAGGATAATTGGAACACCAGGGGTGTCGTTCGCGCATTGCCGACAATCAAGTCAATTGACAGCATATCATTGTTATGCAGTAGAAACAATGTTGCTGCAGCTAGCAGTTATTTTTATATCGGTTAGTACCGGTCAGTACCGGGCTCTAATGCATCTTTTTTGCGATTTGAACACCATGTATATGCACCTTGGAGAACAATGTTTGTTATAAATCCTACCCACGAAATTTTGAAAATAATAATCGAATCTATCTATATATCTATACTAGATATAAAGCTGAAGAGTTTGTTTGTTTGCTTGAACGCGCTAATCTCAGGTCCGATTTGAAAAATTATTTCAGTGTTAGATAGCCCATTTATTGAGGAAGGCTATAGGCTATAATATCATTAAGCTACGCAGACGAAGTCGCGGGCAGAAGCTAGTAGCTAATAAATATATCGATAAAAAAATCGAACCACAAATAAAGTGCATATTTCGTATTATACATAATTATACTGATTTCGATATTTTTGCGTAAGAACACTTAATGAAGTTATTAGACATATTGCATGCTATGTCGGGGGTACTGTAGGTACAGGCTGTGCGCAGCTCCTGGGCTGGTGCGCTGAATGTCTACTGGCGGAGAGTTCCGGCGCGCGCTCGCCGCTCGCGTCCAGTCGCCGCTCGCGCGCCGCCGCGTCCACCGCGCCGCACCGCGCCGCCGCAGACGCTCGACACGCACGACGTCGCGCCGCGTTTGCAGTACCTCGTGGGTGTGTTTGTGTATGCTTGTGTGTACTCTGTGGACGGCTTGTGCGAGCGCCGGCACCGTACGGGCCACGCACGGCCACAAAACAACGACATATGGACACATACTCACAAGAACTGGATGCGATACAATTTAGGATGTCTATCAGTATGTCACTAATTAATTACAATGACATAATTCTATGTAGTGTACAGTTACATAGGAGTATTAGAACGTCCAATGTGCAGCACTTACTCTCTCCAGGCAGGACACATACACAGACTGTTAATAATATGTTAATATGATATTGTCTCATTAACCAACAAACAAACAATCGCAAAGTGCTCGTAGGTTAAAATTACTTAGATAGTTACATAGTCGATATACTATATAATATGAAACATGATAGGTAGCTGCAACACTATTGTCTTTATTAAATTTTAAAAAAGTTCGAATATAATTAATTTATTATATACATATCTTACATTTTTATACCTAGTAAGATGTAAATATATAGATAACTTATAAAATAAACTCATTACATATTATATGAAATGCAAAGAGCTGGTGATATATAACAAAACAATTCACCGATTTTTTTGTGGCTTAATTTTGTGTTGTTGTGTCCTTAATTTGTGATAACTCTTAAAATAGTTATCTGCCTTACCATACACACAACACAGTATTAAAATCAATAAGTGAAAAATCAATCATCCCCAATATTGACACCCTTAGTGTTGCTTCTTTTTTTAGTTTACTAATAAGAGACCAACTACAAGGTATGAGAGAGTGAATACGCAATCATCCCCTATTTTTGTTCAAAATAGAATTATCAAAATTGGTATAATCTGTAAAAAGGTATGCGTCGTCTAACATAAACAAATACACGTGTCGAATTGAGAAGCTCCTCCGTTTTTTTCGGCGGTTAAAAAATAAAACTAAACAGAATTACTAATCGTCATTAAGGAACCGTGACACTCCAGATGTTGGTAACAATAGGTTGTTTCTGTTGTGACTGCTAAATATTTATTGACCGGCTAACCCTTTATGGTATACAGGCGTCATGGTGGGAATAATCTTCTTATCTTACATATAATAAGAATGTAAGTGAGCCGTGTCTGTACATTGCTTATATTTACAAAAAAACTAATTTGGGGGACTCAGAATCAGTAACACAATCCATTTCTATTATTTTTGGTACTTTTGTCTGTCTGTTTGTCTGTCGGTTTGTCTGTATGTTTGACCGCGCATCAAATGAAAACTACCGAAGAGATTCGGAGGAAGTGGACAGGAATTCATAGCCTTTTTCTTGGATTAACATTTAGGCTATATTTTATTAAAATCGGTTCACTCTATCAGAAGTTATTAACATTTTAACGATTGAAAACGTAGAATTTGAACAATAACCGTTGAAGCAAATTTCCTTTTTAAGTATTTCCGTACTAGACTAGCACGGGTCAAACATTATAACAGAATCAAGAAATAAAATTAAAATATACACTCACAGGTACTAAATAAGATAAAACAAGAAAATAAAACAAAGAAATCAGAAACCATTATCGCAAATCCAACAATTATAAGAAATGTTTACCTTGCATTATGTCTATCTATTATTACATACTGCATTACCAGCTGGGGTGGGGCTGCCAAAAGTAATTTGAAGCCGCTAGAAGTCGCACACAGAGCCATATTGAAAGTAGCAACCTTCCGTCCAATTATTTTTTCAACTCAACAGCTATATAATGACTGTAATGTGCTCAACGTGCGACAGCATTTCATTTTGCAAACAGTTCTATATCAACATCGTAAATCCCAATATAAAAAAATTACTAAACGTCGAAAAGATAAAATCTTTACACTTCCACCGGCTCGAACTGCCTTCAGTCAAAGATTTTTCTACTTCTTAGGACCATCTCTTTATAATAAATTAAGTAACAAATGTCAAATATTCAGCTTATCCTATTATAATTGTAAAAAAACTGTTCGCGCATTCCTACAAAACAAGACATACGATGAAACTGAAAAGTATCTGACCTAGGTGAACAAAAGCAGTTAGACTACTCTCACACTCATACAAACATGCGCACACACACGCTAACCCACAACATCGCACACTAACACACACACCACACACACACACATACATTCACTCACATACACACACACACACACACACACACACACACACACACACACACACACACACACACACACACACACACACATACCCCTTGTTTAATTTTTGTTGTTTTACATTTTATTTTTAAATCTAAGATAGGGACTGGTTGTACGATTACAATGTAACATTATTTATCTTAGATAAGATATTTAAAAAGGGAAAGGGACTGTTACTCCTTAACACAGGCTATTTTGTAGCCTAGCTAGGAGTACAGCGCCTCACCCACCTGATTGAACATCTATGTACAAAATTCTGTAAAATGTTAATGCTCACTGTACTACAATCTCCTATTCTGTGAATAAAGCTTTTATTATTATTATTTATTTTTGACATTTTTGTTTCTCCCAGAAGGGGTATTACACTTTCGTGCGGGCCTTAGCCAAGCACGAGAGCTGATTAAGTTAATCTGGATTCATAAATTTTCTAACTATCCTGCATGTGTTAAGTATAACAGCTTTTTGTAAGAGGATGTATGTGAGCGAATGCATGTCTAAGAGTTTGAGGCTTGTGTGTAGTGTGCGAGGTATGACTCCAGTAGACGACAAAATAATAGGTACGGTTTTAACAGTTTTTACTTTCCATTGGGTTTTTAATTCAGTGGCTAAGTCAGTGTATTTGGTAAGTTTATTAGTATGTGTGGATGAGAGATTATGCGTGTTAGGGATGGCTATGTCTATTAAATATACTATTTGTTTCTGTTTATCATGTAAAGTTATATCAGGTCGGTTGTAATGTACGGTTTTGTCCGTTAATATGGTTCTGTCCCAGTAGAGTTTGTAGTCTATCGTGTCTAGTACGGTCTGTGGGGTGTATTTGTAGTATGCTGTTTTGTCTGGTATGAGTTTGTATTTGTATGCAAGGTTTTGGTGAATGATTGCTGCAACCTGGTCGTGTCGGTGCTTGTAGTCGGTTTGGACAATGGCTCTGCATGCTCCAGTAATATGTTGTATTGTTTCTGGTGAGCCCTTACATTTTCTGCAAGAATCATCGGATGAATTTGGTACTTTCATTATATATTTTTTGTAGTTCTTAGTTTCAATGATCTGGTCCTGTATTGCGAGCATGAATCCTTCCGTTTCAGGGAACAATTCTCCAATCCTGAGCCATTCGTTCGACGCTGTCTTGTCGACGGTAGGTTGGTTCAAGTCGTGGAGGTGTCGCCCATGTAACGCCTTCCGGGTCCATTCATTTAATTTAGTCTGTCTGTCTGTTTGTAGTTCGTTTCTCTGCTGTGTTTTGTCGGACAAATTTAATGGTGTAAGTTTAGTATCATTTTGGGCTATTGCATCATGTAGAGTAGAAGTAAGGGCTTTTTTGTGAAAGTAGGTTCGTAAATTGGTTATTTGTTTATTGTGTAGATTTAAAATATCTACAAGTCCTCTTCCTCCATCTTGCCGTGATAATGTCATTCTTTGAATACAGGATCTTGGATGGTGTTTTCTGTTTCGAGTCATTGAGGTGTGAACAATTCTTTGTAAGGACTTTAATTCTGTTTTGTTCCAGTTAATTATTCCAAAAGAGTAGGTTAGAATAGGGATTGCGTACGTGTTTACTGCTTTAAATGTATTTTTAGAATAGAGGTGGCTGCGCAATATGGTATTTAATCTGTGCTTAAATTGTGTAGTTAAAGAGTTTTTTATACTTTTATGCTGTATTTGTTGTGCCTGATTATAACCTAAGTACTTGTATACTTCTGTTTCAGTAAGAGCTTCTACGGCTTCCCCAGTTTGCATGGGGTATTGGTGTTCATACCGCTGTCCTTTCTTAACTGAATTGATTTTACATTTATCGATTCCGAACTCCATACAAATGTCGTGAGAGAAGCTTTCAGTAGATTGAGCAAGTTGTTGTAGCTGTTCTTCGGTGGAGCCATAAAGTTTTATGTCATCCATATATAACAGGTGATTTAATTTATGTGTTGAAGAGTCCGTCAGTAGGTCATTGCTATTTATATTATGATCTAATTCATACCCTAAGTTTAAAGAGTTCAGCATATTTGAGAGTGGGTTCAGTGCGAGGCAAAACCAAAGAGGACTTAGGGCGTCCCCCTGGAATATACCTCTTTGTATCTTAATTGGTTCTGTTGTAATATTATCTGTGTTTGTATCGGTAGTCAGTCTAAGTCGTGTCGTCCATTTTGTCATTGTGTTTTGTAGAAAAGAGATAATTTGGGGGTGTATACGATAAATTTCTAAAACTTTAAGTAACCAGGTATGGGGTACAGAATCGAAAGCTTTTTTATAATCTATATATATTGAAAACAAATCGGACTTCTTCAGCTGAGTCTGTCTAAGCAGAACAGAGTCAATTATAAGTTGTTCTTTACAACCTTGGCTGTATTTCCGGCAACCTTTCTGTTGTTCTGCTAGCATGCTGTTTTTATCAATGTGGTTGTAAATTAATTGTGTTAAGCACGATGTGATTATTTTATAAATAGTTTGGAGACAGGTTATGGGTCTGTATTTTGCAGGGTCTGACAAGCTATTTTTATCTTTTGGCAGCATATACGTGGTTCCTGCTGTAATGTAGTCTGGTAATGTGTGTGGTTGTTGTATAAATGTATTTATGTGATTATGAATGTATGGGTGGGCTCTAGTAAATTTTTTGTACCAAAAATTGTGGATGTTGTCTGAGCCTGGTGCTTTCCAGTTGTGTAGTTTTTTGATTACGTCATGGAACACTTCAACAGGTATGTATTCAAAGTTCATAGGTTCAGTACTCGAGTACCTACGTTCTTCGTTTTGTATCCATTCTGCCTCATTTCTGTGGTGTACTGTGTTTTCCCAGATACCTGTCCAAAAACTACGCATTTCTTCAGCTAGCGGTAACCTATTATTATGTGTGTTGTACGGTGTAGTATTTTGTGTTGTGGAAGTTGAATGTGTGCTTTGCTCGTTATTTGTACTGGGATGAGAGTAAGTAGCCGACGTTCTTAATCCGCGGTAAAATTGTTTTTCGTTACATTTGAAATGTTTGTTTTGTGTCTTGCGCAATGTACAGGTCTTGTATCTCTTCAGTCTGTTGCTTAAAGTAGTAAGTTTTTGTTTTAATGTATCCAAGAACTCGGTTAGGTGTGTGTTTGGGTTTTCATGAGTGGCGTGTATTTTGTATTGTTTTTGTATACATTGAACTTGTTTTACTATCTTATTGTTTCTATTTCCTTTGATGTATTGTGTTAGTCGGCCTATTTGTGCTCGCAGTTCTTCTATTCGACGTTCGAGTCTTATCTGCCATTTCGGCTTATTCTTCTTGTATCTATAAATCGCTTCTGCTCTTGGGGGAATTTCAATTTTAGCTCCATTACTTTTAGCGGCTGTCCATGCTGCAACGTACAGCACAGTTTGTAGCGTGATGAATTCTGAGTCAACATTTATGTATTTAGGCAAAATATTATTATTGATGTAATTTACAATATAACCAAATTTTTTCGAAGATTTCTGTTTGGGGATGTAACTTCTCTGTGTAGGATCTGTATTTTTAAAGTAGTTGTAGGCATCCTGATACGTTTGTTCTATTTCTGGTGATCTTTGTTGTTCTGACTGTGGTATTAGTGTTTCTGGTGTATTGTTTGTGTCGTTATCTACATGGGTGTAAATATCAGGGTCTATACTATTGAGATATTGGTCTTGCTCAACCGTAGGTTCTAGTTGACTCAGTTCTGAGGGCGTATTTCTGCAGACTTGTGTATCGCTATTGTTCTGTATGGGTAACTCGCTTGCTACCTCATCTTTTATAACCTGTAGCCTTTCTTCATCCAAATACCTATTTTGTATTATCAGGCGCCTTTGGTCAGCAACTCTTTGTTCAGTTATGTGTTCTAAATGTGGGAATGCGTTTATAAATGCTTGGTGAAGTGGTCCTCTATAGGCTGAAATATTTGATTCTAAATGAGTTATTTTATAGTATGCTCGCATTATTGTTGTATTGTGTTCCTTGGTCCAACGCATTCGCTGGCCGGCTTGTCTGTTATGTGTTAGTTGTGGTTGTATATTTTCGTCTGCTTGAGTAATTGGTGTGAGTGTGTTGTATGTTTGTGCGTTTATTTGAAAGTTATTGATTTCCTCGCGAGTTTCCATGTAAATACGGTCTATGACACTTTGAGGTAGTAGTTTTTTATTTATTATAGCCCGTCTCTGGTCTCCTACTCTCTGTCGATTAATCGTATGCATCTCTGGGAATTTTTCTATGAATTTTGTGTGAAGTGGTGGTAAGTAGCCGTTTGTGTCAGTTTCCATTAAGGTAAGCTGAAGATACGTGCGCAGGATGAATTCGTTCATTGTTTTACTCCACTTTCTGCGCGTTTTTAAGCTAGTGGCGGTGGGTGCAAGATCACCGACTGGTTCAGTCTCTTGCACAACATCCTCCGTTAGCATGCTATTAGTAGTTGTGGTTGAATGTGTTGATGTGTGTGGATGTGGGTTATATGGTGGGATGCATGGTATGATACTAGGTGAGGATGATGATGGGACACTAACTGACGATGAGTCAAGGTGATGAGCTGAGGATGGTGATGGGGTATTGATTGACGGTGAGTCAGGGTGATGATCTGCAACAGTTCTGAACTGGGCAGAAGTTTGCGATACGGTGTCCCCCCCAGAATACGTGGGACAGCCCGAACCTGTTGGCTCGGGGCGGGATTCTCCATCGCTATTCGCTCCGGTACCCGCCTGGGGTAGTCTATTTCCGCTTCTTAATCGCATCGCATTTTGTTTGCTATTGCTCCGTTGGTCTTTGGTAAGTAATTAGCTATAAAGCTGCCAAAGTCCGCCCCTCACGTGGTTACAGATATTCAAACCGGACGTGGAGTTAGCCCTATGAGGGGCTTATTATTATTATTATTATTTATTATTGTGAACTCCCGTTCACAATAATGGTTTCTGATTTCTGATTGATTGTTTGATGATGATCTGATTGATGGTTTCTGATTGATTGTTAGTACAGTTATTCTGACTCTACTTCTACAGGGCATCACGGGACATACATAGGACTTATCCAGCGAGCACCAGCCGGTGTAAAAACTAAATATTTGAGTAGGGTAAAGAAGTAAACAAAGAATGACAATTTATTCTCTAGAAGACTAACACGAAATCGTTATTACCTCAATGAAATTTGATTCGATAACAGGTGTCATTTTGAGTTGACAATTTTGACAATTATTGTTTTCTTCTATAAAGCATCCAGCCATATAGTAACTCATTTTATAATGTGAAACCTCTATAGTATAGATCTATACAGTGTGCACACTTTTTTTTTTTTTTTTTTTTTTTCTGGCTTTGCGATTTTGCATTAGCCAAAGACAAAGTTAAGGAAACCAAAGATGCAAAAATAAAAACTGCGAGAAATTGTGCGTACACTTTATTTGAGAAACTAAAGAGTTTCCATCAAATCAAATAATTAATATACCCAAAGAATATACTACAAAAGTATGTATAATTAAAAAAAATTGCAACTTGCGTTAATCTTTACTGATGTCGAAACAGTTATTTGAGATTTTTATCTATGTAGGTATGTCTGTTTATATTTCCATGCTTCACGTCAATACCATGTGAACAAATTTTTGAAATTAAGTAATTTATAGGTCAGAAATAAGGTATTCAGAGGTCAATGGCGCTAAGTTTATTAAAAATATGGAAAACCAGATTTTTGAGGTGGTTAGTTGAAACTTGGAGAGGACAACGTCTCTCAGGTCAGCTAGTACGAAATAAAATTATTGGTCGTTAGCCAGTAGTGCAGAAGCGGGAGCTGTGTCACCGCACTCTGCACCGTATTGTCATCATCACCAGCACGTGGAGACCACGATACAGTGCCATAATAACACCAGGAGTCCTCTCCTACTCTCAGTTCATCCGATGACTGGACCGCGGTGGTGGCTAAAGCTCGAAGGAGGCTCTCTCTCACTTTTATTAAGACTTTTTAGTGGATCGTATCGTGTCATCAACGTCCGTACTTAAGTCGGTTTTTGTTACAGACGTTGAATACGCGATACGATCCGCTTTGACCCGTAGAGCTTGCAACATTTTAAATCTTCCCAGTTAGTTTAATTACTAGGTACATCAAATTAGGCATTGTCGAGCTGATATCCACTCTACACACAGTCAGACACAGTCCACCGGATCCGATCTTTTTCATACTCATTTAGTCGGCGGATTCGAAAGTATTTTCCAATTAAATTCTTCGTGGGTTTTTTTAATAACAGTTTTTTTTGTAAGTTTTTATCTTAAATCTTATATATATCATTTTAAATCTTAATACATGATTTTTTATACTTTTTGAGTCGTGCTAATCTAGTACTGAAGTACTTCTGTAGTTTAATAGGAAATTTACTCCAATGGTTACTCTTGAAAAAAAAAACAAAATTCTTCGTATTTCAGGTTAAAATTGTATATGATATTTATGTTATAAATGTTTACCTATCTACGAACAATCGCTGATGAATTACGGACCCTTGATTGAAAACCGCGTCTCAATCGGTTAAACCGTTCTTGAGATAAATGGCAAAATTCGTTGGCACACACAAACAAACAAACACCCTCTCACCCCAAACTTATACACGGTCTCCGTTCCGTCGTGGGTAAAAATATGTTTTAATTAAAAACCAATGAGTTAGTCACAATGTATTAGTTCTCGAGACTGCCACAACAGTCCCCAAGCCGACTGTCAAGCTCACCTTTTATTGTTAGCAGACAGACGCCGAGGCTACAATGGCTATCTTTTTTCCAAAAATATAAAAAGTTAATAAATCAAATGTAAAGAAAACATTAAAACTTAACTTTACCTTTACTATAGGTACGTAATTACCACTCATTGAACAATAAATGTATTGCAAAAATAACTAGAACAAATGAACTAAAGTGAATCTTAAGTACAATACCTATAATGCTTTATTGTACTTAAGATTCGCTTTAGTTAAGTTGTAAGTGTGTGAAGTTTAGTTATCTGAAGTGTAATGTAACTTTACTCTTAACTTATATATCAAATACAATTATTTATCTGACAGAGTTTCTGAGGCAAGTTTTCTTTTATGTCTCTCTTCGATCTATTGCGATAGGTTGCCTCAATAGCCTACGCACGCCTCCGCGTAACCCTTCGGGGAATTCAGGCGTGATGGTGTGATATGTTATGATACAGTTTGATAGCGGACTAGGTGATTTATTACTAACAGGAGCTAATAAACTGCGATTTTTCAAATAATGTGTTATCATCTTAAATAATTGGTAAAGTACCAGGACTTGAAGTGTTATCATTGTTCTTTGATGTGTTTACTAAAGTTACATTTTCTTGTAGATTATCAACAGGGAGTGTGCTTTGTCGTATGCCTGTGGACTCTTGTGTTTCAAATATGTCTGTTAAATGTGGTGTAATTGGACCAATGTGTATTAAGTTAAGTCTCTTTTATATGTTGTATCATCACACACACCACATTGATCGGAGAGAATGGCTGCAATTTTTCCTGGAGTTCAAGTTTTGTTAGGTGCTGTGTGAAACTGCACTGCTACTGATTGTCCTATTTCCAATATGGTTGTCTTTTTAACCCCCGACGCAAAAACGACGGGGTGTTATAAGTTTGACGTGTCTGTCTGTGTGTGTGTGTGTGTGTGTGTGTCTGTCTGTGGCATCGTAGCTCCCGAATGGATGAACCGATTTTGATTTTGTTTTTTTTGTTTGAAAGGTGAATAAGTGGGGAGTGTTCTTAGCTATGTTTGATGAAAATCGGTTCAAGATGGCCGCCGCCACAAGATGGCGGTTTACATATTTTTTCACAACCCCCACAATATTGGTATCAAATGAAAGGGCCTGACTAGTAGAATACTATACACTATGAAAAATTTCAAATCCAAGATGGCCGCCTCCACGAAATGGTGAATTTATTATGTTTTTTCACTACTCCCTCAATAAAGGTATCAAATGAAAGGGCTTGATAAGTAGAATACTATACACTATGATATAAGATATCTAATAGCTATGAAATAATTGTACAAAAGTTGAATAACTAAACGAAGAAAATACCTAATTAAACACTAAATTACCTGGATCTTAAAACGCAAGAAAATAAAAGAAATTAAACAAAATAACTAAGGAGTCCCTACAAAAAGTGTGAAATAACAAATTAAATTAAAAATTTAAAAAAAAGGAAAGGAAAGGATTCACATAATTAGAGAGCGGTCCCCCGACGCGACAAAATTTAATCAAAAAACTTCATACGTACTTACGAAGGGTTATAATTTCAAGTTTATTTTTTTCTTTTTATAGGGATTCAGGTTTATTTTTTTGGTGGTTTTATCATGCGAGAGAGAGAACTTCCCTTTTTTTATTTTTGACGTCTTCATTAAATTAATGACAAACAATGAAACCACAAATAGTTTTATATGTACAGTCTAAAGATGCACTTGAAGCACAGAAGCACAATGGATTATTTTCATAATTTTAAATACATTTTCAAAGTAAACGACGGAAGTATGTCATTCTCTAAGTGCTAACTGCGACTAGACTTGAACAGTGAGTACGGCGCTCACTACTCACTTGTGGAACATTTCTATTGTATTTTCTATTCTGTGGGCACAATCATAACACTTTATAGTACTGTTAATAATGTGTGTGTGTGTGTGTGTGTGTGTGTGCGAGGGACAGGTACGCGTCGCTCGGCGGCAGCTCGTAAAAATCACATCAATCTCGGGCCTCGGCGTGTGAGAGGTAATCAATCACCAACATTGGGTCGCGCACAGGGCAGGGAGAGCGGTGCGGCGGCGGCGCCGTACGCAGTGACGTCACTGCCCCTTAAACTGTGCCCTTGTGAGTGCTGTGACAATACGAGTGCATCACTAGCTAACAATACTTACATAGGTACTTGCCTCACACGTACCTACTGCTACGATCAGACGATAAGGACCTATTTTTAACCTTTTGTTCCAAACCCAAAGGTTGACTGATAGAGAATGCCATACGGCATTAAGTCCGACTTATTTACTACGTTTGTGCATCGGAGTATCTATAATTACCTTACATAATAAAATTGTAACAGAGCGATGTCTGTACATAGCAGATATTGAAGAAAAACATATATGGGGAGACTTTATTAGAGCAACAGAAGTAAAAAAAAAATTTTTAGAATTTTTGTCTGTCTGTCTGGATGTTTGTACGCGCATCACGCAAAAACTACTAAATGAAATTGAATGCAGTTTTCACAGTATTGCTGGTGGTCTAACTTAAAATCTGGTGCATAAATAAATAAATACATAAGAACGAAATAATAACATTTATTGATCCATTGTTACAGTAAAAACCATAAAGATTACTTAGGTTTACGTTATCTGTGGTTTTCATTCATTAATTTTAATTTTATTTTATTTTTTAATAAATTTCATATTATAAAATTGTAAAAAATCTGTGTCTGTAAATTGAAGATATTTAAAAAAAAAACAAGTGGGTTAGGGTATACCGGAATATTTTTTATTCAGTGCGCAAACTTTGACAATTGATACTTAAACGACTTTTATTAAACACCAATTTGTTATTTTGATTTGTCTTAGTACAAAATATCGAAGTTATCGTTAACGAAAGATGTTTACTTTGAAACTGATTTTATGGTTACTCGCTAGCGCACGGCAAAGCGCGCGCGCCTTAGTACCTACATCAGCTGTACACCGGCGCGTGAGTCGGCTGGCACACGTGCATATTGTTATTATTGCGAATAGATATTATGTGTCCATATTTTGCTGATTTCAAGCCGGCTAAAAATTTTAAAAAAAGTTTTGAACTAATAATGGGAATGTGTTCTATTACTGATACTGAACTACCAAAAATTTTTTGCGCACTGCTTAAAAAATATTCCTGTATAAAGGTCTCCGTTGCCAAAAATTGGATTTTTTAAATTCTTGTCTGTTTGTTACGGGTTGGCGCCAAAACTCCTGAATACATTTGAATTTTGTTATAACTGTTATAAAGTAAATGCTTAAACTTAAAAACTGATGGACTTAATTCTTATCTCAATTAATTGAACAGATCCTGACATACAGCTTGACCTCTCTGATGTACACAGACCGATACTAAGTAGAGGTCATCCACGTTGTTTTTCCATTTTTACTCCTAATATAGCTTCATGTGAGCGAAGCCGCGGGCATAAGCTAGTTAATTCATATAAATATTAATGATAAGTCAAGGAACAATGACACAGGAACAGACACATTAGAAAACAACTCATACGACCCTTGGATTTTTGGAGTTTTTACACGGTTCTTCATGAATATAGAAGGAGGATAAGTCAGTCGAATCAATTTACAAAAACATTTTGTTGTAAACTACTTCCTATTATATCCTATCCTACGTATCCTACTAATCCTACTTCCTACTAATCCTACTAATATTATAAATGCGAAAGTTTGTGAGGATGGTGGCTGGATGGATGGATGGATGGATGGATGTTTGTTACTCTTTCACGCCAGAACGGCTGAACGGAACTGGATACAATTTAGGACAGAGATAGATTATAGTCTGGAATAACACATGGGCTACTTTTTATCTGAAGTCCACGCAGACGAAGTCGCGGGCAGAAGCTAGTATATTATAGCTCCCCGCCGTCCCCGCCGTCCCCGCCGCTTGAGAACACCACGGACCACCACCACCAGCGCACCAGCGCCACCGGCCGCGCGCCACTGCGGCTACAGCAACGGCGTTTCGGGGTTCATACTCAAACACTTGCTAATGTGCGTCGGTGCTACTCACTAAGCTATCGACACAACTGCGTGTCATGTCGAGCGAACGGCTTATCAGATCTGGATATAATTTGGCACAGAGATAATGGAATAACATAGATAACTTTTTCTCTTTAACTCCTAGTAAGTATTTTGTTAAAATGTGCTCTTCTGAAGCTGTAAAGGGCTGACGAATGAATATGATCTACGCCATAAAATACAGATTTTAAAGGAGTATTATTTCATTGGGTCTCACTTATTGTTAACTCACTTGTGTCACTAGCAGACGGGAATGTGCAAGTAGGCAGTGCTCCCACCAACTCTCAATTCAGCCTCAGAGTACAGCAGCCTTTAGAGGTAGCTTTTGTTATGCCGCGTCCAAAATATGGAACAATCTGCCGCCACCCGTTAGAACGACAAATACGATCAATACCTTACGGCAGTATCTGGTAGATAGAAACGCAACAAAAGGTAGGTATGACACAAGTAAATACCTCGCTTATATAATAATAATAAAAAAAGACAGTTATTGTTGATCGTCATTGCTCACGTTCGGTAAAAGTTGAGGTCACGTAAGTATCTACCTACACATATACCTACCAATTATACGTATTTATTAATTATAGCTTCTGCCAGCGACTTCGGCCGCGTAGCGTGATGATATAAATATAGCCTATAACCTTCCTCAATAAAGGGGCTATCTAACACTGAAAGACTTTTTCAAATCGGACCAGTAGTTCCTGAGATTAGCGCGTTCAAGCAAACAAACTCTTCAGCTTTATATATTAGTATATCAATATTTATCATATTATTACCTTTTTTCCTTATTACTATTATTATAACTAGATTCCTATTTATTTATTTTCAATTTATGTGTGGAAAGACTGGTTTAGGTAGAGTGAGAATTACAATAACAATATTGAATAAACGTACCTAAAGCCAACATATCTCTTACTAAAGATATGTGGCGCAGGTGCGGACTGGGCGCGCGTGACGTAGCGGCGCGCGGCACACTCGCGCGGCGCGGCATGGCGGCGCGCGCGCTCGCCCTCGCGCTGCTGGCCGCGCTCGCCGCCGCCGCCGGCCCGCCGTACCACCCGCACCGTCAGTACCGCCCGCCTCCCGCTCACCTTACGTGCTGATGATCAGCTTACGTTATTGTACAAATGTGTGCAGACGCAGAGCGCGGGCGGCGCGTACACCGTGATGCGTCGTCGGTGCAGCCGGGGGGCGCCGCAGCCGGCGCGGCCCTGGAGGCGGCCGAGCTGGAGATGGCGGAGGTGGGCGACGTGCCGGCGTGGCGCGAGCTGTGGTACGGCTCGCTGGAGGCGCTCCACCGCGAGCCCACCATCAACAACACACAGGAGGACGTGCTGGTGCAGCTGGGCGCCGTCGCCTTCCTGCACTGCCCCGTGCGCAACCTCGGCGAGCGCGGCGTCAGTACCCAGCGCGTAGCAGCTAGCGCTAGCCTCGCTGAGCCCGCCGGGTAACGTGTGCCTTGTGTGCAGGTGTCCTGGGTGCGGCGCCGCGACTGGCACATCATCAGCTCCGGCATGCTCATGTACACCAACGACGAACGGTTCCAGGTATGTGCCCAGCTTATTATCACTGATCATCAACCCACTTCAATAAACACGCCGATACTCTCAATATCATAATAGGCAGTTACCTAACTGTCCAGCACGGTGGCCTCATGCGGGTTGAGTGTCATTAACATTGCCAACCCATGTTAGTTTTCTGTTTATGAATGGCGAGGTGCCGTGCTTTCGAAAGGTATAAGCCGAAAATATTAATGGGCTAGCTTCTGCCCGCGTCTTCATCCACGTGGAATAGTCACTTGGTCTTAGCGTGATGATATTATACAATAAATAAATGGGCTATCTAACACTGAAAGATTTTTTCACATTGGACCAGTAGTTCCTGAGATTAGCGCGTTCAAGCAAACAAACAAACAAACCATTCAGCTTTATATATTAAGTATAGATATACCTAAGTATATATATAGATTTGTTTATTAATGAATTTAGTTTAATGTGTAGTTCTAGTTTATGGATGTTTAGAAATTATTATCTCCGTGTGTTTTCAACTAATTACTGCAAAATGTTAACAACTCTGATATAATCTCTGAAATATCAATGTTCCAGGTGTTACACGGCGAGGGCTCTGACGACTGGATCTTACAGATTAAATATGTACAGAAACGAGACAACGGTACCTACGAGTGCCAGGTACGTACCAGCCACTACATATGTGGAGACTGTGTGGTGGCTGTACCTATGTGACGCGCGCCAGTGTGTGTGTGTGTGTGTGACAGGTGTCGACGGGCGGCGGCACGCTGTCGCGGCTGGTGCACCTGCACATCGCGGTGCCCGAGGCGTTCATCCTCGGCGCCGACGAGCACCACGTCGATGCCGGCTCCACCATCAACCTCGTGTGCATTATAGAAAAGGTACGACGTCATGTTGAATGCGACCCGTTCTATCATTACGTGTCATATTACGGGCTACAAGGCTAGTTTTTGTTAATGGGTACAGAGTCCGGTGCCGCCACAGTACGTGTTCTGGTACCACAACTCGCGCATGATCAACTATGACGCGGCGCGCGGTGTCACGGTGGTGACGGAGCCGGGGCCCAAGACGCAGTCGGCGCTGGCGATCCGCGCCGCCGGCCCGCAGCACTCGGGCAACTACACGTGCTGCGCCGCCAACACCGAGCCCGCGCACATCTACGTCTACGTGTCGGAGGGCAGTCGGTATCAGTGACCAGGCGCGCCTAGCCTAGACTAGCTGAGAGTGGAGCCGTGCGTGACGCGCGCGTTTGTTGCAGGCGACAAGATGGCGGCCACGCTGAGCCGCAACACGAGTGGCGCGCGCCGACTCGCGCCGCCCGGTGCCGCTCTGCTGGTCACGCTTGCCATCGCGCGGCAAACATGAGTCTCGTCCACACTCGTTTTACACAAATAATTAAAACTTTGTACATAATATTACTAAGAATACCTTTAATGACTCTGTAAAGGTGATTGGATACGTATTGTGCAGATTTGTGCATCTACATCACCTTTACAAAATTATATACGGTTCAGACTTACAACCTTATGTAGTAATTTTATTTATGACTACTTCAAACCACTTCACTAACACGTGCCACTTACGGCACGGTGCCGGGGTGCGCACGATGAGACAGGTCAATATTTAGTACCTACCTAATAATATTAGTAGATTTATGTTTTTTTTAATAAATGTGAAACTAGTGAAGCCAATTCTGAGCGTACTTGATCGGAAATCATTAATATTAAATTACAATGCAGGTGGAAAGTCAACCATCGCTACTCTTATGAGGTACACTTAAAACACACATCTGTGCGTACTGCACTAAAATCTTGTGTTTAAATGCATACACAATGAGCCAGGTTTACTTTATTTTCATGCTTAGGTAATCATAAAATATTTAATTGCAATATGGAATAAAATATGCTAAATTCATATTTCAAGCAAATTATGTTTCCTTTTTAAATCTGATTTCTGATACGCATTTATTAGACATTGAAATGAAAATACTTTTTACGGATTTTATAAAAAGTAAAAAGTAGTTTCATTTTATGTGAGCATTTTCATACACTAATTATATATTATACTAATTAAACATGATGTAACTAGTTGATAAAATAAAACGCACAATATAGCCCTCGAGAGAAAACTAAAGATTGGGTACAAACTCACGTGGTGTGCGAGTGCGATCGCCAGAGCGTCGGGCCTCACATGCACAATACTAAGTAGTATCTCTTAGTACTTAGTCTGTGCATGCACACTCGTTTATGACCAAAGTACCTACTCATTATAGAATTGAAATATTTAATGCGATGTCATTATCACACAATATGCATTAAAAAAGTTATTATAATTTTACTTCAACACAGAAAAATTACGAACAGATCTTTTAATTTACAAACCCGTAAGTGAATTTAGTAAACGGAAGTTGACGACTTGTAAGCATAGACGTGCAGTAGCGACATCTCGTAACCGTGGCGTAAGCGTGGCGCGTGGTTTCATTGTGGCCCCGCAACGCAGTTGTCCGGCTGTGACTATTTGTTAACATTCAATTGTTCAAAAATATAGTGAGCGAAGTTCTGCCATCAGATGGCGTGCGTCGCCTCCTGTACATATTGCTGTCAGGCCTGATGTGTCTGTACGACATCATTCTGTAAATACTTAATTACGATACTAGAGTACTTTGTGAATATCATTGTTAATAAATTGTGCCACATCCTGTCTCTTATAAAAGTACAATTTACATAATTCTCGTCTTGAGTACTTAATAACGTTTAATAATCAAATGGTATAATAATCAATAGCTATTTATTAATTATTTTCGGACACTTCATGAACACTAGAAGTTAAGTATACAAGATGTTTCTGATGTTAAGTGGGGCGAGCCATATAATAGCATTATAATTTTATTGTGTAGGTATCATCGCACTCTCGCCAATCGTCTCTTCTTTTCATCGCCAATGCAATAATTGTTACCAAAAGTATCGTCCGCGCCCGTCCAAATAATCATTGAGATTCATATTTCCTGATGGACATCACTGAGTGTATTTATCATCCGGCTCGATGGACCAATGTTCATCATCCGCTCGAAGGACCAATGTTTGGCACCAATATAGCGCCGTTGAACTTTGTGACCTTCTATGCTGATCTCTTGTTCTTCGGTTCTGATCTTATATAAATAGACTTAACAGATGAGAAAGCCCTGGTGATACTGGCGTCTATGACATATGCGAATTGGTTGCTTTGTTATGTAATACTTAAAATAAAATGCGGCGTATTATTATTTGTGTTCTTATTACTTACTAAAAAATGTTTTGTACTTATAAGTGACGGGTTAAACACACGTAATATAAAACATAACATTGTTTTGTAACAAGTGCATTTCTGATATGAGAGAAACATTGATAAAACTTTGTAAAATAATATTTCACATCATTTTGATCATTTTGATTTGATCTTCCATGGTTAAAAACATAAATAAAGATTTTGAATGAAAACGGTGTTTCTATTTCATATAATAACTAGCTTCTGCCCGAGGCTTCGCTCACGTGAAGCTATATCAGGAGTAAAAATGTCAAAACCAACATTGATGACCTCTTCTTCTGAGGGAGGCCCTCTGGCCTCTATACGTCAGGGAGGTCAAGCTGTATCTCAGGATTCACTTAATAAATTGAGATAAGAAGTTCACCAGTTTTTAAGTTGGAGCATATACTTTCTAACAGTGATAATAAAATTAAAATCTATTCAGTAATTTTTGTTCCAACCCGTAACAAACAGACAAGAATTTAAAAAATCACATTTTCGGATTCGGAGACGTTTATATACCATAACCCACGTGTTTTTTTTTAAATATCTTCAATTACCGGAGGCCCAAACCCTTTTAAAGGCGGGCAACGCACTTGCGACTCCTCTGGTGTTGCGGGTGTCCATGGGCGGCGGTTATCGCTTACCATCAGGTGATCCGTTTTCTCGTTTGCCCCCCTATTACATTAAAAAAAAGAAAATGTACAGACAGCTTTTTTACAATTTTATAATAGTAGAGATTTCGTTACTGGCATATAATAAAATCGGCATCGTTACGTGATTAATTATTCTTAGAATTAATAGTACTTAGGTATTTATTTTATCAAGATAAGTAAATATGCTTAAAATAAGCTTTCTACTCGCATCAACGGTGACGCAATATACGAGACTCGAAACCTGCATGCCTGACGGATCTACTCAACGGCGTATCAAGTCTGCCGCAGTAGCTAGCGTGATGGATTATAACCTATTATAACTCTCTCAATCTGAGTGCAGATCGGGTAATTTTAAGTTTTAAGCTATGCTGTTAACTACTTCATCCTCTCAGCCAAAATGGTCTGGGTAGGTTAGGTTAGGTAAGTGTGGCTCCTGGGAGGCAAGTCATCAGTGAATGACAGATGTAATAATATAATCATCAATGGCAGTTGCAATTTTCTTCAAAACCTGTTTCAGCATCCACCTGAAATAAACGTGTCAGTATCGGTACTATCAGTGTCAGTATCGGTATTACTGCTGTCAACATCGGCACTATTAGTGTCAGTGTTAGTACAACCGGTGACAGTGTCGGTATTATTGGTGTCAATATCAGGACTATCAGTGTCAGAACTACAAGTGGGAGTTTTAGGCGGGAAAATGAAAAGTGCACATTGTCGATTTTATATTATTTTTCAAAACTTGAATTTCTCCGAAGTTTAATGTGTAATTATGGTGGATAATTAACCATTAAGTGTTCGTGAACGTGTGAGAGTGTAGGCAAATGATATAAAATTGAAAATCGTGACTTTTTGGGTTCACACCTAAACTCCATCGAAGCCTCAATAAAGTTTCTACCGTTTTATTGGGGCAACTGAACATTATACTTGACACTGGCGAACACAAAAAGTGTGGTGCCATAATACAATCCCATGATGGGAAATAATTATTACATACTTGATTATTCTAATACTTGACACTGGCAAATACACAAAAAGTGTGACGCCATAATAAAAAAAAAAAAAAAACTACAAGTGTCAGTTATAGTACTATCAGTGTCAGTGTCAGGACTATAAGTGTCAATATCGGTACTATCAATATCAGTGTCAGGACTATCAGTGTCAATGTCAGCACTATTAATGTCAGTGTCTGTACTATGGGTGTCAGTATCGGTACTATTGGTGTCATCCTCAACGACGTTCGAAGGTGTAGATTCAATTGACGCATCTAATAACATAATAGGTATAATTAAAAATAGGATCTGTAGTGTTTGTGTTTCTATATCTATTTCATACATATAATGACACTATCTCACATACACAAGTATTAGCTGACAACTTGTCTTGACAGCTGTCAGTTACGAAGTTGGCAGTGAGACCATGCTTTATAATTATGTTCCGAGAGACATATCCAGCGGTAGTCTGTGGACGGGAAAAAGGCTCTGCTTGGTGTATTGGTGTGCCAGTGTAATAAACATATTATAAGCGGACCCTACAAGTGGCGACAAGGATGGGATACTTCTAATTAATGTAAATATAAATTGTTATAACCATAAAAATGGAATCGTAAGTAAACATTGTAAGCATGTAAACAACATATTATTATGGTATTGTGGTAATTAGGTTTCAGATACTTTTATTGAGGCTTTGTAAATATATTATGTATCTCAATAGAATATGAGATTGTATTCCGAATTACTTAATATTTCAAACATAATATTTCACAATTGGCGGGAACGCCTAATTGAGAAGATAACCATAGACATTTTTGTTGTTATTATAATTCGCCAAAAGGCAGGCAAAGGTTTGGACCATACAGCCTTGTCTTATTATAACCATAGACAATTGATATCTTTATTTTTTTTTCTAATGATGCCGAATACAGTTAATATGTACGGGTAGTACATTACTTACTATAAAAGAGTGTTGCCATAACATAAAATTGTAGATTTTTATAAAAAATAAATAATACTGGAATATTTATTAACATGATAAAGACATTCCACCAGTGGAATTGCGGGGCCTTCGCACTCCCTTGTCCTTCAAGCTACCCTCGCACCCAATGGCTTGCGTGGCTGCCGATCAGGTCGAGAATTTAAGCGGCGGTAGCCTAATGGCTAGGACGTTGGACTTGCGATCATGTGGTTGCCGGTTCGTTTCCATTGCACTACCGACGTGAACCCACTCGTAACACAAGCAATCTAGCTTAGCACGAGGGGTTAACAAGAATACTAGTAATGTGTGACCCACATTGCTAGTAAGCTTTAAAAAAAAAATCCTTGAGAGCGATCAGCGGGGCCTAAGGTTCCTAGCTATGGAATGGATATTTGTATGAATCTTCGCGGTTTATATTGGTGACAGATTGTATGTGTGCAAGATCTTCATTATACACATCTATAGTAACGCTGTGACAACCGTAAGTGTTTATAGATGGCGTTAGTTCTCTATGATGATTCCTTATAATTTCATTAGATGTTGCAATCATTGCGATGACTTTCTCATCATGCTAACCGATAGATAGTGCTTTGCTACAGGGTAATATAAATGATTAGATTTTCTCCATGATTAGTTAGTCTAAATGGAAACTTCCATTATTGGATACGGTTTAAAGGCACCACCCATGAGGAAAAGTAGTCTAAATGGGCTTCCATTAAATTGGAAACCGTTTAAAGGCACCACCCATGAGGAAAAGTAGTCTACATGGGCTTCCATTAAATTGGAAAGGGTTTAAAGGTACCACACATGAGTAAAAGTAGTCTAGATGGGCTTCCATTCAATTGGAAACGGTTTAAAGAAAAAAAGAAAATGATGATTGCTTAGGTCACTCCATTGATTATTAATGTATACGAATACGAATACGAATACTAACACTGACACTGACACTGAAACTGACACTGACACTGACACTGACACTGACACTGGCACTGACACTGACACTGGCACTGACACGAACACTAATACTGATACTGATACTGATACTAATAACACAACGTTAAACGTACATTTTTGGAAACCATGCTTCTGTACGACTTTTGTAAAGTTTCTATCGATACATGCTATCAACACAGTCTGTGGCAACATTGTGACTGCTTACAGCATTCAAATGACGATCGTAAAGTGCAGTGAGCTTTTTATTTTCATTGAGCTTTATTTCAAGTGCCACTTAGTTGAAATTAGCTTGCAGCGGAGGAAAATATCTTTGCATATATGACCAGATTCTTCGTATTCTACTTGTTGAGTATTTTTGAAGAGCAGTAAATAGGAGGATATTACTCGATTAGTGTGATAGCGCCACAAGACGTGTCTGATTCTGAAATCTTATTGTCATTAAAAAAACTACGGGTTGCACTCCGGGAGTGCCGGCAGAAGTGAAAACTTAAACATTAACGTTGTGTTATTCGTATTGGTATTAGTATTAGTATTGGTATTAGTGTTAGTATCGGTATCGCTATCGCTATCGGTAGCGGCATCGGCATCGGTATCGTTATCGGTATCGGTATCGGTATCGGTATCAGTATTAGTATTCGTATTCGTATTCGTATTTCCTATATTGTAAACCTAACCAATTTTAGGTTTCATTATCCGAGCACAAATCCAAACCGAGCTACTAATAATTTATTAGAGAAATCCAATAATACCACTCGAATTGTAAGCAAACCTCGCGCTCAACAGCCAAATCCGCGGTGTGTAGCAGTCAATTATATATTTTTTTAATAATACCAATAAGATTCTATCGATACATGCTATCAACACAGTCTGTGGCAACATTGTGACTGCTTACAGCATTCAAATGACGATCGTAATGTGCAGTGAGCTTTTTATTTTCAATGAAAATAAACTTCTTCTTCTTTTGAACTTTATTTCAATTGCCACTTAGTTGAAATTAGCTTGCAGCGGAGGAAAATATCTTTGCATATATGACCATATTCTTCGTATTCTTACTTGTTGAGTATTTTTGAAGAGCAGTAAATAGGAGAATATTGCTCGATTAGTGTGATAGCGCCACAGGGCGTGTCTGATTCTGAAATCTTATTGTCATTAAAAAACAACGGGTTGCAAACTTAAACATTAACGTTGTGTTATTCTTATTAGTATTAGTGTTCGTATTCGTATAAGTATTAGTATTTTTTAGTGTTGGTATTGGTATCAGTATCAGTATCGCTATCGGTGTAGGTATCGATATCGGTATCGGCATCGGTATCGGTATCGGTGTCGGTATCGGTATCAGTATTGGTATCAGTATTGGTATTGATTAGTGTTCGTGTTCGTGGTCGTGTTCGTGTTAGTGTTAGTATTCGCATTCGTTTTTTTTTACAATTACACATAAATTACACATCTGACAAATCATCATCATCATCATCATCATCATCATCATCATCATCATCATCATCATCATCATCATCATCATCATCATCATCATCATCATCATCATCATCATCATCATCATCATCATCATCATCATCATCATCATCATCATCATCATCATCATCATCATCATCATCATCATCATCATCATCATCATCATCATCATCATCATCATCATCATCATCATCATCATCATCATCATCATCATCATCATCATCATCATCATCATCATCATCATCATCATCATCATCATCATCATCATCATCATCATCATCATCATCATCATCATCATCATCATCATCATCATCATCATCATCATCATCATCATCATCATCATCATCATCATCATCATCATCATCATCATCATCATCATCATCATCATCATCATCATCATCATCATCATCATCATCATCATCATCATCATCATCATCATCATCATCATCATCATCATCATCATCATCATCATCATCATCATCATCATCATCATCATCATCATCATCATCATCATCATCATCATCATCATCATCATCATCATCATCATCATCATCATCATCATCATCATCATCATCATCATCATCATCATCATCATCATCATCATCATCATCATCATCATCATCATCATCATCATCATCATCATCATCATCATCATCATCATCATCATCATCATCATCATCATCATCATCATCATCATCATCATCATCATCATCATCATCATCATCATCATCATCATCAGGTGAGGTGAGGTTAGGTTAGGTTAGGTTAGGTTAGGTTAGGATTTTTTTTTTTTTTTTTTTTTTTTTTTTTTTTTTTTTTTTTTTTTAGCAGGAGGTGGAAATCCTCATGGACACCCCAGTCACCTCACTTGTGACGTGGCTGGGGTAGTGTCGGACTCTTACCGACTAAAACCACCCCCTGCCTCGGCTGCGGCTCCTCTGACATTATCAGAGTCCTGATTTGGGTATAGTCATATCAGCAGGCTGTATTCTATCGAGTACAGTGCGATCGACGTCAGCCGGAATCAGTTTTGCTAGGACCCCGAGTGGAGGGCCGGGACAGTGTCTTGGTATTCGAAGAGAACTCTCTCAAATTCGGGACAACATTTAACTTAACGAAAAAATCGGGCAACTTACTGCATTCCAGATACGACCTGGAACCTTTGATTATACACATTTCAAAAATGCTTACACATCAGCGACTTCCAGGTCGTACCTGGCATGGCTTTTCTCTCGTACCGTCTACGGGTACTTCTGGTGCTTTGATTTCCAGCAACACATGCTGGGACTTCCATTATGGCTGTATATAGTATGTGCGCTGTCAATCCACCATTTATTTTTGGTACCCGTGACGTTAGCGAGGGCCTTTTGCGTGTTATTGTTGACCACAGCATTTTACGGAGGTCGGAGTAGTCGTAGGAGGGTTTGGCTGGAATTCGCTGTACCAAGGTTGCTGTCTGGTCCGGACCAGAGACCGGCGCATCGAATTTAAAGCCTGTTTTTCTTATTATTAAGATAGCAGCACTTTCTGTCGCTGTTCTGCTGCCAGCCATCGGGTCCAGACTCAGCAAGCCAAGCGTTTCATGAGCCCCTCTGGGGACTACTACTCGGCTCGACGCAAGTGCGCTCCCCGTGTCCTCGTTCCTGTCCTCAAAGAGGCCGTTGGCGTTAGCAATAGGCTATGCTACAACGAGCTATCGCGTCCCACTTTCTATGTATCGGGCAGTCGCCATCGAACGCATTGTGGTTCACCGCTGGATCTTTGGCCAGCTTGCAGTTCTTGCAGCTGGCAGCTTCACCGGCGGCGAACTTCGGGCAGGCTGCCCGAAGATGCAGATCACCGCAGTGACTACAGGAGTCGGCCGCCTCCTTGCATAGCTTGCGTCCGTGCCCGTACCCCAGACACCGCGTGCACTGTATAAGGGGTGTCTGGTCTAGTACCGTGACACGTTGCAAGTCTATGTAGACTTTGCCGGCGGCCGTGACCCGCTGCCACAGTTTGGGCGAGACCTGTAGCACGACGTGACATTCGTGCGGGTTCCTCGCCCGTCTGCGGTACTTGACCGTGGCAGCAAACTCCTCCTCTGTCAGGTCACCTAGTACGGCGGCGTTCTGCATCCTCAGGGACGCGATTATATCTTCATCGCTGTTGTAGCTGAGCACGTCTTTGATCACTACCAACGGCCTCTTCGTTGGCGCATTCTCCACTCTGAGGTCAGCGTCAGATGACAGCTTTTTCTTCATCTCTTCCAGGTCACTTTTACTACCACACGTCAGGACGACACGCTGGTCTCTCACCTTACGGACTCGTTGGACCTGGAGTCCGGACGTCCTGGCGTCCAGCGCCTTCCTTATCCTTCCGATCACTCCGTCGCTTGTGTCCATAACCTCAGTTGAAGACACAATGACGGAGTGGGTCGGCACGGGTTTGTGTTGAGGCTGCGCTGGGGCCCAGACTGGGACGTGAGCCGTGGCATTGGCCTGTGGAGCTGTCATTTGCTGGTCGCATTGGCGGTCAAGTGTGTCCTTCAGGCCCCCCACCTTGTCATTACACTCCCTTACCAAGAGGGAGTGGTCTTTAAGGGCCTGAAGAAGTTCGGCGGCTTCAGGCGCAGCCGCACTCCGGTTTGTCGGGCTCGGGTCGAGATTTGTCTGGCAAGCTTCGTCCATCTGGGATTTGGTCGGGGGTTTGGTGACGGGACCAGGCTGGGGTTTCCCCTTCTCCTTCTCAGCCTCCTTGACCAACTCGAAGAGTCGGTCGATAGCTGACAGCACCCCCGCCTTGATCTCGGTCTTCAGATTTCTGGAGGCGGATAGGTGGAGCTTTGCCTTGTTAAGACAAGCTCGCGCCTCAGCTACGCGGTTTGGGTATTTGCTGCCAGCTTCTTCCCACTCTCCGATGGAGCGCCTCACATTCGTGGGCGCAATAGTTGGTCGAGGAGGAGAGGGTCTCGAAACCTCCGTCATTTGGGGCGAATCTTGCGCACCCGCGCCCGAAACCCTCTTAACCGGGGTGCGGTGGCCGAACATATTGGTGGTCCTATTAAAATATGGTGCTAAAAAACAAGTCGAATTTAATTATATGAAATAAAAATAAAATGTTTTTTTTTTTTTTTTTAAATAATTAAAAATAATTATAATATGGTCTAAAAAATAGAGAGTTCCCTGTAAAGAGGGGAACTCGTCTGTTCAACCAAGTGGTTGTGTCAAAAATAAATTAATAAATAAGGCAAAGAATATAAAAAGTTTGTAAAAGTTATATATTAATGTAAAATCACTAAAACGTCAATTTTGCCTTATTAAAAAGGACTTGAGTAAAAATTTTCTCTTCTAAGGACCACCAAATGAAGATATTAAAATTTTTAAAAATTTTAAAAATGTGAGAAATTGTTGGTATTGGCCCGAGTTTACCTAGCCAAACCCCTAGAGGGTGGGTGGGCGGGCAATTTTTTGAAAATTCCTGCAGATAACCCCCACTTGTGGGGTACCAGCGGAAGCGGGACGCCGAGGGCTATATAACTGTATACTAATCGGGGGTAGGCAGGGAACAAAATCTAAAAGTTATGGAATAAAAACTGTGTTTTTGTGTAATTTATTAAAGAAAATGCTAATTATTTTTGTTTGTTGCAGGTCGCGGTCACCGGGACGAGTGCCGGGAGCGGTTCCAGACTATTATATATCTGTTTAAATCAAAATTTGGTCAAAAATCGGATACTAAAAATTTTAGCTGTCAACGTACTATGTTAAGTTAAAAATAAAAATGCGAATTGTAGGGAAATGAAATTTTCCGGTCTCCAGGGACGTGGAAGTGTGCCCGAGACACAGATAAATGTGATTTGTGGATGTGGAAATCGAAAACCGCACCCAAATAGGGCTTTTAGTTCAGAAATTATTCGCGGGTTAGGTTAGGTTAGGTTAGGTTAGGTTAGGTTAGGTTAGGTTAGGTTAGGTTTTTTTTTTTTTTTTTTAAGTATGTTATATGGAAAAAGGAAAGGGTAACGCTAAGTATACGTCTGCGCCTTTCCTATGTGAGAGAAGATAAGAGAAAAGGGTTTGAAAGAGATTGGGTGAGAATGATGTGAGTGGGTAGGAGTAGATGGATATATATAATTATATATAATAAATAAAACACTATGACCCCCTTTATTGCACTAAGCAGCAGGTGGTTAGCCTGCTAAATTGTGCCGTAGAGGAGGGCACTTGTAGAGAAGTAGGGGTAAATAAATGAAGACAAAAAGAAGAGAATAATATTTTTGGTTTTGTGTTTTTAAAATGTTTTTGGTTTTTAAAGTTTTTGCATAACAAAGAAAAGCTTATTCTAAGACAGTATAAAATCTTATATCTAATAAACTTAAATCTAGATAACTGTAAAGGACCATTATACTATGTAAAGAGGGTTGCCCCTAAGTGTAATTGTATAAGAAAAGATTGTGTACAAATGAAAATGAAAGAAGTACAGGGTGTGAAATTGTGAATTGTAGAGTATTTACAGTGGTCCTTTACATGGAACTTAAATCTAGACACAGTTATATACAGAAAGAAAATTGAAAATAGTGTGTAGTAGAGAGGTAAGTGTTTGAGAGACAAAGTGAGTCCGCAAAAGCGGCGCCTGAGACAGGCATACAACAAGGCGCGGTAGGCAACCTGAAAACTGAATTTAACTGGACAGTGAAGAGGGGGGAGGTGAGGAGACACCAGCAGGAGGCCCCTGTATGCCGCCCCACACAAACGTAAGGCATAAGTGAAGTAACAATCGGGTTTGGGTAAAGTGTGAGTGGATAGTATAATGTGTGGCATAAGCCACGCCCAAGATTATTATGATTTGTAAGGTTGATGAATTTGATAAGTTAATGTGTATGTTGTGTGTATGTGTGTGTTTGTATGACTATGGTCCATAGTCGATCCTTAGTTTAAGTTTGTTTAGGGCATGAACCAAACGAGGGCAAGTGGATGAGGTAGCACTATGTTTTGTGTTACATGGCCGATTGTACTTTTTTACGAACTGCACACAATTGTAGCAGTCCGTTGCCTTGTTGTCCCTTTTTACAGGGCAGTCCTTATAGACGTGTGTGAGGGACGAGCAATGCGAGCAGATGGTTTTGTCGGCCGTACAGTTCTTCCGGGTATGGCCGAACTGCAGGCAAGAGTAACATTGGAGGAGCGGGGAATACTCCTCAACATGGACCCGCTGGTGGTCCAGATTAACCCTCCCAAAACTGAGAAGTTTTCTCCATAAGGGAGGGGACACCACGAAAACAGCGTTATATAGGTCGTCATTTCGGTTGCCCCTTTTGAACCGAAAGACTATGTCGGTAAGTTTGTGAGAGAGTTGGAGACCGTTTTGCTCTAGAATGATGGTTGAGAGTTCCTCAGTGGGAATCTCGTTAGGGATTCCCTTAGCCACCAGCATGGGTTTTAGTTTTTTGGATTTCTCGGCAGACAAATTGGCTGCCTCGAAATTAACTTTATGAAGGGCAATGTCCCGTGCACCCTCGCTGTCAAATTCGACCCTAAGCTTGTTGTTAGAGACGAATTTGACATCAGAGGGGCAGAAGTTTGTGTCCCGGAAGGTTACTTCCGAGCGAAAGATTTTGAGAGTCTCCTTAGGGGCGACCACCTCCTTCTTAGAGGTAACGATGATCGCCGGCCTAGAAGTGGGTAAAACTGGGGGGATGGCAGGGCGTGGGGTTTGACACATTGCTTCCACGGCAGCAGCGTACGACGACGGCCGAGTGGGTTGAGTGGTTTGAGAGGGGGCAGGGGCAGAGGGGGCAAGGGTCTTAGTAAGGTTGGCAATCTCAGCCTTCATTGCCTTAGTGACTTCGGAGATAATGCTCTCCTTGAGGCTTTCCTGACTTTTGGTGTCAGGGATAGATGGTGGTGGTGCAGCCTGGATGGGGGTAGGAGCAGGGAAGCGAGTGTACGCCAAAATCTGCTCAAAGATAAAAAGAATAGAATTTTTATTCTCTTTTTTAAGGCTTTTGCCCTCTGTTAGAAGTGTCTTGCATTCGGCGATTTTTTCCTTTAAAAAGGCGCGCAAGCATTCATCAAGTGGATTGATGTTTGTGGTGGTGGAATCGGTGTTGGGGGTGGGCGGGCGATGAGCCTCTCTGGCAGATGGCTCGTAAAACATCTCGCCGAGTCCCTCCTCGTCTGACAAAATCAGAGAGTCGAAGCTCCCGGCGAGCTGCCTGCTAGCTGCCTTGTAGGCTGAGAATACCTCAGCAGAAGATTTAGAGCCCCCAGGGGGGGGCTTGTGTGAGGCCATTTTAGGCCTAGATCCCAAAGTGGGGGCCAGAAAAAGGGGTTGGTGCTGTCCTCCTGTCGTAAAAGAGGGCGGGGAGTCTGAATCTAAACAATGGTATACTAGTTCCCAAGATGTATGCTAAAAAATATACAAAAATTGAGAAAAAACAAAAAATGAAGAGGGGAAAGGGGGGGTAATATATGTGAATGGAGTGTGTACAGTGTACTTAAACTATTACAGAACTAAAAAACTAAAAATTATTAGAAAAAACGCGAAAAGTGCCTGATGATGAACAGAATCCGAGGAGTTCGGAGACGGGACAAAGTGGCCCTATTAAGGGGGGATGTGATCTATCCAAATGCGGTAAGGCCCCTACCAGGGCTGGTAAGGTCAGGGAGATATCAAAATAAAAAGTGAAAAATTTGAGGGTAGGGGGACCGGACCAGGTCCAGTCAATGTGTTACCCCTACGTTTCTATACTAAACTGAACTCAGAATTACAATAAATTGCTTGGTTCCAGAGATATGAGAGGAACCAAGTTGGAGTAAGGGTGACCTGATAAAATAATTAATTAAACTATTGAAAAAGTAAAAACCAAAGGGTGTAACTTGACCAAAACCAAGTTATCCCGGCTTGGGTTTAAAGAAAAACAATACCCGACCACAAAAGGTATGATTAAACTAATAAACTATAAAAAGGGGAAAATTGAAATTTGGGGGGGGGGGATGTGGAGGTGGACTATGCCCGAGCTGGATTAGGGTTAAAAACGCTCTATCTCTAACCGTTCCCGAGATACGGGGGTTTTTAGGGGGCGCGCGAGTCGGCGACGCGTTAGCGACGTGTTTCTCGCTCTAATTTTATGGAACAAAATTATTAAAATTACTCCTCAGAAAAAGCTATATATCTTCGGAACCCTGATGGGTAGGTTTGCGCGGGTGGTACCTACAGATAGCTGAGGGTGTCCCGCACAAAACTAGATACTTCAACCCAACGCGACCCGCTGGGGTAGGCAGGTATGTGCGCGCAAAGTTGACAAAGATTTTGATAAAAAATTTGGAAAAAATTTGAAATAATGTTAATAACTATTGAAATAATGAATTTAAAAATATGGTGAAAATTGGTTATTGAAGGGGAGGATGTCCCCTACCTGAAAATGTAACTAGAAACTACCTCACTCACACCCAGGAGTAGAGACTAGGGAAAGTCTGGAAATTCGGGCAAAAAACTAGTGTCACAGACTTTTGTCAATAACTCCGTATCCCTTAAGAGTAGGTGGTGAAGGTGGGTACCTCCGGATAGCCAAAGGAGTCACCTACACCACTAAATATGGGGAACTAACCCGACGTGCCTGTGGGCCGAAGTTTTCGGTCGGGAAGTTGACGGAGTTAAAAACTCGTGAAAAAATTTTAAATGAAAAGTACTAGGGGGAAAAATGCTATAACTACGTTAATTTACGTGCTAGAAACAAAATAAAAACTAGTATTTAAATGGGACAGTCTAAACTATAAAATGAGATATTAATATCTAGCGCGCCTATGATCTAGAAAGTAGGAATGAGGGGCAAAGTGGGAAGTCTGAAAATTCGGACAAAAAATTAGTGTTCCAGACTTTAGCCAGTTACTCCGTATCCCTGATGAGAAGGTGGTGAAGGTGGGTACCTCCGGATAGCCGAAGAAGTCACCTACACCACTAGATATGGGGAACTAACCCGACGTGCCTGTGGGCCGAAGTTTTTGGTCGGGAAGTTGGCGAAGTAAGAGACTTGTGAAAATTTTTTAAAAGAAAAGTGTATGAGGGAAAAATGCTGTAACTACGTTAATTTTAGTGTTAAAAACAAGATAAAAACTGGTATGGAAAGGGGAGGACCTGTACTATACAATAGAACAATAAAATATTGCGCGTCTCTGAACCTGAAAGTAGAAATGAGGGGCAAAAATGGGACAAGTGAAAATAGTAGGCACAAATTCGCGTTCAAGGACACGGCGTCTAACTCCGTAACCCGGATGGGTAGGTATATGGGACAAAAAGTACCCTATACTAGAAGGTCTTATCTACAAATTAAGGTGTTCAAAATTTGGGGCACGTGCCTAGGAGCCGAAGTTTCGGTCCTCAAAAATGACGGAGTTTGGCGCCAATGTCAAAAATAACAGATTTACAAAAACTAAGATATCTTAGGAACTAAGCAACATAAAATTATAAACTAAAAAGCACTAGATAGTCCACTAAATTGTCTATTTTACCTTAGAGTCCAAAGGGGGTCTTACCCGATAGCTAAGACCCCAAAAGTGGCATGAAAGTTCAAAGTGTCAAAATGAAAATAGTTTATGGTGGTTTTGGGGTCCAAGACCCTCGAAAACCAAAGCTTGTGATAGAGATTATGAAAGAGGACTACATAGGGAGTAAAAATATGAAAACAGAATTTACCTAACTAACTCCAGAAGGGAGTTAGTACTTTAGGTCTTAACTTTAAAAGGGCTATAACTTGGTCATTTATGAGTGGATGGAAGGCAAACTTTGTGAGTACATAGAGGGGGTTAATACGCTTCTAATGGTGTACAAAAATGCATATGTTACCGCTTTAGTTTTCGAGCGCCGGACGAAAAACACTTTCCGGGCCCTCCCAAAAGTAGGTCTTGCGTGATCCTACTTCAGGGGGATACCGGAGGGTCACTGTCACAACACTATCACGTCCGCGGCACTTTTACACGTCTTTTGACACTAAAACCATGTTTGTAAGTCTTATATAGCCACTTTTATGAATTTTTTCGACACGAGCGCTTGCTACATCGACCGTTCTCGGCGCCAGAACATCGCGGACTGGTTAGGTTAGGTTAGGTTTTTTTTTTTTTTTTTTTTTTTTTTTTTTATTGTAGCAGGAGGTGGAAATCCTCATGGACACCCCAGTCACCTCACTTGTGACGTGGCTGGGGTAGTGTCGGACTCTTACCGACTAAAACCACCCCCTGCCTCGGCTGCGGTTCCTCTGACATTATCAGAGTCCTGAGTCGGGTGTAGTCACATCAGCAGGCTGTATTCTGTCGAGTACAGTGCGATCGACGTCAGCCGGAATCGATTTTACTATGACCCCGAGTGGAGGGCCGGGACAGTAAAAACAGGACTTGGGTTTCCGAAATGGCATTGTGTGGGCAATATTTCCGACCCAGGCTCGACCTGGGTGTTACATTTTTTCTACAAAAAATGATCAAAATCACAATTTTGCTTACCAGATCGAACCTGGTGCGATCATATTCGGGCTCTCCGTACGCAGGCGTTCCTTTGGTCTCAAGATTCCCAACAACACATATGCGTGCAGGATCTTCCATGCTGTAGAATAGGTGTATGTGTGCTGGAAATTCACCATGCAATGAAAACACCTGCGTCGCGGTCGATGGCTCCTGCCGGGCCATTTCGGAAACTGTGGTTTTGGGGACGAGGACACATTGGGCAGAGCGGCGTTACTAAGCTCTTCCTCGGAGTGCTTTAAAAGACGGCATGTTGTTGTAGTTGCTATACAGCTTGGACCAGTGACCGACTTGTCGTTTCCGCCATGCAAGCCCGTCTTGCATGATAACATGTATCCAGCACTTGTGTTGCGTACTCCGAGGTCGGTCTTCCGGTCCAGACTTTGCACGCTCGCTACGTCGAAAAGCCCTCCGAGTACTTTACTCCTGCCACTCGTTGTCCCTAAGTCGGTGTCCTCGTTCCTGTCCATTTTGAGGCCGTTGGCGTTAGCAGTACGCTATGCTACAACGAGCTATCGCGTCCCACTTTCGATGTATCGGGCAGTCGCCATCGAACGCGTTGTGGTTCGCCGCTGGATCTTTGGCCAGCTTGCAGTTCTTGCAGCTGGCAGCTTCACCGGCGGCGAACTTCGGGCAGGCTGCCCGAAGATGCAGATCGCCGCAGTGACTACAGGAGTCGGCCGCCTCCTTGCATAGCTTGCGTCCGTGCCCGTACCCCAGACACCGCGTGCACTGTATAAGGGGTGTCTGGTCTAGTACCGTGACACGTTGCAAGTCTATGTAGACTTTGCCGGCGGCCGTGACCCGCTGCCACAGTTTGGGCGAGACCTGTAGCACGACGTGACATTCGTGCGGGTTCCTCGCCCGTCTGCGGTACTTGACCGTGGCAGCGAACTCCTCCTCTGTCAGGTCGCCTAGTACGGCGGCGTTCTGCATCTTCAGGGACGCGATGATGTCTTCGTCGCTGTTGTAGCTAAGCAGGTCCTTTATTACTACCAACGGCCTCTTCGTTGGCGCGTTCTCCACTCGTAGGTCGGCGTCAGATGTCAGCTTCTTTTTTATTTTGTCTAGGTCGTTTTGACTGCCACACGTCAGGACGACGCGTTGGTCTCTGACCTTGCGGACTCGTTCGACCTGGAGTCCGGTCGTCCTGGCGTCCAGCGCCTTCCTGATCCTTCCGATCACTCCGTCACTCGTGTCCATAACCTCAGTTGAGGACACAATGACGGAGCGACTCGGTACAGGTTTGTGCTGAGGCTGCGCTGGGGCCCAGACTGGGACGTGAGCCGTGGCATTGGCCTGTGGAGCTGACTTCTGCTGGTCACATTGGCGGTCGATTGCATCCTTCAGGCCCCCCACCTTGTCATTACACTCCCTTACCAGGAGGGAGTGATCTTTAAGGGCCTGAAGAAGTTCGGCGGCTTCTGGTGCAGCCACACTCCGGTTTGTCGGGCTCGGGTCGAGACTTGTCTGGCAAGCTTCGTCCATCTGGAATTTGGTGGGGGGTTTGGTGACGGGACCAGGCTGGGGCTTCCCCTTCTCCTTTTCAGCCTCCTTGACCAACTCGAAGAGTCGGTCGATGGCTGACAGCACCCCCGCCTTGATCTCGGTCTTCAGATTTCTGGAGGCGGACAGGTGGAGCTTTGCCTTGTTAAGGCAAGCTCGCGCCTCAGCGACGCGGTTTGGGTATTTACTGCCAGCTTCTTCCAACTCTCCGATCGAGCGCCTCACATTCGTGGGTGCAATAGTTGGTCGAGGAGGAGAGGGTCTCGAAACCTCCGTCGTTTGGGGCGAAACTTGCGCACCCGCGCCCGAAACCCTCTTAACCGGGGTGCGGTGGCCGAACATTTTATGAAATGTGTCCAATAAGACAATGTCAACCTAAAGTAAACCCTAGTCAATAACAACAGATATCCCTGTAAAGGGGGGATTCGTCAGTATGTTCAAATAAATTAGCAATAAATTAAAATAAAATAAAATCGTGGGCCTCAATAGAGGTGACCGTGTGTAAAATTACCAAAAGGCTTTTGTCTAGTAGATAAATAATAGAGTCGTGGGCCTCAATAGAGGTGACTGTGTGCAAATTTGCCAAAAGGCTTTGTCTAAAATACGTTAAAAATTAAATGTCATATAATTATAAAGTTACTAGCTCTATTTGGAGCCTGTCGCGGAAAAGTATCCTCCACGGTTAGGTTAGGTTAGGTTAGGTTAGGTTAGGTTAGGTTAGGTTTTTTTTTTTTTTTTTTTTTTTTTTTTTTTTGGTTTAGCAGGAGGTGGAAATCCTCATGGACACCCCAGTCACCTCACTTGTGACGTGGCTGGGGTAGTGTCGGACTCTTACCGACTAAAACCACCCCCTGCCTCGGCTGCGGCTCCTCTGACGTAATCAGAGTCCTTATTTGGGTTTAGTCGCATCAGCAAGCTGTAGTCCACGGAGTACAGTGCGATCGACGTCAGCCGGGTTTCTATGTCAGCAGGACCTCGAGGGAGGGTATGAATGGTATTGGGTTTCCGAAATGGCATTATGTGGGCAATATTTCCGACCCAGGCTCGACCTGGGTGTTACATTTTATACAAAAATGTTCAAAATTACAAATTTTGCTCACCAGATCGAGCCTGGTACGATCATATTCGGGCTCTCCGTACGCAGGCGTTCTTTTGGTCTCAGAATTTCCAACAGCATATATGCGTGCGGGATCTTCCGTGCTATAAAATAGGCATATGTGTGCTGGAAATTCACCATGAAATGAGAATACCTGCGTCGCGGTCGATGGCTCCTGCCGGGCCATTTCGGAAAACGTGGTTTTGGGGACGAGGACACATTGGGCAGAGCGGCGTTACTAAGCTCTTCCTCGGAGGGCTTTAAAAGACTGCATGTTGTGGCGGTTGCTTTACGACTTGGACCAGTGGCCGACTTGTCGTTTCCGCCATGCAAGCCTGTCTTGCATGTTATCATGTCTTCAGCACTTGTGCTGCGTACTCCGAGGTCGGTCTTCCGGTCCAGACTTTGCAAGCTCGCTGCGTAAAAAAGCCCTCCGAGTACTTTACTCCTGCTTCTCGTTGTCCCTAGGTCGGTGTCCTCGTTCCTGTCCATTCTGAGGCCGTTGGCGTTAGCAGTACGCTATTGTCGTACGTGCTATCGCGTCCCATTTCCTGTGCACAGGGCAGTCACCGTCGAAGGCGTTATGGTTCGCTGCCGGGTTTTTAGCCAACTTGCAATTTTTGCAATTGGCAGCCTCGCCGGCAGCGAACTTCGGACAGTCTGCCCTGAGGTGCAACTCGCCGCAGTGAGAGCACGAGTCGGCCGCCTCCTTACACAACCTGCGGCCGTGCCCATACCCCAGACACCGCGTGCATTGAATGAGCGGCGTCTGGTCTAGCACGTTGACACGTTGCAGGTCGATGTACACTTTTCCGGCGGCCGTGAGTCGCTGCCACAGCTTAGGCGAGACCTGCAGCACGGCATGACACTCATGCGGGTTCCTCGCTCGTCTGCGGTACTTAACTGTGGCAGCGAACTCCTCGCCGCTCAAATCACCCAGAACTGCGGCGTTTTGCACCTTAAGGGACGCGATGATCTCCTCATCCGTGTTATAGGAGAGGAGATCCTTGAGCACCACCAACGGCCTCTTCGTCGGGGCGTCCTCCACTCGGAGGTCCCTGTCAACTGACAACTGCTGAGTCATTTTGACCAGATCATTCTTGCTGCCACACGTCAGGACGACTTTCTGGTCTCTGACCTTTCGAACTCGTTGAACTTGGAGTCCGGTCGTCCTGGCATCCAGCGCTTTCCTAATACGGCCGATCACTCCGTCGCTCGTCTCCATGACCTCTGTTGAGGACACTATGACGGAGTGATTCGGCACAGGTGGTTGCTGAGGAAGCGCTGGGGCCCAGACTGGGACGTGGGCCGTGGCAGCAACTGGTGCTGCGGCCATTCGTTCCGTGTGCTGGTCAATACTGGCCTGCAGGCCACCCACTTTATTATTAGACTCCCTCACCAGGAGGGAGTGGTCTTTTAGGGCCTGGAGGAGCTCGGCTTCTTCATGTCGAACCTCACTCCGGTCAGTCGGGATCGGGTCTAAACTTGCCTGGCAAGCCTGGTCCTTACAGGTCGGGGGAGGCTTAGTAGTGGGACAGGGCTGGGGCTTTCCCTTTTCCTTTTCTGCCTCCTTGACCAACTCGAAGAGTCGATCGATAGCCGACAGCACCCCCGCCTTGATCTCTGTCTTGAGATTTCTCGAGGCGGACAGGTTGAGCTTAGCCTTGTTAAGGCAAGCTCGCGCCTCGGCAACGCGGTTTGGGTATTTACTGCCGGCTTCTTCCCACTCTCCGATGGAGCGCCTCACGTTTGTGGGCGCTGTTGTTGGTCGAGGAGGAGAGGGTCCCGATTCCCCCGACATTTGGGGCGAAGCTTGCGTGTTCGCGCCCGAGGCTCTCTTAACCGGAGTGCGGTGGCCGAACATTTTATCTCTGCTTGCTGCCCTAATACTCAAAAAATGAATGGAGAGATAATAAAATGAAAATGTAAAATAATAAGTAAAATGTGTCCAATAAGACAATAGTCAAACTAGTAATAACACGTAGGTATCCCTGTAAAGGGGGGATACCGTCAGTTCAGAATACTGAAGTCAGAAGTAAATACACGATAAATGATAAAATTTTGGTCAATAAACCAGTCAAAAACTACAATTTCAATTTAAAAATAATTATTTCAAATAGTGTCAATAAACAACCCAATTTTTAAAATGACATTCAATAAAATAAAATACTATAATTCAGTCAAACTAATAAATATGCAAATAAAATTTTTGTACCTATTCCTCGTCCACCTAGCCAAGCCCCAAGAGGGTGGGTGGGCGGGCAATTTTTTGAAAATTCCAGCAGATAACCCCCACTTGTGGGGTACCAGCGGAAGCGGGACGCCGAGGGCTATATAACTGTATACTAATCGGGGGTAGGCAGGGAACAAAATCTAAAAGTTATGGAATAAAAACTGTGTTTTTGTGTAATTTATTAAAGAAAATGCTAATTATTTTTGTTTGTTGCAGGTCGCGGTCACCGGGACGAGTGCCGGGAGCGGTTCCAGACTATTATATATCTGTTTAAATCAAAATTTGGTCAAAAATCGGATACTAAAAATTTTAGCTGTCAACTTGCTATGTTAAATTAAAAATAAAAATGCGAATTGTAGGAAAATGAAATTTTCCGGTCTCCAGGGACGTGGAAGTGTGCCCGAGACACAGATAAATGTGATTTGTGGATGTGGAAATCGAAAACCGCACCCAAATAGGGCTTTTAGTTCAGAAATTATTCGCGTTTATACAAATTGTTGGAGGTCTAAGGTAACCTCGGTTTCCGTTAAATACTGTTTTTGGCAAAAATTTTGAAAATTCCAGCAGATAACCCCCACTTGTGGGGTACCAGCGGAAGCGGGACGCCGAGGGCTATATAACTGTATACTAATCGGGGGTAGGCAGGGAACAAAATCTAAAAGTTATGGAATAAAAACTGTGTTTTTGTGTAATTTATTAAAGAAAATGCTAATTATTTTTGTTTGTTGCAGGTCGCGGTCACCGGGACGAGTGCCGGGAGCGGTTCCAGACTATTATATATCTGTTTAAATCAAAATTTGGTCAAAAATCGGATACTAAAAATTTTAGCTGTCAACTTGCTATGTTAAATTAAAAATAAAAATGCGAATTGTAGGAAAATGAAATTTTCCGGTCTCCAGGGACGTGGAAGTGTGCCCGAGACACAGATAAATGTGATTTGTGGATGTGGAAATCGAAAACCGCACCCAAATAGGGCTTTTAGTTCAGAAATTATTCGCGTTTATACAAATTGTTGGAGGTCTAAGGTAACCTCGGTTTCCGTTAAATACTGTTTTTGGCAAAAATTTTGAAAATTCCAGCAGATAACCCCCACTTGTGGGGTACCAGCGGAAGCGGGACGCCGAGGGCTATATAACTGTATACTAATCGGGGGTAGGCAGGGAACAAAATCTAAAAGTTATGGAATAAAAACTGTGTTTTTGTGTAATTTATTAAAGAAAATGCTAATTATTTTTGTTTGTTGCAGGTCGCGGTCACCGGGACGAGTGCCGGGAGCGGTTCCAGACTATTATATATCTGTTTAAATCAAAATTTGGTCAAAAATCGGATACTAAAAATTTTAGCTGTCAACTTGCTATGTTAAATTAAAAATAAAAATGCGAATTGTAGGAAAATGAAATTTTCCGGTCTCCAGGGACGTGGAAGTGTGCCCGAGACACAGATAAATGTGATTTGTGGATGTGGAAATCGAAAACCGCACCCAAATAGGGCTTTTAGTTCAGAAATTATTCGCGTTTATACAAATTGTTGGAGGTCTAAGGTAACCTCGGTTTCCGTTAAATACTGTTTTTGGCAAAAATTTTGAAAATTCCAGCAGATAACCCCCACTTGTGGGGTACCAGCGGAAGCGGGACGCCGAGGGCTATATAACTGTATACTAATCGGGGGTAGGCAGGGAACAAAATCTAAAAGTTATGGAATAAAAACTGTGTTTTTGTGTAATTTATTAAAGAAAATGCTAATTATTTTTGTTTGTTGCAGGTCGCGGTCACCGGGACGAGTGCCGGGAGCGGTTCCAGACTATTATATATCTGTTTAAATCAAAATTTGGTCAAAAATCGGATACTAAAAATTTTAGCTGTCAACTTGCTATGTTAAATTAAAAATAAAAATGCGAATTGTAGGAAAATGAAATTTTCCGGTCTCCAGGGACGTGGAAGTGTGCCCGAGACACAGATAAATGTGATTTGTGGATGTGGAAATCGAAAACCGCACCCAAATAGGGCTTTTAGTTCAGAAATTATTCGCGTTTATACAAATTGTTGGAGGTCTAAGGTAACCTCGGTTTCCGTTAAATACTGTTTTTGGCAAAAATTTTGAAAATTCCAGCAGATAACCCCCACTTGTGGGGTACCAGCGGAAGCGGGACGCCGAGGGCTATATAACTGTATACTAATCGGGGGTAGGCAGGGAACAAAATCTAAAAGTTATGGAATAAAAACTGTGTTTTTGTGTAATTTATTAAAGAAAATGCTAATTATTTTTGTTTGTTGCAGGTCGCGGTCACCGGGACGAGTGCCGGGAGCGGTTCCAGACTATTATATATCTGTTTAAATCAAAATTTGGTCAAAAATCGGATACTAAAAATTTTAGCTGTCAACTTGCTATGTTAAATTAAAAATAAAAATGCGAATTGTAGGAAAATGAAATTTTCCGGTCTCCAGGGACGTGGAAGTGTGCCCGAGACACAGATAAATGTGATTTGTGGATGTGGAAATCGAAAACCGCACCCAAATAGGGCTTTTAGTTCAGAAATTATTCGCGTTTATACAAATTGTTGGAGGTCTAAGGTAACCTCGGTTTCCGTTAAATACTGTTTTTGGCAAAAATTTTGAAAATTCCAGCAGATAACCCCCACTTGTGGGGTACCAGCGGAAGCGGGACGCCGAGGGCTATATAACTGTATACTAATCGGGGGTAGGCAGGGAACAAAATCTAAAAGTTATGGAATAAAAACTGTGTTTTTGTGTAATTTATTAAAGAAAATGCTAATTATTTTTGTTTGTTGCAGGTCGCGGTCACCGGGACGAGTGCCGGGAGCGGTTCCAGACTATTATATATCTGTTTAAATCAAAATTTGGTCAAAAATCGGATACTAAAAATTTTAGCTGTCAACTTGCTATGTTAAATTAAAAATAAAAATGCGAATTGTAGGAAAATGAAATTTTCCGGTCTCCAGGGACGTGGAAGTGTGCCCGAGACACAGATAAATGTGATTTGTGGATGTGGAAATCGAAAACCGCACCCAAATAGGGCTTTTAGTTCAGAAATTATTCGCGTTTATACAAATTGTTGGAGGTCTAAGGTAACCTCGGTTTCCGTTAAATACTGTTTTTGGCAAAAATTTTGAAAATTCCAGCAGATAACCCCCACTTGTGGGGTACCAGCGGAAGCGGGACGCCGAGGGCTATATAACTGTATACTAATCGGGGGTAGGCAGGGAACAAAATCTAAAAGTTATGGAATAAAAACTGTGTTTTTGTGTAATTTATTAAAGAAAATGCTAATTATTTTTGTTTGTTGCAGGTCGCGGTCACCGGGACGAGTGCCGGGAGCGGTTCCAGACTATTATATATCTGTTTAAATCAAAATTTGGTCAAAAATCGGATACTAAAAATTTTAGCTGTCAACTTGCTATGTTAAATTAAAAATAAAAATGCGAATTGTAGGAAAATGAAATTTTCCGGTCTCCAGGGACGTGGAAGTGTGCCCGAGACACAGATAAATGTGATTTGTGGATGTGGAAATCGAAAACCGCACCCAAATAGGGCTTTTAGTTCAGAAATTATTCGCGTTTATACAAATTGTTGGAGGTCTAAGGTAACCTCGGTTTCCGTTAAATACTGTTTTTGGCAAAAATTTTGAAAATTCCAGCAGATAACCCCCACTTGTGGGGTACCAGCGGAAGCGGGACGCCGAGGGCTATATAACTGTATACTAATCGGGGGTAGGCAGGGAACAAAATCTAAAAGTTATGGAATAAAAACTGTGTTTTTGTGTAATTTATTAAAGAAAATGCTAATTATTTTTGTTTGTTGCAGGTCGCGGTCACCGGGACGAGTGCCGGGAGCGGTTCCAGACTATTATATATCTGTTTAAATCAAAATTTGGTCAAAAATCGGATACTAAAAATTTTAGCTGTCAACTTGCTATGTTAAATTAAAAATAAAAATGCGAATTGTAGGAAAATGAAATTTTCCGGTCTCCAGGGACGTGGAAGTGTGCCCGAGACACAGATAAATGTGATTTGTGGATGTGGAAATCGAAAACCGCACCCAAATAGGGCTTTTAGTTCAGAAATTATTCGCGTTTATACAAATTGTTGGAGGTCTAAGGTAACCTCGGTTTCCGTTAAATACTGTTTTTGGCAAAAATTTTGAAAATTCCAGCAGATAACCCCCACTTGTGGGGTACCAGCGGAAGCGGGACGCCGAGGGCTATATAACTGTATACTAATCGGGGGTAGGCAGGGAACAAAATCTAAAAGTTATGGAATAAAAACTGTGTTTTTGTGTAATTTATTAAAGAAAATGCTAATTATTTTTGTTTGTTGCAGGTCGCGGTCACCGGGACGAGTGCCGGGAGCGGTTCCAGACTATTATATATCTGTTTAAATCAAAATTTGGTCAAAAATCGGATACTAAAAATTTTAGCTGTCAACTTGCTATGTTAAATTAAAAATAAAAATGCGAATTGTAGGAAAATGAAATTTTCCGGTCTCCAGGGACGTGGAAGTGTGCCCGAGACACAGATAAATGTGATTTGTGGATGTGGAAATCGAAAACCGCACCCAAATAGGGCTTTTAGTTCAGAAATTATTCGCGTTTATACAAATTGTTGGAGGTCTAAGGTAACCTCGGTTTCCGTTAAATACTGTTTTTGGCAAAAATTTTGAAAATTCCAGCAGATAACCCCCACTTGTGGGGTACCAGCGGAAGCGGGACGCCGAGGGCTATATAACTGTATACTAATCGGGGGTAGGCAGGGAACAAAATCTAAAAGTTATGGAATAAAAACTGTGTTTTTGTGTAATTTATTAAAGAAAATGCTAATTATTTTTGTTTGTTGCAGGTCGCGGTCACCGGGACGAGTGCCGGGAGCGGTTCCAGACTATTATATATCTGTTTAAATCAAAATTTGGTCAAAAATCGGATACTAAAAATTTTAGCTGTCAACTTGCTATGTTAAATTAAAAATAAAAATGCGAATTGTAGGAAAATGAAATTTTCCGGTCTCCAGGGACGTGGAAGTGTGCCCGAGACACAGATAAATGTGATTTGTGGATGTGGAAATCGAAAACCGCACCCAAATAGGGCTTTTAGTTCAGAAATTATTCGCGTTTATACAAATTGTTGGAGGTCTAAGGTAACCTCGGTTTCCGTTAAATACTGTTTTTGGCAAAAATTTTGAAAATTCCAGCAGATAACCCCCACTTGTGGGGTACCAGCGGAAGCGGGACGCCGAGGGCTATATAACTGTATACTAATCGGGGGTAGGCAGGGAACAAAATCTAAAAGTTATGGAATAAAAACTGTGTTTTTGTGTAATTTATTAAAGAAAATGCTAATTATTTTTGTTTGTTGCAGGTCGCGGTCACCGGGACGAGTGC